>CM057775.1:7896534-9241212 GCA_030064435.1 Trapa incisa | reverse complement strand
GTGTGATTGGGCCATGAGTTGCCCCTTATTTTTGTGTTGTTGCCTAAGTTGTTGGGCTAAGACATGGATCACGAGTAACCCATGAATGTCGCACGATCATAGGACGTGTGGTTGTGCGGGACCATGTCCCATGTTTAAAACCAATGAAGTAAAGGCACAAATACCTAATGAGTAGGATACCATGAATAACCTGGTCGTAGGAGAGAGACAAGTTAAATAACCCAAGACTATGTCTGAGAGGGGCAAAAACAAACCACAGGGCTCACATGGGGATGCAAGCGATTAGAGTAAAATTTGTTGCTAGGTAGTTTATGGGAAAGGTCTGGGTCATAAACCATGTAGTGGAATGATGTTAATGTCTCACTCATTGAGATGTGAGCTCACCCCCTCCCCTAACATATGTGCATATAAGCCTAAGAAGCACATGAAGTAGAGAAGGGGAAGGTCAGGACTGAGACCCCTGCTACAAGGTGAGCACACATCTGCCTACGTAGGTTTGAGTTCCCTATCATATCATGTCTCTACTATTCCTATGATTTTTAACTATGCATTTTTAGGAGCCCCCACAAGGGACTTTATGCAAAAATTTCAAAATTTTCACTGCCTCTTTCATGAGTTACATAGTTCTGAGTCTTGGTCCCATCGGTATTACCTTGGTGATGGTACTTGCCTCTATAACGACGAGGGGATTGGCGGAGTTTCATTGGTCCCCGACCGAGGGAAATTAGATCAGGTTGTGACATTATTGAAGTTCCAAAAGTCCATAGAACCAATTCAAATGTAAATTAGAAGGGAGAACTAGATCAGTTCGTGGTGAACTAAAATCGAACTAGTCTAAATCGGAAAGAACCGGTTCAAAGATTCATTTTTTAATGTGAATTAAAAATATAAAATTAGAAAATTGAAGTCACCACCATGTAGGAAATGAATTTAGAAATTTTTAATTTTTTAAAAATCGGTTGAATTGGGCCTAAACTAGTCAATTTTTATTTTAGGTTGCCAAACCCAGTCCAACCAAATTGGTCAATGGTCCATTCGGGTCTACAAACCGTCTGCTAGGTCAGTGCACGTGACTTATGGTGAAGCATGCCCCATTAGTTGCTAGGTTAGCATTTGAAAGCATTTATCAATCAGAGTGTGACACGTGTCCCTCATCAACAGTCAAACTAAAGAAATTCAACATCATCAATAAATGACTAATAGGAGTGTGACACGTGTCCTTAGTAATGGTCAATTGAAGTAAATCTTCATCAGCCAGGCAGACCAATGAGAGTGTGATACGTGGAAAGTGCGTCAGGTCATAAGCTTGCTAGGATGATAAAGAAGGACCAACCAATTAGTGATTGACACATAGCAAGCCACATCAGATGACACAACCAACCAGAAAAGGACATGTGACAAAGGAATAGTGCATCAGGTGGGAAAGCTGACGAATTTAAATCAACCAATCAGAATATGCCATGTAGCAAAGTCAACAATGGTCATATGACAATCATATTGCAACCACCACATTGGATAGAGTGATCACTAGGAGGCCACCACATGTCTAGTCAAAGGGTGACTCGAACATTGAGTGGGATGTTGCATCAGCAATGTCAGTCAATCACAATGTGCCATATGGTAGCTCGCACGCGCTCGCACAATGTCGTATTCTTCCCTTAACTTTTGAACGAAAGAGGAGATGGACAATCGCCTTAAGTCCAATGAATCATAAATCACTATGACAAGGCCTTAAATTAGAGAATTTATTGTTAGCCAACTAAAAATGAATAGAACCTTCAGTTCTCAAAATCCCTATATAAATAGCTCCCTTCCATTCGTACTCCCCACACCTCTAAAGCTTATAGATCCAGAATTGCTCCAATTTTCAACCACCCCTGAACTAGAGCTCCAACATCGACCCATTTTTTCACCTTCAAACACAAAATTGTGGTCACTAGAATCCTAAGGAAGTACTCTACCTTCCTACACACTCCTTTCAACTTGATATCATCGTAGAAACACCAGGGGGTCGCACAGTAAACTTGCTCCATCACATGACCGTTCCTGAATGAGTTGAGCTTGTTTCATGCCACCTCTAGACATCTTGTGATGGAATCAACCATCCTCTAACACTTTACGGCCGAGCCTAGACCTCCCGGAACCCAAGAGGTAATCTATTATCATTGCCCTTCACCGGAATAGTGAAATTACAAAACAACAATAGGGAAATTTTTCTAAATCAAATTCTCAATGCTCAGGCGATCAATTGATGCGAAATTTGATATGATGAGGATTCTCTCACGAGAGCTAGCTTCTCATACCAAGAACTCCAGTAATCTGCTTTCGTTGGTAAGAAATCGAAGCTTTCTCTCTCTAGAAATTTTTTCCCGTGAAACTTCATTTGAGCTCAATTTTAAGCCAAATTGGACAATTCAAAGCATAAAATGATTGTAAGGAGGTAGAGAAGATGATTAATGGCATGATAGGAGGCAATTGATGAAGATTAATCAGTCAATTTGGAGTTTTAAAGATTCAGGGACTAAAACGTAATTTTTGAAGAAATTGGGCGAAATTAGGGATTTTTGTGGAATTATTTAGAGTTAAGTATCAAATCGTAAATAAGAAGAATTTAGGAATTTAATTACAAATAAAAATAAAATATTAGATTTATTTGTAATTAAAAATAAATATGAGGATTTATTTATAATTTAGTTGATTTAAAGGTTTATTTATAAATAAAATAAATATGAGGGCTAAATTGTAAATAAAGTAAATATAGGGGTTTAATGGTAGATAATTGGAATTTATTTACCAATGAATTTAACTTAGAGATTTATATGTAAATAAAATAATACATTGAGATCAAATAAAATAATGCATAAAGATCTGTGTAAATTTTACGATTGAACTCTCCGTAATTATGTAGGTACAAACACCTTCACGTATGTATGCAGCACCGATCGAAATACTTTGAAAATCTATTTAGGACAAAAAAAATGAACTTCGGTTGAGTGATATTTTTAGCATCAAGCTCTGTTGAGCTGATAAACGTTAAATACAAGTTAAAACCTCTTTTCCAGAAACATTCTCCCTTAACTGTGTGACAGTGCTCAAAATGACTTTTGGGAGATATTTTCATTAAAAGCATGAAGCAAAAATCCTATAGATCATTCACAAGATTATGATGTCTTAGTGGGTCCAAGGCCATAGTTTTGAAAGAGAAGTGGGCCTAAGGCCACATTTTGAAAACTCGTATAGTGGGCCCAAGGACAATGAGAATGGGTTCAATCCCATAAATAAATTTGATTTATTAGTCTAATAAAAGTTATCACAAATGGATAATGTGTGATTAAGTTGTTGAGCTAAAGTCAGGTTATAGCCCGTTGGGCTAGTAGTGCAAAGAGAAACATTTTAACCAAAAGACTATTGTTTGTGATTGTAATTGTACATAACCATGAGATGTCTAGTATAGGGTAGTGATGGTTCTATGGGCTACTAGACAGCAAGGTTGGGACAAGAGAATCTATCGCTAGCTAGTATGTTACGGAGCTTTAGGAGCCCCATGCACAAATAAAACTTACAGAGAAAAAAAGTATCATCCCTTTATAACAGACAACTTCATTGACAAAGTTTAGGGGTTGGGAAATGGTACTCACACAGACTAATGGGTGAGATTGTAGCATCGCACCAATGTGGTAGAGATTGTAGCCTCTCACTAAGTTGATCGGTAAAAACGCTCCAGACCACAAGTAGGGCAAATAAGATGCATGCTCTGTGAATTATTGATCCATTTTTATAAGAAAAAAGTTGTTTGATTATTTGTCTAATACAAACTCACAAAATAATATGATGTGAACCTAATGATGTATAAACTATCTCCTTGAAACCTTACATAGTTACATTGATTCCTGCTCTATAAGTTGTCAAACTCATCCTCATCCTTTAAATTTTTTAGGAAACCATGAAGAGGAACATTTTTTATGATATTCCCACTTGGTACATTTTATACTCTTATATTATTCTAGTATGCTTTTATGGAAAATATTTCTTTGAAATAATATTGAAATATTATCTATTTATGCATGACTCTTGCCGAGACTATGATGGTAGTTGCTCTTATACTATGAGGACAGATGGCATGATGTTCATAGGTTCCAACCATCCAAACTGAGTCGGGGTGTGACATGGTGGCTCATCAAAAACCTCTCTAAAACCTTTACACCTCCATTTTCTAGTGTCCAAAATTGTAGAAAGCATAACTTTCTCTCCCGACCACCAAAATTAATGCTTCAAGTGTCATTGGAAAGCTAATCAAGTCAAGTATCACCTTTCTTGGCTTTTGACGTTAATTGTACCAATATTGGTGTGATAAAATAGTACACATGCTCTAGTGGCCTAAAATAGAGCACTTTCTTCTCAAACCTTTTTTGATGTCCTCGACAACCAATAGAGGCCATGAAAAATACCACAAACTACTTTTAATCATAGCTTTCGAACCCCACTAGCCTCATAAGGTTTGGGTAAGTATTGAGGTTGAATAAATTAAGAGAAGTGTTGACTAGCCTTCAATCATAATAAAGTTCAGTAAAATAGACTTTGAAGGGTGATCATACCTCTGTTTGAGCTAGTTCAAGTGGTTATGGACTCCTCTAGGAGTCAACTTTCCAACAACACTTTTGTCACCAACTGAATCATCGCCTTTAGTGAGAACCCAACCTTGACCCGACTCTTACTCGATAAATTACTAGCCTTAGATATGACCCTGGTCATTATTGTTCCGGCCAAGCCCGACTAGGAAGAAACCACAATAGCCTAGGGGGAGTCCTTCGAGACATCATACTCAAGTTTGATAATTTTTGTGAATTATTTTGTTAGGGAACTAATGTTGGGGACCAAAGTTTAAATATGGTTAAGTTAAAGTACTCATTTGAGAATAAGGTTTCTTAGGGATCTTTATTAAGCACTAAAGAAGTTTTAGGGACCATTTTGAAAGATTGATAAAGGTTTGAAACTTAGATAATAAGTTTAGAATGCTTAAGGACCAAAATGGGACAAAAGAGAAAGTTTAGGGACTAAAATGTAAATAAAGGGATTTGTGCGCTTGTAAGTGATTTTTGGCAACTTAAAGACCCAAATAAGATTAAAGGAAGTCTAGGGAGCCATATGAAGATTTGGAGAATTTAGGGTCTAAAAAACATAAGTTTTGAAGTATAGAAGTAAAATGATAACTTTGCCCATCTTAAGAACTATTGAGTAAATAGTAAAATTTTGGGGGCTTAGGAAATATTCTAAGGAACTTAGGTACCTAAATGAAACCCAATGAACTCATAGGACGCAAGTAAAAGACTTAGAAAGGCCTAGCGTCCAAAATGATGAGTTTTAAAGCATAAATGAGCAAAATTGTAATTTTACCCAACTTAGGTATCAAAATGCAAGTTTTAGAAAAATGAGGCACTTAAGTGGAAACTTAGGGACTTGTAATCATTTTAGAAATTATAACTAAATAAGGTTATGACCCTAAATGAGTGCAATTAACATTTAGAAATATGTTAGTTAAAATAGTTTCTCGACACACAAGTCAAGCAAACAGGGCTCAAATGGTAAAACCATAATATTTAGGAAAATTATGTGGTAACATCTATGTACTGATTAAATACTCAAACTGATCCTAAATTTGCAATATGATTCCTATAGAGAGAACCATAATTCTTAGGAAATTTATGGTGTAACATGTATATGCTAATTAAATACTCAAATTGATCCCAAATATGCAATATGATTATTGTAGAGAGAATATTGCAATTGATCACATATGAATCTCACAACCTGGGCTAAGGAAAATTATGGTTGGAATGAACAAATTTCCATAAAAATTGTGAGTGGGAGTAATGATGTTGAATCCAATTGGACCAATCAATGTGCTTTACTATTTTTCCATAAGACGGTGAAATGCATGATGTATGTTTTGTAAAACCTTTTGAAAAGCAACGAAAAACTAAATGGATGCATGATCACTAACAAAGACAGTTTTATAAAATTTATAACGAGATAAGGTCAATAGACCATCAGAAAACCATAATTGCATGTTAGGACCGTGTAAAATAGGGTATTGTACATGGGATTAAATATCTTATATGAAGTTAGTCGGATTTAGGACCAAACTTATCATTTATTGAAATTTGAACACGCTTGTTACTTGTTAATTGTATTGCATACATATGAGATATTGAGTTGATCGAACTTAGTATCGAACTCTATTATATTTTGAATTGAGCATGGTTGTTGTTCATATGCGTGTTTCGATTATACATTGGTTGGAAGTTAGGGGCGTCGATAGGACATCGTATACAACTCAATTTCACCTAATGTATATTGGAAGTGGTAGATAAAGGGAGATTGAATCATACTTTGAGATTACTCGGGACCCTGTGATGATGTACATGTGTGGTCCCTATGAATACACCACTAGGATGAGAAGGTTGGCAGAATTGAGTTGTATACGTACACGGGCATGGACGTGGGAATTGGTTGGTTAAACCTCGTGACATAAGTATGAGAGAATGAATCGAATAAATATTAGTTGTGTAGAGTACATACGACTCACACACTCTCATGTTTACCGGATAAGAATTATAACATGACTTTCGAGCATGTCATTAGCCATGAGTTATCATTATAAGATATTATGTGCATTATAAATTGTTGTTGATATGATTTAGGGGGCGAGGACTCAACCCGGCGTATTTATAAATACGATTGTAGGAAACTTGAGTTATAAGTTCTAAGAGATAATTAAAATTATGAAAGTAACTAAATTTGTAAAAATATGAATAAGTCTCCATCAGTAGATTTTTATGTGAACTGTAAGTTATGTAATGACTCGAACTTATTCACTAAGTTGTGAGCTTACCACTTATTCAAATAATTACATGTGAAGTCAAATTTTATGAATTACAAGTGGGAAAAATCACCTATAGAATATACATGACTTGAGTTATAGATCTCAAAGTTAGCGAACTAAGGTTTTAAGTTATTTTCTTATCATTTATTGTATTATCGGGATATTATATAAAATTTTTTGTGTTAACTATATATGAAAGCAAAATTTATGTTTCGCTGAAATTTAAAATTTTTTATTCTGAGTATTGGTAACTCCGATATTATCTTAGTAAAAGTACCTATTATTATATTATCAAGTGAATGTAGGGGTGGGTTGTATAAAATCGTCCATTGTGTAAGGAGGAGTGGGAGCATGGCAATCCATATATATTTTGTGTAATAAATATATTTGGTTGAAACAATTATATACAATCCATATCCATATGAATTGTATATAATTGTTTGGAATATAGTAATTGGTTTTGCTCAATGGAATATGGTAAATTGATGAGAGTGATCTCTACTCACACATACCTTTGTGCAACTTAAGTATTAATATCAAATCACACATACAAAAGTTTTAAATTAATTATTTATTGTTCATTTTATTTTTATTAATTTTATAATAATATTTTGGATAAATTACTTAATTAAGAAAATTTTAAATTTACATTAAAAATTATGTTAGATTTATTAGGTACTAGTTTAATCAATATAGTTATAATTTTAAAATGAAGTGTACCTATGGAATTATTATAATATCTCCAATTGTGAATAGAATTAATGCGTGATTCTCCGTGTGAAACTAAAAATAATGATTTTCAATAGAAGGAAGGTTACAAAATTAAAATTTTTGAACAAAAAAATATATTTTCAAAATTTGAGAAGGAAAGTTCAAAATATGTAAAATTTTACTAGTAAACCTTCTCATTTTAATTCCAGCAAAAAAAACCTAAAATAATTTTAACATAATGACGCAGCCGTGTATAGTTTTCCTTCCTACCTAAGCTTTTTTTTTGCTCATCTCCTACCGTAGCTTCAAGCTCTATGACCTGCGATCATTTTCTTTCCTACAGTCGCTTCAGCCTCCTCTCTCTCTTCTCCACCAAATCGTTACAAATCTTCGAACAACAAACTTCTCATCTCCGTGTAACTTTGGGTGGAGGGAAGGAGGGGGCAATAAAACAATAAATTTAAATTCAATTTCTCTCCCCCTTTCTGAGGTCATTCTTGAATCTTGATTCATTCTTCTATGGCCAGTGGCCTCCCGGATTTTGAATACAAACCTCACATGGAATAATCCCCCATTCCCGCTTGTGAACCCTTGTGTTGCTTGCTGCTAAATCGAAATTGGAGTCTGAAGGTGAAGCCCGACGTCAGGAAAAAAAAAAGAAGAAGCGAGAAATACAGCTCATTGTTGAGTACTATGCACAGATCTGGTGCCGTCATGGCCTGGAACGTGTTCAAGTTCTGCACGGCCCTCCGGGGACTGGGCTCGATCATGATCCTCCTGGTACTGGGGGTCGTCGGCGTCACCTACTACGCCGTTGTTATTACCAATTACTGGCCGGCCCTTTATGAGGGTGGCTTCGACTCCTTCGTCGCTCTCTGTGTCTTGGCTCTGTTCCACGGCCTGGTAATCTGAGCTTCCGTTCTCTTTCTTCTGATGATACTGGGATGCATTTCTGTTTGACACAGGTTTCTCTCTTTTTGGGTTCAAGAAATGTAGGTACCTTGATAAATGTCTTGTTGGCTAATAATTTTCATTGAGCTTCTGCTTACTTTGTTCCTCTACTGGTCGCTTGATTCCGTCCAGAATTTGCCAAGGTTTGGTCGGTTTTGAATTATCTGAGCTGGTGTCAGTAGGCCATTTTTCATCTTCTGAAAAAATTATGCGAGATGCTTTCCCTTGATATTTTGGTATTCCCCTTCTCTGATGTTTCAGTAGGCCGCTAGCTAAAGTGGGGACTTATCTAGTGTTATTGTGAACTTTTTGGGAAATGATCTACGCCAGGCTGTTGAACTAGAACATTTCAGTCCTATTATTTCCTTTATTTCTTTCTTTCAATTTCTAGGGCATTTCGGTTTTTGAGAATAACTCAACACTTTGGTTGAATTCAGTGAAGCCAAATCTCATTGTTTTTACTTTGGATTATTAAGACATATTTGGATATATAGCTGAAAAGGAAACATTTTCTTGTAAATTTTATTTTCTGAACTCTGAATTCTCCCTGGAGATACAAATTGGATAGTTTAAGTTGAATGAATTTGTTGGAATAGGATGAATTTTGCTGGTTGATTTAGTAGAAACTGAAAAGCTATTATTTTGCAGCTGGGCATGCTACTGTGGAGTTACTTCTCTGTTGTCTTCACGGACCCAGGTAGTGTGCCACTTAGCTGGAGACCTGCGATAGATGAGGAGAGAGGGGAATCTGATCCACTGAGTGGATCTGACTACAGCGGTCTTCAGTCTGATTCTACGAATCCAAGAGTCCGTTATTGTCGCAAGTGTAATCAGTATAAACCTCCACGCTGTCACCATTGCTCTGTTTGTGAGTTGTCTTTTTTTTCATTCTAAGCTACCATTCATTTTTTGTTCTTTTTTACTCTAATTATCCATAGAAATCAGCTATTTGATTTTTCTTGTCTGTCTATTGTCTTAGGTGAAAGGTGCATTCTCAAGATGGATCATCATTGTGTATGGGTTGTTAACTGTGTTGGTGCTTT
The DNA here is from genome assembly GCA_030064435.1 of Trapa incisa. Taxonomy (NCBI): domain Eukaryota; kingdom Viridiplantae; phylum Streptophyta; class Magnoliopsida; order Myrtales; family Lythraceae; genus Trapa; species Trapa incisa. The sequence continues at coordinate 9,231,624 of CM057775.1, read as the reverse complement.
AAATTATAAGTATTTCCTTCTTTTTCTGGTAAGTGCAATCTATGCTTGCAAACATTTTCCCCTCAATAAAATTGTGTATTCTGGTATGCTGCAAAAAATCCATTTTTGCATGCTTGTTTTGTTGCCTTTGTTTTCAATTTAGTAGATTTTTTTTTCATTTCCTATTGATGGAAATGCTTATCATATTCTCCTCTTTATTCTGTTTGTCTCAAGAAATGTGTTAGAAGTTTAAAGCAGTTCCCCGTTAGGACTATTTTCTTTTTTTCTGTAGTTCATCTACTGCATATGCTTCATGTACTTATGATGTTAGAAAATTCAAATATATAGTGATGCTTGATCCAAATTTGATTGATCACATTCAGTAGAATAGACTAAAGAATTTTATATGTTTCCATAAATTTTGGATGCAGTTTTATACATTCCTGGAGACTAGTATTGTCACTTTATCTTTACTTCCACACTTCATAGCATTCTTTAGTGATGGAGAGATACCTGGCACACCTGGCACCCTTGCAACCACCTTTCTTGCCTTTGGTAAGCTTGATGGAGACTTTCTACCTTCCTTATTCTTGCCTTTGACTATCTTTGTCCTTACATTTCTTCCTTTTTGTTTTCTGGTGGAAAGTCCTGAATTTGGCATTTGCACTGAGCGTCTTGGGATTTCTGATTATGCACATTTCACTTGTTTCTGCTAACACCACAACAATTGAGGTAATATCTTGTATTTGATGTGATTGTGTTATGTTTATAGTTATTTGTATTTCGTATTGCTGGATCATGTAACAAGGACAAAGATGTATGCAAATGAATAATGGAAAATATCTTGCTTTTACAAAATCCAGTTTCATGTGGCAGAAAATTTAGGGAAAACAGTATCTATCCTCTATGGCAATTCAGGTTTCTTTCTTTGTTAGCTTGAAACGTTTGCCTTCTTCAGTACTTGTGCAATGATTTATTCTGAGTTGCAATGAGCTTCATGATTTTATCTGATTGTATTGATTAGGCATATGAAAAGAAAACCACTCCAAAATGGCGCTATGACCTTGGAAGGAGGAAGAACTTTGAGCAGGTAGTTTCTCTTTGATATGTCTACTCTATTGTCTTGTTTTATTTGAATATCCTATATTGTTGGTTTGATGTTTTTATGCCTCTCATCATGTTCAGTAGATTTCTTACATATTTTGGAAAAAAAATGCATGCATTGTATCCTATGGGAAAGCATGAAAGAAATATAATTAAATTGCTGCATAATATGTTTCCATTTTATATGGCCATTCTATACTGAGAAAATTCAAGTTCTTTGTGGCCTTTAATATATTGCAGTAGGTTTATGGTGTGCATACTTTGTTAATTCTTCCGATATTGTGGACTAATTGGTGAAATTCTGGCATTGAGGGGCATGCTTATGATGGCATATCTAAACTAAACTATTATAGCCATAAATAGGCTGTATTTGGTATATTAAGCTTACTGTTGGTTTTTAGAACTCCACTCGACTGCAATTTAAATTTACCACTTGATCCACTTCCTCAACATTGCTTTCTGCCCCTTCACTTGGTTGCCATTTCCTCCCAGTTTCCCACCAGCATGAACCATACAAGGCTTTTTCCTCCCCTTCCTAAGCAACTTTTCTTGGAGTGGAGAAGAGGTTGATGCAATCCTAGTTCCCTCCATAATCTGTTTCTTCCACTGTTTGCAAATCATTTCCACTCTTAAGGATCAGCACCCAACCACCTGGTCACCATTGCTTCATTTTCATGAAGTACTTTTGATTCATGTGTCTTGGCCAGAGGGGAAAATTTTCATGCTAGGAAATGGTTTTGAGTTAAAAAAACAAAATTTATAATAATTTTGAAGATTTTAATAAAATTATGTATTGATAGCATAACTAATCAAATTGAAATTAATAATTTGTTTAAACAAGGTACAATACATAAGTTTTATACAAATAGGGGATCGTAAAAGTGTTTTTACTAATTTAAAATATTTTAAACAGTTTATATACTATTTAATTAACCCTATCACTGTGTCTATGTGAGAAGAGTCTCTGCATATCAAATTGTCCATGAAGTCATATGAAGAACAAATTTTCCATCTTATACAATCATTGCAGGTATTTGGAACAGATAAGCTTCATTGGTTTCTTCCTAGATATTCGGAAGAAGACAAGCGAAGAATACCAGCTCTTCAAGGCCTCGAGTATCCATCAAAGCCCGACTTTGATGCTGAGTTCTAGTGTGGCACTTTCCTCCACAGTGATAATGAGGAAAGCCTTCCTTGTAACCACCCTTACATTACGGAACCATTTATACCTTTTTACTGATGATGAAGCCTTTTCCACCTAACTTTGGTTCCATAGCATAATATGATCAGTCGTTTCAGAGGGAGAGAAAGAGGTGCTAGTTGTTGAAGAAAAGCCTGTTGAGGGATGTTGTTCGGGGTTAAAGGGCAGGAAAATATAGTGTATCATTTGGATAATGGAGAGGATGTTAATGGCAGCTGAAGGTTCATCTTCATTTCTTGTTTTTCTTTTGGTTTTAATTTTCATGATCATGTATGATAAAGGAAATTGAACTTCCGGAGGTTGGGATGCGTTCTCAGATTCATATATTTTGGTCTAATGTGTTGTTGCTTTCACCTAACTGTCGAAACAGCCTTATTTTGTCTCAATATTTTAACACAGCTACTTTTTTTTTCTATTTCAATAATGACAATAATACCTAACATGTCCTCTCTTTCTACCACATACTATTGGATTATATAGTTCAGTAGTAGAAGTTTGACTATGGACAAGCTACTAAAATGACATAAGTTTGCATTTTTCAATTTGGTATAAATTGTTTTAGACATCCAATTATTACTAAATTTTTAGGTATTTTATACTTATCAAGAAATTTAATTTTTCATAAAAATTAAATATTTTATTATAATTTTACAATTAAATATTATATGTGATATTTGGAAGATGATATTAAGTTATCATCCTAGTTAGTTAGAATCTTGTCTTTGTCTTGTGCCCTAAAATAAGAATTTTAATTTAGTAAAATTATATTATAAATTACTCAAATTAGAGACGATGGCAATTATATAAGATTTATTTGATAGCAAAATTTTTTGCACATTTTTATAGCATATTGACCAATTAAAATTATTATTATTATAATTTAATAAAAAAATGAATGTCATGTTAAATGAGACAATATAAAAAAAAATTGATGTTAATTAACTTAACCGAAAATTTTTACGCTAAAATAAAGAAAATATTTTTTTTGAAGTGAACTCAAAATACTAACTTTTGATCGAATTTCCCTTCTCAACTAACAACATCGTTTGACTTTTAGGTTATAAACATTACATGTGACACATTGATATTGATATGGTACTATTACCTTCACTTATTAATTAAAGTGGTAAGATATTAGAGTCATATATCATTGGAATGAACTCCATACTTTGAATAAATTCTTTAAAAATTCTCAAATTTCTCCTTCAAAAACCTTAATTAAGTAAAGTGGCAAGACAACTAATCCTTATTACTCCATGGCAAATTAAGAAGGCAAAAACGAAGTAGATGTTCAATTAGGATTGTAAATTGAAGCCATATCAACCCTACAAATAATATAACAAATAAGTGTTAAATGGTTAAAAATGTCAGTGTGTGTAAAAGAGGTAATGTGGGTTATTTATAGATAAAATGGAAATGTTGATAGGAAGAAGGTAAATTTTCTTCTTTAATTAATATAAGTTATGGTTTACTAGCAAATAAAAATGAGTACAAGGTGAAACTACTATTGATATTTTCTAAGAGAAATGAACATGGATTTCAATGGAATTGGGGTTGTGTACTAAAACTATCTATTAGGATATCAATTGAGAAAAAAGTTTAAGAAAATTACCTTTCTTGAAGTTGGAGGAATAACTTAAAGATCAAGCCTTGGTTGCTACTAGAGGAGGTGACAGAGTATCTATTTCACTTATTCTTTTCGTATATTTGTAAATATTCTAGATCACACCATTATAAACAAATCATTCAAAAAAATCCTAGATCATGGTTTTATCGAAGAAAGAATAGAGAAAGTTGGATGTAAAGTACTTGATCAATTCTGTAGGTGGATCTAAATAATAATACTCGTGTGAGAGCAATTTGTTGTTTAAAGAAGAAAAAAACAATCTCAGTTGAAGAGTTTGAATCATTTTCTCCTTAATTAATTTGTAGCATTAGTTTGAATCTTCGTGGAAACAATGTGAAAATAACCTAGGGAACTAACACTCTATAACAATTAGTAAAATTAATGCATAAGGAGCATAAACATGGCATACACAAATGAAGGAATTTACAGTCAACATGACATACACAAATGAAGTAATTTACTTTCAACCTAAAATATCTAAGTTTGAAGGGTATTATAAGCATTCGACAATGATGATGGATAATTTCCCCTGATCTTTGAAGCTATTGAACTTTATTGATTTTGGGGTAGAAATTAAAAACACGAAAGTTAAATAAAAGGAGATTGGAGAGTTAAAATTGAAAGATATTAGCGACAATAATTATCTATTTCAATCGATAATACTATTTTGGAGACCATACTAAATAGAGACACCTCCAAAATATATGTGAAGCCATGAGGTTTTGTTCTCAAAGTTCTTCACGTGCTAGATGATCTTAGCTACAATCCATGAGGAGGGAATTTAAGATTCTGTAGAGGAAAGAAAATGAAAGTGTTTAGGATTACTTCAAAACTCTTGTTGCGTCCAATAAAATGAAGATGCAAGGTGAGTGCATGAATTATAATATTATTATTAAGAAAATATTAAGATATATGACTCCACAATACATTCTTTGTGTCATTGAAGAGTCTAATGATATTGCGAGTTTAACTCTTGAGGAACTTCAAAGCAATATGCTGGTGCATGAAAGGAAGTGACTGAGGCATATAGAGGAAAAACATGCTCTTAAGGTTAGTATACATGAGCAAAAAATGGTTTTAGAGTTGGGTTTCACTAAATTCATAGGTAAATGAGATGGTGGAAGTTACATCTATGGGGTGGTATCAGGGGTATGAAGAGGATTTGTCAACAAACCTTTGATAGAATGTTGTAATTGCCACACATTAAAACATTATCAATATGAGTGGCAAATAAATGTTAATTTTTTTGAATTGGGAAATGAAAAAATAAATATGTCGCTCGTGATTTTCAATAAACTAGAAAAGTTAACTCATACTTATGAAGCTTGATATTTGAATTTAGGTTATAGCAACTACATGATTGGATGCTTGGAATTGTTCTTAGATTTCAAGATGAATTCAAACATATGAATTTGAGTGATAACTCGCTGATGGAAATGAAGGGAAAAGGCAAAGTGAGTCCCATTGCTAATGAAAGAATTTTGACTCTAACTGAGCTATATTCTATCGTGGACTTAAAAGAATAATCTCTTAAGTTTGGGGAAACTTCTTGAGGAAAATAATGTTGTGACTTATGAAGAGACTTAATATAAGAGAGTATATGCTAATGAAGGAGGGTTGCTAACTATTTTTATGACTAAAATATCAGAATTTCTAAAAATAAAATTTTAAATCGATTGGACCGAAAATTGAGGTTGAATAACGAATGAGAATCCAAATTGAGAATTATAATCAAATCAAATTGGATCATATTAGATAGAAAATCATTTCTCGAATAAGAAATTAAAAATTTTGGAAAGTCAGTTTAGATTAGTGTGGATCATAGGAGGAACAATATTTAAATTATTGAGAGAATCCGAAGAGGACAAAAATGTATTTTTAAAAATATGAGAAATTATAAAAAATATATATATAAATAAAAAATAAAAGGGGCACCAAGTCGGGTCACCAGATCTAATCCGACTCACCTACACGGCCTGACTCACCCTTCCCCTCCACCAACTCCCCTACTTAGTTTTTGTTGCATGTCGTGGAATTGGGAACACTCCAATTGACTTGATTTTTTTTTATCAAATTACATGCAACAAAAGAATGATTGAAATGACAATCTGTCAGGTTCCAACTCAGTTTGGTTGGAACACCGTGATCAACCCGCCACCCTTCCTACCAAGTTAGGTCAGGAAAGGCAAAGACTTACTAGTATATATGTTTTCCATAACAAAATTTACAAAACAACTACATAAAAATTTACTTCTTTGTGGAAATCTTAGCTTGCTTCTCAGGCTTTCACTCTTCTTAGTGTAAAGGCTTCCCTGAAAAGGGTTTAAGAGAGGGGGTGAGTTCGACAACTCAGTGAGTGGGTAGTAAAGGAAATAAGGGTAAGGGATTGTTCAAGTTTCCCATTTTATATTCATACTCATTCTTGGGTAATTAAACTTTCTCATTTCCCTTTATCATTAAAAGGGATAATTTAACATTTCTCCTTTATGTATTTATTTTAACAATCAAACACACCCACTTTATCATCAAAGGGATCATACATTCACAGAACAGTCCCCAACTGTTCCACTTGTGGACCGGAGTGACTTTATCGTCTATCCTCGGTAGGAGGTTACATCTTCTACCACAAGTCTTGTGTGTGCATCATTGCCCAACTCCCATACTAAATTCAAAATTTTGTGTCCACTATTGTAGGATGAGACCTCTCCTCCTTCTTTATCGGTCTCAATATGCATAAAGCTCCTAGAGCCCCTTGACATACTGGTACGACAAAGCTTTCCTTATGCTCCATGGGTCATCCAATAACCCTTAGAACCAACACTACCACACATTGAACGCCTCGATGATTATGTATTTTAGCATGCACAAGTGAAAATCTTTTTAATTTAGACCTTTATCTTTGGTGCTACCAGCCCAACGAGTTTGATGACCTGACTTTGGCTCGATAACTACCAACCAACTAAGTTCAACCACTTGACTTCAGCTCGGTAGCTAATAGCCCAACGAGTTCGACCGCCCGACTCCGGCTCTATAGCTATATCACATAAATTAGTCACTTATGAAATTTTTCCACAGGCTAATAATTACTAATTTATCTACAAGTTTAAGCCTATTCCCATTGGCCTTAGGCCCAGTTCATGAGTTTTTTTTCCAAAACATGGCCTTGGGCTAATCGAGGCCTTGGGCCCACTAGAGCAATTCTAGTTCTAAGTAAGACATGCTTCATGCTTTCATCAGAAGCATCTCCCAAAAAGTTTGAGCAAGTTCATGCAGTCAGAGGAGACTATTTCTCAAAAATAGTTGTCTAACTTTAAAAGTACGTTCATCACCCCAAACGCGCATGATGCCGGAAATCCCACTCACCCGTATTCTAAGACTTTGGTCGTTCCATGGATTTCCATGTTTGACGTGCCTTTCCATTGTACAAACTTGTAAGTGATCCGCTCCTATAATGGATTGAACAATTGGGTCCCAAAATAATAAGTTATTTACACTTAAGACCCGTAACTTTCCAATAATTACATTTTAGTCTTTAAGTATACCTTATTTCCAATTAGATCCCAAGGATTATCAAGTCTTTCCTTTGAGTACTTAATTTCCTCAAATTTCTAATTGGGTATCTTAATTATAGAAAATCCCCATTTTTTTAAAATTGCAATAAAGTACCCAAACTTTCCAAAATTTTTAATTTAGTTCCCCAACTTGAATTCCATCAATTTAACCTTAATTATTCCCAATTGAGTCCTAACATTATACTAATCATCTTTGATATGTCCTCCGACTCATTTCAAGCTTTGAAACACCTGATTTGGCTTTAAAATGAGCTCAAACAGGCTTTGTCAGAAAATTATCCTAGATAGAGAAAGCTTCGATTACTCACCGGTGAGGGTCCGACAATCAGAGCTTTTGATTCCAATAGATTGCTCTCTTCCTAGGGATCATTCCTGAATCAAACCATGCCTCAATTGGTGGCCTGAGCAGTGTGAATTTCATAATTTAGTTTTTGGAAAAAGTGCACTCTAAATAGTAAATTTCGACGAAGGGCAGCAGAGGGGACTTACCATTACAGTTCAGTGAAGGTTTGAACTGCTCTAGGGAAGGTCTAGAGGGCTTGGTTTGGCTGTGGTTGGCCCGAGGATGGCTTGAATTGAGCTCGACCAATTTTGGTTGTCGACTGTCGAGGGAGCGAGGTTACTATGTAAGCTCGCCGGTGTTTCTCCGGTAATCCTCAACCTGAAGGGAGGTTGTAGCAAGGTAGGGGATTTCTTTATGGTTCCAGAGAACCCAAATTTGCCTTCGGAGGTTGAGGAAAGGGCATAACTCGGAGCTCTAGTTCGTGCTTCATCGAGAAATGGAGCACTTCTTCTTCTTCTTCTTCATTCATTTGAGGGATGATGAGGATGAATGTGAATGAGCTCTTTATATAGGGAGCTCAACAAACTGCAAAGCTATCCGTTCGTCCATCCTCCGGACCCAATCTCTCCCGTTTACTATCTTTTCGGGAGGATTTTTCGGTCATAGGAGATTGAGAAGCCAATCTAGCATCCTTATATGCCAGCATTTAGAGGTTGAAGATGAAACTATGCACGCGCGTGCGAGCTACCATGTAAACCCCGCCCTTTGGAGTTAGGGAAAATCGGGAAAGAACCGGCCAACCAGAGTAAGAAAACCGAACCGGTTCAGGAACTTGAACCACTAGAGAATGGGCAAATTGGGAAATTTATAACTCCGGAGTGACCCAAAGAGTCATAAAAAACTTCAAAAGGGACTTCAGGACAATTTGGGAGAGAAAACCATGCCAGTTCAGGTGAACCGGATCTGAACCAGATTGAACTACTTTGGACCGGTTTAAACCAGTTTGGACCGGTTAGAACCATTAGTGAACTAGATGCTAAATTAATTTTTCTAGATGGATTAAAATATTCAAATTGGAGAATTAAAGCAACCATTGGATAGAGAATTAATTTAGATGAATTTAAAAAATTTTAATTTTGAAAAACTCGGTCGAGTCGGGCCTAAACCGGCCAGTTTAAGCGTTGAACCCAGTTTGGACCGGTACGGTCCAATTCAGAAGAGTGTCGTCTTCTTCCTTTAGATGACAACACTGTTCACTCGTAAAAAAAAATGAACAGTGCCATCAAAAAGGAAACATTTCCATTCAGAACATTTTAGGCCATCAATGATTGTCATTAAGGTGCCAAACGGACGGCCGGAGAGTCCCCAAGCTCCCTATATAAAGAGCACCTCTCCATTCATCCTCCACACACCTAGAAACTTTACTCTCTCTCAGCTACTCAGTTTTCCAATGAAGCTTGAACCAAAGCTCCGACATAGGGGTTTTTTAAGGCAAAGAAGGCGAGGTTGGGTTCCTTTGACTCGGGGAGAGGTCGGCTACCCGACGGTGGTCACCATTCGATCTGAGGATTGCTGAAGAAGCGCCAGCATAATCAAACAGTGAAGCAGCTCCGACGGACCGAAGATGCCCTATTTCGGCCAAGCTAAAAGCTGCCAAATTGAGCCCTCCTCAAGCAAAACCAAGCTCATCCAACACTACCTCAATCCTCATACGACCGAATTAGAGCAGAACAGTAAGCCAATTTGGCTCGCCTTTGTAATTTCCGATCAGTGTTAGAGAGAGAACTAGTGAAACTTCATTGACCGAATTCTCCCTCAATTCGATATGAATTGATGTGTTTCTTGATCTTAGGAGTAACCTTAGGATGAGAGCTACCTGCCTCAATCAAAAGCTCGGACTGTCGCACCCCTGATAGTAAGTATTCGAACCTTTATCTGTCTAAGTTCAATTTTTCGATGAAGCTCCATTTGAGCTTGTTCCATCATCAATTCATGTGGTTAAATGTTCAATTGAATCGTATGGATGTGTAGGAACTCAATCTTACCTTCAATTTTAACAATTAACCTCGATTGACTGGTCAATTTGATAAAATCAAATTAGGACAGTTTGAAAGGGGAAAATTGGGGGAAATTTTTGGGGGAAATTGGGGATTTTGTAAAATTGAGCGACCAAAGTGCAATTTCCCAAAATTGAGGGCCAATTGGCCATAAAAAAGATGTTGGAGGACCAATTGGTTGATTTTTAAAATTTATTTGGGTTAAATTGCCATTTTTTTAAAGTAGGGGCAAAATGGTAATTTTTGAAAAGTTGTGGACCAAATTGGAAATTTATGAAACTTAAACCCCTTTTTGTGATTATGAATAAATTGAGAACCCAAAGTGGATTTTAGAAGTTTCGGGACTCAATTTGGGGAAAATTAGCATTAGGTACTTAAAGTTAGTGAAAATGAAGTTTAGGGACCTAAATGTAAATAATTAAAATATTTGGGCATTTTGTTCATTCGTGAAGAATGAAGGCTATTAGGCCAAATGTTAATGAACAAGGATGTTGAAATCGTGTAGGAACACGAATGACTGGGAACACCAGCAAGGATAAGCTCGTGTTGAGGTAAAAAGCCGATTAAGAGGAAAATATACTACAAATATCAGGTGAGTGGGATTTTTCATATCATACCCGATTGGGATGATGAGTACCTCGAAAATGAAAAACCACTAATATGTGGAATTTTAACATCACACTTGGTTGGGGTGATGTGAGAAATACGTGGAAAAACTACTTACTAGTTATAAGTAGATCATACCTAGTTGGTATGATAGACTTCTTGGAAGGAAGTGGAAAACCCGCTTACCGGTTGTAAGCGGAGATGTCATCACACCCCCCCGATGGATGTGATGGACGAGTTTAGAAATTTTTTTTGTTAGAAGTGTTCTCACTTGACTGTGTGCCAATGCTTAAAATTTTTGGGAGACCTTCCTGATGAGAACTCGAATAGCTCAGATAGGTCAAAGGCCTCGATTTTGGAACTTGGGGGCTAAATTGCCCGGTTTTGAAAATCTCATACAATGGGCCCAAGGCCAGTTGGCACGAGTAGGAGCTCTAAACAAACATGTTGATAAGCCATGAAAATTTCTAAATGAATGATTATGTGATTTGGCCATGGTACCAAGACAGGACTGACATACTCGATGGACTGGCGGCAGTGCGACAGGACCAATTCGACAAACCGGTCTATACAAACAGTTGTATGTCGAGTTGAGGGTTGGGGCCATTGGACCAGTGGCACCAAATATTAATGGCTTTATGGAAAACTTTGTTTATGCCCTTCCCTTTCTACCCCTTTTTAGGAGTAGAGAAAAATGATTAGGGATAACACCAGGATCTACCCTTTGTCAAGTATGCTTAAAAGTATTTTCTTTTTAAGCTTGCATTTTTATTGATATATGTTATTTTAGGGAATAAGGTTGAAATTTCGCTTGGCTACTCTTAATAAAAGGAAGGGGAAAAACCCTCTTGAACCAAGGGAGCGACGGGTTGATAATGGGGATCTGACGAAACTGGGTCGGGGCATGACAACTTGAGAGGTATCAGAGCTAAGTTCCCTTGAAACATTATCAATACTATGTCCTGACACTAATAAAACTTTAATTACCATTTATGAAGGAGAATCCCTAGAAAGTTCACTATAAAATCCAATCCTCCACACCTGACCCTGAAAAAGATGCCTACCCCCAGGGAGAAAACTGTTCAACAGTTCCTAAAGGGCGAGAAGAGAGTGCCCAAAGATATGGTAGAGGATTATCGAAAACTCATGGGAGCCTTACTAGAACCAAAAGGCATTACATACGCTCCTCCAAGGCAAGAGGAACTTGTTCCTTCCTCCAGGAGCCCAACACCTCCTCTAGCCCTACAACAACAAGAGAGAAATCCAACTAAGAAGGAGGCTTTGGACAACTACTGGGATGCTCATGCCACCTTCATGAAAGTCCACAAAGTACCCCCACCAACTCAGTCCAGTTTCATTCCCTCTCAATGGATGAAGTGGACATATGAGTGTGAGGCTAAGGTATTGAGGTGATACGGACTGGAGGCCATACATGAAGTTTGTCCTATAAGGGAATATGGATGGACTTCAACCAGTTCCTTAGAGCCATTTGATCAGGCTAACTCTCGACCTATAACCCCAAGGGACTAGTGGGTAGAAAATCTCTGTAATAAGTCAAGTATGGCAAGAAACTATTTCTTGAATGAATGAGAATCTAATTATTCCTGATAAATATTTTGTGTCTCTTTGATGAATTCAAACAATGAGAGTATGCCAATAAGGATAAGAGTAATGGGTTGGGAAGAGATCACCTAAGGAAGGAAAAACAACGGGTCATTACTAGTTAACTGAACCCTTTAAAGTAAGTTTACCATCCAGAGAAGGGAAAAACAAGATAATAAGACTTGCCAAAGAAGAGACTACTAGAGTTCACCCAAGGAAGACAAATCCTCACTAAGGAAAGGAAGAAGAAGTCTAGAGCAAGAGAAGTAAGCACCAAAGAGTATGGGACTAGTGGAAGTCTAAGGAGTTAAGGAAAGACTTTGGATAAAAGTAAGGAAACAAGACTATCCAAAGGAAAACCAATGGAATGGAAGCTGACCAGGAAGAAAGTAAGAAAGATATAGGAGCACTAAAGATGTTAAGTCAATTGAGATAAGACAAGGAGAAAGGAGAAAGGAAAGAAGCATGATAGGAAGAAAACCCCAGGAATAATACCAGTACTTGGAAAGAGTTAGGACACAAATTCTTAGGAACACAATAATAATAAGGGGACTTTTTGAAGCAAGGATATGGACCAAAAAGGAATAGAAGATAGGGAAGAAATCCATAGTTAATAAATACCAATGTCAAAAAGTATAAAAAAGGATAAATGAAGAACTTTAAAGGAGGAGTAGGGAGATTGAACGTGAAAATTTCACAACAGAAGTCCCTAGAAGAAGGATAAGGATAGAAAGTGGAACCGTGGAAGGAGGAAGTTTCAAGCTCAGGTAACCAACAAACGAACCGTCATAAAACTAAAGTCGAAATAAGAACCTTATTAAAATGACATAGGTGGCTAAGGAGATACCTGGATGGCTAGGTGTGATCTACTTTCAAAAGAGCAGAGAAACCAAATAAGGATATCAGACAAACCCAGTTGAAGGAAATAACTCATAACAACAAGAAATTCCGGGAGAATAAACAACGCCCTAAGATGGACCCAGAAGTAGTAAGGACTATGCCTTAAAAAGGGAATGAGATGGGTATTAAGGATAAATACGACTCAAGAGATGACGACCTCAAGATCACTTGAGAAGAAGAATGATAGGATCGAGGTAGTTAATGAACGAACCCTTGTGAAGGTCAATACTCTAGTTAAGAAGGGTGAGGTGGAAAGGCTAAAAATATTTGGGGAAAAGAGGATGAAGGAAATCCTTAAAGGGATTAATGGCTGAGACGGGAGTAATGATCAAAATCCATGAGATTGCTATGCAAAGCGTCCTGTAGGATGATCAAGAGATCGTAAAACCAAGAAGATGTGAAATCCACCTAAAAGAAATAAATGAGTACTAGGAATGAGTGAGAAGGAAGATGAGGTACACAAGAAGTACACGTAAGGTTTCAAGAGCAATGAGAAGTAGGTGAAAATGACATCAAAGAAGGTCATTTAAGGTTAGATGTTTTCAAAGGAAAAATTTGAAGAGAATTTAGTGATAAAGGAGTATAAATCCTACCAAGGAAGGAATCCTTGGAAGGATATACACGTCCCAACCAAGAATTAATGAAACCAACAGAAGTGGAAAAGAAGATAAGATCATGAATGATCTGATGGAGGTAGAAAGATCAAGTAAAAAGGGAAGGTACTCAAGAGGACCCAATGAGTAAGTTAAGTCCAAGTAACGTGTAAGTAGGAAAACATCATCAAACGCTGTCGTGTGAGTAAGAAAGGGGCGGACTGCCCGTAAAAGAGGAAACAGAGGAAAACACATCTAATAACCCTTAGAAAAGTTAACCGCTTAATTAGAAAGGGATTCAAGTAAAGGATCATTGACAACAGGATTGATAGTGATCAACGCTCAAATTGATAAAGCCTAAAGAGAGAACGACTAGACATAGTATGGAGTATATGGAATGAGATCGATAATTGGAAATGTCTCGGGTAAAGAATATGGAAAGAGACCAAAATTTCAGCTAGGAAAGGATTCAAAGGACAAATACCCTATTATAAGAAGGGGTATGAAGAAAGGAAGGAATTAAATCTTCAACGAAATGATAAGAAGTTAGAATATGTAGTCCCTGAGGTGAAAGTCTCTACTATAAGGGACATGGTAGAGAGCAAAAACCGAAATAAGGGAGCTATCACAAATAAGCAATCAGCACTTAAGACCGAAGGAGATTAACTCTTATATAAATTTTGAAGTGATCACGAGAGAATAAGAGTTGACTAAAAGAAATGAAAGACCTTGAGAAAAGGAAACCACTGAAACTAAAGAAGGACATAAGAGGGATCAAAACTGGATAAAAGAAGTTAACACCGAAATCTATGAAGTGAGTAGGTGGTGCTCGAGAGGACCTCGAGCTAAGGGTTTTAACGACAAAGAAAGTGACTACACATAGGAATGAGTGGGTATCTTGGAACTTCCAAATCTAAAATCCTGAGTAAAGAACCTCAAGAGAAAGAATTATGCTCTAAGGAAAGAATTATGTGATATCAAGTAAGGTCTGCTTAACTGAAGTAAGCTCCATGGAATGAGTAAGTAATGGGAAGGAAAAGAAAAATTTTAAGTGTGTGTTATAAAGGGGCTAAGTGGAAATAACTAACATGGTTATATGTCAATAAACTATAAGTAGATATCAAGGGTAGTTATTCATAGTGTGAAGGATGTTGAATAAGTTTTGGGGACAAAACTCCTAAAAGGAGGGGAGAGTTGCAAGCCTCACCCTTTAGAGTTAATGAAAACCGGGAAAGAACCGGTCAACCCGAGTAAGAAAACTAAACCGGTTCACGAACCCCAACCACTAGAGAACAGGCAAATTGGGAAATTTACAACCCCTGGGTGATCCAAAGAGTCATAAAAACTTTGGAAAGGGACTTTAGGACAATTTAGGAGAGAAAACTAGACCGGTTCAGGTGAACCAGATTTGAACTGGTTTGGACCGGTTTGAACCATTATTGAATCAGATGTTAAATTCATTTTTCTAAGTGGCTTAAAATATTCAAATAGGAGAATTGAAGGCACCATTGGATAGAGAATTAATTTAGATGAATTTAAAAATTTTTAATTTTGAAAAAATAGGTCGAATCAGGCTTGAACTGGCCGATTTAAGCGTTAAACCCGGTTTGGATAGATGTTGGAGGACCAATAGGTTGATTTTTGAAATTTATTGGGGTTAAATTGAGAATTTGTGTAAAGTAGGGGCAAAATGGTAAATTTTTGAAAAGTTGGGGACGAAATATGAAATTTGGGAAACTTGAAACCCTTTTTGTGATTTTGAATAAATTGAGAACCTAAAGTGAATTTTAAAAGTTTCAGGACTCAATTTGGGGAAAATTAGTATTAGGGACCTAAAGTTAGGAAAAAAGAACTTTAGGGACTGAAATGCAAATAATTAAAAGTTTGGGCATTTTGTTCATTCATGAGGAATGAAGGCTATTAGGCTAAATGTTAATTAACAAGGATGTTCAAATCATGTAGGAACACGAAGGACCAGGAATGCCATAAAGGATAAACTTGCGTGGAGGTAAAAAGTCGATTAAGAGAAAAATACACTGCGAATATGAAGTGAGTGGGATTTTTCACATCATACCTGATTGGGATGATGAGTACCTCGAAAATGAAAAATCACTATTATGTGGAATTTTAACATCTCACCTGGTTGGGGTGATGTGAGAACTACGCGGAAAAAAACTACTTACTGGTTGTAAGTAGATCATACCCGGTCGGTTTGATGGATTTCCTAGAAGAAAGTGGAAAACTCGCTTACCGGTTGTAAGTAGAGATGTTATCACACCCGATTAGTGTGATGGATGAGTGGAGAAATTTATTTTGTCAGAAGTGTTCTTCTCTAATTGTGTGCCAATGCTTAAAAATTTTGGAAGACCTTCTTGATGAGAGCTCGAATAGCTCAGATAGGCTAGAGGCCTCAATTTTGGATCTTGGGGGCTAAATTGCCCAATTTTTAAAATCTTGTACAGTGGGCCCAAGGCAAGTTGGCATGAGCAAGAGCTCGTAAACAAACATGTTGATAAGCCATGAAAATTTCTTAATGAATGATTATGAGATTTGATCATGGTACCAAGACAAGACTGACATACTCAATGGACTAACGGCAGTGCCATAGGACCAAGTCAATGGATCGGTCTAGACAAAGGGCTGCAGGTTTAGTTGAGGGTCGGGGCCGTTGGACCAATGGCTCCAAAGATTAATGGCTTTATGGAAATCTTTGTTTGTTCATGCACTAAGGTTCGGGACCATCAAGATGCCCAAGAGGGTTAGTGATGTGTCCTAAGGGCTACTGGAAGACATGGTGGAGATAAGGGCAATTTGTCGTGCTAGTAGTCAGGGAAGCACGACGTAGCTTCATGCACTTGAGACTGGGGTGGGGTCGGGATGAGGTCTTTATCCTCATAGGAACCCAGACTTACTTTTTAGGTTTGAGGGTCGGATGTCGCGAACATCCACTCATTCCTAGTGTAGAAGTGGACGGGCTTCTATTTAGTTGGCAGGTAAAATCACTTCGACGCTACAAGTGGGTGCAGTGTACATGCTGTCCTGCGAATGTGTGATCCCTTCATGATGAAGGGCATGTGTTCATTGTTAAACACATCGATTGTGGATAATTAGGAAATTTGTTTTGAATAAACCTAAAATTTAGGAAAGAAATGATCTTAAAGAAAATAAGGAGTCTAACACACTCCAATTAAAAACTATTTTATAGAAACTCATTTTCAAACACCCATTCATTGAGTTGTAGAAACTCACCCCTCCCTTTCTATCCCTTTTTAGGATTGGAGAAAAATGACTAGGGATAACACTAGGATCTACCCTTTATCAGGTATGCTTAAAAGTCATTTATTTTTAACCTTGAATTTTTATTGATACATGTTATTCCAGGGAATAAGGTTGAAATTTCTCTTGGATACTCTTGATAAAAGGGAGGGGGAAACCCCTTTTGAACCAAGGGAGCGACAAGTTGATCACGGGGATTTGACCAAACTAGGTCGGGGCGTGACATATCACGTGGCACATTGTGATTGGCTGGCTTCGCTAACGTGGCTTCCCACTCAGCATCCGAGTCATCCTTTGAGTTGTTGATCGGCCACGCGGCAACCTCCCATTGGTCACTAATTCCAATGTGGTCGCTGACCTTATTCAACTATCTGTTTGACTATAATACGTGGCATCCTTTGTTTGGTTAATTTAAATAAGTCAAATTTCCCTCCTAACGCACTGTGCCACTATCATGTGTTAGCCTCTAATTGGCCGGGACCATCTAACGTGGCTTTGCCATGTGTCAACCTTTGATTCGTCGACTGTTTCTCTAATATCCTAGTCGACTGTTGACGTGGCATCTTTGCTTTGTGTCATCTCCTCATTGGCTAGCCTGGTTGATAGGGCTTCTCCTTAGTTAACCGTTGATTGAGTACTTGTGTCGCTCTCCTATTGGGTGGTCGTTGGTGACATGTATTTTCTTTCTTTAACCATTGACTTAGGACATGTGTCATGCTCTGATTGGCCAACGCTTCTAGGCATTGACCAAGCGGCTAACTAGGCGTGATTTACCATGCCTCATGCACTGATTAGTTGCATGCACTGACTGGGTGCTGACCTGGTATGCAGTACGTTGACCAATTCAGTTGTACCGATTTTGGTGACTCGAAATAAAAAATTGGTTGGTTTAGGCCCGATTCGACTGATTTTCTTAAATATAAAAATTTCTAAATTTATCTAATTTCATTTTCTATCTAATGGTGACTTCAATTTCCAAAATTGATATTTTTACGTCACCTAGAATTCTTCCCAGTTCTTTGAATCTTTAAGTCGGTTTTTCACGGTTCAATCTAGTTTGGGTTCGCTTCACCTTGAATCGGTCCGATTTTCACATCCAATTCACTTGTTAGTTCTTTTCCATGACTTTTGGATATTTATTGACCACTTGAGGCTTTCCAAATCCCCTTTTTGACTCATCTCCACGAATTCTGGTTCAATCGATCCTTAGTTTTTCTCTCAAAATTTTCCAGTTCCTATTTTTGATTTCCTATTTCGAGAGGATGAGGTTTATAACATCGATCTTCCTATGAAGTTAATTGAATTATCTCCTCCTTGTTAGATTGAATTTCTCTTCGAAAGTTGGAAAACCAGTTATTGGATACACTCCTCACACTTGAGTCATTGAACTCTGAATTCTCTCTCACATGACCACCAAATGACATAAAGTTTGTGTCAAAATGCCACTAAGGGACTCATCTTGAGTTTTGTGGCTGAGTCTCGAACTACAAGTGGTCAGGAAATACCGCACGAGGGCCATTTTCCCGAATTTGTTTTCGAGACAGAAAATATGCGTGGTGTTGTCATCCTTTGGGGTCAAGTTCGACTACTTTCGACCACCACTCCAACTCATCCTTTTGGCTACCATGAGCCGATTTCCTTTGGTAAGTTTGTTTTGGAACTTTCGGTCGCGGTCATTCGAGGCAAAAATTCACCTAACTTCGTCAACCACTTGGTTGGCCACTATCGCTAGTCGCATGTGCCTTAACATAAAAATGCCTACCATCCGGCCACCTATGGTGCCCTCTTCGATTATTATTTCCAACAAACCTTCGAGTACCTCTCTTTTAGCCAATTTTTCAAAATAACCAAATATGACCATGTTTAGTTAGGGTAAAACCCCAACTTCTCCCACGAGCCTTTAGGAGGTAAATGAAAGTATGTGGGGCGTGAACTTGTAAGTAATTTGGAGTTGTTTTCAAAGTTTGGGGACTAAAGTGGAAACTTTAAATGTTAAGGGGCTTGTTTTAAAAAAGGGGACATTTTGAGAAATAGTCCCCAAGTGAAACCTAAGGAGCTAAAAGGTGATATACAAACAAATGTAGGCATTAAAATTGATTTTGGGGAGTTTATATATAAAACTAATTTTTTTTATAAATGAAGGGTAAAATGGTCATTTTTGGTAAATATGGGATAAAATGGTTATTTTTGGGTAAATGTAAGGAAAAATGATCAATTTGAGTGAACTGTGGGAAAAAATGTATTTTTTTTTTGCATACATAGGGCAAAATGGTAATTTTTCAGCATGAGTGGAAAAATAGCCAGTTTTGAAATATGTTGGCTAAAATTAATAATTTTGCAAACTAAAAAGATAAAAAATGAGTTTTTTTTGTAAATAAAGGAAAAAATGATAATTTTCTAAAATTAAGGGTTCTAATGTAATTTTTGTTAGAATAAGGACTTGAGAGTCATTTTGATAAATTTTGGGAAAACTTCATAATTTGGCAAGATCAACCAAAAGGTAGTATAGACGGTTCGCTGATGTGCAAATCAAAGGAATCTACCTTAAGAGAAAAACTGTAATTATGAAAATTATGGGGCAATATAATATAGACAAACCCTAAATGATTTTGAATATTATATTGATGTATGTGTATTGTCTATAGGAATACATATACATATTGAACAATCGTGTGAGTTTAGCACAGAGATTTGGAGTACATTTGGGACAAACAAGTCCTAAATAATGGGTGTGTGAGATTTTCAACTCCGAGTCTAATTATATCGATTTAGTTGATCCTTGCCATTTTATAAAATGCTAGCATGCATTATTTGGAACTATTTTTAAGAAATATGTAGAAACAACTAATACAAAGATTTTTTGCAAAAGATGGGAGATGTCCAAAAAGGTTTTTGAAAAGTAGACCAAAATTCGATGGACTAAAATAGATGGGTTTGAACCTAATGGTTAAAAATGGGCAAGAACCTGAACCTTTATATTTTTTAAGAAATGAGCTAAGATCCATATTTATAAATGGATTAGGCCAATTCTTATAAAGGTGCTAAAATCCATATTTATAAATGGCTTAAGTCAATACTTATAAAATGGATATAAGACTCAATATTTATGAAAGGGGCTAAGACCCATATTTATAAACATCTTAGAGCAATATTTATGAAAGTGGCAAAACCCATGGTTATGAAATGGTTTGGACAAATACATATAGAAAGGGCATATGACCCAAGGTTTATAAATAAAAAGGAGTTAAGGCCCATAATTGTTGATATAAAGAAAAGGGCTAAGTCCCACCTATAATGTATAGAGAAAATGGACTAAGGCTCATAATTTTAGTTACAAAGAAAATGGGTTAAGACCCACGCATATAATATTTATAAATAAAATGCTCTAACACCAATGCATAATATTTATAAAGAAAATGGGTTAAAACCCACATTCAATATCATAAAGAAAAAAGGGACTAAGGCCACCTTATGCATGATTGAATGAAGTATTTATTGATGCATGCTTGTGGTATATGTTATGATGTGTGATGAGGTGTTAATATGAAACCTATTTAGAGGTTGTATTGACATCAGAGGTATAGACTGAAAGTAGTGGATAAGGTAGGTTATGTGTTAGCTTATCAGTCACCTGAGACCCTTGATGGGGTCCATGTATACCTTAGCGCGAGGAGGACAAAGAATGCCGATGTATATGTATACTTTATGCGGGGAGGATGGGGATGAACAAAATATATGGATAAGTGAGGGCACTCCCTTGACATCCCTATGAGGGGACATACTTTTATAGCTCATTGGGAGTGTGTACGCATGGCACACATATCCTCATAGCCCCAATTACTTGTATGTGAGACATTCAAGGACATGACTAAGTCATAATGATAACTTAGTATGTGCTTCCTAACTTGTATATGCATAGTTGGGCCATGATATTTACTTTGTATCTGTGGTATAATAATATATATAATCCTAACAATGTAGAAATTTTGTGAGGAAACCAATAACATCACATTGTAAATGAATTGTCTTTATTTTGAGAAAATAGTTGTGAACTATTTTTATAAATATCACATAGAGAGAATATTTTTGGAAATTAAGAATAATCTTAGAGAAAAATAGAAAATGAAAATTTATAAACTCTATATAAATATTTGAATGGGCATCGAGGTTATGTCTGACTCGATGAATGATCTTTGCACTTAGTGAGTATTGTTTACCCTCTCCCCCTAACATATTTTAAGGAAGAGAGAAGACATGAAGAAGAGATGATGATCACGAGGGTCGTTCTACATATCTAATAAAGACCGAGATCGAGATGGACATCCTCAAAGAGAATTGAGTAAAGGATTTTCCATTTAGTATTGTATGCTTTCCCTAGGGTTTCAACTATTTTTTGTACAATTTTTCATTGTATTAATGAAGTTTAATTTTTACAGAAATTGTGATGTTTCATATTCTGAGCCTTGTGTCCTTTTGGTTCTACAGTGGTGAAGGCGTCCACTATTATAACATTGAGATGGTGTGACAGGTTGTTATTGACACCGACCTAGAAATTTGGTTGGGGCATAACAACTTAAGTGGTATTATAGTCCATCTTTCAAAACCTGGAGTTTTGAAAAATTGTGCTGAAAAACTGGGTTAATAAGGGAAGGAATTATTTGGAAAATTTTATTTAAAATGTGAAAACTTTCTTAAGGAAAGTAAGTACTTATAGGTACTAATAAGAAATAAAATTTTACTAAGTAATGGCCTATGAGAGGGGACGACTAATGTCGCGCCCTAACCCATTTGACGGTCAGTGGTCCCGTATAATCTGCCACATTCACTTGATGTTACAATGATGGGTACATTGACCAAGGTAATACTAGAGGGGCCAATGCTCAAAATAAAATTGATACCCTAAATTTCAACGAAAACTTGAAATTTTCTATTATAAAGAGTGAATCCAAATATTTATACAATAACCTAGGAATATAGCAATTGATAAACATATAAATTAAAAATTTTGTATGCAAGCTTCGAGATTTATCTCAAGTGGCGCTCATTTTGTTGGTGATGTCCTAGCTTGTGCCTCACAAAACCTCGACTTTTACCTGTAATTGCTTGGGCCCCAATGAATGTGATACTAATGTCAGGCCACTACATGACTTATGATGTAAATCCCCTTCGTTCGAAATAAATAAATAAACCTGGGGAAAACCCCCAAATTTTTGAAAGAAAACTAGGTATCCATTAGAACCGAAAATGGTAAATAATGATTTAAGATGGGGATTTGGATATCCCAAGTGGGAAATAAACCATAAAAGTCATAGAGGAGAAACATGAAGTGAATTGGATGTGAAAACCAGACCTGTTCAAGGTGAACCGAACCTGAACCACATTGAACTATGAAGAACCAATTTTCTAGGTAGTTTAAAAATATCAAATTGGAAAATTGAAGCCACCATCACATAGAAAATAAATTTAGAAATTAAAAATTTTTGGAAAACCGGTGGAACAAGCCTAAACCGGCTGATTTACGATTTTGGGTCAGACCAGACCGGTCAACGGTCTAGCCGATCAACGGACCGCTGTGAGGTCATCGCCCAGTCAGTAGATGCGACCAATTGACACATGACACGTGGTGAAACGTGCCCAGTTAACCGCTTAGTCAGCGCCTAAAATTTCTGGCCAATCAGCGAGTGACATGTGTTCTTGCTCAATGGTCAAAAAAGAAAAATACACATTAGTGACGACCGATCAATAGGGGAGTGACACGTGTCCCAATCAATGGTCATTGTCGAAAAGGCCCTATCAACAAAGATTGATCAATGAGAAGATAACATGTGGCAAAAGTTTCATGTTAGCATCCGACTAGGACGTCTAAGAAAATGATGAAACAATCAAAGGTCAACACGTGGGAGTGCCACATTAGATGACCCCAACAAATTAGGGGCCGGCACGTGGCAAAGACACTATGCGTCAGGAGGAAATCTAATGCATTTAAAATATCCAATCAGAGGATGCCATGTATCACGGTTAATAGAAACCCAATCAACAACCACATAGGAAGGAGTAGTCAATGGGAGGTTACCACGTGTCCAATCAGCAAGTTAAAGGCTGACTAGGCTGCTGATGAGGATGCTACGTGAGCAATGCTAACCAATCACGGTGCACCATGTGGCAAGCTGACACGTGTGAAGCTTGCATGCGCGCTACATTGTCATCTTCCTCAGTTGGGTAATAGGGAGAAGAGGATAAGGAAGAGGGAGAAAGTCTCCGATGGTTCATAAAAAGCTCTAATCCGGTCATTGACGAGTGAGGCAGGGGCTGAGTCTTACACCAGCAGGTCACCTAGATAGTTGTTGAGCTCCCTATATAAAGAGCACCCCTCCCCTTACATTCCTCATCCCACCTGCCATCGAAGAACCTGAAGAGGTCTACTTTCCGGCAAGATGTAAACCAGAGCTCTGACAAGGACCTTTTCTCCAACCTCCGAAGGTGCACTCAGGCTCTGTGGTACTAGTAAGAAGTCCCCTAGCTCGCTATCACCTCCTTTCAGTCTGAAGACTATCGGAGAAGAGTCGAGAAGCTGGTACAGTACTATCACTTTGGTGACCTCGAATAATAGAAAATCCTGAGTAGAATTCTAGCCACCCCGAACTTAGGTGACCAGGTCAAACCTCCCACAACTCTCCTCGACCGACCTCCGACCTCCATGAACCTTCAAGGTTAGCCAATTCCGCCCCATTTCGCTGGAACACAGAAGTTGTAGAAAATGAAACATTAAAACTGCTCTTCTCGAATTCTCCGTGCTCAAATAGCCAATTGACTCGGAGTTTGTCCTGGGAGAATCCCCTCGAAGAGCACCAACCACACATATCCAGAGATCGGATAACCGCCCCCTTGCCGATAAGAAAACTAAGCTCTCTCTCTCTAGAAAACTTTTCCAATGAAGTTTCGTTTGAGCAAAAAAATGGATCAATTAAAGTTGTTCGAAAGCCAGGATGATCATAGAGAGATGGGGGAGCGATTAGTGGCATGTTAAGATGCAATTAACCAAGTTTAAGTGGTCAATTTGAGGAAATGAGAATTCGGGGACCAAAGTGCAATTTTGGAAAAATTGGGTGAATTTGGGATTATTGGAAAAATTGGGGACCGAATTGTAAATAATGAAAAGTTGATGATTTGATGGGAAATAGAGAGAAATTAGGGACCCAAAGGGGAAAATAAAAACTTTGTGGACCTAATTGGTATTAAATAGACATTAGAGACCCAAGAGCAAATTTTTGAGCTTTAGGGACCTAATCGTAATTATGAAATAATTAAGGGCCATGTTGCTGAAACAATAATTATGGGGTTTTTTTCCTATAAATAATACTGATATGAATGCTCGGGTTGTACAGGATGGGTGGTTCAAGGTCCGGGCACAAGAACACGTGGCCAACCAAGACACCGCCGAGAACAAATTACACCACCCCGGGTGAATGGCTTAACATCTTGCCCAATTGGGCTGATGATTACTATATTCCAACATTAAAAATTGGTTTTCCAGGAATGCCCTCCCTTAACTATTTGAACAAGCTTAAAACTTTTGGGAGGCAGTCCCGATATTACATGGAACATGCAATGGTCGAGTAATACTGTTCAAGTGGGCCCAAGGCCAATGGGCACGAGTGTAGGCTCATCGACAAGATAAGGTTTATGTGCTAAAAAACTCTCCTAAGAATTGGTGAATTGTGTGTGATTTGGTTAAGGCGCTGAAGTCGGACCGACAAAATTGTTGGGTTTGTAGTTGTTGAGCTGAAGCTGGGTCATCGAACTCGTTGGGCTAGTAGTTACGAAGCCAAAGCTAGGTTGTCGGGTCTGTTGGGCGAGTAACACCAAAGATAACAGCTATAACTAATGGAAACTGTTAATTGTGCATACATGAGACGTGAAGCCATCGAAACGCCCAATATAGGGTAGTGGTGGTTTTGACGGTTGTTGGATGACCTAGGGAGCATAAGGGCAATTCGTCGTCTAGTATGCCAAGAAGCTCTGGGAGCTTCATGCACACTCAGATCGAGGTTGGAGGGGGAAGATGTCTCATCCCACATTGCAGACATAAAGTATGGCTTGGGTCCGAGGGTCGGACGACTGATGTCCACTTATACTCAGTGTAAAAGTTATGAACTTCTATTGGGGTGGACGGTAAAGGCACTCTAGTTCATAAGTAGAACCGTTGGGGATGGGACTACGAACATGTGATCCCTTTTTATTATTAAAAGGGTGTGTGATTTTGTGCTAACCCGAGGAGGGGCAAATAATGGAACACTACAGAATAATGGAAAGCCCAAACAAATATATCTTTAAGATTTCCCACTCACTGAGTTGTAAGATTCATCCCCTCCCCTTAACATTTTTTTTTCAGGAAAGAGAAGTCATCCAAGGACTTCTCTTGCCAAGCCTCGAAACCCAGGTACGATTTACACTATCAGTTTTGTATAATGCCATTTCATGGAACAACAACAGATAATACGTCTGACTCTTCACAATATGGGGGAGGAGCGACTCCTCAAGTTAATGAGAGTGGCGGGTTGTTCATGGGGTTCCGACCAAACTGGGTCGAAGCATGACATATGACCTCATACTTCACTAATATATATATATATATATATATAAATTGAAATTTTATTAATGATTTTTATATTTGGGTAACTTTTAGTTTTCCTCGACCCATATCACTTGGCCTTAGGGCTTCATAATTAAGTATATATTGTTGGAGTTCTCACTCACCAATTACCACAACAAGTAATGAATCGTATATTCGGGGTCAGGTTAGATACTAACTCAATACATATACAATATCCTATAATTTTTCAAAAAATTTTATTGTGCCCATGGAGCTCAGTTCTCTTGATCTGTGTGTCGATGAATTGGTTCTCACTAACCCACTACTATGATTTTATTCCACATAGGTCAAACCCACATTTGGTCATATATACCAAAATTCCCTAAATTTTCTAAGTTCCCCATTTAGATAACTTGACTTTTCCAAGATTTACATTTTAGTACTAAAGTTGGGAAAAATTACCATTTTTCCCCTCTTCATCAAAACTTTTACATTTTAGACCCTACAGTTCCCAAGTCTCTTATTCAAGTCCTAAAATTTCCTTAAGACTTATTTAGGTCCCTAAAATGCTTAATTAGACTTTGGACCCTAAAATGAGCAAAATTACAATTTTCTCCCTTTTTCAAAATTATCATTTTACCCACCATAGTTGAAAATAAACTATTTTATCTCCCATTGGACATAAATGACCATTTTGCCCCTTTTTTACCAGAAATCACTGGTTTGTCCCCAAACTTCCAAAAATGACTTTAGATGTAAACCCTGTCCTTTGAATTTAAGGAAAACCGGGGAAAGAGCCGATCAACACGAGTGAGAAAATCGAACCGGTTCACGAACCCCGACGAAGTAGAGCTAGAAGGCATCACATATCCTCCTCCAAGGCAAGAAGAATCTATCCCTCCTCCAAGGAGCCCGACACCCCCAACCCCACAACAGCCAAAAAGGACTTCAACTAAGAAGGAGGCCTGGGACAACTATTGGGATGCCCACGCCACCTTTATAAAAGTCCACCAAGTACCTCCACCGACTCAATCCAACTTCAACCCTTCCTAATGGATGAGATGGACCTATGAGTGTGAGGCTAAAGTACTAAGAAGGTACAAACTCGAGGCAATTCATGATGTTCGTCCTATTAGGGAAGCCCAACAAGAGTATGGATGGACATCAACTAGTTCATCAAAGCCCTCGGACCATGAATCCCAAAATGATTCGGAGGCTAACTCCTAGCCTATGACTCCAAGGGATTAGGAAGTAGTGAAAAAAATCCTTGTAAGAAGACGAGTACGGCAATAAACTACCTCATTTAATGAATAAAGACTATTTTCTTATTTAAAAGCTAGTCTTATGTGATAATGGTTAACATATTGGGGTAAACCAATCAGGACTGGGTAAATGGAGAGAAGGCCACCTAAGGAGGAAGGCCATCCCTAAGATAGCCTAAATAGTTCCCCCATAAGAACTAGGAAACTCCAAGTAACAAGGCAACAAGACAAAAGACTAGGAAGGAAGTTCCAAGAGTCTACCTAGGAAGTGAGTCACTGAAAAGGATATACCCTAACCAAAAAGGGAAAGAATGTGACATTGTGTGCTAAGAGAGTAAGCTGCACTTTGAGAACTCATTTAAGAAGTGTGAACAGGTAAAAGCATGCCCACTAAATCAAATATCTTTTTAAAGTGAAAGTAAGAACCAAGTATGAGAATGAGTGTATGAAAGAATTTTCTATTTTTGAGAAACCGAAGGAAAACCATGTTTTTTGGCTTAGAGCCTTTGTGTGAATTAGGGAGAGGGCTGTTGAGGGTCGGACTCCTGATATGTGTGCATTAATGTGATAATGACCAAGTTGGATTTATGCGGTGAGTCCCGAGTCTGGGCCAGTTGCTTGAAAAGGGAAGCTCGCTCCCGTAGAGTCGAGCACCTGTTATTTGTGCATACATCCTTAACAGAGATGACCAATGAGGGTTCGCTCTCCCAATTTTAGCCATGTTTTAACATGATGATGATGATGTGCATTTTTGTGCAAAAAATGTGGGGGAGTCAGTCATGTGTTGTGTTGAGCTCCCGATAACGCAGTGCATGAAGCATCGTTACGAGATATAGCCTTGTGTGCTACGATATGACCTATAGTTATACGAATTGTTATTGTGAATACTAGTGTGTGAGAAATGGGGGTGAAAGATGGATGCCTTTGCATTTGTGCCATTGCTTAGGGGAAATGTAAAGGAGATCGGGGGGTGCACAATGTGATCTTCCATATTTCCTGGGATAACCCAAAATACATACATGTACCATCCCAGTACACCTCTATAATGGTCAGATGGTGGAGATGAGTCATATGTGTAAGGGGCCATAGGCCCGCAAGAGGCGATTATGTGGCTATGACCCGAGTTTTGAGGCACCAACTACAAGTTCTGCAGTCCAGTTCCCTATCTGGTGTCATCCCGAGAGGACGATGCATTCTAGGGAGGTTTTGTGTATATGTGGGGCTCGAGTTTCCTAGATTGTTGTGTAGGTCTAATTGTCATGTTTCGTAGGAGAGCGGCCACAAAGCTGCCAGGACCACAAGGTGCCAAGGCACTAAGCTGTGAGGAGGCACAAGTGAAGTGCCGATTGTGGAAAGAGATCCTCGGGGCCTCCACACTATAACTCCCGGTCTGGGATAGTCAAGTGGCGGTCCATTTCGGGCATAATGTAAATGTGTGTTTAGGGCCATGAGTTGCCACTTTTGTTCATGTTGTTGCTTAAGTTTCTGGGCTAGGGTACGAGTCATGAGTAAAATGGGAGTGTTGTCTGAGCGTAGGCCACGTAATTGTGTGGAACCTTGTGGCATATTTGAGATAAATGAATTAAAAGCATGAATACCCAGTAATGGGGAGTGTCACGCCCCGACCTAGTTTGGTCAAATCCCTGTGATCAACTCGTTACTCTCCCTGCTTACTAAGGGTTGCCCCTTATTTATAAACCATGAAGAGTAAGGCGTCATTTAAACCTGTACCTTTCTAAATCAAAACTGCACAAAATTTTAAACTTATCATACCTATCTTACAGGCGTATTAGCTGGTGTCTTTGGGGTAGGCTTTCTAGGGTTACTTGAAAGGGATATAAGGGAGGGGTGAGTACAATGACATAGTGAATGGGTTCTCAAATTTTTAACTTTTAGGAAAAATATTTGAATCAGAGTGTGCCAGACTCCTTATTTTCTTTTAAAATTTCTCATTTTCAAAATCTTTGTTTCATAGCCATTACTCACTCCTCAACCATAACCAGTGTATTTATCAACTAACACACGCCCTTCATCATGAAGGGAACATACATACGCTGACCAGCCGACCACTATACCCACTTGTGGTGTCAGAGCAACTTTACTGGCCACCTAGATAGAAGTACGTACACTCCTACACTAAGAATGAGTGGATGTACGCGATATCCAACCCTCAATCCCGTGAATAAAACTCTGTGTACGTATGAGGACAAAGACCATATCTTAGTCTCATGTGCATGAAACTCAAACACAAAAGCTTTAGGAAGCCCCAAACATAGTAGTTTCATGGAGTCCAAACACAAAAACTCCATGGAGTATAAACACAGAACTCCATGATTGAATGATATGACAAGAAACACAAACCCAGTAGCTCCTCTTTTCCCTTATTGCCACCATGTCATCCAATAGCCCTTAGGATACATCACAACCCCTCTTGGGCATCTTAATGGTCATGAACCTCAAGTGCACACACAAACAAAGTTTTCCTCAAGAGCCATTTAATCTTTGGTGCCACTGGTCCAACGGCCCCGACCCTCAACTTGACCTACAGCTATTTGTCTCGACTAGTACATCGACTTGTCATGTCGCACTATTGCCAGTCTATCGAGTATGTCGGTCTTGTCTTGGTACCATGGCTAAACAATTCATTTACTTAAGTTTTCATGGCTTAGAATCATGTTTGTTTACAAGCTCCTGCTTGTGCCAACTGGCCTAGGGCCCACAGTTCGAGATTTTCAAAATCGAGCATATTAGACCCTAATATTCAAAAACTGAGGCCTCTGGCCTATATGAGCTATTTGAGCTCCCGTCAAAAAGGTCTCCCAAAATGTATAAGTAGTGGCACACAGACAAGGGAGAGTACTTCCAACAAAATATATTTTTCAACTGTCCATCATACCAACCGAGTATAAGCACATCTCCACTCATACCGATGAACGGGTTTTCCACTTCCTTCGAGGAAGTTTCATCATACCAACTAGGTATGATCTACTTACAACCAGTAAGTAGTTTTAACGCTTGATTTCCACATCACTCCTCTTGGGTGTGATTATTAAAATACCACTTAGCAGTGGGTTTTCATTTTCGAGGTGCTTATCATCCCAATCAGATATGATATTAAATTTCCACTCACCCGTTAATATAGTAAATTTCCTCTTAGCTGGCTTGTTGTCTTTACTCAAACTTATCTTAGCTAGATTTATTGGTACTTCATGTTTCTACACGATATGAACATTTTTGTTCATTATTCTTTGGCCTAATGGCCCTCACTCATCCCAAATAAATGAGAAAACTAAACTTTTCTTTTATTTGTAATTAGGTCCCTAAAGTTATTTTTCTTTAACTTTAAGTCCTTAATGCCAATTTTTCCTCAAATTGAGTCCCAAAACTTTTAAAATTCATCTTAGGACCTCAATTTATTTAAATTCACAAAAGGGGTTTAATTTCCCAAATTTTCAATTTGGCCCCCCAACTTTTGGAAAATTACCATTTTGCCCCTACTTTACAAAAATGGTAAGTTTTACCCCAAATTTTCCAAAAATTGCCCAATTGGTACTCCAACATCTTTACCATACCCAATTGGTCCTTAATTTTATGAAATTCCACTTTAGTCCCTCGAATTTTTGAAATTCCAAAATTTCCCCCAATTTTAACCTTATAAATTAGTCAAATTTGATTTCATCAAATTGACCAATCAAATGAGTTTAATTGTTAAAATTGAAGTTAGATTAGAGTTCCTACACTTCATACGATTCAATTGCACTTTGAATTGCACAATTTGGTGCTGGAATGAACTCAAACGGAGCTTCGCCGAAAAACTGGTCTTAGAGAGAGAGCATTGAAAGCTTACCATCGGAGGTGTGACGGCCCAAGTTTTCGATCTGGGAAAATAGCTCTTGTCTTGACATTCCTCCTAGGATCAAGAATTGTATCAGTTGATGCTGAATTAAGTGAGAATTTTATCATCAAAGTTCTATTAGGTTCTCTCTCTAGCATTGGTCAAAAATTGCAGAGGGGAGCCAAATTGGCTTACCTTTCAGCTCTAATTAAGTTATAGGAGGATTATGGAGGTGTTGGGAGGGCTTGTTTTGGCTTAAGAAGGGCTAGAATTAGCCGATTTCAGCTCGGCCAAAATAGGGTAGTTTTGGCCCGTCAGAGTTGCTTCACTGTTCGATCATGTTGGCACTTCACCGGCGACCCTCAGAGCAAATGGAGACTACAGGCGTGTAGCTAACTTCTCTCCAGTTCTAAAGAACCCAACCACACCTTCTTTGGCTCAGAAAAGACCCTATATCGGAGCTCTGGTTCGAGCTTCACCAGAAATTGTAGCAATTAAGAGAGAATGGAGTTTTTAGGTGTGGAGAGGATGAATGAGGAGGGGCTCTTTATATAGGAAGCTCGGGGACTTCTTGGTCGTCCGATTGGCGCCTTAATGGCAGTCACTCATTGCCTGAAACTCCCTAGCCGAAGACTCTTCAGCATCGTTGGCACTACACAATTTTTCAGTGAGTGAACAAGGTTGTCATCTGAAGGAAGAAGACGACACTGTTCCGAACCGAACCAAACCAGTCCGAACCATGTTCAAAGCTTAAACCAGCCGATTCACCACCAATTTGACCAAATTTTTCAAATCTAAAAATTTTAAGATTCATCTAAATTCATTTTCTATTCAATCGTGTCCTCAAATCTCAAATTTTAATTTTTTAAGCCTCCTAGAAAAATTAATCTAGCATCTAGTTCAATAGTGGTTCAAATCGGTCCAAAGCGGTTCAATCTAGTTCATCTAAACTAGTCTAGTTTTTCTCTTCTAATTTGTCTTAAGGTTCTTTTCCAAGGTTTTATGAACTCTTTGGGTCACTCAAGAGTTGTAAATTCCCCAAATTGCCCGTTCTCTAATGATCAGGTTTGTGAACTAGTTTGGTTTTTCTCACTTGGGTTGACCGGTTCTTTCCCTAGTTTCCATGTTTTAAGGAATGGGGTTTACAGGGAGACTAAGAGTATCTCAACCATGAGATAGAGATCAGTCGGATGACCCGAGACTATGTCTAAAAAGGGAAAATATAAACTACGAGACTCGCATGAGGGATGTGATCAATTAGAGTAAACTGTATTGTTAGGTGGTTTATGGGAAAGGTTTGGGTCGTAAGCCATGTAGTAGTATGACGATAGTGTCCCACTCACTGAGCTGTGAGCTCACCCACCCCCTCCCCTAACATATGTGTGGATGGACTAAGAGATGCATGAGGAGGAGGAGGGGAAAGTTAGGACCAAAACTCTACTACAAGGTGAGCACACATCCAGCTACGAAAATTTGAAATCCCTATCATATCATGAATCTACTATTCCCATGATTTCTATCTGTGCATTTTCAGGCCCCTATAAGGAGCTTATCCCAAAAGTTTGAAAATTTTGCTGCATTTTTCATGAGTTACATAGTTTTGAGTCTTGGTCCCACTTGAGTTACCTTGGTGAAGGTACCCGCCTCTGTAACGTCCGGGGGATTGGCGGAGGGGTTTACGGGTCCCCACCCAAGGCAAATCGGACCGTGGCGTGACATTGGGGACTTACCATAATGGTGCAGAGAAGGTGTGGACTTCACTAGGGAAGGTCTATAGAGTCTGGTTTGGCCGTGGATGGCCCGACAATAGCTCGAAGTGAGCTCGATCAACTCTGGTCATAGACTTCCAAGAGAGTGATGGTACTGTGTGAGCTCACCAACGCTTCTCCAGTGATCCTCGAGGTGAATGGAGTATGTAATCATGTAGAGGATTCTATAGTATTCTAGAGAGCCCGAATTCACCTTTGGAGGTGGAAAAAAGTACCTAATTCGAAGCTCTGGTTCGTAGGTGATTAGAAAATGGAGCAATCCAGGTTCTCTAAGCATTTGGGTGTAGAGAGGATGAATGGAAGCAAACTCTATATATAGGAAGCTCGGGAACTTCTATTCCTACAGAGGCCTCGATTTTGGAACTTGGGGGCTAATATGCCTGGTTTTGAAAATCTCGAACAATTGGCCATAGGCCAGTTGGCACGAGTAGGAGCTCGTAAACAAACATGGGTTATATAACATAAAACTTTAAATAAATGAATTGTTTTGCCATGGTACCAAGACAAGACCGACATATTCAATTAACTAGTGGTAGTTCGACATGACAATTCTCCGGACTTGTCAAGACAAACAAGTGTAGGTTGAGTTGAGGGTCAGGGCCGTTGGACTAGTGGCACCATTGATTATATAGCATGATGTGAAAATACTGATTGTGAATGCACTGTGATTACGAGACCTTCAAGACGCCTAAGAGGGGTAGTTATGTGTCCTAAGGCCCTAGACGACCTGGTGGGTATAAGGGCAGTTCGTCAGACCAGGTGACCTTGCGAAGCTCGGAGTAGCTTCAAGTGCACTTGACCGAGGTGGGGACGGGATGACATCTCTGTCCTCATATAGACATGGAGAATTGTTATAGGATTGAGGGTCAGACATCCACTCGTTCTCATGGTAGAGATGGACGTACTTCTATCTAGGTGGCCGATAAAGTCGCTCCGACGCCATAAGTAGGTTAAGTGGACGTACTGGCCTGCGACTGTGTGATTTACCTTCATGATGAAGGATGTGTTTTTGAAAAATCGAGATTTTAAAGTGGAGAAAAATTTTAAGGAATTAAGGAGTCTGGCACAGTCCAATTTGAAAATAGTAAGTTTCATCATACCAACCGGATATGATCTACTTACAACCCGAATATAGTTTTTCGGCGTCATTTTTACATCACTAATCTAAATTGTGATGTTTAAAATACCACTAAGTATTGGGTTTTCAGTTCCGAGGTACTTATCATCCCAACCAGGTATGATATAAAAATCTCACTCACTCGTTCGTGTAGTGAATTTCCACTTAGTTGGTTTTTGTACCTCGCGAGCTTAACCTCAGTTGGCGTTCCTACACGAAATAAACATCGTTGTTCATTATCATCTAGCTTGACCACCTCATTTATTATAAATGACTCAATTCACAAATTTTCCAATATTTGCAAATTGGTCCCTAAAGTTATTTTTTCTTTTTTTTTTTACTTTAGGCCTCAATCACCGGTTTTTCCCAAAATTGAGTCCCGAAACTTTTAAAATTCCTCTTGGAATCTAAATTTACTCAATTTCATAAAAAAGGGTTAAAGTTTCCCAAGTTCCCAATTTGGCCCACAAATTTTCCAAAATTACCATTTTGCCCCAAAAATTCTAAAATTACTCAATTGGCCCTCTAACATTCTTATCATGCCCAATTGACTCTCAATTTTATAAAATTGCATTTTGGCGCTTCGAATTTTCGAAAATCCCCAATTTCAACTCCCTAACACAGTCGAATTTGATTTAATCAAATTTACCGATCAAATACTTCTAATTGTTGAAATTGAGTTTCTGCATCTTCATACGATTCCATAGCACTTTGAATTGTAAGTTTTAATGCCGGAACAAGCTCAAATGGAGCTTCGCGGGAAAACAGACTGTAGAGAGAGAAAGCTTCAATTACTCATCGGTGAGGGCATGGTGGTCTAAGCTTTCTATCTGGGCAGATAGCTCTCCTCCTGAGGTTCCTCCTAGGATCAAGAATGGCATCAATTGATGCCAAATTGGATTTGAATTCTTTCAATGAAATTCTACCGACTCTCTCTCTAGCACCAGTCAGAAATTATAGAAGGGAGCCGAATTGGCTTACATTTCAGTCCTAATTCGGTCGTGGGTGGGCTGAGGAGATATTGGGAGAGCTTGGTTTGGTCTGAGGAGGGCTCGAATTGGCCAATTTCATCTTGGAAAAAACATGGTAGCTTTGGTCCGCCAGAGCTGCTTTATTCTTCGATCACGCTAGCACTTCTCCGGTGACTCTAGGAGTGAATGGATGTCACCACCATATAGCTGACCTATCCCCGGTTCTCAGGAACCTGACCTCGCCTTCTTTCACTCAGAAATGACCCTATATCAGAGCTCTAGTTTGAGCTTTACCAAAAATCTAAGCAGCTAAGAGAGAGTGAGCTTTTCAGGTGTGGAGAGGATGAATGGAGATGGGCTCTTTATATAGGGAGCTTGGGGACTCGTTGGTCGTCCGTTTGGTACCTTTATGATAGACATTGATGGCTTGAAACGTACTGAACAAAAATATTTCTTCTTCGTCGGTGATGCTTCAATTTTTCGATGAGTGAACTATGTTGTTATCTGAAGGAAGAATATGACACTGTTCCAAACCGAACAGGTTTAAACCTGGTTCAAAGCTTAAACCGGTCGGTTCACCCCCGATTCAACCAAAATTTTCAAATCTAAAAATTTCTAAATTTATCTAAATTCATTTTCTATCCAATGGTGGCCTCAAATCTCAAATTTGAATTTTTTAAGCCGCATAGAAAAATGAATTTAGCATTCGGTTCAATAGTGGTTCAAAACGGTCCAAACCGGTTCAATCTTGTTTGGATCTGATTCACCTGAACCGGTTTGGTTTTCATCTCCAATTCACCCTAAAGTCCTTTTTCATGACTTTTATTACTCCTTAGGTCACTTAGGGTTCATAAATTTCCCGATTTGCCCTTTCTCTATCGGTTCTAGTTCATAAACCGATTTTGTTCTTAAACCGATTCGGGTCCGGTTCACATGAATCAGTCTGGTTTTTTCTCTCTCAATTTGTCCTAAAGTTCTTTTCCAATGTTTATGAACCTCTTTTGGTCACTTGGGAGTTAAACTTTCTCCAATTTGCCTATTCCCCAATAACGGGTTTGTGAATTGGTTCAGTTTTCTGACTTAGTATGACCAGTTATTTTCCTGGTTTTCCTTAACTCCAAAGAGCGGGGTTTACAACTCTCCCCTCCTTTTTGGAGTTTTGTCCCCAAAACTTATTTCAAATTATTCGTGTGTTGGCTTAAACATTTTTTTATTGTTATAAAATTTTCTATTCTATTGTCCTACAACCTTCTCGGTTATTTTCGTTCATCCCTTTCATCACGTATTTAAGATTCTTACCTCATTCTCATCATTTCCTCATTACATGGAACTTACCTTAGCCTGGAGTATTTTCCTTGAAAATTTAAGATCATTTCCTTTTGTTATGTCCTTCTTTCCTAAGGCACCATGTCACATCCCAAGCTTCTTTTACCCAAAATTTCAGAACTATAATTTCTAGTCATTTTTCTTCCACAGATTCTGGCATTTATTGTATTTTCATCCTACATGGTTTTCTTACTCATTCTTTGGTTATCATCTTTATGCTTGACTTTGTTATGTCTTACTCATAGACCATTCCTTGCCTGAGTCGTATTTCTGTGAGTCAGTTGGATTTACATGCCTCCTTACTGCATGGCATTCTTTGTGATGTCTTAACTTTATGTCCCTATAACAGTATTGGTTTTCGTACTTCTCTTCTTTTCCAAATTTCTTCATTTGGTCATTCTACCTTCAAATCCTTAAATTTCCCGATACTTAATGACATATTAAAATTTCTGATCTTTTACTTCATTCTTCATTCCCACTGGTGTCCTTCCTCCTTAAGATCTCTTCTCTTTCTAAATCCCTACTTGCCCTTATCAAAGTTCCTCCCACTATTATTCAATCTGAGTTTAGTTTCTTTCTTACTCATATACTATCTTTTGATGTCATCTTCCTACCTATACATTACCTGGATTTGACTTATCCCTTAATTCTTTACAATTTCCTTCTCCTTGAACATGATCCTTTATTTTCCAGCATTTTGTTCTTGAGGAATTCACTATTTTTCTTATTTCGTTGGTTCCATTTTCTCTCCTTGGTACACCCATGTCTTCCCAAAATTTTTTTCTCTGGTGAGCTTCACATTCTCTTTCCTTTGGTATTTCCTTCTAGTTCTACCACTGAAATCCTAAAATTTTGGAGTATCTTTTTGCCAATATTTTCACCAACTTACTCTTACTTTTTGGATCCATGAGTACCTTATGTTGATCCTACTTCATTCATACTTGCTTTAGTATTTGTTTATTCCTTTGAGGTGGACCTCTCATCCTCATCGTGTCCAAACCTTTCATACATTCGTATCCTTGGTATTTCCCTTTTGTCTTGATTAGGGTGTATTCTTTTACTACTCCCCATATCTTGTTAGACTTTGTCTACTCCTCTAAATGATTTAGTCCATATAAATTATTTTCTCATATCGGATTCTTCTAAAGTTTCCATTTTGAGTTTCCAGATCTTCTTGTAGTAGATCGCGCTCAACCTCCCAATACTTTCACTTAGCCACTCGTACTCCTTACTGAGGACCATATTTCTTCTCTAGTTTGCAACCTTCCTTAGATTGTTTGTCTTTACATGAAGCTTCCTCCTCCCTCGCCCCAACTTCCTATATTTTTATCCTCCTTCTTGTATTTTCCATTCTAGGATTCCCTTTTTGTTTAATCATCTTACCGCTCTTTAGGAATCTATTTCCTTAAATATTCTCTTGACTTAAGGGTCTTGTATGACTTATCTACTCCTGGTTCCCTTCCCCTTTTGATTCATACCTTTGCCTAAGGAGTTCCTAAGGAACTGTATCTTAGTTGCACCTGGACCTTCATGTTACTTTACTTTCTCTCCATCTTTCCTTGGTGGCTTCAATGCTTATTACACTCTTCTTAACCAGCTTCTATTCTTGTGGTTCTCATTGGGATGTTCTACTTCTCTCGATTTTTCCTTATCCTTTATTCTCATAGCTTAATCCCTTGGGGCCATAGGACTAGAGTTAACCCTAGAACGATTATGGAATTCTTGATCAAAAGGCTCTGAGGAACTGATTGGGGCACATTCGCGTTCCCTAATAGGATGAATTTCATGTATGACCTCCAATCCGTACCTCCTCAGTACTTCCACCTCACACTCATAAGTTCACTTCACCTATTGAGAGGGATTGAAGCCAGGTTGAGTGGGTGGAGATACTCGATGGACCTTCATGAAGGTGGCATACGCATCCCAATAGTTATCCCATGCCTCTTTCTTGGTGGGTTTCACTTATATTTATTGTGGGACTGGAGGAGGAGGGGTTGGACTTCTATGAGGGGATGATGGTTCCTCTTGTCTGGGAGGAGGGTATATGATGCCTTCCGGTTCTAGTAAGGCTTCCACTAGTTTACGATAGTCTTCCACCATGTCCTTGGGCACCCTTTTCTTGCCCTTTAGAAACCTTTGTACGGCTTCCTCCCTTGGGTTAGATGTCTTTTTCAAGGTTATGGGTAGAGGACTGGATTTCACCGCAAATTTTCTGGGGACTCTCCTTCCTACTTGATAGTTTAGAGTTGGGTTAATATCAGGGAATAATATTGATAATGTTTCAAGGGAAATAGGCTCTAATACCACTCTAGTTGTCACGCCCTGACCTAGTTTGGTAGAATCCCCGTGAATAACTCGTTGCTCTCTCGGTTCAAGAGGAGTTTCCCCCTTCTTTTACTCAAGAGGAGCCAGGCGTATTTTCAACCTTGTTCCCTAGAAACACATATATCAAATAAAATGCAAGATTAAAAGAAATTAAGCATACCTAGCAAAGGGTAAGGCTCGATGTTATTCCTATTCATTTTCT
Organism: Trapa incisa; assembly: GCA_030064435.1. Classification (NCBI taxonomy): domain Eukaryota; kingdom Viridiplantae; phylum Streptophyta; class Magnoliopsida; order Myrtales; family Lythraceae; genus Trapa; species Trapa incisa. The sequence goes on along the minus strand of CM057775.1, from coordinate 9,193,424 downwards.
TTTTTTTCTGAAAGGGGATAGAAAAGAGGGGTGAGTTTCTACAAATCAGTGAATGAGTATTTTAGAAATGAAATTTTTTTTTAAAATGTTTCCAAATTGAAGTGTGACAGACTCCTTAATTCCTTTAAATTTTTCTCCACTTTAAAATCTCGATTTTTCAAAAACACGTCCTTCATCATAAAGGTCAATTACACAGTTGCAGGCCAGTATGTCCACTGAACCCACTTGTGGCGTCGGAGCGACTTTACCAGCCACCTAGATAGAATTACGTCCACTTCTACCCTGAGAAAAAGTGGATGTTTGCGACATCCGACCCTCAATCCCATAACAATTCTCTGTGTCCGTATGAGGACAGAGACCTCATCCCATTCCCATCCCGATCTTGTGCGCTTGAAGCTACTCTGAGCATCGCAAGGTTACCTGGTCTGACAAACTGCCTTTATACCCACCAGGTCGTCCAAAGCCCTAGGACACATCACTACCCCTCTTAGGCATCTTGAAGGTCCCGTAATCACAATGCATGCACAATCAGTATTTTCACATCATGCCATATAATTTGTGGTGACACAAGTCCAATGGCACCGACCCTCAACTCAACCTACAGCTGTTTGTCTTTACTAGTCCGAAGACCTGTCATGTCACACTGCCAATAATTGATTGAATATGACAGTCTTGTCTTGGTACCACAACCAAACAATTCATATATTTAAAGTTTTATGGCATATAACTCATGTTTGTTTATGAGCTCTTGCTCGTGCCAACTAGCCTATGGCCAACTGTTCGAGATTTTCAAAACCACCGAGGCCTCCGGCCTATCAAAGCTATTCGAGCTCCCATCAATAAGGTCTCTCAAATCGTTTAAGCAGTGGCACACAATCAATGGAGAGCACTTTTGACAAAAATATATTTTTAACTATCCATCATACCAATCGAGTATGAGGATATCTTCGCTCATAACCGATTAATGAGTTTTCCACTTCCTCTGAGTAAGTTTCATCATACCAATCGGGTATGATCTACTTACAACCCGTAAGTAGTTTTTTCCACGTCATTTTCACATCACTACTCTAAATTGTGATGTTTAAAATACTACTAAGTAGTGAGTTTTCATTTCCAAGGTACTTATCATCCCAACCGGGTATGATATAAAATCTCACTCACCCATTCGTGCAGCAAATTTCCACTTAGCCAATTTTTGTCCCTCACGAGCTTAACCTCAGCTGGTGTTCTAGATGCCTCATGTTCCTATACGAAATGATCATCTTTGTTCATTATCATCTAGCTTGATCACCTCATTTAGTATAAATGACTCAATTCATTACTTTTCCAATATTTGCAAATTGGTCCCTAAAGTTATTTTTTCCTTTTTTTACTTTAGGCCCCAATCGCCGATTTTTCCCTAAATTGAGTCCCGAAACTTTTAAAATTCCTCTTGGGGTCTCAATTTCATAAAAAGTGGTTCAAGTTTCCCAAATTCCCAATTTGGCCCCCAAATTTTCCAAAATTATCATTTTGCCCTTCATTTACAAAAATGGTAAGTTTTACCCAAAAAATTCTAAAATTGCTCAATTGGCCCTCTAACATTCTTATCATACCCAATTGACTATCAATTTTATAAATTTGCATTTTGGCCCTTCCAATTTTTGAAAATCCCCAATTTCCCCAATTTTTTCCCTAATTTCAACTCAATAACATAGTCGAATTTGATTTCATCAAATTGACCAATCAAACACTTCTAATTATTGAAATTGAAGTTGAAATTGAGTTTCTACATCTTCATACGATTCCATAGGACTTTGAATCATAAGTTTTAAAATCGGAACGAGCTCAAACGGAGCTTTGCTAGAAAATAAACTATAGAGAGAGAAAGCTTCAATTGCTCACCAGTGAGGACGCGGCGATCTGAGCTTTTATCTGGGTATATAGCTTTGCTCCTGAGGTTTCTCCTAGGATCAAGAATGGCATCAATTGATACCAAATTAGATTAGAATTCTGTCATTGAAATTTTGTGGGCTCTCTCTCTAGCACTAGTGGGAAATTGCAGAGGGGATCCGAATTGGCTTACCATTCAATCCTAATTCGGTCGTGGGTGGGCTGAGGATATGTTGGGAGACCTTGGTTTGGTCTGAGGAGGGCTCGAATCAGCCAATTTCAGCTCAGCCAAAATAGGGCAGCTTCGGTCCATCGGAGCTGTTTTACTGTTCAATCATACCGACGCTTCTCCTATGACTCTCAAAGTGAATGGATATCACCACCATGTAGCTGACCTCTCCCCGGTTCTAAGGAACCTGACCTCGCCTTCATTTGCTTAGAAATGACCCTATATCAGAGCTCTGGTTTGAGCTTCGCCGGAAAACTAAGCACCTGAGAGAGAGTGAGCTTTTCAAGTGTTGAGAGGATGAATGGAGAGGGGCTCTCTGTATTGGGAGCTTGGGGACTCGGTGACCATCTGTTTGGAACCTTTATGATAGACATTGATGGCTTGAAATTTACTGAACGAAAATTTTTCTTTTTCACCAGCACTGCTTCGATTTTTCGGCGAGTGAACAGTGTTGTCATCTGAAGACAGAAGATGACACTATTCCGAATCAGACCAGACCGATCTGAACCGGGTTCAAAGTTTAAACCAACCGGTTCACCCCTGATTCGACTGAATTTTCAAATCTAAAAATTTTTAAATTTATCTAAATTCATTTTCTATCCAATGGTGGCCTCAAATCTCAAATTTGAATTTTTTAAGCTACTGAGAAAAATAAATTTAGCATTCGGTTCAATAGTAGTTCAAACCGGTCTAAACCAGTTCGAATCTGGTTCACCTGAACCGGTTTGGTTTTCATCTCCAATTCATCCTAATGTCCTTTTTCATGACTTTTATGACTACTTAGGTCACTTAGGGTCCATATATTTCCCGGTTTACCCTTTCTCTATCGGTTCCGGTTCATAAACTGACTAGGTTCTTAAATCGGTTCGGGTCTAGTTCACCCGAACCGGTCTGATTGTTCTCTCTCAATTTATCCTAAAGTTCTTTTTCCAATATTTATGAACCTCTTTGGGTCTCTTGGAAGTTAAAATTTCTCCAATTTATTGTTCCCCAATAACGAGTTTGTGAATCGGTTTGGTTTTCTCACTTAGTATGACTGGTTCTTTTCATTGTTTTCCTTAACTCCAAAGAGTAGGGTTTACAATGCAGGTTTGAGGATCAAGTAATTGATGCCCACTCAGACTCTTGGTAGGTGTCGTGGACTTCTACTAGAGTGGACGGTAAAGACGCTCTAGTTCACAAGAGAAATATTCAGAGACTGTTCTATGACTATGTGAACCCCTTTGTGATAAAGGGCATGTGTGATTGTATGTTAAACCAAACCCGACCAAGGGAAAATGTTAAAACATTTTTCTAATTAGATGTTAAACCCACAAACAAGAAGGGTAGTAATTATAATTTTTTTTGCTTAAAGAAAAGTCACCCTATCGCCCACTCACTGAGTTGTAGAACTCACCCCCTCCCCTAAACCCTTTTTTTAGGAAAACCTCCCATCAAGAAAAGTAGAAGCTAGAAGAGCAAGTCGGAGATACCCCACAAAGGTAAACCTTTATTTAGTTGTTCTGTTAAACTTTGTTGTGGAAAACATGTGTACTTAGGAGCCTTTACCTTCCCCGACCAATTTCAGTAGAGACGCCGATTTAGTATAGGGAAGGGTGGTGGGTTGATCACAAGGTTCCAACCAAGTTGGGTGGGAATATGACATCACATCAGTGTCACCGATCAAGTCACTATCTCTTATGAGTTCCTAACATTGACCCAACATTTACTCGATAACCTACTAGCTTAGATTTAGCCTCAATCATCACTATTCTGGCAAACATCAGCAGAACATATGCTACCATGACCTAGGGGGACCATTGGGACATCATATCTGACTTCGAGATTTTTTATGAATTATTTTGTCAGTGAGCAAAGCGAGGACTAAAATGTAAGTATGGATAAGTTAGAGGACCCATTTAAGAATAAGTTTTCTTTGGAGTCTTTTTAAGGGCATAAATAAAGTTTTAGGACCATTTAGAAAGATTAGTAAATTTTTGAAAGTAGGATGGTATGTTTGGAATGCATAAGAACCTAAAAGTAACAAAAGAGAAAGTTTAAGGAATAAAGTGCAAATAAGGAAATTTGTGTGCCCAAAAGTGATTTTTGGGAAGCTTAAGCACCTAAATGGAACTAAAGAAAGTCTAGGGACCCAAATGGAAAATTTGGAGAATCTAAGTTTTCAAAAAGATAAGTTTTAAAAAATAGGGGCAAATGGTAATTTTGTCCAACTTATGGACTATTATACAAATAGTGAGAAATGAAACTTAGAAAACATCCTAAGGTATTTTGGGGACCAGAATGGGACTCAAGTAAACTTGAGGACCCAAGTGAAAGAGTTGAAAAATTCTAGGATCCAAAAAGGAAGTATTTTAAGTCATAAAGGGCAAAATTGTCATTTTGCCCAACTTAGGGACCAAAATACAATTTTAGTAAAGTAAGGTACCTAATTTATAGATAAGGATTTCTAAGCACATGCACAAGTATAACCACATGAGGTTAAGACCCTAAGAAAGTATAACTAACCTTAAAAGGAGGTTAGTTAAAGAACGGTTCTTCAACACGCAAGTCGAATAAGCCAAGCCCTAGGAGCAAAACAATAATTTTTAGGAAAGTTATAGTGTAACATTATGTATTTATGTAAATTCTTAAATCGATCCTTATGCCTTAATATGACTATTTTAGAGAGAATACACAATATCTCGAGCAAGAACCTCATAAACTGAGTTAAAAGGAAAACCCATCCTAACGAACAAGTTCCAATAAAAATAATGAGTGAGAGTAATGATAACGTGTCTTATTGGACCGACCGGATGTGCTTTACTGATTTTGATAACACTATAAAATCTATGATGCACAATTTAGAAAACCATTGAAAAGAAGTGAAAATTACATGGATGCATCTTCACTAAAGAATATCATTTTCAAAAATTAAGAAACGGGTTAAGGGTCTAATAGACCAAAATAAATGAACTATAGTTATATGCTAGAACTATGTGAGTTGGGATCTTGTGTCTGTGATATTATTGATGATAGGAGTTGATCAAATGATAGACAAAACTCCATTATATAAGATCTTGAACATGATGAATGACTACTAATCTTGGTACAACCATCTGAATTATTAAATTGGTCAAGTGATGGACCAAACTCCCTGTGAAATATTGATCATGCATATTACCTATTGATTTCATACATACACCTTAATATAGATGGTTAGAATGATGACCATACGCAATGATAATTGTGATAGGTATGAGTGTTGCATGTGTGCAATTTCTGAAAATACATGTGTATATTGTACACCAATAGGAAGTTTGAGGCATTGATAAGACACTTGTCAAGATAATGTCGATGCCTAGGGGAATTGGAAGTATTAGATAAGGGAGATTGATAAAATACTTCAAGATTTTTTATGACCCTAAATGTTGTACAAGTGTGGTCCTAATGTTACACCGCTATAATGAGAAATGGCAGAATTGAGTCACATGTGTAAGAGGCATGTATATGTTGTTTGGCAGGTTAGTGTCATGACTTTAGATGCTAAGACATCCAAATGAGAGATGAACCTCAGGGGTATCGGTTGTGGAGAGTACACGTGACTCACACACTCTCATCTTACCCGATCATAATTACGGCATGACTTTCGAGCATGGTTTAGGCCATGAGTTGCCAATATGCATTTTTGCATGCATACTATAAAATATTAATATGACTTTGGAAAAAGAGAGTTTGACTCGACGTAATGCAAAATTACAATTTTCGGGTGGCCCGAGATAGGAGTATCAAGGGGCCGGATAAAACTATAAACATTTAATAATTTTGTAAAACTGAAAATAAATCTCCATGTTAGAAATTTTATGTGACATCTAAAGTCGTAAGCCATATAGTGGCCCGACGTCAGTACCTCATTCACTAAGTTGTTAGCTCACCCCTACTCCAAACAATTACAAGCAAAAGTCAAGGTTTCGCAAGGTACAAGTTGAATATTATCTATACAACGATTGTGGCTTGATGTAAATATTAAAGCTTACTTATGAAGGTTTTTAATTATTTTTTATCAGTTGCTATATTCCCGATTTATTTGTGTAAATTCTTTGGACACACTAATCATTAAAAAGTTTAAATTTCTACTCAAAATTGAGGTAGCCTATTTTATTCTAAGTCTTAGACCCTCCGGTTTTATTTTGTTGAAAGTACCGATTATTGTAACATCGAGGGGTTTGGCGAGTTGCACGGGACTGTCAGACGAGAATTGGGTCGGGGCATAACACAAGTACTTGTAAAAGATGCAAGTAAGATATCAATAAATTCTAATAAAAAAATTAGGTGAAGATCAGTTTCTAAGTAATGTTCTGGCTCGACATCGGTAAACACATTCACTAAGTTGTAAGCTCACCCCCTCCTCTAACCCTTTTCAGGAGTGTGCAAGGAGCACGGGGGATCACACACTAGCCTTGACATCTATACTCATGCAACTGAGGTACCCAACTCAAGAGGTGTACACAAAGGTTATTTTTACTTATTAGTCACTTATTTTCGAAGGAAAAGTTGTAATTTGATTTGGGGTTACTTCATGATTTAAAACTTTTAAATTTCTGTTGAATTCTATGAATTTTCATTATGAGCCTTTGTTTTATCGGTTGTACATTAGTGAAAGTACCCACTTTAGTAGCGTGAAGGGGATGTTGTGGATTGCCACTTGACTCCAATTCAAAAAATTGGGTTGGGGAATGAAAAATTAGATGCACATGTACTAGGTTGATTTAGTATTTATATATATTATGTTATCTATTTGGTTGGTTTGATACAGACATGTTTGGAGAATGCTAGTATTGATAAGGATGATAAAAATTGTTTGCTTAGTTGAATTGCAATACTTTTCATTTTTTGTATGGAAAAGGAGGAAGAAGCAGTGCTTGAAAGTTGCAAGTTAAGACTTATTGAACTCATACTCCCCAAGATATGGTTAAATTAAATGATGATGATTTTTTTAGTACTATTTTCAGTTTGCAAGTATAGGTTTTGTGAATTAAGATGAGAAAGTAAGCATTCTAAAGGCACTGAAGCATGAGTAAAGTGTTGTATTCCATTCGTGGCTAAAGCACACAATTTTATTCGGTATCTCATAAGTTGTCAACAAAGGTTGGGGACGTGCTATTGTGAAAATAGACTCACTTGTATTGGTCAGGGCATTTGCTAGAGCTATTTAAGAAGTCCCCTAAGAAATGTACCCTTTTATTAGAGATTTTTCCAATTTATCTCGTTGTTTTAATAACTTACATGTTATACATATTGCTAGAGATGTTAACTCATTTATTCATATTTCTAGAGATGTTAACTCATGTGTTGATGTGCACAAATTTAAAGTGAATTTAAAATTAAATAATACATTTATTAAAATACCTAGTTCTATAAATTCATATCTAAATAGGGATATAGAATCTAGTAGTATGTCATGATAAACTTTATTATTAGGTTTTATAAATGAATTAAGAGTATTTTAGAACAAAATAAAGTTTCAATACCAAAATTTTTAAATCACAATCAACACATTATTCACATTAATAATCGAATTTAATTCAACACCCCTAATAAATATATTCAAAACTTAACTATTTTTATTTTAAAAATATAATAAGTTTAGTAAAATATATATTATATTTCAAAAATGATGCATTATACTAAATTTTTGTAAATTCACTCACATCCATAAAATTTCACAATATACCATGATTATTTTATATCTCAACTAAATAAGAGAATTTATATCATTTATTTAAACTATTTCATAATTATTACAATTATAAGTTAATCAAGTATTTATAATATATTTTTTTTAATTTTTACTTTGTCATTATTTATCTTAAATCACTGGAAATTTCTCATATATGAGGATAGAAGTATTTGAAGTACAATTTAGACATTATAAATTATTGGTATGATTTTGGATATTATAAACTTTATATATAGAGAGAGCATTTTCACCCTAGTATCTCTTTCTTCACGCTCTCTCCTCTTCTCTTCCCCAAAATCCTCAAACATAAATTTTCCCACCGATTATAATTCGGATAGTATGTTTTACATATTACATTTATTGTATTTGATCATATCCATAATCAAATATTTTATGTCTGAGTTCCCCCAATTTTTTGTTATTTTTGAGAGAATCATGGGTATAATTCAGTTTTAAGATCACCTCTATAATGAATCTCACTTTGCTCAATTAGCTTGTTGGCCTAATTTTCATACATAAGTAAAAAAATTCCAATTTTGAAATAACAAATTGGGTTGAGCCACGGAAATTTCAGCAACTTAGAATGTAATTGTGAAGACAAAAATCGATTTTCTACGAGTTTCAAAGAAAAAATTATGGATCCAGTCATGCACTGTGGTTTACCCTTGTTTTTTTTTGTTTAGTGAACGCAATAAGTTAGCATAAAATCTAACATGTAAATCATTACTGTTTTTTTGCTCTCAAATAAAACATAACTGTTGGATAGGTGCATTTGATGGCGGTAGGATTACACAGCGTCTAGCCATGTCATCTTTCTGGCGTTATTGGACAGGTGCATTTGATGTCTTTTTTTTTTGCATAATGTGCATTTGATGTCTTTGATAAATTGATCATTTTGATGGCGATTTGTGCAACGATGTTGAGTGCAGGAAGCAGGGCCCATTGAGGTTATTAGGAACGATGTGATGGGTAAAATTATACGAGAATTGAACCGTGCAAAAATTATCTGAAGTTTTTTGTTGGAATCAAATTGGTACTTAATTCAAACTTTTTTATGCTTAATATTTTTCATGCATCGAAACTTAAATCCAATTCTATAATTAAGGAGAATGAAGGTTCAACCGTTCAATGGCTTATATTAAACTAATATATACACAATCAATGTCAGAATGACACGACAACGATTGTACGAATCGATATCGTGGATGACTATGTTTTCGTGTGTATATTCATGTATACAAGAAATGTAAGATATGAAAGAAAAAAAAGATGTGAAAGAGGAGAAGGGAAGGGGAGCAGAAAGCACCTTCAAAGGGCCCCATTTCTTGTCTCCTATCAGTATTACCGATGATGTGATTTCCATCTTTTCTCCACTTGTTCCAATCGGTATTCTCCCATTCACCTTCTCCCCCTCAGCAGCCCCCCTCCTTTCCCACTAACCGTTGCCAAAAATACTCAACAGGGTCGTAGATAGATAGACCATCCATCTCCAATCCTCCATCCCCATCTAGTAGTCAAACCATACGTATGTCATCATCAACTGAGAACAACATACACGATGGATTGTCCCGATCATCGGCCGCCGGCCACCAAGCGCCTCCTTTGCATCCACAGACCACGGTGGTGCCTCTGAGCCGATACGAGTCCCAGAAAAGACGGGATTGGAACACTTTCGGTCAGTACCTGAGGAACCAGAAGCCGCCGGTCCTGCTAGCCCAGTGCAACTCCAACCATGTTCTCGATTTCCTCCGCTACCTCGACCAGTTCGGGAAGACAAAAGTTCACCTTCATGGGTGTGTCTTCTTTGGCCAGCCTGACCCTCCGGCTCCTTGCACCTGCCCTCTCCGGCAGGCCTGGGGCAGCCTGGACGCCCTGATCGGGCGGCTGAGGGCCGCCTATGAGGAGAACGGTGGGTCGCCGGAGACGAACCCGTTCGGAAATGGGGCAATTCGAGTGTACCTTCGCGAGGTGAGGGAGTGTCAGGCCAAGGCAAGGGGTATTCCCTATAAGAAGAAGAAAAAGAAGAGGAGCCAGCTGAGGACTATCGGCGACTCCACCCGAACAGGCACGAGGCAATCCGCAGCCTCTTGATGGTGTGCCAAGGTGAATTTTGATACAATAACAAACATTAACTGCTTGAATATATATGATTACTGAATGGATCATTGAGTGAGCTTTCCTTGAAAAGGACGTAGCTACGTTTGATGTTTCATGAAATAGAACTTTTTCTTTCTCTGTTCAATTCTTCCATGAAATCCCCAGTACTTACAATCATCAGCAAACCCTAATCCCAGAGGTTCTATGGGTAGGAGTAAAAAAAGGTGTCAGAGAGAGTTTTTCAAACAGCTTCTTAAGCATAGTCCTGAGATCTATGGCCATTGGTAAGATTAAAAAACAGCATATACACTCACACGAAGACACACGAGCATCCACTCTATCTATGTCTCTTCTCTTTCTACTTTGCTTCCTCTCTCTCATATTATTGAAAAATACTATTTGAGGTTGCTAATTAAATATGTTCCACTTTTTGAAATGATTTTTGCACTTTACATGATTCTGTTAGATTTTGTGCTCCCCATACGATGATCATCTAGATATGTCACTTATGTCATATTTTGCATGAATTCCTATACGCTCTTTTATATTATCCCAATACACATTTCAAAGTTGATATTTCTGAAGGAGATTGTAGAAGCTTATATTGTTCTTATAAAATAATTAACTAGGAGATTAAGAGAAATTATTTTTTATTATTTTAAGGAAAATACTATTTTTTAATTAAAAAAATAGGATAATACCACTTAAAATGCAAAATACTTTTTTAAAGGCTAAATTACTATACTAGTTTCTAACTTAAAAAACACTTTTATTACTAAATTTTTAATAAAATAAATGCATTTAATATTAATTTTAATGCATTTATCATTTGGCAAGATATATTATCACAACTTATTTTTACTTACATGTCTTGATGTTACTCAATACTTCCATAACAATACTATTAATTTATAATAAAATAAATCATTGTCATATTTTTTCTTGATAGATTATATGTTTAAATTTATATTAAAAATTTTATGAAAGTTAAAATTGGCATTAAAAAGGTCAATTTCATTATAATTATGGTATTTTGATTTTTTTAATATTTTTAATTAAGCTATTAAATACCCAAAGTTTGATAAATATGAAATTAAGATAAAAATATTAAATACATTTTTTCTTATATAAAATTGACTTAGCTAAAAAGGATAAAATTTATTAAGAAAAAATATACTATTTTAGTTGCAAGAGTAGTGATATAAAATTGGTTATAGTATAAATTTAATAACACTATTCCCCAAATTTATTGAAAAAAATTATAATATACAGTTTTAATATATCAATTATATTTTTACCACTATAAAAATTTAATTCGAAAAACTTGTGATATAAATAATCAATTAGTTCAAACTTTTTTAATTTTGAAATGGGATGGACACAAAAAAAGTTCTTAATACAAAAGGTTTAATTAAATAATTTTTAAGTGTAAAAAATATCATTTAAGTCTTTACTCAAAATTAATTATTTATAAATAATATAAAAATTATAATATTATAAATTTAAAACACTTTTTATTTTATTAAATTTATGATAATATCTCAACACAAGTACTCACCTATAACGTTAATAAACTTTTTACTTACAATTTTAAATCTGCACTAAATAACTATTTATAAATTAAGTATAATTATATTTTTTCTCTGAACTAGCCGAATTTCTAGTATAAAGTCGGTACGTACACGAGTATATTAACTCTCATATAATAACTCTAATACTTGTAGAATAATACTTAACTTTTAGACATTTGTTGAGTTAATATTTAAAAAATTACACTTCTACATGCTGTTGTTAAAAATATAATTATATATTAGATAAAATATAAAATGTAATGGGTTTATAATATTGTAAAAATTATAGTATTTACAAACTATAACTATTAAGTATAAATTAGTACGATAAATTATCAGTACATAATATTTTATCAAACTAAAAATTAACTTGCTAAAATTCATATTTTGTATTATAAAAAAGTATATGATCTTTGAGATTAATAATTTTGTAATAATTAATAGATTATTTTATAATTTTTTACATATCAGTAACACATTTATTAAATGTTTTTGCACATTAAAAGAGGTTAGGAACCTCACTTATTATAACAAATATCATATCTTTTATTCTTTATTGAGTAAAATGCCACTGTACTAAATTTGATTATTGCATGAGATACTTTGTTTACATGTAAGTTAGAATCTATCTGTTGATTTTCAGGGTAGAAATCAATTTAAATTATGGGAGATGAATTTCGATAGATTATTTGCAGACTTTGGTTTCTTTTTTTTTTTTTTGTGAAAGGTAATTGCATCGATAAGTCCCTTTTTTATTGTTGATGTGGGCAATGCTGTAACATTTATATATGATTATGTGCTCACACCGTGCTTGTCCTTCATTGTCTTGTAGTCCTTGTCACCTATCAATATTTATTGCTATAATAGGAAATTTTGTTGTGATTCTCTGTCATCCTCCCTTGGCTTCTAATACTCAAAATAAAAGTTTTTATAGTTGTAAAATGCAATGAAGAAATGAGTTCCATGATTAATAATCAATAAGAGGCTAATAATAGCTTTGTATCATGAATTTTCTATTTTTTCAATTGTATATCTTCCTCCCTATTACTTATTGGTTCTATCCATTAATTGATTGTTACTTTTGATTTAACATTGAATGATAACAATTATATACCATATATGGGAAAACTAAGTTTTTATATGAACTATATAATTATCAAATTAGATAAAAATAATCGGTAACATATGAATTAAAGAGTATAAATAAAATTTGTAGAAATTAAAAAATTACTTTTAAAAATTTGAAGCCTACCTGTGTTGCATTCATGTTAAAATTTCAATCTCCATCCACATTAAGTGATATATTTTTCTTTTTAAGTTTTATTTTTTCACAATTGAAATTTTTTTTCCATAAAAATGTATATATAATTATAAAACAAATCATACAGTTTTATTTATTTTTATTGCATCAGCTATTTTATAAAAAATAATTTTATACTACATCTTGAATCCTCTTTAATATTAACTACATGGTTGGAATTGCATAAAATTATAGGATACTCAAAATATTGTAAGGAGTAGCAGTTCTATAATAATCCTAACAGTCTTATATCAATGGCTTACCTACCCTCTCATTTTAGGCGTCCATTTATCTGCCAAAAAAGCTTAGCCATAATAGCTTAGTTAAGCTGAGCTCCACATTGTCACCTAAGAAGGGAAGAATGTGACTAGAAAGATTCACTAAAGGCAAGATCTTTTATAGGCAATAATTATATGGAGAAATGCACGCATTTTGCAATTACATATGTTCAATCTTTATGTGGAAAGCTCAATCCAAGGCATGTTAATTTAAGAGAAATTATAACGCCACATATAATTGTCTTAATTTGTGCCTGGTTCTTAACATATGTTTTTTTCCTATAAAATATCATATATGATAATAGATCAGTAGTTAAATGCCAATATGATGTTACTACTGGTAGTGTGTTCATCTATAATTATCATCCTACTATTACTTCTATTATACGTGATTCTATACATGTATATGCATGTTTCCTTTTGCTAATTTAGATAATAATATTTGTCTTCTTAAGTCATAAGTGTACTTGATAAATCTCACGTGCAAGCATCCTTGTATCTTCGTAGAACTCTGGATTATTAGTCATTATCATTCTATGACAGTATATACATATATAAGGAAAAGCTATTTTATATAGTTGCTGCCTTTTGTATTTAAGTATATTATATTTCATAATGATTATTTTCAATTCTATATTAAGTGTCAAAAAAAGTTTAGCATGTGCCATTTAATGTCAAATGTTTCAATGTAATGCAAGTGCACAAAAATTCAACATTGGACAAAATGCATAAATTAGGCCATGAATAAAAAAATATTAAGTGTCGTATAAAAGTTGATGTTTTGAAATTGAATCACCTATAAAGTTTAAATTTTCAAATAAGATTATGAACTTTGATTGATAGTCAATATAGAGTATGAACTTTCGTTCATCCGTTAATTCAAGCATTTTATCTAATACTAACCTACTTGAGATCATTGAACAATATTTAAATGATTATTTTATAATAAAACTAGCGTTGATTCACCTAATTATATAACCAAAATATATGATTTGAAGATGTTTTCAAACAATATTAACCTAAAAGAATATTTTAAAAAGATATATGATTTAATTACAAAATATGATAACCATAAACATCTACTCATGTAGATTGGATCACATGTTTTTCATTGAGAATCATGCTTTACAAAGACATAAATAATTAATCATCTTCTACTCGAAATATATTTTTTTACATATATGCCAAACATACAATTCAGTGGAAATTTTGATTTATTTCGGAGTTCCTTCCCCATTCGGTACTAATGTGGAATATGTTTTTTCTCTATCATGTATTGCAGATTACCACAGGAAGGACATCTCTTGACATATAGGAGAGGTAACTGTGCCCAAGTGTTCTAGTATCTGCTTTGATATGTTGGCCATAGTGATGAATTATGTCTCATAAACCAAACCAGTATCAAATAAGCTAGCATGCATTTAAGTTCCTTGGATTATAAGCCATTTAGCTAGAAATAATCTCATAAATGCGGAAGGACAATCAATATAATCGTACACTTGTTCTGGGCATCAGTAGAATTTGTGTTAGCTTTTAGCTTATATGATAAGAAAAAAGCTTAAGCATTTTGACTGTTATGTATGTCCTACCAGCATAAGCTTAATTTACCAAGCATGATGTATCTTTCTCTTATCTAGCAGCACTGTCACGCACCCCAGTAATGTCGATTCTATCCATCATGAAAAAAGCAATAGAGGAGCCACAACAAGTTCGCTACTTTACATATAGTCGGCCAACATGCTAATATAACTGCAAAATTTTATATGGTAGCTTAATCTGGTGCAGTGACAAGGGATATCGCTTCATGTACCTTGAAAAACATCGATTTTCCTCCAAACAACTGTAGGCGCATCATCTGGGTCAGAATATTGTTGAATGGTTTCGAATTCCGTTCTATGAGACGAACGTTGGTGCTCAATCCAGTTACGCATGATTTGCAAGAAGAGTCGCATAATGTTACATGCACGTACATTTTCTTCAGTTCAATTTACATGCACGTACTTCCGTCTCAGCATGCGCGCCAAATTTTGGCGTTTTATATGAGTACTCTTAATTCGGTATACATCAAAATATTCGGTGGACATGGTAATATAAGAAATTGACACATTTCCTTGATTGTTTGGACATTTTTTTAGTTTTCTTAATTTTTTATTACCATAAGCGGCACAAACCTGCAGAAAATAATAGAAAACCTGAGGATATTGATAGAAAGTTACCTGATTAACTCTATGCAACAAAGAACATGTTATGGACGTGCTAAAGCAATTTCATCATAATATCTACTCTTCTCCTCGGCAAACAACCAAGTGCCAAGAAATCAAGACACGATTTAGAAACCCTAAATCACAATATTATCGATCAGGAGGAGAGAGTTCCAAATGTGGTGTGAAGTGAATTACATTATCTGAAGCGTGTGTTTTTTTTGTTTATCTCTGAAGCGTGTGTTGAGTGAAATCACGTTAGAGTTGAGATACCCCATTGTAGGATGTTCGAATCCCGTCTCGCAACCTCCTCAAGTCATCCTAATCTAGTTCCAAACTCATCTCCAGCAATATCAAACACCTGTACCAGTCTTATTAATAGAGTGGACTCACGGATGACCTCAGGGAGGGGAGGGTCACCTTCCCGTCGCCTTTTTTCCGAGGGGCGTTCCTCTAGGGGAGATGACATTGGTGAGTGGTTGCACGTAATGGTCAGTAACCTCCTAGGGGCGTTAATGGGGAGGTGCTTGTGGGTGAGCCACTTCCCGATCCTCACGTAGATATAATACTTTTCATTATATACGAGACAAACAAAATGCAGATAAAAATACTTAAATAAAAGAATTAAATTAAATTTTAGGGTCAAATTTTTTATAAAATAGCTATTTTGAGGATAAAGGGAGATAGATACATCAAAATTTGAATTTTTAAATACACATATTTTTTTAATTCCAATTATGTTATTTCTAAAATAAGCAAATTAATAATATTTAATCTTCATGAAAAAATAAAAAGTGAGGGGTAGCTACTACTCATCCCTTTTTGTCACCTCTGAGTAGGTCGTCCACGCAGGTGATGTGACCTCCCCTGCGAAGTTGGTGAGAAATTCTCATGCCGCTGCTCAAACTGGAATGTTGGATCCTTAACATGACATTCTCTCACTTAGCACTCATTCTCCAGAAAAACTCTTCTTACTGATGCGTGCAAGAATTAAATTACCTTCTTCATAAAGGTTACTTCGAGCTAAAAGTGATTTGAACTCTTTCTCCTTGCGAGGTTTAACTCCGAGTGTGCGCTTTATAAGGGTCAATCTCTCTTTCTCTAAATCCTACATTTTTCCCTACTTCTCAAAGTCTCTCGTTCTTTTATTAAGATAGATTTTCCTTTTGTTTCTCCGCTACCTTGAAAATCCCAAATACTTCTAAAAGAAAACTGAGTGTTTATTAGAACAAAAAGGGGTAAAATAAGGGTTTAAGATAAAGAATTTAAAATCCCAAGTAACTAATAAATCACAAAAATTATGGAGAAGAACCATGAAGTGGATACTATGTGAAAACTGGACTGGTTCAAAGTGAACCAGACTTTAATCAGATGGAACGAGAGTAAATTGAGTTGAACTGTGAAGAACTAATTCAAATATTCATTTTTCTAGGTGGCTTAAAAATATCAAATTGGAAAATTAAATCCACCATTAGATAGAAAATGAATTTTGATTAATTTAGAAAATTTTAATTTTTAGAAAACTGGTTGAATCAGGCTTGAACCGGCCAATTTATGATTTTGGGTCACCAAACTTGGTCGGGCCGAACCGGTCAACGGACCGCTGTTAGGTCAGCGCCTAGTCAGCAGGCGTTATCAATCAACGCATGACACATGATGAAGCGCGTCCAATCAGCCTCTCAGTCAATGCCTGAAAAAGCTGACCAATCATAGCGTAACGCGTGTACTTGGTCAACGGTGAGGGGAGGAGAGTGACATGTGTCCTGGTCAACGGTCAAGATCGGACAAGCCCTGTTAGTGAAGACCGACCAATGGAGATCCGACACATGGCAAAGGTGTCATGTCAGCGTCCGACTGGGACGACAAGAACGACCGACCAATCAGAGGCCGACACATGGCAGTGCGCCATGTCGGATGACCTCAACCAATCAGAATCTAACATGTGGCACTAGCACTATGGGTCAATAGGAAAATCTGACGCATTTAAATCAACCAATCAGAAAGTGCTAAGTGTCACGATCAACGGTCAACAGGGACCGGCCAACAACTACATGGGAAGGACCATCCAATGGGAGGCTGCCATGTGTCCGGTTAGCGAGTCAAAGGTTGACTAGGTTACTGATGGGGATGCTACGTTAGTAGAACTGACCAATCACATTGCGTCATGTGGAAAGCCGACACGTGCATAGCTCGCACGCGTGCCACAATGTCATCTTCCTCAGATGGCTGACAGGGAGAAGGGGATAAGGATAGAAGGGAAAGTCTCTAATGACTCAGAAAAAGCTCCAATCCGGTAGCCTAAACAATTTTTGAACTCTCTATATAAAGAGCACCCCTCCCCTTGCATTCCCCATACCACCAACGATCGAAAAAGAAGAAGAGGTCCATTTTCTGACGAAGCTTAAACTAGAGCTTCGGCGTGGAGCTTTTTCTCAACCTTTGAAGCTCCTTTCGGTGCCATTGGAACCAGGAAGAAGTCCTCTACATGACTGCAACTTCAATTCGGTGTAAGGACCACCGCTCGAGCTCTGGTGAGCTCAAACAGGACTCTTGCTTCTTCGACCGAGAGGGAGCCAAACACCTCAAGCAAATGGGGAAGTATCCTGTACGAGATTTTCAAAATTGGGCATTTAGCACCCAAATTCCAAAACTGAGGCCCCCGGCCTATCAGAGCTATTCGAGCTCCCGTCGAGAAGGTCTCCCAAATTGTTTAAGCATTGGCACACAGTCAGGGAATAGCACTTCTGACAAAAATAGGTTTTTACTGTCCATCATATCGACCGATATAAGGACATCTCCGTTCATAACCGATGAACGGGTTTTCAAATTCTTTCAAGAAAGTCTCATCATACCAATCGAGTATAATCTACTTACAGCCCGTAAGTAGTTTTTCTGCATAACTTTCACATCACTTTCTCTAATTAGTGATGATTAAAAATACCACTAAGCAGTGGGTTTTTATACCGAGATACTTATCATCCCTAACCGGGTATGATATAAAATTCTCACTCACAACTGGTAAGTGATTTTTATCTTTAAGTTGTGCTCATCATCCCAACCGGGTATGATGTTAGTAAACCCACTCACCCATTAATGCCGTGAATTCCATTAGACCAGTTCTTGGTATTCACGCGAACTTGTCCTTGCTGGCGTTCCTGGTACTTCGTGTTCCTACACGATATGAACATCTTGGTTCATTATCCTTCAGCCTAATTGCCTTCATTCATTCTAAATGAATGAGAAAGTCAAACTTTCATTTATTTGCAATTAGGTCCCTAAAGTTATTTCTCTTTAACTTTAAGTCCCAAATGCTGGTGTTTTCCTCATATTGAGCCCCGAAACTTCTAAAATTTATCATAGGACCTCAATTTATTCCATTTCAAAAAAAGGGGATTAATTTCTCAAATTTCCAATTTTGTCCGCAAACTTTTCCAAAATTACCATTTTGCCCTTCCTTTACAAAAATAGTAAGTTTTGCCCCAAAAATTCTAAAATTTCTCAATTCGTCCTCCAACATTATTTTCATGCCCAATTGGCCCTCAATTTCATTTTAGTCCTTTGAATTTCGAAAATCCCCAATTTTCCCCCAATTCTAACTTCTTAACACAGCCGAATTTGATTTAATCAAATTGACCCATCAAACATTTCCAATTTTTGAAATTGAAGTTGAAATTGAGTTTCTACATGTTTGTACGATTCTTTAGAAATGTGAATCACAAGTTTTAACTTCGGGACGAGCTCAAACGGAGCTTCACCGAAAAATGAACTATAGAGAGAGAAAGCTTCGATTACTCACCGGTGAAGGCACGACAGTCCGAGCTTTTGATCTGGGCAGATAGGTCTCGTCCTAAAATTCATCCTAGAATCAAGAATTGCATCAATTGATGCAAAATTGGATTAGAATTTCATCATTGAAATTTGGTCGACTCTCTCTCTAGCACCGATCGAAAATTGTAAAGGGGAGCCGAATTGGCTTACCTTTTGGTCCTAATTCGGCCGTGGAAAGGCTAAGGAAGTGTTGGAAGGGCTTGGTTTGGCCTGAGGAGGGGTTGAAATGGCCGATTTCAACTTGGCCAAAATAGGGCAGCTTCGGTCCGCCGGAGTTGCTTCATTATTCCATTATGTCAGCGCTTCTCCAACGATTCTCGGATTGATTGGAGTTTTCTATCAGATAGCTGTCTTCTCCTCGGTTCTAAAGATCTCGACCTTTGTTCAAGTCGAATCTCTGGTTCGAGCTTCACCTGGAAATGGAGCAGTAGAGAGAGAGAGAGAGAAGTGTTTAAGTGTGAGGAGAATGAATGGGGATGACCTCTTTATATAGGTGTAAAAATCGTGTATTAAATGGGAGAGATTTATTACTAGTATTAATATTGTCATAAATTATTGGTATTAATTCCAATAATTTAATTTCGGTGTTAAATTATTTGTATTAATTCCAATAATTTAATTTAGCTTATCATAAATAGCCATAAATTAATATATATTTAATTATTGTAATTAATACCAATAATTTAATTAAATTATTGGGTACGTTCACGAGGTCACCCATCCTCACCCATCCTCACACTACTCTCGGGCAAGCACGCTTAACTTCAAAGTTCTTATGGATTCTTGTTCACCTGAACCAATTTAGTTTTTCTCTTCTAATTTGTCTTAAATTTCTTTTCCAAGGTTTAATGAACCCTTTAGATCACCCAGAAGTTATAAATTTCCAAATTGATTGTTCCCAAATGATCGGATTTGTAAACCGGCTCGATTTTCTTACTCGGGTTGACCGGTTCTTTCCCGATTTTCCTTAACTCAAAAGTGCGGGGTTTACAACTCTCCCCTCCTTTTAGGAGTTTGGTCCCTAAAACTTAATTTGCAACCTTGCATGAGGAACCATTTTCTTTGATGTCCATTTGTTGTTTGCTTAACATGCAAACTCTTCTCTTGTTCTTTTAATTAGTCCTTTTTACATCCTTCACTTAAGGAATTTCTTTTCCTTTATATTATTTACTCCCTCCATGGAGTTTATCATAACGAGACATACCTTACTTCAGGGTATATTCTTAGATTTATATCTTTCTTTGCTTAGAGCACATTCTTCCCTTTGAGGTTCTGTACTCAAGATTGGGAATTCCAAGATACTTAACCATTCCCATGTCTAGTTAACCCCTTGGTCGTTGAATCCTTTAGCTCAATGTTCTTTTGGGCATTACGTACTTGTTTCCATCCATCCGTTATCTATTATAACTTTGGTCCAAATTTTTATATTCGACCTCGTCATGCTTATTAGCCGACTCTTCCTTACTTTGAGTCATATTCTCCTCGGGATTATTGGGCTTACATACCCCTTACAGCATGGCATTTTCTAGGACCTATCTTTGTCCATTAGTTTCTAGAACATCTCCTTGAGGGTCTCTCTTAGCTTTTTTTTCTTTGACCTTTCAATGATCATATAACTTCATCCCTCTTTTCTTTTGATAGTATTCCTCAACTATCCTTTTTACCGTTATCCTCTCATCCATCATGCCTTTAAAGTTATGTCTCACATAACCGCATGGATTTCTCTTACCTACTCATCCTTTCCAAATATTTTTATTGGGTCCTTTCAATTCCAATCGTTGGGTTTCCTGATGAGACATACGAGGATTTTTTCCCTTCTTATATCCTTTTCTCTTCTTTAGTGACATCCCTTATTCAATGACTTCCTTTTTCCTTAATCCACTTTTACTTGCTCATAAATCACTTCATGATTCTTCATTCTACAATACTTACTTTTGATCTATGTGTCGATTACTTTGCTTGGGAAGGTTCACTCCTTGAAGTTTTGTTCTCTACTATGTCTCTTACAATAGAGATTTCCATCTTAGGAGTTACATGCTCAACCTCCTTATCATTTTTGTATGGTTTTTTCTCCCTTTCTTTGCACCCTTATCTATGTTAGGGCATCTGTTTGCTTTGAGTCCTTCTATATCCACAACTTTTGTTTTATCCCTAATTCCTTAGATGGGATACTTCTGATTATTGGTTTTATTCTGTGCATTCTACCCTATGCTCAGTCGTCCACTCTTTAAGCTTCATATGCGCGTGTGGACTATGACCCGTTTTACCAATTGTAGTTATTCCTTCTTAGCCACATCTTATTTGGGGGATTTACTTTCACAACGTTTCTTGAACATTCTTTCCTTTATTACCTTAGTATGGGTTGTACACTCATTCATACTTGTCACAGCATCTTTTGGTGCTAATTCGTTAGATTATTTCCATTTAAGGAGGGTTCACATCCTCCTTGTTTCAAATTCTCTTGTTCGCCCTTCGTGAGGCTCACTTAACTGTCTTAAGTCTGTAAACCCGGTTTTGGCCATCGATTGCTTTAAGGATTTTCCTTCGTTCTTCTTTCCCAATGTTTTGGCCTTTTCACTTCTCCCTTCTTTGTTGTGGTTTAAATCGATGGTTCTCTCGAAGACCAGTTCTTTAACTATCTCTTTCTCTTAATTTTTTTGCTCCTATCGTCTGGGCAGCTGTATTCATGCCCATCCTATTGTCCATTATAGAGTGTAGTCTTTACTACATCTCATCCTTTCTTAGGGTTTTGTTCATTATCTTTGGCTGTCCGCGATTACTAGTTTTCCTCTTTCTATATGGTTCTCCTATTCTCTCCAAACAGGTCACACTGAACCATTACAATACTTCCTTCCTTGGAAAACATTTCCTAAATAAGGGTTGGTTCCATTTCCTCTTAATTGGGATATGCATGTCTTTCTAGGGCTTCCTTCCTTGGTAGGATTCTTTGCCTTTCCCCTAACATTCTTTTCTTACATTTGCTCTAGGGGATTTCTACCCTTAAATGACATCCCTTGATGTCATCTTCTCCTATTTACCTTTACTTCTCAAATCTTGTATGCACATCTTTTATGCTCTATCTGCATCCTTATTCGTACCTAGTACCTGTCTATTTCTTTAGGGAGCGTACAAATCTTCCTTGTTTCAAGATCATTGTGGGAGAGGCTTGCCTATTCCTTTCTTGGCTTGAGTTTAGTCATTAATTGGCCTTTGTTCCTTTTAAGGATTTCTTGCATCCTTCTTTTCCCAAGTATTTGACCTTTCCGCCTCTCTCTTCTTTGTCAGAACTTACATTATGGCTTTCCCGAGTATTTGTTCGTTAACTACTTTTCCTCCACCATTTGTTTGGTCTAAGTTTCTTAGGGCAGCTGTTTCTCGAGTCCTCCTGTCCTTAACATCTATCTCACTAACCTTTTTAGGGTGTAGTCCTTCTTAGGGTGTCATTTATTCTCCTTGACCCTATTTGGCTTCATTACCTTTTCCAAGGTGATTCATTCCAATACATCCCGTTATTTTGCTCTATTACCCTTCCAAGGCAGGTTATAATTGGCCTCCAATACATTCTTCCATTAAGAAGTTTCTAACGGTGGGTCGGTGCCTTGCACTTCACGTTATGTCCATCTGCCAATCCAATGATTCCTTCAAGGTACTTAGTTGTACGCATCCCTCTAGAGTTCCCTTTCCCAATGTATTCCTTCTCTTGTTCACTCTCATTGTGCCATTCTCTAGAGTTTCCAGAGGACGTTTCTCTGTGTTTGCCCCTTATGAGAGGGTTCTAAATATACTTCCCATGTACCTTATCCCTACTCTTGAGGTATCTTTCTTAGGTTGACCTTCTTAAGAAGAAATTTAAATTTTGCATTTACCTCGTCATTTCTTGACCTCTTGGTGAACTACTTACTTAGCTAGCTCCATGGTTTTGGTCTCCAGTCCTTCATGGCCTTTGAGGAGTTATTGCCCTTAATTTATGTGGTGCGAAACACCCCTTCTTTCCTTACACCTATAATAGTTTATCTTGGTACTTGTCCTTAGTAGGGTTGGGCACTTCTTCAGGTAATGTCTCAATCGTTCATACTTGTAATAGGTTGTTCCTTTACATGGATTGTTGTGGTCCCTTCTTTCCTTCAAGTAGGGCATTTCTAGGGTTACTATTGGTTTGGTGCTCTACCATTCTTTGAGTTTGATCACTTTGACAGTTTTCTTACTGAATCTCCTTTACTAAAGGGTCATGGTAAGAGTCTTCCTAAGTTTCTTAATTCCCTGATTCATCTTCCATAACCGGGATGTAACTTTTCCTTAGTTTCCAGGATAGTGTGGGTTTGCTTTATTTTCCTTAGGCCATATTCCCAACAAGATTGCATCATCAGGAGAGAGAGTTTTGAGAATTTGAGTATTTTATTAACAGGGGGATACAAAAGATTAGGCTTTCAACCCTATCATAGGAAATGGTTGCAAAATAACTAAGTTGCTATGGAATTCTTGATAAACGTCTTCCTCCATACTTAGAGTTGTGCCACCAATAGGTCCTAGCACCATTCTCAGGAATACTTCCCCATTTGGTCTATTGACATTTCAGCCCGGTCTCAAGCATTTGGGAAGCTTCTAGGGTTGTCTCCCTACGGAGGTAGGGTCTTGAGTAGAGCCATTCCAAGTTTTCTTGGTTCCTCTCCCGGGAGCCATCTGAAAATTTTAGGATAAATCCTATTAGTTACAATATTATCTAGTCTTGATTATATATTCGAGAAAATAGGCTCTAATACCACTCTAGTTGTCACGCCCCGACTCGGTTTGGTCGGATCCCCGTGATCAACCCGCCACTCTCCCGATTTATTAAAGGGTTTCCCCTTTTTACATACCTGTCTTACATGCATCTTAGTTGACGGTTTTTAAGGGTAAGCTTTTCCGGAATTTCCTGGAAGGGATATAAGGGAGGGGGTGAGTACGACTACTCAGTGAATGGGTTTTTAAAAGCTTTTGACTTTTAAGAAAAATAATTATTATTGGAGTGTGCCAGACTCCTTTCTTTTTTAAAAATCCATTCGTTTAAAATTTTGGGTTTTTCCACCATTTCTTAGTTACTTGTGTGTCATCACCCAACACACATCCTTCATCATGAAGGTTACACATATTCGCAAGTCAGTATCACTACTGAACCCGCTAGTGGCTTCGGAGCGACTTTTCCTGCCATCCGGATAGAAGTACGACCACTTCTACCCTGGGAATGAGTGGATATACGTGACATCCGACCCACAATCCCAAAATCACTTCTTTGTATCCGTATGAGGACAGAGACCTCATCTTGTCCCCACCCCGGTCTTATGCGCTTGGTGCTACTCCAGATTGCGCATAGACATCTAGAATGACGAACTACCCTTACAGTTACCAGATCGTCCAGTGCTCTTAGGATGCACCAATACCCCTCATGGGCGTCTTGATGATCCCATACTCATAGTGCATGCACAAATAATATTTTCTCATATTTCCATGTAATCTGTGGTGTCACTGGTCCAACGACTCTGACTCTCAACTCAACTCGTAGTTGTTTGTCTTGACTTGTCCGTCGACCTGTCATGTCGCACTGCCGCTAGTTAACTGAGCATGTCAGTCCTATCTTGGTACCATGGCCAAACAATTCACTTATTAAGTTTTATGGCACATATGCCATGTTCGTTTACAAGCTCCTGCTTGTGCCAACTGGCCTTGGGCCCACTGTACGAGATTTTCAAGATTGGGCATCTAGCCCCCAAGTTCCAAAACCGAGGCCCTCGGCCTATCAGAGCTATTCGAGCTCCCGTCGAGAAAGTCTCCCAAATTGTTTAAGCATTGACACACAGTCATGGGAGAGCACTTCCGACAAAAATAGGTTTTTACTATCCATCATATCGACCGGTATAAGGACATCTTCGTTCATAACTGATGAACGAGTTTTCAACTTCCTTCGAGGAAGTCTCATCATACCAACCAGGTATGATCTACTTACAACCCGCAAGTAGTTTTTCCACATAACTTTCACATCACTTTCTCTAAGTAGTGATGATTAAAAATACCACTAAGCAGTGGGTTTTTATACCGAGGTAGTTATCATCCCCAATCGGGTATGATATAAAATTCTCACTCTTAACTAGTAAGTGGTTTTTATCTTTAAGTTGTGCTCATCATCCCAACCGGGTATGATGTTAGTAAACCCACTCACCTGTTAATGCCGTGAATTCCACTAGACCGGTTCTTGGTATTCACGCGAGCTTGTCCTAGCTGTCATTCCCGGTACTTCGTGTTCCTACACGATATGAACATCTTGGTTCATTATCCTTCGGCCTATTCGCCTTCATTCATTTTAAATGAATGAGAAAGTCAAACTTTCATTTATTTGCAATTAGAACTCTAAAGTTATTTCTCTGTAACTTTAAGTCCCAAATGCTAGTTTTTTCCTTAAATTGAGTCTTGAAACTTCTAAAATTTATCATAGTACCTCAATTTATTCCATTTCACAAAAAGGGGATTAATTCTCAAATTTCCAATTTAGTCCTCCAACTTTTCCAAAATTACCATTTTGCCCTTCCTTAACAATAATGGTAAGTTTAGCCCCCAAAATTCTAAAATTTCTCAATTCATCCTCCAACATGATTTTCATGCCCAATTGGCCCTCAATTTCATAAAATTTCATTTTAGTCCTTCGAATTTCAAAAATCCCAAAATTTCCCCCAATTCCAACTTCTTAACACAGCAAAATTTCATTTTATCAAATTGACCCATCAAACGTTTCCAATTGTTGAAATTGAGTTTCTACACGTTCGTATGATTTTTTAGAAATGTGAATCGCAAGTTTTAATGCCAGGACGAGCTCAAACGGAGTTTCGCCAGAAAATGAACTATAGAGAGAGAAATCTTTGATTACTCACTGGTGAAGGCACGGCAGTCTGAGCTTTTGATCTGGGCAGATAGGTCTCGTCCTAAGATTCATCCTAGAATCAAGAATCGCATCAATTGATGCAGAATTGGATTTGAATTTTGTCATTGAAATTCGGTCGACTCTCTCTCTAGCACTGATAAAAAATTGTAAAGGGGAGCCGAATTGGCTTACCTTTTGTTCCTAATTCGACCTTGGAAAGGCTGAGGAAGTGTTGAGAGGGTTTGTTTTCGCCTGAGGAGGGCTTGAAATGGCCGGTTTTAGCTTGGCCAAAATAGGGCAGCTTCGGTCCGCCGGAGTTGCTTCACTATTCCATCATGTCGGCGCTTCTTCAACGATTCTCGGATTGACTGGAGTTTGCTATCAGATAGTTGTCTTCTCCTCAGTTCTAAAGAGCGCGACCTTTGTTCAAGTCGAAGCTCTAGTTCGAGCTTCACCGGGAGATGGAGTAGTAGAGAGAGAGAGAGAGAAGTGTTCACAGGTGAGGAGAATGAATGGGGATGACCTCTTTATATAGGTGTAAAAACCATGTATAAAATGGGAGAGATTTATTACTAGTATTAATATTGCCATAAATTATTGGTATTAATTCCAATAATTTAATTTTGATATTAAATTATTTGTATTAATTCCAATAATTTAATTTAGGTATTAAATTATTGGTATTAATTACAATAATTAAATATATATTAATTTATGGCTATTTATGATAAGGGTACTTTCCTATTAGAAAAAAATCATACTTCCCAATAGGTCACCCATCCTCACACTACTCTAGAGCAATCATGCTTAACTTCAAATTTCTTATGGATTCTTATTCACCTAAACCAATTTGGTTTTTCTCTTCTAATTTGTCTTAAATTTCTTTTCCAAGGTTTAATGAACCCTTTGGATCACCCAGAAGTTGTAAATTTCCAAATTGATTTTTCGCAAATGATCGGATTTGTAAACCGACTCGGTTTTCTTACTCGAGTTGACCGGTTCTTTCCTAGTTTTCCTTAACTCAAAAGTGTGGGGTTTACACTAACTCTCTCTCTTACTTGCGTTCTAGTCTCACGTGTCCCTACACAGTTTGGGTATCATTATCAATAACTGTTCGACATAATAGCCTTCGTTTTCTCATGTATGAGCGACTAGGCCCAAATTCTCGATTTATTGCACTTAGGTCCCTAAAGTTCATTTCTCTTAACTTTATGTCCCTAATGCTAACTTTTACCCCAAATCGAATCCCAAGGTTTCCGATATCCTCTTTGGATCCTCAATTGACTTAAAATTATGTAAGGGGCTAGAGTTTTCCAAATTTCCCATTTGGTCCTCAATTTTCCAAAAATTATGGTTTTGTCCCTACTATCCAAAAATAGACATTTGGCTCCAAATCTTTCAAAAATTGACCATTTGGTCACCTAACATCTTTTGCATTACCAATTGACCTTCAATTTTGACAAATTGCATAGAGGTCCCTCAATTTTTCAATATCCCCAAAATTTCCCCAAATTTCTTCAGCCTTTTTTGACCGAATTTGATTGTTTCAAATTGGCCATTCAATTGGGGTTAATTACTAAAATTGATGGCATGGATCGTTGTCTACACTTCCATACGATCAAATGAAGCTTTGAATTGCAGAATTTGAGTCCGAAATGAGCTCAAACTGAGCTTCGCTAGAAAATTGGTCGCAAAGAGAGAAAGCTTACCATCGAAGGTGTGACTGTTCGAGTTATCGATTTGGGGAGATAGTTCTCATCCTTAGGATCCTTCTAGGATCAAGAATTACTATACTTAAAGTCCATATGAGGGTGAATTTTATTAGTGAAATTTGGGACTTTCTCTCTCTAACACCAATCTACAATGATAGAGGAGGGTAAAATTAGCTTACCTTTCATCTCTTATAGAGGTTGTTTAAGGGTCGTGAGGACTTTGGATAGGCTTGGTTTGGCCGTAGGAGGGCTGAATTGGCCGAATTCAGCTCTTCCAAAACATGGTAGGTTTGAACTGAGGGAGCTGCTTCAGTGTTTGATTCCGCCGACGCTTCTCTGGCAATCCTCGGGTCAAATGGAGGTTGCTGTCACATAGCCGACTTCCCATAGAGTCTGTAGGACCCGACCTTGCATTCTATGGTTGAGAAAAGTGCCCAAATCGGAGCTTTGGTTTGAGCTTCACCGAAAAATAGAGCACTTCGATGGAGAAGAGGATTTGAGGTGTGTAGAGGATGAATGGAGGGGAGCTCTTTATATAGGGAGCTCAAGGACCCTCCGCCCTACTAGTTTACATATTGATTGAGCTTATCCTCTTCAAAAAATTCCCAAATCGGAGAGAATATTCCATTTTTGGAGAAGGAAAGTTTTTCTTCCATATGAACAGTGTTGTCATCCCAAGGAAGAAGATGACACTCTTCTGAATTGGACCGAACCAGTTCGATTGGGTTCAATTGCGAAAATTGGTCGGTTCATGCCTTATTCGACCTAATTTCTCAATATTAAAATTTTTTAAATTAATATAAATTCATTTTCTATATAATGGTGGCCTCAATTTTCCAAATTGAGATTTTTAAGCCACCAAGAAAAATGAATTTAGAGACCGGTTCATGTATAGTTCAAACCGGTTCATTCGATTTAGGTCTAGTTCACCCTGAAACGGTCTAATTGTCCCATCCATTTTACTTCATGATTATTCCCCATGACTTTTTGGTCACTTGGGATTTTCCAAATTTCCATTTTAGCCCTTCTTTACCATCTTCGATTCATTTAGAAGCTCGATTTTCTCATGAGAGTTGCAAGTTATTTTCTAGGTTTCCTTAGTCCGAGAGGACAAGTTTCACAACTCTCCACTCCTTTTAGGAGTTTTGTCACCAAAACTTGATTACGTAGCATTTACATCAGGAATAATTTCCCTTGATGTTAACTTGGGGTTTGCTTGACATGCTACCCCTTTGGTTGTTTCTTTTCTTAGATCCTTTAAACCACATGCTTAAGAAATTTCTTTCTCGTTCCATTGTTTACTCACTCCATGGAGTGTATTATAATTAGGTATGTTTTACACACAAGTCCAAAGGTATACCCCTAGGTCCACTTCTTACTCTACTTAGTGTAAGACTATTCTTTTTTAGGGTTCTTGTCCATGTCATTGGGTTGGATGTTCCATACACATCTGATCATCCCCATTTCCCTTGGTCATTGATGCTCTTTAGCACAACATTCTTTCGGACTCTTTGTCCTTAACCCCATGGGTTTTGCTATGATTTCCTTCTTGTCTTATTTTGGTCCTTCCTCCATCTTTTGTTTACTACAACTCTTATTCTAGTTCTTAGGTTTAACTTCATCATGTTTGACTAATGGTCTCTTTCTTACTTGAGTCACATTTTCTTGGGACTATTGGATCTACATGTCCCTTACAGCTTAACATGTTCTAGAAATTTCTTTGTCCATTATAGTTCTAGAACATTTTCTCGATAACGATTCTTGCCTTTCTAATAGTTAGGAGTCATGTGGCTTCGTTCCTTCTTGTTACTTGGTAGTATTCCCCGACTACCTTCGACGTTATCCAATTGTCCCTATACATTTTGACATCATGATCGTGTACTCCACGCACTATCCAACCTTCCGATCTTTAGGCTCCATTAATTGAGTGTGGACCACAACTAGTCTTGATGTCTATGGTTGTTTCCCTTAATCAATTCTTAATTGAAGGGCTTACTTCTCCAAGGTTTCTCATATATACTTTCCTTTATTTCCTTATTATGGGTATTCACCCATTCTTACTTGTTACGACATCTTTTGATGCCATCTTCCTACTTACTCGTTCCTTGGTTTTAACTTACTCCCTATGCCCTCCTAGTATGCTTTCCTTGGTCTTTTCACCTCAACATGCACTTCATTTGCAAGCTTATCTTCTTATCCACTTCAATTGGTTCCATTACCTCTTAGTTGGGATATGTATGCTTCTCCCAGGCTTCCTTCCTTGGTAGGATTCTTCCCTTTTCTCCCGAAATTCTTTTTTTTCATTTGTCCTCAAGAGTATCTAACCTTAAATGACATCCTTTGATGCCATCCTCTCCTGCTTACCCTTACTTTGAAAATCTTGTGGCACGTCTTTTGTACCCTATCCTCATTGCCACTCGTATCCTAGTACAAGTCTATTTAATTAGGGAGGGTTCAAATCCTCCTTATTTCAAGGTCTCTTAATCACCTTACAAGAGGCTTACTTAATCCTTCTCGTGGCTTGAGTTTGGTCGTTAATCCATTTTCAACCATTAATTTCTTTAAGGATTTCCTTCATCCTTCTATTCTGACATTTGGCCTTTTCACTTCTCCATTCTTCGCTTGGGTTTAAATCCATGATTTATTACGAGGGTTAGTTCATTAACTGCCTCCTCCCTACCACTCTCCTTATTTACTTATCTTGGGACAATTATCCCTTGAGTTCACTCGTCCTTGGTGCCTATCATGTCGCCCTTTTTAGAGTGTAGTCGTTACTACTTCACTGTCCTTCTTAGGGCATCGTTTATCCTCCTTGATCACCCTATGGTTACTAGTCACTTCCCATGGCTATGTTCGTCTATAATCTTACTTGGCTCCTCCGTCCTCCCAAGGTAGGTCATACTTGCTATCCCAGGGCATTCCATTGGCATCCAACAATTGGATCTTCTTTTGCGGAGGTGTTTCGGTGCTTCGAGATGGCTTGTAACTCTCCTTATGGAAACTTTCCTTTCATTTATACTTTGCCATGTTTGTGATTTTTCTCCAGGCCCTACCTTCAGTCCTTCTTGTTTTCTATGACTCCTCCTCATGAAGCACAAGATTATGTCCTTATCTAAGAGGCAAGGTTTTAGAAATTCAGAGCCCTTTGTTAATTTATAAGGAGTACAATACGTTTGGGCTTTGTCCCCAAGGAGGGAGATGGTAAGTAGTTTCTACTACCCTAGGGTCTTGATGATCCTTCTCCTTGGTGAGGTTGAAATCTCTAGTTGAGGTTGTGGTTCTTGGGGTGGCCTATTGCCTTCCATCCCTTTGGTCGTCGGAAGTTGACATGGTTCTTAAAAGGTATTGCCCTACATTTGTAGGGTGTGGGACAATCCTTTATCTTATGTCCTATTCCTCTACACCTACAAGCATTGAGGGGTCTTCTTGGGGTTTGCCGGCAGTTCTATGCTTTGCCATCCTTGAGCCTGAACATCTTGAGAGTTATTCTTATCGAGTCTTCCTTCCCAATAGTTCCTCCAAGAGTTCTCCTAGACTCCTTAGTCCCCTTGTTCATTTCCTTATTTGGAGTGGGATTCTCCCTAGTCTCCGTGGTGTCTAGGGTAACGCGGGTTTGTTTGGTTACTTTTCTTATGGCAATCTTCCTACAATTGAGGTGCAAGATCACATCATTTTTTAGAGACATGGTTTTAGGAATTTGAAGTTCTTCATTAATGGAGATGGAGTACAATACGTTGGGGGCTTAGCCTTATTACAAAAAGGTGGTTACGAAATAGCTAGGGAGCTACGAGGTTCTTTTTGGTAGGGTTATAAGCCCTTGCTGGCGTTCCTGGCTTTAGGCTTGGCTCCCTTCATATTTGGGGATGTGACCTCAAAAGGTCCAAGCACCATCCTCCTAGATACTTCCCCCTAATGTCTCTTGGTTCTTTGGGACTTCTACTATACCTCAGGTATTGGAGAGCTTTTAGGGTTGTCTTCCTACGAGGATAGAGTGTTGGGTAGTGTTGGTGATGTTAGTCCTAGTTTTCTTGGTTGCTCTCTTGGGAGCCATCTGAAACTTTTAAAAATTTTCTCTTAATTGCTTCTATATTATATAGTCTTGATAATGTATTCGAGGAAATAGGCTCTGATACCACTCAAGTTGTCACGCACTGACCCAGTTTGGTCGAATCCCCGTGAGCAACCCGCCACTCCATTTGGTTTATGAGGGGTTTCACTCTCTTCTAAGCCGAGAGGAGTCAGACGTCCTTTTTCCTTGTTTTTCCTTGTTTTTCCTTGAATAGCAATATACAAAACTAAATATATTAAAACTTTTCATACCTACCTTATAGTTGAACTATGAGGGGTCTTTAAGGTTGGTCTTCCTCTTTTTCCTAATAAGGAGTTAAACGGAGAGGGTGAGTTTCTACAACTCAGTCAATGGTTGTTGGGAGCGAGTTTTGAAAAACATTCTTTATTTGTCAAAACCATTTCCAAGTTTTAACCATTCCTTTGTCAAGGAACTTTCTCAATTTTTAAATCTCAAAACCTTTTTCCATTTCCATATTAGGTGTGTTTAGCTCTCTTAGCCCATCCTCTTGCCTCAAGAGGTGTTTAGCAAACAAATACATGTCATTCATCAGGAAGGGTATACATATTCACAGGGCAGTCCTAGACTACACCCACTTGGGAATCAGCGTGACTTTGCTGTCCACCTAGATAGAAGTCTGAGACTTCTACCGTGAGTCTGAGTGGATATCCTAGATGTCTGACCCTCAGATCCGAATTCCACTCCGTATCCGTATGAGGATGGAGACCTCATTCTAACCCCACCCCAGTCTCATGGGCAAGAAGCTCCATGAGCTTCATGACTAAATGGCACGAAGAACTTCCCTTATCACCACCATGTCATCCAACAGCCCTTGGAACCCATCACTACCCCGTAGGGCATCTTGATGGCCTAGTACCTTAAGTGGATGCACAAAAAAAGAGTTTTCATGATTAAGTTATCCTCTTTGGTGCTAACGATACAACAACCCCGATACTCAACCCGACCTGCAACTGTTGTTGGTCCGTTGACCTGGCCCTTACACATTGCTGCCAATCCATCAAGCATTGTTAGTTCGGACTCGATACCATGGTGATTAACACAATCAATTTCCATTTTTAGATAAGAGATTTCATGGCTCTTCCTTATCATGTTTGTTAACGGGCTCTAGCCTGTGCTTATTGGCCTTGGGCCCATTGCACGTGTTTGTCCAAAATTGGGCCTTAAGCCCTATGAGTTCAAAAACTGAGGCCCAGTAGGTAGTTTTCTCCTTTCCTTAAGGAAGCTCATCATACCAACCGGGTATGATTTTTGTTTATTCCTACTCACAATCAGTAAGTAGGTTTTAGCGTTTAAAATAGTGGTCATCATCCCAATTGGTATGATGTTTAAAAGTTCCACTCACCCATCAATTGTGACGTGTTCATTCTCAATCAATTTCCAGTCCACGCTAGCTCTCTCTCTTGCTAGCGTTCCAGTCTCACATTTCCCTACATGGTTTGGGTATCATTATCAATAAGGGTTCGACATAATAGCCTTTGTTTTATCATGTATGAGCGACTAGACCCAAATTCTCGGTTTATTGCACTTAGGTCCCTAAAGTTTATTTCTCTTAACTTTAGGTCCCTAATGCTAACTTTTCCCCCAAATTGAATCCGAAGGTTTCCAATATCCTCTTTGGATCCTCAATTTACTTAAAATTGTGTAAGGGGCTGAAGTTTTCCAAATTTCCCATTTGGTCCCCAATTTTCCAAAAATTACGGTTTTGCCTACTTTCCAAAAATAGCCATTTGGCCTCAAATCTTTCGAAAATTGGCGAATTGGTCCCCCAACATCTTTCTCATTGCCAATTGATCTTCAATTTTGAGAAATTACATGGAGGTCCCTCAATTTTTTAAAATCCCCAATCCCCCCCCCAATTTCTTCCCCATTTTTTGACCAAATTTGTTTTATTCAAATTGGCCATTTCAATTGGGGTTAATTGCTCCAATTGATGGCATGGATTGGTTTATACACTTCCATATGACAAAATGGAGCTTTTAATTGTGGAATTTGAGTTCGAAACGAGCTCAAATGGAGCTTCGCTGAAAAACTAGTCGTAGAGAGAGAAAGCTTTGAAAGCTTACCGTCGGAGGTGTTGTAGTCTGAACTCTTGATTTGGGGAGTTAGCTCTCGTCCTTAGGTTCCTTCTAGGATTAAGAATTGCTACAATTGAACTCCATATGAGGGTGAATTTTATTAGCGAAATTTCGCATTTCTCTCTCTAACACTGATCTACAACGAAGGAGGAGGGCCAAATTGACTTACCTTTCACATCTATGGAGGTTGTGTGAGGGCTGTGGGGACTTTGGGCAAGCTTGGTTTGGCCATAGGAGGGATGAATTGGCCGAATTCAGCTTGGCCAAAAAAGGGCAGCTTCGAACCGACGGAGATGCTTCAGTGTTTGATTCTATTGGTGCTTCACCAATGATCCTCGGCTCGAAGGGAGGTTACTGTTAGGTAGGTGACTTCCCCGGAGTCTGTAGAACCCGACCTTGCCTTCTAAGGCTAAGAAAAGTGTTCAAGTTGTATCTCTGGTTTGAGCTTCACCGAAAAATGGAGCAATTCAGAGGAGGATAGGATTTAAGGTGTGTGGATGATGAATGGAGGGGAGCTCTTTATATAGGGAGCTCAAGGACCCTCTACCCTACCAGTTTCCATATTTATTGAGCTTATCCTATTTAGAAAATGCCCAATTTAGAGTGAATATTCCTTCACTGGAGAAGGAAAGTTTTTCTTCCATATGAACAGTATTGTCATTCCAGGGAAGAAGACGACACTGTTCTGAATTGGACGAAACCGATCCAATCGGGTTCAATGGCAAAAATTGTCTGGTTCAGGCACTATTCGACCAGTTGTCTACATCTTATTTTGGTCCTTCCTCCATCTTTGGTTTACTATAACCCTTGTTCCAATTCTTAGGTTTGACTTCGTCATATTTGACTAATGGACTCTTTCTTACTTGAGTCACATTTTCTTGGGACTATTGGACCTACATGTCCCTTACAGTATGACATGTTCTAGAAATTGCTTCGTCCATTATAGTTCTAGAATATTTTCTCGTTAACGGTTCATGTCACACCCCAACCTGGTTTGATCGGATCCCCGTGAGCAACCCGCGCTCCCTTAGTTCAAGAGGGGTTTCCCCCTTCTTTAATTTAAGAGGAGCTAGGTGAAATCTCAACCTTGTTCCCTAGAATAACATATATTAATAATAATGCAAACTTAAGAGAAAATTAAGCATACCTCAAGGAGGGTAAATCCTGGTGTTATCCCTAGTAATTTCTCTATTCTTGAAAAAGGATAAAAAGGTGGGTGAGTTTCTACAACTTTGTGAATGAGTGTTTTTAAAAGAGTTTCAATAAAATAATTTGCAGTGTGCCAGGCTCCATATTTCCTTTATAATTATTTCATCCTCAAATTCTCAGTTTTCAAAAAAATTCTCACAATATCCAAAATTGGTGTGTTTAACAATTAATACACACCCTTTATCATGAAGGGATCAGACATTCGTAGTGCAGCCCGTTCACTGCACCCACTTGTGGTGTCAAAGCGACTTTACCGGCCACCTAGACAGAAGCCCGTCCACTTCTACCCTAAGAATGAGTCGATGTTTGCAACATCTGACCCTCAAACCTAAAAAATAACTCCATGTCCATATGAGGACAGAGACCTCATCCCAACCCCACCCTGGTCTCATGCGCATGAAGCTACGTCAAGCTTCCCTGACTGTTGGCACGACAAACTGCCCTTATTTCTACCATGTCATCCAATAGCCCCTAGGATGCATCACTACCCCTTTTGGGCATCTTGATGGTCCCGAACCTTAGTGCATCCACAAATAATGTTTTCCATATAAGCCATTAATCTTTGGTGCCACTAGTCCAATGGCCCCGACTCTCAACTCGACCTGCAACTATTTGTCTAGACCGGTCCGTTGACCTAGTCTTATTGCACTACCGCCAGTCCATTGAGTATGTTAGTCCTGTCTTGGTACCATGGCCAAATCACATCGTTCATAAGTTTTTATGGCTTATCATCATGTTTGTTTACAAGCACTGCTCGTGCCAATTGGCCTTGGGCCTATTGTACGAGATTTTCAAAAATTGAGCATTTGTGCCCTCAAGTTCCAAAACTGAGGCCTCCGACCTATCTGCTTACCCTTACTTTTGAAATCTTGCAGAACGTCTTTTTTACCCTATCCTCATTCCTATTCGTATCCTAGTACAAGTCTATTTCTTTAGGGAGGGTTCAAATCATCCTTATTTCAAGGTCTTTTGATCACCTTGCAAGAGGCTTACTTAATCCTTCTCATGGCTTGAGTTTGGTCGTTAATCCATTTTTTACCATTTATTTCCTTAAGTATTTCCTTCATCCTTCTTTTCTGACATTTGGCCTTCTCACTTCTCCCTTCTTTGGCTAGATTTAAATCCATGATTTCTTACAAGGATCAGTTTGTAAACTACCTCGTCCCTGTTACTCTCCTTATTAACTTGTCTTGGGACAGTTGTCCCTTAAGTTCACTCATTCATGCTCTGAGATGGCTTGTAACTCTCCTTAAGGAAACATTCCTTTCATTTATATTTGTCATGTTTGTGATTTTTCTCTAGGCCCTACCTTTGGTCCTTCTTGCTTTCCGTGACTCCTCTTCATGAAGCACAAGATTATATCCTTATCTAAGAGGCAAGGTTTTAGAAATTTGGAGTCTTTTATTAATTTATAAGGAGTATAATATGTTTGGGCTTTATCCCCAAGGAGGGAGATGGTAAGTACTTTCTACTACACAAGGGTCATGACAATCCATCTCCTTGGTGAGGTTGAAATCTCCAGTTGAGGCTGTGGTTCTTGGGGTGGCCTTTTGCCTTCCGTCCCTTTGGTCCCTGGTAGTTGACATGGTTCTTAGGAGGTATTTCCCTAAATCCATGGGGTTTGGGATAGTACTTTATCTTATGTCCTATTCCTCTAAACCTATAACATGTTATTTCTCACTTGGACCTTTGTGTTTCCACCTATGTCTCAAGCATTAGGGGGTCTTCTAGGGGTTTACTAGTGGTTTTGTGCTTCGCCATCCTTGAGCCTCAATATCTTGATGGTTTTTCTTGTCGAGTCTTCCTTGCCCAATAGTTCCTCTAAGAGTTCTCCTAAACTCCTTAGTCCCCTGCTTCATTTCCTTATTTGGGATGGGTTTCTCCTCGGTCTCCGTGGTGTCAAGGGTAATGCAGGTTTGTTTGATTACTTTTCTTGGGGCATTCTTCCTACAGCTAAGGCGCAAGATTACATTAGTTTTTAGAGACATGGTTTTAAGAATTTGGAGTTCTTCATTAATGGAGAAGTAGTATAATATGTTGGGGTCTTAGCCCAAACCGAGCCTTCCTCTAGCCTCTACAGCTCGCACTTGACCTCCCAAAGGAAAATGGTACACCAATTCTACCCTCCTTCGTCGTTGCGGTTTAGTTCTAGAGAGAGAAAGTACTGAATTTTACCAACCAAATTCCCACAACTCAGAACATAAATTGCAACGATTCTTGATCCTAGAAAGACCCTGCAGATAAGAGCTATCTTCCTAGATCAAGTGCTCAGACCATTGCACCTTCCATGTAAGTTTTCAAAAGTTTATCTACATACAGTTTTCTAATGAAGCTCCTTTTGAGCTCATTTCAGACCCAAATTCTGTAATTCATAGCTCAATTGAATTGTATGAAAGTGTAGGAACCGATCCATGCCATGAATTGGAGCAATTAACCCCATTTGAATTGCTAATTTGAAGAAATCAAATTCGTTCAGTAGAAAAGGGTGAAATTGGGAATTTTAAAAAAATTGAAGGACCTAAAGGCAATTTCTCAAAATTGAAAGTCAATTGGCTGTGAGAAAGATATTAGAGGATCAATTGGTCAATTTTTGAAAGAATTGGGACCAATTGGCCATTTTTGGAACTTAGGGGTAAAATGGTAATTTTGTTAAAGTTGGGGGACCAAATTAGAAATTTGGGAAATTTGAGCCCCACATATCATTTTGAGAAAATTAAGGACCAGGAAGGATATTGGAAGTCCTGGAGACTTACTAAAAAATAATTGAGCATTTGTGACCTAAAGTTAAAGACTTTAGAATTTAGTGACATAATTGCAATAAGGCAAAAATAATGACCTAAGTGTAAATACATGGAAATAGAAGGGCTATTCATGCTAAGTAGTTCCTAACAAAGATATTCAAACCATGTAGGAATGAATTCAGATAAGGACATGAGCAAATGAGCTTGAACAAGACTTGGAACGTTGACTCGGGATGAAAACGTCACAGTCATCGGGTGAGTGGGAAATTTCACATATCATACCCAGTTGGGCCGATGAGCACTATTTTGAAATGGAAAATCCTACTTACCGGTTGTGAGTGGGATTATCCAACATCATACCTAGTTGGGGTGATGAGCACTTTTACTAAATGAAAGACCTACTTATTATATGTAAGTAGGATTATTTAAACATCATACTCGAATGGTATGATGAACTTCTTTATTGAAAGGAAAAATTTGCTACCGGTTGTAAGCGAACCTATCCTTATCATCACACCCGTTTGGTGTGATGAGTTAAAAGGAGATATTTTCGAAAGTGTTCTCCCCTAACTATGTGCAATTGCTTAAAAAATTTGGGAGAACTTCTTGAGGAGAGCTAGAACAGCTCTAACAAGCCAGGGGCCTCGAATTTTAACTCATAAGGCTCAAGGCCCAGTTTTTGAAAAATGCAGGAAGTAGGCCTAATGCTAGTGGGCATGGGTTGAAGCCCACAAACAAACATAAATATGAAGAGCCATGAAAACTCTCATTAAAAGTGGAAATAATTGTGTGATTCACCACGTTACTAAGTCAAGACCAACAAGACTCGATGGGCTACCGACAATGCGTCAAGGCCAAGTCGACGGACTGGACAGACAAACAACTGCAAGCGAGGTTGAGTGTTGGGGTAGTTGGACCGTCGGCACCAAAGAGAATGGCTAAATATATGAAAACTATTGTTTGTGCATGCACTTTGATTCGGGGCCATCAAGACGCCAAAGGGGTAGTGATGGGTTCTAAGGGTTGTTGGATGACATGGTGGTGATAAGGGAAGTGAGGAGTTACTGTGTTTGGGCTTCTCATCATGCTAGTTAGTCAGGAAGCTACTGGGTTGGGGCTTCTTGCGCATTGAGACTAGGGTGTAGGTAGGATGAGTTCTCCGTCCTCATACGGACATGAAGTTATGTGGAGTCTGAGGACCTGGCGCCTAGGGCGTCACTCAGACTTAAGGTAGAAGTCAGGGACTTCTATCATGTTGGACGGTAAAGACACTCTGATCCACAAGTGGGTGCAGTGGGCGTGCTGCACCAATGAACGTGTACACTTTATGATAAAGGTCACGTGTATGATTGCTAAAAGAGCTAAACACACAATAAGTTATTGGAAAAGTATGTGTAAACCCTTTGTGATAAAGGGGCATGTATGGTTGTACATGAAACACTTCCCGAGTAAGGAGAAGTGTTAAAAGAATTGAACTCATATAACAAAAGAATGAATTGTTTTTCTAAGATAAAGAAAAACCCCAAGATTTTGGTGAAGAAAGAGTATTTTGATAGACCATTATTTTTAAAACTCACTCCCAATACCCGTTCACTGAGTTGTAGAAACTCACCCCTCCCTTTAAATCACTTTTACGGAAAGGAGACTAAATCATCAAGGAATCCTAAAGAAGAATCCTAAATTAGGTATGCCTTAATATTTTTTATTATTATTAAGTTTTATACAATGCTATTCCAGGAAACAAGATTATGCTTGACTCCTCGCGGCCTTAAGAAGGGGTGATCCTTCTTAAACCAAAGAGAGTGATAGGTTGCTCACAGGGTTCCGATCAAACCGGGTCGAGGTACCGAATAACCTAGAGATGAAGAAGATGATACTAGAAGAGGCACATGATTTGGTATTCGCCATGCATCTTGGCAGTAGAAAAATGTACCATACCCTAAAATAGGGGTATTGATGGAGGGGAATGAAAAAGGACATTACGGAGTATGTGGCAAGGTCCATATCATGCCAACAAATTAAGGTCGAACATCAAAGGCCAGACTACTACAGCCCCTACCAATCTTCGAATGAAAGTGGGAACACATCACCTAGATTTTGTGACTGGACTGTCCATGATGAAAAGGGGACGAGATGTGATATGGGTCATCGTAGACTGGATGACCAAGTCTGCCCACTTCTTGCCCATAAAGGTGACCGACCCCATAGAAAAGTTGGCCACCTTGTATGTGGGGGTAATTGTAAGGCTCCACGGGGTCCCAGTAAGCATAGTATCGGATCGGGAACCGAGGTTCATCTCCCGGTGTTGGCCTAGTCTACAGGCTACCCTAGGAACTAAACTCCACATGAGCACCACCTTCCATCCTCACATGGATTGATAATCCAAATGTACCATCCACCTCAGCGTTGACCGATCAACAGGATAGTGACACGTGTCTTGGTAGCTCCATTAGTGAAGACCGACCAATGGGGATTCAACACATGGAAAAGGTGCCATGTTAGCGTCTGATTGTGATGTCCGGGAATGACTAACCAATTAGAGGCTGATATGTGGCAATGTCACATCGGATGACCTCGGCCAATTAGATGTTGACACTAGCACTAGCACTATGAGGAGGGAAATCTGACGCATTTAAAAATAGCCTATCATAAAGTGCCATGTGCACGGTCAACGGTCAACTAAGACCGATCAGCAGCCACGTAGGAAGGAGCAACCAATGGGAGGCTACCACGTGTCCAATCAGCAAGTCAAAGGCTGACTAGGATGCTTATGGGGATGCTACATCAACAAAACCAACCAATAATGAAGTGCCATGTGCGAAGCTTGCACGACGCCTTAGTGTCATCTTCCTCAAATAGCTGACAGCGAGAAGAGGATAAGGAGGAAAGAGAAGGTCTTTGATGGCTCGGAAAAAGCTCTGATCCAATCATCGGCGAGTGAGGCGGGGGTTGAGTCCTACGTTGGCAGGTAGCCCGTACAGTTGTCGAGATCCATATATAAAGAACACCCCTCCTCTCGCATTCCCCATCCCACCAACCATCGAAGAACCCTAAAGAGGTCCATTTTTCGATGAGATGCAGACTAGAGCTCCAACAAGGATCCTTTGCTCAGTCTTAGAAGGTGCATTTGGGCTCTATGGAACTAGAAAGAAGTCCCCTACCTCGCCCGCACCTCTGTTTGGATGAAGGATCATCGGAGAAGCGTTGGGCAGCCAGTATAGTACCGTCACCCCAACGACCATGAAACGACTGAAAAGCTCGAACTTAATTCTGACCACCCCCAACCTCAGGTGACTGGGCCAAGCTCACCACAGCTCCCCATGACAACCCCTCGACCTCTAGTAACCTTCAAGGTAAGTCAATTTTGCCATATTTTGCCGCAACAGTGAAGTTGTAGAAAATGATACACTGAACTTCTCTCTTCGAATTCTCTGTGCTCAGGAAATCAATTGACCCGAGGTTTATCTTGGGAGATTCCCCCCCCCCCTCCCCCATGAGCATTAGTCACCCCCGTTCAAAGCTCGAACCATCATCCCCTCACCAGTAAGAAAATCAAGCTCTCTCTCTAGAAATTTGTTTTTGATAAAACCTCGTTTGAGCTTGTTTCTAAGTCGAATGAGGCGTTTTAAAGCTTGAAATGATGAGGGGAACATGGAGAAGGTTGTTCCGATCATGAATGGAAGTAATTGTTCACGTTTGGGTGTTCAATTGAAGGAAACAAGTTTTCGGGGGTCAAATGGCAATTTTGAGAGAATTGGGGATTTAATTATAATTTAAAGAAAATTGGGGGATTTTCATGAAAATAACTCCCAATTGAGAACCAATTGGCCAATTTGTTGAAATTGGGGGCCAATTAGCAAATTTTGATATTTTGAGGACCAATTAACAATTTTGGAAAAAGTGAGGGCCAGTTGGTAATTTTAGAAAAGTTAAGGACCCTTGAGGGATAGTTGGATATCCTAGGGGACAAATTGAAAATTTTGAGCGTTCGAGAGGCCTTCGTGCCGAAAAGGTTTTTACAGGACTGCCTCCTCTGGCTGATTGAACAAGCTTAAAAATTTTGGGAGGCTATTGTGATATTGCATGAGGCATGCAAAGGTCGGAAGATAACGTTCGAATGGGCCCAATGCCAATGGGTACGGATGTAGGCCCATAGACAAGATGAGTTGCATGTGCTTGAAAAACTTTCATAAGAATCAGTAAATTGTGTGTGTATTGGTTATAACACAAAAGTTAGACATATGAACTCGTTAGGTTAGTAGCTACTGAGTCGAAGCCGGATCATCGAACTCTTTGGATCAATAAGTTATGTGGATGAAGTCGAGCTGTCAAGACTGTTGGGTTAGTAAAATCAAAGATGATGGCCATAATAAATGAAAACTATTGATTTTGCATGCATGAGATGCAGAGCCAACGAGACGCCCGGTGCGGGGTAGTGGTAGTTCCAAATACTGCTAGACGACCCAGGGAGCATAAAAGAGTATCATCATCCACTATGTTGGGAAGCTCTGGGAGCTTCGTGTGCACGGAGTCCGAGGCAGGAAGGGGAAAGAGGTCTCGTCTCACAAAGCAGACACGTAGTATGAATAGGGTTTAAGGGTCGGACAAGTGATGTCCACTCAAACTTAGGGTAGAGGCTGGGAACCTCTATTATTGTGGACAATAAAGGCGCTCTAGTCCATAAGTGGAACAGTCGGGGACTGTTCTACGAACTTGTGATACCTTTCTATGATAAAAAGGGAGTGTGATATTGTGCCAACCTGAGAAGGGATAGAAAATGAAATATCATGAATAAGACGAACACATAAATAAGTACATCCCTAATATTTTTCCCCACTCACTAAGTCGTGGAACCTATCCTCCTCTCCTTAAATTTTTTTTAGGAAGAAAAAGACCACCCGAGAGTTTCCCTCGCCAAGTCTCAAACCCATGTACGAATTATACTTTCAATTTTGAATAATGTCATTTTAGGGAATATAGCAGGCAATACACATGACTCTTCATGATCTAAGGGAGGAGCGTCTCCTCGAGGTCTAGGAGAATGGCGGGTTGATCACAAGGTCCCGACCAAACCGGGTCAAGGCGTGACAAGTTGTATACCACATTCTCTCAAACTAAAAAATTGGAGATGGGAACCAGAAAATTTCAAGAGTAAACCAATGATCGAAATGAACCAAGAATTGTAAATACGAGTTGAAAAGAAGAATTTTGGGAAATCCCAAGTGGCCAATAAATGCTAAAATATCATGGAAGCGAACCATGGATAAAATTGGGTGTGAGAATTGGATTGGTTAAAGGTGAATCGGACTAAAGCATGATAAACCCTATAGAACCGGTTCAAAGATTCATTTTTCTAGTTAGCTTAAAATATCAATTTTGTAAATTGAAGCCACCATTGAATAGAAAATGAATTTATACAAATTTAAAAATTTTTAAATTTCAGAAAACCGGTCAAGTTGTACCTGGACTGGTCGATCTTCGAATTTGGGTCACAAAACCTAGTTTGACTGGACCGGTTAACGGTCTAGCCGGTCAACATACCGGTGTTAGGTCAACGACCCATTAGCAAGTGCGACCAATCAGTAGGCTACACGTGGTGATGCGCACCCCATCAATGCTCAGTCAGCACCAAGAAATGCTAACCAATCAAAACATGACATGTGTCCTCGGTGAATGATCAGAGGAGAAAAATCCACCTCAGCAACAATTGACCAATTGGAGAACGACACCTGTCCCTGGTCAATAGGCAATGTGGTAGAAGCCTTGTCTATTGAACTGATTAATGAGAAATGGACACGTGGCAAAGGAGCCATGCCAACATCTAACTGGGATATCAGAGAAATGGTCGATCAATCAGAGGTTAACACATGGCAGAGCAATGGCCTCGGCCAAACAAATGCTGACACGTGGTAGGTGCACTGTGCGCTAGGAGGGAAATCTAATCTAATTAAATGGGCCAATCACAGGATACCACATGTGAAAACTGCCCACCCGGACCAAGAAAACTGGGAAAAGAATTGGCACTTTTCGAGGGAAAAACAAGCCATTAAAGGAACAAAAAAAATAATAAAGAAGGGTTAATATGGGAAATTGGAAAATCCCAAGTGACCAAAAATTCATAAAAATCATGGGCAAGAACCATGAAATGAATTGGATGAGAAAACAGGACTAGTTAAGGGTGAATCGGACTTGAACCAGATTGAACCATAGTGAACAGGTTCAATGATTCATTTGTCTAGGTGGATTTAAAATGTCAACTTGAGAAATTGAGGCCACCATTAGATAGAAAATGAATTTAGATAAATTTAGAAAATTTTAAATTTTAGAAAACTAGTCGAATCGGGCCTAAACTGACCGATTTTCAAATTCGGGTCATCAAACCCGGTCGGACCGAACTAGTCAACAGTTCCACTGGTTAATGGACCAGAACGGTCAACGGTCCAGCTGGCCAATAGACTATACCGGTCACGGGTAGTAGTTAGTAGACAACTAGTCAACCTACCACGTAGACACGAGCAACCAATGGGAGGCTACCACATGTCCGGTCAATGGCTGACGTGGCGACTGACTTGGAACGCTACGTTAAAACAACTAACCAATCACAACACACCACGTGGCACACCCACCACATCACCTTCTTCAACCTTAGTCCGCTAAAAGAAAGAGTAGAGAGAGGACGCTTCCTCCAGCAACCCGGGAAGAACTCCAGTATGATTGTCGGCAGCCGAGTCAAAGGTCGAGTCTTATGCCGGCCGGTAGCCTGGTCAGTTGCCAAGCTCCCTATATAAAGAGCACCCCTCCATTCATTCTCAGCATCCCACAATCAAATGAAGAATGTGAAGTGCTTAGTTTTCCTGTGAGCAACAAACCAGAGCTCTGACATCGGAACTTTTCTCCACCTCTGAAGTTGCATTCGGTGTCATTAGAATTGGGAGGAAGTCCTCGACCAAGTTGCACCTTACCATCAGCCCGAGGACCACCGTAGAAGAGCGGGGAAGCTTAAATAATGTCGCCACTCCTCAGCTACCAGCAGCCCGAGCTGCTCGAGC
This sequence comes from Trapa incisa, assembly GCA_030064435.1. Lineage (NCBI taxonomy): Eukaryota > Viridiplantae > Streptophyta > Magnoliopsida > Myrtales > Lythraceae > Trapa > Trapa incisa. The sequence continues at coordinate 9,148,567 of CM057775.1, read as the reverse complement.
TCATGTCGAGCCATTCCTAGACCAATTCTGGCCAAACCAAGCCACCAAACTCCACTTAGAGGTGCCCTGACCTTCCCCCAAGCTAAGATGGTAAGCCCCTCCGCTGCCCCTTCATAGAAAACATTGTTCACGGTTCATTTTTGTAAAAAAATTAAATTGAGAAATTCACACTGCTCAGGCCACCAATTGAGGTGTGGTTTGATACAAGGAGGATCCCTAGGAGGAGAGAAATTCAAAGAAAGCAAGAGCTCTGGTCGCTAGACCATCACCAGTAAGATATCGAAGCTTTTTCTCTCTATACTACATTTTTCGGCAAAGCTCCATTTGAGCATATTTCCAAGCCAAATCGAGCAGTTCAAAGATTGAAATGATGAGGGAAACATAGGGATGATGTAACGCCCCAACCCGGTTTGGTCGAATCCCCGTGATCAATCCACCACTCTCCCGGTTTATTAAAGGGTTTCCCCTTATTGTAAACTGTAAAGAGTAAGGCGTCCTTTAACCTGCACCTTTTTCCTGGAATAGCATAATAAAAACTACATGAAATTTAAAACTTTACATTCCTGTCTTATAGGCATCTTAGTTGACTATCTTTAAGGGTAGGCTTTTCGGGATTTCTTGAAAGGGATATAAGGGAGGGGGTGAGTACAACTACTTAGTGAATGGGTTTTTAAAAACTTTTGACTTTTAAGAAAATTATTATTATTGGAGTGTGCTAGACTCCTTTTTTTTTTTTTTCAAAAATCCCTTCGTTTAAAAATTTGGATTTTTCCACCATTTCTTAGTTACTGGTGTGTAATCACCCAACACACATCCTTCATCATGAATGCTACACATATTCGCAAGTCAGTATCACTACTGAACCCGCTAGTGGCTTCGGAGCAACTTTTCCTACCACCCGAATAGAAGTACGACCGCTTTTACCCTAGGAATGAGTGGATGTACGCGACATCTGACCCACAATCCCGAAATCACTTCTTCGTGTCCGTATGAGGACAGAGACCTCATCCTGTCCCCACCCCGGTCTCATGCGCTTGGTGCTACTCCAAATTTCGCACAAACACTTGGAACGACGATCTGCCCTTATACTCATCGGGTCGACCGATCAAACACTTCTAATTATTGAAATTGAAGTTGAAATTGAGTTCCTACATGTTCAAACGATTCTAAGAAACTTTGAATCGCAAATTTTAACGCCGGAACGAGCTCAAACGGAGCTTTGCCAGAAAATAGACTGTAGAGAGAGAAAGCTTCGATTTCTCACCGGTGAGGGCACGGCGGTCCGAGCTTCGATCTAGGCAGATAGCTCTCATCTTGATGCTCATCCTAGAATCAAGAATCACATCAATTGATGCCAAATTGAGTTATAATTTCATTATTGAAATTCTACCAGTTCTCTCTCTGATACCGGCAGGAAATTGTAGAGTGGAGCCGAATTGGCTTACCTTTCAATCCTAACTCAACCGTGGGAGGGCAGAGGAAGTGTTGGGAAGGCTTGGTTTGGCCTGAGAAGGGCTTGAAATGGTCAATTTCAACTTGGCCGAAATAGGGCAACTTCGGTCCGCCGGAGCTGCTTCACTATTCCATCATGTCGGTGCTTCTCCAACGATTCTTGGATTGACTGGAGTTTTCTATCAGATAGATGTCTTCTCCCCGGTTCTAAAGAGCTCGACCTCTCCTTTCGAGGTTAAGAAAAATGTTTAAGTCAAAACTCTGGTTCGAACTTCACTGGGCAATGGAGTAATAGAGAGAGAGAGAGAAGTGTTCAGGTGTGAAGAGAATGAATGGGGATGACCTATTTATATAGGTGTAAAATCGTGTATTAAATGGGCGAGATTTATTACTAGTATTAATATTGATATAAATTATTGGTATTGATTTTAATAATTTAATTTTGGTATTAAATTATTTGTATTAATTCTAATAATTTAATTTAGGTACTAAATTATTTGTATTAATTACAATAATTAAATATATATTAATTTATGGCCATTAATGATAAGGCGTACATTCGCATAAACTTCAAAGTTCTTATGGAATCTCGTTCACCTGAACCAATTTGGTTTTTGCCTTTTATTTTTTCTTAAGTTTCTTTTCCAAGATTTAATGAACCCTTTGGATCACCTGGAAGTTGTAAATTTCCAAATTGCTTGTTCCCATATGATCGAGTTCGTAAACCGACTCGGTTTTCTTACTCGGTTTGACCGGTTTTCCTTAACTCAAAAGTGTGGGGTTTACAGATGATGATTTCAATCACGAATGGGGGCATTTAACCGAGTTTTGGGGACCAAATGGATGAAATTATGATTTGGAAACCAAACTGTAATTTTTGATAAATTGGGAAATTTGGGAATTTTTGAAAAATTGGGGGCAAAATTTTAATTTAATGAAAAATGTTGCATTTTCATGAAATTAACCTTCAATTGGGGCACAATTGGGCAATTAGATGAAATGGAGGGCCAATTGGCAATTTTAAAAAAATTAAGGACCAATCGATAATTTTGGAAAAATTAAGGACCCATGAGGGATAATTGGAAGTACTAGGGACTTAATTAAGAAAAGGTTGAGCATAAGGGACCTAAAGTCAAAATTTATGAACTTTAGGGACCTAATTGCAATAAGGCATAAATAAATGATCCATATGCAAATATATGGAAGTAAGAGGTCTCTTATGCCAAACCATCCTAATGCGAATACTCGAACAATGTAGGAATCGATTATACGAATACGGGTGCTAAGGAGACATTGGAGATTGGAATCTAGTTGGGATGACTTCGTCACAGTACTGGGTGAGTGGGACTTTCAGCATCATACCCCGTTGGAGGTAATGGGAACCGATATTAAATTTGAAAATCATTTTTCCAAGAATGGTATACCCTCACTGTGTGAAATTGCTTAAACATTTTGGGAGATATTCTTGATGGGAGCTAGAATTGCTCCAACAGGATTGGAGCCTTGAATTTAAAAATGATAGGGCTAAAGGCCCAGTTTTGGAAAACTTGTGAAGTGGCCCCATGGCTAGTGTGCATGGGTTGGAACCCGTAGACAAACATTATTATAAGAACCATGAAAATTCTCATAAAACTAGAAATGTTGTGTGACTTGCCATTGGGACAAGATATGACTAACAAGGCTCAATGGGCTAGTGGGTACTGTACCCAAACTAGGTCGACGGGCCGGTCAAGGCAAATAGCTATAGGCCAGTCGAGTGTTGGGGTCGTTGGACCGTTGACACCAAAGATCATGGTTAATGATGCAAAACTATTGTTATGCATGCATGAGGATCTAGGAGCATCTAGATGCCCAAGAGGGGTAGTCGATGGATCCCAAGGGCTGTTGGATGACCCAAGGTGCATAAGGGCAATTTGGTGTCCAGTATGTCAAGAAACTCAGGGAGCTTCCTGTGTAGTGAGACTGAGGCAGAAGAGGAAATGAGGTCTCGTCCCATAAAGCAGACATGAAAAAATGATTAGGGTTTGAGGGTCTAACATATGATTTCCACGCAAACTCTAGGTAGAGGCTATTAACATCTACTCGGTTGGACGGTAAAGGCACTTCGGTCCACAAGTGGAATAGCCGAGGACTATTCTACGAACGTGTGATCCCTTTCTATGATAGAAAGGGTGTGTGAATGTTTGCTAAATCGCTTCTAGAGTAAGGGGGAGTATTAAAGAAGAGATAAATTCATATTACAACAAACTAAAAGTACAAAACGTTTTAATAAACTAATTATTTTGAAACTCACTTCCCAACCCCGTTCACAGAGTTGTAAAAACTCACCCCCTCCCATTAAACCTTTTCAGGAGAAACACCTCAACAAGAAGAGTAGCAGGTTGGGGAGAAAGCCAAAGTTACTGCAAATAGGTAACCTATTATTTATATGTTTTGTAAAGTTTTTTTTATGGAAAATAGGTGTACTCCGACGCCTTTACCTTCCTTTGTCTATTTGGTAGAAATACTAAATTAGTATGAGGAAGAGTGGCGGGTTGATCACAAAACTCCGACCGAACCAGGTTAGAGTGTGACACCATGTGTGATGGTCAATGGTCGACAAAAAGATGGTCAGTAGCCACGTGTGAACAAGCGGCCAATGGAAGGTCACCACATGTCCAGTTGGTGAGACATAAACCAAAGCTCCATTTTTTTATGAGACATAAACCAAAGCTCCGACATTGGGCCTTTCCTTAACCTATAGAGCTGAAATTGGTGTCTCTGGAACTGGGAGTAGATTCTCCACTCAGTTGCACCCTCCGTTCGACCTGAGGACCACCGGAGGAGCGTTAGCAAGCCTGCACTGTATTGCTGCTCCAACTAACCCAAAGTGGCAAAATCCTATTGAACCCAATTCCTGCCACCCCGAACATCCTGTGGTGAAACGACCCTCCCACGACTCCTTCCGCCCAACCCTCAACCTCCCTGAAGCTTTCAAGTAAGTCCATTCCGCCTCTACTTGTAGTAATAAAATTCTAGAGAGTGAAAGTGGCAGAAACATACTAATCAAATTCTCCCTACCTATGATGCTAATCAGGGTGAATTTCAATCCTCGAAGGACCATACAGATGAGTGCTAGCTTTCCAAATTCAGAGCTCTGGCAACCGCGCCCTGGCCGGTAAAATTTTGAAGCTCTCTCTCTAAGTTCAATTTTTCGAGGAAGCTTTGTTCGAGTTTATTTTAATGCCAAATAAGATGATTCAAAGTATGAACAGATAGTAGGATGGTGGAGAAGATGAGTAGTAGCATGTTAGGGATCAATTAACCAATTTTGCATGTTCAATTTGATGAAATAAGATTTTGAGACCAAAATGAACATATTGGGGAAGTTTAGGCGAAAAATTGGGGATTTTTTAAAATTGGCGGACTTTTGTGGAATTAACTTTCAATTGAGGGCCAATTGGTGGTTTTGAGGAAACTTGGGGACCAATTGGTAATGTTGAAGAAATAAGAGCCAATTTGAAATTTTGGGAAAAATAGGGACTTAAATGCAATTAAGTATAAAATTGGGGTCCTAATTGCAATTAAGGGAAATTTTGAGGACTTGGTTGAAAATAAGAGGAATTAGAGACCTAAGAGGAAAATATGAGGAATTTTGGGACCTAATTGAATTTAAGACATAATTAAGGGCCTTCATGCGAATTTTCTAATGTGAATGCTCGGACCATGTAGGATGGGTGATTCATAGACTTGTACGAAGGAACACATAGTCGACCGAGATTCTGTCGGGCATGAGTCACAACCCATTGGTTGAGTGGGTTTTTAGCATTATGTCTGGTTGGGCTGATGAACGTACCTTCCTAAATTGAAAACTATTTTATAGAAATGCTCTCCCTTGACTGCTTGAACTAGCTTAATATTTTTGGGAAACTTTTTCGATGAGAGTATGAATCATGCAATAATTAGAGCTAGTACAGCTAGAGTGGGCCTAAGGTCAATGGGCACGAGCTTAAGCTCGTAGACAATTAGATGAGGAATTAACATATGAAAACCCATATAATGGGTAAATTGTGTGTGATAGCTACCAGACAATGATTTGGGTTGTCAAACTCATTGGACAAGTGGTCACCAAGTCGAAGTCGAGTCGTTGAACACGTTGGGCTGGTAATACCAAGCCGAAGCTGGGTCAACCAACAAGCTTATGGGGCCTAGTAGCACAAAAGATAAAAAGGTCTTAACTGAAAAGACTTGTTGTTTGTGCATGCATAAGAAACAAAAGCATCGAGGTGCTTAGTATGGGGTAGTGGTGGTTCTAATTGCTACTAAATGACCGAGTGAGCATAAGGGAAGCTTTTTCATTCAGTATGTCAAGAAGCTCGAGTAGCTTCATGCGCATTAAGACCGAGGTCGGAGGGGGAGAGGTCTTCTCCTACATTTGTGGACATGAAGTACGAACTTGAGTTTGGGGATTGAGCAATTGATACCCACACAGACTTTGGTAGAAGTTGTGAATTTCTACCAAGGTGCACGGTAAAAATGCTCTAGTCCACAAGAGGAACTATCGGGGACTATTCTACGAACGTGTGATCCTCTTTGATGATAAAGGGGCAGATGATTGCGTGCTAATCAAATATGAAAACTAAACAAACATTATGAATGCTTAAATACATGATAACTTAATCACTCATTGAGTTATGAAAACTCATCCCCTCCTTTACCCCCTTTCAAGGAAGTACCAACACCAAACGGGGGAAGAGGTCGAAGCGACAAGCCTACATGCATAAGGTATGTAATTTACTACAATTTTTTTGATTAGTTTGTTTGGAAAACCAGCAGGTTGTGCACCTTTACTTTTTTAGTTCCACCCTGCTAGAGATACCCAGATGGCGCAAGAAAAGGTGGCGGGTTACTCATAGTGTTTTGACCAAATCAGGTGGGAGTGTGACAAAGGGTCCCTAAGCTCCTCGAAAGCCTGAAGAAGAAGAACAACTCATTTTTCTAATGAAGCACAAACCAGTTGTCACACCACAACCTGATTTAGTTGGAACTGATTGAGCAACCCACCACTCTTCATAGTATAGAAGGATAATCTCCTCTAAAATATCGTTAAGAGTTGGGCGTAATTTACTTCTACATGGTTTCCCAGAAAAAAAAACATTATAAAAATTATCTTAAAAGAAAAAATCTATATGTGTTGTACCTTAGCTGTTGAGCTAGTTCATGTTTCTCCATCCTCATTATCATGTAACTTAACCCCATAGTCCTTTTATCATTAAAAAGGCTAGTTCTACATTTCTCCTTTATGTATTTGTTTTAACAATTAAGCACATGCCCTTTATCATCAAAGTGATAATACATTCGCAGAGTAGTCCCCGACTGTTCCACTAGTGGTATAGAGTGACTTTACCCACCAACCTAGTAGGAAGTTACACCTTCTACTACAAGTCTAGGTGAGCTCCACTGCCCATCCCCCAAACTTAAATCAAGCATTCATGTATGCAATGGTGGGACGATACCTCTCCCCCTTCTACCTTGGTCTCAATGCACATGAAGCTCGCAGAGTTTCTTGACATATTGGCATGGAAAAGCTTCCCTTATGCTCCCCAAGCCATTTAGTAGCCCTTAGAACCAACACTACCTAACATTGGGCAACACGATGGTTCTGTATTTCAACATGCACAAACAATAGTCTTTTAAGTGAGATCCTTTATCTTTGGTGCTACCAACCCAATGAGTTTGATGACCCGAATTTGGCTCGATAGCTTTATTACACAATTTAACCACTTATAAAAAAATTTCATAAGGCTTATAATCAAGATTTTGTCCGTTGGTTTAAGCCTGTTCCCATTGGCCTTGGAGCCACTTCACGAGTTTTATTCCAAAACTTAGCCTTGGGCCATATTAATTTCAAAAACTAAGGCCTTGGACCCACAAGAGCAATTCTTGCTCTATGTAGCACATGCTTCATGCTCTCATCAGAAATATGTCACAAAAGGTTTGAGCGGGTTCACACAGTCAAGAGAGAATATTTCTTGAAAATAGTTTTTTAACTTTGGGATTGTACCTCTTCGGCCTAGCATGGGAATTTGTGTCTGAGTTGGCTTTGAGGGTAAGGTTGGACTTTCCAAACACCCTAGTAAATTCCTTGTATTGGTGTTATGGGTTTAATCATGGACACTTCTTCAGGAATAAGGTTTCATGTGGTCTCTACTATAGTTTCCCTGGTGGAATCACATGTTCTTTTGGTTCCTTTCTTGGGAGCCATATCTACTATTTTAGAATTTTGGTTAATTATTATGTTATAAAGTTTTGATAACTCATTCAAGGAAAACATGGCTCTAATACCACTCAAGTTGTCACACCCTGACCTAATTTGGTCAGAACCCTATGAGCAACCCGCCACTCTTTGCGGTATAGAATGATAATCTCCTCTCAAATACCATTAAGAGTCAGGCATAACTTACTTCTCCATGGTTTCCTTGAAAAAACATGGTTTCCTTGAAAAAACATTATCAAATATGTCTCAAAAGAAAGAATCTATACGCGTTGTACCTTAGTTGTTGAGCTAGCTTGTGTTTCTTCTCGATAAGGTTGTAAAGTTTCTTCTTGAAAAAGGAAAAAGAGATTGGTGAGTTCTATAATTTAGTGAGCGGGTGGTATAGGGAATAAGGGTAAGGAAGTTTCTTTTTGATTTTCACATTATATCTCCGTCCTCATTATCGTGTAACTTAACCCCACAATTCTTTTTATTATTAAAAAGGGTAGTTCTACATTTTTTCTTTATGTATTTGGTTTGACAATCAAGCACACACCTTTTATCATCAAAGGGATCATACATTCATAGAGTAGTCCTCTACTGTACCACTTGTGATTTAAAACAACTTTTCAGACCACCCTAGTAGGAGGTTACACCTTCTACCACAAGTCTAGGTGAGCTCTACTACCCATCCCCCAGACTTAAATTGAGCCTTCATGTTCGCAATGGTGGAACGAGACCTCTCCCCTTTCTTCCTTAGTCTCATTGTGCATGACGCTCCTAGAGCTTATTGACATACAAGCATGACAAAATTTCCCTTATACTCCCCAAGCCATCTAGTAGCCCTTAGAACCAACACTATCCCACATTGGACACCTCATTTGTTCTATATTCTAGCATGCACAAACATAAGTCTTTTAAGTGAGATCCTTTATCTTTGATGCTATCAACCCAACGGGTTCGACAACCCGGCTTCAACTCGATAGCTTTATTACACAATTTAACCATTTATGAAATTTATTAAAAAGGCTTATAATCAAGATTTTATCTACGGGTTTAAGCTCATTCTCATTGACCTTGGGCCCACTTCACGAGTTTTTTTTCCAAAACTTGGCATTGGGCCATATTAGTTTAAAAAACTTAGTCCTTGGGCCCCTTAGAGCAATTCTAGCTCTAAGCAACACATGATTTATGCTTTCATTAGAAATATCTTCCAAAAAGTTTGAACAGGTTCACAAAGTCAAGGGAGAATATTTATGGAAAACGGTTTTCTAACAATGGGTAATATGAATGTTCGTTCATCAACCCAAATGGGCATGATGTTCAAGATACCATTCACTTGCATTTTGTGACTCATTTGTCCCAGATAAATTTTCATTGTTCCTAGGTAGTGTCGTGGTTGTAAGTAGAGGTCTTTTCATACGTACCTAAATTATCACAAATAATAATTTATTAAATTATCTGAATATTTTCACTTATTTCCCTAGGTTTTCTCCTAATTGCATATAAGTCACTAGGTCTATTTTATTGCCAATTAACTCCCAATTTTATTACCAAAATTCCTAAGTTTACTTTATTTGCAATTCCACCCATTACATAATTTTATCAAAATAAAATTATTTAAATTGTAAATAAAACCTAATAAATACTTTTAATTGCAATTAAATTCCTCAAAATTATTTTTAATTGCAATTAAGTCATTAATTTCTTCTTAGTCACCAATTGACACTCAATTAATATTAATTTCATAAAAATCCTCAAATTTTCAAAAATCCCCAATTTTCCCAATTTTTTCAAAATTGCACTTTAGCCCCCAAATCTTTGATTCATCAAATTGAATGCTTAAAACTTGTTAACTACCTCCTAACATATCTCTAATTACCTTCCCCATCATCCTATGAGCATTCTAAGCTTTGAATCACCTTATTTGACTGAAAATTGTGCTCAAACGGAACTTTATAAGAAAATTGTTTTTTGAGAGAGAAAGGTTCATTTTCTTACTGGTGAAGGGGTGGTTGTCAAAGCTCTAAGTATGGGTGCTAGTGCTCATCAAAGGGATCCTCCTAGGATCAAATTTCACGTCAATTAAGTGCTTAGGCAAGGAGATTTTCATTAGCAAAGTTTCTAACATTTTTGCTCTATAAATTCACTATTTCGATGAAGGGGGGCAGAATTATCTTACCACTAAGACTTAGGGATGTTGAATGTTAGTTGAAGGTAGTTGGGGGAGGTTCAGCCTGGTTGTAGGAGGTCAGAGGTGACCGAAAATTTGCTTGAAGGATTCTATTACTTTGTGACTATTGAAGTGATGGTACTGTGTGAGCTCACTGGTACTTTTTTGGTGATCCTCGAGCTGAATGGAGGTTGTGGCAAGGAAGAGGACTTCTTCTTGGTTCTAGGGAAGCTGAATTCTTCTTTGAAAGTTGAGGAAAAGGCCCAAGTCAAAGCTTTGGTTCATGCTTCATCGGGAAATTGAGAATTTCTTCTTCTTCAGTCGTTTGAGGGATGAGGATGATGAATGAGGAGGAGCTCTTTATATAGGAAGCTGAGCAATTGACAGGGCAATCCATTCATCCATCGCTCGGCCCCAATCTCTCCCATTCACAATCATATTGGGAGGGTTTTTCAGTCACCAGAGACTGAGTAGCCAGACTGTCGACCTTATCTGTCAACTTTTAGAGGTTAAAGACTACACTACACGCATGCATGCGAGCTTTGAATGTGCAAGCTGCCACATGGCACACTATGATTGGTTAGCTTCACTAATGCAGCTTCCCACTCAACATCCGAGTCATCCTTTGACTCATTGACCAGCCATGTGGCGACATCCCATTGGTCGCTCATTCCAACATGGTTGTTGACCATATTTGACTGTGACATGTGGTGTCCTCTGATTGGTTAATTTAAATAAGTCAGATTTCCCTCTTGGCGCACTATGCCATTACCACGTGTCAACCTTTGATTGGCTGGGATCATCCGACATGGCTCTACCACATGTCGACCTCTAATTGGTTGATAGTTTCTCTGATATCCTAGTCGGCTACTTTGGCATCTTTGCCACGTGTCAACTCATCATTGGCCAATCTCACTGACGAGTCCTTAGTTGACTGTTGGCTGAGAACATGTGTCGCTCTCCTATTGGTCAGTCATTGGTGATGTGGATTTTCTTTCTTTGACCATTGATCAAGTACATGCGTCATGCTCTTATTGGTCAGCACTTCAAAGCACTGACCGAGTAGCTAACTGGGTGCACTTCACCACATGATGTGCACTGATTGGTCACACCTGCTTACTGGACATTGACCTGACAGGAAATCCATTGACTGACTAGACTGTTGACCAGTTCGGTGAGACCAGGTTCAGTGAGACCGGGTTTGGTGACTTGAAATAAAAAATTGGTTGGTTCTGGCTCGATTTGATCGATTTTTTTAAATTTAAAATTTTCTAAATTTATCTAAAATCATTTTCTACATAATGGTGACTTCAATTTCTCAATTATATATTTTAAGTCAACTAGAAAATTCAATCTTTGAACTAATTCTTTATAGTTCTATCTGGTTCGATCCAATTCACCCCGAACCAGTCCGGTTTTCACATCCCATTTGGCCCATGATCCATTTCACTCTTCTTTGGATATTAATTGAACACTGGTAATTTTCTAATTTCTCATTTTGGCTCCTTTTTACCAATTATGGTTTACTTGAACAATAGTTTTATCAAGAAATTTTTCTAGATATTATTTCTAGCTTTTCTTATTATGAATAAACAGGGTTTACACTATAGCTCTGACTTAGGCACTTTTCTCCACCTTCGAAGGTGAATTTGTGTTCCCTATAATCCTTAGGAAGTCCTCCACCTTCTAGCTCGAAGGTCACCTGAGAAGCTTCAGCGAGCTTGCACAATACCTTCACTCCCTTGGGAATTTGTGACCAGAGTCGACCAAGCTTCATTTGAGCCACCCTCAGGCTAACCACGGCCAAACCAAGCCCTCTAGACCTTCCCTATAAGAGTCCAAATCTTCCCTGAACTATCATGGTAAGTCCCCTCCACCATCCTTCACCGAAATTTACTATTCACAATGCGTTTTTACCCAAAAACTGAGTTAAGAAATTCACACTGCTCAGGCCACTAATTGAGGTGTAGATTGATCCAGGAAGGATCCTCAGAAAGATAATAACCCAGTGCAAAAGCTTCGATCATCGGACCCTCACCGTTGAATAATCGAAGCTTTCTTTCTTTAGGATGAATTTTTGGTAAAGATTCCTTTAAGCTCATTTCAAAGCTAAATTTAGTGTTTAAAGCTTGAAATGATTAAGGGGACATATGGAAGATGATTAGAATCATGTAAGGACTCAAGTAGGAAGGATTAAGGTTGAATTGATGAAATTCAAGTTGGGGGACTAAATTGATATTTTTGAAAGTTTAGGGACTTAATTATAATTTTTGAAAAATTGGAGATTTTCTATAATTAGTATGAAATATTGTACCCAAATGAAAATTTGAGTAAATTAAGGACCAAACTGGAAGATTTTAAAATCTTAGGGACCTAATTGGAATTAAGGTATAACTTAAGGGAAAAATCATAATTATTAGAAAGTTATGGGTCTTAAGTGCAATTACCTTATTAATAGGGACAGAATAACCCAATCTATTGTATGAACGAATCACCTATAAGATCATGCAAAGGAAAGGCATGCCAAACTTAGAATTCCCCTGGACAAACAAGTCTTAGAATACAGATAAGTGGGATAGCTAACATCGGGACCGATTATTAGTATACTTAAGTTCATGTTTTATTTTGAAATCATTATTTCCATAAATATAATCCCCTGACTATATGAAAATGCTTAAACCATTTAGAATTATATTTTTGAAGAAAGTATATATTATGTTATTTGGACAACACATGAATGGTGGATGGATACACCTCAAGGGGTATGGTTTAGTACGACCATCGATGCATGATATGGGCAAGTTCCATGGTCGATATTGGTGGGCTAGATCTAGTTCTATGCAAGTGGGCCCTAGGCCATGGTTTTGAAAGTGAAGTGGGCCAAGGCCATGTTTTGAAAACTCATATAAGTGAGCCCAAGGCTTAAACTCATGTTTGTTTATAAGTTACTGCTCATGCCAACTGGACTTGGGCCTACTGTACGAGATTTTAAAAATCAGGCATCTTAGCCCCCAAGTTCCAAAACTGAGGCCTCCGGCCTATCTGAGCTATTTGAGCTCCCGTAAAAAAACTCTCCGAAAAGTTTTAAGCAGTGGCACATAGTTAGGAAAGAGCACTTCCAGCAAAAATAATTTTTTGATCGTCCATCACACCAACCGAGTGTGAGGACATCTCCGTTCATAATCGATGAACGGGTTTTCTTCTTCGTTCTAGGAAGTTTATCATACCAAACGGGTATAATCTACTTATAATTGTTAAGTAGTTTTTTTGCGTAATTTCCACATCACTCCATTTAGGTGTGATGTTTAAAATTTCCACTTAGTAGTGGTTTTTATTTACGAGGTGCTTATCATCCCAACCGGTTGATATAAAATCCCACTCACTCGTGAATGCAATGATTTCCTCTTAATCGGCTCTTTGCATTCATGCGATCTTGTCCAAGCTGGCATTCCCGGTACATCGTGTTCCTACACGATATGAACATTGTTGTTCATTATCCCTTGGCCTAATAGCCTTCATTCATTATGAATGGATGAAATACTCAAACTCTTTAATTAATTACAATTAGGTCCCTAAAGATCTTTTTATTTAACTTTAGGTCCCTAATGCCGTTTTTTTCCCAAATTGAGTCCCAAAACTTCTAAATTTCACCTTGGGACCCCAATTTATTGAAAATCACATAAAGGGGCTCAAGTTTCCCAAATTTCCAATTTGGTAACCAAAATTTTCCAAAATTACCATTTTACTCCTAATTTATAAAAATGGTAAGTTTTACCCCAAAATTCCAAAAATTACCTAATTGGTCATCCGACATCTTTATCATGCCCAATCAGCCCTCAATTTTATGAAATTGCACTTTAGTCTCTCAAATTTTTGAAATCCCCCATTTTCCCCCAATTTTCCCTCAGTTTTAACCTTCTAACTTAGACAAATTTGATTTCATCAAATTGGTTGATCAAATGAGTTTAATTGTTGAAATTGAAGTTAGATTGGAGTTCCAACACCTTTATATGATTCAATTGCATGCACAATTTGACGTCGTTATGAGCTCAAACGGAGCTTCGCCGAAAAACAAAACATAGAGAGAGAAAGCTTTGAAAGCTTACCGTTAGGGGTGCGACGGTCCGAGCTTTCAATCTAACCAGATAGATCTTGTCCTAAGGTTCCTTTTATGATCAAGAATCCCCTCAATTCATGTCGAATTGAGGGATAATTTGGTCTGTAAAGATCTATCGGTTCTCTCTCTAGCACCGATCAGAATTTTTAGAGTGAAGCCAAATTGGCTTACATTTTCGCTCTAATTCAGTTGTAGGAGGACTGTGGGAGGGCTTGGTTTGGCCTAAGAAGGGCTCAAATTGGCCATTTTTAGCTTAGCCAAAACATGGCAGCTTCAATCCGCCAGAGCTACTTCACTGTTTTATCACGTCGGCGTTTCACCAGTGATCCTTAGAGCAAATAGAGGCTACAGACTTGTAGCTAACTTCTCACCGAATCCAAGGAACCCGACCACACCTTCTTTGGCTCAGAAAAATGCCCAAGTCAAAGCTCTAGTTAGAGATTCACTGAAAAATGGAGCAGTAGGGAGAGAGTGGCATTTTCAGGTGTGAGGAGGATGAATGAGGAGAGGCTCTTTATATAGGAAGCTCAAGGACTTCTTGGCCGTCTAATTGTCACCTTAATGGTGGTCATTCATTTCCTAAAACTCCATGGTCGGAGACTTTTCAGCTTCGTTGGCACTACACGATTTTTCAGTGAGTGAACAGTGTTGTCATCAAAAGGAAGAAAACGACTCTTTCGAACCGAACCAGACCAGTCCGAACCGGGTTAAAATCTTAAACTAGCTAGTTTAGGCCGATTCGACCGAGTTTTTCAAAATTAAAAATTTCTAAATTCATCTAAATTCATTCTCTATCTAATGGTGGCCTCAATTTTTGCATTTGAATTTTCTAAACCACCTAGAAAAAATGAATTTAGCATCAGGTTCAATAGTGGTTCTAACCGGTCCAAATCAGTTCAATCTGGTTCGAATCCGATTCACCTGAACCAGTTTGGTTTTCATCTCCAATTCATCCTGAAGTCCTTTTTCATGACTTTTGTGACTCTTTAGGTCACTTGGGATCCATAAATTTCCCGGTTTGCCCTTTCTCTATCGGTTCTAGTTTATAAACTGACTAGGTTTTCTCTTTGGAAATGACCAGTTCTTTCCCCAGTTTTTCTTATTATCAAAGGATGGGGTTTACAACTCTCTCATTCTCTTAGAGTTTTTGTCCCCAAAACAATTACATGTCAAATAATTTAGGGTAACTATCCCTCATTACACTTTCGGTTTCCCATGTCTCTTCCTACACGGGTCTGTTTTGCCACAGAATTTTGACCATAGGAATCATTTTATTCCTTAAGTTGTTATCCATCCGGTCGATGATTCGTATTAGTTCTGTTTGATATGTCAAGTTCTCTTTCAGCTCCGGTGGAGATCGGTCCAATACATGGCTAGGATTCGGCTGATACTTTTGAAGCACAAAGATATGAAATACATTGTGTATTCTCTGCAGGTCTGGAGGTAGTTCCAATTTATATGCCATTGGTCCTATCCTTTGAATGATGGAATATGGGCCATGGGGACACCTTGAGAAATACTTGATCTCCCACATCAAACTCCAGATCTTTCGTTCGATGATCTGCATAACTCTTTTGTCTGTCATGTGCGATCTTAAGATGAATCCTCATTAGTTTTATTTTCTCCGTGGCATTCTCAATTAGTTCTACTCTTTCCAGCTTCCTTTCTCCCACTTCTTCCCAAAATAGAGGGGTACGGCATGGTCGTCCATAAAGGGCTTCATAGGGAGCCATCTGAATACTGGCCTAATAGCTATTATTGTAAGCAAATTCCATTATGCACAAGTATTCCTCCCAACCTTTGTTCATGGTGAGTACACACGCTCTGAGCATATCCTCCAAGGTTTGAATGGTTCACTCAGACTGTCCATTGATCTAAGGATGAAATGTCGTGCTCATGTGGAGCTTGGTTCCCATGGCACTTTGTAAGCTTGGCCAGAACCTTAACGTAAATCTTGGATCTCTATCTGATACTATACTCACCGAAACGCTATGGAGTCTCACTATCTCCCTCGTGTATAATACAACCAGTTGCTCCATTGTATCCATCACTCTTATAGGGAGAAAATGAGCTCATTTGGTCAATCTATCCATGATGATACAAATTGCTTCTCTACCCTTTCTTATCACAGGTAATCCGGTGTCAAAGTCCATGGTAATATGCTCCCATTTCCATTCTAGAATTTGTAAGGGTTGTAGAAGTCCTGATGGTTTCTAATGCTCGACTTTAATCTACTAATATGATAAGCATCGAGCTATATATTCCGCAATATCCCTATTCATGCCCTTCCACAATTATCCTTGTTTGAGGGTGTGGTACCTTTAGTACTACCCGGATGCATTACATATACTAAATCATGTTCCTCTTCCATAATTACCCTCTTCAACTCCTTATCTTGAGGCACACAAACCCTACTCTTGTAGGTTAGCACTCCATCACCTTACATATCGTAGTCTGGTTTTGTTTCTCTATTAACCGGGTCCAAATAAATTTGGAGTTCTTTATCAGCCTTTTGTTTACCCTTAATCTACTCGGTTAGGATGGGCCTTACCACCACATTGGCTAACAAGCACTCCTCCTACCTGTCTATCCTAAGATCCACCTTAATCCATCCTAATTGTTGCGGATTAAGGCATCTACCACCACGTTCGCCTTTATGAGTCAGAAAATACTTAAGACTCTTGTGATCAGTATATATCCTACACTTAACCCCATAGAGGTAGTGTCGCCAAATCTTCAAGGCAAACACTACCGCAGCTAGTTCTAGATCGTGGGTTGGGTAGTTTCTCTCAAGTACCTTAAGTTGTCGCGAGGCATAAGCAATGGCCTTCCCTTGTTGCATCAGTAACAGCCGAGTCCTTGTCCAAATGCATCATTATAGATAGTATACTCTCTCGCATTAAAGTTAGGTAGGGAGAGTACTGGTGCGGTTGTCAATCGATTCTTCAACTCTAAGAAAGACTTCTCATAGCTTTCATCCCACTTATACTCAACTCCTTTCCTAGTGAGACGAGTTAGAGAAGCTACTATATTAGAAAAGTCTTGCACGAACCGTCTGTAGTATCCTGCCAGACCTAAGAAACTCCGTATCTCTGAAGGATTTCTTGGTGCCTTCCAATCTGATATGGCTTCCACCTTGGTTGGATCTACTTTAACTCCATCCTTAGACACTATATTCCCTAGGAATCCTACCTTATGCAGCCAGAAATCACACTTGGAGAATTTTGCATATAAATGATTTTCCTTCAATATCTCCAAGGTGATTGCTAAATGTTCATCATGCTCCAACCTAGTTCGTGAGTATATAAGAATGTCGTCTATGAACACTATCACGAACCTGTCCAAGTGTGGTTGGAACACACGGTTCATCAAATCCATGAACGCTGCAAGGGCATTCATTAATCCGAACAGCATCACTCTGAACTCGTAATGTCCATATCGGGATCGGAATGTCGTCTTAGGAATGTCTTCCTCTCGGATCCTAAGTTGGTGATAGCCCGACCGATGGTCTATTTTGGAGAAGTAAGCTGCTCCTTTTAATTGGTCGAATAGGTCATTAATCTATACGAGTGGGTATCTTTTCTTGATGGTTACCTGGTTCAACTTCCTATAGTCAATGCATAGTCTCATACTTCCATCCTTTTTCTTTACGAATAGGACCAGTATGCCCCACAGAGACTGGCTAGGACGTATAAAATCCTTCTCCAATAATTTGTCCAGTTGCTCCTTCAATTCCTTCAGTTCTATTGGAGCCATGCGATAAGAAGTTTAGGATATGGGGTTGGTTCCTTGGATAATCTCTATGGTAAATTACACTTGCTCTTGGAGGTAGCTCGGGTAGTTCTTTTGGAAATACTTTCGGATAGTGTTTAACCAATGGAATGTCTTCGATTTTCTTCTCTTCAGACTCTTCATGAATGACCATGGCCAGGAAAGTTGTATAACCTTTCTGTATCATTTCCTAGGCTTTGATATGGGACACCGTCTGTACCTATTCTTTCCTTTGGTCTCCTTGGAACTTTAGTCCACTTGTCTTGGGAGTGTGGAAGGTCATTGTGTTCTTTACACAGTCTATCCTGGCCTGGTGGTTACTTAACCAATCCATCTCAAGGATTACTTCTACTTCCTTCAAGGGTAATGGAATCAAATCCGCTTCAAGTTTGATTCCTCCAATCTTTATCTCACATCCTTTTAATTGCTTATTCCTATTTAACCATTCTCCTAAGGGTGTGAGGATGTTGAGGCTTTGTTTTAGTGGAGTAAGTTCTAGGGTTACACATGAAATCAAGTCTTCCTTGATGAAGGATCTCTCAGCTCCTGAGTCAAAGAGGGTATAGACTTGTTGTCCCCATAATTGTATATACTCTGATTTGAAGAAACGTGTATTTTAGAGGAATGACTTTTATTTATTGAATAAAATGTTCAATTACAAGATTCTCTTGAACTAGTTGGAAGGGTTTTGGGATGTACTTGCTATAGTGCTAGGGTCTCTTCTAGCCACTACCTAGGTAAGGTTGTATACCCTTGTTAGTACTCGTGTTGTAGTGTTTGGGCTAGGGTTCATGGTGTTCCCTTGCGGTGGTCCAAGGGTATTCCTCGGCTTGTTCTCCCTGAGAGTGGGGCATTCCTTTGCAAAGTGCCCCACTTGTCCACATGCAAAGTAGGTCAAGCATGCTCCCTCATGGGTCCTTTGACACCTTGGATAGCAAGGGTTTCCTTGAGGCGAGGTGGGGACTACTCTCTAGGGAGGTGGTAGCATGTCCTTTCTCCATTGAAATGCCATTCTATTTCCCCATTTTGGACCATTATGCTCCTTTCGTCTTCCCTGACGGTTTTGGCCCTTATCCTCCTTTCGGGTCATTTGCTCCATCCAACGATGTCGGGTCTGTACCAGTCACTCACACTCATAAGCCATACTAATTACTGTCGCCAAGTCCATGGGGCATCCTAGTACTTCCATGTAGTCTCGTATGTCCATGTTGACACCATCCACAAACCACTAGCATATGTCTGATGGCCTAGCTTGGTCGGGAGCAAAGGGTCTTAACTCGTTGAATCTTGTTTCATATTCCGATATGGAGTTAAGCCCTTGTCAAAGTCTGATGAACTCCTGCTTCTTCTAATTAATTAAATGAGGTGCCAGGTACTCCTCTGAGTACCTCTCCTCAAATTGTTCCCAAGTGGGGGTAGAGGTATGTAGGTTTCAGACATTATCCCACCATCGTTTGGCACTTCCCTCTTGGAAGAATTCTGTCAGGATCACCATGTCCTCTGGTGGTATCCTGACGATTCCCATCAGCTTCTTAATATTTGCCAGCCAATCCATGGCAGCACCAGCATCTTTCTCTCCTAGGAAGGGCTTACACCCAGTTGATGGAGAGTTGTGAGATTTCTGGGAATGTCTACTAGAGTGATATGGTTAAGAGGAGGAGGATGGGATTGGACTTCCTCTAGTTCGACCTGAGAGTTGGTACCTGCCTTAGGGACGAGGTTAGGTTGCCAAAATACATGGGTGAACTTCTCGTACAACTTCTGTTGTTCCTTGCTATGTCCAGAAGGGGTTGTTTGGGCTCCTTTGGGTGTTTCCACAGGTATGGTGGTTGGGCAGTATTGGAGACTGCAGCTCTAGTTCCCTTGGTTACTTTCTTGGGAGACATTCTGAAAATATTAAAATTAACCCTATTAGTTACTATATTTTCTAGTCTTGATTATATATTAGAAGAAATAAGCTCTAATACCACTCAAGTTGTCATGCCCTGACCCAGTTTGGTGGGATCCTCGTGAGTAACCCACTATTCTCCCGGTTTATTAAGGGTTTTCCCCTTCTTTAACTCAAAAGGAGTAAGATGTCCTTTAAACATGTACCTTTCCTTTAATAATATAAATCAAAATTGCATGAAATTTTAACTTTACATACATGTCTTGCATGTGTGACTAATAGGAGGTCATTAGGTAGGTTTCTCTTGGTTACCTAAAAAGGGATATGGGGGGTGAGTTCAACTCCGTGTACATATCCTAAAGTCCTTTTTCATGACTTTTGTGACTCTTTAAGTCACTCGGGATCCATAAATTTCTCGGATAGCCCTTTCTCTATCAGTTTCAATTTATAAACCAACTTAGTTTTCTCTTTAGAAATGACTAGTTCTTTCCCCGATTTTTCTTATTATCAAAGGATGGGGTTTACATCTCCGCTTATAACCGGTAAGCGGGTTCTCTAGTTCCTTCCAAGAATTTCATCATACCAACCGGGTATGATCTACTTACAACCGGTAATTAGTTTTTTCATGTCTCTCTCACATCACCCCAACCAGGCATGATGTTAAAATCTCCACTTAGTAGTGATTTTTCCTTTATGAGGTACTCATTATCCCAACTAAGTATGATGCGAAAAATCACACTCACATGATATTCGCAGTGGTCTTTCTTCTTAATTGGCTTTTTGTGTTCACGCGAGCATATCCTTGTTGGCTTTCCCGGTCCTTCATGTTCCTAAACGATTTGAACATCCTTGTTCATTGACCTTTGGCCTCATAGCCTCCATTTGTCATAATTGAACAAAATACCGAAAATTTTAATTATTTGCATTTGGATCCCTAAAGTTCTTTTTCTTTAACTTTAGGTCCCTAATGCTAATTTTCCCTAAATTGAGTCCCGAACTT
Organism: Trapa incisa; assembly: GCA_030064435.1. Lineage (NCBI taxonomy): Eukaryota > Viridiplantae > Streptophyta > Magnoliopsida > Myrtales > Lythraceae > Trapa > Trapa incisa. Next base: position 9,127,931 of record CM057775.1, on the reverse strand, counting down.
CTAAAATTTACTTTGGTACCTCAATTTATTCAAAATTACAAAAAGGGTTCAAGTTTCCAAAATTTCCAATTTGGACCCCAAGATTTCAAAAATTACCATTTTTCCCCTACTTTACAAAAATGGCAATTTGACCTCAATAAAATTCAAAAATCAACCAATTGGTCCTCCAACATCTTTTTAATGGCCAATTGGCCCTCAATTTTAGGAAATTGCACTTTGGCTTCTCAATTTTACGAAACTCCCAATTTCCCCCAAAATTTTCCCCCAATTTCCCCCTTTCAAATTGGCTGAATTATTATTTCATCAAATTGACCGATCAATTGAGGTTAATTGTTGAAATTGAAGGTAAAATTGAGTTCCTACATATCCATATGATTCAATTGAGCTTTGAATTGCATGAATTAACGCGGGAAAGAGCTCAAAAGGAGCTTCGCTAGAAAACTAGACTTAGAGAGAGAAATCTTCAAAAGCTTACCGTCAGGGGTGCAACAATCTGAGCTTTCGATCGAGGTAGGTAGCTCTTGTCCTGAGGTTTCTGCTAAGATCAAGAATAACCTCAATTCATATCGAATTGAGGGAGAATTTAGTTAGTAAAGTTTCGACGATTCTCTCTCTAACACTAATAAAAAATTATAGAGTGAAGCCAAATTTGCTTACATTTCTACTCTAATTCGGTCGTATAAGGGCTGAGGGAGTATTGAGAGAGCTTGGTTTGGCCTAAGTATAGCTTAATTTGGTGGTCTTAAGCTCGACAAAAAAGGGCAAACTTGGTTCGTTGAAGCTGCTTCACTATTTGATTATGCTGGCGCTTCTACGACAATTCTCAGACCGAATGGTGACCAACGTCATGTAGCTAACTTCTCCTTAAGTCAAAGGAACCTGACAATGCCTTCTTTGGCTTAGAAAAATACCTATGTCGGAGCTCTGGTTCGAGATTTCTTGGAAAACTGAGTACTTGAGAGAGAGTGAAGTTTCTAGGTATGTGGAGGATGAACGAAGAGGGGCTCTTTATATAGGGAGCTCGGGGACTATGCGACCATCCGTTTGGCACCTTAATGAAATTAATTGATGGCCTGAAACGTCCTAAATGAAAACATTTCCTTTCCGCCGGCATTGTTCAATTTTTCGGCAAGTGAACAGTGATGTCATCTTAAGGAAGAAGATGACACTGTTCCGAACCGGACTGGACCAGTCCAAACCGGGTTCAATGCATAAACCGGCCGGTTCAATCCCGATTCAACCGAGTTTTTTAAAATTAAAAATTTCTAACTTCATCTAAATTCATTCTCTATCCAATGGTGGCTTCAATTCTCTTATTTGATTATTTTAAGCCACCTAGAAAAATTAATTTAGCATCCAGTTCAATGATGGTTCGTGAACTAGTTTAGTTTTCTCATTCGGGTTGACCGATTCTTTTTCAGTTTTCCTTAACTCTAAAGTATGCGGTTTACATGTACCGTCTCCTAGCTCAGTGCCTCAACACCCCAGGATCCTAGTAGCCTTGTGGTCGCTCTCCCACATAAGATAGCTCTTAGGCCCACATATAAACAGACTACTCAAGCCCCACACATAAATGCATATCAACCCATCAATGTACCATCTCTTAGACAATACGAAATTAGGGTGTAGGGGTCACGAACCCTCTCCACAATTGACACCCTTACATGTCGTCTCATAGTTGCATGTCTCAGCATCTAGGTCATAGTCGCATAACCGCCTCTCGCCTACCCATACATGTACACATGTGACTCAATCCTACCATTCTCCCCGTCGCAGCAGTGTACTAGAACGGTATCTGTACATCAGCTGGGTGTCCCAAGAAAACATGGAAGATTACACTATTTCTCTATGATCTCCTTTCCATTTTTCCCTCAAGTGATGGCACAAACTCTTAGGCATTCATCCATCACCCTATCCCTCATATCGGTATTTACAAATAATTACATGACACATAGTCATAATCATAGCACTGATGGCCATTCTTGTAATGGTGCTACAAACATCATGTTTCCAAGAGATCATCACACTTAGGTTCGTCTTTCGCCCATGTCACACACACGCACAAGCAATTCATGCTTCAATCAAAATGCTAAACATGGATAAACATAGGAGTCCAACCCTTATCAGCCATCTCCCCAAATTCACACAATGGCTCTAAGCCCAAAACATTTTTTCCTCGATCTCTGAGTGCTGATCTAAATTTCGTACTTCGGTCTTATGAGCAGTTCTTACTCATTTCTTTTGAAGATAGTATTTGCTTTAGTGAGCATGCTCTTATCCATTTTGCATTGCTTATATGAGCTTCTAAGAACATCATGCTACTTAAAATCACACAGTCTCACAAGCATGTCAATTAAATCTCGATCGGTCCAATAGGACGTGCCATTAAAAACCCACTCACCCGATTCACAGAATGTGCTCGCCCCATGCAGTATCCCGAAATCCCGCTCTTGATTATGCTTGATGTTGCTTGAGTTCTCTACAAGGTGCATTTATAATAAGGTCAGATTCACCTATGCCCTTTTACCATTCAAAACATTGTATTCCTTTATACGGTTCTATCGCTTTAGCTTTTTCTCGGGGTCCCGGGTTACCCAAGTTGTTAACTGGTAACCCAACCATTGATCAAACTTTTTTCTAAGCTCAACCCTTAGCTCTTACTTAAGCTCTTTTTATTGAGTACATAATTTAAAATGCCCAACATCTCCTTTCAGACCATTGTTGGTTTCATTTTTACCAATTTACTATTTTGTCATTACTTTGGGTGAAATTACCATTTTGACATTAACATTTTAAAAATCCTTCTTCATTGGACTTTAACTTTTTCAAATCTTTCATTTGAGTCCCTCAAGGTCCCCTTGAGTCCTATTTTGTTCCTTGGTAACCATTTGAGTAATTTCAAGCCATATTTCTTAAAATTACCACAAAACCCCCAAGTTTTAGCAAAATTACTATTTTGTCCTTTTCTTAAAAAATAGGTTTCGAGGTCCATTAAACCCCCAAATTCGTCATTTAGGTCCCCAAACTCCTTTTCATTAAGTTTGGGTCCTTAGGTTTTCCAAAGGTTGCATTTTAGCTATGCAAAACTATATTTTTGCACTTAGGTTCCTAACTTTGCATTTATTACAAATAGGTCCCTAGTTTTTCCCCACAGGCAACCCCGCTCCCCAATCTTTACCAAACTTTCCTACTAGCTCCAAAGCATTATTTTCCCCCTTATAAATACTCCATAAAAGACTCAATCTCATTTGAGTTATAATCTTATTGGAGGCGACACGTCAACCGTCATGTTGGTGGATTGGAAAGATGACTGTTCGAGGAACCTCTAGAAACTTGAATGACCTTAAATGGTGGTATGTAGCTCCTGTAATTAACGTTTTAGACAGGTTTGTCACTAGACCCAAGATTTAGAACTTGGATGATTTGATTCATCCTCAAATCTTACTCAATTTGGACAAAGTTAGAGGTTATGAAAAGCTGAAGTCTTAAGGGACTTACCTAATTTTTCTCATCTCACGAGGGTCGTTGTGACCGTCGAAATCAACTCCTAAAACAATTATTTTGTTTCAAGTCATTGGAGATTGAGTAATCTGAGATCTCGTCGGCGACGATAAAGGTGAAGTTGAGGGTCGAGAGAGGTGGCATTGGAAAATTGAGATACTCAGCTTTCCAGGGATACAAAGAACATTGTTGAAGGTGGCTAGACAATGGTGAAATTCTCACTAGTAATCGAATCATTGGAAAAAGGAACAGTTGGTGGTTGGGAGAGAATTATGAGCAAATTCCGACAAATGAGTGACCCTAATTTATATGCAGGTGATCTAGACCTCCATGACAATCTAGCCATATGCTTCTTTCTTCATTTCATAGCATGGGGACTCAGAAATGGATTAATTTTCTTAAGCAATGGATTCAAGTTGTCTAGGTGAGTTATCAAGTAAAAATAGAGATAAATTTAGGTAAGATGTTGGGTGAGAAATACAACGCGCGTGTACATGCGTCTAACGTCCCAGTTGACATATTCAGCACTGTAGCAAAACGGTTTCCGGTGAATTTTTTTGTCGATTCAACAATTTTAATTTCAGTTCACCACTCTCCCGACCGGTTATTGAGAAAATAAAAATACCTAAAATTTTATATTCAATTTTTTTATTGAATCAACCTAAAAACAACTTAATTTGGACATGTTTAACATACTCTAAAAGTCGGGGGGTTTGGGACTCCCCCATCCTAAACCCGGTCCGGATCGATTTTCTCCTAACTTTTCTCCAAATCACAATTTTATTGTTCCAAGACTCTCCACGGTCTCTATGACCTCTTTCCACCACTAATGGTCTCCTCATTGATTTCTGCTTTCACTTCTAGTCCAACTATATCTCCTAGTTCACGTTCGTTCTCCCGATTCGATCCAATAATCCAATTTATTTTATCAAGATTGATAAATTGGGATTTTCTAGTGTTACACATACGATCGGGTGTAGTGGTCAAACTCGGATAAAAAATTGAGGTTGCACAAATGGAGAACCCCGGATCCAGCTTGACCTAAATTCGAGTCTATGCGAAAGGAACCAAACCCAACTAGAGTTCATATAAAAAATATTTGAACCCGTATAAACCCGAAACTCGGATCTAAAATGAGAACACTTGTCAAAATTCACTTGGAATATTCATTATTTATCGGATCATTTTGATTCAATTTTAGATAGTGATTTGTACATAATTCTCACTCTAAGACCACATATTTGATATTGGTTAATCAAGTACTTTTATATAAAAAATAGGAAAGTATATTTTGGCCATGGTCCAATGTTACCTCCAATATTAACTAATTGGAGATATCTTCCAAACATCAACTCTTCATTTTTTTTCAATCCTAAAATGAATTTAGTTAACGAATTTCAATATTTTTTTTACATTTACCTTATTAATTTATTCCCAAGGTTCAAATAAAATGAATAATTTGCTGATCATTATATAAAATAAATTACAAATATAATTTGATCCAATCTAGATAAAAGGAGATAATATATGAGCTTATAAGAGAGAATTATGTTATGCCCTCTCATTTAGATGCACTAAAAAAATTAGATATATGAAGTTGCAGTAAATTCAATATATATAAACATGAAAAAATTTGAATTCTATCGACTATTTTAATAATTACAATTTTTATAGAATTAAAAAATATTTTTTAAATCGTGTTTAATATTATTTACTAAATAGGCTTATTACATGTTTTGAAAAAAAAATCGAAAATAAAGGCATCTAGACGAGGAAGATGAGGTAATCATTCACTACATCCACGAGGGTCGAGGAGGAATAAACACCTGTGATGCACCTGATAAATTCCCCTGGGTGTTATTTTTTTGGGAATAAATTCCTCTAATATTGAAAAAGGATAAAAAGGTTACCTTTATCGGGAGTGTCATCATCACTATCATAATTACCACACCTTTTTAATATTTTTATCACTTTAATAATTTTTAAAACATATTTATCAATACCATTTTTGGTAAATACATTGATAAATTAATTGCTCATCTTCACCTATTTTCATAAAAAATATATTTTAACTCATTTAAATAAAATTAATTTATTTTATTATTATTTTTGTATTTATAATATTTAAATATAATATCTTATTTAATGTAAAAATATATCATTTGAGTAATTTATATTTGGCTAATAATATGATTTAGTAAGTAATTTGAGTATTATGTGTTAATTCAATTAACCGCGGTATAAATTAAATACAATTATAGATTGAAATATTGGACGCATAATAGATCATATACTAAATTTTGTGATGAATTAGTCGAGTAATATAATATTATTTTCTCGAAAAAAATATTTTTATGGCAACAAGTTTCGTAAATTATACGAGAATAGCAGTTTATGCAACTTAATAATTATTATGAAAACTCTCTTTTTAAATTTTAACTAATTCAGCTATTAACATAAAAAAAAAAACAATTCAGCTTCAACACCGTGCTAATAAAGGTCACTCTATTTGATGCAGGGGGATTGGTTAGCAACCCTAGATCAAATCATACACCGGAGTGCTCACGTCTCACTTTTTTTCCTGCGGGATATAAAATGAAATATGAGGCCATATTGTCATTGATTATAATTATATGACAAGTTGGGCCAACAAGGTTGAACGAGTGAGTTGTAATTTACTTGATACTATCGTTGATTGGGTGTTCTTCACTTGTTATGTATATTAAGTTGGACATGAGCATAACCAAATAGTTATTTCTAAAAGGGTTCACTTCCTGGCATGGCACTTTTTTTAGCATATTTTGGAATAGTTTATACTAAAGTTATGTCTATACTGAACCAGAAGAAATTGGGTAATTTCGTGATGCTCAAAACTCAAATTTCTGGTCATTCATTTCAAGAGGTAGAATATATATGTAATATAATTACATTATATCTGATATGGGTTGTCTAAACTGATTTTAAATGAACGATGTGATGTTGAGTAGTGCAATCAACTCAGAATAAGTAACATGCATCAATAATGCTTGATCATATGTGCTACACATTGCACTTTTTTATTAGATAAAGTTATGTAAATGTTATATCATTTTTTTCTGGCGATAAAAGTGCCATATCATTGATGGTAGCCCAAGAAGACTATCATTGAGACAGTTTGACCTCATGACACCAGTGGGGCATGGCATCAATGAAGCTCGTGACCACAGAAGGCAAACCCTTTAGAATAGTGGAGGACCAAGTTTTACAATGGAGTTCAAACAGACTATTATTGGGATAAAGAAATTGCAGGTTTTTTTACTATGAAAAACTTTTATCCCTGTACGAATATAATTACTTAAAAAATTATAACATTTTCCTATAAAATATAAAAAATAAGATAGTTAGTGTACTTAAATCAGGATTATCTAATTCCTTCTTGATCTTGTTTGATAAGGATTATCTAATTCCTTCCAGATCTTGTTTGATAGGCATTAGACTGTAAAATGAATGATGATCAAGATCTGACAAGTGGAAAGTATATGGTCGAAATTAAAATGGACTAGTTTCTTAGTCGTCAAATTGAACCATGGATATGGGACTTGGGTTCGGGCAAATCAGTACGATTCCTCAAATGGCAGGATATGCCATCTACCTATATGTTTATGTGCTATTATTGTATACTTAATTACCCAGAAAACGATAAAATATAAAAGAGATAAAAGATAGACGAGGAGTTCTTACTTTTTAACCCTAGCTATATATATATATACATATATATAGCCACAACAAAACCCCCAAATCCAATCCTTGTGAAAGACTTGAAGTTACAGTTTGTTTAGTCCGCAGGAGTCTCCGAGATGCTCTCCAAATGTGGCCTCCAAACGCCCACACGTCCCCTCCGCCGCTCCCTCTGCGTGGAGATCTTCTCCGACAGTATCTCGCTCAAGTACTGATCCGACACCAACAGCTCGACGTTCGAGACGGCCAGCACCGCTCCCTCGCCGCCGCTGTCTTGCCCCTGTCGCCTATCCGGCGGTGCAGACGACGGCTCCCTCTTCTTCTTCCTCGCTCCTCCTCTCGAGCGGGCCTTCTGATGGGGCTGCGGAGCCGGCATGAGGAAGTAGATTTTCCCGCGCTGGAGCTCAGCCTCGGGAGGGATCACTACGATCTTCGGGGTGCCGGCACTCCCCTCGGCGCCTTCAGCGGGCGGGGTGGAGGGCTTCTTGAGCACGTGCTTGGGGTGCAGCTTCAGGACCTCGGCAGCGGTGATAGAGCCGCTGATCTCCTCGACGTAGCCGTTTGAGTGGATGATCCGGACGACGTCGAGGGACCCGCACGGCAGGATACAGGAGATGCAACACCTGATCGTGCTCCTCATTGCTACTCCCATCAATAATTCCTCCCCTCTCTCTCTCGCCCTTTCACTCTCACTCTAATGTACATACAGTACTGACTTGCAGAGATGGTTATAAGGAAAGAGAAGAAGAGAGAAACAGATAGACAGTGGGAAGAGATGATTATAAGGAAAGGAGGAATCATTCTCAGTAGAGGAGTTATGGGTGAATCTTTCCTTGGTACTTCTTATTAATAATAGAATTATTGACTTGGAAAGTATACTAAAAAGAGTAAAATAATACAGTGTAATCTAATAATGAAAATCTTATTAATTCAACTTGGAATTTTTATGTCATTTTCACTCCAAATATCATAATATAATAAATTAGAAATAATTATAATTTATTTATTTATTTATTTATTTATTTATTTATTTATTGTTAGGTGGAGAGTACTCCTAGCTCACTTAGTTATCTCATTTCTTTTTCTTTTTTAAAGAGTGTGGGGCCTTTGTTTCAAGTGGGTGGAAGAAGTACTTTCAACTATAAATGTTAAGATAGAGACGTAAGTTTATTAAATATATATCTTTTGCACCATCTATTCATTTAAAATTAAAAATTATATATATTACTTAATTTATAAATGACTTCTTACCAAAATAATTAATGGTGAAGAATTATAAAAGGATTGTCTATTCACTACCACATTTAGTAACGAGTAATTTGCCATATAATATTTATGCATCTAAATTAAGAGGAATATATATATACATTCAAAGGTATTAATAAATTCATATTAGTGCCTGTTTATATTATTTTATATTGTATTTTCCATGTGAAATATTGCATATATAATAATAAACACTAATATTCAATTCTATTATATTTCAATTTTTTGATTTATTTTTATTAATAATAAAGAGTTTTTATGGTCCTGTGAATGAAACCCGACTACCTCTCTAGTTATAATATTTTCAACAATATTAGCAACATGTGCAGATATTTCATCAACCATCTTTATTCATATTATTTTTCGATATATGGGAAGGAAGTATTCATATGCCAATTGAAATATTGTTAATCAATGTCTGAGTTACATTGTTCTATTTAAGTACTGAATTTCTAATAACAAACATTTTTTATTTATAATGCTGGGATTTAAAATACTTAATATTACCTTTTCAACTAATTTACTTAAATTCTAAAATAGTTTTTAATTTAAACCTAAAAACTTACCTTGGATTAGAACCCAAATCCTCCTTTTGCATCAATAGTGGCTTATTATGGCAATAATGCAGCGGAATTATCGGGCTCGGCTGTTCCAAGGAATTGACCAGATTGTTGGGTGGTTGGTCCCAAACCACTTGTGATTATTATTGTATATTTTTATTTCCCAATTGTCAATTTTCGTGCAAATTTCCGCCACAATTCAACCCTTATTAAAACTCGTGCTACTTTATGCCATTTCTACGGTAATCTAATCCAACCCTACAGAAACTCAGGCAATTTTCCTCAGGTAATAGCATAAAATCATGCTTTTAGTATTCATTATTTTATAATTCTCATGATATTTCATATTTTCTACTTTTCATTTATTAAATCAAGATATATTTTTATGGGTGGGGTAGTTTATGTTTGAATAGAATACTAAAAGCAAGCGTAACTTTAACATATATTTTAAATTTATTATTGTGCCAATTTTTTTTTTGCTCTAAGTTCAAATTCTATCCTTGGTGCTCCAGTATCATTTTCTCCTGCATCAAATATCTTTACCAAGAGTAGTGTAAATTAAAACTGGACGAGCTAGAATGAGATGAGCTCCAATTGTTTGGTGTCGAAAATAAAATTTAGGAATGGTAATTTTAATAATATGATAGAATTAGCGTTGCCTTAATTTGTGCAGTTTAGAGAGACCATTTTGCTATGTTTCATGTGCAGTTTAATTTGAGCCTACTGGTTTGATCATATTCCTCTCATTTTTCATATTGATTGGATTGATAAGAAAGGTAAGAGAAGATTTAGATTTGGGAATTTATGGACTACTAATGATAGTTGAAAGAAGGTTGTGTCTAATGTTTGGTACACGTTCTCCACTTCACTTCTATGCTTTTTCAGGTTGAGTCTACTAGGTTGGGCAAAAACAAAGTTGAGTCTACTCTATTTGCTTGTGCGGCTGAATTGATTACTTGGAGTAAATTCTTTTCTCCTAATAGTGCTAAGAAATTGAAGAGCCTAAATAGGGACTTAAAACTGAAATGGATAAAGGAAGAACATGAAGTTATTGATAATATTTACAATGAAATGGGTGAATTGTAGGAAAAGAGGAAATGTATTGATACCAAGATCTACGGTTAATTGGCTTTCTTTCTGTAGCAAAATTGCAAATTTCTTTTTCAAAGTACTATAAAAAACTGTTAGGAAAAATGTTTACAAAATTCAACATTTTGCTGGTGGATGGATGAAAAATAAACTTTGACGTGATTTTGCAACTTGTATCTTTATGAATGCATAATTGGCGGCTTTTTTTTAGTGAAGTTAAAATAACTGAAGTTGTTTTTCGGTAAATAACAAATTTGTGGATATTTTACCATTTTCATTCATTCTTAGTGGTGTATTATAGCTTAGATTTATCAAAGTATTATTGCATTTTTCTCATTCCTTCTTCCCTCCATTCCTTCGCATGGATTTCCTTCTCAATTCAGTTTTTAATCTTTGTAACGTTAATGATAAGATTTTTTCAAAACTTATTTGTGACCTCTTCTTCACATATTAATCTCTCCTTAAAAAATATTTTTTGGCAGAAGGCAAATCAAAGATAAATATGTTATAGTCCATGAATTATTATTTGAGAGGTATTGTTGTATAATGCACGAATTAATCCTTCTTGAGAGATGTGTAAATGAAAATGGGATTTTGTGATACATGGATGTAAGACTTGTATGTAATAGGTTATTTATAATATATTTGGCAATCCTAACCCCTTAAGACGTATTAGATAAGTAGATCTTATTTACCTTTTAGTGTATGTCTTAATGGCTCACACCAATGTGTTCAAAAGTTGTGATAGGTGGTAGACTTTAAGCCATCAAAATAAATAAGTATTTGTCCTACTATTTCTTAATTTTAAGGGGAGATGACTATAGTATTGGGACCAATTTTTAAGTTGTATTTTATTCTTATAGCCAACAAACTAATATGAGTAAGTTTCCATTAATTTTCAATTATAATGTTTTAAATTAAAAAAGAAATGGGGATGTCACACCCTCAATTGGTTCATAGGTTAGATCATGACCAATTCATTATACCATTCTAAATACTACAACTAGAGGTGGCACTCTACTCGGTTGATGGATCCAGTGAATGAATAAATCCAACTGATATTTAAAATGATACAAGTCCAAATTAATATCTGCCTAAACTTGATTTCAACCAATTTGATCAAAACTCTAATTCAATCCAAATTGTTTCAAGCCCATACCTCATCTTCATCCCAATATTTATTAGAGGGGCATGTTGGAGGTCATCGGAGGTGGTGCCAATTGTTTATTCGGCGGATATGTGGTTGGGTGTGGTTGAGGACGACAGGCATGTCCAGATTAGGGTCGATTTGACCGAAGGAAGGTAGTGGTAAGGCTCAATCGCGATGAAGGAAGACGATGGAGGGTTGTTCTTAGATCTAGGGCTGGGACGCCTGAAGAAGGGTCATCTGAGGCTGCACAACACATATATGGTTGTGATCGGTTGGAGAAAGGTCAACTGACCCTAATACAATCGAGATCTAGCCACGCTCGAGTAGAGAAAGGTAGGGGTGAGGTTAGTTAACTCAGATTTGGAGTTTTTCACAATCGATGGAGTAGGTGGAAGACCTATACGGTGTGACCAAGGTAGAGTCGAGGTTGCTACCATCAGATTCGAGGTCGAGGACACTTGAAGGGTGATCATCCAAAGTTGTCTCCTTCAAATTTGAGATGGGGTCAGTGGGAGGAGGCTCAATCCGACATCCGTATGGTTAGGGATGAAGGAAGTTACGATGGAGGATTGTCGCGGAGGCTCATATATGTAGGGGTTCAACCCGTGGAGGGCAACTAACGCTGGAGAAGATGATGTGGAGCTCAGTTAGGGCATATATGGATGGAAAGTTTTAAAATATGGTGAGTGCCATGGCATAGCCATGGCCATCCAACCCAAATCTAGGGTTGGGGGCTCCCGGTAAGGGTTGGTCTAGATGGGACAAAGCAAAGGTGTAACACCCAAACTCGAGTTAAGCTAAAGTGGACAAAAAATCGAGTGTGAACCGGGAATAGAATCTTGAACAAAGGATAAGACCCTAAGCCAGGGGATGGGATGTTATGCCCCGACTCAGTTTGGTTAGAATCCCATGATCAACCCGTCACTCCCGTTAGTCTAGGAAGAGTTACTACTCCTGAGATTGCGGGGAGTCAGGCATATCTTCTATCATTGTTCCCTAGAATAATGTAAAATTAATAGCTTAAAATATAAAATACATGGATTTAGTGGCTTGACGGCGAGACTCTTTAAATGTCGTCTCTTTCCTGAAAAAGTTTTAAAGGGAGGGGGTGAGTTCTACAACTCAGGTGATAGGGTGAGTTTTCATAAAACTAAGAAAGTTTATAAATACTATTTTTGTTCACAAGTTTAGTGGGTTTTTCTTCTTTTTAGAAAAAGGTCTCAATACTTTTCCTTACTCATGATTAGTTTAGCATACAACCACATATGTCATTTATCAAAAAAGGTTCACACATTCGCAGAGTAGTCTTCAACTGCTCCACTTGTGGACCGGAGCATCTTTATCATCTACCTTAATAGAAGTCTATGACTTTTACCCTGAGTGTCACGCCTCGACCCGGTTTGGTCAGATCCCCGTGATCAACCCGCCACTCTCCCGGTTTATTAAGGGTTTTCCCTTCTTTTAAACCGTGAAGAGTAAGGCATCCTTTAAACCTGCACCTTTCCTTGAATAACATAAATCAAAACTGCATAAAATTTAAACTTATCGTACTGGTCTCACGAGTGTGGTTAACTTGTAATCTTTAGGTAGGCTTTCACTAGGTTACCTGGAAGGGGTATAAGGGAGGGGGGAGTTCAACGACTCAGCGAATGGGTGTTTAAAGTATGACCTTCCAAAAATAGTTTGAATTCAAGTGTGTCAGACTCCTTATTTTCCTTTAAAACATTTTATCCTCAACTCTCGGTTTTCATAGCCATTTCTCATCACAATAGTGTGTTTATCAACCAACACATGCCCTTCATCATGAAGGGAACACACATTCACAGGACATCACATCTTCTGCACTCACTTGTGGCATCAGAGTGACTCTACCGGCCACCTAGATAGAAGCATGTCCACTCCTTTAAATTTGCACCTTTCCTGGAATAATATAAAGAAAAATTAGATACAATTTAAACTTATCATACCTGTCTCACAGGTGTGGTTAACTTGTAGTATTTGGGTAAGCTTTCCCTAGGTTACCTGAAAGTGGTATAAGGGAGGGGGTGAGTTCAACAACTCAATGAATCAGTGTTTAAAGTATGACTTTTAGAAAATAGTTTGAATTGAAGTGTGTCAGACTCCTTATTTTTCTTTAAAACATTTCATCCTCAAATCTCTGTTTTCATAGCCATTTCTCATTACCATAGTGTGTTTATCAACCAAAAAAATACCCTTCATCATGAAGGGAACACACATTCACAAGGCAACACATCCACTACACCCACTTGTGGTGTCAAAGCGACTTTATCGATCACCTAGATAGAAGAACATCCACTTCTACCTTGAGAATGAGTGGATGTACATGACATTCGACCCTTAATCCTGTAAAGAAACTCCATGTCCATATGAGGACAAAGACCTTATCTCGAACCCACCTCGGACTCATGCGCATGAAGCTATGTCTAGCTTCCCTGACTGCTGGCATGACAAACTACCCTTATCTCCATCATGTCATCCAATAGCCCCTAGGATGCATCACTACCCCTCTTGGGAGTCTTGAAGATCCCGAACCTCAGTGCATGCACAAATCAACAGTTTTCTACATAAGCCATTTAATATGTGACACCATTGGTCCAACAGCGTAGACCCTCAACTCGACTTGCAGCTATTTATCTCGACTGGTCCGTCAACCTGTCATGTCGCATTATCGTCAGTTCATCGAGTATGTCAGTCCTGTCTTGGTTCCATGGCCAAACATATCATTAGTTTAAAGTTTTCATGATTTAACTTATGTTTGTTTACGAGCTCCTACTCATGCCAACTGGCCTTGGGCCTTTTGTACGAGATTTTCAAAATTGGGCATATTAGTCCCCAAGTTCCAAAACCAAGGCCTACGACCTATCTGAGATATTCGAGCTCCCGTCAAGAAGGTTTCCCAAAAAGTTTAAGCAGTTGCACACGGTTAGGGGAGATCACTTCCAATAAAATAATCTTTTCATATGTCCATCACACCAACTGGGTGTGAGGACATCTCCTCTTATAACCGATAAGCGGGTTTGCTACTTCCTTCTAGGAAGTTCATCATACTAATCAGGTATGATCTACTTACAATCGGTAATTAGTTTGTTCGCATAATTTTCACATCACTCCACTCAAATGTGATGGTTAAAATTCCACTTAGTAGTGGGTTTTCATTTCTGAGGTGCTTATCATCTCAATCGGGTATTATATAAAAATCCCACTTACTCGATAAGTGCAGTGTACTTTTCCTCTTAACCGACTTTTTGCCACACACGAGCTTATCCTTACTGGCGTTCCTGGTACTTCGTGTTCCTACATGATATGAACATCCTTATTCATTAACACTTGACCTAATAGCCTTCATTCATCACTAATGAATGAAATGTCTAACTTTTAATTATTTACATTTAGGTCCCTAAAGTACTTTTTCTTTAACTTTAGGTTCCTAATGCCAATTTTCCCTAAATTAAGTCCCGAAACTTCTAAAATTCATTTTGGGACCTTAATTTACTCAAAATCACAAAAGAGGTTCAAGTTTCCCAAATTTCCAATTTGGTCCCCAACTTTTCAAAGATTACCATTTTGCCCATACTTTAAAAAAATAGAAATTTGACCCCCAATAATTCCAAAAATTGATCGATTGGTCCTTCAATATCTTTTTCATGGGCAATTGGCCCTTCATTTTGGAAATTTGCACTTTAGTCCCTCGAATTTTCAAAATCCCCAAAATTTTCCCCAATTTCAACCTTCTAATCCGATTGGATTTGATTTCATCAAATTGACCGATCAATAAAAGTTAATTGTTGAAATTAAGTTAGATTTAAGTTCCTACACCTCCATACAATTCAATTGCACTTTTAATGGCATGATTTGACATTGGAACAGGCTCAAATGGAGCTTCACCAAAAAATTGAGCGTAGAGAGATAAAGCTTACCGTCGGGGGCACGACGGTCTGAGCTTTCAATCTAGGCATATAGCTCTTGTCCCAAGGTTCCTTCTAGGATCAAGAATCACCTCAATTTATGTCAAATTAAGGGAGAATTAGGTCAGTAAAATTTCACCAGTTCTCTCTTTAGCACTGATCATAAATTATAGAGGAGAGCAAAATTGGCTTACCTTTCATCTCTAATTTAGTTGTATGAGGGCTGTGGAAGTGTTGGAAGGGCTTGGTTTGGCCTGAGGAGGGCTTGAATTGGCCATTTTTAGCTCGGCCAAAATAGGGTAGCTTCGGTCTGTTAGAGCTGCTTCACTATTCTATCACACTAGTGTTTCTCCAACGAACCTTAAAGCAAATGGAGACGACCGTTGGATAGCTGAATTCTCTCCGAATCTAATGAACCCGATCTCGCCTTCTTTGGCTTAGAAAAATGCCCAAGTTGGAGCTCTAGTTTGAGCTTCACCAGAAAATGGAGTAGTAGGGACAGAGTGGAGTTTTCAGGTGTGTGGAGGATGAATGAGGAGGGGCTCTTTCTATAGGAGGCTCGGGGTCTTCTTAGCCATCTAATTGGCGCCTTAATGGCGGTCATTCATTGCCTAAAACTTCATGGCCAGAGACTTTTCATCTTCTTCGACACTACTCAATTTTCCGATGAGCGAACAATGCTGTCATTTGAAGGAAGAAGATGACACTGTTTTGAATCAGACCGGACCGCTCCGAACTGGGTTCAATGTTTAAACCAGCCTATTCAAGCTGATTTGACTGAGTTTTTCAAAATAAAATTTTTTTAAATTCATCTAAATTCATTGTCTATCAAACGGTGGCCTCAATTTGCCAATTTGAATTTTCTAAGCCACCTAGAAAAATGAATTTAGAAACTGGTTCAATGGTGGTTCAAACCAATTTAAATCGGTTCAATTCGGTTTAGGTCCAGTTCACCTGAACCGGATTGATTTTCACCTCTAATTCATTCTAAAGTCCTTACTCATGACTTTTGTGACTCTTTAGGTCACTTAGGATCCATAAATTCTCAGTTTACCCTTCCTCAATCGGTTGGGGTTCGTGAACCAGTTTGGTTTTCTCACCTAGGTTGATCGGTTCTTTCCCCGGTTTTCTCATCCTGAAGGTATAGGGTTTACAACTCTACCCTCCTTTTAGGAGTTTTGTCTCCAAAACTAAATTAACATTTTTTCCACTCTGAGATAAACTTCCATTAATGTCAACTTGGACATGTTAATACTTTGGTCGTTCTTTCGCTTAGCCCACTTTAAATCACTCACTTAAGGAATTTCTTTTCCTTTACATTGTTTACTCCTTCCATAGAGTTTTATCATAACTAGTTTATCTTGCCTACGAGTCCAAAGGTATATCCCTAGGTTCACATCTCCCTTTACTTAGGGCAAGATTCTTCCCTTTGAGGTTCTCACTCAAGATTTTAGGATTGGGAGTTACAAGATGCCCAATCGTTCATTTGTCTAGTTATAATCTTCATCGTTGAAACCCTTAACTCGACGTTCTTTCGAGCATTACGTACTATTTTTCACAGGTTTCAGTGTTATTATCCCTTCATCCTAATTTGACCCTTCCTTCATTTGTCATTGATTACAAATTTAGTCAAAATTATGTTTGACCTTGTCATGCTTACTAACTGACTCTTTCTTACTCGAGTCACATTTTACTCGGGACTATTGGTGCTTACATGTCTCTTATGACATGACATATTCCAGAACTTGTCTCTATCCAATAGACTTCCACATCACCTCCTTTAGTGTTGTTCCCAACTTTCCAACCTTTCAGGGATTGTATAACTTCATCCCTCTTTCCATCGGGTAGTATTCCTCGACTACCTTTACCGTTATCCAATCATCTTTCATGCCTTGACATCATGTCTTAAATAACCGTGTTAGTTTTCCTTACCCACTAGTCCTTTCCCAACTTCTTTAGTGGGTCTTTTTGGTGCCAATCATTGAATTTCCTGATAATTTACCGACATGCTGGGATTCTTCCTTTTTTATGTGTTTCTTCATTTTTTGTGACGTCCTTTACTCCAAGATTTTTCCTTTCCCCTAAACCCACTCTTACTTGCTTGTGACCATTTCACGATTCTGTTGTTTTGGGGAGTTCTCCTTTAATGATTTTTTTTCTCTACTATGTCCTTCAAAGTATAGATTTCCCTTTAGGTGCTAGATGTTTGAATTTCTTACTACTCCTTGAAGGTTTCCTTCCTTCACATTCTTACACCATTTTGAATTAGGGCTTTTGTCCACCTTTAATCATTTGTCGATCATAATTTCCCAACTCACCTTTTACTTTCCTACTCAAGGTATCTCCAATCATCAGGTCTTATTTCGTGTACTCAACACCATGCCCACTCTATTACCCTTCGTTAGAGTGTAGTCTCCACTACTTCCCGGTCCTTCTTAAGACTCGTTTATTCTCCTTGACCATCCTGTTGCTACTAGTTGCTTCCTTCTTTCCTAGGTTCATCAGAAATCTCTAATTGGCTTCTTTGCTCTTCCAAGTCAGGTAATACTTTAGCCATCCCGACATACCCTTAACCACTTATGGTTCTTTATGAGGTTCTTTAGGTCAGTTTAAGCCTCTTAGGATCCATTTGCTGGTTCCTTAGCTTTGGAACTTCCCTTTTTGAGGTCTCACTTCCTATTGGTATCCTCTACCTAGGGATTCCCGTCCTGGTTCAACCTCTCTAATGCTTCTTGGAGGCTTTTCTTTCTTTCCTTTCTTACATTCTTCTGAGATCGGTATTGTTTCCTGCTCTTGATCCTTCACTGTCCTCCATTTCCATTTTGTTCCTTATCCTCTCTTCGAAGAGCTCTTGCTGATAGATTGGTTCCTAGCACTCTTTATGTACAACCATCCACTCATTGGGCTCTATTAAGCGAGTGTGAGCCACATCCAGTCTTGATGTCATTGGTTGTTTTCTCCATACCCTCTTCCAAATTGGAGGGCTTACTTTTCCAAGGTTTTTTTTAGAGGTTCTTTCCTCTATTTCCTTATGGTGGGTAGCCCACCCATTTTCACTTGTCATTGCGTTCTTTGATGCTATTTCCTACTTACCCGCTCCTTGGGTTTAACTTTCTCCCTGGGTCCTCTTAATATACTTCCCTCGGTCCTTTCATCTCGGTGTGCACTTTATCTCCTCATCTTTTGTCACTTGGTCCATTACTTCTTAGTTGGAACGTGTATGCCTTCCCCGGGTCTCCTTCCTTGGGAATGGTTAAGGTGTCATTTGCCCCAAAACCTCTTTGTGTGAGACTTACTAAATCCTCCTTATGACTTGAGTGTCGTCATCATTTCATTTTTAGCCATTTATTTCTTCAAAGTTTTCCTTCATTCTTCCTTTCCAATATTCTAGCCTTTCCACCTCTCCCTTCCTTGCTAGGTTAGTCTACAACCCTACTTGGCTCCTTTGTTTTTCCAAAGTAGATCATACCTTGCTGTCTTGAGACATCCTAGTTGTCCTTCATTGTTCGGCTTGTCTTCTATAGAGGAGGTGTTTCCTTCTTTGCTCCTAGGTGGCTTGTAGTGCTCCTTAAAGGAAAATTCCCCTTTATCTATATTTTACTATTTTTGGGTTTTCATAAGGTTTTACCCATGATCTTCTTTCCATGATCCTTCCTCAGGTAATTGAGGCATATAATAGTATTATTAAGAGACTGTGAAATTTTCAAGAACTCATAATCTTATTTATCGAAGTAAGAATACCGTTTTGGGTTTTTAACATCTCTTGATGGAGATTGTTACAATGATGGTTTGAGGAATTCTCAGTACTAAACTATGGTCTAGCAGGACTTCCTCCTTGGTGAGATTGAGTTCCCTAGCTGCAATTATGGTTCTTGTAATGTTATCCCTTCAAGCTTTTGTAGGGGTGGAGGTGTCCTTATTGGAAGGTATCACTTGGATTCCTTGCAATGTGGGACAATTCTTTGTTGTGTCCTACCCTCTGACACTCATAACAGATCCTAACGGGTCTTGTCCTCTGAAATGTCAGACATCTTCTAATGTATTGTCCCCATTGGCCACATCTATAACAAGTCATCTCCTTGTGTGGACTTTTGTGGTTCCTCCCACACTTAGAACATTGTGGGGGCCTTTTTAAGGGATTGCTGATGGTTCGATGCCTTGCCTTCCTTGAGCCTGAACACCTTGAAGGCTTTTTTGCCGAGTCCTCTTTGATTCGAAATTACTCCAAGGGTCCTTCTATATTCCTAGTTCATTTCCTCCCTTGGGATGTGGTTCTCCCTGGCTTCTAGGATGGCTAAGGAAGTGTGGGTTTGTTTAGCTACTTTTCTTGAGGCCATTTGAAAATTTTAAAATTAATCCTATTAGTTTCTATGTTATCTAGTCTTGATAATTTATTCGAGGAAACATGCTCTAATACTACTCAAGTTGTTATGCCCCGACCCGGTTTGGTCAGATCCACGTGATCAACCCGCAACTCTCCCGGTTTATTAAGGGTTTTCCCTTCTTTTAAACTGTGAAGAGTAAGACGTCCTTTAAACCTGCACCTTTCCTAGAATAACATAAATCAAAACTGCATAAAATTTAAACTTATTGTACCTATCACATAGGTGTGATTAACTTGTAGTCATTGGGTAGGCTTTCCTTGGGTTACCTAAAAGGGGTATAAGGGAGGGGGTGAGTTCAACGACTCAGTGAATGGGTGTTTAAATTAGAAAGTTTCGAAAGCTGACTGTCGGTGGTGCGATGGTCCGAGATTTTGATCTGGATAGATATCTCTTGTCTTGAGGTTCCTTCTAGAATCAAGAATTACTTCAATTCATGTTGAATTGAGGGAGATTTCAATTAGTAAACATTCAACGGTTCTCTCTCTAGCCCCGATCGGAATTCACAAAGGGGAGCCAAATTGGCTTTGTCACGCCCCGACCCGTTTTGGTTGGATCCCCGTGATCAACCCACCACTCTCCCAATTTATTAAAGGGTTTCCCCTTATCGTAAACCGTAAAGAGTAAGGCGTCCTTTAACTTGCACCTTTTTCCTGGAATAGCATAATCAAAACTGTATGAAATTTAAAACTTTACATACCTATCTTACATGCATCTTAGTTGACGGTCTTTAAGGGAAGGCTTTCTAGGATTTCCTGAAAGGGATATAAGGGAGGGGGTGAGTACGACTACTCAGTGAATGGGTTTTTAAAAGCTTTTGACTTTTAAGAAAAATATTTATATGGAGTGTGCCAGACTCCTTTATTTTCAAAAATCCCATCATTTAAAAATTTGGATTTTTCCATTATTTCTTAGTTACCACGGTGTGTCATCACCTAACACACATTCTTCATCATGAAGGTTATACACATTCGTAAGTTAGTATCACTACTGAACCCGCTAGTGGCTTTGGAGCGACCTTTCCTGCCACCCGGATAGAAGTACAACCACTTCTACCCTGGGAATGAGTGGATGTACGTGACATCCTACCTACAATCCCAAAATCACTTCTTCATGTTCGTATGACGATAGAGACCTCATCCTGTCCCCACCCTGGTCTCATGCGCTTCGTGCTACTCTAGATTTCACACAGACACTTGGAACGACGAACTGCCCATATAGCCACCAGGTCGTCCAGTGCCCTTAGGACGCATCACTACCCCTAATGGGCGTCTTGATGATCCTGTACTCACAGTGCATGCATAAACAATGTTTTCTTATATTGCCATGTAATCTGTGGTGCCACTAGTCTAACGGCCCCGACTCTCAACTCAACCCGCAGCTGTTTGTCTTGACTAGTCAGTCGACCTGTCATGTCGCACTGCCGCTAGTTGACTGAGCATGTCGGTCCTATCTTGGTACCATGGCCAAACAATTCACTTATTAAGTTTTATGGCACATATATTATGTTCATTTATGAGCTCCTGCTCGTGCCAACTAGCCTTGGGCCCACTGTACGAGATTTTCAAAAACGGGCATTTAGCCCCCAAGTTCCAAAATCGAGGCCCCCGGCCTATTAGAGCTATTCGAGCTCTCGTCGAGAAAGTCTCCCAAATTGTTTAAGCATTGGCACATAGTCAGGGGAGAGCACTTCTGACAAAAATAGGTTTTTACTATCCATCATACCGATCGGTATAAGGACATCTCCGTTCATAACCGATGAACGGGTTTTCAACTTCCTTCGAGGAAGTCTAATCATACCAACCGGGTATGATCTACTTACAAGCCGTAAGTAGTTTTTTCACATAACTTTCACATCACTTTCTCTAAGTAGTGATGATTAAAATACCACTAAACAGTGGGTTTTATATCGAGGCACTTATCATCCCCAACCGGGTATGATGTTAGTAAACCCACTCATCCGTTAATGCCATGAATTCCACTAGACTGGTTCTTGGTATTCACGCGAGCTTGTCATTGTTGGCGTTCCCGGTACTTCATGTTCCTACACGATATGAACATCTCGGTTCATTATCCTTTGGCCTAATTGCCTTCATTCATTCCAAATGAATGAGACAGTCAAACTTTCATTTACTTGCAATTAGGTCCCTAAAGTGATTTCTCTTTTACTTTAAGTCTCAAATGTCAGTTTTTCCTCAAATTGAGTCCCGAAACTTATAAAATTTATCATAGGACCTCAATTTATTCCATTTCACAAAAAGGGGTTTAATTTCCCAAATTTCCAATTTGGTCCCCCAACTTTTCCAAAATTACCATTTTGCCCTTCCTTAACAAAAATGGTAAATTTTGCCCCAAAAATTTCAAAATTCCTCAATTGGTCCTCCAACAATATTTTCATGCCCAATTGACCCTCAATTTCATAAAATTTCATTTTGATCTTTGAATTTCAAAAATCCTCAATTTTCCCACAATTCAAACTTCTTAACATAGTCGAATTTAATTTCATCAAATTGACCCATCAAACGTTTCCAATTGTTGAAAGTGAAGTTGAAATTGAGTTTCTACATGTTCATACGATTCTTTAGAAATGTGAATCACAAGTTTTAATGCCGGGATGAGCTCAAATGGAGCTTCGCCGGAAAACAGACTGTAGAGAGAGAAAGCTTTGATTACTCACTGGTTAAGGCACGGCGGTCCGAGCTTTCGATTTGGGCAGATAGGTCTCGTCCTGAGGTTTATCCTAGAATCAAGAATTGCATCAATTGATGCTGAATTGGATTAGAATTTTGTCATTGAAATTCGGTCGACTCTCTCTCTAGCACCGATCAAAAATTGTAAAGGGGAGCCGAATTGGCTTACCTTTCGGTCCTAACTTGGTTTTTGTTTTCTAATTTGTCTTAAGTTTCTTTTCCAAGGTTTAATGAACCATTTGGATCACCCGAAAGTTGTAAATTTCCATATTGCTTATTCCCAAATGTAAACCGATTTGGTTTTCTTATTCGGTTTTACCGGTTCTTTTCCCGGTTTTCCTTAACTCAAATGTGCGGGGTTTACAGGCTTAACTTTCCACTCTAATTCAGTTGTATGAGGGCTGAGGGAGTGTTGGAAGAACTTGGTTTGGCTTGAGGAGGGCTCGAATAAGCTGATTTTAGCTTGACAGAGATAGGGCAGCTTCGGTCCGCTGGAGTTGCTTCACTGTTTGATCATGCCAATGCTTCTCTGATGATCCTCAGAGCAATTGGAGACAACCGTCGGGTAGCTGACTTCTCCATGAGTTTAAAGAAATTGACCACACCTTATTTGGCTAAAAAAAGTCCCTATGTTAGAGCTCTGGTTCAAGCTTCATCGAAAAACTAAGTATCTGAGTGAGAGTGAGGTTTTCAAGTGTGTGAAGGATGAATGGAGAGGGGCTCTTTATATAGGGAGCACGGGAACTCTCCGATTGTCTCTTTGGCATCTTAATGGTGGTCATTGATGGCCTGAATGAAAATGTTTCCTCTTTGACAGTGCTGTTCAATTTTCTAGCGAGTGAATAGTGCTATCATCTGAAAGAAGAATACGACACTGTTCCAAATTGGGTTCAACACTTAAACCGGTCGATTCATGCCCGATTCGACTAAGTTTTTCAAAATTAAAATAGCTAAATTCATTCTCTATCCAATGGTGGACTCAATTCTCCAATTTGAATTTTTTAAGCCACCTAGAAAAATGAATTTAGCATTCGGTTCAATAGTGGTTCAAACTGGTCCAAATCAGCTCAATCCAGTTCGGATCTGGTTCACCTGAACAGGTCTGATTTTCTCTCACAAATTGTCCTAAGATCCTTTCCCAATGTTTTTATGACTCTTTGGGTCACTCAAAAGTTGTAGATTTCCCAATTTGTCAATTATTTGGTGATCGGGGTTTGTGAACTGGTTCGATTTTCTCACTCGGTTTAACTGGTTCTTTCCCCTGTTTTTCTTAACTCTAAAGGGTGGGGTTTACAACTCTCCCATCCTTTTAGGAGTTTTGTCCCCAATATTTATTCAACGTTCTTCACATTGGAAGGAACTTCCCTTGATGTCAATTTGTTGTTCATAGACATTCTACCTTCTCAGTTATTCTTATTCATCCCTTATATAACATACACTTGAAATTTTCTTTTCCTTCAATTAACTTTCTCATTCCATGGAGTTTACTTTAGTTAAACCTATCTCATTGTAAGGTTAAAGGTCATATCCTTATATTCACATCCTTCTTTCCTTAAAGCACAATTTCTCCATCCCGAGATTCTTTACTTAAGATTTTAGGATTGAGAGTTCCAAAATACCCAATCATTCCTGTATCCAGTTATTCTCTTTATTGTTGACCTACTTAGCTCAATGTCCATTCAAGCACCACGTACATGCTTCCATAGGTGTAAACCTGCACTTTTGAGCTTAGGAAAACCGGGAAAAGAACCGGTCAAACCAAGTAAGAAAATCGAACTGGTTCACAAACCTGATCATTTGTGAATGGGCAATTTGAGAATTTACAACTCCCGGGTGATCCAAAGGGTTTATAATACTATGGAAAAGAACCTTAGGACAAATTGGAAGAGAAAAACTAGACTGGTTTGGATAAACCGGATCCAATTATATTGAACCGGTTTATGAACCGAGTCGGTTCATGAACCGGAACCGATAGAGAAAGGGTAAATGGAAAATTTATGGATCCCTTGTGACCCGAAGAGATTTATAAACCATGAGAAGGAACCTTAGAACAAAGTGGGAGAGAAAAACCAGATCGGTTCGGGTGAACCGGACCCAAACCGGTTTAAGGACCGAGTTGTTTTATGAACCGAAATTGATAAATAGATGGTAAATCGGGAATTTTATGGACCGGAACTGAAGCTGCCTTGTTTCGGCCGAGTTGAAATTGGCCATTTCAAGCCCTTCTCAGGCCAAACCAAGCCTTCCCAACACTTCCTCAGCCCTCCCACGGCCGAATTAGAACTGAAAGTAAGCCAATTCGACTCCCCTCTATAATTTCCGGCCGTTGCTAGAGAGAGAACCAGCAGAATTTCAATGATGAAATTCTAACTCAATTTAGCATCAATTGATGCAATTCTTGATTCTAAGATGAACCTCAGGATGAGAGCTATCTGCCCAGATTGAAAGCTCGGACCGCCATGCTCTCACTGGTGAGTAATCGAAGCTTTCTCTCTCTATAGTCTATTTTTCGGTGAAGCTCCATTTAAGCTCGTTCCGACGTTAAAACTCGTGATTCAAAGTTATATGGAATTGTATAGATATGGATAAACTCAATTTCAACTTCAATTTCAATAATTAGAGGTGTTTGATCGGTCAATTTGATGAAATCAAATTCGGTTGTGTTAAAGAGTTGGAATTGGGGGAAATTGGGGATTTTCAAAAATTTGAGGGACCAAAATGCAATTTCCTAAAATTGAGTGTCAATTGGGCATGATAAAAATGTTAGAAGGCCAATTGAGGAATTTTAGAATTTTTGGGGTGAAACTTACCATTTTGTAAAGGAAGGGCAAAATGGTAATTTTGGAAAAGTTGGAGGACCAAATTGGAAATTTGGGAAATTAATCCCCTTTTTGTGAAATGGAATAAATTGAGGTCCTATGATAAATTTTAAAAGTTTCAGGACTCAATTTGAGGAAAAACTGGCATTAGGGACTTAAAGTTAAAGAGAACAACTTTAGGGACCTAATTGGAAATAAATGAATGTTTTACTTTCTTATTCATTTGAAATGAATGAAGGCTATTAGGCCAAAGGATAATGAACCAAGTTGTTCATATCGTGTAGGAACTCGAAGTACCAAGAATGCAAGCAAGGACAAGCTCGCGTGAATATAAAAAACCACTCTAGTGGAATTCACGACATTAACAGGTGAGTGGGTTTACTAACGTCATACCCGGTTGGGATGATGAGCATAACTTAAAGTAAAAAACTACTTACCGGTTGTGAGTGGGATTTTTATATCATACCCGGTGGGGAATGATAAGCATATCAAAATGAAAACCCACTACTATGTGGTATTTTAAACATCACGACTTAGAGTTGTGATGTGAAAACCATGCGGAAAAACTACTTGCTGGTTGTAAGTAGATCATACTCGGTTGGTATGATGAAACTTCCTCGAAGGAAGTTATCAACGGAGATGTCCTTATATCGTATTGATATAATAGACAGTGAAAACATATTTTGTCGAAAGTGTTCTCCCCTAACCGTGTGCTAATGCTTAAACAATTTGGGAGACCATCTCGACGGGATCTCAAATAGCTCTTATAGGCCGGGGTCCTCGGTTTTGGAACTTGGGGGCTAATATGCCCGATTTTTTAAAATCTCGAACAATGGGCCATAGGCCAATGGGTACGAGCAGGAGCTCGTAAATGAACATAATATAGGTGCCATAAAACTTTAATAAGTAAATTGTATGGTCATGGTACCAAGGTTGGTCCGACATACTCAGTCAACTAAAAGCAATGTGATATGATCGGTCTTTGGACTAGTCAAGACAAATTGCTGCAGGTTAAGTTGAAAGTTGGGACCGTTAGACTGTTGACACCACATATTACATGGCATATTAAGAAAACATTGTTCGTGCATGCACTATTAGTACGGGATCATCAAGGTGCCCATGAGGGGTAGTGATGCATCCTAAGGGCCCTGGATGACCCGGTGAGTATAAGGGCAGTTTGTCGTTCCATGTGATCGTGTGAAATTTGGAGTAGCACCAAGCGCATGAGACCGGTGTGGGGACGGGATGAGGTCTCTGTCCTCATAATGGACACGGAGAATTTATTCCAAGAATGAGGGTCAGATGTTGTGAACATCCAGTCATTCTCAGGGTAGACGTGAACGTACTTCTATTCGAGTGGCCGGTAAAGTTGCTCTGAAGCCAGAAGTGGGTTCAGTGGTCGTGCTGACCTGTGAATGTGTGTAACTTTCATGATGAAGGATGTGTGTTGGATGATGACACACGGTGGATAAAAAGAAATGGTGATAAACACAAGAATTTGAATGAAATGATTTTTGAAAAGAAAGTAGTTTGGCATACTCCAATAAATAATGTTTTCTTAAAAATTTAAACTTTTGGAAAACCCATTCACTAAGTAGTCGTACTCACCCCCTCCCTTATATCCCTTTGAGGAGATTTAGGAAAGCATACCCTTAAAGACGATAAACTAAGACGCCTATGATACAAGTATGATAAATCTAAATTATTATGCAGTTTTGTTTATGTTATTCCTGGAAAAGGTGCAAGTTTAAAGGACGCCTTACTCTTTACAGTCTATAATAATGAGAAACCCTTTAATAAACCGGGGTGGCGGGTTGATCACGGGGATCCGACCAAACAGGGTCGGG
This sequence comes from Trapa incisa, assembly GCA_030064435.1. Lineage (NCBI taxonomy): Eukaryota > Viridiplantae > Streptophyta > Magnoliopsida > Myrtales > Lythraceae > Trapa > Trapa incisa. The sequence continues at coordinate 9,100,984 of CM057775.1, read as the reverse complement.
GTGTGACAATAGGTGTCGGTGTTATTACCTTTTCATTCTACAGTTATGCTTTCCTCATTCGTTGGTTATTACAACTTCATTCCAAATTTAATGCCTGACCTTGTCATGCTTAATTAACAGATTCTTCCTTACTTGACTCATATTTCCCTGGGACAGTTGGGCTTACATGTCCCTCATATCACGACATTCTCTGGAACTTGTCTTTGACCATTTAACATTTTAAAGAACATCCATAATAGTTATTCTCAATCATTCTATCATTTAGGGATGGTATAACGTTGTCCCTCTTTTTGTCTGGTGGTATATCTTTACTATCATTATAGTTATCCATTCATCCATTTTGCCTTTGACGTCATATCTTTTATAATCATATTAGTTTCCTCACTTACTCGTCTTTTTCCAACTTCTTCATTGGGTCTCTCTAGTTTCAAGTCATTGAGTTTTCTGATAACTTACTGACATGCTGACACTCTTCCTTTCTTACGTCATTCCTCATTTCCAGTGGCGTCCTTTCCCCAAGAACTTTCCTTTTTTCTTACTCCACTCTTACTCACTTGTGGTCATTTCACAATTCCTTATTCCAAGTTAGTTCTTTTCTTACTTGTACGACATCTTTTTGATGTTGTCTACCTACTTACTCATTATTTGGGTTTAACTTACCCCTTGGACCCTCATGATTACTTTTCTTTTGTATTTGATCCCTTCATCTCCAACAACATGTCTTTGAGGAGTTTATCTTCTTTCCAATTTTGTTGATTCCATTACCTCCTAATTGGAACACAAATGTTTTTTCCAAGATTTTCTTCGTTGGTAAGTTTTATACTCCTTTTCTCTCGGAATTCTCTTCTAGCTTTACCGTTGTGAATATCTAACCTTAAATGACAATTCTTTGATGCCATCCTCTCCTGCTTACCTTTACCCTTGTGACCTTACAGTTGCTTCTTGTATACTTCATCTTCATTCTCTCTTGCTTCTAGTACTCATTTATTTCTATGAGGTGGTGTTCACATTCCCTTAGTTTCCCAATCTCTTGATCGTCCTGTAGAAAGCTTATTTAACCTTCTCATAGCTTTTGGGTAGTTACCCTTGTCTTATCCATTGATCTCTCTAAGGCTTTCCTCTGCCCTTATTTCCCAAAAGGTTTTTGGCCTTTCCATCATTTCCTTCTTTACGGGGATTATGACCTTCACAAGGGTCAATTCGTTAATTGTCTCGCTTGTATTATCATTTTAGTTTAATTATTTTGAGAGGATTGTCTCTCAAATCTTCTTATCTTTGGTATCCATCCCTTTGCCCTATTTAGGGTATTGTCCTTACTACTCCCCAATCCTTCTTAGAGTGTAGTTTATTCTCCCAGATGATCTGGTTGTTATGGGTTATTTCCTTCAACTGGATCTATTTAGAATCCCTATTTGGTTTCCCTACTTTCTTGCAAGTAAAGCACATTTAACCTCTCGAGGCAATTACTTAGCCACTTATACATTTTATTGATGTCCTTATTTCGGCTCTAGTTTTGTGATATTTCTTCTGTTGATTACCTTAACTTGGAACTTTCTCCTTCCATGATCCCACTTCCTATTCTCATCCTCTTCTAGGGTCTTCCATTCTAGGATTCTTACATTCAATCTCCCTACTGCTCCTTAAAAGTTCTTCTTTCATTCTTTTCTTATACTTACGGATCTTGGTATTGCTTATTCACTTTGGATTTCTCCCTTTTTGTTCCATATTTCTGCATACCACAAGTCCCCTTATTTTATGGAGTTCCTAAGAAATTGTATCCTAACTCTTTCCAAGTAGGTATTATTCCCAGGGGTTTTTTTCTATCGTATTTTCTCCTTGTCTTGTCTTAATTGTCTTAACATCCTCAGTGCTCCCCATAACCTTCTTTCTTTCTTCCCGATCAGCTTCCATTCCATTGGTTTCCTTTAGAATAGTCTATTCCTTCTTGTTTTCCTTCATCTTATTATTTGAGTCTTTCCTTAACTCCTTTGACTCTCACTATTCCCATGCTCTTTGATTTTCACTTCCATTGTTCCAAACTTCTCCTTCGTTTTCTTAGTTAGGATTTGTCTCCCTTGGGTGAACTCTAAGAGTCTCTTCCTTTCCAAATTTTATTGTACCTTTGAGGGAAAATCTTAAAGGTTGATGTTAACTAGAAATAACCCATTTTTCCTTCCTTTGGTGATTTTCTACCCTTTTATGTTGATCTTTATTAGCATACTCTTATTGCTTGAATTTATCAAGGAGACTCAGAAGTTTTATCAAGAAAATTAACTTTCAATCATTCAGGAAATATTTTCTTACCATACATGTCTTATTACAGAAATTTTCTACCCCCTAATCCCTTGGGGTCATAGGCTGAGAGTTAGACATAGAACGGTTGTGGGACTATTGATCAGATGGCTCTAAGGAACTAATTGGAGTCCACATGTATTCCCTTATGGGACAAACTTCATGTATGGCCTCTAGTCCGTACCGCCTTAATACCTCTGCCTCACACTCATATGTCCACTTCATCCATTAGGAAGGATTAAAGCTGGACTGAGTAGGTGGATGTACTTGATGGACCTTCATAAAGGTGGCATACACATCATAGTAGTTGTTCCAGGTCTCCTTTTTGGTTGGATTCCTTTCTAGTTGTTGTGGGTCTGGAGGAGGGGTTGGGCTACTAGGAGGAGGTACATGTTCCTCTTGTCTAGGAGGAGTGTATGTGATGTCGTTTGTTTCCAATAAGGCTCCTACAAGTTTTCGATAATCTTCCACCATGTCCTTGGGTACTCTTTTCTCGTCCTTTAAAATTCTTTGAATGGCTGCCTCCCTTAGGGTAGGTGTCTTTTTCAGGGTTATGTGTGGAGGATTAGATTTCATAGTGAACTTCCAAGGGATTCTCCCCCCTACACAATAGTTAAAATTTGATTAATGTCAGAGCATAATATTGATAATGTTTCAAGGGACTTAGCTCTGATACCACTCAAGTTGTCACTTCTTGACCCGGTTTGGTCGGATCCCCATGAACAACTCGCTGCTCCCTTAGTTCAAGAGGGGTTTCCCCCTTCTTTAATTCAAGAGGAACCATGCATAATTTCAACCTTGTTCCCAGGAAAAACATATATCAAATAAAATGCAAGCTTAAGAAAATAAAGCATACCTAATAGAGGGTAAGACTTGGTGTTATCCCTAACAATTTCTCTATTCCTAAAAAGTGATAAAAAAGATGGGTGAGTTTCTACAACTTAGTGAATGGTTGTTTTAAAAAAATGCTTTCAATAAAATAATTCGGAGTGCGCCAGACTCCTTATTTCCTTTAAAATCCCTTTTTCCTCAATTTCCCAATTTTCAAAATTCATTACTCATCCTTTACCATAGTCGGTGTGTTTAACAATCAACACACACCCTTCATCATTAAGAGATCACACATTTGTAGTGTAGCCCGTTCACAGCATCCACTTGTAGCATCGGAGCAACTTTAACGGCCACCTGGGTAGAAGCCCGTCCATTTCTACCCTAGGAATGAGTGGATGTATGCAACATCCAACCCTCAAACCCGAAAAGAAACTCCTTGTCCATATGAGGATTGAGACCTCATTCCTACCACACCCCGGTCCCATACACGTGATGCTATGTCAAGCTTTCTCGACTACTGGCACAACAAACTGCCCTTATCTCCGCCATGTCGTCTAGTAGCCCCTAGGATGCATCACTACCCCTCTTGGGTGTCTTTATGGTCCCGAACCACAGTGTTGGCACAAAATAATAGTTTTCCCCATAAGCCATTTTATCTTTGGTGCCACTAGTCCAATGGCCCCGACCCTCAACTCGACCTGTAGTTGTTTTTCTCGACTGGTCTGTTGACCTGTCTTGTCGCACTGCCACTAGTCCATCGAGTATGTCGGTCCTGTTTTGGTACCATGGCCAAACACATCATTCATTGATGTTTTCATGGCTTAATCTCATGTTTGTTTATGAGCTCCTACTCGTACCAACTAGCCTTGGGCCCACTTTACTATATTTTCAAAACCGAGGCCTTTGGCCTATCTGAGCTATTCGAGCTCCAGTCAAGAAGGTCTCCCAAAAAGTTTAAGTAGTAGCATATAGTCAGGGGAGAGCACTTTTAACAAAAATAATCTTTTCAATTATCTATCACACTAACCTGTGTGATGACATCTCCACTTACAACCAGTAAATAGGTTTTCCACTTCCTTCTAGGAAGTTCATCATACCAACTGGGTATGATTTACTTACAACCGTTAAATAATTTTTCCGCGTGTTTTCATACATCACCCCATCCAGGTGTGATGTTAAAATTTCCACATAATAGTGGGTTTTAAGTTCCGAGGTACTCATCATCCCAACTGGGTATGATGTGAAAATTCCCACTCACCCGTGAATGCAGCAAATTCCTATTAATTGACTTTTTGCCTCCACACGAGCTTGTCTTGGCTAGCGTTCCTAGTACTTCATGTTCCTACACGATATAAACATACTTGTTCATTATCCTTTGGCCTGATAGTCTTCATTCATCATGAATAAATAAAATACCCAAACTTTTCAATTAATTTCAATTAGGTCCTTAAAGTTCTTTTTCTTTAATTATAGGTCCCTAAATGCCAATTTTTCCCCAAATTGTGTCCCAGAAGTTCAAAAATTTACTTTGGGACCTCAATTTATTCAAAATTACAAAAAGAGTTCAAGTTTCCCAAATTTCCAATTTGGTCCCCAATTTTTCCAAAATTACCATTTTGCCCCTACTTCACAAAAATGGCAAATTTGACCCCAATAATTCAAAAAATTGATCAATTGTTCCTTTAACATATTTTCCATACCCAATTGGCCCTCAATTTTGGAAAATTGCACTTTAGTCAATCGAATTTTTGAAATCCCCAATTTCCCCCGATTCCCATCTTTCAACCTAGCCGAATTTGATTTCATCAAATTGACCAATCAATCAAGGTTAATTGTTGAAATCGAAGGTGGATTTAAGTTCCTACACATCCATATGATTCAATTGCACTTTGAATCGCATGATTTGACCAAGACGAGCTCAAATAGAGCTTCACTAGAAAAGTGGATGTAGAGAAAGAAAGCTTTGAAAGCTTATCGTCGATGGTGCAGCGGTCTGATCTTTCAATCTGAGCAGATAGCTCTCGCCCTGAGGTTCCTTCTAGAATAAAAAATCACCTTAATTCATGTCAAATTGAGGGAGAATTTGGTCAGTAATGATTTGCCGGTTCTCTCACTAACACCGATCGAAATTCACAGAGGGAAGCCTAAAAAACCCTAAAAAAAAGTCGGTCGTATGAGGGCTGAGGGAGTGTTGGGAGAGCTTGGGTTGGCCTGAGGAGGGCTCAAATCAATTGGTTTTAACGCAATAGAAACAGGGCAGCTTCAGTCCGCCGAAGCTGCTTCACTATTCAATCACACCGGCGCTTCTCCGGCGATCCTCAGAGTAATTGGAGACCACCGTCAGGTAGCTGACTTCTCCACAAGTCTAAAGAATCTGACCACACCTTCTTTGGCTAAAACAACCCTATTTCAAAGGTCTAGTTCGAGCTTCATTGGAAAACTGTGTAGCTGAGAGAGAGTGAGGTTTTCAGGTGTGTGGAGGATGAATGGAGAGGGGCTCTTTATATAGGGAGCTCGGGATTCTCTAGCCGTCTGTTTGGCACCTTAATGACAGTCATTGATGGTCTGAAACGTACTAAACGGAAATGTTTCCTCTTCACCGATGCTGTTCGATTTTTCGACGAGGGAACAATGTTGTAATATAAAGGAAGAAGATGACACTGTTCTAAACCGGACTAGACCGGTCTGAAACAGGTTCAACGTTTAAACTAGCTGGTTCAGGCCCAATTCAATCGAATTTTTTAAAATTAAAATTTTCTAAATTCATTCTCTATCCAATGTGGCCTAAATTCTCCAATTTAAATTTTCTAAACAACCTAGAAAAATGAATTTAGCATCCAGTTCAATAGTGGTTCAAATTGATCAAAATCAGTTCAATCCGGTCAGATCCGGTTCACTTGAACCGGTCTGTTTTTCTCTCCCAAATTGTCTTAAGGTCCTTTTCCAGGATTTTTATGACTCTTTGGGTCACTCAAGAGTTGTAAATTTCCAAATTTGCCCGTTCTATGGTGATTGGGGTTCGTGAACCAGCTCAGTTTTTTCACTCAGTTTGATAAGTTCTTTCCCCGATTTTCCTTAACTCTAAAGGGCGAAGTTTAAAAGTAAATTCTAGAAATATCGATTGTAATAAACCCTGACTGGGGTTTTTTAGTACAACAAATAAATAATTTTCTCCAAGAAAGAACCCAAATTTCTTAAATAACCCTTGAAACAATGGAACTACCGAAGAACCTGGAGTACCAAGAACCCCTAAGAAAGTAAAGAAGAATTGAAGCTCACCTTGGATGGGTTAGCCGTCCCCTTCCAACATCTATACACCACATAACGGGACTAAGATGACAAGAGACCCCGAGGAGTACCTTAAAGGACAAAGGAAAGTTGGACCTAATGGGATAATACCATGGCTAGCCCAAAGGGCAGAGTAGGGAACCTTACGAAATAGGTACCACAAGCAAGCCAACAAAAACCCTAAGATAGGATCAATGACCCAAAGGAGAGCTATATCAAGGGAGAGGAAGATGACCCCGACAAGATGTCAAGATAGAAAATAAGAACATGGACCGGGAATGGCAACAGGGCAAAGCTCGACTCGAAATGCCCAAAGACGGGGACCCAAGAAAAATAGTAGACAGGTCAAGGACAACCCGATGACAGACCTAACCGCTCCATAGGACCCTAGCAAGAGATATCCAAGATAACCGAAGGATGACAACATAGTACCCCAAGAACGAGGGACAGAGAAGCAAGCCCGTGATGAAGGAATGAAACATTTTGACACCAGAGACCTAGGGAAGGAGCAGGCAAGCATGGAAATTCTAAAGTCAAATTAGGCAGTTACATAAGGGATTTATATCGAGAGACACATAATTCGAGGAGGACATCCAATCAAAAGGACAAATCAACCTGTAAGACAAAAAGCAAGGGAGAGGCACGAACCCCAATACACGAAGAGGAACACAAACTCAAGAAGGAAGGATCAACACATAGGCCCGACAACCTCAAGTGAGGATTGGATAGTCTGACAAGTTGAAATGAGACAATGATCCAAACAAAGAAGCCGAAGACTAGCAAGGGAGGACCCCCGGGTCCTTGAGGGCGGAACGTGAGACCACACCTCGGAACAAGTTGGGGAAACCTCCAAAAACCCTCACCAGTCCCACGTGGGGAGCGGACTTCGCAAGAGGGAGAAGTCTCTCGAGGATGACTTCGATAAGAAAGAGATAAATCTGAATGAGTATAGCCATTATGCATCGACAAGCGTAATGACCCCTAGCCCAAGAGAGAAGAGAGGGACAAGAAAAAGGAAGGACACCTCGCTAGCCCAAAAATGCCAGCAAATGCACAAACGGACATAAGCAGGAGGACCAATGAGTCGATGGAATCCACCCGTGCTTGGAAACCTAAAAATTGGGGATGAGTAGACATAATAAAAGGAAATGGAATAGAATGAATAAACCCAAGAAAACCTCCAAACTCATATAAGGAGCCGAGCATCTATATTCTCGGGGACATCGGGACATGGGTGACATATATGGAATCAAAAACCAAAAATTAAAAGAGCCAAGCAACGAAGTGACCTAGATAAGGCAAATGATGAGAATAAGATGGAGTACACTCTAAGGCAGGAGAGAAAGGATGAGGTTCCAACTGTAAGACAAGTCGGGCCTCAAACCAATGGTTGAATCATAGGGCAAAGGAGTCTTACTATTAGGGACAACTAAGCTCAACCGCCAACAAGGAGGGAACTCGAATACTAAAGGAGGAACTAGAGGACCAAGAAAGTGAAGTAACACCAAAAAGGGAAAACATAATAGCCGATGGGATAAGGTGCCAAACCAAAAAAGGAGTAAACAAACATGGGTGTGAAGGGATGTATCAGAACCTCGAGTCTAGATAATACCCCGAGAATAAAAGTTTGACCCCAAGCTATCCGAAGTATTAGACCGGTGAGGCTTCATGAATGCCGGGAAAAAGGAGATGAGTCAAGCTGACTAAATTTAGAATTTTCTCTTCGAAATTCTTCAGGTTCTCTCTCTGACACCGGTCGGAAATTGTAGAGGGGAGTCAAATTGGCTTACCTTTCTGCTCTAATTCGGCCGAGGGAGGGCTGAGGAAGTGTTGTGATGGCTTGGTTTGGCCTGAGGAGGGCTCAAATTGGCTAATTTCAGCTAGGACGAAATAGCGCAGCTTCGGTCCGCTGGAGCTGCTTCACTGTTCCATCACACTAGTGCTTCTCTAGCGACCCTCGAAGCAAACAGAGACTACAGGCGTGTAGCTAACTTCTACTCGGTTCTAAATAACCCGACCTCACCTTGGCTCAGAAAAGTATCCAAGTCAGAGCTCTGGTTCGAGCTTCACTAAAAAATGGAGCAGTTGAGAGAGAATTGAGTTTTTAGGTGTGGAGAGGATGAATGGGGAGGGGCTCTTTATATAGGGAGCTAGGGGACTCGTCGGCCATCCGTTTGGTACCTTTATGATAGACATTAATGGCCTGAAACATATCGAACAAAAAAATTTCTTCTTCAGCGATGTTGCTTTGATTTTCCGGCGAGTGAACAATGCTGTCATCTGAAGGAAGAAGACAACACTATTTCGAACCGGACTGGACCGGTTCGAACCGGATTAAAAGCTTAAACCGACTGGTTCACTCCCTATTCGACCAAGTTTTCCAATTCTAAAAATTTCTAAATTCATCTAAATTCATTTTCTATCTAATGGTGGACTCAAATCTCAAATTTGAATTTTTTAAGCCACTTAGAAAAATGAATTTAGAATTCGGTTCAATAGTGGTTCAAACCGGTTCAATTCGGTTCGGATCTAGTTCGCCTGAACCAGTTTGGTTTTCATCTCCAATTCATTCTCAAGTCCATTTTCATGACTTTTGGGACTCTTTGGATCACCCGGGATCCACAAATTTCCTGGTTTGCCCTTTCTCAATAGATTCCAGTTCATGAACTAACTCGATTCATAAACCGGTTCAATCTAGTTGGATCCGGTGCATCTAAACCGGTCTATTTTTTTTCTCCTCCAATTTGTTCTAAGGTTCTTTTCCAAATTTTTATGAACCCTTTGGATCACCTAGGGCATCGTTGACGAGTCTGGTTTGTCGACTAGTTGGACCGTTGACCAGTTCGGTCCGATTGGGTTCGGTGACCCGAAGTAAAAAATCAGCCAGTGCGGACCTGATTCAACTAGTTTTATGATATTTGAAACTTTCTAAATTTATCTAAATTCATTTTCTATCTAATGGTGGCTCCAATTTCCCAAATTGATATTTTTAAACCACCTAGAAAAAAGAATCATTGAACCGGTTCACTATGATTCATCTCCGTTCAGTCCGGTTCAGGTCCGGTTAACCCCGTACCGGTCTGGTTCTCTCATTAATTCCACTTCTCGGTTCTTATTCACAATTTTTTGAATTTTTTGTCACTTTGGATCTCCCAATTTCCCATGTTAATCCTTATTTTTCATTTTTTGTTCACTAATTGGCTTGGTTCTTCACGTAAACAATTTATCGGTTTTTTTTTATTTTCCTGGTCACATAGGATGGGTATTACACCTTTGGTCTAAGAAGGATTTCTTTTCCTTTTTAAATTGCGAGTAGTCAGGCGTCCTTTTCACCTAGTTTCCCAGAATAACATTACACAAAACTTGAGTAATTTAAAGGCATTCCTAACTTAAGGTTCGTTTAGCTTCAAAAAATTCTCTGAGGTTTTTGTCTCCTTTCTTAAAAAGGGGTTAAAAGGGAGGGGGCGAGTTTCTACAACTCAGTAAGCGGGTGTTGGGAGTGTTTTTTAAAAGCAACGGTTTATCAAAACATTATTTATTCACATGTAAGTGGGTTTTTCTTTATCTTAGAAGATAGTCTATCCTTTTTCAATGCATTCACCATTATGTGAGTTCAACTCTTTTAATACTCCCCCTTGCTTGGAAGGTATTTCACATAGTACAACTGTACATGCCCTTTTATCATAAATATTTTACACATATTTTTCAAATAACTAGTTTATCATAAATACCTTTATTTTTCACAGTCTTTTTATCATTTTCACTTATTATGTGTGGTTATCTCTTTTAGCACATTCCCTTTCCCCAGGAGACATTTAGCAAACATACACACGCCCTCGGGAACCAATTTCTAAATTTATTTTTCTAGGTAGCTTAAAATAATCAAAATTTAAAATTGAAGCCACAATTAGATAGAGAATGAATTTAGATGAAATTAGAAATTTTAAAGTTTTAGAAAACCGGTCGAATAGGGCTTGAACCAATTGATTTATGCATTGAACCCGGTTGGACCGATCCGGTTCGGTTCGTAACAATATTATTTTCTTCCTTCAAATGAAAAACATTGTTCATTAAATATTGAAATGGATAATGTCGGTGAAGGAAAAACGGCTCTGATCAGGCCGTTTTAGGGTGAGGATAAGCTTGACCAAAACAGACTATAGAGAGAGAAAGCTCAAACGATCTGAGCTTCCTATTTGGGCAGGTAGCTCTCCTCCTGAGGTTGCTCCTAGGATCAAGAATGAAATCAATTGATGTCGAATTAAATTAGAATTTAGTCATTTAAATTCTTCTGACTCTCTCCCTAACACTGGTCGAAAATTGCAAAGGGGAGCCGAATTGGCTTACCTTTTGGTCCTAATTTGGCCGTGGGAGGGCTGAGGAAGTGTTGGGAGGGCCTGCTTCACTGTTCGATCACGCCGACACTTCTCTGGTGACTCTTCGAAGAGTGGATGTCACCACCATGTAGTTGACTTCTCCCCGGTTCTAAGGAACCCTACCTAACCTTCTTTGGATGAGAAATGACCATACATCGAAGCTCTGGTTCGAGCTTCACCGGCAAACTAAGCACTTGAGAGAGAGTGAGCTTTTCAGGTGTGGAAAGGATGAATGGAGAAGGGCTGTTAATATAGGATGCTCAGGGACTTGTCTGCTGTCTGTTTGGCACCTTTGTGATAGACATTGACGGTCTAAAATGTATAGAGCGGAAACGTTTCTTCTTCATCGACACTGCTTCAATTTTTCGGCAAGTGAACAATGCTGTCATATGAAGGAAGAAGATGTCACTGTTCTGAACTAGATCGAACCGATGCAAACTAGGTTCAAAGTTTAAATTGGTCGGTTCACCCTCGATTCGACCGAATTTTTCAAATCTAAAAACTTCTAAATTCCTTTTCTATCCAATGGTGGCCTCAAATCTCAAACTTGAATTATTTAAACCACCTAGAAAAATGAATTTAACATCCAGTTCAATAGTGGTTTAAATTGGTCTAAATTAGTTCAATCCTGTTTGGATCCGATTCACCTGAACTGGTTTGGTTTTCATCTCTAACTCATCATAATGTCCTTTTTCATGACTTTTCTGACTCCTTAGGTCATTCGGTGTAAACCTCGCACATTTGAGTTAAGGAAAACCGGGAAAAGAATCGGTCAAACCGAATAAGAAAACCAAATCGGTTTCATTTGGGAATAAGCAATATGAAAATTTGCAACTTTCAGTTGATCCAAAGGATTTATTAAACATTGGAAAAGAAACTTAAGACAAACTAGAAAACAAAAATCAAATTGGTTCAGGTGAACTAGATTCCATAAGAACTTTAAAGTAAAGTGTGCTTACCTAAGAGTAGTGTGAGGATGGGTGACCTCCTAGGAAGTATGATTTTTTTTGTAACCTGAAATTTCGGTCAAAAATTTTTATGCGAACGTATTGCTTATCATAAATAGCCATCAATTAATATATATTTAATTATTAAAATTAATACCAATAATTTAATATCTAAATTAAATTATTGGAATTAATACAAATAATTTAATACCAAAATTAAATTATTGGAATTAATAACGAAATTAAATTATTGTAATTAATAACAATAATTTATGGTAATATTAATACTAGTAATAAATTTTGCCCATTTAATACACGGGTTTTACGACTATATAAAGAGGTCATCCCCATTTCATTCTCCTCACACATGAACAAAGGTCGGGCTCTTTAGAACCGGGGAGAAGACAGCTATCTGATAGGAAACTCCAGTCAATTCGAGAATCGTTGGAGAAGCGCCGACATGATGGAATAGTGAAGCAACTCCGGCGGACTGAAGCTGCCCTATTTCGGCCAAGCTGAAATCAGCCATTTCAAGCCCTCCTCAGGCCAAACCAAGCCCTCCCAACACTTCCTCAGCCTTTCCATGGCCGAATTAGGACCGAAAGGTAAGTCAATTCGACTCCCCTTTATAATTTTTGATCGGTGCTAGAAAGAGAGTCAACCGAATTTCAATGACGAAATTCTAATCCAATTCCGCATCAATTGATACAATACTTGATTTTAGGATGAACCTCAGGACGAGACCTATCTGCCCAGATCGAAAGCTCGGACTGTCGTGCCTTCACCGGTGAGTAATCGAAGCTTTCTCTCTCTACAGTCTGTTTTCCGACAAAGCTCCGTTTGAGCTCGTTCCAACGTTAAAATCTACGATTCAAAGTTTCTTAGAATCGTATGAACATACATGAACTCAATTTCAACTCCAATTTCAATAATTAGAAGTGTTTGATCGGTTAATTTGATGAAATCAAATTCGGTAGTGTTAAAGAGTTGAAATTGGGGGAAAATTTGGAGATTTTCGAAATTCAAAGGGGCCAAAATACAATTTTATGAAATTGAGGGTCAATTGAGCATGAAAATAATGTTGGAGGACCAATTGAGGAATTTTGGAAAATTTGGGGAAAAACTTACCATTTTTGTGAAAGAAGGGCAAAATGGTAATTTTGGAAAAATTGGGGAACCAAATTGGAAATTTGGAAAATTAAACCCCTTTTTGGTGAAATTGAATAAATTGAGGTCCCACAATAAATTTTAAAAGTTACGGGACTCAATTTGAGGAAAAACCGACATTAGGGACTTAAAGTTAAAGAGAAATAACTTTAGGGACCTAATTGCAAATAACTAAAAGTTTGGGTTTTCTCATACATTAATGAATGAAGGCTGTTATATCGAGTAATAATGAATAAGGTTGTTCATATCATACAGGAACGTTAAATACCAGGAACGCTAGCAAGGACAAGCTCGTGTGAATACAAAGAACCAATCTAGTAGAATTCACGGTATTAACGGGTGAGTGAGTTATTCGCATCATACCTAATTGGGATGATGAGCATAGTTTAAAGTTAAAAACCACTTACCGGTTGTGAGTGGGTTTACTAACATCATACTTGGTTGGGGATGATAAGTGCCTCGATATAAAAACCCACTGTTTAGTGGTATTTTAATCATCACTACTTAGAGAAAGTGATGTGAAAGTTATGCGAAAAAAAGAACTACTTACCGGTTGTAAGTAGATCATACCCGGTTGGTATGATGAGACTTCCTCGAAGGAAGTTGAAAACCCGTTCATCGGTTATGAACGGAGATGTCCTTGTACCGGTTGGTATAATGGACAGTGAAAACCTATTTTTTCGGAAGTGTTCTCCCCTGACTATGTGCCAATGCTTTAAATATTTGGGAGACCTTCTCGATGGGAGCTCGAATAGCTCTGATAGGCCAGGGCCTCGGTTTTGGAACTTGGGGGCTAAATGCCCGATTTTGAAAATCTTGTACAGTGGGCCCAAGGCCAATTGGCACGAGCAGGAGCTCGTAAACGAACATGATATATGTGCCATAAAACTTAATAAGTGAATTGTTTGGCCATGGTACCAAGATAGGACCGACATGCTCAGTCAACTAGTGGCAGTGCGACATGACAGGTCGACGGACTAGTCAAGACAAACAGCTACGGGTTGAGTTGAGAGTCGGGGCCGTTGGACTAATGGCACCACATATTACATGGCAATATAAGAAAACATTGTTTGTGCATGCACTGTGAGTACGAGATCATCAAGACGCCCATGAGGGGTAGTGATGCGTCCTAAGGGCACTGGACGACCTGGTGGGTATAAGGGCAGTTTGTTGTTTCAGGTGTCTGTGCGAAATCTGGAGTAGCACGAAGCACATGGGACCGAGGTGGGGACAAGATGAGGTCTCTGTCCTCATACGGACATGAAGAAGTGATTTCGGGATTGTGGGTAGGATGTCATGTACATCCACTCATTCCCAGGGTAGAAGTGGTTGTACTTCTATTCGGGTGGCAGGAAAAGTCGCTCCGAAGCCACTAGCGGGTTTAGTAATGATACTGACTTGTGAATGTTTGTAACCTTCATGATGAATTATGTGTGTTGGGTGATGACACACCGTGCTAACCAAGAAATAATGGAAAAATTCAAAATTTTGAATGATGGGATTTTTGAAAACAAAGGAGTCTGGCACACTCCATATAAATGTTTTTCTTAAAAGTCAAAAGCTTTTAAAAACCCATTCACTAAGTAGTCATACTCACCCCCTCCCTTATATCCCTTTCAGGAAATCTCGAAAAGCCTCCCCTTAAAGACCGTCAACTAAGATGCTTGTAAGACAGGTATGTAAAGTTTTAAATTTCATACAGTTTTGATTATGCTATTCTAGGAAAAAGGTGCAAGTTAAAGGACGACTTACTCTTTACAATTTAAACCCTTTAATAAACTGGGAGAGTGGCGGGTTGATCATGGGGATCTGACCAAACCGGCTCGAGGCGTGACATTCGGGGTCCCTAAATTTCCCGATTTGCATCCTCTCTATGGGTTTTTGTTCATAAACTAGCTTGGTTTCTTAAGTCAGTTCAATCTGGTTCGGGTACTATTCACCCAAACTAGTTTGGTTTCTCTCCCTCAATTTGTCCTAAAGTTCCTTTCCAAGGTTTAGGAACTTCTTTGGGTCACTTGGGAGTTAAAATTCCTCCAACTTGCCCATTCCCCACAAATGGGCTTATGAACTGGTTCAGTTTTCTCAATCAGTAAGTCAGGTTCTTTTCCTAATTTTCCTTAACTCCAAGGAGTGGGGTTTATAGATAAGCTATACCAAAAAAGAAAGTTGTCAATTAAAGGGTCCCTGAGCTCCCTATATAAAGTGCTCCTCTCCATTCATATTCCTCACACCTAAAATCTCCATTCTCTCTCAAGTGCTCCATTTTTCGGTGAAGCTCGAACTAGAGCTCCCCCTTGGGCAATTTTCTTAACCTCGGAAGCAAGGTCAGATCCTACAGACTTTGGGGGAGGTTAGCTACCTGATAGCAACCTATTCTCGACTCGAGGTCCGTCAAAGAAGTGTCGGTGGAATCAAACAGTGAAGCATCTTCGACGGACCGAAGCTGCCCCGTTTTGGCCGAGCTAAAATCATCCTAGTTCAGCCCTCCCCTAGCTAAAACAAGCCTCCCCAACACCCCTACAACCCTCACATGACTCAATTGAGGTGAAAGGTAAGCCAATTCAGCCCTCCTCAGTCGTTGAAGATCAGAGTTAGAGAGAGAAAGTGTGAAACTTCACTGATAAAATTCTCCCTCGATTCGATGTTAATTGTAGCAATTCTTGATCCTATGAGTAACCTTAGGATGATAGCTACCTGCACAGATAGAGAGCTTGGACCGCCACACCTCCTACGGTAAGCTTTCAAATTTTCTCTCTCTCCGCTCAGTTTTCTGACAAAGCTCCATTTGAACTCATTTCAGGCTCAAATGATGTGGTTCAAAGCTCAGTTGAATAGTATGGAAGTGTAGGAACTGATCCATACCTTCAATTTGAGCAAATAATCCCGATTGAACGACCAATTTGAAGAAATCAAATTCGGTTAGTTTGTAGGGGAGAAATTGGGGGAAAATTTTGGGGAAATTTGGGTATTTTGAAAAGTTGAGGGACCTCTTTGAAATTTCTCAAAATTGAAGGCCATTGGGCAAGAGAAAGATGTTGAGGGACCGATTGGTCAATTTTTTGAACAATTGGGGCCAAATTGCCTTTCTTGGAAAGTAGGGGCAAATCGGTAATTTTTGAACAGTTAGGGACCAAAGTGGAAATTTGGAAAACAAGATCCCCTTAAACAATTTTGAGTAAAGTGAGGACTTAAAAGGAAATCTTGGAAATCTTGGGACTCATATTGGGAAAAAATAGCATTAGGGGACCAAAAGTTAAGAAAAATGAACTTTAGGAACTTGTGCAAATTACCGATAAATTGTGTGCCTAGGCTTTTATGCCAAACCGAAAGTGATAAGGCTATCCCAAATCATACAGGGACAAGTGTGATCGGTGCGCAAACAAGAGCAAGCTTGCGTAGACTTGGAAAAATGACCAAGGATGAATATGTCACAGTTATCGGGTGAGTGGGCTTATTTACATCATACACGGTTGGGATGGTTAGCATTTAGAAATGAAAAGCCACTTGTACGTGGGATTTTTAACATCATAACCAGATGGGGTGATGGGAAAACTAAGCTAAAACCTACTTACTAGTTGTAAGTAGAAGAAATCTTACCTGGATTGTATGATGGTCTTCCTTGAAGGAGCATGCCAATGCTTAATCTTTTTGGGAGACCTTCATGATAGGAGCTGGAATAGCTAAGATAGGCCAGAGGCCTCGATTTTGGAACTTGTGGGACTAAATTCCCAGTTTTAGAAAATCACGTGTAGTGGGCGCAAGGCCAGAGGGCACAAGCAGGAGCTCATAAATAAACATGATTTATATAAAGCCATGAAATCTCTAATGAAATGAATGTGTGATTTTTCCATGGTACCAAGACATAACCGATAGTACTCGATGGACTAGCGGTAGTGCATTAAGGCCAGGTTGACGGACCAGCCTAGACAAACAACTGTAGTTTAGGTTGTGGGTCAGTGCCATTAGACCAGTGGCATGAAAAATAAATGGATATATGTGGAAAACTATTGTTTGTGCATTCCTTTGAGGTACAAGACCATCAAGACACCCAAGAGCAGTAGTGATGCATCCTAAGGGCTACTGGACGACATGGTGGAGATAAGAGCAGTTTGTCATGCCATCAGTTGGGAAGCTCGTAGTAGCTTCTTACGCATGAGACTAGAGTGGGTTCAGGATGAGGTCTCTATCCTCATACGAACACAAAGTTTCATTCTAGTCGAATGCCACGAACATCCACTTAGACCTAGGGTAGAAGTGGATGGGCTTCTATCTTGGTGGCTGGTAAAGACGCGTCGATCCACAAGTGGATGTAGTGGACGGGCTGCACTTGTGAATGTGTGTACCCTTCTTGATGAAGGGCGTCTGTTGTTTGCTAAACACACCTAATGTGGAAATGGGAAAAAGAGATTTTGAGAACTGAAACTTGAGAAAAGATCTTTCTTAAAGGAAATGATAATATTAGCACACTTTGAACAAAGTTATTTCTGAAAACTCACTCCCAACACCCGCTCACTGATTTGTATAACTCACCCCACCCCTTTTCAGGTAACCAAGGAGAACCAACCCTAAAGACGCTCCTATAGTTGAAATATGCAATAGGTACGATCAATTTAATATATGCCGTTTTGTATAATGTCATTCTAGGAAAAACAGGAAAAAGGACGCCTTACTCCTCGTGGTTTAGATGAGGGTGAAACCCTTCATAGACTAAAGGTTGTGGTGGGTTACTCACAAGGATCCGACCAAACTCGGCCAGTGCGTGACAACACCCACTTGTGGATCAGAGCATCTTTACAGTCCACCTTGATAGAAGTCCTCGACTTCTACCCTGAGTTTGAGTGACGCCCCGGGTGTCAGGCCCTTAGACTCAAAAATCTCTTTGTGTCCATATGAAGACGGAGAGCTCATCCCGCCACCACCCTAGTCTCATGCGCAAGAATCCCCAACACAGTAGCTTCATGACTAATTGATATGACAAGAAGCCCAAACACAATAGCTTTTCCTTCCCCTATTGCCACCGTGTCATCCAATAGTCCTTGGAATCCACCATTACCCCTTACGGGCATCTTGATGGTCTTGAATCAAAGTGCATGCACAAAATATAATTTACATATATAACCATTATCTTTGGTGTCGACGGTCCAACGACACCGACACTCGACCCCGCCTGTAGTTGTTTGCCTGATCGGTTCGTCAACCTAGTCTTGGCGCTCTGCCACTAGCCCATCAAGCCTTGTCGGTCCTAACTTGGTACCATGGCAAATCACACAAAACTTTCCATTTTTAAGAGAGTTTTCATGGCTCTTCTAA
The DNA here is from genome assembly GCA_030064435.1 of Trapa incisa. Lineage (NCBI taxonomy): Eukaryota > Viridiplantae > Streptophyta > Magnoliopsida > Myrtales > Lythraceae > Trapa > Trapa incisa. Next base: position 9,082,773 of record CM057775.1, on the reverse strand, counting down.
ATAATATTTGTTTACAAGCTCTAGCCTGTGCCCATTGGCCTTGGGCCCACTTCACGAGTTTTTCAAAACTAGGCCTTGAGCCCTTTGAGTTCAAATTCGAGGCTCGGGGCCTGTTAGATTTGTTCTATCTCTCAACAAGAAAGTCTCCCAAATAGTTTAAGCAATGGTACACCGTCAGAGGAGAACAATTCTAACAAAATCTCTTTTAGCTTAGAGTACTCATTGCACTAACCAGGTGTGATGATAGAGGTAGGTCCGCTCATAAGTGGATTTTCACTTCTAAAATCATGGTATCATCCCAACCGGGTATCCTTATAAGGAAAGGTTCAGTGTAAAAGCCTTCTTGTTCTCATGTATTGGCAACTAGGCCTAATTCTTGGTTTTATTGCACTTAATTCCCTAAAGTTTATATTTCTTGACTTTAGGTCCATTGTTGCTCAATTATTTTCAATCAAGTCCCTACGGTTTTCCAATATCCCTCTTTGGTCATTAATGTTTCTCAAAATGGTATATGGGGCTCAAATTTCCCAAATCTATAAATTGGTCCCTAATTTTTACAAAATTACCATTTTGCCTCTAAGTTCCAAAAATGGCCAATTGGTCTAAATTCTGTAAAAAATTGACCAATTGGTCCTCCAACATCTTTCTCTTTGCCAATTGACCTTCAATTTTGAGAAATTGCTTTTAGGTCCTTCAATTTTTCAAAATTCCAAATTTCACCCCTCTCTATTTACCGAATTTGATTTTATCAAATTAGCCTTTCAAATGGGGCTAATTTCTCAAATTGGTGGCTTGAATCAGTTTCTACGTTTCCATACAATCCAATTAAGCTTTGAATTGTAGAATTTGGGTCCGAAACAAGCTCAAACAGAGCTTGACCAAAAAACTGTACATAGAGAGAGAAATCTTCGAAAGCTTACGATCGGAGGTGCAGTGGTCTGAGCTCTTTAACTGAGAAGATTCCATCCCCAGGGTCCTTCTTGGATCAAGAATCATTGCAATTTGTGTCATGAGCAGCAGAAATTTAGTTAGTGAAATTTGATATTTTATCTCTCTAAAATCAAACTACATAGATGGAGGAGGGTCAGATTGGCTTTCCATTTTCCTTGGGGAGGTCGAGTATGAGCTGTAGAGGCTAAGGGAAGGCTCGGTTTGGCCATAGGAGGTCTAAATTGGCAGAATTTTGATTGGCAAAAACTGGGCAGCTTCGAACCAATGAAGCTATTTCACTATTTGATCTCGTTGGCACTTCTTCGATGATCTTTAGATTGAGGGGAGGTTGTCGTTAGGTAGCTGACTTCTTCGAAGTCTTTAGGACCCAAGTTTTCCTTGTAAGGCTGAGAAAAGTGCCCAAGTCAGAGCTCTGATTTGAGCTTCACTGAAAAACTGAACTCTAAGAATGGAGGGGAGTTTTTTTATATAGGGAGTTTAGGGACTCTCTACTTTCCATATTGGTCGAGCTTATCCTCATCAGAAAATGCCCAAATCAGAGGGAATATTCACTTGCCAGAAAAGGAAGGTTTTTTTGCATTGATGAACAGTATTGTCATCCCAATGATGACGATGACAATGACACAATTATGGACAAGACCATTACTGTCCGACCGAGTTCGGTGACAAAAATCAGCCGGTTCAAGCCTAATTTGACTGGTTTTCCAAAAATTAAAATTTTTTAAATTAATCTAAATTCATTTTCTATTTCATGATGGCCTCAATTTTTCAAATTTAGATTTTAAATCCACCTATAAAAATGAATTAAGAAACCGGTTCATCCTTCGTTAAATCTGGTTCCATCGCGTTCAATCAGGTTCAAGTCTAGTTCACCCTGAACCGGTCTAGTTTTCCCATCCAATTTACTTCATGCTTCTTCCACATGAGTTTTATGAATTTTTGGTCATTTGGGATTTTCCAATTTTCCATTTTAACCCTTCTTTACCATTTTCAGTTAATTAGATTATTTGGTTTTCACATGAGAGTTTTTTCGCATGGTTTTCACATCACAACTCTAAATCATGATGTTTAAAATACCACATAATAGTGGGTTTTCATTTCGATGTGCTTATCATCCCCAATCGGGTATGATTTAAAATCCCACTTACCCGTTTGTGTAGTGAAATTCCACTTAGTTGAGTTCCATCCCTTACACGTTGGACCTCAACTGGCGTTATTGATGTCTCATTCTCCTACACGAAATGAACATAATTATTCATTATTCTTTGGCCTAATAGCCATCATTCGTTCAAATTAATGAGAAAACACAACTTTATATATATATTTACAATTAGGTCCTTAAAGTTATTTTTCTTCAACTTTAAGTCCCTATTGCCCGGTTTTTCCTCAAATTGAATCCTGAAACTTTTAAAATTTATCTTAAAACATCAATTTATTAAATTTCGTGAAAAGGGGTTTAATTTTCCAATTTTTCAATTTGGTCCCTCAATTTTCCCAAAATTACCATTTTTCCCTTCTTTTACAAAAATGATAAATTTTGCCCCAAAAATTCTAAATTTTCTCAATTGGCCCTATAATATTCTTATCATGACCAATTGACCCTCAATTTTAGAAAATTAGATTTTGGTCCTTCGAATTTTTGAAAATCCCCCAATTTCAACTCTTTAACACAACTGAAATTGATTTCATCAAATTGGCCGATCAAACACCTCTATTCATTGAAATTGAGTTTCTACATGTTCATACAATTCTAAGGAACTTTTAATCGCAGGTTTTAACGTCGGAACGAGCTCAAACGGTGCTTCACAGGAAAATGAACTGTAGAGAGAGAGATTCGATTTCTCACCGGTGAGGGTGCGGCAATCCGAGCTTTCCATCTGGGCAGATAGCTCTCCTCTAGAGGTTCTTCCTAGGATCAAGAATAAAATCAATTGATGTCGAATTGGATTAGAATTTTGTCATTGAAATTCAACTGTCTCTCTCTCTAACACTAATAAAAAATTGTAATGGGGAGCCGAATTGGCTTACCTTTCGGTCCTAATTCGGCCGTGGAAAGGCTGAGGAGGTGTTAGGAGAGCTTGGTTTGGCCTAAGAGGGCCCAATTGGCTGATTTCAACTCGGCCGAAATAGGGCAGCTTCGGCCCGCTGGAGCAGCTTCACTGTTCAATTGCACCGGTACTTCTCCGGTGACTCTTAAAATGAACGGATGTAACCACAGTGTAGTTGACTTCCCCATGATTCTAATGAACCTGACCTCATCTTCTTTGACTCAAAATTGACCCTATATCGGAGCTCTGATTCAAACTTCACCGAAAAACTAAGCAACTGAGAGAGAGTGAGCTCGGGGACCCATTGGTCATCCGTTTGGCAACAATATGATAGGCATTAAAGACATAAAACATAATGAACGGAAATGTTTTTTTTCCACTGATGCTACTTTGATTTTTCGGCAAGTGAACAGTGCTATCATCCTGAGGAAGAAGAAGACACTGTTCCGAACCGTACCGAGTCGGTCCGAACTAGGTTCAAAGCTTAAACTAGTCAGTTAACCCCTCATTTGACCGAGTTTTTCAAATCTAAAATCTTCTAAATTAATCTAAATTCATTTTCTATACAATAGTGGCCTCAAATCTCAAATTTAAATTATTTAAGCCACCTAGAAAAATGAATTTAGGATCTAGTTCAATAGTGGTTTAAATCGGTCCGAACCGGTTCGGATCCTGTTCACCTGAACCAGTTTGGTTTTCATCCCCAATTCCTTCACAAGTCTATTTCCATGCCTTTCGTGACTCCTTGGGTCACTTAGGGTCCATAAAATTCCCAGTTTACCATCTCTTAATCGATTCCGGTTCATAAACCAGCTCGGTTCTTAAACCAGTTTAGTCTGGTTTGGGTCTAGTTCACCTGAAATGATCTGGTTTTTCTCTCCCTCATTGTTCTAAGGTTCCTTCCCAAGGATTATAAACCTCTTTGAATCACAAGGGATCCATAAGCACCTTGCTTTACCCATTCTCTATCGGTTCTGGTTCAATGAATCAACTCAGTTCATAAATCGGTTCAAACCTAGTTCTATTGAACTGCTTTGGTCTTTCTTCCTCATTTCATCCCGAGGTTCTTTTGACCAAGTTTATGATCCTTTCTGAGTCACATGGGAGTTAGTAATTTTTAAATTTGCTCGTCCCCTAACAATCGGGTTTTTAGACCAATTCGTTTTAAAGATTCAAATTGATCGGTTCTTTCCCTAGTTTTCTCATTACTAAAGGATGGGGTTTACAACTTAGGTTTCTGCAACGAAGGAAGTTGAAACCTAGGTACATCGATTCCTACACCATAGTCCAAAGGATAGGCCCAAGGGCCTACAAATTAGAACTACCTCCAGACATACAAAGAATACATCATGTATTCCACGTCTTGTTTCTTGGAAAATATCAGCCTGATCCCAGTCATGTGTCGGACCGACCCCCACTTGAGTTAGAAGAGAACTTGACCTATAAAGCAGAACAAGTGCAAATCATTGACCGGAGAGACAAGAACTTGAGGAACAAGAAGATTCCTATGGTTAAGGTTCTTTGGCAGAACAGACTAGTGCAAGAGGAGACATGGGAGACCGATAGTGTTATGAGGGATGGGTAACCTCAATTATTTGAAATGTAAATTGTTTTGGGGATAAAACACCTAAAAGGAGGGGAGAGTTGCAAACCCTGCTCTTTTAAAGATATGAAAGCTGGATGTTGAGTTGAGCATCGGGGTCGTTGGATTGTTGGTGTAAACCCTAGACTTTTGAGTTAAGAAAAACCAGGAAAAGAATCGGTCAAACCAAGTAAAAAAAAAACGAGCCAGTTTACAAACCTGATCATTTGGGAACAAGCAATTTGGAAATTTACAACTTCCGGATGATCCAAAGGATTCATTAAACCTTGGAAAAGAAACTTAAGACAAATTAGAAGAGAAAAACCAAATTAGTTTAGGTGAACAAGAATCCATAAGAACTCTGAAGTTAAGCCTGGGAAGTATGATTTTTTTTGTAAACCAAAATTTCGATAAAATTTTTTTATGCAAATGTACGCCTTATCATAAATAGCTATAAATTAATATATATTTAATTATTGTAATTAATACCAATAATTTAATACCTAAATTAAATTATTGGAATTAATTACAATAATTTATGACAATATTAAAACTAGTAATAAATCTCTCCCATTTAATACACGGTTTTACACCTATATAAAGAGGTCATCCCCATTCATTCTCCTCACACCCAAACACCTCTCTCTCTCTCTCTACTGCTCCATTTCCCGGTGAAGCTTAAACTAGAGCTTTGACTTGAACATTTTTCTTAACCTCGGAAGGAGAGGTCGGGCTCTTTAGAACCGGGGAGAAGTCAACTATCTGATAGCAAACTCCAGCCAATCTGAGAATCACCAACATGATGGAACAATGAAGCAGCTCTGGTGGAACGAAGCTACCTTATTTCGGTCGAGTTGAAATTGGCCATTTCAAGCCCTCCTCAGACCAAACCAAGCCCTCCCAACACTTCCTCAGCCCTCCCACGGCTGAATTAGGACTGAAAGGTAAGCCAATTCGGCTCCTCTCTACAATTTTTGGACGGTGCTAGAGAGAGAACCGATAGAATTTCAATGATGAAATTCTAACTCAATTCGGCATCAATTGATGTGATTCTTGATTCTAGGATGAACCTTAGCATGAGAGCTATTTGCCCAAATTGAAAGCTCGGACCGTTGTGTCCTCACCAGTGAGTAATCGATGCTTTCTCTCTCTATAGTTCATTTTCCGGCGAAACTCTGTTTGAGCTCATTCCAGCGTCAAAACTTACGATTCAAAGTGCTATTGAATCGTAAGAAGATAGAGAACTCAATTTTAACTTCAATTTCAACAATTAGATGTGTTTGATCGGTAAATTTGATGAAATCAAATTCGGCTATGCTAGGAGTTGGAATTGGGGAAAAATTGGGGATTTTCGAAATTCAAAGGACCAAAATGTAATTTTATAAAATTGAGGGTCAATTGGCCATGAAAATAATGTTGGAGGACCAATTGAGGAATTTTGGAATTTTTGGGGCAAAACTTACCATTTTTATAAATGAAGGGCAAAATGGTAATTTTGGAAAAATTGGGGGACCAAATTGGAAATTTGGGAAATTAAACCCCTTTTTGGTGAAATTGAATAAATTGAGGTCCCAAGATAAATTTTAAAAGTTATTGTACTCAATTTGAGGAAAAACCGACATTAGGGACTTAAAGTTAAAGAGAAATAACTTTAGGGACCTAATTGCAAATAATTAAAAGTTTGGATTTTCTCATTCATTGGAAATGAATGAAGGCTGTTATGCCGAGTAATAATGAACAAGGATGTTCATATCGTGTAGGAACGTGAAATACCAGGAATGCCAGCATCGACGAGCTCGCGTGAATACAAAGAACCGGTTTAGTGGAATTTATTGCGTTAACAGGTGAGTGGGTTTACTAACATCATACCCGATTGGGATGATGAGCACAACTTAAAGTTAAAAACCACTTACCGGTTGTGAGTGGGAATTTTATTTTATACCCGGTTGGGGATGATAAGTACCTCGGTATGAAAACCCAATATTTAGTGGTATTTTAAACATCACAACTTAAAGGAACTGATGTGAAAATCATACAGAAAAACTACTTACCGGTTGTAGTAGATCATACCCGGTTGGTATGATGAGACTTACTTAAAGGAAGTTGAAACTCTGTTCATCAGTTATGAACGGAGGTGTCCTTTTACCCGGGTGGTATAATGGATAGAGAAAATATACATTTTGTTGAAGTGCTCTCCTTGATTGTGTGCCAATGCTTAACCAATTTGGGAGACCTTCTTGATGAGAGCTCGAATAGCTCTAATAGGCTAGGGGCCTCGGTTTTGGAACTTGGGGGTTAAATGCCCGATTTTGAAAATCTCGTACAGTGGGCCCAAGGCCAGTTGGCACGAGCAGGAGCTCATAAACGAACATCATATATGTGCCATAAAACTTAATAAGTGAATTGTTTGGCCATGGTACCAAGATAGGACCGACATGCTCAATCAACTAGAGGCAGTGCGATATGACAGGTCGACGGACCAGTAAAGACAAACAACTGTGGATTGAGTTGAGAGGCGGGGCCATTGGGACAAATGGCACCACATATTACAAGGAAATTTAAGAAAACTCTGTTTGTGCATGTACTATGAGTACGGGATCATCAAGATGCCCATGAGGGGTAGTGATGCATCCCAAGGACCCTGGACGACCTGTTGAGTATATGGGTAGATCGTTGTTCCAGGTGTCTATGCGAAATTTGGAGTAGCACCAAGTGCATGAGACTGGGGTGGGGACAGGATGAGGTCTCTGTCCTCATATGGACATGAAGAAGTGATTTCGGGATTGAGGATCGGATGTCGCAAACATCCACTCATTCTCAGGGTAGAAATAGTCATGCTTCTATCTGGGTGGTAGTAAAAGTCGTTCCGAAGCCACTAGCTTGGGTCGGGGCATGACAGTTGGCACTAAAGATAAGGGCTATGATATGAAAAACTCTTGTTTGTGCTTGCACTTGTGATACGAGACCATCAAGATGCCCTAGGGGGTAGTGATTGGTCCTAAGGGCTACTGGACGACATGGTAGAGTTAAGGGCACTTCGTCGTGCCAGTCAGTTTGGAAGCTCATAGTAGCTTCTTGCGCATAAGACTAGGGTGAGGTCGAGATGAGGTCTCTTTCCTCATATGGACACGGAGTGGCATTCGAGTCTAGTGGTCGGAGGTCGAGAACATCCACTTAGACCCAAAATAGAAGTGGACGGGCTTCTATCTTGGTAGATGGTGAAGACGTTCTGATCTACAAGTGGGTGAAGTGGATGGGATGCACTTGCGAATGTGTGTACCCTTCTTGATGAATGGCATGTGTTTGTTTGTTATACGCCTACCGAGGCAAGAGGATGGGCTAAGAGAGCTAAACACACCTAATACGGAAATGGAAAAAGGTCTTGAAAAACCAAAGTTGAGGAAAAATCCTTTTTAAAGGAAATGATAACCTTGGCACCCCTCCCTTTTTACCCCTTTCAAGTAACCAAGGGAATTATTCAACCTAAAGACCTAATGTATTAGAATTATAAGATAGGTACATCTATTTTAAAATATTTAATTTTGCATAATGTTATTTTAGGAATGACAGGTAAAAGGACGCCTTACTACTCGCAGTTCAGAAATGGGTGAAAACCCTTCATGGACCAAGGGAGTGGCGGGTTGCTCATGGGAATCCGACCAAACCGGGTTGGGCTATGACACTAATAGTCGGGGTTGTAGCCTCACACCAGTATGTTAGAGGTTGTAGCCACTTTCCAAGGTGGTCGATAATGGTGCCCCAGACCACAAGTGGTACAAATGTATTTATGTTCCATGATTGTATGATCCCTTCCATGATGGAAAGGGTGTTTGATTGATGTGATTTATTATACCATAAAAATAAATTAATTGTCTAATAAACCCACTTCCCTAAACATTTTAGGAAAAATATGAAGAGAAACCTCTATGATGACATTATTGCCTGATACATTTTTTGTTCTATTATTATTCTTGTATATTTTTATGGAAATAATTCTTTAACGAATTAGTGTAAATTTGTATGGTTTTTGCCTAACTCTTGTCAAGACTATGACGGTAGTTGCCTTCATAGTGTCTGGAGAAATGGCGGGTTGTTCACATTTTTCGACCATCCAAATCGGGTTAGGGCATGACAATATGTATACCTAGGCATTCTCCACGCTCTACGCACATCAGGTATACTCATACCTCTCATAAGATTATGAAATGCATGACCAAACATATATATAATGCATCAATATCACTAATAGCAACAATCATATTCATCACACATATAAATCATGCATTTCATAATCTCATTTCTCATTAATTACTTGTTTATTATCATTACACCTCTTACATGATATATGATATATGTACATGTTCATAACATAATTAATGCAACCTATAATCATACGACCCACACAAAATAGAAAATATCATATGCATGTATTCACAATCACCACCTAGCTCTTTTAATTTACCGTTGCATATAATACCTTTTATTTTTATGATAGGCTTAACTACCCTTCTTCTAATCCTCTTTATTAATACCACATATTAATTCTATTTTATTCTCATAATGTGGGTTTCACATTTCAATATACATATATGAGGTGTTTCAATATAGTTTTTCCTTTCATCTCCTTTTACTCAATTTTTCCCAAATCATTAAGCATAATATTCTTTTCATTTAAGAAAGCATGTAAAGAAACATGGACGATCCAATCTGACTTGTCATCAGAAAACTCACTCACCTCATAAACGGGACTCGTTCATCCCGATTTTCACTCCAATTATCTTGGGAAGTGCAATCCCCATGAATTGTGTAATCTCATTCTGCTACACAATTATATTATAATAATAGAGTTAGTTGGGTACGACTTACTACATTAACATCATTTTGAAACTCCGAGTTTGCGGTTATCCTCCCACAACTCAATTTTGCTCATATTAGATAATGAAACTTGGTCATGCATCCCTTTTCATATTTCCATAATTCCTAAGATTTTGCCATATTTTCTCCATTTATTCTACTACTCCCAAAATTTTACAATTTTACAATTCAAACCTCATTTTTTTCGAAATTACTCCTTTGGCCCTTTAATTTTTAAAATTACCAAAATGCCCTTATTTTTTTCAACTTCTCCCATTTAGGGTTCTAACATTCTAAACTTATTCATTCAACGCCAATCTTGTCCCTTTGTCCCATTTGGGTCCTCAATTCTTTAAAATTAAATTTTGGCTCTAACTTTCTTATAATTACATTCTACCCCTAAAGTTTACATATTTTGCACTCTAGTCACCAATCTTCTTAGACTTAAATATTATCATTAAACTCATAAAGGGCTCATGTGAGGAGTTAGAGTGCTAATCCCACCTATAGTTGGTTGAATTTGGTTGATTCACTAAATTGACTAAAAATGCCAAACTGAACAAGCGATGGTCACTTCAAAAATACTTGATGGAGAGGGAACCACCAGTAGCAAAAGTGTAAGCATTTTGAAGCCACTAAAGAGGTGGTTTGTTCTTTGATGGTGGTCAGCCATGTGGTCGTCGAATTTGGCCCCAAACTAGCATCAATCGGGCATTCCAAAATAGATCTACTAGAGGAAATTGCTTCATGGTGGTTGAAACTTCCCTTGTCAGAGGTTAGCCAAGGGAATGGGGAGGTAAAGGAGAGATAGGGGCTCTTTTGGCACCGATGTTGTTTGGAGAGGTGGCCAAAGCTGGTCGAATTGGGCCCCGAAAGGCAGAGGTGACAGCTCGCTATTTCATTGGCCCACACTAGAATTAGCCAAAATGCCCCTCTTGCGACATTTTCCGTCCATGAGTTGATTGAGATCCGACCACATACTTGAAGAACAGTCTCTTTGTGGTATTTTGATACAAAGGCCCAAATTTGGTGGTTGGATGGAGGAGAATTGTTGCTCAAAAGGTTCGTGCGTTGGGAGGGTTTAAGCACTTGGGCTTTCTGACATCAAGGATGAAATTTGATATGTTGGAAAGGAGAAAATACAATTAACTCCATGTGATGACCGCTCAGGGAGTTGTCAATGCATTGTGAAGTTTAATTTTGTGAAATTTGGTGAAAGTTTTGGTCAATTTGATGGATCTTTTGAAGTTGTCATCTATAGAAATCGTATGGGAGTGGGTACTAGGGAACAAGTTGGATTAGGTATGTGTGAGAAGGGTTTGGTGGTGGAATTCAAGTTAGATCTGACCTGACTTGGTGACCCTCTTTCTCATACTTTCAAAAATTACACATTTGTCCATTCGAGTACTCTAGGTAATTTAAATTATACCCATTTCTAATCTTGCCTCTCCCAATCTAACTTCCCAAAAAACTAAGTTTCTTGTTCAGGAAATGACTTATAGTTACGATTTGATCCCAATTCTTGAATTAGATCCACATTCTCGGTTTAGCTTGGATTTTTTATCCATTTATGCCTGATTCTACTGTTGGGTAAAATCAAGTGTTACAAATGGGGTGACTTCCTGAGTCAATACAACATGTGGCAAAATGTTTGGGCATTAAGCCATGTCCTTTTTATTTTATTTTGCACATAAAATATTTTTTTTCTCAATAAACTCCTCCATATATTAGAGATTTAAAGAGTAGTATAATTTATCAAAATATTCCGATGATTGTATCTTATCATCTTGAAATAAGAAATGTGATAAAAAAAATTGAGTACAGTAGTAAAACACCTACTTGAGCCCCAATTGGCTTGATATTGCCGTGCGATAGCATTGACACGTCCATTAGCTTCCCTATTAACCAAACTAAATCTAAGTCGGTTAAATTAAATATAAATAACTTCAAGCTCATTTTAGAAAGGAACAACTCTCCAGTTCTTGCTACATGTCTCCTACTTAATACTTTGGAATGCTTCACTAGAGTCGATCTATATAATGATATCCTTGATATTGTTTTCTCTAGCTAATTGTACATAAAAAAAAAAAAAAGCTATAGCAGCCATGTCGCTTTACAAGGCACTGCTATAATTGACTTGCTATTGACCACCAAAGAGAAACTTCCTTTCTTGTCCTGAGGTATTACTCCTATTCCCGCTAGAATTTGTAGATAAGAGCTAGTATAGCTCTAATAGGCTAGGGGCCTCAGTTTTGAACTCATAGGGCTCAAGGCCCAATTTTGAAAAAAAAATGTTTAGTGGGTCGAAGGCTAGTGGGCACGGTCTAAAGCCCTTAAACAAACCTGAATAGGAATAGCCATGAAAACTCTTATTTAAAATGGAAATTAATTGTGTGATTCACCATGATAGCAAGTCTGGATCGACAATGCTTTATGGGCTGGTGGTAGTGCGTGAGGGCTAGGTGGAAGGACCAGCCTAGACAAACAGTTGTAGGCCGGGTTGAGTGTTAGGGCCATTGGACCGTCAGCACCAAAGAGAATGGCTAAATTATGAAAATATTTGTTTGTGCATGCACCAATGGATTCAGGATCATCAAGATGCCCAAGGGGGTAGTGATGGGTTCCAAGGGCTGTTGGACAATATGTTGGAGATAAGGGCAGTTCATCGTGCCAAATATTCATGAAGCTATGGGAGCTTCTTGCACATGAGACTCGGGTGGGGTTAGGATTTGGTTTCCGTCATCAAACGGACACTAAGTGGATTTTGGGTCTGAGGGTCGAATGTCTCGGACGTTCACTCATACTTAGGTTAGAAGTCTAGGACTTTTATCAGGGTGGGCGACAAAGTCGCGCTGATCCCCAAGTGACTGTAGTCTAGGACTGCTCTATGAACATTTGTATCCTTTATGATAAAGGGTGTGTGTTTGTTGCTAAGTGCCTCCCGAGGCAAGGGGATGTGCTAAAAGAGCTAAACACACCAAGGCTTAAAAGGATGAAATATTTTAAAGAATAGTGTACTAAATATTTCAATAAACCAAATGTTTTTTCGAAACTCATTTCTGCAACACCCGCTCACTAAGAGGAATAGGACATATGGAGAAGGATTGTCCCAAATCACGAAGATTTAGGGTAATAACTTCCAAGAACAACACCTCCTCAACTACAGGATTCCAAAAGGATACCATCCCAAGAACCACAATTCCTGCTCGAAATTTCAACCACACCCAAGAGTAAGCTCTTCAAAAGCCTAGCATCTTAGTGGGTACTTCCCGACCCGTCATTGTAACAATCTCCCTTTAGGAAGAGTTAATGCCCCAAATGTAATCCTATTTCAAAAATAAATAAGAAATATTTGAATTCCTAAAACTTTTTCGTGCCTTAAATATGATGATACTTGTGTGCCTCAACTACATAATGAAAGGTTATGAGAATGGAAGGACCCTGAGAAGTTGCAAATGGAACCTAAAGATGAATTTTTCCTAAGGAGAGTTATAAGCCATTTAGGAGCAATAGAAGAAAGCACCTCCACAAGAGAAGACAAGCCATGAGCATTATATGACAAATGGCATGTCTTGAGATGGCAAATGTGACATGCTTTAGAAAAGCAAAGGAGCCAAATAGGGTTATAGATGAACCTAGCAGAAGGAAGCAACTAGTAAAAATGGGATACTCAAGGAGAATAAACAACACTCTAAAGAGGATCGGGAAGTAGTAAAGACTACACCCAAAAATGGGCAATAGGATGGGCATTAAGGACAAGTAGACTCAAGAGACAACTTTTTCAAGACAATTAGACAAGCAGTGTAAACCCCGTCCTTTTATAATAAGAAAACTAGGGAAAGAACCGGTCATTTCTAAAGGGAAAACTGAGTTGGTTCATGAACTCCAACCATTAGAGAAAGGACAAATTAACAAATTTACAAATTTCGAGTGACCTAAAGAGTAATAAAAGTCATGCACTTTGGGACAAATTGAAAAAAACTAAATTGGTTAAGGTGAACCAGACCTGAACCGGATTGAACTAGTTTGAACAAAACTAATTTCTAAATTCAATTTTCTACGTGGCTTAAAATATTCAAATTGAGGAACTGAAGCCACCATTGGATAGAGAATGAATTTAGATAAATTTAGAAATTTTTAATTTTTCAAAACTAAATCAAATTGGGCCTACACCAGACGGTTTAAACATTGAACCCGCCTGAAGAATGGACAGTGCCAACAAAGTTGAATCGGCTTTGTTCAGGGCATTTTAGCCATGAATGATCACCATGAAGGTGCTAAACAGACGGCCAGATTGTCCCCGAGCTCCGTATAAAAAGAGCTCCTCCCCATTCATCCTTCTCACACCTAGAAACTCTATTCTCTCTCAATTGCTCCAATTTTCAGTAAAGCTCGAACCAGAGCTTCGACGTGGGAATTTTTCTCAACCTCAAAAGGAGAGGTCAGGTTCTTTAGACTCGGGGGGAAGTTAGCTATCTGATAGCAACCTCTGTTCGATCCGAGGATCGCTAGATAAGTGTCGACGTAATCAAACAATGAAATAGCTTCGTCGGACCAAAGCTGCCATGTTTTAGTTGAGCTGAAATTGGCCAAATTCAGCCCTCCTTAAGCCAAACCAAGCTCTCCCAACATCCCCACAGCCCTTAGACGACCTCAACTGAGCTGAAATGTAAGTCAATTCGTCCATCATCAATTGTTGTAGGTTGGAGTTAGAGAGAGAAACTATAGAATTTCACTTACAAAATTCTCCCTCAATTCGAGGTCAATTGTAGGAATTATTGATCCTAGGAGATACCTCAGGAAGAGAGCTATCTTCTTTGATGGAGAGATCGGACTGCCGCACCTTTGACGAAAAGCTTTCAAAGCTTTCTCTCTCTACACTCAGTTTTCTAGCGAAGCTTCATTTGAGCTCAATGCGGACCCAAATAATGTGATTCAAAGCTCAATTGAATCGTATGGAAGTGAAGGAACTGATCCATACCTTCAATTGGAGCAATTAACCCCGATTGAATGGTCAATTTGATGAAATCAAATTTGACTAGTTTGAAAGGGGGAAATTGAGGTAAAATTTGAGGAAATTTGGGGATTTCATAAAATTGAGGGACCAAATTACAATTTCCCAAAATTGAGGACCAATTCACAATGAAAAGGATATTGGAGGACCAATTGGTCAATTTTTTAAAATAATTGGTGTAAATTTGCAATTTTTGTAAAGTAGGAGCAAAATGATAATTTTTAAAAAGTTGGGAACCAAATTGGAAATTTGGAAAATTTGAGCACCTTAAACAATTTTGAATAAATTGAGGACCTAAAGTGAACTTTTGGAGGTTTCAGGACTGAATTTGGGGAAAAGTTGGCATTAGGGAACTAAAGTAAAGGAAAATAAACTTTAGGGACCTAAGTGCAATTAACTGAAAATTTTGATCCTAGTCCTTCATACGTGAGTAACGAAGGTTGCTATGCAAAGTATTAATAGATAAGGATGTCCAAATAATGTAGGAATACGAGAGACCGGAACGCCAGCAAGGATAGGTTAGAGTGGACATGGAAACTAACTGAAGAAGAGTACATCTCAGTTATTGGGTGAGTGAGTTTATTCACATCATACCCGGTTGGTATGATGAGCATTTCGTAAATGAAAACCACTTATATGTGGGATTTTAACATCTCACCCAGTTGGAGTGATGTGAGATTAAGTGAAAAAACTACTTAATAGTTGTAAGTAGAGAGATCATACCCAATTGGTATGATATACTTCCTAGAAGAAAGGAGAAAACCCACTTACAGGTTGTAAGTGGAGATGTCATCACACCCAGTTGGTGTGTTGAGTTGAAAGGTTATTTTTGTCAAAAGTGCTCTCCTCTGACTGTGTGCCAATACTTAAAAATTTTGGGAGACCTTATTGACAAGAGCTAAAACAACTCAGATAGGCCAAAAGCCTCGATTTTGGAATTTGTGGGGCTAAATGCCAAATTTTGGAAAATGACGTATAGTGTGCCCAAGGCCAATTGGCACGAGTAAGAGCTCATAAACAAACATGATGTATAAGTTATGAAAATTCTTAATGAATGGATTATGTGATTTCGCCATGGTACCAAGACAGGACCAGCATTCTCAATGGACAAGCGACAATACGTCATGACCAGGTCGATGGACCGGCCTAGACAAATAGTTGCAGGTCGAATTGAGGGTCGGGGTCGTTGGAGCAGTGGCACCAAAGATAAATGGCTTTGTGGAAAAACTTTTGTTTGTGCATGCACTTGAGGTTCGGGACCATTAAGACGCCCAAGAGGGGTAGTGATGCGTCATAGGGGCTATTGTATGACCTCGTAGAGATAAGGGCAATTTGTTGTACCAACAGTCAAGGAAGCTCGACGTAGCTTATGCGCATGAGACCGGAGTGAGGTCGGGATGAGGTCTCTGTCCTCATACAGACATGGAGTTGATTTCGGGTTTGAGGGTTAGATGCCGCGAACATCCACTCACACCCAAGGTAGAAGTGGACGGGCTTCTATATAGGTGGCCGATAAAGTTGCTCCGACACCACAAGTGGGTGCAATGGACATGCTGCCCTATGAATGTGTGATTCCCTTCTTGATAAAGGGCGTGTGTTAAATGTTAAACACACCTAATGTGGAAATGAGAAAAAAGAAATTTTAAAAACTAGAATTTGAGAAAATAATATTTTTAAAGAAAATAAGGAGTTTGGCACACTACAATTAAAGATGTTTTTATTATGAAAAGTTTCTCCCAACACCCATTCACTGAGTTGTTGAACTCACCCCCCTCCCTTTACCCCTTTTCAGGTAACCAAGAGAAAATCCACTTAAAGACTTTCCTATAGTTGAACATGCAAGACAGGTATGTAAGGTTTAATGTATTCAGTTTTAACTAATGTTATTCCATGAAAGTTATAGGTGAAAAAGACGCCTTACTCCTCATGGTTTAGAGAAGGGGGAAAAACCCCTTAATAAACCGAGAGAGTGGCGGGTTCCTCATGGGGATCCAACCAAAGCAGGTCAGTTATGACAACTTGAGTGGTATCAGATCTTGTTTCCTCGAATACATAATCAATACTATATAACATAGTAACTTATAGGTATAATTTTAAATTTTTAGATTGCTCCCAAGAGAGGAACCAGGAGAACAAGAGTCGCAGTCTCTGTGTAAAACCCGTCCTTTTGAGCTAAGGAAAACCAGGAAAAGAATCGGTCAAACCAAGTGAGGACTCAGAACCGGTTCACAAACCCGATTATTTCTAAATGGGCAAGTTGGAAATTTACAACTCTCGGGTGATCCAAATGGTTCATTAAACCTTGGAAAAGAAACTTAATACAAATTAGAAAACAAAAACCAAATTAGTTCAGGTGAACTAAATTACATAAGAATTTTAGAGTTAAGCGTGCTTGCCTGAGAGTGAATTTTTTTGTAACTCAAAATTTCGGTCAAAAATTTGTATGTACGCCTTATCATAAATTAATATATATTTAATTATTGTAATTAATACCAATAATTTAATACCGAAATTAAATTATTGGAATTAATTACAATAATATATGGTAATATTAATACTAGTAATAAATCTCGCCCATTTAATACACGGGTTTTACGCCTATATAAAGAGGTCATCCCCATTTCATTCTCCTCACACTTGAACACTTCTCTCTCTCTCTCACTACTGCTCCATTTCCCGGTAAAGCTTGAACCAGAGCTTCGACTTGAACAAAAGTCGGGCTCTTTAGAACCGGGGAGAAGACAGCTATCTGATAGCAAACTCCAGTGAATCCGAGAATCGTTGGAGAAGCACCGACATGATTGAATAGTGAAGCAACTCCGGCGGACCGAAGCTGCCCTATTTCGGCCAAACTGAAATCGGCCATTTCAAGCCCTCCTCAGGCTAAACCAAGCCCTCCCAACACTTCCTCAGCCTTTACACGGCCGAATTAGGAACAAAATGTAAGCCAATTCGGCTCCCCTTTACAATTTTCGATCGGTGTTGGAGAGAGAATCGACCAAATTTCAATGACTAAATTCTAATCTAATTCCGCATCAATTGATGAGATTCTTGATTCTAGGATGAACCTCAGGACGAGAGCTATCTGCCTAGATCAAAAGCTCGAACCGCCGTGCCTTCACCGGTGAGTAATCAAAGTTTTCTCTCTCTATAGTTCATTTTCCGGCGAAGCTCCGTTTGAGCTCGTCCTAGCATTAAAACTTGCGATTCACATTTCTGAAAAATTGTATGAACATGTAGAAACTCAATTTCAACAATTGGAAACGTTTGATGGGTCAATTTGATGAAATCAAATTCGACTGTGTTAAGAAGTTGGAATTGGGGGAAAACTGGGGATTTTCGAAATTCAAAGGACCAAAATGAAATTTTATGAAATAAAGGGTCAATTGGGCATGAAAATAATGTTGGAGGACCAATTGAGGAATTTTGAAATTTTTGGGGCAAAATTTACAATTTTTGTAAAGGAAGGGCAAAATGGTAATTTTGGAAAAGTTGGGGGACCAAATTGGAAATTTGGGAAATTAAACCCCCTTTTGTGAAATGGAATAAATTGAGGTCCTATGATAAATTTTTAAAGTTTCGGGACTCAATTTGAGGGAAAATTGGCATTTGGGACTTAAAGTTAAAGAGAAATAACTTTAGGGACCTAATTGCAAATAAATGAAAGTTTGACTTTCTCATTCATTTGGAATGAATGAAAGCGATTAGGCTGAAGGATAATGAACCAAGATGTTCATATCGTGTAGGAACATGAAGTACTGGGAATGCTAGCAAGGACAAGCTCGCGTGAATACCAAGAACCGGTCTAGTGTAATTCACGACATTAACGGGTGAGTGGGTTTACTAACATCATACCCGGTTGGGATGATGAGCACAACTTAAAGATAAAAACCACTTACCCATTGTGAGTGAAAATTTTATATTATACCCAGTAGAGGATGATAAGTACCTTGGTATAAAAATCCACTGTTTAGTGGTATTTTAATCATCACCACTTAGAGAAAGTGATGTGAAAGTTATGCGAAAAAAAAACTACTTACCAGTTGTAAGTAGATCATACCCGGTTGGTATGATAAGACTTCCTTGAACAAAGTTGAAAACCCGTTCATCGGTTATGAACGGAGATGTCCTTATACCGGTTGGTATAATGGACAGTGAAAACCTATTTTGTCGGAAGTGTTCTCCCCTGACTGTGTGCCAATGCTTAAACTATTTGGGAGACCTTCTCAACGGGAGCTCAAATAGCTCTGATAGACCAGGGGCCTCGATTTTGGAACTTGGGGGCTAAATGCCCGATTTTGAAAATCTCGTACAGTGGGCCCAAGGCTAGTTGGCACGAGCAGGAGCTCGTAAACGAACATGATATATGTGCCATAAAACTTAATAAGTGAATTGTTTGGCCATGGTACCAAGATAGGACCGACATGCTCAGTCAACTAGCGGCAGTGCGACATGACCGGTCGACAGACTAGTCAAGACAAACAGCTGCGGGTTGAGTTGAGAGTCGGGGCCATTGGACTAGTGGCACCACAGATTACATGGCAATATAAGAAAATATTGTTTGTGCATGCACTGTGAGTAGGGGATCATCAAGACGCCCATGAGGGGTAGTGATGCATCCTAAGGGCACTGGACGACTTGGTGGCTATAAGGGCAGTTCGTCGTTCCAGGTGTCTGTGCGAAATCTGGAGTAGCACCAAGCGCATGAGACCGGGGCCGGTAGGGACAGGATGAGGTCTCTGTCCTCATAAGGACACGAAGAAGTGATTTCGGGATTGTGGGCGGATGTCACGTACATCCACTCATTCGCAGGGTAGAAGTGGTTGTACTTCTATCCGAGTTGCAGGAAAAGTTGCTTCGAAGCCACTAGCGAGTTCAGTAGTGATACTGACTTGCGAATGTGTGTAACCTTCATGATGAAGGATGCGTGTTGGGTGATGACACACCGTGGAAAATAATAAATGGTGGAAAAACCCGAAGTCTTAAGCGAAGGGATTTTTGAAAACAAAGGAGTCTGGCACACTCCCTATAAATATTTTTCTTAAAAGTCAAAAGCTTTTAAAAACCCATTCACTGAGTAGTCGTACTCATCCCCTCCCTTATATCCCTTTCAGGAAATCCCAGAAAGCCTCCCTTTAAAGACCGTCAACTAAGATGCTTGTAAGATAGGCATGTAAAGTTTTAAATTTTATGCAGTTTTGATTATTCTATTCTAGGAAAAGGTGCAGGTTAAAGGATGCTTTACTCTTTACGGTTTACAATAAGGGGAAATCCTTTAATAAACCAAGAGAGTGGCGGGTTGATCACGGGGATCCGACCAAACCGGGTCGGGGCGTGACAACTAGAGTGGTATCAGAGCTTGTTTCCTCGAATACATAATCAAGACTAGAAAATATAGTAACTAATAGGATTTATCCTAAAATTTTCAGATGGCTCCCAGAGAGGAACCAAGAAAACTTGGAATGACTCTACTCAACACCCTATCTCCATAGGAAGACAACCTTAGAAGCTTCCCAAATGCTTGAGATTAGGGTGAAATGTCAAAAGACCAAATGGGAAAGTATCCTGGAGAATGGTGCTAGGACCTATTGGTGGCACAACTCTAATTATGGAGGAAGATGTTTATCAAAATTCCATAGCTCCTTAGTTATTTTGCAACCATTTTTTGTGATAGGGCTAAGAGCCCAACCTTTTGTATCCCCATGTTAATAAAAGATTCAAATTCCCCAAAACTCTATCTTCTGAGGATGTGATCTTACTAGGAATATGGCATAAGGAAAATAAAACAAACTCGCACTATCCTAGAAACTAAGGAAGAGTCGCAACCCATTGATGGAAGATGAATCAGGAAATCTAGGAGGACTCTTACCATGACCCTTAGCAAAGGTGATTCAGCTAGAAAACTGTCAAAGTGATCAGACTCAAGAACAGTAAGCACCAAACCAATAGTAACCCTAGAAAAAGCCCCACTCGAAGGAAAGTAAGAATCACAACAATCCATGTAAGGGAATGACAATGGGACATTACTTGAAGAGATTCCCAACCCTACTAAAGGACAAGTACCAAGTTGAATTATTATAGGTGAAAGGAAAGAAGGGGTGTTCCACACCTCATAGATTCAGGGCAATACCTCCTCAAAGGTCACGAAGGACATGAAGGATAAGAGAGTGATACCATGGAGCTGTTTACATAAACAATTCAAAAAGAGGTCAAGAAAAGATGAGGTGAATACAAAAACTTCTTAAGAAGGTCAAACTGAGAAGGATACCTCATGAATAGGGATAAGGTACATGAGAATCATACTTAGAACCCTCTCATAAGGGGCAAACACAGAAAAACATCCCCCAAAACTCTAGGGAATGACACAGTGAGAGTGAAGAAGAGAAGGAATACGCTATGAAAATGAATCATTGGTTGGCGGATGTGCAAGGAGCCAACCCCTCATTAGAAACTACTTGAAGGAAGGAAGTGTCAGAGGCCAAGAATAATATGCTTTGGAAAAGTGATATAATTTTAAAGTACTACCTCTTTTGGAAAAAGCAGAAAAGTTAAAAAATCAAAGCCTCTGACCAACATACCTAAGGAAGACTGGGAAGTAGAAAGGACTACACCCTAAAAAGGTCAGTGAGATGACGTTATGGATAGGAGTACTCGAGAAGACAACTGCCCTAAGAAGACCTAAACCAAGGGACTGGTGGAGGCGGGGCAGTTAACTAGCTAATACGCCGAAGAACCATGATGTAAGTTCCGACAAGGAAGAGAGGCGAAAAGGTGAAATACTCTAAAAGAGAAGGATGAAAGAAATCCCTAAAGGAACCAAAAGGCCAAATTAACAACCAAACTCAAGCCAAGAAAGAAATAGGCAAGCTTCTCACATAATGATCAAGAAATCTTGAAATAAGGAAGATTTATACGCTCCCTAAGGAAATAGACAGGTATTGGGTATGAATGAGGATGCAGATAGAGTATAAAAGATGTCTTGCAAGACTTAAGGAGTAAAGGTAAATAGGAGAAGACAACATCAAGAGTAGAAATCCCCCAGGGCAAATGTAAAAAGGAATGTCCGGAGAAAGGGAAAGAATTCTACAAAGGAAGGAAGCCCCAAAAAGACATGTGTATCCCAATTGAGAGTAAATGGAACCAACCAAAATAGAAGGAATGATAAGCTCACAAATGAATGTTGGTTGAGATGGAAAAGTCGAGTACCAAGGAAAAATGAGGTCCTAAGAAGGAAATTAAACTAAAGGAATTATGGAGGGGCGGATGGACATAATGTGGAGTGAAAGGAACCAACCCTTAATTAGGAAATGTTTCTAAGGAAGGAAGTATCATAATGGCCCAGGGACAGGATGAGGTCTCTATCCTCATAAGGACACGAAGAAGTGATTTCGGGATTGTGGGCGGATGTCACGTACATCCACTCATTCCCAGGGTAGAAGTGGTTGTACTTCTATCCGGGTTGCAGGAAAAGTTGCTCCGAAGCCACTAGCGAGTTCAGTAGTGATACTGACTTGCGAATGTGTGTAACCTTCATGATGAAGGATGTGTGTTAGGTGATGACACACCGTGGAAAATAATAAATGGTGGAAAAACCCGAAGTCTTAAGTGAAGGGATTTTTGAAAACAAAGGAGTCTGGCACACTCCCTATAAATGTTTTTCTTAAAAGTCAAAAGCTTTTAAAAACCCATTCACTGAGTAGTCGTACTCACCCCCTCCCTTATATCCCTTTCAGGAAATCCTAGAAAGCCTCCCCTTAAAGACCGTCAACTAAGATGCCTGTAAGACAGGTATGTGAAGTTTTAAATTTTATGCAGTTTTGATTATTCTATTCTAGGTAAAGGTGCAGGTTAAAGGACGCCTTACTCTTTACGATTTACAATAAGGGGAAATCCTTTAATAAACCAAGAGAGTGGCGGGTTGATCATGGGGATCCAACCAAACCGGGTTGAGGCATGACACTCTGTGCCCAACCACCCTTCCTGTGGAAACTTTCTAAGGAGCCTAGACAACCCCACCTGGACTATGCTCGGAACACTAGAAATTGTATGAGGAGTTCACTCGAATATTTGGACAACCTAACCTCATCCCTAAGGAAAGCACCAACTCTCAGGTTGAATCGGAAGAAGTACAATCTCATCCTCCTCTTGTTAACCATCCCTGTAAAACCCCGCCTTATGATAATAAGAAAATTGGGGAAAGAACCGGTCATTTCCAAAGAGAAAACCAAGTTGGTTTACAAACCAGAGCCGATAGATAAAGGGCAAATCGGGCCATTTATGGATCACGAATCACATAAAGAGTTACAAAAGTCATGAAAAAGGACTTTAGGATGAATTGAAGATGGAAACCAAATCGGTTCAGGTGAACTGGATCGAGAACGCCAACAAGTACAAGCTCGTGTGGAGTAAAGAGCAAAATAAGAGGAATTCACTGCACGATCGAGTGAATGGGATTTTATATCATACCCGGTTAGGATGATAAGCACCTCAGAAATGAAAACCCACTATTAAGTAGTATTTTAACCATCACACCTAAGAGGAGTGATGTGGAAATTACGCGGAAAAACTACTTACCAGTTGTAAGTAGATCATACCCAATTGGTATGATGAACTTCCTGGAAGAAAGTAGAAAACCCCCTTATCGGTTATAAAGGGAGATGTCCTCATAGGTGGTTGGTGTGATGGACGGTTAAAAGTTTATTTTTTCAGAAGTGCTCTCCCCTGACTATGTGCCACTACTTAAAAGTTTTTGGGAGACCTTCTTGACGGGAGCTCGAATAGCTTTGATAGGTTGGAGGCCTTGGTTTTAGAACTTGGAGGCCAATATGCCCAATTTTGAAAATCTCGTACAATGGGCCCTAGGCCAGTTTGCACGAGCAAGAGCTCGTAAACAAACAAGAGTTTAACTCATGAAAACTTTAAATGAATGAATTGTTTGGCCATGGTACCAAGATAGGACCGACATACTCGATGGACTGGCGAGAGTGCGACTTGAAGGTCTACAGACCAGTCGAGACAAACAGTTGCAAGTCAAGTTGTGGGTCGGGGTCGTTAGACTAGTGGCACCATAGATTTTATGGATTATGTGGAAAATTATTGATTTGTGCATGCACTGAGTTATGAGACCTTCAAGACGCCGAAGAGGGGTAGTGATATGTTATAAGGCTACTGGACAACATGGTGGAGATAAGGGCAATTAGTGGTGACAGCAGTCTTGGAAGCTCAACATAGCTTCAAGCACATAAGATCGAGGTGGGGTTGGGATAAGGTCTCTATCCTCATACGAACGCAAAGTTTTGTTACAAGACTGAGGGTCGGATGTTGCATACATCCATTCATTCTCAGGGTAGATGCGGACATGCTTTTATCAAGGTGGCTGGTAAAGTCGCGTCAACACCACAAGTGGGTACAATGTACATGTTGGCCTGCGAATGTGTGTTCCCTTCATGATGAAGGGTGTGTGTTGGTTGATAAACACACCGTTGTGATGAGAAATGACTATGAAAACCGAGATTTGAGAATGAAATGTTTTAAAAGAAAAATAAGTTGTATGGCACACTCCAATTCAAACTATTTTCTAAAAGTCATACCTTAAAACATCCATTCACTAAGTCGTTGAACTCGCCCCCTCCCTTATATCCCTTTCAGGTAACCCTGGAAAGCCTACCCAAAGACCACCAGCTAACACATCTATCAAACAGGTATGGTAAGTTTAAAATTTAATGCAGTTTTGATTTATGTTATTCCAAGAAAGGTGTAGGTTTAAAGGACAACTTACACCTCACGGTTTAAAAGAAGGGGCAACACTTAGTAAGCCGAGAGAGTGGTGGGTTGATCACAAAGATCTGACTAAATTGAGTCAGGGTGTGACAATCCCCCTCAAGTTGACATTCCCAAATATCTCAAGACTCTTCGTCAACTAGGTGTAAGCCTTTTTCTCAGATAGAAAGATGTGGGGGCCGCCATGGACTTGCTAGCAAACATCAAGAAGTTAATGGGGATAGTCGGGATATCACTAGAGGACATGATGATCTTGATAGAATTCTTCCAGGAGGGTAGTGCCAAAAGATGGTGGGATAATGTCCAAAGCCTGCATACCTCCACATCCACCTAGGAGCAGTTTGAGGAGAGGTATGCGGAGGTGTACTTGGCTCCTCATTTGATTTATTAGAAGAACTAGGATTTCCTTCGACTTCAACAAGGGCTTAACTCTATATTGGAGTATGAAACCAATTCAATGAGTTAAGACCCTTTGCCCTGAACCTAGCCGAGCCGGTAGACATATGCCAGCGATTCATGGATGGTCTCAATATGGACATACGAGACCGTATGGGAGTACAAGGACGCCTCACGGATCTGGCAGCAGTGATTAGTATGGCTCACAAGTGTGAGCAATTGGTATAGATCTGACACTGCTAAATGGAGCAGATAACTCGGAGGGAGAACAAGGGCTAAAGCTGTCATGGAGGACGGAAGGAGCAAAATGACCTAAGATGGGGAAATAGGGTGGGTTTTCAAAAGAGAAAGGATGTACCACCACCAAGAGTGATCCCCACCCTACCACAAGGAAACCTTTGTTGTCCTAGGTGCCAAAGGTACTAGGAGGGAGCTTGCTTGTCATGTTTTGCATGTGGACAAGCGGGACACTTTGCAAAGGAATGCCCCACTCATAGAGAGAATAAGCACTAGAATAAGCTTGGACTACCACAAGGGAACCCAAGGACTCCCTGACAGAACGTCGTAGCCAAAGTACTAGCTAGGGTATAGAACCTCACCCAGGAAGAGGCTAGGAAAGACCCTAATACCGTAGCAGGTATGTCATGCCTCGACCTAGTTTGATCGGATCCCCATGAGCAACCCACCACTCTCCCGGTTTACTAAGGGTTTTCCCTTGTTTTAACCTAGGATTTGTAAGGCATCCTTTAAACCTGTACCTTTCCTAAAATAACATAAATCAAAACTACATAAAAATTTTAACTTACATACATGTCTTGTAGGTGTGACTAACATAAAGTTTTTCGGTAAGTTTCCCTTGTTTACCTAAAAAGGGATATAAGGGAGAGGTTGAATTCAACGACTTAGTGAAGGGGTTTTTAAGGTTTTAACTTTTAGGAAAAGTGTTTGAATCGGAGTGTGTCAGACTCCTTATTTTCTTTTAAAACAATTCATCCTTAAAATCTTGTTTTCATAGACATTACTCAATCCTCAATCATAACTGGTGTGTTTATCAACCAACACACACCCTTCATCATGAAGAGAACACACATTCACAGGCCAGCATATCCATTGTACCCATTGTGGTGTCGGAGCCTACCTTGAGAATGAGTGGATGTACGTGACATCCAACCCTAAATCCTGTAACAAAACTCCGTATCCATATGAGGACAAAGACCTCATTCCGACCCCACCTCGGTCTCATGCCCATGAAGCTACGTCGAGCTTCCAAGACTACTGGCATGACTAACTACCCTTATCTCCACCATGTCGTCCAGTAGCCCAAGACACATCACTACCTCTCTTGGGTGTCTTGAAGGTCCCATAACTCAGTGCATGCACAAATAAAAAATTTTCCACATAAGCCATATAATCTATGGTGCCACTGGTCCAACGGCCCCGACCCTCAACTCGACCTGCAGCTATTTGTCTTGACTGGACCGTAGACCTATCATGTTGCACTATCGCTAGTCCATCGAGTATGTCTTGTCCTATCTTGGTACCATGGCCAAACAATTCATTCATTTAAAGTTTTCATAGCTTAAACTCATGTTTGTTTATGAGCTCCTGCTTGTGCCAATTGGCCTAGGGCCCATTGTATGAGATTTTTTAAAATCGAGCATATTAGCCCCCAAGTTCAAAAACCGAGGCCTTTGGCCTATCTCAGCTATTCGAGCTCCCATCAAGAAGGTCTCCCAAAATTTTTAAGCAGTGGCACACAATTAGGGGAGAGCACTTCTGACAAAATAAAATTTTCA
This sequence comes from Trapa incisa, assembly GCA_030064435.1. Classification (NCBI taxonomy): domain Eukaryota; kingdom Viridiplantae; phylum Streptophyta; class Magnoliopsida; order Myrtales; family Lythraceae; genus Trapa; species Trapa incisa. The sequence continues at coordinate 9,056,352 of CM057775.1, read as the reverse complement.
TCTATCCATCACACCAACCAGGTATGAGGACATCTCCGCTTATAACCGATAAGCGAGTTTCTAGTTCCTTTTAGTAAGTTCATCATACCAACCAGGTATGATCTACTTACAATCGATAAGTAGTTTTTTCGTGTAATTTCCACATCACTCCTCTCAGGTGTGATGGTTAAAATACCACTTAATAGTGGGTTTTCATTTTTGAGGTGCTTATTATCTCAATCAGGTATGATATTAAATCCCACTCACCCATTAATGGAGTTAATTCCTCTTAATCGATTATTTATCTTCACATGAGTTTGCCCTTGTTGGCGTTCCCGATACTTCATGTCCCTACACGATATGAACATCCTTGTTTATTATCACTTGGCCTAATAGCCTTCATTCATCGTGAATGGATGAAATACTCAACTTTTCGATTTGTGGTAATTAGGTCCCTAAAGTTCTTTTTCTTTTAACTTTAGGTCCCTAATGTCGATTTCCCCCAAATTGAGTCACGAAACTTCTAAAATTCATCTTAGAACCTCAATTTATTCTAAATCACAAAAAGCGGTTCAAGTTTCACAAGTTTCCAATTTGGTCCCCAACTTTTCCAAAATTACCATTTTGCCCCTACTTTACAAAAAAGGTAAGTTTCACCCCAAAAATTCCAAAATTTGGCCAATTGGTCCTCCAACATCTTTATCATGCCCAATTGGCCATCATTTTATGAAATTGCACTTTAGTCCCTCGAATTTTTGAAATTCCAAAAATTTTCCCAATTTTACCTCAATTTCAATCTTCTAACTCAGCCAAAATTGATTTCATCAAATTGATTGATCAAATGAGTTTAAGTGAAGTTAGATTGGAGTTCCTACAACTTCATACGATTCAATTGCACTTTGAATCGCACAATTTGATGCTAGAATGAGCTCAAATGGAGCTTCCTCGGATAATTAGACTTAGAGAGAGAAATCTTCAAAATCTTATCGTCAAGGGCACGGTGGTCTGAGCTTTCAATTTGGCCAGATATCTCTTGTCCTAAGGTTACTTCTAGGATCTAGAAGGAAGGAAAAGTCACAACATGTAGGTAAGTCATGAAGTGATCAGGAAACCCGATGTTTCGAACAAGGGGAAAAGTGAATAAGGAAGTTGGTAAGGGACAATTGGATAACGACAAAGGTAGTTGGGGAACACTACTAGGTAACAAGAAGGAAAGAAGCCACACAACTCCTAAACGGTTGGAAAGGCATGAACTGTTATTGAGAAAATGTTCTAGAACTATAATGGACAAAAATAATTTTGGAACATGTCATGTTGTACAATCCCAGGAAAATGTGACTCAAATAAGAAAGAGTCCGTTAGTTAAGCATGACAAGGTCAAACCTAAAAACTTGGGTCGAAATTGTAGTAAACAAAAGATGGAGGAAGGACCAAAATAAGATAAAAAGAGAATCATATCAAAAACCCACGGGGTTAAGGATGAAAAGTCTGAAAGGATGTTGAGCTAAAGAGCATCAACAACCAAGGAAATAAATGGGAACGGGGAAGATCAGATGTTTATCGAATACCCAACCCAATGACTTAGATCATAACCCTCAAGAGGAAGAGTCTTACCCTAAGCAGAGTAAGAAGTGGACCTAAGGATGTACCTTGGGACTAGTGGGTAAGACATAACTGATCGTGATACACTCCATGGAGTGAGTGGATAATAGAAAGGAAGAAAGATTCCTTAAGTGCATGGTTTAAAGGGCTAAGTGAAGGAACAACCAAAGTACTAGCATGTCAAACAAACCCTAAGTTGACATCAAGGGAAATTAATCCTGATGCAAAGGATGTTGATTAAGCTTTGAGGACAAAACTCTTAAAAGGAGGGAGAGTTGTGAAATCCGTCATCTCGAATCAAGGAAAAACCGGGAAAGAACCGGTCAATTTAATGAGCAAACCAAACCACTTAAGAAACCAAGAATAATAAAGAGGGGTTAAAATGGGGAATTGGAAAATCCCAAGTGACCCAAAAGTCGTGAAAATCATGGGGAAGAACCATGAAGTCAATTGGATGGGAAAACCGGACTGGATTAAGGTGAACCAGATTGAACCGAGTTGACCATACATGAACCGGTCTATTAATTCATTTTTCTAGGTGGTCTCAGACCGTCACACCTTCGACGGTAAGCTTTCGAAGGTTTCTCTCTCTACGTATAGTTTTCCGGTGAAGCTCCGTTTGAACTTGTTCCAGACCCAAATTCTACAATTCAAAGCTCCATTTGATCGTATGGAAGTGTAGAAACTAATCCATGCTATCAATTGAGCAATTAACCCCATTTGAATGGCCAATTTAAAGTAATAAAATTTAGTCTGTGTAAAGGGATGAAATTGGGGGTGAAATAGGAGAAATTGGGAATTTCAAAAAATTGAAGGACCTAAATGAAATTTCTCAAAATTAAAGGTCAATTGGCAATGAGAAAGATGTTGGAGGACCAATTGGTCAATTTTTTAAAGAATTGGGGCCAATTGACAATTTTGGAACTTAGGGGCAAAATAGTAATTTGTAAAAGTTAAGGGACCAAATTGGAAATTTGGAAAATTTGAGCTCATATACCATTTTGAAAAAAAATTAAGGACCCAAGAGGTATATTGGAAGCTCTAAGGACTTAATTAAAAATAATTGAACATTTGGGACCTAAGGACAAAGCTTATGGACTTTAGGGACCTAATTGCAATAAGGCAAAAATAAGGGCCTTAGTGGAAATACATGGAAATAGAAGGGCCATTCATGCCAAGCTATTCCTTATAAGGATATTCAAACCATGTAGGAATGAATTCGGATAAGGGCGTGAGCAAAGGAGCTCAAGCAGAAGTTGGAAGCTGACTCGGGACGAACGTGTCACAGTCATCAAGTGAGTGGGCTTAATTATACTTCATTCTCGGTTGGAGTGATGAGCAATTTTATTACAGGAAAACCTACTTATCGGTTGTAAGTGGGATTATTTAAGCATCATATCCGGTTGGTATGATGAGCTTCTTTACTAAATGGAAAAACTCGCATACTAGTTGGAAGCGGACCTATCATCACACATGGTTGGTGTGATAAGTTAAAAAGGGAATATTTTATCATAAGTGTTTTCCCCTGTCTATGTGCCTTTGCTTAAACTATTTGGGAGACCTTCTTGAGGAGAGCTAGAACAGCTCTAACAAGCTAGGTGCCTCGGTTTTGAACTGATAGAACTCAAGGCCCAATTTTGAAAAACATGTGCAGTAGGCCCAAGGCTAGTAGGTATAAGTTAAACCCCGTAAACAAACATGAATAGGAAAAGCTATGAAAACTCTCATTTAAAATGGAAATTAATTTTGTGATTAGCCATGATACCAAGTCAGGACTGACAATGATAGATGAGTTGGCGGCAGTGCGTCACGGCCATGTCGACGGACCAACCTAGACAAATAGTTGTAGATCGGGTTGAGTGTCGGGGTCGTTGGACCATCGGCACTAAAGAGAATGACTAAATTATGAAATTTTTTGCTTGTGCATGCACCTATGGATTCGGGACCATCAAGACACCCAAGGGGGTAGTGACGAGTTCCAAAGGCTAATGGACGACGTGGTAGAGATAAGGGTAGCTAGTCATGCCAGCTAGTCATGAAGCTCTAGGAGCTTCTTCCGCATGAGACTGGGGTGGGATCAGGATGAGATCTTTGTCCTCATATGGACAAGAAGTGGATTTCGAGTCTGAGGGTCAGGCGTTTGGGACGTCCACTCAAACTTAGGGTAGAAGTCTAGGGCTTCTATCAAAGTGGACGATAAAGCCACGCTGATCCCCAAGTGCGTGCAATCTAGGACTGCCCTACAAATGTTTGTACCCTTTATGATAAAGGGCGTGTGTTTGTTTGCTAAATGCCTTTTGAGGCAAGGGTATGTGCTAAAAGAGCTAAACACACCAGGGATTAAAAAGGATGAAATGTTTTAAAAATAGTGTGCTAAAGATTTTGATAAACCAAGTTTTTTTTTAAACTCATTTCCCCAACACCCCCTCACTCAGTTATAAAAACTCACCCCCTCCGTTTAACCCCATTTCAGGAAGGAAGGCAAACACTTAAGGAATACCTTGAAGCCAAACCTTTAAGACAAGGACAGGTATGTAAGTTTTTAACATATTCAGTTTTGTATAATGTTATTCCAAGAAAATCAGGTAAAAAGGATGCTTGACTTCTCATAGTTTAAAAGGAAGTGGAATCTTTTATAGACCAAAGGGAGTGGCAGGTTGCTCACGAGGATCCAACCAAACCGGGTTAGGGCATGACACCCTACCTCAGGTTGGCCTCCATTAGATCTGAATTTCCAAAGTATCTTCCCTTTAGAAGTTTGATCCACAGCGAGTTAGGATCCTTTAAGAGTCTTCATGCTAACTTCATTAGCATAGCTTGTTGAAACTATGTATATCCTTGAACCCTTGACCAACTTGTTCCATGGTTGTTTGTCACTTTACCCAACTTATCTCATCCTACTCCCCTGTGCCACTCCTCCAAAATTTAGAGATCATAGAATTAACCTCATTGCATCATCCATGAGGCAACAATAAGCAACTCATTGCATAATTAGGTATTGTACTTAAAACATGTTTAATTAGAACCGCCCTCCCTGCTTGGGATAGATATATTGATTTTCATCCTTGGAGTTTAGGGCTTATCCTCTTTTTTTTAGGAAATTCAAACTTCTCCTCTTGCTTCTCCCCTATAGTATCGGAAGACCAAGGTATATGTCTAATGCTTGGCCCATAGAAAGGTTCATGGCTGATCTCTTAGAAAGTGATCTCTTACAAATTACTTTCTAAAATCAATTAGAAAGTGCATATACTATGAATAAAAAAAGGTAAGGAGAAAGGGGGTCCCCTAACGTAGTCCCCGACACGATTGTATCAGGTCTGATTTGCTTCCATTTATCAGTATCCTATAGCTAACTAAGATCACACAAGCAAGAACCTAGTTAGTAAAAATTGGATTGAAACCCATTATGTTTAGAAGGGCCTGGAAAAAGCCCCATTCCACTTTGTCATATGCTTTTGCCATATTATTTTTGATAGCGCACCATACACTCTTTCCTTTATTTTTATGTTGGAGGAAATGGAAGAATTAATGCACAATACCAATATTGTCATGGATTACTCAACCAGAGACGAAGGCACTTTGTTGGCAAGAAATGAGCTCATTCATAAGAGGTTTGAGACGATTAGTAATGATTTTTTAAATAACTTTATATGAAAAATTGCATAAATAGATTAGACGATACTAATTTATACTTTCAAGCGTATTTACATTTAGAATGAATGAGTTACAACAAGAATGACTTACATGTATCTGTTAATTGTTCATACTAATTAAAATAGCATGGTCATTGCCTACAACATGATGCAACTGTTGGGGCATAGTTAAGAAATGACTCACCAATTTCTCTTCCTCCCTAAAGAACTTTGCAATAGCATATACTCATACATTTTCTTTTATGCTTATTAAGCAAAATTGAGTAGTTTAGAAAAACAAACTATAATAATGAATGTCTCAGATGTATGGGATATAATACTCATAGTTCATTATGTCATTCGGAGATTGCATCCCATAGAATTAATGAATTTATCTCAAGAATGAAGTCTTGTAAGTGTAGTTCTACTCAAATTTGCAGTCCCAATAGTAAGGTTTTAGCTTCTATATCAAGTGTTTGCCCACAAGAGCACCACCCCCAATTAGAAATTGCCCTTTTGCATCCTACGCAAGCATTCTAATACCTAAATGATTTATGTCCATATCAAAAGCTACATCATAATTGATTTTAAACTTACATACGGGAGCTTTTTACCAAGTATGAAGGGGCTTTTGTAAACCCCACACTTTTGAGTTAAGGAAAACTGAGAAAAGAACCGGTCAAACTAAGTAAGAAAACCAAGTCGGTTTACATTTGGGAAAAAGCAATATGGAAATTTACAACTTTCGGGTAATCCAAAGGGTTCATTAAACCTTATAAAAGAAATTTAAGAAAAATTAGAAGATAAAAACCAAATTGGTTTAGGTGAATCGTATGAACATGCAGGAACTCAATTTCAACTCCAATTTCAACAATTAGAAGTGTTTGATCTGTCAGATTTATGCAATCAAATTCTATAGTGTTGAAGAGTTGAAATTGGGGGGAAATTTTGGGGATTTTAGAAACTCAAAGGGCCAAAATGTAATTTTATGAAATTGAGGGTCAATTGGGCATGAAAATAATGTTGGAGCACCAATTGAGGAATTTTAGAATTTTTGGGGCAAAACTTACCATTTTTGTAAAGGAAGGGCAAAATGGTAATTTTGGAAAAATTAGGGGACCAAATTGGAAATTTTGGAAATTAAACCCCTTTTTGGTGAAATTGAATAAATTGAGGTCCCAATATAAATTTTAAAGGTTACGAAACTCAATTTGAGGAAAAACCGACATTTGGGACTTAAAGTTAACGAGAAATAACTTTAGGGACCTAATTGCAAATAACTAAAAGTTTGGGTTTTCTCATTCATTGGAAATGAATGAAGGCTGTTATGCCGAGTAATAATGATCAAGGATGTTCATATCGTGTAGGAACGCGAAATACCGGGAACGCCAGCATGGACGAGCTCGCATGAATACAAAGAACCGATCAAGTGGAATTCACAGAGTTAACGGGTGAGTGGGTTTACTAACATCATACCTAGTTGGGATGATGAGCACAACTTAAAGATAAAAACCACTTACGAGTTGTGGGTGGAAATTTTATATCATATTCGGTAGGGGATGAAAAGTACCTCGGTATAAAAACCCACTATTTAATGGTATTTTAATCATCACCACTTAGAGAAAGTGATGTGAAAATTAGGCAAAAAAAACTACTTACCAGTTGTAAGTAGATCATACCTAGTTGGTATAATGAGACTTCCTCGAAGGAAGTTGAAAAGCCGTTCATCGGTTGTGAACGGAGATGTCCTTATACCGGTCGGTATAATGGATAGTAAAAACCTATTTTATCGGAAGTGTTCTCCCCTGACTGTGTGCCAATGCTTAAAATATTTGAGAGACATTCTTGACGAGAGCTCGAATAGCTCTTATAGGTCGAGGGCCTCGGTTTTGGAACTTGAGGGCTAGAATGCCCAGATTTTTGAAAATCTCGTACAGTGGGCCCAAGGCCAGTTGGCACGAGTAGGAGCTCGTAAATGAACATGATATATGTGCTATAAAACTTAATAAGTGAATTGTTTGGCCATGGTACCAAGATGGGACCGACATGCTCAGTCAACTAGCGGTAGTGCGACATGATAGGTCGATAGACCAGTCAAGACAAACAACTGTAGGTTCAGTTGAGAGTCGGGGCCGTTGGACTAGTGGCACCACATATTACATGGGTTGATAAGCAAACATTGTTTGTGCATGCACTATGAGTACGGGATCATCAAGACGCCCATGAGGGGTAGTGATGTGTCCTAAGGGCCCTGGACGACCCGGTGAGTATAAGGGCAGATCGTCGTTCTAGGTGTCTGTGCGAAATTTGGAGTAGCACCAAGCGCATGAGACTGGGGTGAGGACGGAATGAGGTCTCTGTCCTCATACGGACACGACGAAGTTATTTTAGGATTGTGGGTCGGATGTCACGTACATCCACTCATTCCTAGGGTTGAAGTGATCGTACTTCTATCCGAGTGGCAAGAAAAGTTGCTCCAAAGCCACTAGCGGGTTTAGTAGTCATACTGACTTGCGAATGTATGTAACCTTCATGATGAAGGATGTGTGTTGGGTGATGACACACCGGTAACTAAGAAATAATGGAAAAAACCCAAATTTTTAAATGAAGGGATTTTTTAAAAGAAAGGAGTCTGGCACACTCCATATAAATGTTTTTCTTAAAAGTTAAAAGTAGACCTTTGAAAACCCATTCACTGAGTAGTCGTACTCACCCCTCCCTTATACCCCTTTCAGGAAATCCTAGAAAGTCTACCTTTAAAGACCATCAACTAAGATGCCTGTAAGACAGGTATGTAAAGTTTAAAATTTTATACAGTTTTGATTATGTTATTCCAGAAAATGGTACAAGTTTAAAGGACGCCTTACTCTTTATGGATTATGATAAGGGGAAACCCTTTATAAACCAGGAGAGTGGCAGGTTGTTTATTGGGATCCGACCAAAACCGGATCGGGACGTGACAGCTTTAGTTTATTGTTGTTGCTAAGCAGAGTTCTACTTATCCCATTGTGAAGGAACTAGATGAACTCTTGTTAGTTGTGCTCAGTTTCTTTAATCATTTGTTGGCTTGATGAAGATGAGTTTTGACAAATAGCATAATTTATTTCATTCCATATTGATCAACATGTCATTGCAACTTTTCTCAATTTGTTTATTCTCACATTTTTTTATATGTAATAGGTTATTAGAATGTCGAAAAAGTGGACAATATTTCTCTTTATATTTTGAGATTTGGAGAAATGCACTAAGATATATTTAGTCTATTCACAATTAGTATGTGAATTATAAACTCAAAGCCAGAGCAAAAGTGACAAAAAAATCAAGTACAATAGATCTCCTAGATAGCCGTGTCTTTACACATGGACTATTTGAGAAAGTTCTCTAAATAATTTTTTTTTAATTTTGAGAGGGCAACTAAAATTCCAAATAAATTTTCACACATGTGAAATATGAGGATTTGATGGTGAGGCTATTATCATGTGGATCCTGATTTATGTTCAAAATAAAAGCATATAGAGAACTTATTATTATTTATCCAGATTTCTCTCAATTTCAAATAACCATGATTTTATTTCCTCTTAGATGGAGATTTGGAGAATTCTCTCAGCTTTCTAATTTGTAATGTATGATCTGATTCTCTCTGGCCTCCATCTTAGTGAAGACCAATTAATTAGGAAACATTCACTCTAGTGATTGAGTTCTTCGTCCGGAGAGAGGGTATTTGTGGGGGAGAACTAGGATACATTTGTCTGACCACATTCTAACTCGACACCATCTCATATATGCTATATGAATTTCTCTTTATTAATATACAAGCTTCTCCATATTAATAATGGTTATATGTCCATTCTTCCAAGCTCATTCAATAAGGAGAGGTTTGTTGAAAATGTGAAGTTTCTTGAACAACATCTTCATGTTCTTTTAATTCTGTGAGTTTTTGTCATATTATACAACATTAGTTCTATTCTCCTCCAAGCTCATTAAACAATTTAGGTGGAAGGAATAAATAGCAAATAGCGCAAGTTTAAATTAAATATAGTATAAATTTGATAAATACTTTATTTCTACTTGTACACACAAACATGACTTTCCATACTTGAATTTTCTTCATTATTTTTTTCATTAATTGATTTATTGAAATTAGATTTATCTTCATTTATAAACTCTTGTCATTAGTTAATGCAAGATATTTTTTTGGTAACTTTTGGTTGTATTTTATTCATTTCCATCATTGTGAACTATCTCTTAATGAACTATTTCTTATTGAACATCCATTTGTTCAAATCAACCTTATTAGGTGCAACAGGTCCATGGGCGATTCTAGGATTTGGGAAAATGAAATTAGTTGTTCCACCACCTACATGATGATAAACTTCAAATAAAAATAAATATGGAGATTTTGGACCTTTCTCAAACTCAAAAACTTTATCGCACAAGAAAAATGTCATAGAATGGAAATTGTACCAAGTAAAATTTAAAATTTTGTAGATAACTCACTTTAAATACAATCTTTTATTTAGCTAGATTTACTGACAAAGATTTATAATTTAACTCACAAATAAAAATTTCACTAATAGTTTAAATCTTAAATAAATTTTTATATATTACTCATTTTTTATAAATAAATATATTTAAAATGTATAATTAATATAAATTTGTACCTAAATTGAGTTAATTAAAAATTGTTTCCATAAATTAAGTTATTGTCCAAAGTTTTAACTCATAAATAGGGTTTAGTCTTTATTTTTCAATACATTCAAATTCATATACCACAATACTTATATTATGCTTCTATTCTTTCAGTAAAAAAATATTGTGGGGGTACATATAAATTTATGGGACCTCAATTAGTTTATATCAACATTATGATGTTCTATCTAATATGTAAAATACTCAAACTATAAATTATCAATTTAAAAGATTTGAAGTCCGATATTTTATTAGAGATAAAATAATTCCAGAACAATTTAAATCAACGGAGTAGTTATGCATGTACCCATTCATATGAGGGCTTAGCCTTTCCTCACCCTTCGCATTGTCTTCAATAATTTCGGGACCCCGGAATAGGAATAGGATACAAGGCCACAGTGTTGGTGGGGCCCTGTTCACAACGCTCCACATGTTATCCCCATGATTGAAATCGCCAAATCATTCACGACAAGGCCACGGCGATCATTTCTTCTCTCCATTTCTTTTTAAAGTCACATCAGATAACGTGCTGTTCATGGGGAATGGCTGCTTTGCCTGTCATTCCGATACTCTTTCGTTTCAATACCGTCAAATAATTATACGAATAGTTATCGGATCCATTGGGACGCGCTTGCTTTATTCAAAGCTCTTCATCGGGCTTCTATAGGTTTTTCTATCGTGATTTGTGGATGGAACACCCCACCCACCAAAGATGATTGGTCGAGGTGACGCCGATGATGGCTCTTGGCAAGCGATCCTTACTACTGAATCGGACGATGAAAGTGGCATTTTATTGAAGGATCAAAGTGGGCATTGGGTTACTCAAATGAATTGTTTGTGACATGCAAAATTAACATCCAATATGCTTATTTGTCGTTATGTATGTATATGTATGAATTATTTTCCATTTCTCAAACCTACTGCACATGTGACATATGTTTATCTAGTATGATAGTGAAACTGAACTTATATGTACGATCTTTTTATTCCAGATAAACTCTTCAAACTGGGGCACACAAATAGAAAAATATATTCTTTTGGAATGATAATGGAGAATGATTAATTACTTTTTATGTTATAAAAAATATTATTTGATGATAAAAATAATTTATCAATGATTTGTTTGTTAACTTATAAGATATGATTAGCTACACTTAATAGAACTATTTAGTAAAATCAAATTACTTTGATTATATGGTGTTTGTGTCAGCACCAAATGTAGATAATTTTTTAAATTAAGTGTTCATTCTATTCATTTCTATAGAAATCAATATTGTGAATTATTAAAATTCAAAAGCCGTTTGTCTCCACATGGTGTGATGATTCTGATGAAGTCCAACAAAATTAGATTAATCAATAACTTGAATAATTCATGTATATATATATATATATATAAGTTCATATTCATATCTTATGAACCAATAGAAATTATCATATTTTCAAAATTGAGTATACATGGAGCTTGCCAATTATGATAACATACTTTATTTAATGAAATATAAATTAACATCCATTAATGTGGTTTTGCTAATGAATAACTTCATTAATGTTAATAAAATTGTATATAATGCTATGATTATGAGTTAACAAATACAAATTATTCTCCTACAATACTTGCTATGTGCATATTGAACTCACTCGACTATTTTTGGAGCCTCAACCTCAAAAGAGATGTCGAGGTGAATGTGGCTCATCCACATAATTGGGTATGACTTGTCCAACACAAGGTGATTCATTCATCACTTTCAATGCATTTTCAATAAGTGAACTCTTAGGTGGTAGGTGGTACATCAAATCAAGCATTTGTTTCTACAATTTCATATATTCTAAAGTATAACAACATGCATATATTTTTTTATCTAAGCCTAGGAATACTATCCTCAGAACACACAACAAAAGTGCTACCAATCATACTATTTATATGTAGTCCACATGCAACCAACTAAGTAGGTCTTGTCCATAAGCCTCTATAGATAACTTGTTATACCATACTCGTTTTATAATAATATGCGTCTTATTATTGTAAGTCTGACGTTACTTAATACTTAGAATAAAACTTTTTAGAAACTTTTTCAAAAATATTTATTTTAAATTAAAAAATAAATTTAATAAATAATAATTGGACCAATTACTGCAAGGTGTACCTTCTATTTTTTGTGACTTTATATAATTTTAATGTATTTTTATACACCTGAGTTCCCTAAAAATAGTATTGGATGGACAACTCACTGAGTAGGATTGACTAACATTGTGGCGTTATATACACGATTCAATGCATACTATAAAATAGTTATAAGTGGTATTTTTAGAAAATATTTCACAATATTAAACTATGAAGGGGATTAAAGTTTTAATACACTGATCTTGTATATGACAAACTTGCAATACGTCCATTCCATCATAGTAGGACATTTCACAAGATGTATCCATAAGAAGACTTAAGTTTTCAATTTGTAAAACTTGTATTGGACATGCATAATATACATCACACACATCTTTTCCATAATAGAAAAATTCATGCGATTGTAGAATAGAAGTCTCATATGTTCCTATAAATAGCGTCCTTTGATAATGAGAAAACCGGGGGAAGAACCGATCAGTTTTGAATTTTTAACCGAATTAGTCTACAAACTCAATTAATAGAAAACGGAAAAATTGAGAATTTACACCCTACATGTGACTCAAAATGGTTCACAAATCTTGGAAAAGAACCTTAGGACAAAATGGGGAAGAAAAACCAGACCGGTTCAAGTGAATCGAGTTCGAACCGGATAGAACCGGTTTATGAACCGAGTTGATTCGTGAACCGGAACCAATAGAGAATAGGTAACGAGTCTCCAAGCTCCTTATATAAAGAGCCCCACCCCATTCATCCCCTCCGCACCTAAAAAGTTCACTCTCTTTGAGTTGCTTAGCTTTCTGGCAAAGCTCGAACCAGAGCTCCGATATAGGGTCATTTCTGAGCCAAAGAAGGTGACGTCGGGTTCATTAGAACTAGGGAGAAGTCAGCTACACGGTGGTGACTTCCATTCGTTCCGAGAGTCGTCGGAGAAGCACTGACGTGATCGAACAGCGTAGCAGCTCCGGCAGACCAAAGCTGCCCTATTTTGGCTGAGCTGAAATTGGCCAATTCAAGCCCTCCTCAGGCCAAACCAAGCCCTCCCAACACTTCCTCAGCTCAGCAAGGACAAGCTCACGTGAAATCAAGGAACCTGTCTAGTGTAATTCACGACATTAACAGGTGAGTGGGATTTTATATCATACCCGGTTGGGGATGATAAGTACCTTGAAATGAAAACCCACTATCAAGTGGTATTTTAAACGTAATAACTTAAAGGAGTGATGTGAAAATCATGCGAAAAAACTATTTACTGGTTGTAAGAAGATAATACCCAATTGGTATGATGAAACTTCCTCGAGGGAAGTTAAAAACCCGTTCATCGGTTATGAGCGGAGATGTCCTTATATCCGGTCGATATAATGGACAGTTGAAAATATAATTTTGTTGGAAGTGCTCTCCCTTGACTGTGTGCCAATGCTTAAACTATTTGGAAGACTTTCTTGACGGGAGCTCGAAAAGCTCTTATAGGCATGGGGCCTCGGTTTTGGAAATTGGGGGCTATTATGCCCAGTTTTGAAAATCTCGAACAGGTGGGCCATAGGCTAGTGGGCACGAGCAGGTGCTCGTAAACAAACATGAGATATGTGCGTAAAGCTTTAATAAATTAATTGTTTGGCCATGGTACCAAGACAGGACTAACATAATCAATTAATTAGCGGCAGTGCGACATGACAGGTCTCCGGACCAGTCAAAACAAACAGCTGCTAGTTAAGTTGAGAGTCAAAACCGTTGGAATAATGGCACCACATATTATATAGCATGATAAGAAAATATTGTTTCTGCATGCACTATGATTTTGGGATCATCAAGACGCCCATGAGGTGATGCATCCTAAGGGCCCTAGACGACCCGGTGAGTATAATGGCAATTCGTCGTATCAGGTGACCGTGCGAAATTTAGAGTAGCACTAAGCGCATGAGACCCGAGTGGGGACGGAATGAGGCCTTTGTCCTTATATGGATACGAAGAATTGATTCCAAGATTGAGGGTCGGATGTCATGTACATCCACTTAGTCTCTAGGTAGAAGTGGATGTATATCTATCTAGGTGGCCGATAAAGTCACTCTGAAGCCACAAGTGGGTTCAGTGGTCATGCTGGCCTGCGAATGTGTGTTTGACCTTCATGATGAAGGTTGTGTATTGGGTGATGACACATAGTAATTAATAAGAAATGGTGATAAAACCTGAGATTTTCAAATGAAATGATTTTTGAAAGAAATGAGTTTGGCACACTCCAATACTACTCTTTTCCTCAAAGATATGTTCTTGAAAAAAAAACTCATTCACTAAGTAGTCGTACTCACACCCTCCTTTCTATCCTTTTTTCAAGAAAAGAAAAAAATGACTAAGAATAATACTGAGCTTTACCCTCTGTCAGGTATGCTTAAATTTTCCTTAAGATTGCATTTTATTGGATATATGTCTTCCAGGGAACAAGGTTGAAATTACACCTGGCTCATCTCGAGTTAAAGTCGGAGGAAACTCCTCTTGAACCGAGAGAGCAGTGGGTTGTTCATGGGGATCCAACCAAACCGGGTTGGGGCACGACAACTAGAGTGGTATCAAAGATAAGTTCCCTTGAAACATTATTAATATTATGCCCTGATATTAACCCAACTCTAAACTATTGTGTAGGAAGGAAAGTCCCTAGGAAATTTGCGAAGAAATCCAGTCCTTCCCCTATAATCGTGAAAAAGACATCCAACCCAAGGGAGGAAGCTGTTCAAAGGTTCCTAAAGGGTGAAAAGAGGGTGCCCAAGGACATGGTAGAAAACTACTAGAAATTAGTTGAAGCCCTATTAGAACTAGAAGGTATCATATACCCTCCTCCTAGACAAGAAGAATCAGCAACACCTCCTAGAAGTCTGACCCCTCCTCCTCCAATACCACAATAACCGAAGAGGAATCCCACCAAGAAGGAGGCATGTGATAACTATTGGGATGCATATGCTACCTTCATAAAGGTCCACCAAGTACCTCCACTCACTCAATCTAACTTCAACCCATCTCAATGGGCGAAGTCGACTTATGAGTGCGAAGAGGAAGTACTAAGGCGGTACAAATTGGAGGCCATACATGGAATTTGTCCTATTAAGGAGCATGAAAAGACCCCAATCAGTTCCTCAAAGCCTTCTTATCAAGAGTCCCATAATCGTTCTAGGATTAACTCTAGCTATATGACCCTAAGGGATTAGGGGGTAAAGAATTCCTGTAATAAGCCAAATTTTGGCAAGAAGATATTTCCTAAGTGGAAGTGAAGTTTATTAAAACTCCTAAGTTGCCTTGAGAAAAATTAAGTGTAAGATAATAAAAGTTTAGATAAAAAGGGAACCCCTTAAGGAAGAATGGGTTATGGATAATTAAACTCAACCCTTAAGACTTACCTTAGAAAAATACGATATGTTCATCTAATGGAAATCCTAAGAAAAAGAATTAGAGGAGCAACCATCCAAGAGTACGTGGCTTTTGAGAGACAAGAAGTTTTGAGAATTGAAGATACAAGAAGAAGTATAACACCCTAAAAGAACCATAAGAATAGAAGATGATCGATCAGGAAAAGAGATTAAGAGTCCACCTGGTAAAGATGAAGAGAAAGTGCAACAACAGGAAGTCCCAAGTGTAACAAATTCCTTAGAAATTCCACAGGATAAGATATATATGGAAGGTAAAGTGTAAGTCTAAGAAAGAAGAAAAAAACAAAAGTAGAAGGAGCGAACTAAGTTCCCAATTTTATGAGAAAATTTCCAAAGGATAAGGCGATCAAACATCTGAAAATATGAGTGGAGTTTTGGGAGGTGGAGCATGATCTACTACAAGAAGGCCTAGAAAACTCAATTTTGGAACGTCAAAGAAATACTATAAAAGAAAATAACTTATTTGGACTAAATGATTTGGAGGAGTAAACGAAGTCTAACTAGAGACGGGGAATAGTGGGAGAATACACCACAACCAAGACAAAAAGGGAAACACTAGGGATATAAGGGTACGAAATGGTTTGGACATGATGAGGAGGAGAGACTCACCTCAAAGAAATAGGCGAACACTTAAGTGAGTGGAAATGAGGCAGGATCAACAAAAGGTACTCCTGGATCCAAAGAGCAAGAATAAGATGGCGAAAATATCGGCAAAATATACTCCAAAAAAAATTTAAGGATTTCAATAGTAGATCTAGAAGGAAATACATAGGGACAAGAGAATGAAAAGCTCATTAGAGAAAGTAATCTTGGAAAGACATTGGCATACCAAGGAAAGAAAGTAAAATAAACGAAATAAGCAATAGGATAATTCCTCAAGAACAAGATAATGGGAAAAAATAATCAGGTAAAAAGAAGGAAGAAATTACCCAACTCATGACTGAGAATTTGCTACAATAGTGTTGACTTAAAGATATGGCGACACTACCTTTACGGAGTTAAGTGTAGCATATACACAGATTAGAAGAGCTTTAGGTACTTCCTAACTTAGAAGGAGTTAAATATCAGTTAGAGGGGATGGCTAGAATTGGTGAAGGATTTTGATCTTGCAATAGAATATCACCTCAGAAAGGCTAATGTAGTAGTAGATGCCTTAAGTCACAAGTATCAAACTGAGACGACACAAATAAAGACAAGTTACCCATCCTTGTTACAACATTTGGGAAGGATGCAGGTAGATCCGAGGGTAGACAAGTAGGAAAGGCTTGGTAGCTAATGTAGCAATAAGACCTAGTTTAACCGAGAATATTAAGGCTCAACAAAGGACTGATGAAGAACTCCAATCTTAGTTGGACCTGGTAAACAAAGAAAGGAAACCAGACTACAACGTGCGAGGTGACGGAGTACTAACCTATAAAGGTAGGGTATGGGTGCCTCAACATAAGGAGTTGAAAAGATTAATACTAGAAGAGGCACATGATTCGGTATATGCTATGCATCCAGGCAGTACTAAGATGTATCGCACCCTCAAACAAGGATACCAGTGGAAGGGCAAGAAGAGGGACATTGTGAAATATGTGGCTCGATGTTTGTCTTGTCAATAGGTAAACGCATAACATCATAAACCATTAGGACTACTACAACCCTTACCAATTCTAGAGTGGAAATGGGAGCACATCACCATGGAATTCATCACGGGCATATCGGTGACCAAAAGGGGCCGAGATGTGATTTGGGTCATAGTGGATAGATTGACCAAATCAACACATTTCCTTCCTATTAAAGTGACGGAAATGGTAGAACAGTTGGTCGTCCTATACATGAAAGAAATCATAAGACTAAGACTGCATGGTGTCTCGGTGAGTATAGTATCGGATAGAGATCCAAAATTTACCTCTAGGTTTTGGCCAAGTTTACAAAATGCCATGGGGACTAAACTTCATATGAGCACGGCATTTCACCCATAGACAGATGGTCAATTGGAGTGAACCATCCAAAATTTAGAAGATATGCTAAGAGCATGCGTACTCACCATGAATAAAAACTAGGAGGAATACTTGTGTCTGATGGAATTCTCTTACAACAACAGTTATCAGGCCAGTATTCAAATGGCTCCCTATGAAACCCTTTATGGTCGACCATGACATACCCCTCAATTTTGGGAAGAAGTGGGAGAAAGGAAAATAGAAAGGGCAGAATTAATTAAGGATGCCACCGAGAAGATAAAATTAATAAGGAGTTGTCTTAAGACTACTTAAGACAGGCAAAAGAGTTATGCGGACAATTGAAGGAAAGATTTGGAGTTCGAGGTAGGAGATCAAGTGTTCCTCAAAGTGTCCCCCTGGAGGGGAATACTTAGGTTTCAGCAAAGAGGAAAGTTGAAACCAAGGTATATCGGTCCATAACCCATCATTCAAAGGATAGGACTTGTAGCTTATAAATTGAAACTACATCCTGACCTGAGAAAATACATGATGTATTCCATATCTTAGTACTTCGGAAATATCAGCGTGATCCTAGTCATATATTAGATTGACATCTAATAGAACCAGAAGAGAGCCTAACCTATCAAGTAGAGCTGGTACGAATCATCGACCGAAGAGACAAGAATTTGAGGAACAAAAAAATTCCTATGGTCAAGGTGTTGTGGTAGAACGGACCCATGCAGGAAGAGACATGGGAAACCGAGTCTATGATGAGGGATAGTTACCCTCAATTATTTAACGTGTAACTATTTTGGGGACAAAACCCTTAAAAGAAGAGGAGACTTGTAAACCCCGTATTTTGATAATTAGAAAATCGGGGGAAGAACCGGTCAATTTTGGATTTTGAAATAAATCGGTCTACAAGTTCGATTAATACAAAATGGGCAAATTGAGAATTTACACCCTTCCTGTGAATCAAAATGGTTCACAAATCTTGGAAAAGAACCTTAGGATGAAATGGGGAAGAAAAATTGGATCGGTTCAAGAGAACCGAGTCCGAACCAGATAGAACCGGTTTATTAACCGAGTTGATTCATGAACCGAAATTGATAGAGAATGGGTAAACTAAGAAATTTATGGATCCCTTGTGATCTAAAGGTATTATAAACGTTGGGAAGGAACATTAGAACAAAGTGGGAGAGAAAAACCAAATCGGTTCGGGTGAACTAGACTCGAACCGGATTGAACCGATTTAAGGAACGAGTCGATTTATGAACTGAAATCGATAAAGAGATGGTAAATCGGGAATGTTATGGACCCTAAATGACATAAGGAGTCACAAAAGTCATGGAAATGGACTTGTGAAGGAATTGGGGATGAAAACCAAACTGGTTCAGGTGAACCAGATCCGAACTGGTTTGGACTTATTTGAACCACTATTGAACCGGATCCTAAATTCATTTTTCTAGGAGGCTTAAATAATTCAAATTTGAGATTTGAGGCCACCATTGGATAGAAAAATAATTTAGATGAATTTAGAAATTTTTAGATTTGAAAAACTCGATCGAATGAGGGGTGAACCGGCTGGTTTAATCTTCGAACCCGGTTCGGACCGGTCCGATCTGGTTCGGAACAGAGTCATCTTCTTCCTTTAGAGGACAGCACTGTCCACTCGCCGAAAAATCGAAGCAGCATCGATGGAGAAGAAACGTTTTTGTTCGATATGTTTTAGGCCATCAATGTCTTTTATAAAGGTGCCAAAATGGACGACCAACGAGTCCTTGAGCTCCCTATATAAAGAGGCCCTCTCCATTCATCCTCTCCACACCTGAAAAGCTCACTCTCGCATGAAATCAAGGAACCGGTCTAGTGGAATTCACGGCATTAACAGGTGAGTGGGATTTTATATCATACCCAATTGGGGATGATAAGTACCTCGAAATGAAAATCCACTATGAAATGGTATTGTAAATATCACAACTAAAAGGAATGATGTCAAAATTATATGAAAAAACTACTTACCAGTTGTAAGTAGATCATACCTGGTTGGTATGATGAAACTTACTCGAGGGAAGTAGAAAACCCGTTCATCGATTATGAGCAGAGATGTCCTTATACCCGGATGGTATAATGTACAGTTGAAAATATAATTTTGTTGGAAGTGCTCTCCCCTGACTGTGTTCCAATGCTTAAACTATTTAGGAGACCTTCTTGACAAGAGCTCGAATAGCTCTTATAGGCCAGGGGCCTCAATTTTGGAAATTGGAGGCTATTATGCCTAGTTTTGAAAATCTTGAACAAGTGGGCCATAGGGCAATGGGCACGAGCAGGAGCTCTGAAGCCACAAGTGGGTTCAGTGGTCGTGTTGGCCTGTGAATGTGTGTTTGGCCTTCATGATGAAAGTTGTGTGTTGGATGATGACACATAATAATTAATAAGAAATGGTGATAAAACCCAAGATTTTCAAAAGAAGTGATTTATGAAAGAAACAAGTCTAGCACACTCCAATACAACTCTTTTCCTCAAAGATATGTTCTTGAAAAAATACCCAAGTCAAGGGAGAGCACTACTAACAAAATATACTTTTCAACTGTCCATCATACCAACCAAGTATGAGGACATCTTCGCTCATAACCGATAAACGAGTTTTCCACTTCCTTTAAGCAAGTTTCATCATACCAACCAAGTATGATCTACTTACAACCGGTAAGTAGTTTTTCTACTTGATTTCCACATCACTCTTCTCAGGTGTGATGATTAAAATACTACCTAGCAATGGGTTTTCATTTTTTGAGGTGTTTATCATCCCAACCGGGTATGATATTAAAATCCCACTCACTTGTTAATGCATTGAATTCCTCTCGATCGGTTCTTTGTATTAACGCAAGCTTGTCCTTGCTAGCGTTCCCGGTACTTTATATTCCTATAAGATATGAACATCCTTGTTCATTATCTCACAGCCTAATAGCCTTCATTCATTACAAATGAATGAGAAAACTAAACTATTCATTTATTTGCAATTAGGTCACTAAAGTTATTTTTCTTTAACTTTAATTCCCTAATGTTGGCTTTTACTCAAATTGAGTCCTGAAACTTTTAAAATTCACATTGGAACCTCAATTTATTCAAATTCACAAAAAGGGGTTCGATTTTCTAAATTTCCAATTTGGTCCCCCAACTTTTCCAAAATTACAATTTTGCCTCTACTAAACAAAATTGGTAAGATTTGCCCCAAAAATTCCAAAATTGCACAATTGGTTCTCCAACAACTTTATCATGCCCAATTGTTCCTCAATTTTATGAAATCATACTTTAGTCCCCTCGAATTTTCAAAATTCCCGATTTTTCCCCAATTTCAACCGGTTTATTAACTGAGTTGATTCATGAACCAGAATCGATAGAGAATGGGTAAACCAAGAAATTTATAGATTTCTTATGATCCAAAGAAATTATTAATCTTGGGAAGGAACATTAGAACAAAGTGGGAGGGAAAAACCAGATCGGTTCGAGTGAACTGGACCCAAACTCGATTGAACCAGTTTAAGGTCCGAGTCGATTTATGAACCGGAATCGATAAAGATATGATAAACTGGGAATGTTATGGACCCTAAGTGACCTAAGGAGTCACAAAAGTCATGGAAATGGACTTGTGAAGGAATTGGGGATGAAAACCAAACCAGTTCTGCAGAACCGGATCAGAACTAATTTGGATCTATTTGAACCACTATTGAACTGGATCCTAAATTTATTTTTCTAGGTGACTTAAATAATTCAAATTTGAGATTTGAGGCACCATTGGATAGAAATTAAATTTAGATAAATTTAGAAATTTTTAGATTTGAAAAACTCAGTCGAATGAGGGGTGAACCGAAGGTTTAAGCTTCGAACCCGGTTCGAACCGGTCCAATCCAGTTCGGAATAGTGTCGTCTTCTTCCTTTAGATGATAGCATTGTTCACTTGCCGGAAAATCAAAGTAGCACCGGCGGAGAATAAATGTTTCCATTTGATTTGTTTCAGGCCATCAATGTCTGTCATAAAGGTACCAAACGGACAGCCAATGACTCTCCGAGATCCCTATATAAAGAGCCACTCTCCATTCATCCTCTCTACAACTGAAAAGCTCACTCTCTCTCAGTTGCTTAGTTTTTTCGTGAAGCTTGAACCAGAGCTCCGATAAATGGTCATTTCTGAGCCAAAGAAGGAGAGGTCGGGTTCATTAGAACCAGGGAGAAATTAGCTACACAGTGGTGACTTCCATTCGTTCCGAGAGTTGCTAGAGAAGCGCCGGCATGATTGAACAGTGAAGTAGCTCCAGCGGACCGAAGCTGCCTTGTTTCGGCCGAGCTAAAATCAGCCAATTCAAGCCCTCCTCAAGCTAAACCAAGTCATCCCAACATTACCTCAGCCTTCCCATGGCCGAATTAGGATAGAAAGGTAAGCCAATTCGGCTTCCCTCTGCAATTTCTGATCAGTGTTAAAGATAGAGTCGGCCGAATTTCAATGACGAAATACTAATCCAATTTGACATCAATTGATGTCATTCTTGATCCTAGGAAGCACCTTAGGAGGAGAACTACATGCCTAGATAGAAAGCTCGGACCGTCGTGCCCTCACTGGTGAGTAATTGAAACTTTCTCTCTCTACAGTTCATTATCTAGCGAAGCTCCGTTTGAACTCTTCTGGCATCAAAACTTGTGATTCAAATTGCTAAATGATGTGAATCAAATTGGGCACGCTATGATTCACAAGTTAAGGGCCAAAAGATTTGAAGTATTGAATGGACTAATTGAAGCAATTGAAGAAACCCAAGTGGAAGCCCAAAGGAAGAGTCCAATAAGATCTCAAGCCCAAAAAAAAGAGCCCAATAAGATCTCAAGCCCAAATAAAGAGTCCAATAAGATCTCAAGCCCAAAAAAAGAGTCCAATAAGATCTCAAGGAGATGATTCAAATTTGAAATTCAAATTTGAATTTCAAGTGAGAGATTTATTAATGTAATAAATCTTCTAGAAGATTGTAGAATAAAATAATATATTTCCCAATATGTCTAAGATGATATACTAAGTTTAGAATTTTTATTATCTTAGATAACTATAAATAAATATATATAAAATATATTAGAAATATTTTCTATATGAATAGTTATATGGTTGGCATGTCAACCACAATATTTTATTTTCTAATTTAGATAATAGTTAATATTCTCAAGTGCCTATAAAAGGCTAAGTTTAGAGCATTGTAAAGATAGATCTTTAATTTCAATTTTATTGTGAGGCTTATGTCTTCTTTCTCTTTTAAGAGAACTATTAAACTTATCAGGTTTTTACTTGTGGCGTTCAAGCAATCAGACTTAGGGTTTTCTAGGAGCTCTCCTTAGAGGATTTGGGTGTGGCATCTACATCTACTCGTAGCTTGTTTCTTAACCAAACAAGGTATATTCCGTTTTTTTACTTGCATCGTGAAAGTCTTGGGGTCTATTCCATACTTGGTGTAGGGTGTCATTAGTATATTGGCAGGGTTCGCATCACTAAAGAATCGTATGAACATATAGAAATTCGATTTCAACTTTAATTTCAACAATTGGAAATGTTTGATCGGTTAATTTGATGACATTAAATTTGACTGTGTTAAGAAGTTGGAATCGGAGGAAAAATTTTGGAAAATTGGGGATTTTCGAAAATTCGAGGGACCGAAATGCAATTTCCTAAAATTAAGGGTCAATTGAGCATGATAAAAATGTTAGATGGCCAATTGAGAAATTTTAGAATTTTTGGGCTAAAATTTACCATTTTTGTAAAGGAAGAGTAAAATGGTGATTTTGGAAAAGTTGGAGGACCAAATTGGAAATTTGGGAAATTAAACCCATTTTTGTGAAATTGAATATATTGATGTCCCAAGGTGAATTTTAAAAATTTTTGAGACTCAATTTAAGGAAAAACTAGCATTTAGGGACTTAAAGTAAATAAAAATAATTTTAGGGACTTAATTGCAAATATATAACAGTTTGTTTTTTCTCATTCATTTGGAATGAATGAAGGCTATTAGGCCGAGAGATAATGATCTGAGATGTTTATATCATGTAGAAACATGAAGCACCGGCTACGCCAACAAGGACAAGCTCGCGTGAAATCAAGGAACTGGTCTAGTGGAATTCACGGCATTAATAGGTGAGTGGGATTTATATCATACACAGTTGGGGATGATAAGTACCTCAAAATGAAAACCCACTATCAAATAGTATTTTAAACATAACAACTTAAAGGAGTGATGTGAAAATCATGCGGAAGAACTACTGATTGGTTGTAAGTAGATCATATCCGGTTGGTATGATAAAACTTCATCGAGGGTTCATCGGTTATGAGCGGAGATGTCCTTATACCCAGTCGTTATAATGGATAGTTGAAAATATAATTTTGTCAGAAGTGCTCTCCCCTAACTGTGTTCCAATGCAAAAACAATTTAGGAGACCTTCTTGACGGGAACTCGAATAGCTCTTATAGGTCGAGGGCCTCGGATTTGGAAATTGGGGGCTATTATGCCCGGTTTTGAAAATCTCGAACAAGTGGGCCATAGGCCAGTGGGCACGAGCAGGAGCTCATAAACAAACATGAGATATGTAACATAAAACTTTAATAAATGAATTGTTTGGCCATGGTACCAAGACAGGACCGACATAATCAATAAACTAGTGGCAGTGCGACATGACAGTTCCCCGGACCAGTCAAGATAAACAGCTGCTATTTGAGTTGAGAGTCGGGGCTTTTGGACCAGTGGCACCATAGATTATATGGCATGATAAGAAAATATTGTTTGTGCATGCACTATGACTTCAGAATCATCAAGACGCCCATGAGGGGTAGTGATGCATCCTAAGGGCCTTGGACGACTTGATGAGTATAAGGGCAGTTTGTCATACCTGGTGACCATGCAAAATTTGGAGTAGCACAAAGCGCATGAGACTGGGGTGGGGATGGGATGAGATCTCTGTCCTTATACGGACATTAAGAATTGATTCTAGGATTAAGGGTCGGATGTCACGTACATCCACTCAGTCTCAAGGTAGAAGTGGACATATTTCTATCTAGGTGGCCGATAAAGTCGCTTCGAAGACACAAGTGGGTTCAGTGGTTGTGATGGCCTGCGAATGTGTGTTTGGCCTTCATGATGAAGGTTGTGTGTCAGATTATGACACAGAGTGATTAATAAGAAATGGTGATAAAACCCGAGATTTTCAAATGAAATGATTTTTGAAAGAATGGAGTCTGGCACACTCCAATACAACTCTTTTCCTCAATGATATGTTCTTGAAAAAATACCCATTCACTGAGTAGTCGTACTCACCCCCTCTATTCTTTTAAAATGTACTTTTCTCAAATTATGGTTTTTAACACCTTTCCCAAGGTTTACCAATTATTTTTCAAGGATTCTCACATCCTTTCCGAGGTTTTCATAAACTTTTTCTCATTTCCATATTCAGTGTATTTCATAAATCACACAACCTTCATCTTGAAGGGATCACAAAAACATTCGCAAGATGCAGTTACGCTGACTGCACCAACTTGTGGATCGGAGCATCTTTACTATCCACCCTAATAGAAGTCTCTGACTTCTACCCGAAGTCTTAGTGAACATCTCTAACCTCCTACCCTCAGACCAAAAATAGTCAATGTCCATATGAGGACAAAGACCTCATCATGTCCCCACCCAAGTCTCATCAGTTTTTTCGCTTGATTTCCATATCACTCCTCTCAAGTGTGATGATTAAAATACCACCTAGCAGTGGGTTTTCATTTTCGAGGTGCTTATCATTCCAACCAGGTATGATATTAAATTTCCACTCACCCGTTAATGCATTGAATTCCTCTTGATCGGTTCTTTGTATTCACACAAGCTTGTTCTTACTGGCGTTCTCGGTACTTCATGTTCCTACAAGATATGAACATCCTTGTTCATTTTCCCACAGCCTAATACCCTTCATTCATTACAAATGAATGAGAAAACTAAACTATTCATTTATTTGCAATTAGGTAACTAAAGTTATTTTTCTTTAACTTTAATTCCCTAATACCTATTTTTCCTCAAATTGAGTCCCAAAACTTTTAAAATTCACATTGGGACCTTAATTTATTCAAATTCACAAAAAGGGGTTCAATTTCCTAAAATTCCAATTTGGTCCCCCAACTTTTTCAAAATTACCATTTTGCCCCTATTTTACAAAAATGGTAAGTTTTGCCCCAAAATTTCTAAAATTGCCCAATTGGTCCTCCAACAACTTTATCATGCTCAATTGGTCCTCAATTTTATGAAATTGCACTTTAGTCCCTCGAATTTTCAATTTTCCCCCAATTTTAACCTTTTAACTCAGCCGAATTTAATTTCATCAAATTGACCAATTAAATGAGTTTAATTATTCAAATTGAAGTTAGATTGGAGTTCCTACACCTTCATATGATTCAATTGCACTTTGAATCGCATGATTTGATGTCGGAATGAGCTCAAACGGAGCTTTGCTGAAAAATTGGACTTAGAGAGAGAAAGCTTTGAATGTTTATCGTCGAAGGTGCAATGGTCTAAGCTTTCGACTTGGATAGGTAGCTCTTGTCTTGAGGTTCCTCCTAGGATCAAGAATTGCATCAATTGATGCTAAATTGAGTGAGAATTTTATCAGTAAAGTTCTACTGGTTCTCTCTCTAGCACTGGTTGGAAATTACAGAAGGCAGCCAAATTGGCTTACCTTTTAACTCTAATTCAGTCGTAGAAAGGCTGTGGAGGTGTTGGGAGGGCTTGGTTTGGCCTAAGAAGGGCTCGAATTGGCTGATTTCAGTTCGGTCGAAATATGGCAGCTTCAGTCCACCAATGCTGCTTCACTATTCGATCACGCCGACACTTCTTTGGCGACCCTTAGAGCAAATGTAGACTACGGGCATGTAGCTGACTTCTCCCCGGTTCTAAAGAACCCGACCATGCCTTCTTTGGCTAAAAAAAGACCCTATATCAAAGCTCTAGTTCGAGCTTCTCCAAAATTGGAGTAGCTAAGAGAGAATGGAGTTTTCGGGTGTGGAGAGGATGAATGGGGAGGGGATCTTTATATAGGAAGCTTAGGGACATCTTGGTCATCTGATTGGCGCCTTAATGGCAGTCATTTATTGCATGAAACTCCCTGGCCAGAGACTTTTCAGCTTCCTGGTGGTGTACGATTTTCCAACGAGTGAATAGTGCTGTCATTTTAAGGAAGAAGACGATACTGTTTCGAACCGTACCAGACCGGTCCGAACTGGGTTCAAAGCTTAAACCGGCTGGTTCATCCACGATTCGACCAAAATTTTCAAATATAAAAATTTTTAAATTAATATAAATTCATTTTCTATCCAATGGCCTCAAATCTCAAATTTGAATTTTCTAAGCTACCTAGAAAAATGAATTTAGCATCCGGTTCAGTAGTGGTTGAAACCGGTTCAATCTAGTTCAGATCCGGTTCACCTGAACCGGTTTGGTTTTTCATCTCCAATTCATCCTAAAGTCCTTTTTCTTGACTTTTGTAACTATTTAGGTCATTCGGGATCCATAATTTTCCCGCTTTGCCCTTTTCTATCGGTTCTAGTTCATGAACCAACTCAGTTCATAAACCGGTTCAAGCTAGTTGGATTTAGTCTGGTTTTTCTCTTCCTATTGGTCCTAATGTTCTTTTCCAAGGTTTTATGAACCCTTTGGGTCACTTGGGAGTTGTAAATTTCCTGAATTGCTCGTTTCCTGATATATTGGGTTAGTGAACCGGTTTGATTTTCTCACTCGGTTTGACCGGTTCTTTTCCCGATTTTCCTTAACTCAAAAGGGTGGGGTTTATAGGTACAATGCTACAACTTCGACCACACATCTCATTGGATCATTATGTTCATGTCAAACTGTCTATTTGAGCATCATAGCCAAACCCCAAACAAATAAATTGGGTTATTCTCTATAGAGTGACTCTACCTTCCACATTCACCAATTCAAATGTGCATAGGTCTCCTAGAGCACTTGATGTACTAGCTTATTGATAGCTTTCCTTGTACAAACCTTTCTAATCAATAATTCTTAGAACCATCAACACCCCGTACGGGACATCTCATGGTGACGTTTTATGATAATACACAAATAATAGTCTTAATATAAGAATGTAGTCTTTGTACTATCGACACTACTGGATGAGACCCGTGTCATGCCCTGAATTGGTTTAGTCAGATCCCCATGAACAACCCACCACTCTCCCGGTTTAATAAGGATTTTCCCCTTCTTTATCCTGGGAGAAATAAGGCATCCCTTAAACCTGTACCTTTCCTAGAATAACATAAATCAAAACTGCATAAAAACTTTAACTTACATACCTGTCTTATAGGTATAACTAAGAGGATGTCTTTGGGTAGCTTTCCCTTGGTTACTTAAAAAGGGATATTAGGGAGGGAGTGAGTTCAACGACTTAGTGAATGGGTTTTTAAGGTTTGACTTCTAAGAAAAGTGTTTGAATCGAAGTGTGCCAGACTCCTTATTTTTAAAATATCTCATTCTCAAAATCTCGGTTTTTGTAGTCATTTCTCATTCCTCAATCATAACTGGTATGTTTATCAACCAACATACACCCTTCATCATGAAGGGAACACACATTTGCAGGGTAGCACATCCACTGCACCTACTTGTGGCGTCAGAGCGACTTTACCGGCCACCTAAATAGAAGCATGTCCACTTCTACCCTAAGAATGAGTGGATGTACGTGATATCCAACCCTTAATCATGTAATTAAAACTTCGTGTCCATATGAGGACAAAGGCCTCATCCCGACCACACCCCGGTCTCATGCACATGAAGCTAAGTCGAGCATCCAAGACTGTTAGCACAACAAACTGCTCTTATCTCCACCATATCATCTAGTAGCCTTAATATGCATCACTACCCCTCT
Organism: Trapa incisa; assembly: GCA_030064435.1. Lineage (NCBI taxonomy): Eukaryota > Viridiplantae > Streptophyta > Magnoliopsida > Myrtales > Lythraceae > Trapa > Trapa incisa. Next base: position 9,028,058 of record CM057775.1, on the reverse strand, counting down.
TATGCATCTTGAAGGCCTCATACCTCAGTGCATGCACAAAACAATAGTTTTCAACATAAGTCATTTAATCTATGGTGCCACTGGTCCAACGACTCTGACCCTGAACTCGACCTACAATTGTTTGTCTCGACTAGTTAGTCAACCTATCATGTAGCACTGCCACCAATCCATCGAGTATATTGGTCATGTCTTGGTACAATGGCCAAACAAATCATTCATTTAAAGTTTTCATGGCTTAACTCAAGTTTGTTTACGATCTTTTGCTCATGCCAATTGGCTTTGGACCCACTATATGAGATTTTCAAAATCGGGCATATTAGCCCCAAGTTCCAAAACTGAGGCCTCCGAACTATCTGAGCTATTCGAGCTCCCGTCAAGTAGGTCTCCGAACAAGTTTAAGTAGAGGCACACAGCCAAGGGAGAGCACTTCTGATAAAATAATATGTTAATATGTCCATCAAACCAACAAGGTGTGAGGACATCTTCGCTTATAACCGATAAGTGGGTTTTCTACTTCCTTCTAGAAAGTTTATCATACCAAACGGTTATGATCTACTTACAAAAAGTAAGAAGTTTTTCTGCGTAATTTCCACATCACTTCTCTCAGGTGTGATGGTTAAAATACCACTTAGTAGTGGGTTTGTATTTCCGAGGTTCTTATCATCCCAACTAGGTATGATATAAAAATCCCACTCACCCGATAATGTAGTTATTTCCTCTTAATCGACTCTTTGTCTTCATGTAAGCTTGTCCTTGCTAGTGTTCCCAATACTTCATGTTCCTACACGATATGAACATATTTGTTCATTATCCCTTGGCTTGATAGCCTTCATTCATTATGAATGGATGAAATACTCAACTTTTTTGTTGATTGTAATTAGGTCCCTAAAGTTCTTTTTCTTTAACTTTAGGTCCCTAATGTCGTTTTTCCTCCAAATTGAGTACCGAAACTTCTAAAATACACATTGGGTCATCAATTTATTTGAAATCACAAAAATGGGTTCAAGTTTCCCAAATTTCCAATTTGGTCCCCAACTTTTCTAAAATTACCATTTTGCCCCTACTTTACAAAAATGGTAAGTTTTGCTCCAAAATTCCAAAAATTACCCAATTGGTCCTCCAACATTTTTATCATGCCCAATTTGCCCCCAATTTTATGAAATTGCACTTTAGTCCCTCAAAATTTTGAAATCCCCAATTATCCCCCAATTTCAACCTTCTAACTCAGTCGAATATGATTTCATCAAATTGATCGATTAAATGAGTTTAATTGTTGAAATTAAAGTTAGATCAGAGTTCCTACACCTTCATACGATTCAATTGCACTTTGAATCGTACGATTTGATGTCAAAATGAGCTCAAATGGAACTTCGCTTGAAAACTGAACATAAGGAAAGAAAGCTTCAAAAGCTTATCGTTGGAGGTGTGGCAGTCCGAGCTTTCGATCTGGACAAATAGCTCTCGTCCTGAGGTTCCTCCTAGAATCAAGAATCGCATTAATTGATGTCGAATTGAGGGATAATTCAGTCAATGAAAATCTATTTGTTCTCTCTCTAGCACCTATTAAAATTTAAAGAGGAGAGCCAAATTGGCTTACCTTTTCTCTCTAATTCACATATAAGTGGGCTATGGAGGTGTTGGGAGGGCTTAATTTGGCCTTAAGAGGACTCAAATTGGCTATTTTTAGCTCGGTCAAAATAGGGCTGCTTCAGTCCATTAGAGCTACATCAATATTCTATCACGTCAGCGTTTCTCCGATGATCCTCGGAGCAAATGGAGACTACAGGAATGTAGATGACTTCTATTCCAATCCAAAGAACCTAAGCATGCCTTCTTTGGCTCAAAAAATGCCAAGTTGGAGCTCTAGTTCGAGCTTCACCGAAAAATGGAGCGGTATGGAGAGAGTGGAGTTTTCATGTGTGAGGAGAATGAATCAGGAGGGGCTCTTTATATAGGAAGCTTGAAGACTTCTTTACCGTCCGATTGGCATATTAATGGCGGTCATTCATTGCCTGAAACTCCCTGGCCGGAAACTTTTCATCTTCACTGGCACTGCTCGATTTTCCAACGAGTGAACAGTGATGTCATCTGAAGGAAGAAGACGACACTGTTCCGAACTGGATTAAACTAGTCTAAACTGAGTTCAAAGCATAAACTAGTCAGTTCAGGCCCGATTCGACCGAGTTTTTCAAAATTAATAATTTCTAAATTTATCTAAATTCATTCTCTATCCAATGGTGGCCTCAATTTTCTAATTTGAATTTTCTAAGCCACCTAGAAAAATGAATTTAGTATCTAGTTCAATAGTGATTCAAATCGGTTCAATTCAGTTCGAATCCAGTTCACCTGAACCGGTTTGGTTTTCATTACCAATTCATCCTTAAGTCCTTTTTCATAACTTTTGTGACTCTTCAAGTCACTTGGGATCCTTAAATTTCTCGGTTTTCCCTTTCTCTATTGGTTTCGATTCATAAAACGACTCGATTCATAAACCGGTTCAATCTAGCTCAGATCCAGTTCACCAAAACAGGTCTAGTTTTCTCTCCCAAATTGTCCTAAGGTCCTTGTCCAAGGTTCTTATGACCCTTTAGGTCACTCGAAAGTTGAAATTTCCCAATTTGCTCATTCTTTATTAATTGGGTTTGTGAACCAGTTCGGTTTTCTCACTTGGTTTGACTAGTTCTTTTCTCGGTTTTCCTTAACTCCAAAGAATGAGGTTTACAACCTACCTCAAGCTCGATAGTATTTACTGGGGATGGCCCATTTCACACAAAATCACATGTTTAAGTATTTTACATGCTGAAAATTTACTATCAAGATTGTTTAAATGGAAATGCTCATTTTCATTGGCCTCAAATCCACTTTCACGTGTTTTCAAAACATAGTCTTAGGTTCACTTCCTTTTTTAAAAACATGGTTTTATGCCCACTTCTCAATCATCAATTTAGTTCATTTCACTCGACCATGGGCTCGACGCATTTCCTACATCAATGAATAAATAAAGATCACATACTTGTAAATATTTCTCTTCCATTCCATCAATCACTCACTCCATGGAGGTTATCCTGACATGATATGTCTAACCCACTAGTTCTAAAGTTTACCTTTAGGTCCACTTCCTATTCTGCATAGGGTAAAGTCCTTTTTCTTTAATGTTTTCATCCATGTCCTTGGATTGATTATCCCATAACCATTCTTTCCCTTATAATCTTAGGTCACCCCATGATGGTGATTCATGCCCTTTCCAACCTTCTCGAAGTTACTATAGTTTGCACCTTCTTGTCATCCGATAGTGTCTCTTGACTGCTCTCGGTGTTATCTAGTCATCCTTTTTTTCTTTTTGTCGGACTCTTTTGGTAACATTTGGTTCTCCTTATTTACTCGCTTTTCCTCATCTCCCCTATTGAGTTTCCCAGTTTCGACCATTGTGTTCCCCTCCACCTCTGGGCTTGCTAACTCTCTTGCAGTTTGCTCTCCCTTTTGTTTCCTTCCTTATTCTTAGTGGTATCATTGCACGAGGACTTTCTTCCTTCCAATACATCCTCAACCACTTGTGCCCCCTTCTTGGGTTTCTTATTTCAGGCTAAGCCTCTTACGGTTCTCATGTTGCTTCCTTGGCTTGATCTCACTTCCTACCTTTACCCTTCTACGTTAGGACTTTTTCCCTAGGAGTTTCATGTTCAATCTCCCTAACATTCCATGAAGGCTTTTCCTTCCTCCATTTCTTAAACCCTTCTATTATAGGTATGGTTGTCGGCTCTTAATCCTTCATTGTTCTCCAATTCCCCTTTTTGTCCCTTATCCCCTATGTGAGGGATTTTTAATCATTGGGTCTTTTCACTTCGGATTAATTGCTTTCCCCGGTCTGTTAGGTCCATCATCTCATTGTTAGGGCATGCACTTCTCTAAGACTCCTTCCTTTAATAGGCTCCTTCCTTTCTTCACCTTTTTTTTATTATTCGACCTTAATGTAACTGTCACACCCCAACCAGTTTGGTTGGATCCCTGTGAACAACCCACCACTCTCTCGGTTCAAGAGGAGTTTTCTCCTTCTTTAACTCAAGATGAGCCAGGCGTAATTTCAACCTTGTTCCCTAAAAAGACATATATCAAATAAAATGCACGCTTAAAGAAAATTAAGCATACCTGACAGAGGGTAAGGCTCGATGTTATTCCTAGTCATTATTTATTTTCATGAAAAAGGGATAGAAAAGAGTTTCTACAACTTAGTAAATGGGTTTTCAAAACTTTTAACTTTTAGGAAAAAGATTTGTATTGGAGTGTGTCAGACACCTTTCTTTAAAAAATCCTTTCATTTAAAATCTCGGTTTTTACAACCATTTCCTTATTAATCACGGTGTGTCATCACCCGACACACTTCCTTCATCAAGAAGGTCAAACACACATTCACAGGACAGTACGTCCACTGAACCCACTAGTGGCGTTGGAGCGACTTTATCGGTCACCTAGATAGAAGCACGTCCACTTCTACCCTAAGAATGAGTGGATGTACGTGACATCTGACCCTCAATCCTGAAATCAATTCTCTGCGTCTTTATGAGGACAGAGATTTCATCCCATCCCCACCCCAGTCTCATACGCTTGGTGCTACTCCAAATTTCGCAGGGTTACCTAGTACGATGAACTACCCTTATACTCACCAGGTCATCTAGGGCCCTTAGGACGCATCACTACCCATCTTGGGCATCTTGATAGTCCCATAATCACAATGCATGCACAATCAGTATTTTCTTATCATGCCATATAATATGTGGTGCCACCAGTCCAACGGCCCCAACCTTCAACTCAACTTGTAGCGGTTTGTCTTGACTAGTCCGGAGACCTATCATGTCGCACTGCCACTAGTTGATTGAATATGTCGGACTTGTCTTGGTACCATGGCCAAACAATTCATTTATTAAATTTTTATGGCATATATCTCATGTTTGTTTATGAGCTCTTTCTTGTTCCCATTGGCCTATGGCCCACTTGTTTGAGATTTTCAAAATAGGGCATAATAGCTCCCAAGTTCCAAAACCGAGGCCACCGGCCTATAAGAGCTATTTGAGCTCATGTTAATAAGATCTTCCAAATCATTTAAGCATTGGCACACGGTAAGGGGAGAGCACTTCCAACAAAATAGGTTTTCAACTGTCCATCATACCAACCGAGTATGAGGACATCTCCGCTCATAACCGATGAACGAGTTTTCCACTTCCTTCGAGAAAGTTTCATCATACCAACCAGGTATGATCTACTTACAACCGATAAGTAGTTTTTTTGTGTGATTTTCACATCACTTCTCTAAGTTGTGATGTTTAAAATACCAATAAATAGTGGGTTTTTCATTTCGTGGTACTTATCATCCCCAATCGGGTATGATATAAAATCCCACTCACCCATTAATGTAGTGAATTCCACTCGACTGATTCTTTGTATTCACATGAGCTTGTCCTTGCTAGCGTTCCCGGTACTTCGTATTCCTACTCGATATAAACATCCTTGTTCATTATCCCATGGCCTAATAGCCTTCATTCAGTCCAAATGAATGTGAAAAACAAACTTTCTATTTATTTGTAATTAGGTCCCTAAAGTTATTTTTCTTTAAATTTAAGTCCCTAATGTTGATTTTTCCTCAAACCGGTTCGATCTGGTTCACCTGACCTTATTTGGTTTTCATCTCCAATTCCTAATCAATTCCATTTTCATGACTTTTGGGACTATTTGGGTCACTTGGTATCCATGTATTTCCCAGTCTACCCTCTCTCTATCGATTCCAGTTCATGAGTTGACTCGGTTCATAAACCGGTTCTATTCGGTTCAAACCCGGTTCGGTTTTTCTAACCCATTTTGTCCTAAGGTTCTTTTCCAAGATTTATGAAACATTTTGAGTCATATGGGAGTTGTGAATTCTCAAATTTGTTAGTTTCCTAATAATAGGGCTTGTAGACCGATTCGGTTTTAAATTTTGAAATTTACTTGTTCTTTCTCCAATTTTTTCATTATCAAAGGGCGGGGTTTACAGTAAATTTATGCCATCCTTTGTCATTGTCCTCCTTATTGACACTTCCTTGGAATTGATCTTACTTGCATCTCATACAAGACTACTTCCTTGGGAAGAGTTCGGGTACCGTTTGCTGCAAGACATCTTGACTCCCTTATGCGAGGCTCATTTAATTCTTCTCATTGCCTGAGTGTGGTCTTCAAATTGTTTTTTTGGCCATTTGTTCTTTAAGGATTTTCTTTATCCTTCTCCCCCCAACGCTTGGCCTTTTATCTCTCCCCTCTTAGTCAGAATTTTCATAATTTCCACGAAGGTTAGTTCGTTAACCATCTTGTCCCTACTACTATCCTCATTCCACTGTTTTGAGATAGTCATCTCTTGAATTCACTTGCTCTTGATGCCCATCATGTCGCCCTTTTTAGGGTGTAGTCATAACTACTTCCCAATCCTTCCTTCCTCCTTCAAGGGACTCCTGAGTGTCGGGTTATTTTCATGTGTTCCATACTATGTCCAATCGTCCAATCATGATTCCCTTGAGTTATACACATCCTTCCAAGCTTTCTTCCCTTAATACTTATTCTCCCCACCTGGCTCCTACAGCTACCAACCCTAGAACCTCTTGATGTCGTTTCTCAACTTTACCTCTTTTTGGGGAAATCTCGTGGATACATTTTATATACCTTATTTTTTGTTGCCCTTCTTTTGAGTTGTCCCTCTTAAAGAAAGGTACAGTTCCTCTTTGTTTCGGAGTTTCTTGACTCATGTACGAGAGTTCACTTAATCCCTGTTGGTCATTACGTTCCCTTCTTATTCTAATCCATCCACTTCTACATGTTACTACATTGTTTGATGCCACCTTTCCTTTTTCCCTTTCCTCGAGTTTATCTCATTCTTTGGACATGCAGAAGTGTGCTTCCCTTGCACTCGGCCCTTTTTTCTTTCATCTATGTGATAATATTTGCGAGGTCGAGTTCTTCAGACTCTGGGGGAAGTCAACTATATGATAGCAACCTCCATTCGATCTGAGTATTGTCGGAGAAGCGCCGACATAATCAAATAGGGAAGTAGCTTTGGCGGACCGAAGCTACCCTATTTCGGCTGAGCCAAAATCGACTGAATTCAACCCTCCTCCAGCCAAACCAAGCTCTCCTAACATCTCCACAGCCCTTAGATGACCTCAACTGAGCTGAAAGGTAAGTCAATACAGCTCTACTCAGTCGTTGCAGGTCAGAGTTAGAGAGAGAAAGTACAGAATTTTACTAACAAATTTCTTCCTCAATTCGAGGTCAATTGCAGGAATTCCTAACCCTAGACAATACCTCAGGAAGAGAACTATCTTCCCCAATAGAGAGATCAGACTGCCACACCTCCGATGGTAAGCTTTCGAAACCTTCCCTCTCTACGGTATGTTTTTCAGCGAAGCTTCGTTTGAGCTCAATTTGGACCCAAATGACGCAATTCAAAGCTCAATTGAATCGTATGGAAGTGTAGGAACTAATTCATACCTTCAATTGGAGCAATTAACCCTGATTGAATGGTCAATTTGATAAAATCAAATTCTGCCCGTTTGAAAGGGTCCTTTGCCTCTTGGTTAGGTCATGTCCCTTCCTACGAATCCCTTTCTTGGTAGGCTCCTTGTTCTTCCCTAGAATTCTTAAGGTTTCCTAGTATTTAACTTGACTTGTCGCCTTTGTCCCTTTGGGCTTGAAGTTCCATACACCTATTTGAGACTATTTAAGTTAAGCCATCTTAGGGTGGTTAGTTAGTACTAATTCATTTTTGAATTCTTTCCACCTTTCCATTTATGTGAAGGTTTTTCCTATAGTCTTTCTTCTCAGGTGGTCCCTCCATGCTCTAACTTGGTCCTCATCGATACATTTGGGTGTATTCCCATCCCTTGTTGTTAGTGCTAACTCGTTGCTAATGGAGAGACTAGCATAGAAAAAGAAAAAACTTTATTAATATTTATTTTTTTTCAAGAATAATTCTTGTTGTACTTAGCTTATTACAGATAATTCTCCCTACTTTTCCTTCTACATCCTCGAGGTCATAGGCCAGGAGGTAGCCTCCGAATTATTTTGGGATTCGTGGTCCGAGGGCTCCGAAGGGCTGCTAGATGTCCATCCATATTCTTAGCGGAACTCCCTGCTAGGATGAACCCCATGGAATACCTCGAGCTCGTACCTTTCCAGCATCTCATCTTCGCATTAATAGGCCCACTTTATCCATTTGGTGGGGTCTAAGTTGTATTGAGCTAGTGGGGGCTCCTTGAAAACCTTCATGAAGGTTGTGTGAGCATTCTAATAGTTGTTCTAGGCCTCCCTTCGAGTTGGAGTCCTTTTCAACTATCGTGGTGCTTGAGGTGGTGTTTGGTCTCTTGGAGGAGGTATGAGTTCTTCCTACCTTGAGGAGGGATAAGGTATGTTGGATGGTTTCAAAATCTCCCCAAGAAGCTTCCTATAGTCCTCGACCATGTCCTTTGGCACCCTCTTTTCGAATTTAGCAAGTTTTTGGACGTTTATCTTGCTTGAGGTAGGAGCCTTTTTCAAGGGTCTGTGAGTGGGGTTGGTTTGCATGGAAAATTTCCTAGAGACTTTTCTTCCTATAGGGTAATTAAATCTTTATTAATGTTAGGTCATAGTTTTGATAATGCTTTCAAGGGAACCTAGATCTTATACCACTCAAGTTGTCATGCCCCAACCCAGTTTGGTCAGATACCTGTGAGCAACCTGCCACTCCCTTGGTTCAAGAGGGGTTTCCTCTTCTTTTAGACAAGAGGAGCCATGCGAAATTTCAAATCTTGTTCCCTAGAATAGCATTAATCAAACTAAAATATGCTTAAAAGAACTTTATGCATACCTGACTTAGGGTTCATCTTCTCAAGCTCTCTAGTGGATCTCTTTTTTTCCTGAAAAATGGATAAAAGGAGGGGGTGAATTTCTAAAACTCAGTGACCAAGTGTTAGGAGTGAGTTTTAAGAAAATGATACTTAGTTTATTAAAACCCTTTTTATAATCTTTCTTAACTCATTGGTGTGTCTAGCTCTATTAACACATCCCCTTGCCCCGGGAAGCATTTAGCAAACAAACACATGCCCTTTATCATAAAGGGTATGAACGTTCACAGGACAGTCCTAGATTGCACCCACTTGTGGACCAGTGCGACTTTGCCATCCACGCTGATATAAGTCCTAGATTTTTACCCTGAGTTTGAGTGGATATCCTAGATGTCGAACCCTCAGACCCGAAATCTACTTCTTGTCTGTATGAGGATGGAGAACTCATCCTGACCCCACCCCGGTCTCATGTGCAAGAAGCTTTGAGAGCTTCATGACTAACTGGCATGACGAACTGCCCATATCTCCACCATATCGTCTAGCGGCCCTTGGACCCATCACTACCACCTAGGGCGTCTTAATGGTCCTGAAACCATGAGTGCATGCACAAACAATAATTTTTCATCATTAGCCATATTTTTTGGTGCCGACGGTCCAACGGCCCTGACACCCAACCCAGCCTACATCTATTTGTTTAGGTCGTTCGATCAACCTAGCCCTGATGCACTGCCTCTAGGCCATCAAGCATTATCAGTCCTAACTTGGTATCATTGCGAATCACACAACTGATTCCATTTTAAATAAATGTTTTCATGGCTCTTCTTACTCATTTTTATTTATGGGCTTCAGCCTATGCCCACTAGCCTTGGGCTCACTGCACATGTTTTTCAAAACTAGGCCTTGAGCACTATGAGTTCAAAACCGAGGCCCCTAGCCTATTAGAGTTCTTCTAGCTCATGTAAAGAAAGTCTCCAAAATTATTTAAGCAATGGCACACAGTCAGGGGAATACACTTCTGACAAAATCTCTTTTTAACCCATCACACCAATCGGGTGTGATGATAGGTCTGCTTACAATTGGTATGTGGGTTTTTCCTTTCCGTAAGTGAGCTCATCATACCAATCGGGTATGATGTTTAAATGATCCTACTCATAACCAATAAGTAGGTTTTTAACTTTTAAAATGTGCTCATAATACTAACCGGGTATGAAGTATAAAGTTCCCACTCACAACCGGTAAGTAGTTTTTCTTTAATAAAAGTGTTTATCACCCGAACTTGGCATTACGTTAGATAATCTCACTCACAATGGATTTTTAGTTTAAAATGTGATCATTACCCCAAACGAGAATGAAGTATAAATAAGCCCACTCACCCGGTGATTCTGACGCGTTCATCCTTTGTCGATTCTCCAAGTCTAAGTATGGATCCCTTGTTAGTGGTCCGATCTTAAGAGTCCCTACAGAGTTTGACCACTCTAATATGTTAGGGTTTGGTTTAAAAGCTTTCTATATTTTCAGTATTAGCCACTAGGCCCAATTTCTGGTTTATTGCACTTAAGTCCCTAAAGTTCATACTTCTCGACTTTAGGTCCCTAGTGTTAAATGTTTTCCCAAATCAAGTCTCAAAGACTTCCAATATCCTCCCTAGGTCCTTAATTTACTTAAATTTGTGTAAGGGGCTTAAGTTTTCCTAATTCCCAATTTGGTCTCCAATTTTTCCAAAATTACCATTTTGCCCCTACTTTCCAAAAATAGCCATTTGGCCTCAATTCTTTCAAAAACTGACCAATTGGAAGATAGTAACCACACTCTCTGGATCCCCTTAGTTCTATTATAAACGATTATGGTTAGAACAGTGTCATTTTCTACTGCATATGGCCACTCATTAGAAAACAAAAATACACAGTGGGTTTCAGTTTATACCTCACCAAAGAGAGGGCGGTAAAGGTCAAAACTGGTAGGGTTGGAAAAGTGAATTCTCCATGAGCTTAGTGCCACCTTGATCACTCACAGAATTAGTTGGAGTTGTCTAAAATCCTCGATTTACAAAGGGGTGTTTGAAAAAGAGAATCACTAGAGTCATTATAATGAAATACAACTACAAGGATTACCTTTCATCCAAAGGGCCGATGGGGTTTGGTTGCTGAGGCCTAGATGAGGTCGTGGGAATTTGGGGGGTGAATTTAGACATCATGACGATTGAGGATTTAAACCCAAAAGAAGTCAATCTTCTTTATGTCACTTGGGGGTTAGTTACTATATAGGCTTCCCGATGCTAGCAGAGGGGTCATTGGAGTGGGTCTCCACTATGGGGTGGAATTTGACCTTTGCACGAGCACGGAGAGACCAAATGTGGAATATTGGTGGTTAAAACGGGCAAAATTTTGTCTCGAAAGACTCTAGAGATGGGGAGCTATCTAAGAGCTTCTCTCACTATATTCATACAAGAATTCTACTATCTAAGGACATATTTTTTGAATTAATCATATGGAGAGGTAGAGGGATGAGTTGTCAATTGAATGACAATTTTTAATGCATGGGATTTGGCCTAAAATTGATCTACTTTAGAGATTCCATTTCATGTGTTGTATGAGAAATTCTGATAAAAGTGGGTGAAGGGTGGTATAGATCTAGGTCGCTTAGTTGGGTCATGGATCCTCAATCAGGCGAGGGAGACAACGTGTCATTGACCCTGAGTCGGGTGAGGGAGACAACGTGTCATTGACCCTGAGTCGGGTGAGGGAGACAACGTGTACATTGTGAGATCAGTCCTCATAGTGTTGAATTAGTTTTCGGTGATGAAATCTCCTGGTTCGGCCAATTTGACCTTCTCTTGGTCGGTTCCCCTCGAATTTGTCTAGTTCTTGACCCAAATTATTTTTATAAAAACTCCTTAATTGTTACACTATGATCTAGAGACAAGAATTTTTGCTTCCCTAATTTTTAGATCCTTCAAAAAAAATCCTAATGTCTATGGGCCAGAGCCTATTCAATACTGATTTAAACTAGTTTTCTCTTAGGCTCTTTCCTGATCCTTGATTCACATTCTAGGAATGTCCAATGGAGAAACTCTAGGGTATATATTGCATTTCCACAACATTGGGATAAAACTAACTCTAATTTCGATATTGTTCTACTCTAGTTTGGTTTGTATTCGCGGTTCCACTTTCAGTCCCTAGTCCAATTGAGTTAGAAGTTTTGTACTCAAAACCATTACATCATAGATGAACAATTAATCCTCCTTTGCAATGATCTAGTTGGTCATTTTCCTTAATTCCATCATTGTTCACTCGTCCTATGACAATGCATTTCTTACTATGTTTCTTTTGTCCTTGTTTAAATTTACACATTATTTAGGTCAATCCTTTTACTTGCACTTGTCCCATGTATTCTTAGGTCTAAATGCTCCTTTCTTTCCACCTAACCCGAGAATTCGTTCTTCCTCTACATCATGTTCCTTCCTGGAATTTCTTGACACTTTATAGAGCAAAATTTATTGTCTCATTAGGTTGTACTTATTTCCTCTTCTTTGTCCTAATAATGCATGTTTCCTTCCAAAAAGTCATTGGTTGTTTCATTATACTTCAAAATAAACTTTTTTTGCTCACAATCCTTGGATTCCCTTTGAAAGTACATTCCTAAGTTTGGGGTCTACCCCCTTCTAGTACCTGTGATGACGCATGTAATGCTTCTCCAAAGGTGTTGACCAGCGATTAATTTACGGAAGGTCTCCTCTTATCTCGCCCCCTTTTGCTACCTTAATACTAGAATGGTTCTGATGATTTTGGAATCATTTACTACCCATGGAGACTTGTATTTTCTCATGAATTCACCGAGGTCTGAAGCCTCTAACTCACTACATATGCTCATTACAATTCAATCGTATGTACTAGTTACCTCTTTTTGCTTGGGTAATAACTCCTTCTTGCAACATATCTTCATGTGATCATCCCATTTTGAGCCAAAACTATGTAATACTCTTACAAGAAGGAGGTTGACTAACATCGTCGACTAGGAGGATCTCATCCACATGGCTTTAGCGCGCCACTACCTCATTCTGATTTCTCCATCCTACAACTTGAGTGCATTGGTCTTCTATGTTATCTTACCACTCTAAAAATTGATTCTCATCTTTCTGTCATGCTCTCTTCAAGTTTTTCCTCGACATTTGTGAGTGAGATAAGTACATCATAGTATACTTAGTTGAGATTCATCACGTGGGTGATGGCAAAGGAATATGTCCTAGCTCTCTACCCTAACCAATCAATATAGGTCATCATCTTTCCTCAAAATAATACTCATAGCTTGAGCACATTGATGTTCTATTTACATGTCTTTGTTAGACTCCTAATGTCATTTCATGGACATAACCCCTTCTTGTAGAATTGGATTTATAACGGCCCAACCCAGCTTGGTCGGATCCCCGTGATCAACCTGCCACTCATCCGATTTATTAAAGAGTTTCCCCTTATAAAAAAATCCGTAAAGAGCAAGGTGTTCTTTAAACTGCACCTTTTATTAGGAATATCATAAATCAAAACTGAATAGTATTCTAAATTAATCATACCTAACTTGCAGGCATTTAATTGCGCAAGTCTTTCAAGGATCAATTTTCTGGGATTTCTTGAAAGGATATAAGGGAGGGGGTGAGTACAACTACTCAGTGAATGGGTTTCAAATCTTTTAACTTTCAAGAAAAAAACTTTTATATGGAGTGTGCCAGACTCATTTATTTTCAAAAATCCCTTCATTTAAAAATTCAGATTTTTCCATTATTTCTTATTTACTACGGTGTGTCAACACCCAACACACATCATTCATCATGAAGGTTACACACATTTGTAGGTCAACAAGACTACTGAACCCACTAGTGGCTTCGGAGCGACTTTACCGGCCACTCGGATAGAAGCACGACCACTTCTACCCTTATATCGAGTGGATGTACGCGACATCCAACCCTCAATCCCGAAATCAATTCTTCGTGTCCAAATGAGGATAGAGACCTCATCCTATCCCCACCCCAGTCTCATGTGCTTGGTGCTACTCCAAATTTCGCACAAACACCTGGAACGACGATATGCCCTTATACTCATCGGGTCGTCCAGGGCCCGTAGGACACATCACTACCCCTCATGGGCATCTTGATGATCTCGTACTCATAGTGCATGCACAAACAAAGTGTTCTTAAATTGCCATGTAATATGTGGTGCCATTTGTCCCAACAGTCCCAACCTTCAACTCAACCTGTAGCCATTTGTCTTGACTGGTCCGAAGACCAGTCATGTCGCACTACTGCTAGTTGACTGAGTATGTCAGACCTGCCTTGGTACCATGACAAAAGAATTTACTTATTAAGGTTTAATGGCACATATATATATATATATATCATGTTCTTCTACAAGCTCCTGCTCGTGTCCATTGGTCTATGGCCCACTGTTCGAGTTTTTCAAAAACAAGGCATATTAGTCCTCAAGTTCCAAAACCGAGGCCCCCGGCCTAAAAGAGCTATTCGAGCTCTCGTCAAGAAGGTCTCCCAAATAGTTAGAGCATTGGCACACAATCAGGGGAGAACACTTCTGATAAAATAGGTTTTCACTGTCCATTATACCCACCAGTATAACAACATCTCCGTTCATAACCGATGAACGGGTTTTCAACTTCCTTCGAGGAATTCTCATCATACCAACCGAGTATGATCTACTTACAATCGGTAAGTATTTTTTCCGCATAATTTTCAAATCCCTTTCTAAGTTGTGATGAATAAAAAACTACTAAACAGTGGGTTTTTATATCGAGGTACTTATCATCCCCAACCAGGAATGATATATAATCCCACTCACCCGATTGTGCAGTAAAATTCCACTTAGTCAGGTTCCATCCTTAGTAAGTTGGACCTCGACTGGCGTTCCCAATGCCTCATTCTCCTACATGAAAATGAACATGGTTCTTCATTATTTTTTGGCCTAATAACCCTCATTCGTTACAAATGAATGAGAAAACCCAACTTTTCATATATTTACAATTAGGTCCCTAAAATTTTTTTTCTTTAACGTTAAGTCCCTATTGCCGGGTTTTTCCCTAAATTTGAGTCCCGAAACTTTTAAAATATACCTTGGGACATCAAATTATTTAATTTCACACAAAGAGGTTTAATTTCCCAAATTTCCAATTTGGTCCCTCAATTTTTAGAAAATTATCATTTTGCCCCATCTATAGAAAAATGGTAAATTTTTGCCCCAAAAATTCTAAAATTTCTCAATTGGCCCTATAATATTCTTATCATTACCAATTGATCCTCAATTTTAGAAAATTACATTTTGGTCCTTCGAATTTTCAAAATTTCCCAAATTTCCCCAATTTCAACTCTTCAAAACTATCGAATTTGATTTCATTAAATTGACCGATCAAACACCTCTAATTGTTGAAATTGGAGTTGAAATTGAGTTCCTACACATACGATTCTAAGGAACTTTGAATCGCAAATTTTAACGTCGAAACGAGCTCAAATGGAGCTTTGCCGAAAAACAGACTATAGAGAGAGAAAGCTTCGATTTCTCACCGATGAGGGTGCGGCAGTCGGAGCTTTCTATCTGGCCAGGAAGCTCTCCTCTAGAGGTTCTTCCTAGGATCAAGAATGACATCAATTGATGTCAAATTGGATTAGAATTTCTTCATTGAAATTCGGCCAACTCTCTCTCTAACAACGATCTGAAATTGTAAAGGGGAGCTGAATTGGCTTACCTTTCGGTCATGGAAGGGCTGAGGAGGTGTCGGGAGAGCTTGGTTTGGCCTGAGGAGGGCTCGAATTGGCCGATTTCAACTCGGCCAAAACAGGGCAGCTTCGGTTCGCCTGAGCTACTTCACTGTTTGATCACGCCGGTGCTTCTCCAGCAACTATCGGGACAAACGGACTCCACCAACGTGTAGCTGATTTCTCCTTGCTTCTAATGAACCCAACCTCACCTTCTTTTGCTTAGAATTGACCCTATATCAGAACTCTGGTTCGAGCTTCATCGAAAAACGAAGCAACTGAGAGAGAGTGAGCTTTTTAGGTGTGGAGAGGATGAACGGAGGGGGCTCTTTATATAGGGAGCTCGGGGACCCGTTGATCATCCGTTTGGCACCATTATGACAGGAATTGAAGACCTAAACCATACTAAACAGAAGCGTTTCTTCTTCGCTGGCATTTCTTCAGTTTCCCAGCGAGTGAACAGTGTTGTCATCCTGAGGAAGAAGATGACATTGTTCCGAACCGGACCAGACTGGTCCAAACTGGGTACAAAGCTTAAAACCGGTCGGTTCACCCCTCATTCGACTGATTTTTTCAAATCTAAAAATTTCTAAATTCATTTTCTATCCAATGGTGGCCTCATATCTAGAATTTCAATTATGTAAGCCACCTAGAAAAATAAATTTAGGATATGGTTCAATAGTGGTTCAAACCGGTTTGGATCCGGTTCACCTAAACCGGTTTGGTTTTCATCCTCAATTCCTTCACAAGTACATTTTCATGTATTTTGTGACTCCTTGGGTCACTTAGGGTCCATAAAATTCCTGGTTTACCATCTCTTAATCGATTTCAGTTCATAAATAGGCTCAGTTCTTAAACTGGTTTAGGTCCGGTTCACCCGAACCGATCTGGTTTTTCTCTCCCACATTGTTCTAAGGTTCCTTCTCAAGGATTATAAACCTCTTTGAATCTTAAGGGATCCATAAGCATCTTGGTTTACCCATTCTCTATCAGTTCTGGTTCAATGAATTAACTCGGTTCATAAACCGGTTCTATTGAACTGCTTCAGTCTTTCTTCCTCATTATGTCCTAGGGTTCTTTTTCCCAAGTTTATGAACCTTTTTTAGTCACATGAGAGTTAGAAATTTTCAAATTTGCTCATCCCCTAACAATTGGGTTTTTAGAGTAACTCGGTTTAAAGATTCAATTTAATCGGTTCTTTCCCTAGTTTTCTCATTACTAAAGGAAAGAGTTTTTACAACTCTCCCCTCCTTTTAGGAGTTTTGTCCTCAAAAAATTTACACGTTAAATAATTGAGGATATTTATCCCTCACCATAGACTCGGTTTCCCATGTCTCTTCCTGCACGGATCCGTTCTACCACAACACCTTGTCCATAGGAATTTTCTTACTCCTTAAATCCTTGTCTCTCCGGTCAATGATTCGTACCGGCTCTGTCTGATAAGTCAGATTCTCTTTCAGTTCCATTGGAGGTCGGTCCAATACGTGACTAGGATCAGGCTAATATTTCTGAAGTACTGAAATGAGGAATACATCATGTATTCTCTGCAGCTCAAGAGGTAGTTCTAATTTTTAAGCTACTGGTCCTATCCTTTGAATAATGGGATATGAACCAATATATCTAGGTTTCAACTTTCCTCTTTACTGAAACCTAAGTATTCCTCTCCATGGAGATACTTTGAGGAATGCCTGATCACCCATTTCGAACTCCAGACCTTTCCTTCGATTGTCTGTATAACTCTTCTGCCTGTCCTGGGCAGTCTTAAGACAACTCCTTATTAATTTTATCTTCTATGTGGCATCCTCTATTATCTCAGTTTTCTCTAACTTCCTTTCCCCCACTTCTTCCCAAAATAAAGGGGTACAACAGGATCATCCATAAAGGGCTTCATAGGGAGCCATTTGGATACTGGCCTGATAACTATTATTATACGCAAATTCCATCAGGCATAAATATTCTTCCAAGCTTTTATTCATGGTGAGTACACACCTCCTTAGCATGTCTTCCAAGGTTTGGATGGTTCACTCAAACTGACCATTTGTCTGAGGGTGAAATGTCATACTCATGTGGATTTTGGTTCCCATGGCGTTTTGCAGACTCAGCCAAAACCTGAAAGTAAATCTCGGATCTCTATCCGATACTATACTCACTGGGACACCGTGGAGTCATATTATTTCCTTCATGTATAGGATAGCCAGTTGTTCTACTGTGTTCATCACTCTTATGGGAAGTAAATGATCTGATTTGGTCAATCTATCCACAATTACCCAAATCACATCTCGACCTTTTCTGGTCACCGGCAGGCCCATGACAAAATCCATGGTGATGTGCTCCCATTTCCACTCCGAAACTGGTAAGGGTTGTAGTAGCCCGGACAGCTTCTGATGCTCTGCTTTAATCTGTTGACAGGACAAGCATCGGGCTACATATTTCGCAATGTCCCTCTTCATACCCTTCCACCAGTATCCTTGTTTGAGGGTGTGGTAAATCTTGGTACTGCCCAGATGCATAACATACACTGAATCGTGTGCCTCTTTTAATATAAATCTTCGTAACTCCTTGTCTTGAGGCACACATACCCTACCCTTATAGGTCAGTATTCCATCACCTCGCACATCGTAGTCTGGTTTCCTTTCTCTGTTAGTTGAATCCAAGTAGGACTGAAGTTCTTTATCAATCTTTTGTTGGGCCTTTCTAAGCTCGGTTAGATTGGACCTTATCGCTACATTCGCCACCAGGCATTTTTCCTGTCGATCCATCCTCATACTCACTTCCATTCTTCCCAATTGTTGCAACAAAGGTAAGTAGCTTGTCTTGACTTGTGTCACCTCAGTTTGATACTTGCGACTTAAGGCATCTTCTACCACATTTGCCTTTCTGGAGTGGTATTCTATCATAAGATCATAATCCTTCACCAATTCTAGCCATCTCCTATGACGAAGATTTAACTCCTTTTGAGTTAGGAAATACTTAAGGCTCTTATGATCTGTGTATATCCTGTATTTAACCCCATAAAGGTAGTGTCGCCATATCTTCAGGGCAAACACTATTGCAGCTAATTCCAAGTCGTAAGTCGGGTAATTTCTCTCATGTATCTTCAGTTGTCATGAGGCATGCGCAATAACCTTCCTTTGTTGCATTTAAATGCATCTTTGTCCTTGTCCAGAGGCATCACTATAGATTGTGTACTCTCCTGCATTAGGATCGAGTAAGGAGAGTACTGGTGCGATTGTTAGTCAAGTCTTTAACTCCTAAAAAGACTTTTCACAATTCTCATCCCATTTATACTCAACTCCCTTCCTGGTGAGTCGAGTTAGAGGAGTTGCTATTTTAGAAAAGTCTTGCACAAACCGCCTATAGTATCCTACCAATCCTAAGAAACTTCTAATTTCTGTAGGATTCCTTGGAGCTTTCCATTCTGATATAGCTTCTACCTTGGCTGGATCCACTTTAACTCCATCGTTAGATACAATGTGCCCTAAGAATCCTACTTCTTACAACCAGAATTCACACTTGGAAAACTTTGCATATAAATGGTTTTCCTTCAAGATTTCCAATGTAATTGCCAGATGCTCTTCGTGTTCCAACTTGGTTTATGAGTATATAAGGATATCATCAATGAACACTATCACGAACCTGTCCATATAAGGTTGGAACACGTGGTTCATTAAGTCCATGAAAGTTGCAGGGGTATTCGTCAATCCAAACGGCATCACTCATAATTCATAGTGCCCATATTTGGATCGAAATGTCGTCTTAGGGATGTCATCTTCCCAAATCCTTAGTTGGTGGTAGCTTGATCAAAGATCTATTTTTGAGAAGTAGGCCACCCCTTTTAACTAATCAAACAAATCATCTATCCTTGGCAGTGGGTATCGGTTCTTGATGTTGACCTGATTCAGCTTCCGGCAATCAATACATAATCTCATACTCCCATCCTTTTTCTTCACGAACAAAATAGGAGCACCCCATGGAGACTGACTTGGACGTATGAAAACCTTTTCCAATAATTCATTCAGTTGTTCCTTTAGTTCTTTCAGCTCTACCGGAGCCATGGGATATGGGGCTTGGGATATGGGATTGGTTCCTAGGGTTATTTCTATAGTAAACTCCACTTGGCGACTTGGAGGTAGTCCAGGTACCTCTTCTGGAAAATGTTTGGCTACCGGAATGTCTTCTAGTTTCTTTTCTTCAAAATCTTCATTTACCACCATGGCCAGCAAAACTGTACATTCTTTCTGTATCATCTTTTGAACCTTCAGGTGGGACACAAATTGTACTTCACTTTTCCTTTTATCTCCCTGGAACTTTAGTCCCTTAGTCTTGGAAGTATGGAAAGTTACTATCTTCCTTCTACAGTCCATCCATTCCCGATGATTACTCAGCCAATCCATCCCCAGAATTACTTCAACTTCTCTTAGAGGTAACAGAATCAAGTCAGCTTCAAGTTTGATTCCTCCAATTTCTTTCTCACATCCCTTTAGTTGTTTATTTTTGTTCAAACCTTCTCCTAAGGGTGTAAGGACGTTAAGGCTTTGTACAAGAGGAGTGAGCTCCAGGGGTATCTATCACGCCCCGACCCGGTTTGGTCGGATCCCCGTGATCAACCTGCCACTCTCCCGATTTACTAAAGGGTTTTCCCTTATATTATAAATCGTAAAGAGTAAGGCGTTAACCTGTACCTTTTTCTAGGAATATCATAAATCAAAACTGCATAGTAATCTAAATTAGTTGTACCTATCTTGCAGGCGTTTAATTGCAGAAGTCCTTTAAGGTTTGGCTTTCCGGGACTTCCTGAAAGGGGTATAAGGGAGGGGGGGTGAGTACAACTACTTAGTGAATGGGATTCAAATCTTCTAACTTTCAAGAAAAAAACATTTATATGGAGTGTGCCAGACTCCTTTGTTTTCCAAAATCATTTCATTTAAAAATTCGTGTTTTTCCATTATTTCTTAGTTATCTATGTATCATCACCCAACACACATCCTTCATCATGAAGGTTACACACATTTGCAAGTCAGTATCACTACTGAACCCGCTAGTGGCTTCGGAGCGACTTTTCCTGCCACCCAGATAGAAGTACAACCACTTCTACCCTGGGAATGAGTGGATGTACGCGACATCCGACCCACAATCCCGAAATTGCTTCTTCGTGTCCATATGAGGACAGAGACCTCATCCTGTCTCCACCCCGGTCTCATGCGCTTTATGCTACTCCAAATTTCGCACAGACACCTGGAACGACAATCCGTCCTTATACTCACCGAGTCGTCCAGGGCCCTTAGGACACATCACTACCCCTTATGGGCATCTTAATGATCCCGTACTCATGTGCATGCACAAAAAAAGTTTTCTTAAATTACCATGTAATATGTGGTGCCATTTGTCCCAACGGTCCCGACCTCCAACTCAACCTGTAACTGTTTGTCTTGACTGGTCCGAAGACCGGTCATGTCGCACTGCTACTAGTTGACTGAGTATGTCGGACCTGCCTTGGTACCATGGCCAAACAATTCACTTATTAAGTTTTAATGGCACATATATATATATATATATCATGTTCTTTTACGAGCTCTTGCCCGTGTCCATTGGCCTATGGCCCACTGTTCGAATTTTTCAAAAACTGGGCATTTTAGCCCTCAAGTTCCAAAACCGAGGCCCCCGACCTATAAGAGCTATTCGAGCTCCCGTTAAGAAGGTCTCCCAAATAGTTTAAGCAATTATACATAGTCAGGGGAGAACACTTCCGACAAAATAGGTTTCCACTATCCATTATATCAACCGGTATAAGGACATCTCCGTTCATAACCGATGAACGGGTTTTCAACTTCCTTCAAGGAAGTCTCATCATACCAATCGGGTATGATCTACTTACAACCAGTAACTAGTTTTTTTTGCATAATTTTCACATCACTTTCTCTAAGTGGTGATAATTAAAATACCACTAAACAGTGGGATTTTATACCGAGCTACTTATCATCCCCAACTGGTATGATATATAATCCCACTCACTCGATAGTGTAGTGAAATTTCACTTAGTCGGGTTCTGTCCTTAGCAAGCTGGACCTCGACTGGCGTTCCCAATGTCTCGTTCTCCTACATGAGATGAACATAATTGTTCATTATTCTTTGGCCTAATAACCCTCATTCGTTCCAAATGAATGAGAAAACCCAACTTTACATATATTTACAATTAGGTCCCTAAAGTTAATTTTCTTTAACTTTAAGTTCCTATTGCCGGGTTTTTCCTAAATTCGAGTCCTGAAACCTTTAAAATTTATCTTAGGACCTCAAATTATTTCATTTCACACAAAGGGGTTTAATTTCCCAAATTTCCAATTTGGTCCTTCAATTTTCCCAAAATTACCATTTTGCCCCTTCTTTAGAAAAATGGTAAAATTTTGCCCCAAAAATTATAAAATTTATTAATTGACCCTCTAATATTCTTATCATGACCAATTAACCATCAATTTTAGAAAATTACATTTTGATCCTTCAAATTTCCAAAAATCCCCAATTTCCCCAACCTTTATTTTTTTTCCAATTTCAACTCTTCAACACTACCAAATTTGATTTCATCAAATTGATCAATCAAACACCTTGAATTGTTGAAATTGGAGTTGAAGTTGAGTTCCTACATGTTCATACGATTCTAAGGAACTTTGAATCACAGATTTTAACGCTGGAATGAGCTCAAACGGAGATTCATCGAAAAACAGACTATAGAGAGAAAAATCTTTGATTTCTCACCGGTGAGGGCGTAGTGATGGAGCTTTCAAATCTGAGCAGATAGCTCTCCTCCAGAGGTTCTTCCTAGGATCAAGGATGACATCAATTGATGTCGAATTGGATTAGAATTTCTTTATTGAAATTCAGTCGACTCTCTCTCTAACAACGATTTGAAATTGTAAAGGGAAACCGAATTGGCTTACCTTTCGGTCCTAATTCGGCCGAGGAAGGACTGAGGAAGTGTTGGGAAGGCTTGGTTTGGCTTGAGAAGGGCTTGAAATGGCGATTTCAGCTTGACCAAAATAGGGTAGCTTCGGTCCGCTGGAGCTACTTCACTATTCCATCATGTCGGCGCTTTTCCAACAATTCTCGGATTGACTGGAGTTTGCTACCAGATAGCTGTCTTCTCCCCATTTCTAAAGAGCCCGGCCTTTGTTTAAGTCGAAACTCTAGTTCGAGCTTCACCGGAAAATGGAGTAGTAGGGAGAGAGAGAGAAGTGTTAAGGTGTGAGGAGAATGAAATGGGGATAACCTCTTTATATAGGCGTAAAACCCGTGTATTAAATGGACGAGATTTATTACTAGTATTAATATTGCCATAAATTATTGGTATTAATTCTAATAATTAAATTTTGCGCTATTTATGATAAGTCGTTTCCCAAGAGGTCACCCATCCTCACACTACTCCAAGGTAAGCACGCTTAACTTTGAAGTTTTTATGGAATATAGTTCATCTAAACCAATTTGGTTTTTGTTTTCTAGTTTGTCTTAAGTTTCTTTTCCAAGGTTTAATGAACTCTTTGGATCACCCGAAAGTTGTAAATTTCCATATTGCTTATTCCCAAATGTAAACCGGCTTGGTTTTCTTATTCGGTTTGACCGGTTCTTTTCCTGGTTTTCCCTATCTAAAAAAATGCGGGTTTTATAGTATCTTAGAGACCAACTCTTCTTTGATAAATGATCGCTCTACTCCAAAGTCAAAAAGAGCATAAACTAGTTGTCCCCACAGTTGTATATACCATGATTTAAGAAACATATGTTTTACAAGGAATTCTTTATTAATTCAAAAGACGTTCAATTTACATGACTCTTTTAGACTAGTTGGTAGGGTTTTGGGATGTACCCGCTACAATGCTAGGGTCTCCTCTAGCCTGCTCCTAAGTGAGGTTGTATACTCTAGTCGAAACTCTTGTCGTAGCTTCTGGTCTTGGGTTCCTAGAGTTCCCTTGAGGTGGTCCAAGAGTATTTTTTTGTCTGTTCTCCCTAAGAGTAGGACAATCCTTTACAAAGTGCCCAGCTTGTCCGCAGGTGAAACAGGTATGCATGCTCCCTCATGGTTCCTTTGACACTTCGGACAGTGCGGGTTCCCGTGGGATAAGGTAGGGACTATTCTGGGGGGTGGAGGCATGTTCCTTCTCCGTTGAAATACCTTTTTGTTCCTCCCCTTATGCCGGTATATTCTCTCCATCCGCCTTGACGGTTTGAATCCTTATCCCCCTTTCTAGTCGTCTGCTCCACTCGATGACATCGGGTCTATACCAATCACTCGCATTCATGAGCCATAGTGATTACAGCGGCCAGGTTTGAGGGGCATCCCAATACTCCCATATGGTCTTGAATATCCAAGTTGAAACCGTCCACAAACCATTGGCATATGTCAACTGGTCAAGCTAGGTTAGGAGCAAAGGGTCTTAACTCGTTGAATTTTGTTTCATACTCTACTATGGAACTAAGCCCATGCCAAAGTCGGATGAACTCTTGTTTCTTCTCATTTATTAGGTGGGGTGTTAGGTATTCCTCTGAGTATCTTTCCTCAAATTGCTCCCAAGTGGAGGCGGTGGCATGTAGGTTTTGAACATTGTCCCACCACCGTCTAGCGCTTCCTTCCAGGAAAAATTCCATCAGGATCACCCTATCCTCTAGTAGTATCCGGACAATTCCCATCAACTTCTTGATATTGGCCAGCCAATCCATGGCGGTCCTAGCATCCTTTTCTCTAAGGAAAGGTTTACATCCTAGTTGTCGGAGAGTTTTGAGATTTCTAGGAATGTTCGTTGGAGAGGTTAAATTAGTAGGGGGAGGGTGGGATTCCATTTCCTCGGGTTCAACCTGCGAGTTGGTGCTCGCCTCAAGAGTGAGGTTAGATTGGCCAAATACACGGGTGAACACCTCATATAGTCTTTGATGCTCCCTGCTGAGTCCAGAAGGAGTTGTTTGGGCTACTCTCGGAGTTTCTACCGGTAGGGGTGGCTGGGCGGTGTTGGAAATGGCAGCCCTAGTTCTCTTGGTTCCTTTCTTTAGAGTCATATCTGTCAAATTTAAAATAGTTCGATTAGTTACTATATTTTCTAGTCTTGACTATGTATTCGAGGAAATAGGCTTAGATACCACTCTAGTTGTCACACCCCGACCCGGTTTGGTTAGATCCTCGTGATCAACCCGCCACTTGCCCAATTTATTAAAGGGTTTTCCCTTATAAAAAAATTGTAAAGAGCAAGGGGTTCTTTAAACTACACCATTTTCCAGGAATATCATAAATCAAAACTGTATAGTAATTTAAATTAATCGTACCTGTCTGGCAGGCGTTTAATTGCACAAGTCTTTTAAGGATCGATTTTTCGGGACCTCCTGAAAGGGTATAAGGGAGGGGTGAGTACAACTACTCAGTGAATGAGTTTCAAATCTTTTGACTTGCAAGAAAAAAATATTTATAGGGAGTGTGCCAGACTCCTTTCCTTTCAAAAATCCCTTCCTTTAAGAATTCAGTTTTTTCCATCATTTCTTATTTACTATGGTGTGTCATCACCCAACACACATTCTTCATCACGAAGGTTACACACATTCACAGATCAACATGACTACTAAACCCACTAGTGGCTTCAGAGCGATTTTACCAGCCACTCGGATAGAAGCACGACCACTTCTACCACTTATATCGAGTGGATGTATGTGACATCCGACCCTCAATCCTGAAATTGATTCTTCGTGTCCGAATGAGGATAGAGACCTCATCCTATCCCCACCCCGTTCATATGTGCTTGGTGCTACTCCAAATTTTGCACAGACACCTAGAACAACGATATGCCCTTATACTCACCGGGTCTTTTAGGGCCGTTAGGACATATCACTACCCCTCATGGTCATCTTGATGATCTCATACTCATAGCGCATGCACAAACAAAGTTTTCTTAAATTACCATGTAATATGTGGTGCCATTTGTCCCAACGGTCCCGACCTTCAACTCAACATGTAGCCATTTGTCTTAACTGCTCCAGAGACCGGTCATGTCGCACTACTACTAGTTGACTGAGTATGTTGGACCTACCTTGGTACCATGACAAAAAAATTCACTTATTAAGGTTTAATGGCACATATATATATCATGTTCTTCTACGAGCTCCTGCTCGTGTTCATTGGCCTATGGCCCACAGTTCGAGTTTTTCAAAAACAAGGCATATTAGCCCTCAAGTTCCAAAACTAAGGCCCCTGGCCAAAAAGAGCTATTCGAGCTCTTGTCAAGAAGGTCTCCCAAATAGTTAGAGCATTGGCACACAATCAGGGGAGAACACTTCCAAAAAAATAGGTTTTCACTGTCTATTATACCCACCGGTATAGGGACGTCTCTCTTCATAACTGATGAACAGGTTTTCAATATCCTTCGAGGAAGTCTCATCATACCAACCGGGTATGATCAACTTACAACCAGTAACTAGTTTTTTCGCATAATTTTCACATCACTTTCTCAGTTGTGATCATTAAAATACCACTAAACAGTTGGTTTTTATATCGGGGTACTTATCATCCCCAATCGGGAATGATATATAATCCCACTCACCCGATAGTGCAGTGAAATTCCACTTAGTTGGGTTCCGTCCTTAGTAAGCTGGACCTCAACTGGCATTCCCGATGCCTCATTCTCCAACATGAAAATGAACAAGGTTGTTCATTATTCTTTGGCGTAATAGCCCCCATTCGTTCCAAATGAATGAAAAAACCCACCTTTACATATATTTGCAATTAGGTTCCTAAAGTTATTTTTCTTTAACTTTAAGTCCCTATTGCCGGGTTTTTCCCTAAATTTGAGTCCTGAAACTTTTAAAATTTACCTTGGGACCTCAAATTATTTAATTTCACACAAAGGGGTTTAATTTCCCAATTTTCCAATTTTGTCCCTCAATTTTTCCAAAATTACCATTTTGCCCCTTCCTTAGAAAAATGGTAAATTTTTGCCCCAAAAATTCTAAAATTTCTCAATTGGCCCTCTAATATTCTTATCATGACCAATTGACCCTCAATTTTAGAAGATTACATTTTGGTCCTTCAAATTTTTGAACATCCCCAAATTTCCACAATTTTTCCCCCAATTTATACTCTTCAACACTGCCGAATTTGATTTCATCAAATTGACCGATCAAACACCTCTAATTGTTGCAATTGGAGTTGAAATTGAGTTCTTACATGTTCATACAATTCTAAGGAACTTTGAATCACCGATTTTAATGCCAGAACAAGTTCAAACGGAGCTTCGCCAGAAAACACATTATAGAGAGAGAAAGCTTTGATTTCTCACTGGCGAGGGCGCGACGGTCAAAGCTTTCTATTTGGATAGGTAGCTCTCCTCCAAAGGTTCTTCCTAGGATCAAGAATGACATTAATTGATATCGAATTGGATTAGAATTTCTTCATTGAAATTCAGCCGACTTTCTCTCTAACAACAATCTGAAATTGTAAAGGGGAGCCAAATTGGCTTACCTTTCGGTCCTAATTCGGTTGTGGAAGGGCTGAGGAGGTGTCGGGAGAGCTTGATTTGGCCTGAGGAAGGCTCGAATTGGCCGATTTCTACTCAGTCGAAATAGGGCAGCTTTGGTTCGCCTGAGCTAATTAACAGTTTGATCACGTCGGTGCTTCTCCAATAACTATCGGGACGACGGACACCACCACTGTGTAGCTGACTTCTCCCTGGTTCTAATGAACTTGACCTCACCTTCTTTGGCTCAAAATTGACCCTATATTGGAGCTCTGGTTCGAGCTTCACCAGAAAACTAAGCAATTGAGAGAGAGTAAGCTTTTCAGGTGTGGAGAGAATGAATAGAGAGGGGCGCTTTATATAGAGTGCTTGGGGACCTGTTGGTCGTCTATTTGGCACCGTTATAACAGGAATTGAAGACCTGAAATGTACCAAACAAAAGCGTTTCTTCTTCCCCGGCGATTCTTCAGTTTCCTGACGAGTGAAAAGTGTTGTCATCCTAAGGAAGAAGATGACACTTTTTCGAACCGGACCAAACTGGTCCGAACCGGGTTCAAAGCTTTAACCGGCCGGTTCACCCCTCATTCAACATAGTTTTTCAAATCTAAAAATTTCTAAATTTATCTAAATTCATTTTCTATCCAATGGTGGTATTAAATCTCAATTTTTAATTATTTATGCTACCTAGAAAAATAAATTTAGGATCTAATTCAATAGTGGTTCAAACCGAACCGAAACGGTTCGGATCCGGTTCACCTAAATCGGTTTGGTTTTCATCCCCAATTCCATCACAAGTCCATTTGTCTTTTGTGACTCCTTGGATCACTTAGGGTCCATAAAATTCCCGTTTTACCATCTCTTAATCGATTATGGTTCATAAACAGGCTCGGTTCTTAAACTAGTTTAATCCGGTTTAGGTCCGATTCACCCAAACCGATCAGGTTTTTCTCTCCCACATTGTTCTAAGATTCCTTCCCAAGGATTATAAACCTCTTTTAATCTTAAGGGATCCATAAACGTCTTGGTTTACCCATTCTCTATCGGTTCTGGTTCAATAAATCAACTCGGTTCATAAACCAGTTCAGACCTGGTTCTATTGAACTGCTTCGGTCTTTCTTCCTCATTCTGTCCTAGGATTCTTTTGCCCAAGTTTATGAACCTTTTTGAGTCACATGGGAGTTAGAAATTTTCAAATTTGCTCGTCCCCTAACAATCGAGTTTTTAGACCAACTTGGTTTAAAGATTAAATTTGACCGGTTCTTTCCCCAGTTTTCTCATTACTAAAGGGTAGGGTTTAAAAGATTAATACGTATCACCCATCTCTCGTAGAATTGGGTCAATTTGTATTCCACTACCACAACCTCAATCGTCACCTGACTATAGGTACCATACTCCTTATTGGTATGAGTGCTCTATTCTACATTTTAGTGTATGTGCTAATGATTGTCAGATGCTATTCACTCAAATTGTCTTAAATTTTTGTTATGCCTTTTAATTAACATGTCATACCATGTGGCCAATCTCGTAAGGTCTCACTCTTTTATCTATCATGTGGTTGAATCTCTTATTTGCCAACATGCCCACTTTGATTCCTTGTTTTCCCATGTAGTGTTTTGCAAATATGTGGGATCCTCCCTCCCCCCTTTCAGAGAAACTTTTATTTCAAATCATATTTCCCCATGCTTGTGGATTGTGCCTTGAATGTCCCATCATCATTTCAAACCCTACCGCTACCATTTTCCCCCAATCAATCATACCTTTTGTCATGATCAGTTTAATATGCACATCACCTAACGTTTAGATGAGTTGTGGATCTTCATCTCGATCTATAAGTCACTCATCCCATACTTGCCTTTGTAGAAATTATTTTTCCATGACTTTTAGGTACTACCTATCTCATGAGGAGGTTGCTCATAATTATCTTCTATATTCCCTTGTGCTTCAAGCAAGGCCTTTAGGTGATTACCCATACCATGACATCCTCCTTCGAATGTTTCTTATGTATAGTCTAGTGTTTTGAAGTTGCTTCCCATCATCAAGAATTTTATATCTAGCACTTCAAAGGTCTAGGATTGGTGACTCATGACTCACATTCTTTGTCTCCCAACTTAATCTCCATCCTCTTAGTGGTAGCACTCCACATACTATTTGGACCATACACATGTGTTTCCTTACCTGCGCACATCTCCTTCTCTAACATATTTCACCTCTATTTTCTTTAAACCACACCTTACCATTTTTAGGGATTGTATTTTACCCCTTTATGTTTCTAGGATTCACCCTTATTGTGTTTTTGTTGTATATGCTATTCTTATTAGGGTCTTTTTCTCTCCAACCTATTACTTGTGTGACTAAAATGCCCAATCCCCTTTTCTTACTAGGTTTGGGTATCTCGAGTAATTATAATGCTAATCTAACATGCCACTATTCTACTTGCCTTGAAAGTTAATAGGTTTGGGTATCTCGAGTCTCTATAATTATTCCACCACACTTTTGTTGTGCTACTCTCATATATTTTTCTTCAATTTAGTCTTCCCAATACGGGGGTCATGTCTATCTCTTATGCCAAGTATGGCTTGTATCTCTATATTTTTTTATTCCCTCAAAGGGTTCGCAACAATCCTCAACCAGTAGTGTAACACCGTGCTTTTAGTAACCAGAAAAAAAAAGTATACTAGCACTAATGCACCGGATTCAATTAGAACTCCAAAGTTAAGCTTGATTGGGTGAAAGTAGTACTAGGATGGGTGACCTACTGGGAAGTATTCACGTTGCATCCCTTCAATAGTTGTCAAACCATATTTTTTAGTAACCCAAAATTAAATAACATACCAACACTAAGGCATCGGATCCGATTAGAACTTCAAAGTTAAGTGTGCTTAGGCGAGAGTAGTGCTAGGATGGGTGATCAGTATTCATGTAGGGTTGCACCCTTTTAATAGTTGTCAAATCAAAATTTTTTAGTAATCCAAAATTAAAAACACACCAGCACTAATATAGGATCCCTTTAGAACTTCGAAGTTAAGTGTGCTTGGTGAGAGTAGTTCTAGGATAGGTGACCTATTGGGAAGTATTCATATTGTATCTCCTCAATAGTTGTCAAACCATATTGTTTTAGTAAACCAAAATGAAATAACATACTAGCACTAATGCACCCAATCCTAACAAAACTCTGAAGTTAAGCGTGCTTGGGTGAGAGTAGTGTTAGGATGGGTGACCTCCTCGAAAATTATTTTTTTAGTAAACTCAAAATTTTGGTCAAAAGTAGTTTATTGAATTATATTATAATTTTAAAATTCAATTGATATAATTTGAATAAATAAAATAAAAAGTGTTGTTTTGACCGAAATAAGTAAACACCTAGTAAATTCCTTTAGTTAAAAATAATAAGATAATTATATAAGTTATTTTTTAGTAACCCGAAATTTCGGTTAAAAATAGTTTATAGAATTATATTATAAGTTTAAAATTCAATTGATATAATTGGAATAAATAAAATGAAAAGTGTTGTTTTGACCAAAATAAATAAATACCTAGTAAATTCCTTTAGGTGAAAATAATAAGATAATTATATATATTGGTTTAATTAGTATTAATTATACGTCTAAATATCATAAATACCTATATTTATATATAGAAATTAATACCAATAATTTAATACCTATATTTAATTATTGGAATTAATACTAATAAATGTACATCAATTTCCCAAGAATAATAGCAACATTAATACCGTAGTAATAAATCTTCTCCATTTAATACACAATTCTACTTGAGCTCATCCTCATTCATTTTTCTCATACCTGAAAACTCTCTCTCTCTCTCTAATACTCCATTTCCCAGTGAATCGAGCTTCGACTTGGGCATTTTTTCTTAACCTAAGAAGAAGAGTTCGGGCTCTTTAGACTCCAAGGAAGTTAACTATCTCATAGCAACCTCCATTCGATCTGAGTATCGCCTAAGAAGCTGTCATGTTTCGGCCTAGCTAAAATTGGGCAAATTCAGCCCTTCTCTAGCCAAACCAAGCTCTTCCAACATCCTCATAACCCTCAGACGACCTCAACTATGCTGAAGGGTTAATAGTAGGAATTCTTGATCCTAGAAGGTACTTTAGGAAGAGAGCTACCTTTCCCGATAGAAAGCTCGGACCGTTGCACCTCTGACGGGACAAGTGTGATCAGAATGCCAATAAGAGAAAGCTTGTGTCAACTTGGAAAATTAACCGAGGATAAACACGCCACGGTTAACGGGTGAGTGGGTTATTCACATCATACCCAGCTGGGATGATAAACACCTTTTCTAAATTAGAAGTCACTGTGAGTGGGTTAATTTACACTTCATACCCAGTTGGGATGATGAGCACTTTTTCTTTAAGGAAAACCTACTTATCGGTTGTGAGTAGGCTTACTAACGTCATACCCAGTTGAGCTGATGAGCACAATTTAAAGTTAAAAACCTCTTACCAGTTGTGAGTGGCAATTTTATATCATACCTGATTGGGGATGAATAGTACCTCGAAATGAAAACCCAGTACTTAGTGGTATTTTAAACATCACAACATAGAGGATTAATGTGAAAATGACATAGAAAAAATACTTAAAATCGTGAGTAGATCATACCCAGTTGGTATGATGAAGCTTCCTTAGAGGAAGTGGAAAACCCGTTCATCGGTTATGCGCGGAGATATCCTCATACCCAATTGGTATGATGGATAGATGAAAACTTATTTTTATCAGAAGTACTCTCCCCTGACTATGTGCCACTACTTAAAGGATTTGGGAGACCTTCTTAACGGGAGCTTGAATAGCTCTGATAGGCCGGAGGCCTCAGTTTTGGAACTTGATGGCTAAAATGTCATTTTTGGAAAATCACGTACAGTGGGCCCAAGGCTAGTGGGCACGAGCAGAAGCTCGTAAACAAACATGAGATATATGCCATAAAACTCTAAATAAATGAATTTTTTGGCCATGGTACCAAGACAGGAACAACATATTTTGTCAACTAGTGGTAGTGCGACATGATAGGTCGACGGACCAGTCAAGACAAACAGCTGCAGGTTGAGTTGAGGGTCGGAGTCGTTGAACCAATGGCACCATAGATTATAAGGCATGGTGTAAAAATAATGATTGTGCATGCACTATGATTACAGGACCATCAAGATGCTCAAGAGAGGTAGCGATGCATCCTAAGGGCCTAGATGACCTGGTGGGTATAAGGGCAGTTCGTCGGACCTGCTGACCATGCAAAATTTGGAGTAGCATCAAGCGCATGAGACCGGGGTGGAAACGGAATGAGGTCTCTTTCCTCATACGGACATGGAGAATTGATTTCAAGATTGAGGGTCGGATGTCGCGCACATCCACTTATTCTCAAGGTAGACGTGCTTCTATCTAGGTGGTCGGTAAAGTCGCTCCAACACCACAAGTGGGTTCAGTGGATGTACTAACCTGCAAATGTGTGTTTGACCTTCATGATGAAGGATGTGTGTTGGGTGATGACACATTGCGATTAATAAGAAATGGTGATAAAACTGAGATTTTTAAAGTGGAGAAAATCTAAAAGAAATTAAGGAGTCTGGCACACTCCAACTTGAAAATGTCACGCTCGGTAGAGTAAAGATTTTAAAAACCAATATTTGAGAAAAGAATATTCTTAAAGGAAATAAAGAGTTTGGCACACTCCATTAAAGTTATTTTTTTAATTAAAACTCACTCCCAACCCCCGCTCACTGAGTTATAGAACTCACCCCTCCCTTATATCCCTTTCAGGAAACCAAGGGAAAACCAATATTAAAGACTTCCCTGTATAGGAACTATAAAATTAGGTATGTCTATTTTTCAGTTTTGTATAATGTTATTCTAGGAAAGATGCATATTTAAAGGACGTCTTACTCTTTACGATTTATAACAAGGGAAAACCCTTAGTAAATCAGGAAGAGTGGCAGGTTGCTCACGGGGATCCGACCAGATAGGGTCAGGGCGTGACAGGTAGGGGAATATTTCCCTTCATTTTTGTAGTGTTCTTTAAAAGGTATTGTCTTTCTTCATGTCATACTACCTTGGTCATGTTTAACGGTTTCAATTTTTTTTGTCCTTGACATTTATTATACAAGCGGGCAATTACATTGTAATATTATGTTTTTTCAATCCATACTTTCTATAACTCTATTACCTACCCCATGTGAATCATTCAAGTTCATACTTCATTGCAGCATACCATTGTAATAAAAAAAAAGGTTTTCACGACATAGTTTCCAAGGTCACCCTCGTATTTGGCTTTATTTTTCCCAATTTCTCCGTACATCTATTCACAAGTATATTTTCCTAAGTAACCTTCATACCCCATAACTTCTCTCAAATGACCAATTTACCCCTACTTCTTAAAAATTCCTCCATTTATGGATTTAACTTTAAAACTTCCTCCATCTAGTCCCTATATTGTTTTTTTTAATCACATTTAAGTCCTCAAGACCTGAAATTACACTTTGGTCACACACTTTCCTCTATTTCCCCTTTTTATACCTAAACATTACAAAAATTGCATTTAGATTTGTTACCCCTTCAAGGCTTCTAAATCTTGTCTCCAAACTTGTCTACATGATATTTTAGTCCTTATACTACTTTTGACCTCTATTTGGTTCCCCTATCTTTTGAAAATCTCATTTTAGCCACTATACTTCTCAATATTTGAATTTGAGTCTCTCAATGTATTTCTTCCACTAAACAAGCCATTATACTTAATAATAATCTCTAATAAGACCTTAACCACATTACTCATGTCCCCATGGTTCTGCTCCAAATGATTACGACCAGAATAGTGTCATTTTCAGTCGCATAGGGGCCCCTCACTAGAAAATAACACATAGTTGAGTTTTGATTTATACCATGTCAGAGAGAGGGTTGTGAAGGTCGTCACCAATGGGGTTGGAAAGTTTACTTCTCCATGAGATCAGAGCCACCTTGATCACTCACAGAGGTGGTCAAAGTCCTAAAATCCTCAATTTAGAGGGGGTGTTAGAAATAGAGTATCAATGGAGTCATTCCAAAAAAAATGTGGCTACGAGGCTTACCTCTTGCTCGAAGGGCTAATGGGGTTCAGTTGTTGGGATCGAGAGGAGGTCGTGAGAATTTTGGAATGATTTTAGACTACCTGAGGATGGATGATTTGGCTCCAAAATAAGTCGATCTTTTCTGTTGCTTGGGGGTTTGTAATTGTACAAGCTCCATGACGCATATAGGGGGTTGTCGGTGCAAATCTCTAATGTGGGGTGGAATCTGATCTCTGTATGAATACGAGGACACCAAAATGTTGAAGATCGGTGATCTAATTGGGGAGAATATTATCTCCAAAGACTCTAGAGACTAAGAGATAATTGAGATCTCTCTCTACTATTATATGGGAATTACATTATTTGATGCCATGGATTTTGAATTAATCTTATGGAGAGGTAGAGAGATGGGTTTTCATCTCAATGATAATTTTTATTGCGTGTGATTTGTTTTAAAACTAAGCTCTATGAGAGATTCCCTTGCGTGTGTTGTAGAAGAAATTATCATAAAGGTGCACTATGTGACCTCTCCACACTATGTCGAATCAGTTTTCGATGATTAAATTGTCTATCGGCTAATTTTGACCATCTCTTGGCTAGTTCACCTCCATTTTGACTAATTTTTTGCCCAATTTATTTTTCTA
The DNA here is from genome assembly GCA_030064435.1 of Trapa incisa. Classification (NCBI taxonomy): domain Eukaryota; kingdom Viridiplantae; phylum Streptophyta; class Magnoliopsida; order Myrtales; family Lythraceae; genus Trapa; species Trapa incisa. The sequence goes on along the minus strand of CM057775.1, from coordinate 8,993,298 downwards.
AAAATTCTTTTAATATTTCTCTATGATCTAAAGACAAGAATTTTCACTTTCCTATTTTTGAGATCCTTCAAAAACCTTTTAGCATCTTTGAACCCGAGCCGGTTTGATCCCCATTTGAACTCGTAAACCATGTCTTCTCTGAACCACAAAGTCAGAATGGAGAACCAAAAAATTTTAAAATAAAACCATGGTTTAAAGTAAACCGAAATTTGTGAAGAGAAATCAAAAGGGCATTTAAAGTTATCCCAAGTGATAAATGAAGATTCAAAAATCAAGAAAAAGAATGTTATTGCAAATTGGATGTGAGAATTGGACCGGTTCATAGCGAACCGGATTGAACTAGGAATAAGTAGTTCAAAGATTCATTTTTTGGGGTGACTTAAAAATGTCAAATTAGAAAATTGAAATAACCACATGTAGAAAATGAATTTATATGAATTTATAAATTTTTAATTTTTAGAAAAGCAAATGAATCAAGCCTGAACCAGTCAATTTTCTATTTTGGGTCATTGAACCTAATCCAATTGAACCGGTCAACAGTTAGTTGGGTCAACAAACTACCTGCCAAGTTAGCGCCCCGTCAATGCGTGCGATGTGTGGCGAAGCATACTTCGTTAGTCGCTAGGTTAGCATCTGAAAACACTGACCAATCAGAGTGCAACATGTTTCCCTCATCAACGATCAATCTAAAGAAATTTCACGTCATCGAGAATTGACCAATGGGAGTGTGACACGTGTCCCTAGTTAGTGGTCAACTAAAAGAAATTCTCGTCAGCCAGGCTGACCAATGAGATAGTGATATGTGGAAAGTGTGTCAGGACAGTAGCTAACTAGGATGACTAGGAAGGATTGACCAATCAGTGACTGACACGTAGCAAATCCACTAGGATGAACACAACCGACCAAAGGAGGACACATGGTAATGAAATAGTGCATTAGGTGGAAAAGCTAATATATTTAAATCAACCAATCAGATGATGCCACGTGGCAAAGTCAACAATGGTCATTTGACGGACAGATTTGGTCAACTACCACATTGGACAAAGTGACCAATGGGAGATTGTCACATGTCCAATCAACGGGTCAAATGGTGACTCGGACATTGAGCAGGATATTGTGTCAGCAACACTAGTCAATCACAGTGTGCCACGTGGCATCTCACACGTGCGCGCATAGTGTTGTCTTCCTCATTCAGACATTTGAATAGGAGGGGAAGGGAAAAATTGCATTAACTTTGGTGAGACTTAAATCTCTCTGACAAGGTCTTAAATCGAAGAGTTAATGGGTGACCGATGGATGTACGAAAAGAAACGTCAATTTCCGAGCTCCCTATATAAAGAGCTCCCCTTCATTCATTCTCTTCACATCTACAAAGCTTAGAGAACCGGAACTGCTCCAATTTCTGACCATCCCTGAACCAAAGCTTCAACATCGACCCATTTCTTCATCTTAGAACATGAAATTGAGTTCCCTAGAATCCTAAGGAAGTCCTCTACATTCCTACACACTCATTTCCACTCAAGGTTCGTCGGAGAAATGTAGAGAGGATCGCATAGTAACCTTGCTCCACAGGCAGAATCTTCCCTATACGAATTGAGCTTGTTTCAAGCTATCTTTGGACCTCTTACTATCAGGACAACTATCCTCCAACCCTCTACAACCAAGCCTAGTCCTCTCTAAGTCGAAGAGGTAAGTCATTATTGTTGCCATTCATCATAATAGTGAATTTACGTAACAAAAATTGTGAAATTTTATTAAATCAAATTCTCATAATTCATGCTAATAATTCAGGTGAAATTTGATATTGGAAGGATTCTCTCGATGAGAGCTAGCTCTCATAGCAAGAACTCTTTCAATTGTGATTTTGCTGATAATAAATTGAATCTTTCTCCCTCTAGAAAGATTTTTTGGCGAATCTTCGTTTTAACTCAATTCTAGGCCAAATTAAATGATTCAAAATATAGAATGATCGTAATGAGGTAGAGAAGATAATTAGTAGCATGAGAGTATGTAATTGATGAGGTTTAACTAGTCAATTTAAATATTTTTATATTCAAAAATTAAAATGCAATTTTTGAAAAAAAAATTGTGCGAAATTCGCATTTTTGAAAATTTGGAGATTTTTGTGGAAATGTTGAGAATTAAGGATCAATTGTAAATAAGAAGAGTTTAGGGACTTAACTGTAAATAAAAATAAAATTTGGGATTTATAAGCAATTAAAAATAAATAAAATAATTTATTTATTATGTGATTTAAAGGTTTATTTTTAAATAAAATAAATATGATGGTTAAATTGTAAATAAAGTAAATCTAAGGTTTTAATGGTATTGAGCAAAAAAAAGGGTTTAATGGTAAATAATTAAAAGTGATTTACCAATAAAATAAAGTTAGGGATTTCTATGTAAATAAAAGAATGCATATGGATCTAAGTGTAAATTTTATTATTTAATATTCGTAACTATATAGGTACAAACACTTTCATGTAGGCAACACCAACCAAAAAATTTTAGAAATCCATTTGGGACAAAAAAGGTATGAACCCTAGGTGAGTGAAATTTTTTGCATCCTTCTCGGTTGGGCTAATGAACATAAATGTCTTAATACCTATAAGCTAAAACTCTTTTTCTAGAAATATTCTTACTTGATTGTGTTAAATCACTTAAAATAGATTTTTTTGTTGATACTTTAATAAAAGCAATAAGCATGTATCATATAGACTCTATATGAGATTTTGATGCTCTAGTGGGCTAGCTACGGTTTTTTAAAGAGAAGTGAGTCAAATTCCATGTTTTGAAAACTCGTACAGTGAGTCCAAGGCCAATGGTTGGGCTAATGAACGTAAATATCTTAATACCCATAAGCTAAAAGCTTTTTTTCCAAAAGTATTCTTACTTGATTGTGTGAAACCGCTTAAAATAGATTTTTTTCGTTGATACTTTAGATAAAAGCAATAAGCACGTATCATATAGATTGTATATGAGATTTTGATGCTCTAGTGGGCTGAAGGTCACGGTTTTTTAAAGAGAAGTGAGTCAAATGCCATGTTTTGAAAACCCGTACAATTAGCTCAAGGCCAATGGAAATGGGCCTAATCGCGTAAACAAATTTTGAATTTATGAGCCTTATAAAAGTTATCACAAATTGATAATGTGTGTATTTAAACTACTGAGCCAGCGATGTTGTAGTCTGTTGAGCCAATGGTACAAAAATAGATTTTAAACAAAAGACTATTGCTTGTGTTTGATATTTTATGGAACCAAGAGACATTCGGTATACGGTAGTGGTGGTTATATGGGCTACTGGACAGCAAAGTTAGGACAAGTAAAACTATTGTTAGTTGAGTATGTCACGGAGCTTTGGGAGCCCTATGCGCAAATAGACCTGGCGGAGAAGAAATGTCTTGTCCCTCTATAGCAAATAAATTAATCGTAAAAGTCTTGTAGTTAGGTAATGGTGCTGACACAAACTAATCATCGAGATTTTAGCCCCACACCAATATGGTAGAGGTTGTAGGCTCTCACCAAGGTGATCGGTAAATGTGCTTTGAACCACAAGTGGAGCAGTCAGGACATCTACTCTACGAATAATTAATTCATTTTATGATAAAATTGTGTTTTCTTGTTTGTCGAATTCAAACATATGTATTAATACCTTGGACAAATAAAGTATTTATAAAAGTTTCATCTAGTTATAAAATTAATATTTTTATCATGTCAAATAAAAGTCGTGAATTTAACAAACTTGTAAATGAATCCCGATGATAAATAAGTTGTCAGCTTGTTCATATGTTAACCTAAAACCCTTTTGGGTTTAAACTTGAGAAAATGAATTCTAAAGTATTTTTACCATTTTAGAGTAAATCGTCCTACTAATTGAGTTGTAGACTCAGCCGCTCCATTATCCCTTTCAGGCCTTAAAATTTTAAAAAATGACATTATAAGTTTATCTATTTGTTTGATATGTTTTTCACTATTACAAATTTATGAATACCATTATATATTTCGATATATCTTGAAAATATGTTCTTATAGTATGTTTTCTATTATTATAAGCCTTATTCATGCCAGTATTATAATGATGATTGTGGTCACTATTTTAATATTGGGATAAATTGTGGGTTATTCACAGTTTTTGACCATTTTAATCGGATCAGGCATGACAGAACCGATCCTCGCTCAAGCTCTTTCTTGATCCTCATTCTCGTTCGAGAAAAGTTTAATTGAGGAAAAATCTAGGGTATATATATCATAATTACACAACATTTGACTTGAACTAATTCTAATTCCAAATTGATTCTACTCGAATTTGGTTTATATTATAAATTCCACTTCTGGTCCCGATCTAATTGAGTTAAATGTTTTCTTTAAGAATTCAGATGTTACAATGGTTGCCTTATTTTTTTGCACATTTTTTCCTTTTAACTCATCAAAGTGTTTTCAAACAAATTGAGTGCTTCCACCTACTACTATCCAAATTAGAGAACACCTAAAAAACCCCATTGTTGTTTGCCAAATCCGGAGTCGTTAACTTGTCATCATCATCACTAAGTTTTCTCCCTATTTTTCCAGCATTTCCTATTTCGGTCAAAATAATAATCTATTTAGGGATGACATCAATTGATCGTCCAAAACCCTAGATACATAATAAATGATAGGAAAAGATGAGTTAAACAACCTTGAAAGTTTAATAACTAAAATGAAATTTTAAGAAATTTAGGAAAATTTTTACAAATTCAAAAAATATGGGTAATAATATGAAAATGAGGTAATTGAGTGATTGATTGTATTGTGCAAAAAAAAGTGATTGAATGTGAAAAATATAAAGTGTTTAGAGATCAATTTGTAAAATTGAAAATTTTGGGCTAATAATTTTTAAATATAAATATTTGGGGATTGCATAGATTTTTTACTTAAATATTGATAAATAAATTATTAATTCATATGAAAATATAAGTACTTTTCTAAATGTGTTTAGTAAAAAATAATGTATTTTATCATAAGACATGTTATTAAAACATATAATAACCAGATAATTAGTGTGGTATGTACATTTACATTATTATTTGTGTACAAGGATAATGAAATTCGAGAACTAATTGACATTTGATTTAATGTTTAACAGTATCAAAATAGCTAGGTGAAAATCGTGTTAGCCGATAAAGTGAGAGAAGATGATTCCAAGTATATCATATTGCTATAGTCTCATGATTATGATTAAAAGTTTTAAAAAATATTCAATTGAATAAATTTTTAAAAAAATTCTAAAATATTTTAAAAAGCATTCAATTGGTAAGTATGTATATAATAAATGTATTTATATGTTTTGACTAAGAATGGTATTCATGAATATTTGGTATTAATTTACTCATTCACTATACTACACGTAACACACTCTAAATTTTTCCAATTTTTCAATAAATACCAACAATTGAATGGTCAAGATAATATGTTTACTAGGATATAATATATAAATATTTAACAAAATTATATTATAATAAATATTTTAGAATATTATTATATTTGTAAATTTAAGATTTGATTTGAAAATTTTAATCAATGTCTTAGGTATCAATTATATTATAATGAGGAGAACAATATTATAGTATAAATAACCATGCCTGATAAATTTTCTCCATCACTATAATTATTATGTACACATAATATTTATCACTTGTCACCTTCTCAGCTCCAAATAAGAGAATCCATATAAGTTTCAACTTCCCTCGTGCCACATTTGTCCACCAGTCATCCCAATTGATGATCATACCTTAATTGCTTACGGATTTTGTCTATCAATTCAATTTTATTGCTCGTTTTCATTAAAAAAAATATATTGAAATTTTATTTTTCTAACGAGTTACTTAGAGAGCAAATTGTCGAGGTGAAACGGAGCACCTGACCATCCCTATACAAGAGCTTCATAGCATTAGGTGCAAGCCACCACCACCCACATTATGTTGGTAGGATACCTCCAGGGCTTCCTCAACGGAACCGTGAATAATAGTCTCATTTGGCTCCCTGTGTGATGCAACATTATTTTTTTGTAGCCACTGTCTTGCACTATTTTTGGCAGCCCAATTGGATTTCTGCTTTTTGAGACTGAGTTTAATCATGTTGGGCGCTTCTCGTTGAGATTCGGTATAACTTTACTCTTTTTGATTGTGTTTATTGCATGTCATTAGCTCTTGTTCTGTTGCTCAACTCTTTGTCGTTTCAAGAAGAGTTTGGTCATTATCCAAAACCTCTTGCATAACAAGTTGTTTCTCCTCTTCAATGCCTTCTCCTTTACTGCCCTTAGGGCTCCTCTCAAAAACCGGCTTCGATTTAAAGCCATGTAAAGATGGGGAGGACTAACTGAGGCTTGATACTGATCAGTTAATTGAGGATCTTGATATACAAACTCAGATGGTGTTGATTTAGTGATTGGAGTGATTCTGAGGGCTGCCTTGATTGCTTTGAACCTTGTTATTCCACTTGATTAAGGATCACGTTTAAGTTCTTGTTCCAGATGCCATATGCTCTCGAGGCTCAACGCGGCAATGCTTAGCCGAATGTGTAAGCCTTCCTCATAAAGTAGAAGGATGAGATAAGCTCATATTTGAACTGGAACAAAATGTCATCCCCTTTTGGACTTACACTCCATTCACCCGGTGGCAAAGGTGCCTCGACTTTAATCTTTACTCAAACTCGCAGCAAGAGATTGCTTCCTTCAGGATTGCTTCCTTCAGATGATCACTTAGAACTTCTCTTATACATTTCCCAATTTTCCAGTCATTCCTTAACACTATCTCATTCATGACTACTGTGAATTTACACCCAAATTGGCATTGGCAATGGGTATAGGTCTGATTAAGTCACACTCACTTGTATTGTCATCCCATTGGCAAAAAAAACATATTATTGCCTTCTATAAATCAGGGACTATCAGCTAGAATATTTGCAGCGTTCTTTTTATCATCAAACCCAAATGTGAAAGTATTTGCGGAAATTGAAGTAACTTTCATAGGTCCTACATTGCTACATGACCATTTAAGAATGCTTGTCAGCATGCACCAACCGATCTTCCTAGCTGTGACTGCCTTCCCTACTAGAAGATTTTCCCATTTGGTACATTAAGCATAGAATCCAGATTGAGCACCTGGGTTAATTTCCCATTTGCGTTGGACGTCGTATGGACTCGTCTCCTGCAGTTGCTTTTCCTTCTTTTCTCGACATGTTGACCACCAAGCTCCTGCATAAGACAACAACCAGCCTTACAATCCAATAGACAGCAGAGGAGTGTTTGTAAGCACCTGGGGAAAAGGGAAGCAGAACATCATACAACAATTTAGGGGGCAAACAGATCAACAGGAAAAACGAATTTAATGTAATTTAATAAATAGAGTAAAGTTTATACATATTTAACATTTAAAAATTATACTAAATATAGAAATTATCCCAAGATTTTTTAGGATTTTTACCAATAATTAACCCTTAAAAATGTCTTATTAAGGATGATTATCTAATAATTCAAAACTCACATTTTATTCATAATACATGTTTTCTTGCACTAATCATAATACGTGTTAGCGGTGGCTCTTTAGACCATACTATAAAAATTACTGATATTAGATTGGTAAACATGGTCAATTCCATTAATTTTATTCACAAAAATAAATGATAAAAGTATATGATCCTAATAATTAGATTTGTATTGATACATGAAGGATGAAAATAAAATCCTAACTATTATATATAGCAGAAAACGTGAAGATTCCACTAGATTTTTTTTCACAGATTCCACTAGATAAGAACCTTAAAAAATATAAACGCGTTAACATTAGTGAGGCCATGAACCAATCCACCTTCAACATTGAATTTTGTGGCTTATCAACTGACTATTCCAACACAGCCGTCATAGGGCGGGGATGGGCGGCGGACATGATCATATAATTGTTCGACAACTGTTCTGTGCGTCGCAAGATCTTATTGGCCAGAAGGTAGGAACTTGACGCGTTGCATCATCGTGCTTTAGGTGGCTCCCAAGTCCCAATGAAGGTGCGGAAGAAATATATATTTATATTATATAATTTATCCTTTCTATTCTTTAAAGTTCCTTATATATGTATTTTGTACCCAAAACTATGAAAACTAGTTAACACCTTTGAACTATGAAAACTAGTTGAACTTATAGATATTAATATCAATCCTTAAACTGAATTTATTTTATATTTTTTTCTATCTTAATATTTCTTTATAATATATTTGTATGTAAGGGTTTGAAATTATTTGAATGTTAAGTATTTGGAGAGAAAATAATGTGATGTATTTGAAAATATTAAAATTTTTTAATAATATTAAGTTTGGATGGAGTTGAAGTGGGTGGAATAATTATTAATAAAAAATTAATTTATAAATTTATTTTTTAATTAAATTAAATAATTTATTAACTATTATATATAATTAAATTATATTTAAAATATTTTATATAGTACTTTTTTATTTATAATATTTATATTATATAATTTTATATAAAATATTATTAATATATAAATTTATTTAAAGTATATAAGAATAAAAATAAATAAATAATATAAATGATAAATAAATATATTAAAGTAATTTAATTAATAAATAACATAATTACTCTAAATATCTCAATTTTATAATGATTTTGTCGGAATTTAGAAGTAATTTTCCACTAAAATCACCTCAAATTCTTTTATTTTTTATAATAAATTAATAATTTATTCAGCACTCCAAACCAAACCACTCCCCATTAAATCACTACAAATCATTTAATCAAAATATAGTTTTACTCTAGTGTCCAAATAATAGTATAAATTCACCAAATTATCTACTAACAATTTACTAAAAAAATGCAACTTAATTTATATATTTTTGCTCGAGATTTTTTAATAAATTAATTGGTGAATGGTTGTCCACATGTTTGATTCTTTTCTAAGATAGGTAGAAATACATATTGACACATACATAATACGACACAGAATAAATTCAATATAATTGGTTGAAAAAATTACTTTTACTTTATAGATCTTCCTATTAGTTTAAACACATATTCAAAAATATTTTTTATATAATCGGGTTACACCATACTCACTCTTATTATACCCAATTATTTTTATTTCACTTCATTTCTAGTAGAATATTTCATACTCAATACTTCATTTAATTGACTTAGTGTTCTATTAATAAATATTAAATACTATTTGGTAGATCTAGACTTGCTAATGTCAATGCAAATATTAGATCTAGAAAAGTACATTAAACACCCCACTAACCCTCTATACAAAGTTTTATCTATTTCTTTTCCTTTTTCATTCTTTCAAACTTCATTTCCTCAAACTAGTGGATTGCTTACTAATTTGTAAACTTGCATGCCAAACTTTTTTTATAATTTTCTTGCATATTTGATTGGCCTATAAATATACATTTATTATTTTATATCACTTAAATTCTTAAAAAATATCTCATTTTTTCCCTATTGTACACTTCAAATTTTGTATTCATATTCATCATAATTTCTCCACCAATTCTTCTATCATTTTTAGTATATAAAAAATCATCAACCTATATACTCACAAACAACATATGGCCCCATCTTTTTTTTTTTTGTGAAAAGTGTGGATTATTCAAACAAGTAAATTCTTTTTCCAAAATATATCACACTCCTAGATAGGGTTCATCATATATACTCGATATTATAATGGTAGGTACATTTATTATGGTAATACTAGAGTGACCAATGCCTAAAATAAAAATACATTTAAGAATAGTTAGAAAAAACTTGAGTTTTTATTTTATAAATAATGTATCTAAAACTTTGTACAATAACCTCATAATACAACAATTGATAAGAAAATAACTTAGAACTTTCATACCCAAACTTCAAGATTCATACCTCACGTGGTACTTGCTCTGTAAGTAATGTTCCAACTTATTTTTTATGGAATCTTAACTTTCCCAAATGTTTGGAGAAGGGATGAGCTCACAAATGAACTATTAACATCGGGTTATTACATGTCTTATGATTTCAAAATTTACCAAAATCTACACATAGAGATTATATTCATGATTTCATAGATTATGTCGCTATCATAATTTTACCTCACCCTTAGTACTTATGCCTTGTGCTTCTTGCATTCGTATTTATTAATATATCGAGTCGAGCACTCACTCCCCAAATCACAATATCAACAATTATATGCACATAATATCACACATTGGCAATACATGGTCAATACCGTGCCCTAAAAGTCATGCCAAATTTCAATCGAGTATAAATATGAGAGTGTATGAGTAATGTATACTCGACACAACCGACACCACTCGTATTCGTTCTCTCATATGGATGTAAACACGTCCAAAGGTACATGATGATATCATGCTTGACTCCTCATCCATGTATTTGTACACATACATCACATCTTGACGGTCACCTAAGTGTAAAGTGCACTCAGGAACTCTCACTTGTATATTATTTGGGGGTGGCGGGTAATCTAGAAGTCAATTCAATCTCCCCTTATTCATTGCTTTCAATTACTCTGGGCGTTGACACTAACTCGATAGATGTACTATCGATGCCCCTACTTTCTCAATAGGTATATACTAAAGCACACTCATATAAATAAAAAAAATATGCACAAATCACATTATCTCGGAGTCTAGTCCTTATACCGACCGACTCAATCTTTCAAAACACATACACATCAATCAACAAGCATGTTCAATTCTTAATGTCAAGGAGTTTAGTCCTTATTCCGACTGACTCCATATCATATATCAATAAGGATCACAATGCGCTCATTCATATAGTTTGTAAAACCTACCCTTTTGAGCTAAGGAAAACCAGGAAAAGAACCGGTTAAACCAAGTGAGGATACAGAACCAGTTCACAAACCCGATCATTTGTAAACGGGCAGTTTGGGAATTTATAACTTTTGGGTGATCCAAAGAGTTCATAATACCATGGAAAAGAACCTTAGGATGAATTGGAAGAGAAATACCATATCAGTTTAGATGAACCGAATCCAACTAGATTTAACCGGTTTATGAACCGAGTCAGTTCATGAACCGAAACCGATAGAGAACTGGCAAAACAGAGAAATTCAACTCCCTTGTAACCCAAAGAAATTTATAAACCTTAGGAAGGAACCTTAGAACAAAGTGGGAGAGAAAAACCAAATCGGTTCGGGTGAACCAAACCCAAACCAAATTAAATCGGTTTAAGGATCAAGCCGGTTTATGAACCAGAATCAATTAAGAGATGGTAAACCAAGAATCTTATGGACCCTAAGTAACCCAAGGAGTCACAAAAGACATGGAAATGGACTTGTGAAGAAATTGGGGATGAAAACCAAACTTGTTCAGGTGAACTGGATTCAAACGGTTCAGACCGGTTTGAACCACTAATGAACCGAATCCTAAATTCATTTTTTTAGGTGACTTAAATAATTCAAATTAGAGATTTGAGGCACCATTGGATAGAGAATGAATTTAGATGAATTTAAAAATTTTTAGATTTAAAAAACTCGGTCAAATGATGGGTGAACCGACCGGTTTAAGTTTTGAACTCGGTTCGGACCGGTCCGGTCCGGTTCGGAACAGTGTCATCTTCTTCCTCAGGATGACAGCACTGTTCACTCACCGAGAAACTAAAGAAATGCCGGCGAAGAAGAAACGCCTCCATTTGGTACGTTTCAGGTCATCAATTCCTGTCATAATGGTGCCAAATGGATGGCTAACGGGTCCCCAAGCTCCCTATATAAAGAGCCCCTCTCCATTCGTTCTCTCCACACTTGAAAATCTCTCTCTCTCTCTCTCTCAGTTGCTTAGTTTTCTGGTGAAGCTCGAACCAGAGCTCCGATATAGGGTCAATTCTGAGCCAAAGAAGGCGAGGTCGAGTTCATTAGAACCGGGGAGAAGTCAGCTACACGGTGGTAGCATCCATTCTTCCCGAGAGTCGTCGAAGAAGCGTCGACATGATCAAACAGTGAAGCAGCTCCGGCGGACCGAAACTGCCCTATTTCGGCCGAGTTGAAATCGGCCAATTCGAGCCCTCCTCAGGCCAAACCAAGCTCTCCCAACACCACCTCATCCCTTCCACGGCCGAATTAGGATTGAAAGATAAGCCAATTCGACTCCCCTTTACAATTTCAAATCCTTGTTAGAGAGAGAGTCAGTCGAATATTGATGGAGAAATTCTAATCCAATTCGACATCAATTGATGTCATTCTTGATCCTAGGAAGAACCTCTGGAGGAGAGCTACCTGCCTAGATAGAGAGCTCCGACCGCCGCGCCCTCACCGGTGAGAAATCGAAGCTTTCTCTCTCTACAGTCTATTTTCCGACGTTAAAATCTGCAATTCAAAGTTCCTTAGAATCGTATGAACATGCCTCGTTATTATAACACCATGGAAGGAGTAAGCATGATAAATGAAAAGAAATTCCTTAGATGAATGATTACGGGGACTAAGCGAAAGAGTAATCAAAGTGTTAGTATGTCAAGAAAACCCAAGTTGATATTAAGGAAAATTATTCCTGATGTGTAATATATTGGTTAAGTTTTGGGGACAAAACTCCTAAAAGGAGGGGAGAGTTTTAAACCCTGCACTTTTGAGTTAAGAAAAACCGGGAAAAGAACCAGTCAAACCGAAATTTAAGAAAATCGAGCCAGTTTACATTTGAGAATACGCAATATGGAAATTTACAACTTCCGGGTGATCTAAAGGGTTCATTAAACCTTGGAAAAGAAATTTAATAAACTTTAGAAAATAAAAACCAAATTGGTTCAAGTGAACTAGGTTGCATAAGAACTTTAAAGTTAAGCGTGCTTACTTGAGAGTAGTGTGAGGATGGGTGACCTCTTAGGAAGTATGAATTTTCTTCTATCGTCTTTATCATAAATAACCATAAATTAATATATATTTAATTATTAGAATTAATACAAATAATTTAATACAGAAATTAAATTATTAGAATTAATACCAAAATTAAATTATTGGAATTAATACTAGTAATTTATGACAATATTAATACTAGTAATAAATCTCGGCTATTTAATACACGGGTTTTACGCCTATATAAAGAGGTCATCCACATTTCATTCTCCTCACACCTAAACACTTCTCTCTCTCTCTCTCTCTACTGCTCCATTTCCCGGTAAAGCTCGAACCAGAGCTTCGACTTGAACAAAGGTCAGGCTCTTTAGAACCGGGGAGAAGACAGCTATCTGATAGCAAACTCCAGTCAATCCGAGAATCGTTGGAGAAGCGCCGACATGATGGAATAGTGAAGCAACTCCGGCGAACCGAAGCTGCCCTATTTCGGCCAAGCTGAAATCGGCCATTTCAAGCCCTCCTCAGGCCAAACCAAGCCCTCCCAACACTTCCTCAGCCTTTCCACGGCTGAATTAGGACCGAAAGGTAAGCCAATTTGGCTCCCCTTTACAATTTTTGATCGGTGCTAAAGAGAGAGTCGACCGAATTTCAATGACGAAATTCTAATCCAATTCTGCATCAATTGATGCAATTCTTGATTCTAAGATGAACCTCAGGACGAGACCTATCTGCCCAGATCGAAAGCTATGACCGTCGTGCCTTCACTGGTGAGTAATTGAAGCTTTCTCTCTCTACAGTTTGTTTTCCAGCGAAGCTCCGTTTGAGCTCGTTCTGGCATTAAAATATGCGATTCAAAGTTTTTTAGAATTGTATGAACATGTAGGAACTCAATTTCAACTCCAATTTCAATAATTAGAAGTGTTTGATCGGTCAATTTGATGAAATCAAATTCGGTAGTGTTGACGAGTTGAAATTGGGGAAATTTTGGGGATTTTTGAAATTCAAAGGGCCAAAATACAATTTTATGAAATTGAGGGTCATTGGGCATGAAAATAATGTTTGAGTACCAATTGAGGAATTTTAGAATTTTTGGGGCAAAACTTGCCATTTTTGTAAAAGAAGGGAAAAATGGTAATTTTGGAAAAATTGGGGAACCAAATTGGAAATTTGGGAAATTAAACCTCTTTTTGGTGAAATTGAATAAATTGAGGTCCCAGGATAAATTTTAAAAGTTACAGGAGTCAATTTGAGGAAAAACCAACATTAGAGACTTAAAATTAAAGAGAAATAACTTTAGGGACCTAATTGCAAATAACTAAAAGTTTGGGTTTTCTCATTCATTGGAAATGAATGAAGGTTGTTATGCCGAGTAATAATGAACAAGGTTGTTCATATTGTGTAGGAACACGAAATACCGGGAACGCCAGCAAGGACAAGCTCGTGTGAATACAAAGAACCAGTTTAGTGGAATTCACGGCATTAACGGGTGAGTGGGTTTACTAACATCATACCCGGTTGGGATGATGAGCACAACTTAAAGATAAAAACCACTTACCAGTTGTGAGTGAAAATTTTATATCATACTCGGTAGGGGATGATAAGTACCTCGGTATAAAAACCCTCTATTTAGTGGTATTTTAATCATCACCACTTAGAAAAAGTGATATGAAAATTATGCGAAAAAAACTACTTACTAGTTGTAAGTAGATCATACCCGGTTGATATGATAAGACTTACTCAAAGGAAGTTGAAAACCCGTTCATCGGTTATGAACAAAGATGTCCTTATACCGGTTGGTATAATGGACAGTGAAAACCTATTTTGTCGGAAGTGTTCTCCCCTGACTGTGTGCCAATGCTTAAACTATTTGGTAGACCTTCTCGACGGGAGCTCGAATAACTCTGATAGGCCAGGGGCCTCGGTTTTGGAACTTGGGGGCTAAATGCCCGATTTTAAAAATCTCGTACAGTGGGCCCAAGGCTAGTTGGCACGAGCAGGAGCTTGTAAACGAACATGATATATGTGCCATAAAACTTAATAAGTGAATTGTTTGGCCATGTTACCAAGATAGGACCGACATGCTCAGTCAACTAGCAGCAGTGCGACAAGATAGGTCGACGGACTAGTCAAGACAAACAGCTGCTGGTTGAGTTGTGAGTTGGGGTCGTTGGACTAGTGGCACCACAAATTACATGGCAATATAAGAAAACATTGTTTGTGCATGTACTATGAGTACGGGATCATCAAAACGCCCATGAGGGGAAGTGATGCGTCCTAAGGGCACTGGAGGACCTGGTGGCTATGAGGGCAGTTTGTCGTTCAAGGTGTCTGTGCGAAATCTGGAGTAGCACGAAGCGCATGAGACCAGGGTGGGGACAGGATGAGGTCTCTGTCCTCATACGGACACGAAGAAGAGATTTCGGGATTGTGGGTCAGATGTCACGTACATCCACTCATTCCCAGGGTAGAAGTGGTTGTACTTCTATCCGAGTGGCAGGAAAAGTTGCTCCGAAGCCACTAGCGGGTTCAGTAGTGATACTGACTTGCGATTGTGTGTAACCTTCATGATGAAGGATGTGTGTTGGGTGATGACACACCGGTAACTAAGAAATAATGGAAAAACCCAAATTTTTAAATGAAGGGATTTTTTTTTTTTTGAAAAGAAAGGAGTCTGGCACACTCCTTATAAATGTTTTTCTTAAAAGTTAAAAGTAAACTTTTGAAAACCCATTCACTGAGTAGTTGTACTCACCCCCTCCCTTATATCCCTTTCAAGAAATCCCGGAAAGCCTACCTTGAAAGACCATCAACTAAGATGCATGTAAGACAGGTATGTAAAGATTAAAATTTCATGCAGTTTTGATTATACTATTCCAGGAAATGGTGCAGGTTTAAAGGACGCCTTACTCTTTACAGATTATAATAAGGGGAAACCCTTTAATGAACCGGGAGAGTGGCGGGTTGTTCATGGGGATCCGACCAAACCGGGTTGGGGCGTGACAATGAAACTTTCTCGAATGAAGTTGAAAACTCGTTCATCGGTTATGAATGGAGATGTCCTTATACCGATCGGTATAATGGACAGTAAAAACCTATTTTGTCGGAAGTGTTCTCCCCTGACTGTGTGCCAATGCTTAAACTATTTGGGAGACCTTCTTGACGGGAGCTCGAATAGCTTTTATAGGCTGGAGGCCTCGGTTTTGGAACTTGAGGACTAAAATGCCAATTTTTGAAAAACTCAAACAGTGGGCCATAGGCCAATGGACACGAGCAGGAGCTCGTAAAAGAACATGATAGATATATATGTGCCATTAAAAGTTAATAAGTGAATTGTTTGGTCATGGTACCAAGGCAGGTCCAACATAATTAGACAACTAGTAACAGTGCGACATGACAGGTCTCCAGACCAGTCGAGACAAACAGCTACATGTTGACTTGAAGGTCGGGATCATTGGGACAAATGGCACCACATATTATATGGTAAATTTAAGAAAAACTTTACTTGTGCATGCACCATGAGTACGAGATCATTAAGACGCCCATGAGGGGTAGTGATATGTCCTAAGGGCCCTGGACGACACGGTGAGTATAAAGGCAGATCGTCGTTCCAGGTGTCTATGCGAAATTTGGAGTAGCACCAAGCGCATGAGACCGAGATGGGGACAGAAGGAGGTCTATGTCCTTATACGGACACGAAGAAGTGATTTCAGGATTGTGGGTTGGATGTCACATACATCCACTCATTCCCAGGGTAGAAGTGGTTGTATTGTTATCCGAGTGGCAGGAAAAGTCGCTCTGAAGCCACTAGCAGGTTCAATAGTGATACTGACTTGCGAATGTGTGTTGGGTGATGACACACCGATAACTAAGGAATTATGGAAAAACTCGAATTTTTAAATGAAGGAATTTAAAAAAAAATAAAAGAAGTCTGGCACACTCCATATAAATATTTTTCTTATAAGTCAAAAGATTTGAATCTCATTTACTGAGTTGTAGAAACTCACCCCTCTTTTCTACCCATTTTCAGGAAAAGAGAAAATGACTAGAAGTAACACCGAGCCTTACCCTTTATCAGGTACGCTTAAATTTATTTTTAAACTTGCATTTTATTTGATATATGTCTTCTAGGGAACAAGGTTGGAATTTCGTCTGGCTTCTCTCGACTAAAAGAAGGGGGAAACTCCTCTTGAACCAAGATAGAACGACGGGTTGTTCACAGGGATCCAACCAAACCGGGTTGGGGCGTGACATAGTTATATCATGCGACTATTATTTTTCACAATCCATTGACCTTAACTCATTAAACATTTAAGAAAACTGTCTTTATTTGTGATCATGCATTTGTGTAGTTTCATCATTTTTCAAAATATTTTCCAAAAATGCATCATGCATATTTACGGTATTATGGAAATTAGTAACACTTATTGGTTGGTTCAATTAGACTCGTTGGCAATACTCTCACTCACTATTTTTATCAGGACTTATTTGTCCCAACTATATTTTCCCTTAACTCGAGACGTTTGATCATCATATAATCAACTGCAACCATCATGCCCTAACCTAGTTCATCAATAGGACCCGCAAAAAACTTGTCACATACTCTTGATTTTACAATGATAGACACCTTATTATTGTAAGTATGGAATAACTTAAGGGTTAGAATAAAACTTATCAAGAACTTTTCCAAAAAATATTCATTTGAAATCAAAAAATAATTTAATAAACAATATTGGGACAAATTACTAAATGTAAGGCGTACTTTCGATTTATTACGGTTTTCCATAATTTCGATGTATCATTTATACACCTGTTCCCTAAAAGGGATATTAGAGTGGAATGAGTTTACAACTCAGTGCGTAGATATATTTCTAAAGAATATAAAATTATTTTGGGATATATTTCTAAATAAAGTATAAACTATGTTAATAGAAATATACGTAAATGGTGTATGGATATACTTCAAGGGGGTGATCTACTTCCGACCATCAATATAGGATATGGACGAGGCTTGCGATTGACAATGGTTAGTTAGATCTAGTTCTCTGAAAGTGGGTCCAAGGTCACGATTTTGAAAATAGAAGTGGGTCAAATGTCGTGTTTTGAAAACTCGAACAAGTGGGCACAAGGCCAATAGAAATAGGTCAAATCCTATAAATAAATTATGATTTAAAAGAGTAAAAAAATTATCACAATTTGATAATACTTGCTTAAGTTGCTGAATAAAAGTCGGGTTGGAGCATGTTGAGTTAGCAACGCAAAAATAATGTTCTTGAATCAAACGATTCTTGTTTATGATTGCATTCGTTCAGAACCAAAAAACGTCTAGTACAGGGTAGTGTTAGTTTTAATAGCCATTGAATAGTGAAGTCGGTACAAGAGTAGTTATGCTAGTCCGGTATATCTTGAAATTCTGAGAGTTTCACGTGCATGGAGATCAAGGAAGAAGAGGGAGAGATCTCGTAACTCAATAGCGAACAAATCTCATTTCGTAAAGTAGGGGGAGTTGGACAATGGTACTCACATAGATGATTTGATATTGGTGGTAGCATATCACCATGGTGGACGGTAAATTGAGATAAATCATGGTTGTAATCTTACCGAGTCTATTTTACAAATGTTTAATTTTTTATTGAGAAAGTGTGTTTGTTTGTTTAATACAAATCTATTTTAAATCCATTTACCTTAACAATTATTATATTTTTAATTATGTAATGAATTATGGATAGTAAGTCATGATTATAATTGGAACCATAACCCACGTATAAATTAATCATCTATCCCTTTAAGGTCCTAAATATGTCGAGTGAGACATTAAATAAGGAACTACCAAATTGGTGTAATAATTCTCTTTATAATATTTATGTCGTTGATTATTTATTCTGATATATTTTGGAAAATAAAATTTAATTTATTATTTTCCATTATTATAAATTTTACTCATTTTAAGTCTCCATTATAACATACTCTACATCCATATTAATTATTTATTTGATTTAGAATATGGTGGGATTATAGTCGTTCCACTGAGAATCGACTATATGATTTAAAATTTGAAACCATAGGATCAAGTAATAAGTATTATAAAAAACTAAAAATTATTAAAATATAAAAATAATGAAATAATTATGTATATGTATATTTTTTATGTAAAGTTTGAGGTGAAAAGTTATTTAGTGATCTCAAATAAATAACTAATTATAAGCCTATCTCTCCAATCCCATCACTTACTACCAAAGAATTACATAAGAAATGTTAAGTTTAAGCCCGTAAATCACCTATATAATAGTCTTGACTTGATTTAAATCTCAAAAATCGAATAGGAATGTTTTAAATTTTCTATTTATTAGTTTTTCTATTCTCATATTATTTGTATAATTTTTTTAGCACACTATTTAATTAAGAAATATTTAAATTTTTACTAAAAAAATTAAGATAATATTTTTATTTTAAATTTGATTCCTTCCATTTTATCTGAATTAATATATCTATTATAATATCGAGTAAATTAACTGTTTAGTGGATGAAGTGTAATCCTAATAGTTTTGTACCATTATAATTATAACAAGATAACAGCACTAAAGGTAACATCAGCAAATATATATATATAGAAAATATAACAGGTTGTATAGAAAAATAAGAGGAACGTTTGCTCAACAATACACACAGTCATTCAAAAAGAACAAAATCTGAAGAACAGAGTAGATAGTGTGAATCCATTGATCCTCCAAAATACAAGAACAACGTGTGAAACGATGAATAAGGAGTACTGCATCAGACGACATGATTTAAACAAGGCTAAAAAATAATTACTTATTGTACTGCATCATTATCCTTTGATATTCTGAGAAAAATAAGCAGAAATTTAATAAGATTAAAAAATGTTATTCAAAATGGAACGACTGAGAAAACATACTGAATGAAGATTCGGATATTGTGAATAACAAGAACTCAAGTGTTATTTTCTGAATAAGGATTTTGAAAAATGTAAAGAACATCGAAGATCAACAACTTGTAATAAAGAGAAACAGGAAGACTGAATCAATCAATAAAATACGATAATAATATCGTTTAAATAGGTAAAGGATAGGGAACAAAGATTAGGCCAAAAAATTCACGAATTAACTCCGTATATCATGGATGCATAGTAAAATTATACCGAAAATCACTACACCTCGATTTTCTTCATTAGAGTATCTAATATCATGAGAAATGTGGAGGTATGGTAGGAGAAGTATTACCCCCACACAACCAAAAGGTGGTAACTGAGCAAGTGCGGCAGTCTAGTAGCATTGCAACTTTACTAGTGAGACATTAAATGACACCATCTCATGCATAAAGTAAAAATCATTTTGGAATAAGACAATTTATTAGTTGTTTATAAAATATAGTTGATTAAAATTATTTATCCTTTACTTCATAATCATAGTATACATCATTATCAAACATTATTCACTCCTTAGCATTTAAAAGGTAACTCAAATAAGAAGTGAAACCATATCCATTAGATGTCATTTAGTAGTTACAAAAGTATCATAAATCAAATTTTTTATATTTAATGTGAACAACTATTGACTTGGAATCAGTAATATTTTTTATGAAGATATATATATATATATCAATGATAAATTTGGGAACAAAAATGAGATTATAGAGGAATAAAGAGAATAATAACCATTTCAATTGCTTTTACACAAATAAAAAATATATTACATGGATAATATTATTATTTTAATATAAAATTACAATAAAGAGAAAATTAAATTTAGTTTAATAAATGAATTAAAAAAATCTATCCCTTGGAATCTTCACATCCTCTATATTATTCTAAACTCTTAAAATTATTTAAATACCTTTTAGATTTTCTTAATTTAAAACAACATACTCGTCTATTATTGCAATTTCTTATACACAAAAATAAAATTTAAAGATAGTAAAATCAAGCTTGCTGGAGAAACTTGTCAGTAAATAAAACTCGAGTTCCGAGAATTTTGAAAAGGATGAACTTGAAAGATTCTGAATCTGAAGCCGCTCGATACAGCCAGCCCCCAGCTTCGTATGCACCGACTCTTCAGCCACCCTTCCGTTATAAATCCATCATAGGAAGTAAGTTCACAAACAAACACATCAAACCATGTCACACCACGAATTCGTGCACCCGGGGACTCCAACAGACGATCACACACAATCCATGATCAGGCTCCACCACACTCCTGAGCTCCGCCACGAACAGTGTGGCTCGGTCCTCGTCCAGACGATTGACGCACCCTTAAGCCTTGTCTGGTCCCTGGTCCGGCAGTTCGGCTACCCGCATGCCTACAAGCAGTTCATCAAGACCTGCAAATTAGTTGCTGGCGACGGGACCACCAAGGGTTCCATCAGGGAGATCGCCGTGGTGACGGGCATGCCGGCCAGCTGGAGCAGGGAGGTGCTGGAGGCTCTAGACGATGATGCCCACGTGATGATCTTCAGTATCATTGGTGGTGACCACCGCCTCGTCAACTATAGGTCAACCACCACCGCGCACGAGCGCCAGGGGGTCGACGGGAGGAGGACCACCGTGGTGATAGAATCGTATGTAGTGAATGTGGCTGAGGATAACACAGAGGAGGAGACCAGGAGCTTCGCCGAGACGATAATCCGGTGCAATCTCCGATGGCTGGCTCGGGTATCCGAGAAGATGGCTTGCACGCTAGGGATCTGAACTGGAGTACTCCGCGGCAAGCCGCAGCGGCCGCTGATAATACGGTCGAACTCCTTGGGGTCACTTAGTGCTACCCTTTTTACTTTTTTTTTTATGTCATCCGTTTTCCTCTTTATGGGTTGTCATGGTAGGCTATTTACTTTCCACCTTAGATAAGAAACGAGAGATTTCAACTGTAATAGTAAAGTTTTGTGTTGGTTGCTGATGAGTTTATGTTGTTCCATGCCAAATAATTAGTTAAACAATAACTTTGGATATGACTCAGGACATTGTGAATTATGAATAGAGAAAATGTATATGGTAAACCTTTTGGTTAAATGATTAGTGATTTTAAGTGTATTCAATATATATGTATATAAGTTGAAAATTTTTTACTGCACATGACTTCATGTGCATTCATGTGCAGTGCAGGTAATCTATTCAATCACTAATCATTTGGACATGGAAAAGGGTTAATATAAATAATGATTACTTGTAATTTTTGTAAATATGTATTCAAAATTTTTAAGGCTAATATTTAAGATTTAATTAGTAAATTTTAGAATATATAATGTGCTGTCTTTAGTATTATGGTAATAGACAAAAGGAAGGACCATATAACATGCTGAAATTACAAATATGGCTAAAATAATTGAAAGAGATATAAAAAATAATACAAAGTGTAAGGGTCATTTCTTTGTATAATAATGTAAAATGTATATAATACATAGGCAATGTACAAAATAAATAATTTAAATACAATTTATGGATATTATAAGTGTCCATGCATATTCAAATACATATAGTTATTTGAATCGAGTAAGGTGAAATATTTACTTAAATATTTTTTGGATCTATTTAAATTAAAATAGAATAAATTCAAGTTTAAAGATTTTAAAGAACTGTAATATTTTTAATTAAAATTTTCCTATTAGAATTTAATATATTTATCTTGTTGTTTATTTATTATATTATTATATTATTATATATTTTATCAAATATATATAATTTTTCAGATTACTATTATATAATATTTATATATAAATATTTTCATATAAATAATATTTATATAATACTTAGTATTAATTTATTTTCAGTATAGATAGATAAAAAATACATGTTTTGCAATTACAGTGTAGTTTATTATATATATATTAATACTATTATACAATATTTATATATCAACATTATTATACAATTAACATTAACTTATTTTATAATTATAATAATAACTAAATTATATTTTAAAAATATTATATATAATTATATATTTTATTTGAGATTTTATTTTATTTTTAATAATATAATTTAATTCAATTGTATATATTAATTAATATGCAATTATTTAATAAATAATTAAAATTAATTAAAAATAACATATTAATACTTTTAACTTTTTATTTACTTCCCCTCTTTTCATTTGAAAGTGCTTAATAATCCTCCAAACTCACTCTAAATGCCTTAATCCAAGCTCTATTACTTTTCACAAAGAGAACATATGATTAGTTTTAAAATTAAATATGAAGAATTAGGGGCAGATGAAGAAGTTGGGTTGGGTAACTACTCTTCTACCCAGGAAGAAGATTGGCAAATAAATATGAGTACACTCTACCCAGGAAAACGAAGGAATCCATTGTATCATCTCACTATATATGAGTACACTATATACGAGTTGTACTGGCTATTAGTAGAGTTTAGGGCAGGTTATAAGGTAATAATGAACCAAATCCATTGATATAGGTGTGAACAAGTTGTTAATTAATCCGTAGTTCAAATTGAGGTAGTTCGTACGAGCCCTCATGACTCTTACAGACAGACGCATATGTTGCTCTAGCTTGGATCAAGAAAAAAAACAAGACAAAAAAGTGAGGACAATTTAGTTATGATGTGTATGACATGTGGATATCAATTCATTCACTATCACATGGTACGTTGGAAGAATTTGGGTTGCCTTCTTCCAGCATCAAACTCTCCAAACCGGGCTTCAATGTCTTCATATAGAAATCCTCGTACTCCTCCTTGTTGCCTGCCTCCTTCCTCACCTCCACCACCACTAAAGATGGAGTAAGTTCAAATATCTCCACGGCTATTGACAACGGGTTCTTAATACCCTCAACCTCCCTGGACCCTTCCATGCAAATCCGACAACCCTTGTTCTTCTTTCGCACATCGAAGCCCATCCCCTTGGCGATCTCCTCCAGCTTCGTGATTATATTCGACGGTGAAGCCTCCGACACAAACCTCATCACCTTACCACTCTGCTCAAACAACCCTGATAGGTTCAAATCTTCTGTGAAGGAGATGATATCGAATGCGTTTAGGCTCATAGGCCGGTGCGGGGATGCTGACTGCTTGGATTCAGCAGATGAAGGATCTCTATTATCGTCGTCCTCGTCCTCGTCATCGTCATCGTCATCGTCATCATCATCGCGTAACTTGTCCTCCATGGAGAATTTTACTTTCTGGAAGTCTTTCTTGAACCAACTATCCTCCATGATCTCTGGGATGGTGATTCGAGTGTTGGTGTTGGTGTCAAGGAGCTTCTTGATGAGGCCGGTTACCTTGGGGGAGAACCACCGGGGGCACTTAAAGTTACCCGTGCAGATTTTCCTGTAAACGGCTATGAAATTCTCGCCGTAGAATGGCAAATAGCCAGCCAAGAGCACAAACAGCACGACACCGCAGGACCAGATGTCGGCTTTTGCTGCGACGTAGCCCTTGGCAGTGAGGACCTCAGGGGCCACGTAGGCAGGGGTGCCGCACGAGGTGTGGAAGATACCATCTTGGTGGGACTGGTCGGAGAGAGCGCTGAGGCCGAAGTCGCAGACCTTGAGGTCATCATTGTGGCTGATAAGGAGGTTCTCAGGCTTGATGTCACGATGGAAGATGCCGCGTTGGTGGCAGAAGGCAACTGCGGAGATGAGCTGCTGAAAGTACTTGCGTGCGACGTCCTCCGGGAGGCGGCCATTGACAACCTTCTCCATGAGCTCGCCGCCTTTGATGTACTCCAAGACGATGCAAACCTTGGACTTGGTGGCCATTACCTCGATAAGTTGGACGATGTTAGGATGGCGGAGACGGCTGAGGATGGTGATCTCTTGCTTGATCTTGTCCATGAGGCCCTTATCGACTATCATCTTCTTCTCCATCACCTTGATCGCCACCTCCTCACCGTTGTTTAACTTGTGGGCATAGTAGACCTTCCCGAAGTGTCCACTGCCGATGAGCCTCCCCATTTCATATCGCCCGAGGAAGGGAGACTTTTGTTGCTTCTCGGACGAAGCCTGCCCCTCATCCGCAGAGGACTTCTTGCCAGTGGGGGGCTTTTTTTTGTCCATACGAGAGAACCGGACAAATGTTTCTCTTCAGGGATTCATACAGTACGAGGAAGAGAGGGAAAGAAGGATGAGTATATATATTAATTTAATAGGTGGGCATTAATCAATCATTAGGATTGTTGAAGAAACCATACACATATGGTATAAATCCTGATAAAACATTGTTAACTGATCTTTTTTCCTTAAAGCATGGCACAGTTTTGTTATAAAATCTCGAAGAAATATATATATATATATATATGGATTTATCCCTAAGCAAATGTACATTAATAGAAGATTAACAGTTTTTTTTCCATATAAATTAGATATTTATATACATTAATTTAATTATTCCATATATCAATTAGATACCCAATAGTGTTTTCTATGAAATGGTATATTAGTCATGTCCTATATGATTAATGCTAATTCAGTAATCAATGATGTTATTTTATATTTTTCCTTTATTGTGTCTTTTTTTATTTACACTATTTTAATTGATTGACTTGATTAAAAATTTAATAGCAAAATTACAACAAAAGAATTTAAATAGAAAAAAAAAATTTGGGGCCAGATGTAAGGGCCCCTCAAGCTCAACCTCCTTCCTGTGAACCCTTAAGGAGGCTCACCAGACCTCACGGAAAAAAACCACAAAATGGCGAGTAGAATTAACTGAAAAATCACATCCGATCAACAAAGCTATTTGAGGCACTTGGAGGCAAGTGATGGGCCGATTTGGATGGGTCTCTCACAAGATCTAACACACAGACAGGCTCGTGGAATGCTTAAGAATCGAGAGTGCCCGTCCATGTAAGGCTGATGAAGCCCAAAGTCCAAGACGCTCCGAGAGAGAGAGAGAGATCCTGTTGGGTAGTGAGGGTTGGCTTGGGTAGTGAGTGATTGAGTGTAAATTTCTGGCAAGTAGGGGGTAAAAGCGAAAAATGGGGAGTACAGTGTTGGGTACACAATTCGAGATTGCATTTCTGTGCGAGCTTTCATTGTCCTTTTGGTTTGGGCATCAGAAAGGAAAAAGAGTCGTTGGAGATTACGATACCTTGGCCACGTTGTCCGTGTCATATACACCCGGAAACGAAACGACAAAACAAAGTTAAAATATTTTAAATGTGTTAAAAAATCAAGGTATGTGTATATTTCAGAGAGTTACTATTTTACCCATCCATTTCCTTGACGCCGCCAACCCCAACTCCGTTCAATTTTTTTTGGCCCAATAACCAAATACTGTATTGTTGGATTGTACGGGAAGCTGTATTGGTAGGAGCTTCCCCATGCGTCGATTCGACGAGCGGGTCGGATTTGCTTCAGAGACAGCCTCACTACAGTTGTTCGCTCCATCGATCTGACCTGCAATTGAAATATCAAAAGACTCTCCGCTCCAATTGAATGATAAATTTAGTAAATGGTTCCGTTCATCATCTGTCAGAAATCCATATTCAGTCAGTCGGAGGTGGCTCATCCACCCGTAGCAACAGTCTGTTCTGTGTAAATGTACAGGGTCAGCAAGAAAGAGTACAGACTAAAATCCAAACCCATCAACCCTTCAAAAGGAACGAATCAATACATGAGGGCCCTAGTGTACAAAATACTTATTGCTCCGAGAGAGATGGGGCACTGGTGAAGAAGACTTCGAATTTTTTAGCTGCTTAAATAGAGGATATATTCTCTCTCCATTGAATTAAAAAACCACTCGCAATTTCCTAGTAGGCCGCAACCCATTGTCAATTAAGGGTTTTAATCTCTATAATTTTAAAATGTTTCAATAATTAAAAATAATTTAGTTAGAGTTTTTAGATTTAATAATTTTAAAATAAGGATTTTATTATTTAATAATTTAAGTTTTAAAATTACATATTTTAAGGATTAACTTTTCTTAGGTTTATTTAATGTCATTTAAATGTATTAGAAATAAAATATTAAATAAAAGCCCGTAGAATTAATAAATCATGAAAAAACTCATTATAAAACAATAGTAAAATAGTATGGATAAACATGAATAGTGATTCCTTATATAATATGTATGTAATGGTATGGTATACCACAGATAAGAAAGAATAAGGGTATATGATTCTTTGTATTTAACATAGTCAATTGTTCGATCATTATAGTTCATTTGTCTATCAAAAGACTCCAAACATTATTATTCATATAGCCATTGAAAATTCACTGTGAATCTTACGCTAAACACTCTTACTCATATAATTTTAGGCTATAATAATTTTAAAAATTAATTTATATAAACTTATAAATTTTTTATGTTCATAAAATATAAATTTATAATCTTCTATGAACTTATAAATTATTCTAATAAAATTTATGAACTTATATGTATAATAAACACCATATATGGAATACATGTATATGACTTTTGTACATAAATAAATTTATAATTATTTAATTAATTTTTATAAACTTTTGTGTATACTAAAATTTATGAATCATTTTATATAAATCCATAATTTTTGTACATATAATAAAATTAATATAGCATTTATAATTCAAAAAATGTTAATTCTTTCCAAATTTTCTTCTATTATTTATAAAATATTATATTATATTATATTATATATTATTAACATATAGTATTGATATATACAAGAATTTTTTTAATTATTTCATGTAATTTATAAATTTATATATTGAGATTAATAATATATACATTTTTTACAAAGTACTAAATTTATATAAATAAATCACAAATTCTTATACGTACAAAAATGAGTCATCAAGTCTCATAGAGGCATGGCCATGAATTCTGAATTATAACCCCTCACTATGGAGTAGAACTTGACTGTCACCTTTTCTTGGTTTAGTTAATATATTTTTTATACTCGATTTTATTTATATAATTTTATCATCCACCCAATTTATCTTCCTATTAATTTTGTACCATATTTATAATTCGTGTATAATTTTTTTGCTATCATATAATATAAATGAGAAACAATTTACTGATTTAATACGAGAGAGAATTTGGTTGTAATATAATCATATTTTTATTAAAAAATGATAATTTATTGATAATAAAATTATTTTAATTTTATATAATAATTTTTTTTATTTTACTCCTTTCAAATCTAATTCTCATCCCTATGGTAGGATTATTAGTTGTAGTCCAAAATTATGTTACTCACAATGATATAAGGGACTTTAATGAAATATTGATGGAATGATTTTTTGTATAACTTTATAAGTCATATTTAGGCTTTATTGATGTATAATAAACTATATAATAAAAATATTAGCTATATCAAATATAAATAGTAAATGTGTGGGTTAATCTCACCAAATTTAATAAAATGTGAATGGATGGGCACTTTTGATGGCTATATATGTGACATGTGAGTTTTTATGTCAAATAAATTGTAGCTCAAGTCTATTTGTTACTTATTTGCACTCGTTTTGATATTTAACCCCTACCTTTATAAGTATTCCAACTTAATATTAATTACTAATTTGGCTAAATGACAATATGGGTGTAAATATTTTTAGTCACTAATTGAGGTATATGTGGCCATGATTATCTTTTTTTTATAAGCTGTATTATTTAAAATAATTAAAACAAAACATTTTTTATTATATATAAACTAATATGGAACAAATGGCTTATTAAACCATGTTGATGACGTGGTTTTGGGATCTAAAGGAATCTCCAAAAGCTAAAGCTTGAAGTGTCAAAAAGGAAAGCGGTGGTCAAAGCACTCGAATTGTCATCGCAGCCCCTTTACAAGTGGACCTAACGTAATAACCTCATAGTTGCATGGGTAGTGCAACAATAGCAATTTTTTTTTTATAAATATAGAAAAAATAGCTTTTATTTTCTCTTTGGGATTTATTGTGTACATTTATTCCAAATGCTTCTCATATTCTTTTTTAAATCCATATTGCTCACATAATATATAATTGAAAAATATTAATTCAATGAATAAGACAAAATGAGTTTTAGAGAATAAAAATCATTTGAATATAAGAAAAACCATTACTGTAGCTCTGGAATCTAAACATTTAAATTGATAATGGATGATATTTATTTTTTAATAATTTATTTATTTTAATATTTATGGTTTAAAGAATTTTTAAAATATGAAACATGTACATTTGATAACCTTCATATTAATTAATCCCGTAATGGAAGGACGCTTACTTCTGGCAATGGTTATTTAAATTTGCTAATGTCACCTCTTTATGAACATTGTACATGATTAATTAATCAATGCAAATTAAATGAGGCAAAAAAAAAAGAAGGGCAACGGTCAAATTGCCTTTGGAAGTTCCTTCAGGGGTAGTTTCGGTATTATGTAAAATAGTTAACGGCCACTTTTTCTTCCTGCTTTTCTAATAAACAAAGGGGAACACACCCTCCTCTCTGCTACTTAATGTACGGCTAAACACAAGAACCCTTATTGATTGATTTAGTGGACGGCCGAATTTCTCCATCTCCCTGCCTCTCCTTTCTATCACAGTCACCTCTTTCACTTTCACTCACTCTTTTTCCAGCTTTTCCTTCTTTCTCAGTCATCCTTCTTTTGATTCTATCATCCGTCGGCTATCATTCCTCTCTTTTGCTTTCTCCGCTACCGGCGAGCTTATCACTGATTCAATCGGTTTCATCAAGTCTCTTTCGGTGTGACTCGTTAGGATTGCTACTGTCCATTTGGGGGCTTGACAAGCTTAGAAAGGAGTGCTCCTCTTTTTTGCTCCGGGGATGGCCGAGGCTCCTAAGCCTGAAGAAATCAGCCACCCTCCAATGGACCAGCTTCAGGGACTTGAGTATTGCATTGACTCAAATCCTTCATGGGGTGAGAGTTCTTGTTTTCTTAAGCTGCTTAACTTAATCCACTTCTGGGTTAGATTCCAGTTCACTAATTGTTGAGGCTCCAAACCATGTATATTACCTAGACCCCCTCCACCAATTATTAGTTTTCTTCTTTATGCACACGTGCAACTCAGCAGTAGGTAGATAAGATCGATATGCATTTGGGTCTCCATTTCACTACATAACTAGTCTGAAATCATAGGTTATGACTTCTAAATGGATCCAATCATAGTTATCTGCTCTAGTGAAGTATCATTCATCTGCTTGAAGAAGGCGAGATAGTAACAGATGTAGAATATGCATGACAAGATGAGTCTAGTCACGAGATAATTTATATAAAATTTTGCTTTTGACTGATATTGGCTCTGAAGGAGTATCATTCTACTGCTTGAGGAAAGACCGATGGTCACATATGTAGAAAACATCATAAGATCTTCTGGAATTGATACTGACTCTGACAGTGGATGCTGGTTCTCTTATGAACAGGGGAGGCGATAGCTCTGGGGTTCCAGCATTACATTCTTGCATTAGGGACAGCTGTGATGATCCCTTCCTTTCTAGTTCCCATAATGGGTGGCAGTGATGTAAGTTTTCAGCATCTCATGGACCAGGGATTCCATGCATCGCATTCTTTCATGTTTGATGACATTTTGACGATCCTTCATGTATGCTATTTTCAGGGAGATAAGGTGAGAGTAGTTCAAACACTACTCTTCATCGAGGGGATC
Organism: Trapa incisa; assembly: GCA_030064435.1. NCBI lineage: Eukaryota > Viridiplantae > Streptophyta > Magnoliopsida > Myrtales > Lythraceae > Trapa > Trapa incisa. Next base: position 8,962,903 of record CM057775.1, on the reverse strand, counting down.
AATACCCTTCTACAGACATTGTTCGGCACTCGCTTGCCTACTGTCATAGGGGGTTCCTATGCTTTCATGGTCCCAATTATATCTATAATTCATGACTCCTCCTTGACTAGAATTGAAGACCCACACTTGGTTGGTGAAAATATCATTTCTCAGTAGAATGTTGAAATTTATTATTAAAGTTTATCATTCCATCTATATTTACTCTCGGTTTGATCTATTACTATATATACTACTTCATGGTATGAAAATTTAGACTTTTGGTGCAAGAAAAGACCAAATTATCTGAAATGGGCAATTATAATTTTTTCTTTGCTTTCCATTTTTCCATCAAACATGACATTTCATAAAAACAAATTGTTTGGTAAGTGTTACTTGCATCTGCTGATAATGATAGACTAATATGGCGTTTGTGTTTTCTATAGAGATTTCTTAGTACAATGAGAGCAGTTCAGGGTGCACTAATTGTAGCATCAAGCATCCAAATCATTCTGGGTTACAGTCAGATGTGGGCAATATGTTCCCGGTATAAAAGCATCATACATGAAGCATGGTTTTCTTCTTATAATCAAAATGTAAAACTAAAGACTGAAGGAGTTACCTGCATTTTATCTTGCAGGTTCTTTAGTCCATTGGGAATGGCTCCTGTGATCGCACTTGTGGGGTTCGGCCTATTTGATAGAGGTTTCCCTTTGGTATGCATAATTATCCCTTTCAGAAAGCCTCCAGCGAGAAAAGTGAAGCTTGTATGTATGAATGACTTGTTCGAGATCTCTCATATGGTAGGGATTATGTTTTTGCCAGGTGGGGCGCTGCGTGGAAATTGGCATCCCAATGTTTATCCTCTTCATAGTATTTTCTCAGGTAGTTGAACATTTGAGAAATGCCATACATTTTCACGCATTCTCCATTTAAAAAGTCAATTTCTCTGATGGATTTTGTTAATGCAGTACTTGAAAAACTTTCAAGTGAAAGGTCTCCCAGTGCTTGAGAGATTTGCGATTCTTATATCGATCACTGTTATATGGGCATATGCACACCTCTTGACAGCAAGTGGGGCTTACAAGCATCGCCCTGATTTAACTCAAGTGAACTGTCGGACTGACAAAGCAAACCTTATATCTTCTGCTCCATGGTATTAGATTACGCCCCATATCTAATTCATAATGATCAAATCAGAACATGGTTTCCCATTTATTGTTCTTTTCACCAAGGACAAGAACTTTTCATGCTTATTCAGGATAAAGATACCGTATCCTCTTCAGTGGGGTGCACCCACCTTTGATGCAGGCCATGCTTTCGGAATGATGGCTGCTGTTCTGGTGTCTTTAGTCGAGGTAGTTACATGGGCATTGTTACGGACTTACAAGTATTCATTCCCTCCAATGGTTCATAAAGATAGAGAATAATGATCTTATTTTTTCACTCTCAGTCTACAGGAGCTTATAAGGCTGCATCCCGACTAGCAAGTGCAACCCCTCCCCCAGCTCATGTCCTTAGCCGCGGGATCGGGTGGCAGGTATGCAATTTTCTTGCAACTTCAGCAAACCTAAAAGTAAAAATCAGATCTTTGCATATAGGACTAATGGCAGGTTTCTTCAACAGGGAATTGGTATTCTGTTGGGTGGCATGTTTGGGACACTTACAGGCTGCACTGTCTCAGTGTAAGTAGCATTTCCCTATGCCAAACATAAAAGCTAAATCAGATCTAGCTCACTCTCCATGAATATATGAATACAGAGAGAATATAGGGCTTCTTGGGAGCACCAGGGTTGGAAGTCGAAGAGTAATCCAAATTTCAGCAGGTTTCATGATCTTCTTCTCAATGTTAGGTGGATTTCCTTCTATTCTATTCTAGCCTTTGAATGCCTTTGAAATGCAGTAAAATGTGCACTTATTCAAATCTAACTCTCTTTCTCATATTAGGCAAGTTTGGAGCTCTCTTTGCCTCGATACCATTCACAATTTTTGCTGCCATATACTGTGTCTTGTTTGGCCTTGTCGGTGAGTCATGAAAACAAACATATGGTTCTCTCAGTAGTGGAAGTGCATAATATAAAGAAACTGTTTTTTTCCCATTGCAGCTTCTGTAGGGCTGTCTTTCTTGCAATTTACAAACATGAACTCAATGAGAAATCTCTTCATCACTGGAGTTTCCCTGTTCTTGGGGTTATCTGTTCCTGAATATTTTCGGGAATATACATCCAAGGCACTTCATGGTCCTGCTCACACCAGTGCTGGATGGGTTAGATTCTCTCCTTTACATCCTTTGTGACATTATTTTGAAGAAAAGGCAGAGTCTCTCACACATGCCTGATATACCATACTATATAAATAAGGAAAATCACTTGAGCAACAAATATATCTCTACTTCTTCACCACTTCCAAGAACTGACTGTTTTTTTTATGGAAGCTAAACTTTGCCGACTTGACTCTTCTAACTCTTTCCATCTTGCTTGCAGTTCAATGACTTCCTGAATACCATCTTCTTCTCATCCCCGACCGTTGCCCTAATTGTCTCCGTGTTCTTAGACAATACTCTTGACTACAAGGACAGCGCCAGGGACCGAGGGATGCCATGGTGGGCCAAGTTCCGGACATTCAAGGGAGACAGCCGAAACGAGGAATTCTACACTCTTCCCTTCAACCTCAATCGTTTCTTCCCACCTTCGTGAGGTCCAAATGAGGGAAGACGAGAAGATATGAGAGGAAAATCATCATTTCCTGGTTTTCTATTTTGCATGACGAGGTAAAAGTAGTATTAGAAGAGAGCCACGAAAAAAATGTGAACAACCTTTTGTCATCTACATTTTGACCCATATTATATTGGGTTTATATCGTAATAAATTTATTTATTTATTTTCCCCATTCATTCGAATTACTGTAGATATATTATTGTGAATTTCTAAACAATGGAAAATGCCTCCAGCAATGATTGGCTTAGGGCATACGTAGCAACACTATCTTGAGGTGAAAGCTTACATATTGAAAGTCAACCCTATCTTGAGGACCCTCTAACATATTCCATTTCATTAGACACAATATTGAAAGTTGATACGAAATAACTTTTGATGTTCTACGAAGTAGAGAGAAGATCTTTTGTTACCTACTACCATACCATATGGTGAGAAGATTAATTACCTTTCAACATTTCTACCAAAACTTACTTTTATTTGAATATTCATGACTTTTAATGATTTTAATATTTATATAAAAGTCAGTCCACTACCTTACTTTTATTTGAAAGCTACTATAAAAGTTTTTTTTTACTACTTTATCAGTTTTATTATATGAGTCAATGGGGTTCATATGGAGAGTCAGTTCTCCATACCCACCTATATGGACATCGAACATAGTTGTGATCCAAAATGGAGCATTGAATCGGTTGATTTAAATATTAAATCTAATTCGAATCTATATTTATATAATAGTTCTAATTAGAACTATCAATTTTTTAAAGTATGTTGTAAAATGAAATGATGTTCAATATATATATAGGATACTATTAGAGATTTTTGGCCCCTTAATTAATGTGGGATTTTAATTTAACCCATTTTTTAAATTATGTTGTAAAATGAATTAATGTGGGACTTTAATTTTAAACCCATTTTTTAAATTATGTTGTAAAATGAAATGATGTTAAGTGGATACTATTTAAGATTTTTCACCCGTTTATCAAATGAAATTATATTTAATTTAGACTATACTATTTTGAAATGACGTATTAGTAAAAAATGTTAACACCTAAAACTAGAATCATACCACTAAACTAAATACCTACTTTATTTCATTTATTTTTAAAAAATATTAAAATATTATTTCATGGGGGTAACGGGAGACCAGGAGCTGTCCCGAACATAATTTCAGATCTATTCTCCTGGAATCGAACCTTATTTGATATAATTAGTCCGGATAAGTCCCAGTGAAGAGAACTAATTACCACCACAACTCAAAATAGATTAATTATTTTGATGGACAAACATTATGATATAATTTTTAACTTAAAAAATTGTAAAAACACTTTTTGATTACACAGTTCAAATGATGTTATGACAATTTTTTATCGAGTTTGATTGGGGTGTTTATGACTATTGTTATTGAAAAATTGTAATAAAATATTTGATATACTAAGAATCTAAAATTAAATAAATATAAGCTTTTACTAAGTGCCAACACATATTTGTAGAAATGTTTTCATATTTATTATATTTAGAGAGAGGTGTTCTAAAAATTGTTGTACTATCTCCATAATTTTTATTATGGGCGATTAATCTTTCATTATTTAATATTAAGTTGGTTATAACATATAATATTCCTATAATTTGATTGAACTTAAAAGTATTCACAATTTTAAACAATTTGGAGAAACATGTCACTTATTTATACTGATATTTTTTAAATATTATATAATTTAACAATCGAATCTAATTTTTCTATTTTATTTATCACACATTTGGAATTAAATTTAAATATATATACATATTGTTTTTCTATTCATAAAATCATAATTCTCATAATACTATATATATTAATACCTTTTTCTCATTTAAAATCACAAAAAAATCACGAAAAATAGTTTGCAGCGTTTAAAATAAAAAATAAATAGTAATAATTAATTAAAACAACTAAAAAAATATAAAATACTTAAATAACTAATAAAATACACTAATATACATAAAAATCATACTAAACGGTCTAATAATAATCAGAATAAAAGTAGAAAACACTAAAAAAATCCTAAACCGTATAAAAATTACTAAAATAATAAGTGAAACTAAAAAAAGTAAATATAAAAAAAATAAATAACTAACAAAATATAATAATTATTTTATATTATTCCAAACACTATTAAATTTTTCATACTAATATGGACGACAATATATTATACGTTGTAATTGCCAACATAGATTGTCCATACATATTATTATGTAGGAGTTACATTCCCTACCTTATAAATGTTTGTTTACGATCTAAACTTTTTTTTGCTTTGCATGTCCGTGTTCCATTACTCAACACTATATATTATTCTATAGTACCACACTAAGGAATCCATTGATCCTAAGTTTCTATAAATATATAGAGAAAATTTGTCAAATGCTTAAAATATCTATACATCTAATGATTATGTATATTTTCTTCCATGAGGTGGTTTCAGAAACAACCATTACACGTACCATCTACATGACATATTTATCAAGTCATTAAACAAGTAGTATTTTATCTTGTAGTTGAACATCCCATTACTCGAACTAAATTAAAAAATATTTTTTATTTGTTATACATAATTTTTTAACATTAAAATCTGACATAAATAAATAAAAAATTATAATTAAACCGAGAATAAAAATTCAAAACAAAAATTAGGATAAAATCAAATATGAAGTTATTTTTAGAACAAGTAGTTGAAATTTGTTGGAAGGCTATTTGGATCATTAGATCAGAAAAGTGCATGAATTTATTTTTTAAAACTCAAAAAGGGTAAAAATATAATTTTAAAAATATGTAAATTATGTAAAAAAAGAGAAAAGAGGTAATCAAGTCTAGTCACAAGTCGGATCTGATTCTCCACATTCAACTCAACTCACTTGCCCCACCATCTACTCCTAGTGAGAAATTTGCAGTCGATAAACTACGTAAAATTGATTAAATTAAATCAATTTTAGTCAAATTACACATAACCAAACCCATGCCTAAGCATACAACTCCCATATCCATCTCCATGTGGAATTAATTGCTTTGTCTCCTTTCCACCTGATATAATTTCACTCCCAAAATTGAAAAACTCGTTTTTGTAAGTGCTCTCGACACCCGAGTAGTTGACTGATAATTTTGATTTAAAAATGTCACTAAGGGAGTTCTTTTGAAGTATGTGGCTGGGTCACGACCTACAAGTGACCGAAAGATATTGCACGAGTGTCATTTTGATCGACTCTGGCTCACGATAGAGAAATTGCATGGTGTCGTCGCCCTTTCTAGGTCAAATTTGACCACCTCTTTAACTAACACCGATGTAAAAAGAAACCTCTGCCTCTTCTATACCTCCCACAAGGCTTGTTCGATGACCTCGGAAAAGGAGAGTTTTTGTCACACTCAGCCTGATTTTTCCGATCAGACCTGCCAATAATCATTGTATCCTCCAGGTTTTACAACAATGAGTGTCTAATCATTGTAAACCCGATAGAGTGTAAGACTCAAAACATAATAACTCAAATTATTTTCCAAAAATAATAAATTGGACTTTTGGAAAATAAAATTTGGAAACCAAACCGGGATCACGTACTTAATGTGAGACATAACCTAGAGTTGTATAAAACTTTCATGTATTCAGAAAGTATATCAACTCTTGAAATAGGTATTTGGAGGTAAGTGAGTTCCCAATTCAGTGAGAGTGCTTAGTTGACATTATGATGTCATATCCACGATTAGCACGTACTCCAAATAGGATTACAATGAGGTTTGGTAAGACAAAGTTTTACTATAAATAAGTTTAAATCTTAAAAGAAATAAACTTGTATACGAAAAGTTTGTAATCTTTTCATTTCATTAGAATAAACCTATTATCGAGTTCATTTATAATAAGTTTTAAAAATTTACTTGTATTTTAATTAGCATATCTCACATACGCAAATATGCATAATAATGCATTTCCTTTAATCCCAATGTGTTGGGGATCAACTTAACAGTTACTACTTATTTAATTATTAAAAATATTTCACATGATTTTCAACTAATTTCACCATTTGTCTCTCAAAAGCTAATATTATGTTTATTTCTACCCATAATAACTTTCATAATTTTATTCAAGGCATAATTTACAAAGTTTGTATTAGACAAATATTCAAACACCCTTTTTCATTAAAGTGATCAAGCATTCGCAGAATAGACACTATGATACTACAACCTTGATCTGTCCCGATCTGTCCCACTTGTGGCCTAGGTCGCCTTTATCATCCACCTTGGTGAGAGACTACAACCTCTACCATATTGGTGTGAATTTACAACCTCGACCATTCATCTCTGTAAGCAACATTGCCCAACCCCCAGATATTCTCAAATGAAATTATCTGCTATTAAGGGATGAGACCTCATCCTGCTTCCCATTGGTTTCAATGTGCATGAAACTCTCAAAGCTCCATAGCATACTAAACAACGTAGCTTCCCATATACCAACTTTACTGTCCAACAACCCTTAGAACCAACACTACCCCATACCGAGCATCTCCTTGGTTTCAAACAATTGCAATCACAAATGAGTATTTTTTGATTTAAGACCTTTCTCTTTGCTCTGCTAGCCCAACGAGCTCCAACCCTACTTTGGTTCAGCAACTTAAGCAAATATTATCAATTTGTGATGATTTTATCAGACTCTTAAATTAGATATTATTTACAAGATTTGACCCGTTTCCATTAGCCTTGGGCCCACTTGTACAAGTGTTCAAAACATGGCCTTGGGCCCACTTCTCTTTTCAAAACCATGGCTTTGGGCTCACTTTCAAAAATCTAAATCTAATAAACTCTTTGTTGATCATGAGTCTCACCCATATCCTGCATTGACAATTGAATTAGTTTTTCCACTTGAAGTATGTTCACACACCTTTCACGGGAAATTCTATACCTAGGATTCACGTTCTTAATAAAAAATATATATCCTAAAATGGTTTAAGCAGTTTCACACAGTTATGGGATTATATTTATGAAAAATAATTTTATAAAAAATCATACAGTAAAATTTACAAGTAATATCACGTTACCGGTCCAATCGAACTCGATGCCATAAATTACACTTACTATTATTTGAGTACATGTTCGTCCCAAAGGGATTCTCGAATATTCGCGTTCCACTCGCGCAATCATATATGTTTTGCTCACTACATATCATATATGGTGTCATAAATGTTATTCGGGTTGTAATTCATGCATTTATTACACCATACCATAATATTTCTAAAATTATGGTTTTTCCCTTAGTCCCTATTTTCTTATTTAAGTCAATATCTATTAAATTAGAAAATAATTTATAACCTTTGTACCATCCACTCAGAATTTTGTACTTGAAGAATCTTAGTTAGTCATCAGGGTTCTTAATTTCCCCTTACTCCGAATATACTATCAATGACATATTTATGATATTTTTGTCCTTAATTCATATTAGCCAAACATGGCATAAGGGGGCACATCTTCTTTGTTGGCCAAACATGGTGTTGATGGCATATGGTAATTTTATTTGGGATGGAGGGCAATATTGTCTTTTTGATTTGGAGGGTAGGCGCTGTAATTTCCCCTTACCTCGAGGGTATGACCATTATTTTCCTATTCACCCCGACGAATTAGATCATTTCCCATTTAAGCATCTAAAGTATGCTCATTTTCTCTCATTAGTCCTCTCCATCATACGCCTTAGTCGATTTCCATCGTCGCTCGAGCCCAATCGTAGGCATCCCATCCATTCCATGCCTCCTAGTGAGTTTTTTCTCTCTGTTTTAATTTCTTGTTGAGTACGTCTAGTGGATCCCTTGTGACATATCTCCATTCCCCATGACGATCTCTAACGCTCGTGGTCTTTGGTAAGCTCTATCTCTCTTCCATCTCTTCAATTTCTTTAGTTTTTCTTTGTTGCTGATTGTTTAGCTTTGACATAATTTGGTTTCTGACATTGGGATCGACTGCCCGTCGTTCGTTCGTGCTTGCCCTAGGAGATCTACATTTTGCCTCCTGATTAAATGACATGTAAAATTGCCGACTTCACTTTTCCCAAACCCAACAATCACATCTTTGGTAAGTGTCCATGTTCTTGAATTCTAGGGTCAGACTTTAGTTAATTGGATTATTGGTATTTGGAGAGAAACATTGGGGTTAATTTATTATTTTTGCCATTGAAGGTTCATTGCCCTTCATTTGCAGGTATCGTGTAGACTCAATTCTTTACTTTCTCCCAAAGCATTTAGGTGCATTCCTTATTGTTATTTCCTCTAATTTGTTTATGCTTTTCTACACCTAATTTATGATTCTTTTAGGAAGGTGAGATGATAATGTTAAGTAGGACAACCTTACATACTTAAGGAGGTAAGGGACGTCTAACATGATGGACAATTGCCTACTTTCTTATTCTTGAATTCATCTGGTCTGGTCGGTGTAGGGAATGTCATAGTCTTTGGGTGAATATTCCTTCTCCCCCATCAGAACCTTATTGAATGATTGATCATGGTCTCCCATTGGTTAGGTTCGAAGGTGATCGTCTTGGCTGTAGTGAATTAACTCCAATTGGCGCATTGATAAGCAACTTCTTCAATCTCTTGTAGCTCAGGTATCTCCCTCCTTCCATCCTTCTAATGTGATTCACCTAATATCTTTTTTTTATTGTAGTTTGTATGATAGCTAGTTGCAGGTCTCTTTATATAGAAATGACGTAGCTATCCTAAATGCTCATAATTTAGGATGTCATTGAATTATTTGAGAGTGTTCATATTTTTTCTCCACATTTTAATGTGAGGATATAATTTAATGGAGAAATTAATTACATAAGTAATGGTATTTTGGGTACATTATTTAGGTCTTATGTAACTAATTATTTATTTTGGCAGGATAATTCCTTACATGTATATTGTATTTTAATTGGTAAAGAGCTAGCCCCTCTTTCCATTGGGCTTCTTCCAACATTCAACCATTACAAATCAAAATTTGATGTTTAGCTCATGAGTTCAACCTTTGAAAAATTTTAAATTGCACTTTCAATTGTATGTTACTTGCTTCTATGGCCTTACTACATGCATGAGTGTATTAAATGGGCCTTTTCCTTTCTTCCATCGCTAAATGAGGTTGGCCCAAACTAGTACTCTACTTCCCACACACACTTTAATTAAGCATTCATCCTAGTTCATGTTATATAATAGTCCCAAACTTTCTAGTATTTGGATAATTGACTTTACCATAGTCTAGTAATGAGCTTATGAATATTTAGTTGCTAGTTGCTAGGAGCTGATTAGTCATTGATTGGTAATGTATAATATCATAATGTACTATAATTCTATAGAGATTTGTGATGTTTAGTTTCTATGTAAGCTAATTTAAATAATAGGTTGCTACTACACCTTTCCATACTAGATTCTCAATAGCTTAAAACAACAAATCTCTAACTTTTATTTTAGGATTTCATTTCCTGTTAGTCGAACGTTAGTACCTTAGAGCTCTATGAAATTTAAAGTGTATATCCTTGTTGATAAGATAATTGAATTTGATTTCATTAAACATTATTGTCTTGTATAATTTTTGTTTTCCAAAATTGTAGGTCCTAGTAGATAAGAGATTCAAGTCACTTGCATAAACCCACGACGCAAGTAACTACCAATAACCAATTCTTGATCTTTGTCGTTACCATCATTGATGGATTTCCAAGGGTATTTACTAAGTGTGAGGATGGCCACAACTCGAAACCTAAGACAGTCAAACCTGAAATTTTCTAAGGGCATATATCACCAGCTTTACTAAAATCCAACTTTTCTATTTTTTGCATTATTTCTTCCGTATGTTAAGTAAGCTTTTAGTTAGTTTTATCACTTAGGTCATGTTCCCAAAGTCATGGGTTACACACTCAGTCTCTTTAGGAGCAACAATACTTAGCCCAAATTCTAGGCTATTTGGCTTTCTTTTACATTTCTAGGCTTGATGTATGAGTTTGGACTTAATTAGTGTTCTCGTTGTTGGGTCATAATTATAAGGCCCCTATTTTATACATTCCTTTTGTATAAAATTATTATATATGTACTTGGACATATTAATGCAATCTCATTTCTCTAATTTTTTTTCCTTATCATTTGTATTTATTGTTGATAATACAAATGAAACCCTTTATATATATATATATATATATTTATAAAATATTTATTTTTATTTAAATTCAACGGATTTAACTCGATTCCTTCGAGTCATTTATCACGACTAAACTAGGTATCGTCAAGTAAATAAATTAGATTCATTTTAATTTACATTGGATTTTTAAATCAAATCCATTGGGTTTGAAACAAAAAAATGACATTCCGCAAATTTTATGATTGAACTTTTCGAGTCACTAAAATACGGTGTTATAATTTAGGCCACCATGAGTCGATTTTCCCTGACGGGTGTGTTTTGGAACGTTTGTCCATTGCTCATTTGAGGCCTAATTTTACCTGTTCTAGTGACCACTTAGCCGAAAACCACAACAAAATGACCTCAAAACACCTACTCTCTGACCATCGGTGGTGCTTTCTCCATTGAGTATTTTCGACCAACTCTTAGTTAGCTCAATTTTAGTCATTTTTGGAAATGACCAAATTCGGCCAAATATAGTCAGGGTAACATCGCCAACTGCTCCCACGAGCCCTTAAGAGATAAATGAAAATATTTGGGGTGGACTTATGAAATTTAAACTTTATTGGGTTTTTTTCATAGTTCAAGGACTAAAGTGAAAGTTTTAAATAGTTTGGAGACTAGTTTGCAAAAAGAAGGATAAAGTTGTGAAATAGTTCGTGATGGAAGTCTCACGGACTGGGTGGTAATTTCAAGATAAATAAAGGTGTCAAAAATAAATTTCGAGAGTTTAGAGGCAAAACAATCATTTTTAAAAAATGAGGGGTAAAATGATAATTTTTTCCTAAATAGGGGTAAAATAAATATTTTATACCACGAGTGACATAATGGTCAGATTTGAAAAGTTGTGGGTGAAAAAAATGATTTTGAAAAATAAAGGAGGCAAAAATGGAAGTTTTTCTAGATAAGGGCAAAATTATATTTAGTGTTAAGTTTGTGGCCAGAATGTAATTTTCAGGACTTGGGGACCCAAATGGGACTAATAAGAAAAATTGGGACTAAATAAATTTTTTTTGAAAGTTATACTCCTAACGGGAAGAAGTTAAAATAATAAATAGTATTTTGGTAATTTATGAAAAGTTAAGGGCCAAAAGATAATTTTAGAAAATTTAAAATATAAATTTTAAAAATGTATGAATTTGATGCTCTAGATTAAATAAATAAAAAAGTGGAAAGACTTTAAATACATGTGAAATGAGTAGAATGGCTAGGTTTCACAAATTTGTTACAAGTGCAAGTGAGTTGTGGAATTATGAAATATAATGGAGTGTACTAAACTAAAAATGACATTATAATATAATTTTGGTATATAAATGGTATCACACAATTTATAGTGATTAAAGTAAGGATGAACGAGTACATATATAAAGTGAGTATGATTAAATTCAACGAATATAATTAAATTATTTACCTTTATTTATAAATTTTTTTAAATATAAAATAGTATCATGTTTAATGTTTAATGAGTTGAAAAACCTGAATTGACATATAATATATAAGTATATTAAAATGAGAAATTTATATCATGAAAATAATCTTCACAAAATTGTGATTTGAATAAGTTCCTTTGAGTGTAATGATAATAGAGGAATGGTTGAGAGAACCACAAATGATAAATAGTTTTCTTTCGATTTGAAATTAAGCATTATTATTTCCTTGCCTATTATGATCTTTATCATACGTGAATATATCATATAAAATGCGAATGTGGAAATGGATAACTAATGGTTTGATCATGGATAAGTTATGAAAAGAGGCTAGTAAAAGGTCACTTAGATAATCCATGAAAGGTTAAGACTTGTCTTTTGATATGATCTGATGTACACCATTGAGTTGCTTCTTAATATGAAATAAATTGATTGATGTTTTATGTCTGTGATATATTTTATATTTGAGGCATGACTTCGACAGGATAACCATGAGACGTGGTGTAGAGAGATTAGGTTACCTAGGAATAAAGTTATAAGGTGAATGTGTGTGATATGAAAGTTCACATGTCACGTATGGACTTACAAGAGCTCCAATTGTATCTTAGTATGGGAGCGAATGATGGGCATATTGGGCAGATAGTGTAGGGGTATACAGATAATTGAGTACACTACTTGTACATTCTAATAAGTAGACAAAGCTATATAGTAAGTTGGGAGTGTGATTGCACAAACACGTATACTTATTTATTCGAACATTCGTCTGTGATAACTAAACCATGATTGATTATAATTTTATATGATATAGGATTCGTTACAAAAAGATATATAATTACCTATGCAACTAAGTTAAAATAATTCATCCATAAACCAAATAATAGAATTATATAAATAATTAAACCACTTCTAAAAATAATTCATCCATAAACAATCATTTTAGTAACCATTTTTAGATTTTTTTGTTACTTGGTTATATATATTTATAAGTGCTATATGCTTTAAAAAGTGACCTTTCATTCATATACACTAGTTGATGGTCATATATGTTTAAAAATAATTTATATGTCCTATATTTGATAAATAATACACTTTTAATTGTAATAGATGAAAGGAAAGTATCACTTTTAAAATATTTAGGATTTGAAAAATTATTTTCCAATATATACAATTCAAACATCCACCTTCAAAGATATATAATCTACCATGTCTTTTTCCCCTAAATTCCCTATATTGACGAAATAAAATCGGAAGTAGTTTTTTTCAATTTTTGAAATGTAAAACCATAATTAGTCAATTACAGTTTCAAGTTTTCATTCTTCCATGGAGTCTCAGTGATTTGATGAAAAGGACTCCTCCAATTTGCCATTCCTTGTGTTTTCATCTTGGATCTCTCTTGCTAGATCAGCGTTCCCCACCTTCTTGATACTAGAATAGAGTAATATTTTTTTTCCTTTTCTCCATATGCTCTAAAAATTCAAACAATCAAAGATTGGTGTATACCAAACCAATAACCTAACATAAAAAAACATGCATATAGATATATATGTTTTCATGGCTATATGCTGCTAATTTTTACCTCTCTCTGGCTATTGCTTATGGCGACAGAATAATATATATATATATATATATATATATATCGGGTACATGAGGGCGTTATATACAGAATATCCTACTAGGTTTCTTTCCGGTGCAAGATGAATTGCAGGGCAATTCTCCTTTGGCAAGGCACTAATAACTGAACTGCAGCCACTTGCTGAGCTCTGCATGAAGTTCTAATTCTTGCCGTGCCAAAGGAGAATCACACTGGTATTCTGCCTGCGCGTACCAAGCAATCATCTCCCATCGTCCTTTCTCTCCTCTCTCTCTTGAAACCATAGCCCGGGTCGTGGTATGGCTGAACAGTGGCATTTATATCCTCATTTGATTCGCACCGTGTCCGGATATGCCCCCGAGAAAGTGAACATAGGATATGCCGATAGTACAATCTGCTGATCCTTCTTGGTATATGGAAATGGTCCCCCTCCGTCTGCGTTGATATTCCCTTCACGGCTTTTTTCATCTGCTTAAAGAAAAATTTATTAGGACCAGTCCACATCTCTTCCCTTTTTGAACTATTCCCCTCCTTTTATAAGGTATAACATCACGAATGCTATTTCTAATGCCTATATAATGTGGATTGCCAAATCCAATTTCCTTTGTGTTAGAGTACAAATTTGACGCTATTATTATAAAAAATGATTTTCTATATATGGAGAAGTATATATACGCACACCGAGAAATTAAATGACGGATTAGTGAGGTAAATTGATGATGGAGGCTATATACATATATGACGTGGTTCGAACCCGACAACCCCAAGCATCGAACTTGAGTTTACCCAAGTGCTCATCAATACACTCGAATAACATATCCCCATAGCACAATTACCAACCCCATAGTCTAATTTAATCATGGGAAAAGTGAGGTAAAGTAACGGTAAAGTCCGTCTATACATTTGTAACTACTAAACTCCGACGATATTAAGAGATATGTTCCTAGTACGTAAGGTTAAAAATTTTGTGTAGAGTAGTATGATCCAAGCATTTGGGTGTTAGCCCAAACCTGATTAAGCGTAACATTGATAATTGTCTTCAATACTTTATGTACGTGGATATAATGTGTGGATGATATGTTGATTAAATGCTCATTAAATAGTTCACTTTATAATGTGTGGTTTGGTACATTTGCGTGTGGTTAGAAGAATAGATTGGGTGTTTGTTAGTGGGCAAGCAGCTTAGAGATGTTTTCTTTAGCAAGATTGCATATACTTGTGTTGGTTATATAGCAAGGAACTCAACAAACCACGCGGTGGAATAGCAAGTTTCACTAGCTCATCTCCCCATGAGATTAAGGTGTGAGCAATCGTATAAGAAGTGCACTTCGTCAAAAACCAGCACTAAAAGAAGATCATGGTGGAGACAAACTTCCAAGTAATGGAAGCTGTATTAAGTAATAAGAGAGGGGCAAACCCCTATATTTACATTTGAGAATTCAAATCTCTAGCAATACAATTGGAAGGTATTCATTTGATGCCAATAGATGACAAAGTTTTGTGTGGATGATGAAAGTATACGAACAAATTAGTATATTTATTGTTGTAGTTAGTCCATTTCCCTATATTTAAATTGGAGAATTCAAATCTCTAGTAAGACAATTGGAAGGTATTCATTTGATGCCAATAGACAATGCTAATAGACGATAAAGTTGTGTGTGGATGCCATTGTGCCCAAATACATGGGAGCATATGAACAAATTAGTATATTTATTGTATCACTTAGTTCATTTTTATAATATATAGAACTAGGTGCAACCTCAACAACTAGAAAAACACTCATACTCTCTAGATAAAACTCAGGTCAACCACCATTAGGGATGTCACTCATGAAAAGCCATTAGTTCCCATTCAATCAGTAGTGGATAATTTCAAACTTGGGACAGAGGTATTATCAAATGACACCATCATAGAGGACTACGTTAAATAACATGACAAAGTTAAGGGAAATCCTATAATATTAAAAAAGTCTACGTTTTTAGGAATGTTGGTCCTATAAAACAGTGGCAATGTTTACCTACATAAATTTCCAACATGGAACCCAATGGGAAGGATGTAGTAAAGATCCAGAATCATTGGTAAATTTTGAACTCCACAAAGTTGGAGTACATCCACAATCACCAGTGATCTTAGCATGTCAGGATAACCCCGACGATAAACATTCAGGTTACCCGCAAGGATATACAGGGGAGGGAAATCCTGCGAATGATTAGACCCCAAAATAATATTTACTCGCATTATTATAGGAAGCTCTCGAGGGCTCTGAAAGACTCTCAGGTGAACAAAATGGTGATATGAGAAGAACTATCAAAATCAGCTCTTGCATATGGCGAGGTGATCAATGCAATTCGATACTTACAAGAATCTATGGGCGGTGGCGGTTGGCCTACAATAGTTGCACGAACCTCATGGAGCTGATCTCCTAGAATTGTCAAGGGGAGCCTATATCTTGACAATTCGCCACTTAAATGACCTCATAAGGAAGCATCAGCTGGTGATGGTTTTTCTGATGGAAACAAAAAACCAGAGAAGCAAGATAACGGGAGTGCGACAACAATGTAGATTTTTGTATGAAGTAACAATGGATCTGTAAGGTATCAATGGAGGTTTAACCTTATGGTGGAATCATCAGCAAGTTGAGATAATTGAGACACTCAATCACATGATTGAATTTAGGATATGGTTCATACGTAAAAAATGTTAGGTCCACGTAACTTGGATGTACAGTGATTGTGATGAGCAAGAATGCAAGTGACAATGAGAAAAATTGCAATGGACAAGCTAAGAATTACAGGACTCTTGGATGGTCATAGGGGACTTTAATTCATTTTTTTCATAAAATGAAAAACATGGTGGCCACCCTAATGAACATAGTAATATACAGAGCTTTCAAAGGTTTCTAAATATAACACATCTTCAGGATGTTGGTTATATTGGACAGATAGGTACTTGGACAATGAATAAATGGGAAAGTCTACATAATGTTATTGAGCGCTTAGACCAAGCAATATGCTCCAGTAGCTGACGAAGCCTGTTCCCCGCTATGAGAGTTCATCATGGAGATTGGATTGGTTCGGACCACGTCTCCTTAGTAGTGGAATGCACAAGGAGCATACAATATAAGCTGAAAGACTTCCATTTTGAAGATAAATGGTTAATGAACCCTGGCTGTCGAACTATTATTGAGACAACTTGGGAATCTATGTCTTTCAATACCCTCAATTCAGTATGCTTTCAGCTTGGTCACATTGCCAAACACCTCCCAAATTGGAGTCGGGACAATTGTAATCATACAAGAAAGGAGATCAATCGACTACAGGAGGAACTAGCCAAATTGAATTTTGCATTACTTGGGGGCATTGACATAAGATCTAGACTAATATTTAGGCTTGATCAAGATTAGAAGGAGGAGGAATTATACTGGAGCCAAAGGTCGAGGATTAAATGGCTACGTGAGGGAGACATAAACACAAAGTTCTTTCATCAAAGCACTATGATCCGACAAAACAGTAATGCCATTCTTATAGTGAGGGGCATAGACGACAGTTGACTGACATAACATGACCAAATTATAAAGGGCTTCCACAACTACTATAAAAATATGTTTATAGCGGGTCAATGTGATGGAATTGAACATAACCTATGTAAACCCTTCTCTTTTAAATTAAGAAAAACTGGGAAAAGTCCCGATCAAAAGTGAGAAACACGATTCGATTCATAAACCTGATCATTAGAGATCAAATAGTTTGGAAATTAACAACTCCCGAGTGATCCAAAGGGTTCATAAAACCTTGGAAAAGCACCTTGGGACAAATTGGAAGAGAAAAACCAGACTGGTTTAGATGAACCGGTTTATGGACCGAGTCGGTTCATGAACAAGAACCGATAGAGAAAGGGCAAACTGAGAAATTTATGGATACTGAGTGACCCAAAGAGTCCCAAAAGTCATGGAAATGGACTTGAGAATGAATTGGAGATGAAAATAAAACCAGTTCAGGTGAACTGGATCCAAACCGGATTGAACCGATTTTGATCGGTTTTAAACCACTATTGAACTGAATTCTAAATTCATTTTTCTAGGCGGTTTAAAAAATTTAAAATTGTGATTTGAGGCCACCATTGGATAGAAAATAAATTTAGAAATTTTTAGATTTGAAAATTTTGTTCGAATTGGGGGTGAACCGGCCGGTTTAAGCTTTGAACCCGATTTAGACCGGTCCGATCTGGTTAGAAATAGTGTCGTCTTTTTCCTTCAGATGACAATATTGTCACTCGCTAGAAAACTGCGCAGCGCCGATGATGCTAAAACTTTTCCGGCCAGGGATTTTCAGGCAATGAATAACTGCCATTAAGGCACCAATCGGATGGCCAAGAAGTCCCCGAGCTTCCAATATAAAGAGCCCCTCCTCATTCATCCTCTCCACACCTAAAAACTCCATTTTCTCTCAGCTGCTCCCATTTCCAGCGAAGCTCAAACCAGAGCTCCGACTTGGGCACTTTTCTGAGCCAAACAAGGCTAGGTCGGGTTCTTTAGAATTGAGAAGTCAACTACATGCCTGTAGTCTTCATTTTCTTTGAGAGTCACTGTAAATGGAATAGTGAAGCAACTCCGATGGACCGAAGCTACCCTGTTTTGGCCAAGCTAAAATCAACCAATTTGAGCCCTCCTCAGTCCATACCAAGCCTTCCCAATACCTCCACAACCTTCCTACAGCTGAATTAGAGTTGAAAGGTAAGCCAATTAGGCTCCCCTCTACAATTTCCGACCGGTGCTAGAGAGAGAACCGACAGAACTTCGATGATGAAATTCTAACTCAATTCGGCATTAATTGATGCAATTATTGATCCTAGGATGAACCTAAGGATGAAAGCTATCTGCCTAGATCGAAAGCGCAGACCGCCACGCCCCCGACGGTAAGATTTCGACCTTTCTCTCTCTAACTCCAATTTTCCGGCGGAGCTCCATTTGAGCTGATTATGGCACTAAACCGTGCGATTCAAAGTGCAATTGAATTGTATGAAGGTGTACGAAGTCCAATCTAACTTCAATTTCAACAATTAGAAGTGTTTGATTGGTCAATTTGATGAAATCAAATTCGGCTGTGTTAGTAAGTTGAAATTAGGAAAAAATTGGGGAAAATTCGAAGAACCAAAATGTAATTTTATAAAATTGAGGGTCAATTGGGCATGATAAGAATGTTAGAGGGCAAATTAAGAAATTTTAGAATTTTTGGGGTAAAACTTACCATTTTTGTAAAGGAAGGGAAAAATGGTAATTTTGGAAAAGTTGGGTGACCAAATTAGAAATTTGGGAAATTAAACCCTTTTTTGTCAATTTGAATAAATTGAGGTCCTAACATAAATTCTAAAAGTTTCAGGACTCAATTTGAGGAAAAATGGCATTAGAGACTTAAAGTTAAAGAAAAATAACTTTAGGGACCTAATTAAAAATTATGGAAAAATTGGTTTTCTCATTCAATTGGGATGAATGAGGGCTATTAGGTCAAAAAATAATGAACAAGAATGTTCATATCGTGTAGGAACAAGAAGTACCGAGAATGTCACCTAAGATGAGTTCGAGTAAGGATAACAAGCCGACTAAGAGGAATTTCACTACACGATTGAGTGAGTGAGATTTATATATCATACCCGATGGGGATGATAAGTACCTCGGAAATGAAAACCCACTACTTAGTGGTATTTTAAACATTACAACTTAGAGAAGTGATGTGAAAGTGACACGAAAAATCTACTTACTCGTTGTAAGTAGATCATACCCGATTGGTATATTGAAAGTTCCTCGAAGGAATTGGAAAACCCGTTCATCGGTTATGAGCGGAGATATCCTCATACTCGATTGGTATGATGGATAGTTGAAAATATAATTTTGTTGGAAGTGCTCTCCCCTGAATGTGTGCCACTACTTAAACAACTTGTGAGACCTTATTGACGGGAGCTCGAATAGCTCTGATAGGCCGGAGGCCTCGATTTTGGAACTTAGGGGCTAATATGTCTGATTTTGAAAATCTCGAACAGTGGGCCATATGCCAGTTGGCACGAACAGGAGCTCATTAACAAACATGAGTTGTATGCCACAAAAATTTAAATAAATGAATTGTTTGGCTATGGTACCAAGACAGGACCGACATATTCAATTAATTAGTGGTAGTGTGACATGACAGGTCTCTGGACTAGTAAAGACAAACAGTTGCAGGTTGAGTTGAGGGTTGGGGCCGTTGGACTAGTGGCACCATAGATTATATGTCATGATGTGAAAATATTGATTGTGCATGCACTATGATTATAAGATTTTCAAGACACCCAAGAGGGGTAGTGATGTGTCCTAGGGCCCTGGACAACCTGATAGGTATAAGGGCAGTTCGTCGGACCAGGTGACCTTGTGAAGCTCAGAGTAGCTTCAAGCGCACGAGACTGGGGTGGGGACGGGATAAGGTCTCTATTCTCATATGGACATTGAGAATTGTTACAGGATTGAGGGTCGAATGTTGTGAACATCCACTCATTCTCAGGGTAGAAGTGGACGTACTTCTATCTAGGTGGCCTGTAAAGTCGCTCCGATGCCACAAGTGGGTTCAATGGACGTATTGGCCTACGACCTATGTGATTGACCTTCATGATGAAGGATGTTCTTTTGAAAACTGATATTTTAAAGTTGAGAAAAATTTAATGGAAATTAAGGAGTCTGACACACTCTAAACTTGAAAAAATATTTTTTTAAAAACTTTAATTTTAAAACACCCATTCACTAAGTCGTTGTATTCACCCCCTCCCTTATCTCCCTTTTAGGAAATCTCGAAAAGCCTACCCTAAAGGACCAACAACTAATACGCCTTTGAGACAGGAATTAATTGTTTAAAATTTTAAGTAGTTTTGATTTATATGTTCCTGGAAAGGTATAGGTTTAATGGACGCCTTTCTCTTCATGGTTTATAAATAAAGGGAAACCCTTTGTAAACCGGGAGAGTGGCGGGTTGATCATGGGGATCCGACCAAACCGGGTCGGGGTGTGACAACTTTAGTGGTATCAGTGCCTCTTTCCTCGAATACATAATCAAGACTAGAAAATATAGTAACTAATAGGATTGATCCTAAAATTTTCAGATAGCTCCCTGGAGAGGAACCAAGAAAATTAGGAATGACTCTATTCAACAACCTGTACTCGTAGGAAGGCAACCCTAGAAGCTTCCTAATGCCTAAGGCGTGGTAGAAGTCCCAAAAGAAAAAATGGGGAAGTATCCAAGAGGATGGTGCTAGTACCTATTGAGGTCACAACTCTAAGTACAAATGAAGCGAAGCATGAAGTCATAAACGCCATCAAAGGGCATATAACCGTAGCTTCCTATTTATTTTGTGACCATTTTCTATAATAGGGCCAAAACCTCCAACATATTGTACTACTCTATTAATGAAGTGCTCCAAATTTCTAAAAAAAAACCCCATCTATCAAAGGATGTGATCTTCAAGGAAGATGGCCCCAAAGAAAGTGACCAAACAAGCCTGTACTACCATACAAAAAACTATGGAGAATCCCATCCAAGTTAAGGAAACTAAATTAGGGAATCGAGAAATCTAGGAGGACTCTTAGAGTGATCAATTGACAAAGAAGACTCCATAGGAAGCACCAAAACCAACAATTACCTAGAAAAAAAATGCTAGGAGGAACCACTTATGAACAATAGGGACACTGCGTGAAGAAGTGCCCAACCCTACTAAGGATAGGAATCAAGTTAACCTATAGGGAAATAACACATGCAGTGAAAGACTATTCCACACCGCAAGGATTTAGGATAGTATTTTCCAAAAATAATGTCCCCCTAACTATAGGAAATCCGAAAGGATACCATCCTTAGAAATACAACTCCTACTCGGAACTTCAATTACATCCAAGAGTAAGCTCTTCAAGATCCTAGCATAATGGTAGGAAAAAGGACTAAAGGTAGGACTTCGATAAACCTCAAATAAAAATAAAGTGTAACTGCAGAAGATTTTTCCTTAAGAAGAAGTTTTCAGCCATTTAGGAGCAAAGAAGGGAGCGCCTCCATGAGAAAAGACCACCTGAGCATTGACGAGAAATGAAATACCTCGAGATGGCAAAGATGACTCACTTTGGAAAAAGTAGTGAAGTCAAATAGAGATTTCAGACAAATATAGCGGAAGAAAGTAAGTCGTTACAACAAGATAATCAAGGAGAATAAACGATGCCCTATGGAAGATTGAGAAGTAGAAAGGACTTCACGCTAAAAAGGGTAGACATTAAGGAGAAGAAAAATCGAGTAGCAAATGCCCTAAGAAAATTAGACCAAAGGAATGGTAGAGATGAGGCAGTTAACGAACTGATACTCGAAAAAGCCATAATTTAAGCTCCTACAAAAGAGGGAGAGATGGAAAGGCCAAATATTCAGAAAAAGAAGGATGAAGGAAAATCCTTAAATAGACCAATGGACAAATTAATGACCAAACATAAGCCAAGAGAGGAGTAGGTAAGTCCCTAACATGATCAAGAGATCTTAAAATAAGAAAGATATGAGCTCTCCCTAAAAGAAATAAACACGTACTAAAGTACATGTGAGGATGATGATAGAGTACAAAAGATGTGCCCACAAGATTTCAAGAGTAAAGGTAAACAGGAGAAGACGACATCAAAGGATGTCATTTAAGGGTAGAAATTCCCTAGAGCAAATGAAAAAAAAAAGAATTTCGGGAGAAAGGGAAAGAGTCCTACCAAGGAAGGAAACTCTGGAATGACATATGTAACCCAATTGAGAGGTAATGGAACCAAGTGGAGAGGGATAAGGGGATGAACATGCAAATGAAGTGTAAGCTAAGATGAAAGAACCAAAAAAGTATATTGGAATGACCCAAGGAATAAGTTAAAAGGAACGGGGAAATGGGAAGTTAGCATCAAAAGATGATATGACAAGTAAGAATGAGTGGGATACCCATAACAAGGAAATAAAGGAAAGAATGCCCGAAAAAATGTTGGGAAAGTAAGCCTTCCAAATAGGATGTGGCTAATGAGAAATAATCACTATTAGTGAGACAGGTCATAGTCTACACACGCATAATGAAGCCTAAAGAGTGGACGGCTGAGCATAGTGTGAAGTGCATGGAATAAGACCGATAATCGGAAGTATATCAAGTAAGGAATAAGAAATGATAAGAAGATTGAGCATGTAGCTCCTAAGATAGAAGTCTCTACCTTGAGGAACATATTAGAGAATGAAACCTTAAGAAGGGAACTCCCCAAACAAAACGATCAATATATAGATCAAAAAGAGATCAACTCGAAATAATGAATCGTGAAATGGCCACGAGCAAGTAAGAGTGGATTAAGGAAAAAGGAAAGTCCTTGAATAAAGGATGCCACTAAAGAAGAGAAAGGACATAAGAAGGAAAAAAATCCTCGTATGTCAATAAGTCATTAGGAAACCCAATGATTTGAATCGAAAAGACCCAATAGAGAAGTTGGGTAAGGATGAGTAGGTAAGAGAAATCGATATGGTTATGTGAGACATGGCTTCAAAGGTATGATGGATGAGAGGATAACGGTAAAAGGTAGTCGATGAATGCTGTGAAAAGAAAAGAGGGATGAAGCAATACGATCTGTGAAAGGTCGGAAAGTTAAGAGAGACCCTTAAGGAGATGTTCTAGAAATCTAATGGATAGAGACAGGTCCTAGAAAATGCCATGCTGTAAGGGGCATTTATACCCAACAGTCCCGAGGAGAATATGACTCAAAGTAAGGAAGAGTCAATTAGTAAGCATGATAAGGTCGAATATAAAAATTTGGACCAAAGTTATAATAAATAACAAATGAAGGGTCAAAATAGGATGAAAAGGTGATAATAAAGAAAATTGTGAAAACAAGTACATAACACTTAAAAGAACATCGAGCTAAGGGTTTCAACTACCGAGAGAATAATTAGACACCAGAATGGTTGGATATTTTTGAACTCCCAATTCTGAACTCCTGGGCAAGAACACTCAAGAGGAAAAATCTTGTCCTAAGTAGAGGAGGAAGTGGACATTAAAGGAAATTAATCTAGATGTAAAATATGCAGATTAAGTTTTGGGGACAAAACTCCTAAAAGGAGTGGAGAGTTGTAATCCTCTCCTTTTGAGTTAAGGAAAACCAGGAAAAGAACCGGTCAAACTGAGTGAGAAACACAGACCGATTCACAAACCCGATCATTAGAGAACGAAAAATTTGGAAATTTACAACTGCTGGGTGATCCAAATTGTTCATAAAACCTTGGAAAAGAACCTTAGGATAAATTGGAAGAGAAAAACTAGACCGATTCAAATAAATAGGATCCAACTGGATTGAATCGGTTTATGAACCGGAACTGATAGAGAAAGGGCAAACCAGGAAATTTATGGATTCTGAGTGACCCAAAGAGTCTCAAAAGTCATGGAAATGGACTTGAGAATGAATTGGAGATGGAAACCAAACCGTTTGAACCAATATTGAACCGAATTCTAAATTCATTTTTCTAGGTGGCTTAAAAAATTCAAATATGTGATTTAAGGCCACCATTAGATAGAAATTGAATTTAGATGAATTTAAAAATTTTTAGATTTGAAAAATTTGGTCGAATTGAGTGTGAACCAGCCGGTTTCAGCTTTGAACTTAGTTCAGATCGGCCCGGTCCGGTTCGGAACAGTATCGTCTTCTTCCATCTGATGACAACACTGTTCACTTGCTGGAAAACCGTGCAGTGTTGGCGAAGCGGAAAAGTTTCGGCTATGGAGTTTCAAAAAATGAATGACTTCCATTAAGACACCAATTGGATGGCCAAGAAGTTCCTGAGCTTCCTATATAAAGAGCCCCTCCTCATTCATCCTCTCCACACTTGAAAACTCCATTGTCTCTCAATGGCTCCCATTTTCGGTGAAGCTCGAACTAGAGCTCTGAGTTGGGCACTTTTCTAAGCCAAACAAGGCGAGGTTGGGTTTTTAGAATCGGGGAGAAGTTTGCTACATGCATGTAGTCTTCATTTGCTCCGAGGGTCGCTGGAGAAGCGCTGGGAATGGAATAGTGAAGCAGCTTAGGCGGACCGAAGCTGCCCTTTATTGGTTGAGCTAAAATCAGCCAATTCTTGCCCTCCTCAAGCCAAACCAAGCCTTCCCAACACCTCCACAACCCTTCTACAGTTGAATTAGAGCTGAAAGGTAAGCCAATTCGGCTCCCCTCTACAATTTTTGAATGGTGCTAGAGAGAGAACTGGTAGAACTTCAATGATGAAATTCTAACTCAATTATGCATCAATTGATGCAATTCTTGATCCTTGGATGAACCTTAGAATGAGAGCTATCTGTCCAGATCGAAAGCTCAGACCGCCGTGCCCTCGACGGTAAGCTTTCGAAGCTCTCTCTCTCTCTAAGTCTAGTTTTCTGGCGGAGCTCCATTTGAGCTCATTTTGGCACAAAATCTTGTGATTCAAAGTGTAATTGAATTGTATGAAGTGTAGGAACTCCAATCTAATTCAATTTCAACAATTAGAAGTGTTTGATTGGTAAATTTGTTGAAATCAAATTAAGTTATGTTAGGAAGTTTAAATTGGGGGAAAATTGGGGATTTTCGAAAATTTGAAGGACTAAAATGCAATTTTTTTAAAATTGAGGGTCAATTGGGAATGATAAGAATGTTAGAGGGCCAATTGAGAAATTTTAGAAAATTTGGGGTAAAACTTACCATTTTTTTTAAAGGAAGGGCAAAATGGTAATTTTGGAAATGTTGGGGGACCAAATTGGAAATTTGGGAAATTAAACCCCCTTTTTGTGAATTTGAATATATTGAGGTCCTAAGATCATTTTTTTAAAGTTTTGGGACTCCATTTGAGGAAAAATCGATATTAGTGACTTAAAGTTAAATAAATATAACTTTAGGGACCTAATTGCAAATCAAGGAATGAGGGCTATTAGGCCAAAGACTAATGAACAAGAATGTTCATATCATGTAGAAATAAGAAGTCCCGAGAATGACAGCTAAGATGAGTTCGAGTAAGCACAACAAGCCGGTTAAAAGGAATTTCACTACACGATCGGGTGAGTGGGATTTATATATCATAACCATTTGGGATGATAAGTTCCTCGGAAATGAAAACCCACTACTTAATGGTATTTTAAACATCACAACTTAGAGGAGTGATGTGAAAGTGACACGGAAAAACTATTTACTGGTTGTAAGTAGATCATACTCAATTGGTATGATGAAACTTTCTCGGAGGAATTGTAAAACCCGTTCATCGGTTATGAGCGGAGATATTCTCATACACGATTGGAATGATAGATAGTTGAAAATATAATTTTATTGGAAGTGCTCTCCCCTGACTGTGTGCCACTACATAAACAATTTGTGTGACCTTCTTTACTAGAGCTTGAATAGCTCTGATAGGCTGGAGGCCTTAGTTTTGGAACTTGGGGGCTAATATACCCAATTTTGAAAATCTCGAACAGTGGGCCATAGGCCAATTGGCACTAGCAGGAGCTCGTAAAAAAACATGAGTTATATGCCATAAAACTTTAAATTAATGAATTGTTTGGCCATAGTACCAAGACATGACCGACATATTTAGTCAACTATTGGTAGTGCGACATGACATGTCTCCAGACTAGTAAAAACAAACAGTTGCAGGTTGAGTTAAGGGCCTGGTGGCCGATAAAGTTGCTCTGAAGCCACAAGTGGGTTCGGTGGACATACTGACCTGCGAATGTGTGTTTAACCTTCATGATGAAGGATGTGTGTTGGGTGATGACACACCGTGATTAAATAAAGAAATGTGGTAAAAATCGAGATTTGAAATCAAAGGACTTTTGAAAGAAAGGAGTTTGGCACACTCCAAAACAAATCTTTTTCCTAAAGTTAAAAGGTTTTGAAAAACCCATTCACTGAGTAGTCGTACTCACCCCTCCCTTATATCCCTTTTAGAAAATTTTGGAAAGCCTACCCTTAAAGACCATCAACTAAGACACCTATTAGACAGGTATGATAAAATTTAACTTATTATGTAGTTTTAATTTATGTTATTCCAGAAAAAGGTGCAGGTTTAAAGGATGCCTTACTCTTTACGGTTTAAAATAAGGGGAAACCCTTTAATAAATAGGGAGAATGGCAGGTTGCTCACGGGGATTTGACCAAACTGGGTTGGGTCGTGACATTATTCCTAGTCATTTTCTCTTTTCCTAAAAAAGGGATAGAAAGGAGGGGGTGAGTACGACTACTTAGTGAATGGGTTTTCAAAAATTAACTTTGAAGAAAAGAATTATATTGGAGTGTGCCAGACTCCTTTCTTTAAAAAATCCTTTCATTTAAAATCTTAGGTTTTCCCGCCATTTCCTTATTTAATCATGGTGTGTCATCACCCAACACACATCCTTAATCATGAAGGACAAACACACATTCATAGGCCAACACGTCCACTGAACCCACTTGTGGCGTTGGAGCGACTTTATCGACTACCTAGATAGAAGCATGTCCACTTCAACCCTGAGAATGAGAAGATGTTCGTGACATCCGACCCTCAATCTCGAAATCAATTCTCCCTGTCCATATGAGAATAGAGACCTCATTCCGTACCCACCCCAGTCTCATGCACTTGGTGATACAACAAATTTTGCACAGTCACCTGGTACGATGAACTGCCCTTATACTCACCAGTTCATCCAGGGCCCTTAGGATGCATCACTACCCCTCTTGGGTGTCTTGATGGTCCTGTAATCATAGTGCATGCATAAACAGTATTTTCTTATCATGCCATGTAATCTGTGGTGCCATTAGTCCAATGGCCCCGACCTTCAACTCAACCTGCAGCTGTTTGTCTTAACTACTCCGGAGACCGGTCATGTCACACTGCCATTAGTTCACTGAATATGTCGATCCTGTTATGGTACCATAGCCAAACAATTCATTTATTAAAGTTTTATGACACATATCTCATGTTTGTTTACGAGCTCCTACTCGTGCCTACTGGCCTATGGCTCACTTCTTTGAGATTTTTAAAATCTGGCATAATAGTCCCCAAGTTCCAAAACTGAGGCCCCCGACCTGTAAGAGCTATTCGAGGTCCCATCAAGAAGGTCTCCCAAATCGTTTAAGCATTGGTACACAGTCAGGGGAGAGCACTTCCGACAAAAAATATGTTTTCAACTATCCATTATACCGACTGGGTATAAGGACATCTCCGCTCATAACTGATGAAGGGTTTTCAACTTCCTTCGAGGAAGTTTCATCATACCAAACGGGTATGCTCTACTTACAACCGGTAAGTAGTTTTTTCGCATGATTTTTACATCACTTCTCTAAGTTGTGATGTTTAAAATACCACTTAGTAGTGGGCTTTCATTTCGAGGTACTTATCATCCCCAACCGGGTATGATATGAAATCCCACTCACTCGTTAATGCAATGAATTCCACTAGACCGTTTCCTTGTATTCACGCGAGCTTGTCCTTGCTGGCGTTCCCGGTACTTCGTGTTCCTACACGATATAAACATATCGGTTCATTACCTCTAGGCCTAACAACCTTCATTCATTCCAAATGAATGAGAAAAACCAAACTTTTATTTATTTGCAATTAGGTCCTTAAAGCTATTTTTCTTTAACTTTAAGTCCCTAATACCAGTTTTTCCTCAAATTGAGTCCCAAAACTTTTAAAATTCCCCTTGGGGCCTCAATTTATTCAAATTTACAAAAAGGTATATTTTCCCAAATTTTCAATTTGGTCCCCCCAACTGTTTCAAAATTACCATTTTGCCCTTCCTTTACAAAAATGGTAAATTTTACCCCAAAAATTCTAAAATTCCTCAATTGGCCCTTTAACATTTTTATCATGCCCAATTGACCCTCAATTTTAGGAAATTCCATTTTGGTCCTTCAAATTTTCGAAAATCCCCAATTTCCCTCCCAATTCGTACTTCTTTACACAGCTGAATTTGATTTCATCAAATTGACTGATCAAACACTTCTAATTGTTGCAATTGAAGTTGAAATTGAGTTTCTACATTTTCATACGATTCTCTAGCAATTTGAATAGCAAGTTTTAACGATAGAATGAGCTCAAATGGAGCTTCGTCGTAAAATGGACTGTAGAAAGAGAAAGCTTCGATTACTCACCT
This sequence comes from Trapa incisa, assembly GCA_030064435.1. NCBI lineage: Eukaryota > Viridiplantae > Streptophyta > Magnoliopsida > Myrtales > Lythraceae > Trapa > Trapa incisa. The sequence goes on along the minus strand of CM057775.1, from coordinate 8,933,905 downwards.
GTGAGGGAGCGACAGTCTGAGCTTTCTACTTGGGCAGGTAGTTCTCCTCTGGAGGTTTTTCCTAGGATCAAGAATGGCATCAATTGATGTTGAATTGGATTAGAATTTGGTTATTGAAATTCGGCCGACTCTCTCTCTAACTCCGATAAGAAATTGTAGAGGGGAGCCGATTTGGCTTACCTTTTCATCCTAATTCGGTCGTGGGAGGGTTGAGGAAGTGTTAGGGGGGCTTGGTTTGGACTGAGGATGGTTGGAATTGGTCGATTTCAACTCGGCCGAAATAGGGCAGCTTCGGTCCGTCGGTGCTGCTTCACTGTTCGATCATGTTGACGCTTTTCTGATGACTCTTGGAATGAATGGATGTCGCCATCGTGTAGCTGACTTCTCCTCGGTTCTAATGAACCCAACCTTGCCTTCGTTGGCTTAGAAATGACCCTATATCGGAGCTCTAGTTCGAGCTTCATCGGAAAACTAAGTAGATGAGAGAGAGTGAGTTTTTCCAAGTGTGGAGAGAATGAATGGAGAGGGTCTCTTTATATAGGGAGCTTGGGGACTCGTCGACTGTCTATTTGGTACCTTTATGACATGAATTGGTGGCCTGAAATGTATTGAACAGAGATGTTTCTTCTTCACCGGTGCTACTTCGATTTTCTAATGAATGAATAGTATTGTTATATGAAGGAAGAAGACAACATTATTCCGAACCGGACCAGACCAGTTCGAACTGGGTTTAAAGCTTAAATTGGCCAGTTCACCCCTCATTTGACCAAATATTTTGAATCTAAAAATTTCTAAATTAATGTAAATTCATTTTCTATCCAATGGTGGCTTCAAATCTCGAATCTGAATTTTAAGCCACCTAAAAAAATGAATTTAGAATCTGGTTCAATAGTAGTTCAAACCAATCCAAACTAGTTCGGATTCGGTTCACCTGAACCGGTCTAGTTTTCATCTCTAGTTCTATCCGGTTCGGACCTGATTCACTTAAACTGATCTAGTTTTTCTTCCCCATTTCTTCCTAAGGTTCTTTTCCAAAGTTTATGAACCATTTTGAGTCACCTGGGTGTTGTAAATTCTCCATTTGCCCGTTTCCTAATAATTGAGCTTGTAGACCAACTCAGTTTTAAAATTTGAAACTCACCGGTTCTTTCCTGGTTTCCTCATTATCAAAAGATGGGGTTTACACAACGCGTCCAGACGGGTTTAATGGTCAGTTTTTTCAATCTTGTTGAGGGATTATTAGGATTGACATTTTTTCAGCTATGTGTGATTTCTTCTTAACATGACATCTCCCTTGGCTACTCAATTAGACAAATATAATTCTTATACCAAATGTAGCTAATCCAAAGAAAATGTCTCACTTTCAACCTATCGTCCTTTGCAATTTCATATATAAAATTATTTCAAAAATTTTGGTTAACAAACTAAAGCCTCTTATGGATATAATAGTTTCTAGGGAGCAATGTGCATTTATCCCAGGACATGTTAATACATGACAATATAGGTGTAGCCCATGAGTGTTTCCATTTTTTAAACCAAAAAAAGAGAGGAAAAAAGGAATGGTGTGGAGTGAAACTTGATATGCTGAAAGCCTATGACCGAGTGGAGTGGCCCTTCTTGGAGAGAATTTTAATTAAATTTGGTTTTCATATTAAATTCGTTTCATGGATTATGAAATGTGTATGTTTAGTCTCGTACATGGTCATTTTGAACAGGCAAAAAAGATATCCCATCTAACCGATTAGGGGTATTAGACAGGGAGATCCTCTCTCTCCATATCTCTTTATTTTAATAGTAGATGTCCTTTATAGAAATATTACTAAAACTATTGCTAGGAATGAGTTAACAGGTCTTAAGATTGGCATGCATTGTCCAACTGTGTCACATTTATTTTTTGCTAACGATGCACTATTTTTCCTTGAGACATATGAGGATAGTGCACCATGCCCAATGCGCTTATTGAGTGAATATGGTATGACCTTAGGTCAAAAGATCTGTTTAACCAAATCTTGTTTATATTTTAGTGCAAACACATGGCCATCAACTCGAAAAATAATTAGAAACAACTTGGGCATAGGCACTGGTGAAGTCAATGATACATAATTTGGTCTGTCCATCTTCTAGGACATAATAAATGGGAAACCCTCCATTTCTTGAAGGAAAAAATAACACGAAAACTTGAAGGGTAGAAATCAACATACTTGTCTACAAGTGGTCGAGAGTTTCTTATAAAATCTACCCTTTGTGCTATACCCACATATGTTATGAATTGTTTTTTATTACCACAAGTTTGGTATTCAAAGGTGAACTCATTGCTATCATAGTTTTGGTGGAGTAACTCCAGTGACGAAAAGAAGATCCTCTGGGTTAAGTGGGCCAAACTTACTGATATCAAGGAAAGGTGAGGGATGGGCATTAAAGAACTTCATACATTCAATTTAGCTTTGCTAATGAAGAACATATGGATGATCCATAACTAGCCTAATACTCTTCTCTCTCAGCTACTCAAATGTGAGAATTATAGGTATAACAACATTTTCTTAGATGGTATAGGTAATCGTCCCTCCTATTTGTAAAGGAGTTTATATGTAGGTAAATAACATATGCGTGAACGTTTGCATTGTCAAATAACAAGTTCATGTTTGGAAGGACAACTAGATTCCTGCCCTCCCCAATGAACATTTGTAGCATCAAACAAATGATGAAGAAGGCAACCAAACTCGAGTAAGTACCCTCATTGATAGAAGTACATGTACATGGCGATTAGACAGTATCGAAAGATAACTTATCCCAGGGGAAAAGGAAGCCATCATAACTATCCCTCTCATTTCTCCTACCTAAGAAGACAAGTTGATATCGCCTTGGGAACGGATTGGTAATGTCACGTTAAGGTTTGCCTATACTTTCATGTTAGATCAGAAATATGGTGAGTCCATATTAGCTCCTTCCTCCTCCTTAGTTATAAGCAAAATAATGTGGACAACGCTTTGGCATATAGATTACATTCCTAAGATAAGAAAATTTTTCTAGAGAGTAATGTCAAATGATTTGCATGTTCTTGACAACTTGTTTTTGAGAAAATCCATATATTCTAATGCATGTCCCATATGTGGTGAAGTCGAAACCATACATTATTTACTAGTTAAATACGCATGGATTAGATTAGTGTGGTTTGCAACGTGTGGGGTAAGAATTGAAGAATTTGTTGATTTTTCCTTAATTGAATGGATTGAAACTTGCTTATATAATTTAAAACAAGAAAAAGATGAGAGGGAAGCAATGAAATGCAGATCTGCCACAACCTAGGCGAAATGGAAGGGATAGAATAGAACTCTATACCTAAGATGCCCAACACAAGTTGAAGAACTGATTGGTAACATCATGAGTTCAATTGGAGAATATGCAGGCGTCAATAAGGATTAATGTCGCACTAAACTTGAGCCAAATCCGCCTACGAAATCTAAGGTAGTATGGAAGCTGCCCCTAAGTGGCATTGTGAAGATTAATGTGGATGGTTCATTTGATCCATTGACAAGAAATGCATGGACATGAATCATAGTCAGGAATAAACAGTGTGCTTTACTATGGGCTAGTGGCTCCCAGTTTTATTGCACACATGCTTTGAAAGTCAAAGCACGAGCCATATTAGAAATATTGGAACTTGTAGAACAACAAGGTTGACCCAAAATAATACTTAAATCTAACTCTCGCACACTATGTACTATACTTTAGAAGCAGTAATGGGAAGTTTCATGGATTGTCCGCTCTTATATTGATGAATCGCTACATAATATGAGGTTTTTAGAGTGTCAAGTGACACTAGTTAAATGATTAGGCAACTACTGTGCAAATGCATTAGCATGTTTCTATAAGAATAATTCGAGTTCAAGCAGTTTGAATACTGCTATACCGATAATATTAGATTTATTATTAAGAATTAGAGAATTATTTTATTTTTATATAGTATTTTGTTGAGCAAAAAAAAGTAACTAAGTTTTATTTCTTGAACAAAAAAATATTTTATTTTTTAATTCTTTTTTACATTTATATAGGGTTTTATTAATTTCCTTTTAGGATTTTATAGTAGGAGAATAATATTATTTGACAAATATTGATTCCTTCTGTTTTAAATCGTTTAAGTGTTCATATAGAGTTTTATTAGTTTCTGTTCACTAGAGATAGAAAAACTCTTATCATGTTGTGTTACGACATTGACGGTTGTGACATATTTAGAAGTTTTGAGCCTTGTATTTAATTTACCTATTTAGGGGAATTGTGAATTTTTTAGAATTCTCTAGGTTTGCATTTAATTTATTTGTTTTAATGGAAGACATGGTCAAACTTGTAACCCATTAAAAACTTTATGAGAATATTATAAATAGTAGATTTGTGATGGATTAAATCCATATTTGTTATTGTTATTCATGAACTATTATAATATTTTTCATATCATAAACAAGTTCGTTATGACACGACAATAAGAGTTTTTAAATATTTTTAAAAAATATGTCAATAATTATTATTTTATACTAGTTTTTTCTATAGAGTTCGTTCTTGCTAAGATCAACTATAGGTTTTTGACACTAAAAGTACGTTGGTACAAACTAGTTTAGTTATTTAGGATAATAGTTGATTTATGACTAAAAATATTATTAATTCATAGGCCTAGTATTTATATATTTTATTAACATATTAAACTTATAAAATTAGGTTTTCATTTTGTTATAAGAAAAATTAATGCAAGTATACAATCTCATTCTCCATAAAAGTTGTTATATCACAAATAATTAAATATAATACTATTTAAAATAAGTGTTAGAAATGTATATAATATATTTTGAGGGAGTGTTGAAATCCTAATTTAATAGATATATTTATAATATTTTCAGAAGTTTTGAGGTTTGTATATAATTTACTTGTTTTAAGTGAAAACTAACACTTGTAACTTATTAAAAACTTGAGGGGAATATTAGTGAATAATTGAATTAATGAAAAAAAAATACTTAGGATACACTTTTTGTACTTCCTTTTATGCATTTAGTTCTTGAAATTCTCCTTAAGTGTGAGTGATTTGATCGAAATTAGGTGATCTAATTTGTCTCGAAAAGTTTTGACCCGGTTAGCTTAACTATATGAGTTGACCATTTGTTTGTCCTATGAATGCTCCTTCTTTAGTTTCCTAAATAGTATTTTGTTTCCAACGTTGTTTCCGATCATCTCTACCCGACCATTCTCTATTCACATTGCATTTGACCTCATGTCTTTCCTTGCTGTGTTTCTGGTTGATTGCCCGAGTGGCTACAACTAATTAACAATTATTTGCACAGGTGTGCTCATGGGAAGAATTATAGTTGCGCTTTCATTTATTAGCAAAATGTGGGAATTGGGCATTCAATGTCAATTGATGGTAAATTGAATCTTAACTCCTTCAATTATCATTCCTACAAGCTAACTAGAGTCCAATGGTCCAACGCATGATCACAACTCATCGCTTACCCCACTTCATCAGGCCATTGACCAACTTCTCCACACCACACTCTTTTGAGAGTGAGTTACCATTTAGCCTAATGGTTGTCGAAACAATAGTTGTGACTAGGTTGTTGTTCTTAGCAGTGGAGGGCTAATAGAAGCAACATTCCAATCCCTAATCTCATTGCTCTTTTTCATTGATTTGTGGCATTGAATTATCTTCTGAGTAAGACATATCTTCTCATTGCAAGAACCCACAAAACCCGTTCAATACTCACATCTCTACCTCTCAATGATCTAGTGGCTTTACTAAATTACCCTAGCTAATCGGTTTGGATTCAACACCTTGAATTATAAGGGGAAAGTTTGTGATAGTGAGTATAATTACAACAAATAGGAAAATAAGTTGGGGTATGCTTATAGGAGTGTTACAATGGTCCTAGCATGAGGCTGATTAGTTCAATATATAATCAATTGGACAAAATTCCTACTCATTTAAGTTCCACATGATAGCATAAGAGAGAAAATTTTGATGGGCAATCCTTGATCTATAGAGGGACATGTCTTATTTCTATGAGAATAGTATAAATCAGTTGTAGTTACAATACATGCGGGTGTGGGTGCAAGTGCACGAGCTACCTAGAAACTAGTTGGTAGAAAGTAATGGCTGGAAAGTAGAAGTTGTATGGGTAAAGTGATTAGTGTCGATGACCCAAATCAAGTTGACAATAGCAACATTTATTTATGATTGATAGTACAAATTGATATAGAAGAGTCGTTGATTCCAGGAATGTGGACAATTAATATAAAATGAGATGATATATGAATCTAATTTAAGTATGAGTGTCTATCAGCTTTTTGTTTCAGATGTGATAAATTACTTCAACACATTAAGCAATGTTGGGAGACTGCAATCAACAAGGAGATATATGATATGTGGATAAAAGTGCCTAATCCTATGTCTTCTAGGATTACCCTATCATGAAATTCAACCAAGGTTGAGAAGAAACAAGCCTTCTTCCGAATTAAGGATTCATGGCTCAGTTGTATCAAGAAATGACATAATCTCATCATCTACACATGGTGTAGGGTGAAGAGTTGAAATGATCATAGTGGTCAAGGCAGGATGTGGTGGCTAGCTCAATGCAACCACGCGTCCTTGATGAAGCTTATAATGTGAAATTGACATGGCTTAGCTTTTGCCTTTACAGTTAGAGCACTTAATGACTTAGTTAGGGAGAGGAGGCTTAATATCCTCTTTCTAATGGAAACAAAAAAATTAGGCAACTAAGCTATAAACAATCAGATGATAACTAAGATTCTTTGTAGGGATAAATATATCCCTTATCAGTCTTTGTGGAGGCCTTTCACTATGGTGGAATGAGAACCAAGTTAAAGTATCACTTTATCACCCCTTTATGTGAATTTTAGGGTATGGTGTCTAGAAAAAAAACTCTCCTATATTTTTATCACATGGATATATTCTTCTTAAGACTATGGTGAAAGAGAAAGATAATGGTCAATCCTATAACAAATAGATGAGAATAGATCAACCTCATGGATGTTAGTAGGGGCTTCAATGCCATTACCTCTCAAGCATAAAAGTATGGAGGGGTGTATAGGATAATCATAGTATTGATAGTTTATGTAGAATTACGTATAATCTTCCATAATCGATGCACCTTGGGCTTGGGTCTATGATACCGATCGGGTCCATGAGAGTGTAGGACTTACGTGTACTCTTCCATACCCGATGCCCCTAGGGCTCATCTTTCACTAGGATGCCTTTGCATCCGGAGGTTATGGCCAACTTCCCATTACAATCATGCTACATGCCCCCTTACACATGCGACTCAATCCCATCTCCTTCTCTTCATAGCAGTCTAATTGGGATGATACCCATACATCAAACTGGTGTCCCAGTAAATCTGGAATAATCATCTCAAACTCCCCTTATAATTTACAATTTTCCTCGATATCGACACTATCTCAATAGGTGTCATACCAATGATAACGCCGCTTTTTACCGATATTTTAAAAGTATAACAATCAACCCCATAAGCAATATTCTAGCATATCTCAATATCTTGCGAGCATTATGGTCATTATGACCATCTTTTATTCAATTCATAATACAAATCATATATCAATCATTTTTGGGAGTTTTGGCCTGTCATTCAACCAATCTACTCAATAAAACACAATGGGCACATGGCCCCAATGAACATTCCTATCATGCCACTAGAACCTATTAATTTAGTACTCGAGACCTTTTCCCATTCCTTAACCTTTTAAATGGTATTTTCTTTAGTGGACATGCATTTAAGTCATTTTACACTTCTTATATAAGTTTCAAACATAAGTTTCACCTTCTTTTCATGACAACACACAAAAAAAACAAGGATCTTTGGTCGGTCCAATCGGAACCGATGTTATTACTCTCACTCACTTTGATTTCTATAACATGTTCGTTCCGGTAGGTTTTCTGTGAATCTTTCACTTGAAGTTCTAGCTTGTTTGATCTCATATTCCTTCTACAAAGTTTAGAGTAAGGTAATGAGATCAGTCGAAGCACCTTAGTACCCTAAATTGATACATTGTAACTTTCCTAAGAAAGTACGGTTTTACCCCTGAGTCCGATTTACTCGACTTACTAATCGAGGACTCGTCCTTCTTCTAATCTTCTCTAAGGTTAATCAATAGGGCTTAAGGTTGTAACCACTTTTTGTTACCCTTTCCTAGTGCTTAAATTTCCTTTATTTACCACCTAGTGAGCTTACTTTTCCCAATTTACCTTTTGGTCTTTAAGTTGGGAAAAATTACCATTTTGCCCTTCTTAACATAAATCTTTCCCCTCTTTGGCTCAAGTATTTTCTAAGTCCTTCACTTGAGTTGTCAAGTTCCTTTAGACTCCATTCAGGTCCTCCAAATACCTTAGTACCTTTCCTTAATCACATTTCTTCTCATTTACAATGTAGTCCCTCATTTTAGGCAAAATTAGCATTTGCCCATATTATTTAAACCAATCTTTTCGAGAACCTAAACTTCTCAAAACTCCAAATTGAGTCTCCATACTCCCTTTAAACTATCTAGGTCATTAGATTTCCTAGAAATCACTTCTCGGCCTGCAAACACCTTTATTTACATTTTAGCCCCTAAACTTTTCCTTTATGACATTTACGTCATTTTTACTTTCTAGACATGCCTTCCTACTTTCCATATTTAACCAAAATTTTGAAAACGATCCATAAACTTTATGCAAGACCTTAGGAAGAACCCTAAGAAAGCTTATTCTCAATTAGGTCCTCCAACTTATCAATATTTATGTTTTGGCCCCTGACCTATTCTTTCAAATAAAACGACCCCAAAAATTTCTCAAACTTAGGTATGGGGTCCTCTTGGCCTTCTCCAAGGTCATCATAGTCTTTGTTTGGTCGAGCTTAGTCGGAATAGTGAAGATCATCTTTAAATAAAACTACCTAACTCAGTAAACTAAAGTTGGGTCATGGTCGGTAACTCACCAGAGACGGTGCCTCGATCACCAACACTAGTGTTATTAGAAAGTTGGTTCCTAGAGTAGTTTGTGGACACAAAGTTTGCCTCGAACAAAGATTTGGGTCACCTACAATTTACATTTTACCATTATTTATCATCTTCTCAACAAATCTAAGCTTAAATGATTTAATTATGCCTCTACACTTACCCAAAACAGGTGAGAAAATGGTGTTGGGTTGAGGCTTCAGGGAGTCTCATGAATTTTGCTTGGCCTTAGTTGGCTATGAGAGCCGCTGGAAATGACCCTTGAAGAGTTGCAATGTTTCTGAATAGAGAAGACCTGATACTGTTTGGTCTCACTGACACTAGTAGAATGGTTGTCGATGGACGAGAGTAGTGGCGTTGGAAATATGTTGTCCTTAGCTTTCCAAGGACACCAAGAACTCCAAGGTTGGTGGTCAGATGAAGGTGTAGTGCACTCTACAAGCTCTTTCACCAGAAATTGGAGTTCTTTTGATTTCAAAGCGAATTTTGATCCCAAAACGGACAAGGGCACATCCAAAATTTATATGGATGGATTCTAGACATGCATGAATATCTATCCATAGCTTCCTTGTGTCATTCCATAGCTTGTGGAAATCATAATGAATTAATTCCGTAATAGGCAGATTTTGGAAGTTATTTAGGGAAATTCAGGTTTTTAATTCTTCAGTCGGGTCGGATGTTGGGTGAGGAAGACGACATGCATGCGCGTGCCCGTGTGTCTATGCACCCCGTGCTTTGTGTGTGCAGTGCGTGCGTGTGCCCAACATGGCATGTCGACTAGTTCACACTATAGGGAACCAATTTCTAATGGATTTCTTAGTCGATTCGGTAATTTCTTAGTTAGAACACCCTTTTTTCAATCAATTCTTGGCCCAATAAAAATACCAAAACATTCTTTTTTCAAATTTCTATTGAATGGACTCAAGGACCACCCCATTATGATTTTTTTGCCACCTCTAAAAATCAAGGGATTTTGTGTCCCGATAACCCGTTTCGTACCAGTTCTTTCCCGGTTCCTTCCCTGATCCTTGATTTCAGATCCTGTGATATTTTCTAAGGTTTATTATGACCCTTCTGATTACCTTAAGACTCTTTCTCAAACCCTTTTCTTGGCTCGATTCGTCTTGAGTTCTTGGTTCATCTTACTTTCTTGATTTTGTCTTGATTTTCGGTTCAAGGATTCCCGGTTTTACACCCAACAAGTTTTTAGCTTATACAAACATGGATTATCTTATGTCACCAGGTGTAAGTACTCATGGGATATCCATATATGAATGAGGAATATATATCACGCCCTGACCTGATTCATGGTCGATGATCCATATAACCCACCACTTTCCCTTGATGTTATATTGGTGGGTACCATTACCAACATAAAATCGAAGGGACCAAGGTACAAAATACAATTCCATACATCGAGTTTTAGTTGAAATTTGAACATTTTGTTCATACATAGTGAACCCAAAAACTTTCATACAATATCCTTGTAATTATAGCAACTAATAAGCATATTATAAAAAAAACCTTCGTACGCGATATCTCAAGATCCTAATCTCAATTGCACAGATTTTGTAGGTGACGTCCCAACTTATACCACTCAAAACTTGACTTTCATCTAAAATGTTTTGGGGCAGAGGAGTGAGCTCACAACTCTATGAATGACCTTTTACTCATTGATCGACCATGTGGCGACCTCTCATTGGTTGCTCATTCCAATGTGGTTGTTGACCACATTTGATTAGTTGTTGGATTGTGACATGTGACATCCTCTAATTGGCTGATTTAAATAAGTAAGATTTCCCCCTTGATGCATTGTGCCACTACCACGTGTGAGCTCTAATTGTCTGAGACCATCCAATGTGGATCTAATACATTTCGACCTTAGATTGGTCGACCGTTTCTCCTATGTCCTAGTCAGTCGCTGATATGACATCTTTGCCACATGTTAGCTCCTCATTAGCTAGCCTGGCTCACAGGGCTTCTCCTTAGTTAACTATTGACTGACTACACATGTCGCTTTCCTATTAGTGGTCATTGGTGACGTGAATTTTTTTATTTGACCTTTGACGGAGGACACGCGTCACACTCTATTGGTCAGTGCTTCCAAGCATTAACCGGGTGGTTGATGGGGTGTGCATCACCATGTTTCGCCCACGCTGACTGGGCGCTGACCTGGCAAGCAGTCCATTGATTGGCTGGACTATTAAATGGTTTAGTCAAATCAAGTTCGTTGACCCAAAATAAAAAATTAGCTAGTTTAGGCTTGATTCCACTAGATTTCAAAATTCTAAAAAAAAAAAATTTGTCTAAATTCATTTTCTACCTAGTGGTGACTTCAATTTTCCAAATTGATATTTTTAAGTCACCTGAAAAAATGAATCTTTGAACTGGTTCTTCATGGTTCAATTTGGTTCGGGTCCAATTCACCCTGAACCGTTCTAGTTTTCACCTTTAATTTCATTTATGGTCCCTTTCCATGATTTTTGGGTTCTTATTCACCACTTGGAATTTTCCAAATCCCCATTTTGGCTTCTAAATACAATTTTTGTTCGCTTTAACCTTAGTTTTTCACTCAAAATTCTTCGGTTCTCATTTCTAGTTTTTTTATTATGAAGAAACAAGGTTTATGTCACGCTCCGACCCGGTTTGGTCAGATCCCCGTGATCAACCCGCCACTCTCCCAGTTTATTAAAGGGTTTCCCCTTATCGTAAACCATAAAGAGTAAGGCGTCCTTTAACTTGCACCTTTTTCCTGGAATAGCATAATCAAAACTGTATGAAATTTAAAACTTTATATACCTGTCTTACAAGCATCTTAGTTGACGGTCTTTAAGGGGAGGCTTTCCGGGATTTCCTGAAAGGGATATAAGGGAGGGGGTGAGTACGACTACTCAATGAATGGGTTTTTAAAAGCTTTTGACTTTTAAGAAAAACATTTATATGGAGTGTGCCAGACTCCTTTGTTTTCAAAAATCCCATCATTTAGAAATTTGGATTTTTCCATTATTTCTTAATTACCACGGTGTGTGATTACCCAACACACATCCATCATCATGAAGGTTACACACATTCACAAGTCAGTATCACTACTGAACCCGCTAGTGGCTTCGGAACGACTTTTCCTGCCACCTGGATAGAAGTACGACCACTTCTACCCTGGGAATGAGTGGATGTACGTGACATCCTACCCACAATCCCAAAATCACTTCTTCATGTCCGTATGAGGACAGAGACCTCATCTTGTCCCTACCCCGGTCTCATGCGCTTCGTGCTAGTCTAGATTTCGCACAGACACCTGGAACAACGAACTGCCCTTATAGCCACCAGGTCGTCTAGTGCCCTTCATCACTACCCCTAATGGGCGTCTTGATGATCCCGTACTCATAGTGCATGCACAAATAATGTTTTCTTATATTGCCAAGTAATCTGTGGTGCCACTAGTCCAACGGCCCCGACTCTCAACTCAACCCACAGCTGTTTGTCTTAACTAGTCCGTCGACCTGTCATGTCGCACTGCTGCTAGTTGACTGAGCATGTCCGTCCTATCTTGGTACCATGGCCAAACAATTCACTTATTAAGTTTTATGGCACATATATTGTCACGCCCCGACCCGGTTTGGTCGGATCCCCGTGATCAACCCGCCACTCTCCCGATTTACTAAAGGGTTTTCCCTTATATTATAAATCGTACAGAGTAAGGCGTTAACCTGCACCTTTTTCCAGGAATATCATAAATCAAAACTGCATAGTAATTTAAATTAGTTGTACCAATCTTCTAGGCGTTTAATTGCGCAAGTCCTTTAAGGTTCGGCTTTTCGGGACTTCCTGAAAGAGGTATAAGGGAGGGGGTGAGTACAACTACTCAGTGAGTGGGATTCAAATCTTTTAACTTTCAAGAAAAACATTTATATGGAGTGTGCCAAACTCCTTTGTTTTCAAAAAAATCATTTCATTTAAAAATTCATCTTTTTCCATTATTTCCTAGTTATCGATGTGTCATCACCCAACACACATCCTTCATAATGAAGGTTACACACATTCGCAAGTCAGTATCACTACTGAACCCGCTAGTGGCTTCGGAGCGACTTTTCCTGCCACCCGGATAGAAGTACGACCACTTCTACCCTGGGAATGACTGGATGTACGAAACATCCGACACACAATCCCGAAATCACTTCTTTGTGTCCGTATGAGGACAGAGACCTCATCCTGTCCCCACCCCGGTCTCATGCGCTTAGTGCTACTCCAGATTTCGCACAGACACCTGGAACGACGAACTGCCCTTATAGCCACCAGGTCGTCCAGTGCCCTTAGGATGCATCACTACCCCTCATGGGCGTCTTGATGATCTCGTACTCATAGTGCATGCACAAACAATGTTTTCTTATATTGCCATGTAATATGTGGTGCCATTAGTCCAACGGCCCCGACTCTCAACTCAACTCGCAGCTGTTTGTCATGACTAGTCCGTCGACCTGTCATATCGCACTGTCGCTAGTTGACTGAGCATGTCGGTCCTATCTTGGTACCATGGCCAAACAATTCACTTATTAAGTTTTATGGCACATATATCATGTTCGTTTACGAGCTCCTGCTCGTGCCAACTGGCCTTGGGCCCACTGTACGAGATTTTCAAAATCGGGCATTTCGCCCCCAAGTTCCAAAACCGAGGCCCTTAGCCTATCAGAGCTATTCGATCTCCCGTCGAGAAGGTCTCCCAAATAGTTTAAGCATTGGCACACAGTCAGGGGAGAACACTTTTGACAAAATAGGTTTTCACTGTCCATTATACCAATCGGTATAAGGACATCTCCGTTCATAACCGATGAACGGGTTTTCAACTTCCTTCGAGGAAGTCTCATCATACTAACCGGGTATGATCTGAATAACCCACTCACAACCGGTAAGTGGTTTTAAATTTTAAGTTGTTCTCATCATCCCAACCGGGTATGATGTTAGTAAACCCACTCACAACCGGTAAATGGTTTTTAACTTTAATTTGTGCTCATCATCCCAACCGGGTATGACGTTAGTAAACCCACTCACCCGTTAATGCCGTGAATTCCACTAGACCGGTTCTTGGTATTCACGCGAGCTTGTCCTTGCTGGTGTTCCCAGTACTTCATGTTCCGGTGAAGGCATGGCGGTCCGAGCTTTCGATCTGGGCAGATAGGTCTCATCCTGAGGTTCATCCTTTCGGTCCTAATTCGGTCGTGGAAAGGCTGAGAAAGTGTTGGGAGGGCTTGAAATGGCCGATTTCAGCTTGGCCGAAATAGGGCAGCTTCGGTCCGCTGGAGTTGCTTCACTATTCCATCATGTCGGCGTTTCTCCAACGATACTCGGATTGATTGGAATTTGCTATCAGATAGCTGTCTCCCCCCCGGTTCTAAAGAGCCCGACCTTTGTTCAAGTCGAAGCTCTCGTTCGAGCTTTACCGGGAAATGGAGCAGTAGAGAGAGAGAGAGAGAAGTGTTCAGGTGTGAGGAGAATGAAATGGGGATGAACTCTTTATATAGTTGTAAAACCCGTGTATTAAATGGGCGAGATTTATTAATGATATTAATATTGCCATAAATTATTGATATTAATTATATATTAATTTATGATAAGGCGTACATACAATTTTTTGACCAAAATTTCGGGTTACAAAAAAAATTCATACTTCCTAGGAGGTCACCCATCCTCACATTACTCTCAAGTAAGCACGCTTAACTTTAAAGTTCTTATGGAATCTAGTTCACTTGAACCACTTTGGTTTTTATTTTCTAATTTGTCTTAACTTTCTTTTTCAAGGTTTAATGAACCCTTTAGATCACCCGAGAGTTGTAAATTCCCAACTTGCCCGTTCAGAAATAATCGGGTTTGTGAACCGGTTCTAAATCCTCACTTGGTTTGATCGGTTCTTTTCCTGGTTTTCCTTAGCTCAAAAGGGCGGGTTTTACAACTCTCCCCTCCTTTTAGGAGTTTTGTCCCCAAAACTTAGTTAATATCCTTGCATGAGCAATCGTTTCCTTTGATGCCCCTTTAGTGTTTGCTTAAGATGCAAAGTCTTCACTTGTTCTTTTAATTAGTCCTTTTTACATCCTTCACTTAAGGAATTTCTTTTTCTTTATATTATTTACTCACTCCATGGAGATTATCATAACGAGACATACCTTACTTCATGGTATATTTTTAGATTTATATCTTTATTTGCTTAGAGCACATTATTCCCTTTGAGGTTCTCTACTCAAGATTAGAAATTCCAAGATACCTAACCATTCCCATGTCTAGTTAACCCCTTGGTCGTTAAAACCTTTAGCTCAATGTTCTTTCGGGTGTTACATACTAGTTGCCACAGTTTTCTTTATTCTCACTTTTTCATCTCATTTTGACCCTTTCTCCATTCGTTGTCTATTATAACTTCAGTCCAAATTTTTATATTAGACCTCGTCATGCTTATTAGCCGACTCTTCCTTACTTTGAGTCATATTCTCCTCGGGATTGTTGGGCTTACATACCCCTTACAACATGACATTTTCTAGGACCTGTCTTTGTCCGTTAGATTTCTAGAACATCTCCTTGAGGGTCTCTCTTAGCTTTTCTTTTTTTTTTTTTTTGACCTTTCAGGGATCATATAACTTCATCCCTCTTTTCTTTTGATGGCATTCCTCAACTATCCTTTTTACCGTTATCCTCTCATCCATCATGCTTTTGAAGTTATGTCTCACATAACTGCATGGATTTCTCTTACCTACTCATCCTTTCAAAACGTTTTTATTTTGTCCTTTCAATTCCAATCGTTGGGTTTCCTAATGATTATTGACATACGAGGATTTTTTTTTCTTATGTCCTTTCTCTTCTTTAGTGACATCCCTTATTCAATGACTTCCTTTTTCCTTAATCCTCTTTTACTTGCTCATAAATCACTTCATGATTCTTCATTCTACAATAATTGCTTTCGATCTATGTGTCGATTACTTTGCTTGGGAAGGTTCACCCATCCAGTTTTGTTCATTATCTTTGGCTGTCCGCCGTTACTAGTATTCCTCTTTCTACATGGTTCTCCTATTCTTTCCAAACAGGTCACAATGGACCATTACAATACTTCCTTTCTTGGAAAACATTTCCTAAATAAGGGTTGGTTCCATTTCCTCTTAATTGGGATACACATGTCTTTCCGAGGCTTCCTTCCTTGGTAGGATTCTTTGCCTTTCCCCTGACATTCTTTTCTTACATTTGCTCTAGGGGATTTGTACCCTTAAATGACATCCCTTGATGTCGTCTTCTCCTATTTACCTTTACTCCTCAAATCTTTTAGGCATATCTTTTATGCTCTATTTGCATCCTTATTCGTACCCAGTACTTGTCTATTTCTTTAGGGAGCGTACAAATCTTCCTTGTTTCAGGATCATTGTGGGAGAGGCTTGCCTATTCCTTTCTTGGCTTGAGTTTAGTTGTTAATTGGCCCTTGGTCCTTTTTAGGATTTCTTGTATCCTTCTTTTCCCGAGTATTTGACCTTCCTGCCTCTCTCTTCTTTGTCGGAACTTACATTATGGCTTTCCCGAGTATTTGTTCGGTAACTGCTTTGCCTCCACCATTTGTTTGGTCTAAGTTTCTTAGCAGTAGTTTCTCGAGTCCTCCTATCCTTAACATCCATCTCACCGACCTTTTTAAGGTGTAGTCCCTTCTACTTCCCGGTCTTCCTTAGGGTGTCATTTGTTCCCTCTGACTATCTTGTTGTAACGACTTGCTTTCTCTTGTCCTGTTGGTCCGAACTTCCTATTTGACATAGTTGCTTTTTCCAAGGTGATTTATTCCTGTAATCCCAATACGTCTCGTTTGTCAACAAATGTTCGTCTTGTCTTCTCTTGTGGATGCACTGCTTTCTTTGCTCCTAAATGGTTTGGATTTTCTTCTTAACGGGGGAATTCTCTTCAACTATCCTTTGTTCTGTTTGTGGTTTTATTGAGGTCCTACCTTTACCCCTTTTTCCTTCTAACCACTTTGCTAAGATTTTGAAGAGTTTCCTCTCATTTGTGGTTGCAAATGGAGTCACGTTTCTTGGGATGGTATCCTCTCGAATTTCCTATAGTTGTGGGGTATTTATTCTTGGAAAATATTGTCCTGACTCCTAGCGATGTGGGACAATTTTTCACTTTGTGTCCTATTCCCCTCTAGGTTAACTTGATTCCTGTCCTTTGTAGGGTTGGGCACTTCTCCATGCAGTGTCCCTATCATTCATGCTTGTAATTACATGAACATAAGTGGTTCCTCTTGGCGTTTTCTTATAAATTGTTAATTTTAGTGCTCCTTCATCCTTAAGTCTGGATACCGCGAGAGTTTTTTTTTTTTTGAGTCTTGAAGATCACATCATTTGAGAGACAGGGTTTTTAGGAATTTGGAGTACTTCATTAATAGAGTAGTATACTATGTTGGGGATTTTGTCCCTATTACTAAAAATGGTCACCAAATAACTAGGGAGCTACGAGATTCTTGATTAGCATCCTCCTATTTAAGGTTATATGCCTCATTTTATGGCTTCACGCTTGGCTTCCTTTATACTTAGAGTTGTGACCTCAATACGTCCTGTCACCATTCTCTAGGATACTTTCTCATTTGCTCTTTTGAGATTCCGGCCATGCTTTAGGCATTTGGGAAGCTTCTAGGGTTGTATTCCAACGAAGATAAGGTGTTGAGTAGAGCCATTCCTAGTTTTCTTGGTTCCTCTCCTGGGAGCCATCTGAAAATTTTAGGATAAATCCTATTAGTTAAAATATTTTATAGTCTTGATTATGTATTCGAGGAAACAAGCTCTGATACCACTCTAGTTGT
Organism: Trapa incisa; assembly: GCA_030064435.1. NCBI lineage: Eukaryota > Viridiplantae > Streptophyta > Magnoliopsida > Myrtales > Lythraceae > Trapa > Trapa incisa. The sequence goes on along the minus strand of CM057775.1, from coordinate 8,916,081 downwards.
CACGCCCCGACCCGGTTTGGTCGGATCCCCGTGATCAACCCGCCACTCTCCCGATTTACTAAAGGGTTTTCCCTTATATTATAAATCGTACAGAGTAAGGCGTTAACCTGCACCTTTTTCCAGGAATATCATAAATCAAAACTGCATAGTAATTTAAATTAGTTGTACCAATCTTGCAGGTGTTTAATTGCGCAAGTCCTTTAAGGTTCGGCTTTCCGGGACTTCCTGAAAGAGGTATAAGGGAGGGGGTGAGTACAACTACTTAGTGAGTGGGATTCAAATCTTTTAACTTTCAAGAAAAACATTTATATGGAGTGTGCCAGACTCCTTTGTTTTCAAAAAAATCATTTCATTTAAAAATTCATCTTTTTCCATTATTTCTTAGTTATCGATGTGTCATCACCCAACACACATCCTTCATAATGAAGGTTACACACATTCGTAAGTCAGTATCACTACTGAACCCGCTAGTGGCTTCGGAGCGACTTTTCCTGCCACCCGGATAGAAGTACGACCACTTCTACCCTGGGAATGAGTGGATGTACGAAACATCCGACCCACAATCCCGAAATCACTTCTTCGTATCCGTATGAGGACAGAGACCTCATCCTGTCCCCACCCCGGTCTCATGCGCTTAGTGCTACTCCAGATTTCGCACAGACACCTGGAACGACGAACTGCCCTTATAGCCACCAGGTCGTCCAGTGCCCTTAGGATGCATCACTACCCCTCATGGGCGTCTTGATGATCTCATACTCATAGTGCATGCACAAACAATGTTTTCTTATATTGCCATGTAATATGTGGTGCCATTAGTCCAACGGCCCCGACTCTCAACTCAACTCACAGCTGTTTGTCATGACTAGTCCGTCGACCTGTCATGTCGCACTGCCGCTAGTTGACTGAGCATGTCGGTCCTATCTTGGTACCATGGCCAAACAATTCACTTATTAAGTTTTATGGCACATATATCATGTTCGTTTACGAGCTCCTGCTCGTGCCAACTGGCCTTGGGCCCACTGTACGAGATTTTCAAAATCGGGCATTTCGCCCCCAAGTTCCAAAACCGAGGCCCTTGGCCTATCAGAGCTATTCGAGCTCCCGTCGAGAAGGTCTCCCAAATAGTTTAAGCATTGGCACACAGTCAGGGGAGGACACTTTCGACAAAATAGGTTTTCACTGTCCATTATACCAATCGGTATAAGGACATCTCCGTTCATAACCGATGAACGGGTTTTCAACTTCCTTCGAGGAAGTCTCATCATACTAACCGGGTATGATCTGAATAACCCACTTACAACCGGTAAGTGGTTTTAAATTTTAAGTTGTGCTCATCATCCCAACCGGGTATGATGTTAGTAAACCCACTCACAACCGGTAAGTGGTTTTTAACTTTAATTTGTGCTCATCATCCCAACCGGGTATGACGTTAGTAAACCCACTCACTCGTTAATGCCGTGAATTCCACTAGACCGGTTCTTGGTATTCACGCGAGCTTGTCCTTGCTGGTGTTCCCAGTACTTCATGTTCCGGTGAAGGCATGGCGGTCCGAGCTTTCGATCTGGGCAGATAGGTCTCATCCTGAGGTTCATCCTTTCGGTCCTAATTCGGTCGTGGAAAGGCTGAGAAAGTGTTGGGAGGGCTTGAAATGGCCGATTTCAGCTTGGCCGAAATAGGGCAGCTTCGGTCCGCTGGAGTTGCTTCACTATTCCATCATGTCGGCATTTCTCCAACGATACTCGGATTGATTGGAATTTGCTATCAGATAGCTGTCTCCCCCCCCCCCCCCCCCCCCCCCCCCCCCCCCGGTTCTAAAGAGCCCGACCTTTGTTCAAGTCGAAGCTCTCGTTCGAGCTTTACCGGGAAATGGAGCAGTAGAGAGAGAGAGAGAGAAGTGTTCAGGTGTGAGGAGAATGAAATGGGGATGAACTCTTTATATAGTTGTAAAACCCGTGTATTAAATGGGCGAGATTTATTACTGATATTAATATTGCCATAAATTATTGGTATTAATTCCAATAATTTAATTTCGGTATTAATTCTAATAAATTAAATTTCAGTATTAATTCTAATAATTTAATTTCGGTATTAAATTATTTGTGGTCACCCATCCTCACATTACTCTCAAGTAAGCACGCTTAACTTTAAAGTTCTTATGGAATCTAGTTCACTTGAACCACTTTGGTTTTTATTTTCTAATTTGTCTTAACTTTCTTTTCCAAGGTTTAATGAACCCTTTGGATCACCCGATAGTTGTAAATTCCCAACTTGCCCGTTCAGAAATAATCGGGTTTGTGAACCGGTTCTAAATCCTCACTTGGTTTGACCGGTTCTTTTCTTGGTTTTCCTTAGCTCAAAAGGGCGGGTTTTACATATATCATGTTCATTTACGAGCTCCTACTCGTGCCAACTGGCCTTGGGCCCACTGTATGAGATTTTCAAAATCGGGCATTTAGCCCCCAAGTTCCAAAATCGAGGGCCCCGGCCAATTAGAGCTATTCGAGCTCCCGTCGTGAAGGTCTCCCAAATTGTTTAAGCATTGGCACACAGTCAGGGGAGAGTACTTCCGACAAAAATAGGTTTTTACTATCCATCATACCGACCAGTATAAGGACATCTCCATTCATAACCGATGAACGGGATTTCAACTTCCTTCGAGGAAGTCTCATCATACCAACTGGGTATGATCTACTTACAACCTGTAAGTAGTTTTTTCGCATAACTTTCACATCACTTTCTCTAAGTAGTGATGATTAAAATACCACTAAATAGTGGGTTTTTATATGGAGACACTTATCATCCCCAACCGGGTATGATGTTAGTAAACCCACTCACAACCGGTGAGTGATTTTTAACTTTAAACTGTGCTCATCATCCCAACCGGGTATGATATGAATAACACACTCACCCGTTAATGCCGTGAATTCCACTAGACTGGTTCTTTGTATTCATGTGAGCTTGTCCTTGCTGGCGTTCCCGGTATTTAACGTTCCTACACGATATGAACAACCTTGTTCATTAGTACTCGGCATAACAGCCTTCATTCATTAATAAATGAGAAAACCCAAACTTTTAGTTATTTGCAATTAGGTCCCTAAAGTTATTTCTCTTTAATGTTAAGTCCCTATTGTCGGTTTTTCCTCAAATTGAGTCCCGTAACTTTTAAAATTTATCGTGGGACCTCAATTTATTCAATTTCACCAAAAAGGGGCTTAATTTTCCAAATTTCCAATTTGGTTCCCCAATTTTTCCAAAATTACCATTTTGCTCTTCTTTCACAAAAATGGTAAGTTTTCCCCCAAAATTTCCAAAATTCCTCAATTAGTCCTCCAACATTATTTTCATGCCCAATTGACCCTCAATTTCATAAAATTGTATTTTGGCCCCTTTGAATTTCAAAAATCCCCAAAATATCCCCCAATTTCAACTCTTCAACACTACCAAATTTGATTTCATCAAATTGACCGATCAAACACTTCCAATTATTGAAATTGGAGTTGAAATGGAGTTCCTATATGTTCATACGATTCTAAGAAACTTTGAATCGCAGATTTTAACGTCGCAACGAGCTCAAACGGAGCTTTGCCGGAAAATAAACTATAGAGAGAGAAAGCTTCGATTACTCACCGGTGAAGGCACGACAGTCCGGGCTTTCGATCTGGGCAGATAGGTCTCGTCCTGAGGTTCATCCTAAAATCAAGTATTGTATCAATTAATGCAGAATTGGATTAGAATTTTGTCATTGAAATTCGGTCGACTCTCTCTCTAGCACGGATCGAAAATTATAAAGGGGAGCTGAATTGGCTTACCTTTCGGTCCTAATTCGGCCATGGAAAGGTTGAGGAAGTGTTGGGAGGGCTTGGTTTGGCCTGAGGAGGGATTGAAATGGCCGATTTCAGCTTTGCCGAAATAGGGCAGCTTCGGTCCGCCGGATTTGCTTCACTATTCCATCATGTTGGCGCTTCTCCAACGATTATCGGATTGACTAGAGTTTGCTATCAGATAGTTGTCTTCTCTCCAGTTCTAAAGAGCCCGACCTTTGTTCAAGTCGAAGCTCTGGTTCGAGTTTTACCGGGAAATGGAGCATTAGAGAGAGAGAGAGAGAGAGAAGTGTTCAGGTGTGAGGAGAATGAAATGGGGATGACCTGTTTATATAGTCGTAAAACCCGTGTATTATATGGTCGAGATTTATTACTAGTATTAATATTGCCATAAATTATCGGTATTAATTCCAATAATTTAATTTTAGTATTAAATTATTTGTATTAATTCCAATAATATAATTTAGGTATCTTAACTTTGAAGTTCTTATTGAATCTAGTTCACCTGAACCAATTTGGTTTTTGTTTTCTAGTTTGTCTTAAGTTTCTTTTCCAATGTGTAATAAATTTTTTTAATCAACCGAAATTTGTAAATTTTTATATTGCTTATTCCCAAATGTAAACCAGTTTGGTGGTCTTATTCGGTTTGACCGGTTCTTTTCCCGGTTTTCCTTAACTCAAATGTGCGGGGTTTACAGTTTACAACTTCTTCCCACTTTTAAGTAGTTTTGTCCTCAAAACCTTTTATACATTAAATAAATGAGGGTACTTTTCTCTTATTACAGATTTGTTCTCCCATGTTTCATCATCGACTTGACTACTTCACGAGAGGAACATCACCATTGGAATCTTCTTGTTCCTCAGACTTCTTTCCCGTCGGTCGAGAACTTGGATTGACTCCACCTCATAAGACAGGTTCTCTTCTAGTTTGGCTGGGGGTGATACAGTACATGACTAGGGTCAAGTTCATTCTTGCATAGTACTAATATGTGAAACACGTCATGTATACTTTGTAGATCCAAAGGTAGTTCGAGCTTGTATGCCATCGATCCTACCCTTCAAATTATGGTGTAGGGACAGATATACCTTGGTTTCAATTTTCCTGGTTGTTGAAACCTTAGAATTCCTCTCCAGGGTGATACCTTCAAGAACACTTTATCTTCTACCTCTAACTCCATATCTCTCCTCCTTTGGTTGGCATAACTCTTTTGTCGATCTTATGCCGCCTTAAGCTGATTTCTTATCATCTTAATCGTTTCTATGGTGTCATCTATGAGCTTAATCTTTTCAAGTTCTTTTTCCCTACTTCTTCCTAGAATAGGGGTGTATGGCACGATTTATCGTATAAAGCCTTGTACGGTGCCATTTCTATACTGCCCTGATAACTGTTGTTATTGGCAAACACCATAAGGCACAAGTAATCTTCCTATCCTTTATTGATAGTTAAGACACATGCCCAGAGCATGTCCTCTAGGGTTTGGAAGGTCCATTCCGACTGTCCATCAGTTTCAGGGTGGAAGGTCATACTCATGTGAAGTTTAGTTCTTATAACATCTTATGCTCACTAGGACCCTATGCAATCGCACAATCCCTCCAACATAGAGGTTTGCTAACCTTTCTATGGAGTCAGTCACCTTTATCGGCAAGAAGGGGGTCGATTTAGTTAGTTGATCAACTATGACCCAAATAGCATTGTGCCCCCACTTCATTATAGACCCTCCCTTTGAAGGTTAACAACCCGTCTTTCCTGATCATGAAATCCTAGGTCTAAGCTTTGGTAGTCCGGTCCAAGTACGATCGGAGCTCCTCGTCGTACCTTTGTAGGGCCCTTATTTGGTCCACCAATTTGGGTCGTACGACTACGTTGGCCACTACATATCTCTTACCCCCATCCAGGCTGAGGTTCACCTTTAAGCCACTTAGTTGTTCTAGAAAGGTCAAATAGCTTATCCTTACCGAAGCCACTCCTTTGTGATACTTGCGATTGTGTGCATTAGCCACCACATCAGCCTTGTCGGAATGGTATTCTAACATTAAATTATAATCTTTTACCAACTCTAGCCATCTTCTCTACTGTAGGTTTAACTCCTCTAGGTCAGGAAGTACTTCAGGCTCTCGTGGTCCGTGTATATCCGGCACCTGACCCTACACAAGTAGTGTTGCCAAATCTTAAGGGTGGACATTATTGTCACCAAGTCCAAGTCATGGGTGGGGTAATTCCTCTCATGTGCCTTCAATTGCTGAGAGGCATATGCAATGACTCTTCCCTGCTGCATCGGGATGCATCATAGTCCTTATCTGGATACATCATTGTATATCGTATACTCCCCCACATTTGGGTTGAGTAACACCAGTATCAGGGCTGACATCAAGCGAGACTTAAGCTCTTGGAAAGACTTCTCACACTTAGTGTCCCACTTGTACTCTACCCCTTTCCTCGTGAGATGGGCCATCAGAGCTGTAATTTTGGAAAAATCCTCCACGAATTACTGGTAGTATCCCACAAGTATGAGGAAGCTACGTATCTCGGTTGTGCTGGTGGGTGCCCTCCAATTGGATATAGTTCTATATTTGCTAGGTCCACCTTTACTCCATCCTTTGACATGATATGCCCTAAGAAGCCCGCTTCGTGCAACCAGAACTCGCATTTTGAGAATTTCACATAAAGTCAATTTTCCTGTAAAATGCTCAGGTTGATTTCTATGTGTGCCTCATGCTCCTCTTCAGTTTGTGAGTATATGAGTATATCATCCATAAAGACTATCATGAACTTGTCCAAGTAAGGTTGGAACACTCGGTTCATTAGGTCTATAAAGGTTATGGGTGCATTTGTCAGTCCAAAGGGTATCACTCTGAACTCGTAGTGCTCGTATCGTGACCAGAATGCAATCTTCTGTATATCCTCTTCCCAGATCATCAATTGGTGATACACCGACCATAAGTCAATCTTGGAAAAGTAGGTGGCTCCCTTTAGCTGATCGAATAAATTGTAGATTCTCGGGAGAGGGTACTTATTCTTGATAGTCACCTGGTTTAGTTTTCTGTAGTTAATGCACAGTCTCATACACATCCTTTTTCTTCACAAACAAGATTGGTGCACCCCATGGAGATTGACTAAGTCATATAAAGCCCATTTTTAGTAGCTCGTCCAACTATTCCATAAGCTCTTTGAGTTCTGCAGGTGCCATATGGTAGGGGGTTTGCGATATGGGTTATGTCCCTAGCACCACCTCAATTGCAAACTCTAGTTGGTGATATGGGGGTAGTCCTCGCAACTCTTCGGGGATACATCCAGGTAGCGGTTCACTACCAGGATCCCTTACGGTTCTCTCCTCTCCGAATCCTCGCTCGTGATTAGAGCAGGGAACAACTTACACCCCTTTCGCAACATGTCTTGCCCCTATATGCATGACACCAGGTGTACTCACACTCTTCCCTTCTCTCCTTCAAACAATGCCCCTCTATCCTTGGAGCGTGGAATGTTATTCTCTTGTTCCTACAATCAACTCTCACATGGTGAGTACTCAGCCAGTCCATCCCCAAAATGACCTCTACTTCCTCAAAGGTAGCAGAATAAAGTCTGCCTTAAGAGTTACTCCCCCTATCTTAACTTCACATGCCTTTAAGAGCTCGTTTCAGACTAACTACTCTCTCAACAGTGTAAGGATATTGAGAGGTGGTGTGAGTGGTGTAAGTTTCCTAGGAAGGACTAGGACCAGGGTCTCCTTGACGAAGGATCATTCGCCCCCTAAGTCGAAGATGACATATACTTCTCTCCCAAACAATCGTACATGCCCTGAGCAAAAAATTTATCAGAATTTCTTGAGAGAATAGAACTTTCATTGATTCCAAAGATAAGGACTACATGATTTGGGGTTACATGCTTGTTTTAAGGGAGGGGTTGGGACGTACCAGCTACTACACTGGGGTCATTTTGGGCCTCTTCTTGAGTGAGGTTGTACACCCTAGTCGAGACTCTAGTGGGTGCTTTCCTTCCTCGATTGGTGGCCTCTAGTTTCCAGGTGGTGGTTGAGGGGTATTCCGCTAGGTGTTACCTTAGAGGGCTAGGCATTTCCTCGCATAGTGCCCAAGCTGTTCGCAACCCAAGCATGCTTGGCATGCCCCTTCCTAATTCCCCTAACACCTGGGGCAGTAGGGGCTCCTCTTTTGGGGAGTAATGTTCACCTCCATGTGGGTTTAATAGCCCTCCTCTTTTCTATGGAACCTTGCCTTGGTCCCCCACCGCAGCCCATCTTGCCCCCTCTGGCTTCCCCAACTACTCTAGCCCCTTTCTTCCTTGTGTTTGACCTATTCCATCTGGTGGCGCCTCATTTGCACTAGACGCTTGCATTCATGGGCCATGCTAACAGTGGCGGCCAAATCTGTGGGGCATTCCAATACCCCCATTTGGTCTCTCACGTCCATATTGAGTTCGTTTATGAACTTTTGGCAGATATATGTTGGTCCGACCAAGTTAGGACCGAAGGGTCCTAGCTCGTTGAACCTGGTTTCGTACTATGAGACGATACTTGCTCCTTATCAGAGCCGGAAGAACTCTTATTTCTTCTCGTTGATTAGGTGGAGGCCAGGTATTCCTCACAATATCTTTCCTTAAATTCTTCCTATGTGGGTACAATGGAGGAGAGGCTCCTCACGTTGTCCCACCACCTCTTGGCACTAGATTCCAGGAAGAATTTGGTCAGGGTGACCATCTCTTCTATGGGGTGTTCTTATGATCCCCATGAATTTCTTAAGGCTAGATAGCCAATCCATGGCTGCCCTGGCATCTTTCTCCCCTTGAAAGGGCTTACACCCCAACCGTCAGAGTGTCTTAAGATATTTTAGAATGTCGAAGAGAGGAGAGGTGGGGGTAGAGGTGGACTAGGACTACACTTCCTCGGGTTGGGTGTGTGACTCAAAGTTCAGATTAGGTTCGGGGTTGAGTTTGGGTTTTCCATATACTCTAGTGAACTCCTCGTACAACTGTTGGTGTTCCAAGCTGAGTTATTGTGAGGTTGGCTGGGCCCCTCTAGATTCGCCCTCGAGAAGGGTGTTTCCGACGGAGTCTACAACTGTCACCCTAGTTCACTTGGTTTCTCTCTTGGGAGCATTTATGAGTTTTAAAATGGTTTTGATTAGTCTTTAGGTTATAAAGTCTTGACAATGCATTCAAGGGAACCTGGCTCTGATACCACCAAATTTGTCATGCCATGACCCGGCTTGGTCGGAACCTCATGAGAAACCCGCCACTCTACAAGACCAAGATGAGTCACTACTCCCTAGATCGTGAAGAGTTAGGAGTAGGGTCTGTCGTTGTTCCCTGGAATAACATTATGCAAACCTAATAGTGTTAATAGTACCTGAGTTCAAAAGCTTGGCGGGGGAAAAACTCTTGAAAGACTGTCTATTTCCTAAAAAAAATGTTAGAGGGATTTCCACTTATGGACTGAAGTGCCTTTATTGTCTACCCTGATAGAAGTCCGCGACTTCTACACCGAGTCGGAGTGGACATCAGTCATTCGATCCTCAAACTTGTATCATACTCTGTGTCTGCTATGTGGGATGAGACCTCTCCCCCTCTGACCTTGGTCTCAGTGCGCACGAAGTTCCTGGAGCTTCTTTGACATACTGGATGACAAACTGCCCTTATGCTCCCTAGGTCGTCCAACAGTCCTTGGAACCACCACTACCCCGTATTGGGTGCCTCGATAGTTCCAAACTCATGGAATGCACAATCAATAGTTTTCATTAGCTATAGTCGTCATCTTTGGTGTTAGTAGCCCAACGGACTCGACAACCTAGCTTCGGCTCCGTAACTACTAGTCCAACGAGTTCGATGACCCGACTTCGGCTCAAGAGCTACTAACCCAACGAGTTTGTTTGTCCGGCTTTGACACAGTAACTAATTCACACAATTATTCCATTATATGGATATTTTCACATACAAAAGCCTTGCCTTGTCAACGGGCCTACACTCGTGCCCATTAGCCTTGGGCCCACTTGAACGGTATTAGCCCTACTATCACATGCTTCATATCTTCATCAGGACAAGCTCCCACAAGTTTAAGCTTGTTCATCTAGTCAGGGGAGGGCAGTCCTGGTAAACGATTTTTAAATTAGGAAAAATTGTACTCATCAGTCCAACCGGGTGTGATGTTAAATCCACTCACTCGGGGTGGTGTAACTCGCCTCCGATGGTGTCTTAGTCGATCGCACATTCTTGTGCACAATCCTTGAACCGTCTGTCTTGTACGGTCTGAGCATTCATATCAGTAAAATTGGTACGAAAAACCTCATAATTGTCTATATTGGAAATTTGATCCTTAATTTTGCCGTAATTATAATTAGGTCCCAAAAGCTCAAAATTTTACCCTTAGGTCCCTAATGTCCCACTTATCCTCAATTAAGTTCCCAAGGTTTTCATTTTTCCCATTAGGTCCCTAATTTCCCTTTATTTCCATTCAAATCCTCAATTTTCATTAATTGCAATTCAACCCCCACATTTCCCAAAATCCCCAATTTCACCCAAATTCCCTTAATTTATTGCATTTTGACCCCTGAATCTTGGATTCATCAAATTGATCGCCCAAACTTGGGCAATTTCCCCCTATCATGCTACTAATTGCTCCCCCATCTCCTTATGATCATTTTGACCTTTGAATCACTTTAATCAATGCATATTTGAGCTCAAATGGAGTCTCGTCGAAAAATGTTTGTAAAGAGAGAAAGCTTGGTTTCCTTACTGGTGAGGGGCGGCAATCCGAGCTCTTGATGCGAGCGACTAGTACTCTTCCAAGGAGTCCTTCAAGGATCCACTTGTTGGCCAATTGCCTATTGGAGCACTGCAAATTTGATGAGAGAATGTCAGGCAGGTTTGCCTCTACAACTTCGATATTCCGGTGATGTAGGGCAAAGATGGCTTACCTTACAGGTTGTGGAGGGTCTAGTATGAGTGAAGGAAAGCTAGGGATTGGTTAGTTTAGCGGCCTAAGGCTGGGGGTGGCCGGGGTGCAGCTCGAAGAGTTTGGCTCCTCCTCGACTGAAGGAATAGAAATCTTGTTTGATCTCGCTGAAGCTTGAGTGGTGGTCCTTAGACCAAATTGAAGTCGCAATCGTGTAGAGGACTTCTTCTTATTTCTAATGGCACTAGGGGGAGCTTCATAGATGGACAAAAGCTCAACACTGGAGCTCTGGTTTAAGCTTCAGTAGAAAGTAGTCCTCTTCTCATTCTTCGATCATTGGTGGGATGAGGAATACGAGGGGAGGGGTGCTCTTTATATAGGGAACTCGGCAATTGTCCGAGCTACTGGCCAGCGTAAGACTCGGCCCCCAACTCGCTTGTCATCGGTCGGATCAAAGCTTTTTCTAAGTCACCGGAGACTTTCTCTCTCCCCCTTATCCCCTTCTCTATGTCAGCCAAGTGAGGAAGATGACACTATGCCGCGCGTGCGAGCTTTGCACACGTCAGCTTGCCACGAGGAGCATCATGATTGGCTGGCTTTGCTGATGCAGCATCCTCCTCAGCAGCCTAGTCAGCCTTTGACTCATTGATCAAACACGTAGCGACCTCCTATTGGCCACTCGCTCCAACGTGCCTACTAACCGTGCTTGATCAGCCATTGATCGTGACACGTGGCATTTTCTAATTGGCTGATATAAATGCGTCATATTTCCCTCGTGACGCACGGTGTCGCTACCACGTGTCAACCTCTAATTGGCTGATGTTATCTAATGTGGCCCTACCACATGTCAACCAATGATTGGTCAATCGTTTCTCAAACATCCTAGTCTAACGCTAACGTGAGACTTTTGTCACGTGTCCTCTTTCCATTGGTTGGTCATCTCTAAGATGGATTTTCTCCTTTGACCGTTGACTGAGAATATGTGTCGCATCCTAATCGGTTAGTGCTCATTATACGCTGACGAGACGCTCTTCGCCATGCATCGCTCGTTGATTAGTTGCACCTGCTGACTGGGTGATGTCTTGGTAGTGGTCTGTTGATCGGCTGGACCATTGACCAGTATGGTCCAGTTCGAGTGGGTTTAGTGACCCAAAATAAAAAATTGGATGGTTCAGGTCTAGTTTGATCGGTTTTTCAAAATTTAAAAATTTCTAAATTTATTTTCTATATGATGGTGACTTTAATTTTTTAATTTAATATTTTGAAGCTATGTAGAAAAATAAATTTTTGAATAAGTTTTTCACGGTTCAATTCAGTTTAGTTTAGGTCTGAATCACCTTGAACAGGCCAGTTTTCATATTCAATTCAATTAATAATTTTTTCTATAATTTTTGTGATTTATTAGCTAATTGGAATTTTCCAAATTCTCGTTTTAATCATTTTTTATCATTTCCACTTTACTTGTATACTTGATTTTATTTAGAAAGTTTACAATTCTTCTTTTTGTTTCCTTATTTTGAAAGAACGAGATTTACATACATAATCTAAAAAATTTATAGAATGTCTAAATTTTAACTTAAATTTGCTCCCATATATGAACCTTATTTTGTAGTGAACCCTCAATTTGGGTTGGATGACTCACGACCATACTATAGTATAATTTAATGTGTCGGAACTCAAATTAGATCTGATCATTTGAATTGGAATTGAAATTGATATAGTTCGAGTGGAACTAGATATAAATTATAATGGACTAATTTATGGAATATCCAAATTTTAACTTAAATTTACTACTATATATGAACCTTATTTTGCATTGAAACCTCAATTTAGGTTGGATGACTATCGTCCATATTATAGTACAATTGAATATGTCGGAACTCAAAATAGATTGGATCATTTAAATTGGAATTTGAATTGGTATGGTTCGTGTGAAAGTAGATATAGATTATAATGGAAGGGTGGATGGGAATTTGAATTTTCTACCATGGGTATATTAGAGTATAAATAACAGTGAATTTTTTAGGGTTTTTTTAGGGTCAGATAGATTGAAATTCGAAAAATATAAATGGTGTATATTGAAATTCGAATGGTATGATATAGGTTAATTGTGATTTAAATAAAATAGATAGGATAAATTATAATTTGAATGAAATTGATAATATATTTAAATTTGAATAAAATGAATCTGATATATTAGAATTTAAATAAAATCTATTGGAGGTATTGAAATTTGAAAGGGCAAATAAATAGTAATCAAAATGGAAAATAGTGTATGGAAATTTGAAGTAGTGTTAATTTTTTACTTTTTTTTCCTAAATCGGATACCGGTCTCAAATGAAACGCTCACACACCACATAGTAGTCATATCCCATTCTACCGAGTGGGTCCGATGGCATCAACTTGACAACCCTACCTAACCTATTCAAGCTGGATGGAAGAAATAAATTATTGGTTATATTTTTTAGATTTTATTTTTATATTTTTAATGTAAATGTCTTTCAATATTATATATTAGAAAAGTTACATTTCCATTCCATTTTTTTAAAAATAAGTTATATACATTTAAAAATAATAATTTTAATATCATTTAAAATTTTTTGGAGGGAAATTTATAATTTTATCAAATATATATACTTTAAAAAACTATTTTTTTAGTATAGAATTAAAAAATAAAACTAACATTATTATTACCATGTAAATCATTGCCCACCGACATCTTATATTCCATTATTTATTCTCATTGCACCTATATATATATATACTTTTTTTATAAATTAATTCGTATCTACGATGTATTTGTCCATGAACAATTACATGAATGGTATCTATAATTATTTAAGTTCTCCTAACATCAATTTTTTATGTTCGTCAAAATTGACATTATATCTTATTTATGAGAAATATATGATAATATAAAATATAATAAAAATAAATTATATAAATATGAATTTGATATAATACAAATAATATTATAGTTAATTGTAGTTATCAAACCAAAAAAACTGATGCAAATAAAGTAGTGTTAGTTGCAGAAGTTAAGCGACAATGACAAAATTGAACAAAAAATTATAAATAATACTAGAATTATTGAAGGATTTACCTAATATATATATATATATATATATAGGGAGGTAGTCACTAATGATAAATTGTCTCCCATTTGTTTTTCCTTTGTTCTTCACTTAAACACCATGTTGCATATCTCCCATAGTTCATCGTCCTCTCCTTCGCCTTCCACTTTGGCAAGCTCAACAGCCTCTCCATCAATCTCAGAGAATTCTATCACAGTAAAGCTCCATACAGAATTTATCCCAAAGGCAGTATCAGATATGATTCTAAAAAAATTCTCGGACGCATCGGAGTTCGGATTTGTTTACGAGCAAAGCGGATTGTGGTCTCCTCCTGTCCAGCGCAACTTCTTCCTCAGTCCGAAGGGTAAGATTCTCATGGACCGTGAAATATTCTTGAGACTCAGAAGCATCCGGGATGATGAATATGATCTGTGCACGGGCTCTCCGAAGAGTCGTGGATGCCGAGCTTGTCTTAAAGCACGAAATGGCCGGCGATTTCACTCGTTCTTCTTCCATGAGAACTTTGGGTTCCATTAAAGAATAGCTTATTGCAGGGCTGTGTCATTTTCTGGTTGTACTATAATTCACATATTTTCTTCTTATTTATCTTTCAAAATACATACTTATGCTTACTACCCTGTGAGAATTGAATTCATATCTGGGATAGAGAAATATGGACCGTTTATGCTTTTAAATTGAACATGAACACAACATACTATCCATGTCAGAAAATTAGTTGAATGGGACCATATGGGTAACTAGGGATTATTTAGTCCTAACATCGAACCAAAATGACTAAATCCTTAATTATTAAGAATGAATGATATGGTGTAGGGGCCACCAATAATGATGGCAAGCTAAGGGTTGATGTGGTTAGGTGACTATTAGATCACTACTTTATTTGAAATATATGCTTATTCCAATATTATTTCCTCCCATCTTTGAGTTAATTTGTTTCTTGAACTCATAGAATCTTGGTCATACATATCACAAAAACGGGCTAGTTTTAATTATTGGTTGTTCTATTAGTATGCCTCATATCCACCGTCAATATGAAGTCCAAATAAATAACGTGTAATATGGACAAAAAAAGTGTTACTGATGTTACCTTCTTTCTAAAAGTTTGAATATGTAGTTCAACACTCACCAAGATTGCACCAATATATCATGAGATTAAACTATTATTAAAATAATATTTGGTGGCCTAATCATATTTATATTAAAAGGTATTAGAAAATATAATAATTAATATATATATATATATAAATTCCTATTTTTGAAATATATTAATATTATGAATATTACAAGAAATAAAAAATTTCATGATGAAAATGAACCAATGGGGTTAACATTGAATAATTTATAGCACTAAAATAAATCTTGATATATACATTATGTAGGGAAATTACAAAATTTAAATGTAGTATAAAATGCTGTCTAATCTTATCGTAATTATGCATGAGAATATTCTTATTATGCATAGGAATATTGGCATATTAGGGAAATTCGATAACATTGTCATTAAGCATAAAGGAAAGAATTTCCTTTTTCATCACATGAGTAGAACAATTAGAACTAGTACTAGCTCATTAATGTAGCATTACCAAGTTTTAACATTGAACATGTCACAGCTCAAGTATACTTGAATAACAAAGGTCCTCTTTTTCACCAGAAGTATTAGATATCAAGGTTGGCTCTTAATAAATAAAACGCTCTTTCCAACTAAGATGACGAAAAAAAGTAAAGATCTTCCTTCCTGGTAAATCTTTTTTTTCCCACCATGGCATGGCATAGGACAAGGTTGGCCTCGTGTTGTTTTGTTCTTTCTATGAGAAGCTTCGTGGTTTTCTAGGACTAGTGCAATCATACGTGACACAAGAATATAATAAAATTGTGGTAATTTCTTGTACTAAGCACATCAACCTGTCATGCTCTATTTTCTATATTAACTTCATCTGAAAATTAATAAAATTGAAACAAAAGTTAAAAGTTTTCCTTATTTATTTATAAGACTAACAATGGTATATAATTTAAATGGAAGAGGCTGCTTGTTATTATTTTAGAAAAAAAAGGAAGAGGTCCCATGTTGGCACTGATATTCTCTGACCAAGCGAGAAAACAAAGATGAAATGACCAGTGATTCCATTTCTTCATTCTAATGTTTTTGCTTCACACCCCATATTGTATCTTTTTTTGGTCGATATGACGTTGGCGCCACTTGGGAAAACGACGTGTTTGAATAGGGTCCCTCCATTAGTTTACTGACTTTGAATTTTTAAAATTTAGTTTTAAAAAATACAATTTTTATATTTAATGTCATTGAAATTCAAAAAAGTTAGAGAGTATGATAGTAAAGTCCAAGATTAACGTGAGCATCTTGAGAATAAGTATATAATGTATATTTCTAACCCTTCATTTTGTAAATTCGATTCATAGAGTGGGATTTTATGTACAATTTATTTTTTTATTATTTTTACTGTTTCTAAACTCACAAGTATATTATTGAAATTCAATTCATTCATTTTTTCTAATTATAATTTTAAAATATTGAAATATTGCATATTTACCATATTAATATTGAGTATGAAATAAGTCAATGAAACAATGGTACAATAAAATCACCAAGAGGAAATTACATTAAAAATTATGCGAGATATATAACTATGTGAACAAAGAGTATGATAATTGCTTTATTTTTCATTTTGAAATGTTCCAAGAAAGTTTATGCGCCATAGAGCAAAAGAAATAGGAAGGTAGCTAGAAAGTGGGTGTGTAGTGGTAAATAATTGAGTGAGTTTACATACAAGCTTTTGTCATTATTCAAGTCTTTATTGTCTTTTTACCAACACTATAATTCAACTTATGCGTCAAAACAAAAACAAACTATTAGCCCATGGATATCTACCATTACACGTCATCACTTTTTCATCCATTCCATTTTTTAATCCACTCACTTACTCCTTTATTTGCTCTTACCTTCCTTTCATTCCTTACCATTCAAATATAATCCATTTTCAAATTATAATATCTAATATTCAACATTTATTTATAAATATTTTTAATTTCAAAATAGAAAAATATTATTTATCTATAAAATTAGAAAAATTATATTAATTATAAATAATTAATTTTAATTAAATATAATCTCGATATTTTATTGTTAAACAATATTTTCTAATAGTATAAAATGTTAGTGTTCTCGCGTCCGTACACACTAGCTTATAAACTGTACAAAGTATTAAAGAAATGTATTTAATTTGAAATTATTGTTTCTATTTATTTAAAATAAAAAAAATAATACTTATATTATATAAAGTTGTTTAACATGTGTTTAAAAATGGTAT
Source organism: Trapa incisa (assembly GCA_030064435.1). Lineage (NCBI taxonomy): Eukaryota > Viridiplantae > Streptophyta > Magnoliopsida > Myrtales > Lythraceae > Trapa > Trapa incisa. The sequence goes on along the minus strand of CM057775.1, from coordinate 8,898,940 downwards.
GTATACATAACGCGTGTATTCTAAATATTATTAAATATTGAATAAAATAGATAAATATTATAAGTTTATAAATTTTAAAATTTTCATTTATTATAAATTATTATTTTTAAGTATAAATAAATAATAATCATTATCAATATACAATAAATTCTCATATTCTTGTACATAAAAATTTATTTTGTTTAAAAATGATTAGATATCTTGTTCAATCACGAATCCGACCCTTCATCGTGTCCGCCTTCATGTTTAGGGTCACGTCTTCCTAGTTATGTTTGGACTGTGAAGCATTGATCATGTTTTTCGTTAGAATGAGTATGGTACTCAATAAGAAAAAAAAAATCATACAATGGGCACAAATTGCCGTCCCCGTGAATTTTGTATGATAAACCCATTGTTTGCTTAAATATTTATTATTCTAGGTTTAGGGGTGGTAGTTGGTTTGTTGCTATATTCTCACATAACATCCTTATTGTTTTGTTGGGGACCAGCCACCCACACATGTATTTTGATATAGAGCACACATACAACGTATTCTAGATCTTGCTGTTCTAGAATATTAAATTTAGGATTTACTATGTTATTATTAAGAAGAGAACCCCATCTTATGCTTTTATAATTTATCACAAATTTTGATATATTATTAGAATATATAAAGTTAAAAGATAAATCCAAAAAATTAAGTATTATATAAAAGTCATAAGAGAAAAATAAACTAAATGGTCCATAAAAAAATCTGAAGATCACCTATTCTTCATATGGTAATTGATAAGAAGACACATGTGAATGGTAGATATTGAAAGTGGATTGAGAAATCAAAATGATATAGAGATCCATATGATAAAAAGGGCCAAATTAGATTTCACATGTATGTAACATTTACTATTCAATTCATTATTTAAAAGGGGACGAAGTGATGCTTAACTATGCATAAACCCGGCAATTTTAACCTTTTTATCAAATGATATTAAATATATTGACATGATTAATATTGTTATTTATATAGTAATTATGAGTGAATTTCAATTAGACTCTCTCGCCAGAGTCCTTTAAGGCACACCCTACTCCCTTGGATCCTCCTTTATCAACCTTTTCTCCCAATTTGCATTATTCATAAATTTCTGAGCAATTTTGCTAACTAATCAACCCCTAATCCATACCTTACTATCTTTTGATCCCCACAACCTACTCTTCTTCGATCCCCACCCACTCCTCATCCCACCTTACCCTCTTAGCCATCGACCACTACCCGCCTTCCCTTGTGCATATTTAATAAATTTCCAAGTTTCAGTTTTATTAACTAATCGATCTCTCTTTTTTATTTATTGAATACTAATAAAAATATGTGAGTATATCTCCTTTTTTATTTTAATAAACATGTGTCTCAGTTTTATAGGAGTTGACTTCCCTTTTCAAACAATTGACCTTACAGTCCTAAACTTGAATATTTCTGTACGATCCTCGACTCGGTCACTATTATAACAATGCACACACAATGAGAATCGGACCATCATTGACCCACTCCCTATAACACACAATGGCTCTATACTAAAATGGTTTTACCTCATTTCTTAAAACTGATATTTATTTCATACCTCGATCCTTAAGCCCAGTTCTTACTCATACTTTTAAAATAATATTTGATTTAGTGGGCATGCTATTACCAATTCACTCTTCTTATATGAGCTTTCAAGATACAACTTGCTACTCTACCACACACGGTCACACAAGCAAGCAATTAAGTAACTTGGTAGGTCTAATAGGACGTGTCGTCAAAACAACCCACTCACCTCTAGTTTGGAAACAAGTTTGTTTTGGAGATTTCGGAGATCCCGCTCCCCATCTCTTTCGGGTGATATTTTGCTCTTTCTACAACATATAGCAAACATAGAGGTCAATAACCTCTAGGTACACCATAATTCACAACACCGTAAATTAACTTAATAATTTACGATTTTTCCCTCATAGGCCTGGGCTACCCGACTCACTAGTCGATAAAGCTGACTCATACCCTAACTTTCTCTAATGTTAGTCACTCGAGCTCAAGTTCATTTTCTTTTTAGTTTCATATTAGAGTGCCTAACTTTCATTTATTTACCACATAGTGGAAGACTTTTTCCAATTTACCATTTGGTCATCAACTCGTATAAAATTACCATTTTATCATTATACTTTACAACATGCCTATTTTAGGACCTAAGACTTTCCCAAGTCTTCCATATGGGATCCTCAAGTTCTCTTGAGCCCCATTTAAGTCTCAAATAGGCATTGAAACATTTCCAAGCTCTATGCCCTCAAATTATCGAAAGACCCCTAAGTTTTGGCAAAATTACCATTTTACCCCTCTTCTTGAGTACTTAGGTTTCGGGATCCATTCGACCCCAAATTTTCACATTATGGCCCCTAAAATTCATTTAATTATGTCTAGGGCCTTGTACTACCCAAAAGTTGTGTGGAACCCAACCCCTTGGACCGAGCTAACTAAGAGGAGAACCGACACTATTGTCGAAAATCGGGTCAATTTAACCATTATAAAATAATAAAGCAGGGTTAACGTGAGAAATTGAGAGATCCCAAGTGACAAAAAATTCACAAAAATTGTGAGGAAGAATCGGGAAGTGGAATTAGGAAGAGAACCGGACCCGAACCAAATTGAACCGGTTCGATAATTCATTATTCTAGGTGGCTTAAAAATGTCAATTTAGGAAATTGAGGCCACCATTAGATAGAAAATGAATTTAGATGGATTTAGAAATTTAAAAATTTTTGAAAACCGGTAAAATCGAGTTTGAATTGACCGATTTTTGAATTTGGGACAACGAACCCGGTCGGACCGGACCAGTCAACGATTAAACCGATCAACGGACTAGACCAGTCAACAGTCAACGACACCCATCAGTAGCCACGTAGACACGGGCAGCCAATAGGAGGCTGCCACATATCTGGTCAATGGTAAACAAATGACTCGTCAGCATGCTACACAGACACGAGTAGCCAATGAGAGGCTGTCATGTGTCCAGTCAACGGTTAACATGGCGGTCGTGCTGGACCTCCACGTTAGATAAATTGGCCAATCATAGCACGCCACGACACGCCTGCCATGTCATCATCTTCAAGCTTAAGACGCTGACAGAGAGAATGGAGGAGAGAGAAAGGCTAGAAAAGATGGAGTCTCCCGCGAATAGAAAAACTCTCTAGTTAGGTCGTCGGCGGCCGAGTCTTATGCCGATGGGTAGCCTGAACAGTTGCCGAGCTCTCTATATAAAGAGCTCCCCTCCATTCGTTATCAGCATCCCACAATCGAGTGAAGAAGAAGAAGATTGCATTTTCCGGTGAGCAGCAAACTAGAGCTCCGACGATGGGCAATATCATAACCAAAGAGGCTCTGAAGGGTAGCATTGGGACTAGGAAAGAGTGATCTAGCTCCAAACACTCTCAAAATGACCAGAAGCTGACTAGAGAAGTGTAAAAAGGACCGCACAGTGAAGTTCCTCCGGAGCTCGAAGCAACGACATCCTGACCGACCCAACCCCGACTCTTTTGGCCCTTTCACCGCCTGCATTGGCCTTCTCTGACCGCCTAAGATCCCCCACAACCTCCCTATAGACCCCGGTAAGCTCAATTTTGCCTCTCCTTGTTGAAATTTCTGAGTTTTAGAGTTGCACCCCCAAAACTTCGCTCTTCAAATTCCCATAGGGTAGTGGCAAATTGCAGTAGGATTCAATCCTGGCATGTTCCCATCGACGAGCACTAGCTGCCACCACCTCAAGCTCTGGCCACCGCCCCTCCATCGGTAAGATATGCAAGCTTTCCCTCTCTACTGTAAATTTTCCGGCGAAACTTCGACAAGGCTTAAAACTCAACAAAAATAAAAAATTTGAAGTGTAAGACAATCGAGGGAAGTTGGAGGAGACAAATTGAGGCAAGAATAGAAGAAATTAGGGACTTACAAGTCGTCAATTGGACGAGGTAAGATCTGAACATTCATGTGCATATATTAGGGAAGAAGATGAAGTCAAATTTGGGGATTTTGGTAACTTTTGTGCAATTTTCAAAAATTGGAGGACCGAATGGCAATTTTTCAAAATTGAAGGCATTTTCATGAAATTCACTCCCAATTGAGGGCCAATTGGGCAATTTGGGTAAAATAGAGGGCAAATTGGAAAAGTTTAAAAGTTGGGGACCAAATTAAGGACCAATGGGTGGATTTAAAAGAGTTGGACCTAAGAAGAATAATTGAAAACTCTAGGGGCTTAATAGAGACTAAGGGGCACATAGGGACCTAAGTGAGGCAAAATACGGGGCACTATGTGCAAATACGAGAAATTAAGTGACCTCTTGGTCAACACGTCCCTAATATGGACACTCGTGCCATGCAGGAGCGGGCTACTTGAGCGTGAGTCCGCGAAAGCATACCATGAGCTATACTCCGCCGACATGACCCCACTGAAATCACCGGGTGAGTGAGAATCGCTATAATGTCTATTACGGTTGGAATGACATTTCTTTTGAAAATAATTTTCTCGGAATTACCCTCCTCTGACTAGGTGACTTTGCTTAAAATATTTGGGAGCTAATTTCGGGCTTAGGCTCGGTATGCAAGTGGGCCCAAGGTCGATGGACACGGGTGTGGACCTGTCCAGAACTAGCATGTTGTGAGTAAATGCTAAAAGATCCTATTAATGGGAAAATTGTGTGTGATACCCACCGAGCCAAGTATGAGTTGTCGAGCTTGTTAGGCCAAAACCGCTGCTCTACCGAAGCTAGGTCGTCAAACATGTTAGGCTAGTATGCATAGGCTGAAGCCAATCCGACAGACCGTTGCGCTGGAGGGCCAAAGATAAAGGCTATAAGTTAAAAGACTATTGATTGTGTATGCACTGTGAGATTCAGATCATCAAGACACTTGTCATGAGGTAGTGATGGAGCGCAAGGTCTGCTAGATGGCCCATGGTGCATAAGGGTGGTATGTTGTCTAGTAGTCAAGAAGCTCGTGGTGCTTCTTGCGCATTGAGATTGAGGCAATAGGGGAAAGGAGATCTCTCCCACAAAGTAGACATGATGAAGTGATCAGGGTTTGAGTGTGGGACTACTGATGTCCACTCAAACTCCAGGTAGAGGCAGTGCACCTCTATTAGGGTGCACGATAAATGCGCTCTGGTCCACAAGTGGAATAGTCGGGGACCGTTTTGTGAACATGTGATCCCTCCTATGATAGGAGGGCGATTGATGCATGGTTAATACATGAAAAACAACAAGCGGATAATTTAATGGATGAGAACAAATTAAAGAAAATGTTATAGTAATTCCCCTCACTGAGTATTGTATATTCATTCCCCTCGTTTCACCCTTTTCAGGTCTAGCACCAAGGAGGAAAGTTCTTGGACGAGCTTTGACCCTCAAGGTACGTTTCCTACCCCCACTTATAGTAAGTGTTTGAATGTAAACACACCTTTACCATCCCTGTATCATTAGGGTAGGAATACCCGGATGATATAGGAAAGGGTGGCAGGTTGATCACAGACCCTGATCAAATTGGGTCGAGGCATGACAACTTGAATAGTATTAGAGCATAACTTTCCTAATAAGTTTTCCCCCAACCCATTCTAATCCTTAATTCTCGACAACCCTTGCAGAAAACATGAACATGAATGCCCCCGAAGAATATATCCCCTAGATATATGCCATGGAACAAAGGGTAGAGATGCTAGAAGAGCCCATCCCGTGGGATGCACCTAGGGAAAGGATCCCTCCCTTCTCGATGGAGGACAAGATATCCCCACCCAAGGGATCGGATCTCGCTCAGATCCTAGAAGAAGTTGAGAGAAACTTTTGGGAGGCATATGCAACCTACGTGAGGATTTTTCGCTGACTCCCCCCGATCCATAGCAGTGCGTGTACTGTTGGCCCCATGTAACACACCCACGACACTGCTGTCTTACACCGATATGGGATAGATATCACGCCACTAGTACAAGCTAGAAGGGCTCCTAGCTTAGCCGCATCCACAGAGTTTGAGGAACCCAACATGAACCCGTGCCCTCATTGCGGGAGGTACCATGGAGGTGAATGCCCACCTAGGAGGAGAAGGCATGTCCAGACACCCTATGCAGAATCCCGCAACCCGCCTAGGTATAACACTAGGTCAGTTAACTAGAGGGGTTAAGAAAGTGGCAATAAATTCTAGAGATTAGTGATTGTGATAAAACATGGCTGGGGGTTTTCGGTCCAATAAATAAAAGGTTTCTAGTACTCTCGTAAAAAGCCAAGGAAATAACCTAAATTTCTTGACCGACCCCCGAAACCCTAAAGGAGGATACAAAGGAAAATGTGGGGTACCAAGGAACCCTAAGGGAATGGGCAAGACCTGAAGCCAGCTTCGAGGTAGACTAGCCACATCCATCCAACATCTGTACCCGACATCCCCAACTAAGACGACAAGACTAGGATAGCAAGAGAGCTAGAGGAGAACCCCGAAGGACAAAGGAAATCTGAACTCAATGGGGTAGGCCATAGTGAGCCCAGAAGGGCAAAGTGGGGAACCATATAGAATGGGTTAGGATAAGGCACCATAAGCAAGCTAGTGATATACTAACGGACACGGACCCTAAGAAAGGCTTGATGAACCAAAGGGAGAACGAGGAGCCATATAGAGGACTAGGAAGGCGACCCCAAGAGGATTTTAGGATGGAAAGGAAGAACACGGACTAGGAATGACATTAGGGCAAAAAAACGGTTATAAAAAGGAAAGTCTAGGGCCAGGAACGCAAACAAATGGAAGGCATGCCAAGGATAAATCAAGAGAGGACCTAACTTCCCCATATAACCCTAGTGCGTAACAACCAAGATAATCGAGGGATAACAACAAAGTATTCCAGTGATGGGAGAATGAGAAGCAACCTCGTAACGAAGGAATGGAACACCCCCGACACCAGAGATCAAGGGAAAGCAAAAAGGGTGGACAGACAAGCATGGAGACTATACAGTATGTTATGTAGCTACATAAGGAAGTCATAACGGGTAAACAGATACTCGAAGAGAACATAGGGTCGGAAGGGCAGTATACCCCGTAAGAGGGAAAGCGCGGGAGGATAACCTACACTCGCACTGGAATTTTCAGGAGAACAGACACCTATAGGGTCAAGAAGAAGTGTCCAAACTAGGGGTAGAAGCAATAAATAACTTGGCGGTCCCAAGGGGAGGAAAGAAGTGCTACTAAACTATAATGAAGAACCAAGCTCAAAATTTCAAAAGAGTTAGGGGTGTATGAGAGATATCTAAGGATGTATGGACCCCGAACCTGAAGGGGAGCACAACCCAGGGAAGGAAGGATAGCCATGTAGGCATGTCAAAAATCGAGTAAGGAGTAGGGAGCTTGATGAGTCAAAAAGGGGCGATGATCTAAAAAGTGCGACTGGGGATCAACGAGGAAGGACCCACCCCCAAGTCATCAAGGACGAGGCCTAGAACCATACTCGAGAATAAATGAGAAAACTCAGAAACACCCTCGCTAGGTCCCATGAGAAGAGTAATCACCAGGAGAAGGGAGAAGTCCCACGAGGATGATCCCGATAGGGATTAAGTCGGAAATCAATCATAGAGATAAACATCAAGCCTCACCATCTAGAATCAGAGGAAGATAAATTTGAAAGAGTCCAGTTATCATGGCTCAATAAGCGTAACAACCCCAAAGTCAAGAGAGAAGAGAGGAGCAAGGACCGCTTGCAAGTCGAAAAGCGCCAGTAGACATGAGAATAGATCGAGGAAGGGGAATCGATGGGTCAAGGGACCACTAGTGGGCTGGAAACCCAATAGTTAGAGACGAGCAGACTCAATACAGGGATGGAATAGAATGAATCATCATGGGAAAACTCCAAACTCATATAAAGGGACGAACATCGATATCCCAGGGACCTCAGAACATGGAAGGGACATATGAAATCAGAACCAGGGGTAAAATAGTCAAGTGACGAAATAACCTAGTTAATGCAAAAAAAAAAAAAACAAAAACAAGAGGAAGCACGCTCTAAGGACAAGAGCGAAATGACACAGTCCCAATTGCAAGATAGGCCGAGCCTTAGGTATAGGGTAGAGCCGCATGGCACAGGAGTCCTACCGCAAGGGATAATTAAGTCCAACCGTTAATACAAAAAGAGAACTCGAGTACGAAAGGATGGACTAGAGGACCAAGAAAGGGAAGTAACATCAAGGAAGAAAGACGTAAAAGCTGAAGGGATGATGAACTCAAGGAGTCCCAATGAACAAGGGGGTAGACAAATCCAGGTACGATTGGACACGTCGGAACCCCGACTCTAGATAGAACCCTCCGGAAGGAAAAGTCTGACCCTAAGCGGTAGAGAGTGTCCCCTTCCGAGAGGAAAGAGGAACAATAGAGTTTTGAGGACAAAAATCCTAAAAGGAGGGCAGAGTTGTGGAACCCACCCACTCAGACTGAGCTAACTAGGAGGAGAACTGATACTATTGTCGAAAACCTGGCCAATTTAACCATTATAAAATAGTAAAGTAGGGTTAACATGGGAAATTGGAAGATCCCAAATGACAAAATTTTCAAAAAATTGTGAGGAAGAATCGGGAAGTGGAATCGGAGAGAGAACGGGTTTGGTTCGGGGTGAACCGAACTGAATCGGGATGAACTATAGTGAAAATAAATTTATTGTTCAATAATTCATTGTTTTAGGTGGATTAAAATTTTCTATTTGGGAAATTGAGGCAACCATTAGATAGAAAATGAATTTAGATGAATTTAGAAAATTTTAAATTTTAGAAAACCGGTCAAATCGGGTCCGAACCGGTCGATTTTCGAAGTCGGGATAGTGAACCCAGTCGAACTGGACCGGTCAACAGTCAACAATGCCCCATCATCATGCCACGTAGACACAAGCAGCCAATGAAAGGCTGGCATGTGTCTGGTCAACGGGTGAATGACTGACATGGCGGCCAAGCTAGACCTCCACATAAGAAAAATCAGCCAATGATAATGTGCCATATGGCACGCTCACCACATCATCGTCTTTAACCTTCATACACTGACGGAGAAAATAGAGGAGAGAGAGAGGTCGGAAAAGTTGGAGTCTCCGGCGTCTGAAAAAACTCTCTAGTCAGGTTGCCGGCGTCCGAATCGGAGGCTGAGTCTTACGCCGGCCGGTAGCCTGAATAGTTGTCAAGTTCCCTATATAAAGAGCACCTCTCCATTCGTTCTCAGCATCCCACAATCGAGTGAAGAAGAAGAAGAGTGCATTTTCTAGCAAGCAATAAACAAGAGCTCTCACGACGGGCAATATCGCAACCAAAGAGGATACGAAGGGTGGCATTGTAACTGGGGAATAGTGCTCTAGCTCCAGGCACTCTCAGAACGACTAGAGGTTGACCAAAGAAGTGTAAAAATGATCATAGAGTGAAGTTGCTCTGGAGCTCCAAACAGCGAGCTCCTCACTATCCCAACCCTAACTCTTTTGGCCGTTCTGTTGCCCTCATTGGACTTCTCTAACTGCCTAAGATCCCCCACAACCTCCCTATAAGCCCCGGTAAGCTCAATTTCGCCTCTCCTTGTTAGAATTTATGAGTTTTAGAGTTGCAACCCCCAAAACTTCTCTATTGAAATTCCCATAGGACACTTGTGAATTGCAACAGGATTCAATCCTGGTAAGTTTCCCTCGACAAACACTAGCTGCCCCCACCTCAAGCTCCAACCACTGCCCCTCCATTAGTAAGATATGCAAGCTTTCTCTCTCTATTGTAAATTTTCTGGCGAAGCTCCAATGAGGCTTAAAACTCAATAAAAATAAAAAAATTCGAAGTGTAGGATGATCGAGGGGGAGCTAGAGGAGACAAATTGAGGCAAGAATCGAAGAAATTAGGGAGTTATAAGCCATCAGTTGGATGAGGTAAGATATGAACATTCATGTGCTTAAATTAGGGAAGAAGATAAAGTCCAATTTGGGGATTTTGGCGACTTTTGTGCAATTTTCGAAAATTGGAGGACCGAATGGAAATTTTTTGAAATTGAAGGTGTTTTCATGAAATTCACTCCCAATTGAGGGCCAATTGGGCAATTTGGGCAAAATAGAGGGCAAATTGCAAAATTTGAAAAGTTGGGGACCAAATTTCAATTTTGGAAAAATTGAGGACTAAAGGGAAATTTTAGTAAATTAAGGACCAATGGGTAGATTTAAAAGAGTTAAGGACCCAAGAAGGAGGATTGAAAACTCCAGGGGCTTAATAGAGACTAAGGGGGCACTTAGGGACCTAAGTACAATTAGGGCAAAATACAGGGCCCTATCTGCAAATACGAGAAATTATTTGACCTCTTGCTCAACACGTCCTTATACAGACACTCGTGCCATGCCGAAGCTGGCTACTTGAGCACTAGTCCCCGAAAGCATACCGATGAACTATACTCCATCGTCATGACCCCGCCAAAATTATCGGGTGAGTGGGAATCACTATAATGTCTATTTTAGTTGGAATGACTGTTCTTTTGAAAATAATTTTCTCAGAATTAGCCTCCCGAGACTGGGTGTCTTTGTTTAAAATATTTGAGAGCTAATTCCGGGCTTAGGCTTGGTATGCAAGTGGGCCCATGGCTGATGGACACAGGTGTGGTCTCGTCCAAGACTAGCATGTTGTGAGTAAATGCTAAAAGATCCTATTAACGGTAAATTTATGTGTGATACCCATTGAGCCAAGTCTTAGTTGTCGAGCTTGTAGGGCCAAAACCGTTGTTCTACCGAAGCTTGGTCGTCGAACCTGTGGGGCCAGTACGCGTGGGCCGAAGCCAAGCCGACAAACCGTTGCGCTGGAGGGCCAAAGTTAAAGGCTATAACTTAAAAGACCGTTGATTGTGCATGCACTGTGAGATTTGGGCCATCATGACACCTATCATGAGGTAGTGGTGGAGCCCAAGGAATGCTAGATGACCGAGGGTACATAAGGGCGGTATGTTGTCTTGTAGGTCGAAAAGCTCGTGGAGCGTCCTACGAATTGAGACCAAGGCAGTAGGGGAAAGGAGGTCTCGTGTAAACCCCGCCCTTTTGAGTTAAGGAAAACCGGGAAAAGAAACAGTCAAATCGAGTGAGAAACACCAAACCGGTTCACACACTCGATCATCAGAGAACAAGCAATTTGGGAAATTTACATCTTTCGAGTTACCCAAGGGGTTCATAAAGTCTTGGAAAAGAACCTTGGGATAAATTGAAAGAGAAAAAATAGACCCGTTCAGATGAACCGGATCCAACTGGATTGAACTAGTTTATGAACTAGTTTATGAACTAGTTTATGAACCAAGTTGGTTCATAAACTGGAACCAATAGAGAAAGGACAAACTAGGAAATTTAAGGATCCCAAGTGATCTAAAGAGTCACAAAAGTCAAGAAAAAAAACTTTGGGATGAGTTGGAGATAACAACCAAACCGGTTCAGGTGAACCAAATCCAAACCGGATTGAGCCAGTTTGGATCAGTTTGAACCAGTATTGAACTAGATACTAAATTCATTTTTCTAGGTGGCTTAGAAAATTCAAATTTGAGATTTATGGCCACTAATGGATAAAAAATGAAATTAGATAAATTTAGAAATTTTAAATTTGAAAAATTCGGTCGAATTGGGGGTGAACCGACCGGTTTAAACTTTGAACCAAGTTCGGACTGGTCTGGTTCAGTTTGGAATAGTGTTGTCTTCTTCCTTCAGATGATAGCACTGTTCACTTGGTAGAAAATCATGCAGCACCGGCGAAGCTGAATAGTCTCTGGTCAGGGAGTTTTAGGCAATGAATTACTGCCATTAAGGCACCAATCGGATGACCAAGAAGTCCCCGAGCTTCCAATATAAAGAGCCCCTCTTCATTCATCCTCTCCACACTTGAAAACTCCATTCTTTCTCAATTGCCCCAATTTCTGGTGAAGCTCGAACTAGAGCTTCGAGTTGGGCACTTTTTTGAGCCAAAGAAGGTGAGGTCGGGTTCTTTAGAATCGAGGAGAAGTCAGCTACATGCAAGTAGTCTCCATTTGCTCCGAGAGTCATCGGAGAAGCGTCGACGTGATCAAATACTGAAGTAGCTCCGGCGGATCTAAGCTACCTATTTCAGCCGAGCTAAAATCAGCCAATTCAAGCCTTTCTCAAGCCAAACCAAGCCCTCCCAACACCTCCACAACCTTCCTTCAACTGAATTAGAGCTGAAAGATAAGCCAATTCGGCTCCCCTCTGTAAATTACGATTGGTGCTAAAGAGAGAACCAATAGAACTTTGATGATAAAATTCTCATTCAATTCAGCATCAATTGATGGAATTCTTGATCCTACGATGAACCTCAGGATGAGAGCTATCTGCCTAGATTGAAAGCTCGGACCGCCACGCCTCCAACGGTAAGATTTGGAAGCTTTCTCTTTCTAAGTAAAGTTTTCGGCGGAGCTCCGTTCAAGCTTATTCCGGCACCAAATCGTCCGATTCAAAGTGCAATTGAATCATATGAAGGTGTAGGAACTCCAATATAACTTCAATTTCAATCATTAAACTCATTTGATCGGTCAATTTGATGAAATCAAATTTGGCAGAGTTAGAAGGTTGAAATTGGGGGAAATTTGGGAATTTAAAAAAATAGAGGGACTAAAATGTAATTTCATAAAATTGAGGATCTATTGGGCATGATAAAGATGTTGGAGGATTAATTGAGCAATTTTTGGAATTTTTGGGGCAAAACTTACCATTTTTGTAAACTAGTGGCAAAATGGTAATTTTGGAAAAGCTAGGGGACCAAATTGGAAATTTGGGAAATTTAACCCCTTTTTGAGAATTTGAATAAATTGATATCCTAAGATAAATTTTAAAAGTTTTGGGACTCAATTTGAGGTAGAACCTACATTAGGGACTTAAAGTTAAATAAAAATAACTTTAGGGACCTAATTGTAGATAAAGGAAAAGTTTGATTTTCCCATTCATTTGGGATGAATGAGGGTTGTTAGGCCAAAGAATAATAAATAAGAACGTTCATATCATGTAGGAACACGAAGTTCGAAGAACGCTAGCTAAGAAGAGTTCAAGTAAGGACAACAAGCCAGCTAAGAGGAATTTAACTGCACTATCGGGTGAGTGGGCATTTCTTATCATACTCGGTTAGGATGATAAGTACCTCGAAATGAAAATCCACTGCTAACTGGTATTTTAAACATCACAACTTAGAGGAGTGATGTAAAAATGATGCGGAAAAACTACTTACAGGTTGCAAGTAGATCATACCCGGTTGGTATGATGAAAACTTACATAGAGGAAGTGGAAAACTCGTTCATCGGTTATGAGTAGAGATGTCCTATTACTTAGTTGGTATGATGGACAATTTAAATTATATTTTGTCGAAAGTGCTCTTCCCTGACTATGTGCCACACCTTAAACCTTTTGGGAGACCTTATTGATGGGAGCTCAAATAGCTATGTTAAGCTAGAAGCCTCAGTTTTAGAACTTGGGGGCTATTATGCCCAATTTTGAAAATCTGGAACAGTGGGCCCTAGGCTAGTTGGTATGAGCAGGAGCTCGTAAACAAATATAAGTTATATGACATGAAAATTTAAATAAATAAATTGTTTGGCCATGGTACCAAGATAGGACCTATATATTCAGTCAACTAGCAGTAGTGCGACATGACAAGTCTCTATACTAGTCAAGACAAACAGCTACAGGTTGAGTTGAGGGTTGGGGCCGTTGGACCAGTGGCACCACAGATTATATGACATGATGTGAAAATACTAATTGTGCATGCATTGTGTTTACAGGACCTTCAAGATGCCCAAGAGGGGTAGTGATGTATCCAAGGGCCCTGGACAACCTGGTGGATATAAGGGCAGTTAGTTGTACTAGGAGGCCTTGCGAAGCTCGACATAGCTTCAAGCACATGAGACCGGGGTGGGGTCAGGATGAGGTCTCTGTCCTCATACAAATGGAGAATTGTTACGGGATTGAGGGTTTGATGTTGCGAACATCCACTCATTCTTAGGGTAGAAGTGGACATATTTCTATCTAGGTGGCCAGTAAAATCGCTGTCACGCCCCGACCTGGTTTGGTCGGATCCCCGTGATCAACCCGCCACTCTCCCGGTTTATTAAAGGGTTTCCCCTTATCGTAAACCGTAAAGAGTAAGGCGTCCTTTAACTTGCACCTTTTTCCTAGAATAGCATGATCAAAACTGTATGAAATTTAAAACTTTACATACCTGTCTTATAGGCATCTTAGTTGACGGTCTTTAAGGGGAGGCTTTTCGGGATTTCCTGAAAAGGGATATAAGGGAGGGGGTGAGTACAAATACTCAGTGAATGGGTTTTTAAAAGCTTTTGACTTTTAAGAAAAACATTTATATGGAGTGTGCCAGACTCCTTTGTTTTCAAAAATCCCATCATTTAAAAATTTGGAATTTTCCATTATTTCTTAGTTACGACGGTGTGTCATCACCCAACACACATCCTTCATCATGAAGATTACACACATTTGCAAGTCAGTATTACTACTGAACCCACTAGTGGCTTCGGAGTGACTTTTCCTGCCACCTGGATAGAAGTACGACCACTTCTACCCTGGGAATGAGTGGATGTACGTGACATCCTACCCACAATCTCGAAATCACTTCTTCATGTTCGTATGAGGACAAAGACCTCATCCTGTCCCCACCCTGGTCTCATGCGCTTTGTGCTACTCTAGATTTCGCACAGACACCTGGAATGACGATCTGCCCTTATAGCCAACCGGGTATGATGTTAGTAAACCCACTCACCCGTTAATGCCGTGAATTCCACTAGACTGGTTCTTTGTATTCATGTGAGCTTGTCCTTGCTGGCGTTCCCGGTATTTAACGTTTCCACACTATATGAACAACCTTGTTCATTATTACTCGGCATAACAGCCTTCATTCATTAATGAATGAGAAAACCCAAACTTTTAGTTATTTGCAATTAGGTCCCTAAAGTTATTTCTCTTTAACTTTAAGTCCCTAATGTCGGTTTTTCCTTAAATTGAGTCCCGTAACTTTTAAAAATTATTGTGGGACCTCAATTTATTCAATTTCACCAAAAGGGGTTTAATTTTCCAAATTTCCAATTTGGTTCCCCAATTTTTCCAAAATTACCATTTTGCCCTTCTTTCACAAAAATGATAAGTTTTTTTCCCCCCAAAATTTCCAAAATTCCTCAATTGATCCTCCAACATTATTTTCATGCCCAATTGACCCTCAATTTCATAAAATTGTATTTTGGCCCCTTTGAATTTCGAAAATCCCCAAATTTCCCCCCAATTTCAACTCTTCAACACTATCGAATTTGATTTCATCAAATTAACCAATCAAACACTTCTAATTAATGAAATTGGAGTTGAAATTGAGTTCCTGTATGTTCATACGATTCTAAGAAACTTTGAATCGTAGATTTTAACGTCGGAACGAGCTCAAACGGAGCTCTGCCAAAAAATAGACTGTAGAGAGAGAAAGCTTTGATTACTCACCGGTGAAGGCATGACAGTCCGAGCTTTCGATCTGGGCAGATATGTCTCGTCCTGAGGTTCATCCTAAAATCAAGTATTGTATCAATTAATGTGGAATTGGATTAGAATTTCATCATTGAAATTCGGTCGACTCTCTCTCTAGCACCGATCGAAAATTATAAAGGGGAGCTGAATTGGCTTACCTTTCGGTCCTAATTCGGCCGTGGAAAGGTTGAGGAAGTGTTGGGAGGGCTTGATTTGGCCTGAGAAGGGGCTGAAATCTGCCGGAGTTGCTTCACTATTCCATCATGTCGGCACTTCTCCAAAAATTCTCGGATTAACTGTAGTTTGCTATTAGATAGCTGTTTTCTCCTCGATTCTAAAGAGCCCGACCTTTATTCAAGTCGAAGCTCTGGTTCAAGCTTTACCGGGAAATGGAGCACACTTAACTTTGAAGTTTACTCTCAAGTAAGCACGCTTAACTTTGAAGTTCTTATGGAATCTAGTTCACCTGAACCAATTTGGTTTTTGTTTTCTAGTTTGTCTTAAGTTTCTTTTTCAATGTTTAATAAATCCTTTGGATCAACCGAAAGTTGTAAATTTTCATATTGCTTATTCCCAAATGTAAACCAGTTTTATTTTCTTATTCGGTTTGACCGGTTCTTTTCCCGTGGTTAACTCAAATGTGCGGGGTTTACAGTCGCTCCGACGCCACAAGTGGGTTCAGTGGACATACTGGCCTACGATTGTGTGATTGACCTTCATGATGAAGGATGTGTGTTGGGTGATGACATACCGTGGTTAATAAGAAATGGTGATAAAAACCAAAATTTGAAATGAAAGGTTTTTAAAGGAAAATAAGGAGTCTGACACACTCCAAATCATACATTTTTCCTAAAAAGTTTTTTTTGAAAACCCATTCACTGAGTCGTTATACTCACCCCTTCCTTATATCCCTTTTAGGTAACCCTGAAAAGCCTACCCTTAAGACCACTAGCTAATATGCCTATAAGACAAGTATATAAAAGTTTTAAATTTTATGCAATTTTGATTTATGTTATTATAAGAAAGGTGCAGGTTTAAAGGACGCCTTACTCTTCACGGTTTATAAATAAGGGGCAACCCTTAGTAAATCGGGAGAGTGGTAGGTTGATCATGGGGATCCGACCAAACTGGGTCGGGGCGTGACATCTCGTACCATAAATTGGACATGATGAAGTCATCAGGGTTTGAGGGTTGGAATATTGATGTCCACTCAAACTCTGGGTAGAGGCAATGCACCTCTATCAAGGTGGACGATAAATGCGCTTTGGTCCACAAGTGTAACGGTCGGAGATCATTCTACAAACGTGTGATCCCTCCTATGATAGAAGGGCAATTGGTGCATGGTTAATATGTGAAAAACAACAAGTGGATAATTTATTAGACGGAGAACAAATTAAAGAAAACGTTATAGTAGTTCCCCTTACTAAGTATTGTATACTCATTCCCCTCCTTTCATCCATTTTAGGTCTACCACCAAGACGAAAAGTTCTCAGACGAGCTTGAACCCTCAAGGCACATTTCCTATCCCCACTTATAGTAAGGGCTTGAACATAAACACACCTTTACCATCCCTGTATCATTAGTGTAGGTATACCTGGATGATGTAGGAAAGGGTGGTAGGTTGATCAAACACCATGATCAAACCAGGTCGGGGTGTGACAAATTGGCTTTTGGTCATTCAAATACTTATATTTGCACTTTAGTACCTAACTTTGCGATTATTGCAATTAGGTTCTTAGACATTCCAAAATAGGCAAACAAAGTCCCCTATTGTAAACCCCGTCCTTTAATAATAAGAAAACTGGGGAATGTACCGGTCATTTTCAATTTGAAAACCGAGTCGGTTTACAAACCGGAACCGGTTGAGAAATGGCAAACCAAGAAATTTATGCATCCTAAGTGATCCAAAGAGTCACAAAAGTCATGAAAAAAGACTTTAGGATGAATTGGAGATGAAA
The DNA here is from genome assembly GCA_030064435.1 of Trapa incisa. NCBI lineage: Eukaryota > Viridiplantae > Streptophyta > Magnoliopsida > Myrtales > Lythraceae > Trapa > Trapa incisa. The sequence continues at coordinate 8,881,467 of CM057775.1, read as the reverse complement.
ACCAAACTGGTTAAGGTGAACCGGATTGAACCAGTTTGGATCAGTTTGAACCACTATTGAACAAGATGTTAAATTCATTTTTCTAGGTGGCTTAGAAAATTCAAATTGGAGAATTGAGGCCACCATCAGATAGAGAATGAATTTATAAAATTTTAAATTTGAAAAGTTTGGTCGAATCGGGCCTGAACCGGCCGGTTTAAGCTTTGAACCCAGTTCAGAACAGTGTCTCTTCTTCCTTCAGATGACAACACTGTTCACTCGCCGGAAAATCAAGCCGCGCCTACGAAGATGAAAAGTCTCTGGCCAGGGAATTTTAGGCAATGAATGATTGCCATTAAGGCGCCAATCGGACGACCAAGAAGTCCTTGAGCTTCCTATATAAGGAGCCCCTCCCCATTCATCCTCTCCACACGTGAAAACTCCATTCTCTCACAACTACTCCAATTTTTGGTGAAGCTCGAACCAGAGCTCCGACTTTGGCACTTTTTTGAGCTACACGCTTGTAGTCTCCATTTGCTGCGAGGGTCGCCGGAGAAGCTTCAACATGATTGAACAGTGAAGCAGCTCTGGCGGACTAAAACTCCCCTATTTTGACCGAGCTGAAATCGACCAATTCAAGCCCTTCTCAAGCCAATCCAAACCCTTCCAACAGCTCCACAACCTTATTGTAGCTGAATTAGAGTGGAAAGATAAGCCAATGTGGCTTCCCTCTATAATTTCTTACCGATGCTAGAGAAAGAACTGACAGAATTTTGATGACAAAATTCTCACTCAATTTGGCATCAATTGATGCAATTCATGATCCTAAGAGAAACCTCAGGATAAGAGATATCTGCCCAGTTTTAAAACTCGGACCGTCGTGTCACTGACGGTAAGCTTTCGAAGTTTTCTCTCTATAAGTCTAGTTTTCTGGAAAAGCTCCTTTTGAGCTTATTCTAAAATCAAATCATGCAATTCAAAGTGTAATTGAATTGTATGAAGGTGTAGGAACTCCAATGTAACTTCAACTTCTACAATTAAACTCATTTGATTGGTCAATTTGATTAACTCATATTTGACTGAGTTAGAAGGTTGAAATTATGGGAAAATTAGGGGAAATTTGTGAATTTCTAAAATTCGAGCGAGTAAAGTGCAATTTCATAAAATTGAGGGCCAATTGGGCATGATAAAGTTATTGGAGGACCAATTGGGCAAATTAAAAAATTTTTGGGGCAAAACTTACCATTTCTGTAAAGTAGGGGCAAAATGGTAATTTGGGAAAAGTTGGAGACCAAATTGGAAATTTGGGAAATTGAACCCCTTTTTGTGAATTTAAATAAATTGAGGTCCCAAGGTGAATTTTAAAAGTTTCGGGACTCAATTTGAGGAAAAACCGGCATTAGGGACTTAAGTTAAAGAAAAATAACTTTAGGGACGTAATTGCCAATAAATGAAAAGTTTGGTTTCCTCATTCATTTGGGATGAATGAAGGCTATTAGGCCAAAGGATAATGAACAAGTATATTCATATCGTGTAGGAACACGAAGTATCGGGAACGGCGACTAAGACAAGTTTGTGTAAAGGCAACAAGCTGGCTAAGAAGAAATTCACTGCACTCTCGGGTGAGTGAGATGTTTAATATCATACCCGGTTGGGATGATAAGTACCTCGGAATGAAAACCCACTGCTAAGTGGCATTTTAAACATCACACATGAGAGGATTGATGTGAAAATCACGCGAAAAGACTACTTACCAGTTGTAAGTAGATCATACCTAGTTGGTATGTTGAAACTTCCTGGAAGGAAGTGGAAAACTTGCTTATTGGTTATAAGCGGAGATTTCCTCATACCCGGCTGGTGTGATGGTGACTAAAAAGTTTATTTTGTCAGAAGTGCTCTCCCCTGACTGTGTGCCACTGCTTAAAATTTTTGGGAGACCTTCTTGACAGGAGCTCAAATAGCTATGTTAGGCTGGAGGCCTCGATTTTGGAACTTGGATGCTAATATGCCCGATTTTGAAAATCTCAAACAATGGGCCCTAGGCTAGTTGGCACGAGTAGAAGCTCGTAAACAAACATGATTATTAAGCCATGAAAACTTAAGTAAATGAGTTGTTTGGCCATGCTACCAAGACAAGACCGACATACTCGATGGACTAGCGGCAGTACGACATAACAGGTCTACGGATTAGTCAAGAAAAACAACTATAGGTTGAGTTGAGAGTCAAGGCCGTTGGACTAGTGGCACCACATATTATATGGCTTATGTGAAAAATTGTTGATTGTGCATGCAATGTTACGAGATCTTCAAGACGCCCAAGAGGGTATGATATAAAATTCCACTCACATGATAACGCAGTGATTTTCTCTTAACAGGTTTTTTTGTCTTCATGTCCAATTGTCGATCTCATTCTGTGTACTTCACACTATGATTAATCGTTCTCTCTTTAAGCTCTATCAATCTGAGCGTTGATCACTACTAGTCCTGATGTCAGTGATCCTTTACTTAAATCCCTAACTGAGGTGTTAACTTTTCTGAAGGTTATTAGATGTGTTTTCCTCTGTTTTCTCTTTTATGGGCAATCCACCCCCTCCTTACTAGCATGGCATCCTTTGATGAGTTTTCCTACTTACACATTACTTGGACTTAACTTGCTCCTTGAGTCCTCCTAAGTACCTTTTCTTTGTACTTGGTCTTTTCATCTCGACCAACATATGTTGGATGAATTTATCTCATCTCCATTTCTGTTGATCCCCTTACCTTTTAATTGGGACTCTTTTATCCTTCCAAGATTTCCTTCCTTGGCAATTTATAATCTTTTCTCTCGGGTTCTCTTCCCGTTTTGCTATTTAGAATATCTAACTTAAAAAAAAGTATTCACTAATACCATCCTTTACTATTTACATTACTCTTGAGAACATACATGTACTTTGTCTTCATTCTACTTTCTTTCATGTATCCATCTATTTCTTTTATATGGGATTCACATCTTCCTCATTTTAAGATCTCACGATCATTCTATGAGAGGCTTACTTAATTTTCTCCTGTCTTGAGTTGGGTCATTAATCCAATCTTGGTCGTTGATTTCTTTAAAGATTTTGTCTTCATCTTTAATTACCACATGTTTGGCCTTTCCACCTCTCCCTTCTTTACTGGAGTTTAAATTTATAATCCTCTCGAGAGTCAATTCATTAATTACTTCAATCTTATCATTCTCCTTGTCATATGATGTTGAGGTTGTCGTCTCTTGAGTCATATTGTCCTTAATATCCATCTCATTTCCCTCTTTTAGGCATATGACAGTTTGTTTGTTGGTTACTTGAGCTTGGAATTTCCTCCATCCACTGTTCCACTTCCTATCCTTATCCTTCTTCTAGGGACTTCCATTCTGGGATTTTCACGTTCAATCTCCCTACTGCTCCTTGAAAGTTCTTCCTTTATTCATTTCTTATACTTTCTAACCTTTGTATGATTATTCATTCTGGATTTGTTCCCTATCTTCTATTCCTTTTTGTTTCATATCATTGCTTCATAAAGTCCCCTTATTATTATTGAATTCCTAAGAATTTGTGTCATAACTCTTTCTAAGTATTGGTATTATTCCTGTGGTTTTTTTCAATCGTACTTCTCTCCTTTCTCCTTGTCTTATCTCAATTGACTTAACACCTTTAGTGCTCCCATATCTTTCTTACTTTCTTCCTAGTCAGCTTCCATTCCATTAGTTTTCCTTGGGATAGTCTAATCCTTCTTGCTTTCTTACTTTTATCCATAGAGTCTTTCCTTAACTCCTTAGACTTCCACTAGTCCCATACTCTTTAGTGCTTACTTCCCTTGCTCCCAACTTCTTCCTTTCCTTAGTTGTGATTTTTCTTCCTTGGGTGAACTCTAGTAGTCTCTTCTTTGCCAAGTCTTATTGTCTTTTTTTCTCTTCTCTGGATGGTAAAACTTACTTTAAAAGTTTGTGTTAACTAGTAATGACCCGCTGTTTTTTCCCTTCCTTAGGTTATCGCTTCCCTACCCGTTACTTTGATCCTTATTGGCATTATCTCATTGTTTGAATTCATCAAAGAGACCCAAAAATTTTTATCAGGAAAAATTGGATTTTCATTCATTCAAGAAATAGTTTTTTTGCCACATTTGGCTTATTATATAGATTTTCTACCCCTTAGTCCCTTGGGGTCATAGGCTAGGAGTTAGCCTTAGAATGATTGTGGGATTCATAATCAGATGGCTCTGAGGAACTAGTTGAAGTCCATCCATATTCCCTTATGGGAGGAACTTCATGTATGGCCTCCAGTTTGTACTGTCAAAATACCTCAGCCTCACACTCATATGTCCACTTCATCCATTAAGAGGGATTGAAGTTAGATTAAGTAGGTGGGGTACTTGGTGGACTTTCATGAAGGTGGCAAAAGCATCCCAGTAGTTGTCCCAAGCCTCCTTCTTAGTGGGATTTCTCTCCGATTGCTGTGGGGCTGGAGGAGGTGTTGGGCTTATGGAGGAGGGAACAAGTTCCTCTTGCCATGGAGAAGGGTATGTAATGCCTTCTGGTTCTAGTAAGGCTCCCACAAGTATTCAATAATCCTCCACCATAACTTTGGGCACTCTCTTCTTGTCCTTTAGGAATCGTTGAATAGCTGCCTCCCTTGAGGTATGCATCTTTTTCAAGGTCAGGTGTGGAGGATTGAATTTCATGGCGAACTTTCTAGAGATTCTCCTTCCTACATGTTAGTTAAAGTTTTATTAGTGTCAGGGTATAGTATTGATAATATTTCAAGGGAATTTAGCTTTGATACTACTCAAGTTGTCATGCCCCGACCCGGTTTGGTTGGATCCCCATTATTAACCTGTCGCTCCCTTGGTTCAAGAAGGGTTTCCCCCTTTCTTTAATAAAGAGGAGCCAAGCAAAATTTCAACTGTATTCCCTGGAATAACATATATCAATAATTATGCAAACTTAAAAAGAAATCAAGCATACCTGATAGAGGGTAAATACTGGTGTTATCCCTAGTCATTTTTCTACTACTAAAAAAGGATAGAAAAGGTGGATCAGTTTCTACAACTCAGTGAATGAGTGTTTGATAAAAAGTTTCAATAAAATAGTTTTTAATTGGAGTATGCCAGACTTCTTATTTCCTTTAAGAATATTTCTTTCTCAAATTCTCAGTTTTCAAAACCATAATTCTTCATTATCCACAATTGGTGTGTTTAACAATCAACACATGCCCTTCATCATGAAGGGATCACACATTCGCAGGGCAGCTCGTCTACTACACTCACTTATGGCATCGGAGTGACTTTATTGAACACCTAGATAGAAACTCGTGCACTTCTGCCTGGGCAATGAATGGATGTTTGTGAAATCCGACCCTCAAACCTGAAAATCAACTCTATGTCTGTATGAGGACAGAGACCTCATCCTGACCTTCCCCGACCTCATGCGCATGAAGCTACGTCAAGCTTCCCTAACTGCTGGCACGACAATCTGCCCTTATCTCCACCATACCATTTAGTAGCCCTTAGTACGCATCATTACCTCTCTTGGGTGTCTTGATGGTCCCAAACCTCAAGTGCATGCACAAACAAAATTTTCCATAAAGCCATTAATCTTTGGTGCCATTGTTCTAGCGACCCTGACCCTCAACTTGACCTGCAGCTGTTTTTCTAGACCAGTTCATCAACTTAGTCTTGTCGCACTACCGCTAGTCCATCGAGTATTTCGGTCCTATCATGGTACCATGGCCAAATTGTATAGTCATTCATTTAGAATTTTCAAGGCTTATCATTATGTTAGTTTATGAGCTCCTACTCGTGCCTACTAGCCTTGGGCCCACTGTACGAGATATTTAAAACTAGGCATTTTAGCCCCCAAGTTCCAAAATCGAGGCCTCTATCCTATATGAGCTAATCAAGCTCTTGTCAAGAAGGTATCCCAAAATTTTTAAGAAATGGCATATACTCAGGGGATGACACATCTGACAAAATATCTTTTCACTCGCCAGTCACACCAACCGGGTGTGATCACATCTTTGCTTACAACCAGTAAGCAGGTTTTCTACTTCCTTCTAAGAAGTTCATCATACCAACCAGGTATAATCTACTTACAACCGGTAAATAGTTTTTCTGTGTAGTTCTCACATCACCCCAACCAGGAGTGATGTTAAAATTCCACATAGTAGTGGTTTTTCATTTTCGAGGTGCTCATCATCCCAACCAGGTATGATGTGAAAAAGCCTACTCACATGGTATTCGTAGTATATTTTCCTCTTAATCAGCTTTGTTTTGCCTCCACGCGAGCGTATCCTTGCTGGCGTTCCCGATCCTTCGTGTTCCTACATGATTTGAATATCCATGTTTATTAACATTTGGGGGCTAAACTTTTTAATTATTTACATTTAGGTCCCTAAAGTTCTTTTTCCAGGACTTTAGTCCCTAATGCTAATTTTTTCCCAAATTGAGTCCCGAAACTTCTAAAATCCACTTTAGGTCCTCAATTTATTCAAAATCACAAAAAGGGGTTCAAGTTTCCCAAATTTCTAATTTTTTCCATAATTTTTCAAAAATTACCATTTTGCCCTTACTTTACAAAAATGGCAATTTGAGCCCAATAAATTTCAAAAATTGACCAGTTGGTCCTTCAACATCTTTTTCATGCCCAATTGGCCCTCAATTTTAGGAAATTGCACTTTGGTCCCTCAATTTTTCAAAATTCCCAATTTCCCCCTTTCAAACTGGTTGAATTTGATTTTATCAAATTAACCGTTCAATCATGTTTAATTATTGAAATTGAAGGTAAAATTGAGTTCCTACACATCGATACGATTCAATTGAGCTTTGAATCGCATGAATTAGGGCTAGAATGAACTCAAACGGAGTTTCGCCAGAAAATTGAACTTAGAGAGAGAAAGTTTCGAAAGCTTACCGTCGGGGGTGCGGCAGTCCGAGCTTTCAATTGGGGCAGGTATCTCTCATCTTGGGGTTACTCCTAGGATCAAGAATCAAATCAATTCATGTCGAATTGAGGGAGAATTCAGATAGTGAAGATTCGTGGATTCTTTCTCTAACACTAATCGGAAATTACATAGGGGTGCCAAATTGGCTTACCTTTATGATCTAATCCGGTCATGTAAGGGCTGAGGAAGTGTTGAGAGAGCTTGGTTTTGCATGAGGATGGCTCAATTTGGCCACTTTCAGCTCAGGCGAAACAAGGCTACTTTGGTCTGCCCAAGCTGCTTCACTATTTGATTATGTCGGTGCTTCTGCGGTGATACTCGGCTCGAATGGTGACCACCATCGGGTAGCTAACTTCTCCTGAGTCTAAGGAACCTGACCTCATCTTTTTTGGCTTAGAAAAACTCCTATGTCAGAGATCTAGTTTGAGCTTTGTCAGAAAACTGAGTCGCGGAGAGAGTGTGAAGTTTTCAGGTGTATGGAGGATGAATGGAGAGGGTCTCTTTATATAGGGAGCTTGGATACTCTCCGGCCGGCCGTTTGGCACCTTAATTACACTCATTGATGACCTAAAATGTCCTTAATGGAAACGTTTCCTATTTGCTAGCACTATTCATTTTTTCGGCGAGTGAACAGTGTTGTCATCTGAAGGAAGAAGACGATACTATTTTTAACCGGACCAGAGCAGTCTGAACCATGTTCAATGCTTAAACTAGCTAGTTCATGCTCGATTTGACTGACTTTTTCAAAATTAAAATTTTCTAAATTCATTATCTATCTAATGGTGGCTTCAATTCTCCAATTTGAATATTTTAAGCCACCTAGAAAAATGAATTTAGCATCCGATTCAATAATGGTTCAAACCGGTCCAATCCGGTTAACATGAACAGGTCAGGTTTTCTCTCCTAAATTGTCCTAATGTCCTTTCCAAGGTTTATATGACTCTTTGGGTCACTTGGGAGTTGTAAATTTCCCAATTTTCCTATTCTCTAGTGGTTGGGGTTTGTGAACCAGTTCGATTTTTCTCACTTAGTTGACCGGTTCTTTCCCAGTTTTCCTTCACTCTAGAGGATGGGGTTTACATCCATACGATCTTGTATGTCCATATTGAGACCGTTCACGAATCGTTGGCATATATCTGCCGGTCCAGCCAAGTCATGATCAAAGGGTCTTAACTCATTGAATTTGGTCTCATACTCCAATATCGAGTTAAGCCCTTGCCAAAGTCGGAGGAAATCTTGCTTCTTTTTGTTAATCAAATGAGGAGTCAGGTACTCCTCTACGTACCTCTCCTCAAACTACTCCCAGGTGGGTGTGGAAGTTTACACGATTCGGACATTGTCCCACCATCTTTTGGCACTTCCTTCCAAGAAAAATTCTGCCAGGATCACCATGTCCTCTAGTGATATCTTGACTATCCCCATCAGCTTCTTAATGTAAGCTAGCAAATCCATGGCAGCTCCAACATCTTTATCTCTGAGGAAAGGCTTACACCCCAGTTAACAGAGAGTCTTGAGATTTTTGGGAATCTCAACTGTAGGGGGATGGCTAACAGGAGGAGTATGGGATTGTACTTCTTCTGGTTCAACCAGAGAATTGGTGCCTGCCTCAAGAACAAGGTTAGGTTGTCCAAATACTCATGTGAACTCCTCGTACAACCTCTAGTGTTCTGAGCTTAATCCATGTGGGGTTGTTTGGGCTCCTCGGGGAGTTTCCACAAGTAGAGGTGGTTGGGCAGTGTTGGAGACTACGACTCTAGTTCTCTTGGTTCCTTTCTTGGGAGCCATTAGAAAATTTTAAAATTATCCCTATTAGTTACTATGTTCTATAGTCTTGATAATGTATATGAGGAAACAGGCTCTGATACCACTCAAGTTATCATGCCCCGACCCAGTTTAGTCAGATCCTTGTGAGCAACCCACCACTCTCCCAATTTATTAAGGGATTTCCCATTCTTTAAACCATGAGTAGTAAAGCATCCTTTTTACATGTACCTTTCGTGGAATAACATTAATTAAAACTGAATAAATTTAAACTTACATATACGTCTTATAGGTTTAGCTAGCATAAGGTATTTAGGTAGGTTTTTCCCTCGGTTACCTAAAAAGGGGCAAAGGGAGGGTGAGTTATACTACTCAGTGAATGGGTGTTGGGAGATAGTATGCAAAACATATTAAATTGGAGTGTGTCAGACTCTTTATTTCTTTCAAAAATATTCTTTTCCTTTCATTCTTGGTTATTCAAACCATTTCCTCATTTTTATATCCAGTGTGTTTAACAATCAACACACGCCCTTCATCATGAAGGAATCCCACATTCGTAGGGCAGCCCGCCCACTGCACCCACTTGTGGTGTCGGAGCGACTTCACCAGCCACCTAGATAAAAGCCCGTCCCCTTTTATGCTGGGAATGAGTGGATGTTTGCAATATCCGACCCTCAATCTCGAAATCAACTCTATGTTCGTATGAGGACAGAGACCTCATCCCAAACCCACTCCGGTCTCATGTGCATGAAACTATGTCAAGCTTCCCTAATTACTGGCATGACAAACTGCTCTTATCTTTACCATGTCATCCTCTAGCCCCTAGAATGCATCAATACCTCTCTTGGGTGACTTGATGGTCCCGAACCTCAAGTGTATGCATAAATAAAGTTTTCCATAAATCCATTTATCTTTGGTGCCACTTGTCATGCCTCGACCCGGTTTGGTCGGATCCTTGTGAGCAACCCACCGCTCTTCCAGTTTATTGAGAGTTTTCCTTTTCTTTAAACCTTGAGGAGTAAGGTATCCTTTATACCTACACCTTTCTTGGAATAACATTAATCAAAACTGAATAATTTAAACTTACTTAACTATCTTGCAAGTTTAGCTAGTAGAATGTCTCTAGGTAACTTTTTGCAGGGTTTACCAAATTCTTTTCCAAGGATTCTCAAATCCTTTCCAAGGTTTTTATAACCTCTTTCCCAATTCCATATTAGGTGTGTTTCACAAACAACACACACCCTTTTTCAGGAAGGGTTCACACACATTCACGAGATGCAGTTACACCGACTACACCCACTTGTTGATTGAAGTGTCTTTACCATCCACCCTAATAGAAGTCTCTAACTTCTATTCGAAGTTTGAGTGAATGTCTCTGACGTCCTACCTTCAAACCCAAAATACTTCGTGTCCATATGAGGAAGGAGACCTCATCCTGACCCCACCCTGGTCTCATGTGCATGAAGCTACGTCAAGCTTCCTGGGGCTTCCACTTCAATTGGTTCCATTACCTCTTAGTTGGGATACATATGCCTTTCTAGGGCTTCCTTCCTTGGTAGGATTCTTTCCCTTTCTCCTAGAATTCCTTTTTCATTCATCCTTCCTGTGTACCATTTCCTTAATTCTACTTGTATACTGCACAAGTTTTCTTCTTTGAGAAGGGTTCAAATACGGTTTGTTTCAAGACCTTTTTGTGCGAGGCTTACTTAATCCTCCTCATGGCATGAGTATGGTCCCCAATCTATTTTCTGCCATAATTTTCTTAAAGTATTTCCTTAATCCTTCTTTTCCAACATTTGGCCTTTCCACTTCTCTCTTCTTCGCCTAGGTTTAAATCCATAATTTCTACAAGGGTCGGTTTGTTAATTATCTCGTCCCTACTACTTTCCTCATTTACTTGTCTTGGGTTAGTTGCCCCTCAAGTTCACTTGTCCTTGGTACCTATCTTATCACCCCTTTTTTAGTGTAGTCTTTAGTACTTTCCGGTCCTTCCTAAGGCATCTCCTCCTACCGTTACTAGTTACATCTGTTCGCTAGATTCTTCTTGGCTCTTATGCTTTTCTATAATAGGTCACTCCTTGCTATCTCGAGGCATCCTATTTGACCCTTGCATTCAGGGCTTGTCTTCCCTGGTGGAGGTGCTTCCTTCTTTGCTCCTAGATGGCCCATAGCTCTCTTGTAAAGGAATATTCCCTTCATCCATATTATTTTCTATTTGTGATTTCTCAAGGTCCTACCTTCAGTCCTTCTTACCTTTTGTGGCCTTGGGTTTTTGGTAGTCGACGTGTTTCTCGGGAGGTATTGCCCTAAATCCATGGGGTTTGGGACAGTCCTCTATTACCTGCCCTATCCCCCTACAGGTTAACTTGATAGCTATCCTTAGTAGGGTAAGGCACTTCCTCACACCATGTCCCTTTCATTCATACTTGTAATTACATGGACCTAAGTGTTTCTTCCTAGCATATTTCTAGGAAAATTGCTGGTTTTGTTGCTTCGCTGTCCTTGAGTCTGAATACCTTGAGAGTTTTCTTGTGTAGTCTTCTTTTCCAAAGGATCACTCTAAGAGTCCCCCTAGATTTCTTGATTCCCTAATTCAGTTTCCTTAACATGGATGGGATTCTCCCTAGTTTTTATGGTAGTGCAGGTTTATTTGGTTACTTTTCTTGTGGCCATCTTCTTATCAAAATCACATCTTTTGATAGATGGATTGTCTTCCTAGGAGGGCAGGGTGTTGAGTAGAGTCAGTCCTATTTTTTTTTTGTTCCTCTCTTGGGAGCCATTTGAAAATTTTGAAACTTTCTCTTAGTTAATATGTTATATAGTCTTGATAATGTATTCAAGTAAACATGCTCTGATACCACTCAAGTTGTCACACCACGACCCGGTTTGGTTGGATCCCCATGAGTAACATGCGACTCTCTCAGTTTATTGATGGTTTTCCCTTTCTTTAAACTATGAGGAGTAAGGCGTCCATTATACATGCACCATTCCTAGAATAACATTAATAAAACTTGAATAATTTAAACTTACTTACCTGTCTTGCAGGTTTAGCTAGCGGAATGACTGTAGGTAGATTTTCCCTCAGTTACTTGGAAAGGGGTAAAGGGAGAGGGTGAGTTCGACAACTCAATGAATGGGTGTTGGGTGCGAGTTTTTACAAAAATAACTTTAATCGAAGTGTTGAACGTCTCTGACGTTCTAGCCTCAGACCCAAAATACTTCGTGTCCATATGAGGACAGAGACCTCATCCCGACCTCACCCCGATCTCATGTACATGAAGCTACATTGAGCTTCCCTAACTATTTGGCACGATAAAATACCCTTATCTCCATCACATCGTCCAGTAGCCCCTAGGATGCATCACTATCCCTCTTGGGCATCTTGATGGTCCCGTACCTCAAGTGCATGAACAAAGCAATAATTTTTCACATATGCCATTTAATCTTTGGTGTCACTGGTCCAACAATCCTGACCCTCAACTCAACATGCAGCTATTTGTCTCGATTAGTCCGTCAACCTGTCTTGTCACACTGCCGCCAGTCCATAGAGTATGTCGGTCCTGTCTTGGTACCATGGCCAAATCACATCATTCATTAAAGTTTTCATGGCTTAACATCATTTTTGTTTACGAGCTCCTACTCGTGCCAACTGGCCTTGGGCCTGCCATATAAGATTTTTGAAATTAGGCATTCTAGACCCCAAGTTCCAAAACCGAGGCGCCTCCGGCCTATTTGAGCTATTCAATCTCCCGTCAAGAAGGTCTCCAAAAATGTTTAAGTAGTGGCACACAGTCATGGGAGATCACTTCTAATAAAAATAACTTTTCACCTGTCCATCATACCAACTAGGTGTGAGGACATCTCCGCTCACAACCGATAAGCGGGTTTTCTACTTCCTTCCAAGAAATTCATCATACCAAGCAGGTATGATCTACTTACAACCGGTAAGCAGTTTTTCCACATGTTTTCTCACATCACCCCAACTAGATGTGATGTTAAAATTCCACATAATAGGGGTTTTTCATTCTGAGGTACTCATCATCCCAGCCCGGTATGATGTGAAAATTCCCACTCACACGTTAATGTAGAGAATTCCTCTTGATCGGCTTTTGCCTTCATGCGAGCTTATCTTGGCTAGTGTTTCTTGTACTTTGTGTTCCTACATGATATGAACATCCTTGTTCATTATCCTTTGGCCAAATTGCCTTCATTCATCCTAAATGAATAAATACCCAACTTTTCAATTATTTGCAATTAGGTCCCTAAAGTTCTTTTCCTTTAACTTTAGGTCCTAAATGCCAACTTTTCCCAAATCGAGTCCCGAAACTTCTAAAATTCACTTTGGGACCTCAAATTAATCACATTCACAAAGAGGGGTTCAAGTTTCCCAAATTCCCAATTTGGTCCCCAACTTTTCCAAAATTACCATTTTGCCCCTACATTACAAAAATGGTTAATTCCACCTCAAAAAACCCAAAAATTGACCAATTGGTCCTCTTTTATTGTGGACCGATAAGGGATCGGACCCATGTCTACTTAAAACTCAGGTTGGAAAGGTTCCACTACTTACAAGTCATGGCTTTTAAGTAGACATGGGCTCGACCCCTTATCAGTACACAATACCTTCACTCACATAGTATTAGAGCCGGTGGGCTCGCACCCGTACCTGAGCGAGACTGGAAACCCAACTCGTGGTCTGCCCAAGTATGGACGGAGGAGTAAAAATACCCAACTTGAGGCCATTGTGTCCCCCCTCGTCTGAGACCGGAAGGGTAATACTCGGCTCGTAGACAAGTGTTGAGGGCGGGTGTTGAGAATTGCACGTGGCAAGTGTATCCACGTTGCACATGAGAGCGGGTGTTGAGAATAAGATCCCACATTGGATAAAATAGAGAAATGTTGTGGGTTTATAAGGTTGGAAGGGTTCCATTACTTACAAGTCACGACTTTTAAGTAGACATGGGTCCGACCCCTTATCGGTCCATAATACCTTCTAACAGTAGGGTAAGGCACTTTCTTCACGCCATGTTCCTATCGTTCATACTTGTAATTACATGAACCTAAGTGGTTCCTCCTAGCATGTTTCTAGGAAAATTGTTAGTTTTGTTGATTCGCTGTCCTTGAGTCTAAATACCTTGAGAGTTTTCTCGTGGTGTCTTCTTTGCCAAATGATCACACTAGGAGTCCTCCTAGATTTCCTGATTCCCTAATTCAGTTTTCTTAACTTGGATGGGATTCTCCCTAGTTTTTATGGTAGCGTAGGTTTGTTTGGTTACTTTTCTTATGGCCATCTTCTTATCAAGATCACATATTTTGAGAGACAGGGATTTTAGGAACTTGGAGTACTTCATTAATAGAGGAATACAATATGTTGAGGTTTTAGCCCTATTACAAAAAAGTGGTATAGATAGGGAGCTATGAGATTCTTGATAAGCATCCTCCTAGGTAAGGTTATACATCCTTTATTTTCATTTCTGGCTTCAAGCTTGGCTCCCTTAGTACTTAGAGTTGTGACCTCAACAGGTCTTGGCACCATCCTCCTAGATATTTCTCCCTTTGGTCTTTTGAGACTTCTACTATGCCTCGGGCATTGGAGGGCTTATAGGATTGTCTTCCTACGAGTGTAGGGTCTTAAGTACAGTCACTCCTAGTTTTCTTGGTTCCTCTCTTGGGAGTCATCTGAAAATTTTGAAACTTTCTCTTAGTTACTATTTTATATAGTCTTTATAATGTATTTAAGGAAATAGGCTCTAATACCACTCAAGTTGTCACACACGGACCCAGTTTGGTCGGATCCCCATGAGTAACCCGCCACTCTCTTAATTTATTGATGGTTTTTCCTTTCATTAAATCGTGAGTAGTAAGGCATCCTTTATACTTGCACCTTTCCTGGAATGACATTAATAAAACTTGAATAATTTAAACTTACTTACATGTCTTGCAGGTTTAGCTAGCGGAATGTCTGTTGGTAGATTTTTCCATCGGCTACCTGAAAAGATGTATAGAGAGGGGGTGAGTTCGACAACTTAGTGATTGGGTGTTGGGTGCGAGTTTTCATAAAAACAACATTAATCACAGTGTGTCAAACTCCTTATTTCCTTTAAAAACAGTCTTTACTCAAGTTCTAGTTTTCAAAAACCTTTTCCAAAGTTAACCAAATTCTTTTCCAAGGATTCTCAAATCCTAGTTTTCATAACCTGTTTCCCATTTCCATATTAGGTGTGTTTTACAAACAACATACACCCTTCAACAAGAAGGGTTCACACACATTCGCGAGATGCAGTAACGTCGACTGCACCCACTTGTGCATCAAAGCGTCTTTACCATCCACCCTGATAGAAGTCTCTGACTTCTATCTGAAATCTGAGTGAACATCTCTGACGTCCTATCCTCATACCCAAAATACTTCATGTCCATATGAGGATGGAAACCTCATCCTGACCCCACCCCTATCTCACGCGCATGAAGCTAGGTCAAGCTTCCCTAACTGCTGGCATGACAAACTACCCTTATCTCCACCATGTTGTCCTGTAGCCGCTAGGACACATCACAACCCCTCTTGGGTGTCTTGATGGTCCCGTACCTCAAGCACATGCACAAAACAATAATTTTTCATATATTCCATTTAATCTTTGGTGCCACTGGTCCAACGACCCTGACCCTCAACTCGACATGCCGCTATTTGTCTCGACTTGTCCATCAACTTGTCTTGTCGCACTGCCACCAGTCCATCGAGTATGTTGGTCCTGTCTTGGTACCATGTCCAAATCACATCATTCATTAAAGTTTTCATGGCTTAACATTATTTTTGTTTACAAGCTCCTACACGTGCCAACTGGCCTTGGGCCCACTGTATAAGATTTTCGAAATCAAGCATTCTAGACCCCAAGTTCCAAAACCGAGGCCTCCGGCCTATCGAATCTATTCGAGCTCCTATCAAAAAGGTCTCCCAAAATATTTAAGCAATGGCACACAGTCATGGGAGAGCACTTCTAACAAAAATAACTTTCCACCTATACATCACACCAACTCGGTGTGAGGACATCTCCCCTCACAACCAATAAGTAGGTTTTCTTCTTCCTTCCAAGAAGTTCATCATACCAACTGGGTATGATCTACTTACAACCGGTAATTAGTTATTCCGTGTGCTTTCTCACATCACCCCAACCAAGTATGATGTTAAAATTCCACATATTAGTGGTTTTTTTATTCCGAGGTACTCATCATCCCAACCGAGTATGATGTGAAAATTCCCACTCACACGTTAATGTAGTGTATTCCTCTTGATTGGCTTTTGCCTTCATGCAAACTTGCCTTGGCTAGTGTTCTGGGTACTTCATTTTCCTACACGATATGAACATTCTTGTTCATTATCCTTTGACCTAATAGCCTTCATTCATCCCAAATGAATAAATACCCAACTTTTCAATTATTTACAAATAGGTCTCTAAAGTTCTTTTTCTTTAACTTTAGGTCCCAAATGCCAACTTTTCTGAAATCGAATCCTGAATCTTCTAAAATTCACTTTGGAACTTCAATTTAATCACAATCACAAAGAGGGGTCCAAGTTTCCCAAATTCCCAATTTGGTCCCCAACTTTTTCAAAATTACCATGTTGCCCCTACTTTACAAAAATGGTGAATTTCATCCAAAAAATTTCAAAAATTGACCAATTGATCCTCCAACATCTTTTCTATAACCAAATTGGCCCTAAATTTTGGAAAATTGCACTTTAGTCTCTCGAATTTTTGAAATTCCCAATTTCTCCCAAAATTTCCTCCCAATTTCCCCCTTTCAAATTGGCCGAATATGATTTCATCAAATTGACCGATAAATTGAGGTTCATTGTTGAAATTGAAGGTGAAATTGAGTTCCTACACATCCATACAATTCAATTGCACTTTGAATCGCATGAATTGACGTCGAAATGAGCTCAAATGGAGCTTCGCCGGAAAACTAAACTTAGAGAGAGAAATTTTTGAAAGCTTATCGTCGGGGGTGCGGTGGTCCGAGATTTCAATCGGGGTAGATAGCTCTTTTCCTGAGGTTCCTCCTAGGATCAAGAATCACACCAATTCATTTGAATTGGTTGAGAATTTGGTTAGTGAAGTTTCCCCGATTCTCTCTCTAACACTAATCAAAATTTACGAAGGGGAGCCAAATTAACTTACCTTTTTATACTAATTCAAGTGTATGAGGGATATTGAAGTGTTGGGAGAGCTTGGTTTGGCCTGAGAAGGAATCAAATTTGTCATTTTTAGCTTGGTCGAAATAGGGCAGCTTCGGTCAACTAGAGCTGCTTCACTGTTCTATCACACCGGTGTTTCTCTGGCGACCCTCGAAGCAAATGGAGACTACCGTTGGGTAGCTGACTTCTCCCCAAATCTAATGAACTTGACCTCACTTTCGTTGGCTCAGAAAAATGCCCAAGTCGAAGCTCTAGTTCAAGCTTCACCGGAAAATGGAGCAGTAGGGAAAGTGAGGAGTTTTTAGGTGTGAGGAGGATCAATGAGGAGGGGCCTTTTATATAGAAAGCTCATGGACTTCTTGGTTGTCCAATTGGTGTCTTTATGGTGGTCATTCATTGCTTGAAACTCCCTGGCCAGAGACTTTTTATTTTCTCCAGTGCTGCTTGGTTTTTCAGCAAGTAAACAATGTTGTCATCTGAAGGAAGAAGACAACATTGTTTTGAACTGGACTGGACTAGTCCGAACTAGGTTCAATGCTTAAACCAGCCAGTTCATGCCCGATTCGACCAAGTTTTTTCACAGTTAAAAATTTCTAAATTCATCTAAATTCATTCTCTATCCAATGGTGGCTTCAATTCTTCAAATTGAATTTTCTAAGCCACTTAGAAAAATTAATTTATAAATCGGTTCAATAGTGGTTCAAACTGATTCAATCTGGTTCACCTAAACCGGTTTGGTTTTCACTTCCAATTCATCCCAAAGTCCTTTTCCGTGACTTTTATGACTCTCTAGGTCACTCGGGATTTGTAAATTTCCTATTTTGCCCTTTCTCTAATAGTTGGGGTTCATGAACTGGTTCGGTTTTCTCACCCGGGTTGATCGGTTCTTTCCCCGGTTCCCTTGTCTTTAAGGGATGGGGTCTACACCACCGGTCCAACGGCCCCGACCCTCAACTCGACCTGCAGCTGTTTGTCTATACCGGTCTATCAACGTGGTCCTATCGCACTACCGCTAGTCCATCGAGTATGTTGGTCCTCTCTTGGTACCATGGCCAAATCACATAATCATTCATTTAGAAATTTTCATGGCTTATCAATATGTTTGTTTACGAGCTCCTGCTCATGCCAACTAGCCTTGGGCACACAGTACGAGATTTTCAAAAAATTGGACATTTTAGCCCCTAAGTTCCAAAACTAAGGCCTCTGGCCTATCTGAGCTATTCCAGCTTTCATTAAGAAGGTCTCCCAAAAGTTTTAAGCAATGGCACACAGTTAGAGGAGAACACTTCTGACAAAATAACTTTCCACTCGTTCATCACACCAATTGGGTGTGATGACATATCTTCTTACAACTGGCAAGTGAATTTTCTACTTCCTTCCAAGAAGTTCATCATACCAACCGGGTATGATCTACTTACAAATAGTAATATGTTTTTCCGTGTAGTTCTCACATCACTCCAACCAGGTGTGATGTTAAAATTCCACATAGTAGTCATTTTTCATTTTCGAGGTGCTCATCCTCCCAACTGTGTATGATTTGAATAATTCCACTCACCTATTAACCGTGACGTGTTCGTCCTCAGTTGATTTTCCAAGTTGACACGAGCTTCTCTTACTGGCGTTTTCGATCCTTCGTGCTCCTACATAATTTGGACATCATTATTTATTAACATTTGGCATAATAGCCTTAATTCCTCACGTATGAACAAAAGGACCAAACTTTTCAATTATTTACATTTAGGTCGCTAAAGTTTTTTTTCCTTGACTTTAGGTCCCTAATGCTAACTTTTCCTCAAATTGAGTCCTAGAATTTCTAAAATTCACTTTGGGTCCTCAATTTATTCAAAATCACTTAAGGGGTTCAAGTTTCCCAAATTACCAATTTGGTCCCCAGCTTTTCAAAAATTACCATTTTACCCCTACTTTACAAAAATGGCAATTTGACCGCAATAAATTTCAAAAATCGACCAATTGGTCCTCTAAAATCATTTTTATGGCAATTGTCCCTCAATTTTACGAAATCCCCAATTTCCCCCAAAATTTTCCCAATTTCCCCCCTTTTAAACTAGCTAAATTTGATTTCCTCAAATTGACCATTCAGTCGGGGTTTATTGATCCAATTGAAGGTATGGATCAGTTACTTCCACATGATTCAATGGAGCTTTGAATCAAGTCATTTGGGTTCGAATTGAGCTCAAACGGAGCTTCGTCGGAAAACTAAACTTAGAGAGAGAAAGCTTTGAAAGCTTACCATTGGGGGTGCGACAGTCTGAGCTTTCGATCGGGGTAGTAGCTCTCATCCTGAGGTACCTTCTAGGATTAAGAATTATAACAATTTATGCCGAATTGAGGGAGAATTTGGTCAGTGAAGTTTCATCAGTTCTCTCTCTAACACCGATTGGAATTTATAGAGGGGAGCCAAATTGGCTTACTTTTTCACTCTAATTCGATCATATGAGGGTTGTGGATTTGTTGGGAGAGCTTGGTTTTGCATGAGGATGGCTCAATTTGACCATTTTTACCTTGGCCGAAACATGGCAGCTTTGGTCCATCGAAGCTGCATCACTGTTTGATTACGTCGGCGCTTCTCCAACGATCCTCAGATCGAATTGTGGCCACCATCAAGTAGTTGACTTCTCTCTGAGTCTAAGGAACCCGACCTCACCTTCTTTGGCTAAGAAAAATGCTCAAGTTAGAGCTCTAGTTCGAGCTTTACCGAAAATTGGAGTAATAGAGAGAGAGAAGTTTTCAGGTGTGAGGAGGATGAATGAGGAGGAGTTTTTTTTTATATATAAGAAGCTTGAGGACTTCTTGGTCGTCCCATTGGCGCCTTTATGGCGATCATTCATGGCTTGAAACACCCTAAATGGAGTCTTTTCATCTTCACCGGCGCTGTACGCATTTTCGGTGAGTGAACAGTTCTGCCATCTAAAGGAAGAAGACGACACTGTTCTGAACTGAACCATACTGGTCTGAACCGGCTTCAATGGTTAAACTGGTCGGTTTAAGCCTGATTCGACCAAGTTTTTCAAATTAAAAAATTTCTAAATTCATTCTCTATCCAATGATGACTTAGATTCTCAAATTTGAATTTTCTAAGCCACCTAGAAAAATGAATTTAAAAATCGGTTCAATAGTGGTTCAAATCAATTCAATCTAGTTCAGGTCTGGTTCACCTGAATCAGTTTGGTTTTCTCTTCCAATTCATCCTAAAGTTCTTTTTCATTACTTTTGTGACTCTTTAGGTCACTCGGGGTTTATAAATTTCCTGATTTACCCTTTCTCTATCGGTTACAATTTATAAACCGACTTGATTTTCTCTTTGGAAATGACTAGTTCTTTTCTCGATTTTTCTTATTATCAAAGGATGAGGTTTACATTTAATGTGATTGTGATTGTGATCGGGTCGGGTTATGCGGTGAAACCCGAGCCTGGGGCCAATTGACTGGTTGCTTGAAAAAGGGAAGCTGACTCACATAGAGTCAAGCTCCCATTGATTTTTCATTCATAAAAAAAAAAAGGAAGACTCCAAAGAGTCTGGCTTCTCGTGTTTAAAAGTATGCTTTTAGCATGAAATTGGTGGAATGCATTCGGTGTGATGGGGAGATAGCATGTGTTGCACAAGCTCCCAGTAACGTTGTGTTGTGGCACTATTACAAGAAATGGCCATGAGTGTCATAATATGATTGTGAGTCATATTGTTAAAACTAGTATTTGGTGATGGGGGTGACAAAGGAGCGCCTAAGCGGTGGTGTCGTCATCTGAGTGAAAATGGAAAGGAGATAGGGGGGGGGGGGGCACAATGTGAGTACTTCTATGTTTTTTCGGGACACCCGGAGCACGTACGAGTGTCATTCTAGTACACCTATGTGACAAGTAGATGGCAGTATGAGTTGTAAGTGTAGGGGTCATAGGCCGGAGAGATGCGGTAATGCGGCTATGATCCGGGTGCTTAAGAACACTAGCTGTGAGTGCGGCGAAGGTTCACAACCCCTTCACTCTAGTCCATGTCTAGTGTTGTCCCGCAATGTGGTGCATTCTAGGGTGCTTTATATTTCCTATGTGGGGCTAGAGTAGCCCACTTGTATGCGGGTCGGTGTGTCCAAGGTGTGTGAGAGAGCGGCATGAGTTTCGCTAGGATCCTGGGGTGCTAAGATACCGAGCTAGAAAGGCGGTATATGTGAAGTGTTGGGTGATGGAAATGAGAGTTATTGTGACTCCCACACTCCAGCTTCGGATAGGCCAAATGGCTATCCATTTTGGGCGGATTTGTGTTTATGTGCTTAGGGCCATGAGTGTCACTTATTTGTCTTGTTTGCCTAAGTTGTCGGGATGGGGCACGGGTCGAGATAACTCAGAAGTGCTACTCGAGATGAGGCCATATGATTGTGTGGGACCACGTCACTTGTTTGAATTAAGTGAATTAGATACAGGAATTCTCGATAAAGATAAGACCGATAATACCCAACCACAAGATAGAAACCAGTTGAATAACTCATGACTATGTCTCATAGGGAAGTAAGTAAACCATGAGACTTGTGTAGGGAATACGAGAAATAGGAGTAGAAATTGTATGGTAGGTGGCTTATAGAAAAGGTATGGGTCATAAGTTATATAATGGTACGATATCAGCATCCCACTTACTAAGTTGTGAGTTCGTCGGTGTTACCTTGATAAATGTATTCGCCTCTATAACATTGGGGGATTAGTAAGTGGTTTACGGAATCTCGACCAAGGATTTCAGACTAGAGCATCACAAGTAGGGTGTGACATGACTTTTTTTATCTTTCATTTGTTTTTAATAGGTCATCTTTCCACAACAATGGACATATGGTATTCATCCCTTCATCCCTAAAGTTTAGACAGTTGAAGGTATTTCACCGTATTACCTCATCTACTTGTGTAATTTCTTATACAAAATTATATCTAAGGTTTTAGTAAATGGTTTCAAAACTTTCATGATTTTTATTATATTGTGATAGATTGATTAATGATAATATTGAAATAGCTCATAAATTATTTAATTTCTTACCTTATAAAAAAAAAAGAGGGCAAAAAAGTGTGATGTGCCATTAAGTGGTAAAAGTGATTGTAAGGATTGAATGGAAGTTTCTAATAACTCTCTTATATAGAATGAGATTTGGATGTCAAACTGTTAACTAAATCTTTGGGTGTATTACTTTTTTATGCTACCGTTTGTTGATTAATATACAAAAGACACAGAAGATATAGCCAAGTCGAGGCATTAGAGAGAGACCCTCTTTCACCTATTCATTTATAATGTTAGTTGATGCTCTTTTTCCCTATGATAAGCGATGCATGTTTTATGTAGGAACTCTCTACTTTACATTTTCACATATATTTATTTATTTATTTTGTTGATAATGCATCTATGAACACCTTAACATATTACTAAAAACCTAACAGAACTTCTAGACATATATTGTATAGCAGTAGGCAAAGAGTGAATTGTGAGAAATTTGGTTTTATTTTTAGTGCTAATGCAAGAGTAGAAATTTTAGAAGAGAATAAAGGTGACACTCACAATGTATATTGGATTCTTCATATGTGGAGGAAGAATAAGAGGGAGACCTTCAATATATAGGATATGCGCAAAACTCTAACGAGAAGAGTGATAATCAAACATATATTAAGTAATATGTCAAATTATGTTATAAGTTATTTTTTTATATTCATGTATGATCCTCACTCATTGAGAAACTTAAAGAGAATCAAAGATGGATTCTAAGAATTTTCATTAATCAAATTAAAGAGTGGTACTAAACATTTGGGTCAAGTGAGCCAAGTGACATTTTAGTATAAACATTTGAAAAAATTACTAAAATAATTACTAAAATGAACATAGAAGGACTAAACCTGGGATGACAAGATTAAAAACATTGCACTCTACCAACCTAGCTAAAGAGACTTGTGATATTAAATCAAATAACAAAATATATAATAAAAATATATTATATACAAGAATAAATATAGTATTTATTAATATTTAGCCATATATAAAATATATTTATATTAATAAAAATATGTTAAATTATTAATACACTTTTATTTAATAAGATACAAAAAAGTATGGCATATAAAATCATATGTTTTATATTAATATTATTAAATAAATTTATTTTCTCCAATATTTATATAGATAATGAAATAGATTAGATTTATATAAGAAAAATAATAAAAATTATATTTATCATTATAAATGTCAAATAACAATAGCCATATCCAACATTTTCATGAAAATATCAACTTTGGTAGGAAAAGTTTCATGAACATATTTGTACAAATTTTAATGTTCATAAAAAATACCTTGAATAAACATTTATCATTACCACAATGCTAAGATTCTTATGCTAGCTGACTTGACAGAAAATGAAATTATTCAATATTATTAATATACAATATATATATACACAATATATATATAATTATATGTCATTTTTATATATTTTATCATATAAAAATATTATATAAATAAATAAATTAAGACATAATTTTATTGTAAATTTTAATAATTTTTATGTTGTCAAATAAAATTATATCAATTAACAATTTTTATTAATATAAATATATTTTTAGTAATACTATAACGTTATATATTAATAAATATTATATTTTTATATATAATATATTTTTATGCATCATATTTTATTATATATAATAAATATTATATACTTATCATATATTTATGATTATTATTAGTTGATATCACAAGTCTTTTAACTTAGTTTGTATAGTTCAATGCTTTTAACCATATGTTCACGCACACAATTAATTATTTTTTCATATTTTTTTCCTAATCACACAATTAGTTATTTTTTCATATTTTTTCCTAATCACCAATCCACGTCATCAATTGTCATTTCACAAAAAAACAATGACAGGCTTATGTGGCGAATGATAAATGTCTATTTATCTATTTTTAATAAAATCTAAAATTTTACCAAATGTATTCATTTTATCAAATATTTTGTAACAAATGTGATTTGTTTAAAGGTTTGGTATCATTAGTGTAAGTTGGCCAATTTTCATTACTTTAACAAGGGCAAGTTGATAAAAATTACATGAATACTCATCCGGCACCCTCACACACTATGGTTATTCATTAAGGATAGATATTTTGGTAAGTAAGACATATTTGAGGCTAGCATGGGATCACAACTATAGTGGTTGTAGGGATGGGGGAGAGTCCATATGGATCCCACCATTAAGAGGCCAACCGCTAGTGTTGGAGAGAGTCCCATATGAATCCTAGCACTAAGGGCCAACAATATGGACTCTATCTTCCTTGACTTGACTCAAATATGCACAATGATATATCATGCTAGATGGAAATGCAAATTAGAGTTACTCGAGGGAAAAGTTAGTTAAGAGGAAATCCAAGCCATCCGCCAAATTTGTCTAATTAACCATTTTGGAAGAGAATAGACTCAATTAGACTTTGCATAGGGGGAGTTATGTTGGGATCAACTTATACTTTTCTCAATGAGAAGTAAGTGTGATTTGCGTCTATTCATCATCCTCTTCACCAATACGGAAAAAAGGTATGTACGTAATATGGCATCTCACATGTAAATCAAAAGTAAAACAAACTAGGGGACGTGAGGAAACCCATTAGGTTTGTTTTGTAATGCTATTGAGTGTTGTTTACTTCGCTGTATGTCACTTGGGAGTTGATGTTACAGACAAAATGCTGATCAAAGGAGAACATATTAAATAAGTGGGAATGATAGTTATGTTTGTACATCTCAAAAGAGTGTAATATGGAAAACACTAAAAAAAAAGTAAATTTTATTGATAATATTAACCCGTCTCTAATGGAACTCGCAAGAATACAGAATCACAAGATTGCTACCCACACAAGACATCATTTGGCTCACTGCACTTCCAAGCATTGGAGACCACCAAAGCCCACAATCAAAATTAATTATGACAAATCATTCACCACCCCACACACGCCGCCTTATGGATTAAGCATGATAGACCTAAGGGGCACAATCAAAATTAATTATGACAAATCATTCACCCCACACACGCTGCCTTCTGGATTAAGCATGATAGATCTAAGGGGCACAATCAAAATTAATTATGACAAATCATTCACCACGCCACACGCCTTCCCGATTAAGCCCCATATAAAAGATCATGATTAAAGAATCCTCTAATATTGAGAGGATGACTTCCGGATAGGCTCCAAGGTAGTATATAATACAATTACATGAAAGGTATTGGCTATAAAATATATTATACATATTTTCATTATCCACCAAGGTCTATTTAATACCATGTTAGAGAAGATATTGTAGACCGATAAAGGATCAAGCTCATGTCTACTTAAAAACTATCACTTATAAGTAGTACTATCTTTCTAACCTTATAAACCCACAACACTTTTCTATATTATCCAATTTGGGATCATATTCTCAACACAGCATACTATTGAATTTTCTATATTATCCAATGTGGGATCATATTCTCAACACAGCATACTATTGAATAAATGAAGTAATGCTCATGAATCTTTTGAGCAAAAAAAATATATGTTTTTGGCAATTAACCCAAAGGAGAATTTTGCTTGGTAACTCATAGAAATTTAATAATTTATTGTTTAATTGAAGAATTTTGTACAATATTAATAAGTTATGGGCATATTTATAAATAGGGCAAATATATCATATATATTCTTAATATGATCTATTATGTACAATATTATATTTATAATATTCAATAAGGTATCAGAGGTAGGATTTTCTGTTATTTTCAAGTTTTTGCGGATCTGAAAGATCGAAGGAGTTTAAGACGGCTAAGGATGCGAAATAATTGAATTGTTGAAGGAGACAAAAAAATCTCTAAGATATGTTACCGTCCGGAGGTTCGACCAAGAGACCCAAAAGCCAGAAGGGATTTGAGAGAAAGGTTGAAAATATAAATAGCAAATGTTTCATTATATTGGATGAGAATAAGATCAATTATGGTAATCAAGTACAAATATTTGAATATTACATACAATCATGTAAATATTGGGTTATTGATTTTGGTGATTTAAGATATATGATAGGATCATTAGAAAAGTTTAATACATGTGATGAGTATACTCAAACTAATAAGAGAGTTATTTATAGCGTAGATTTAACATTACAATAAAGGTCTCGTTATATGTAATGGTTTGATTATATTATCGCATGTTTTGTATGTTCTCTTTTTTTCAATTAATCTATTATTAGATAGTAGTATCATTGATCAATTTAACTGTCATTTAATTTTTTATGGGAACATTTGTCTCTTTGTAGAGAGAAACACTAAGAATATACTTGAAATTATCAGCAAACATGGAAGATTGTGATATCTCAATAGAAGAATTGTGGATAAAAGTTTGAATGTTGTAGTTAATAGTAAATAAGAAGATAAAACAATGTTAGAACATTGTCGATTGGGACATATATTTTTTGAGAATCTTAGAAGGTTGAAATTAGAGCTCATGAGTAAAATAGAACACAATAAACTTGTTTGTAATGATTGTAAGTTTAAAAGTTATAATTCTACTTGATTAAGAGATATGGAAACACTTTTATTGTTTCACTCATATGTTTGGGGATCATTTCTAATTATCTCTACTAGTGGATTTAGATGTTTTATCACTTTTATTGATTGCCACTCTCGGATGACGTGAATATATTTGATAAAACACAAATGAGAAGCACTATTATGTTTCATGTATTTTATAACTCTTGTTTAAACAAATTTTAATGCCAAAGTTTGTACTATTAGAACAAACAATGATATTGAGAATGTGAATCGGAAATTTATGTCTTATCTATCTAGTAAGTGAATTATTTATTAGACTAAATGTATAAATACCCCTGAACAAAATGGTGTGACATAGAGGAAAAATCGTCATTTGTTAGAAGTTGTTCATTCTCTTCTTTTCAAGATTAATTTATCTAAGTATTTATGGAGTGAAGTCGTACTGACAACAATGTATTTGATTAATCAGATGCCCTCGCAAGTATTGAGCTTTATATCACCTTGTGAAGTATTGATGGGAAAAAAATACATAAATAGTCCCTTCTCGTGTGTTAGGATTTCTATGTTTTGTTAGAGATTATTGACCTTTGGTAAGCAAGCTTGATCCTCGTGCATTGAAATATATTTATGTGGGTTATTTAAGTACTTAAAAGTGATACAAGTGTTGGAGTTCAAGTGAGAAAAGACTCTTTGTGAGCATAAATGTGAATTTTTTAAGAATAAACTATTTGATAAGGAATTAACGCATTCTGCAACAGTATTACAATAATTGTCAATTTCTAAAATATGATAAATAAATAAATAAATTATCAATGATGAGAGTACTGAAAATATTATTGTAGGAGTGACTCTCTAATTTGGAGTAATAAATATGGAAAAAAAAAAGGACGAGCAACAATTGAATGTATATAACAACAGGAGTAAGGATTGTGGTAAGGGGAAGAAAGATTAGTTAGGTGATGGTGTGACACAAGTACAAACACTTACACCACAATCCATGCCCCTATATGTCCCAAGTATTAATCAACACTCTACTAAAGATCAACATCACCAGAAAGTAATAACTCTATACAAGAATAAATACTTATTCCACAATTCATACCTCTAGATTTTACTGTTATTTATCAACCTTATAATGGTTTATCGACGTTATCAGATGGTAATGATTATTTACCTATTATCATTAGTAGAGAACATAAAGCTAATGTAAGTAATCGTTCAATTAGGTGTGATTTTGAGAATGATATATCTAATTATTTTTTATATTCATTTGTTCTATCTACATAAAAATCGTTTATTGCATCACTACAGTCAGTGCACATACCAAAGAATTGACAAAAAGCTAAATGGGATTCGAAGTGCCTTAGAGCAGTACATGAGAAGAGGAAAGCACTAGAAAAAAAATAAAACGTGGGAACTTGCTAACTTTTGAATGAAAAGAAATGATAGGATATAAGTGGGTATTCAATGTGAAACAGAATGACAAATGATAAGTTGTGATGTACAAAGCATTATTGATGGCAAAATGTTATAGTCAAACATATGTAATAGACTATGATGAGACTTTTATACCAGTAGCTAAGATGGGCACTATAAGAATGCTTATTTCATATGTTGCTAATTTCGGGTGGACATTATATCAAATAGATGTAAATAATGTATTTTTACATGTATTTAATTGTAACACCGTGTTTTTAGTAACTAGAAAAAAAACATACTAGCACTAATGCACCAGATCCGATTAGAACTCCAAAGTTAAGCACCTATTGGGAAGTATTCATGTAGGGTTGCACCCTTTCAATAGTTGTCAAAACATATTTTTTTAGTAACCTAAAATTAAATAACATACCAACACTAATGCACGGGATCCCATTTCAACTCTAGAGTTAAGAGTGCTTGGGTGAGAGTAGTGCCTCTTGGAAAGTTATTTTTTTTAGTAACCCGAAATTTCGATTAAAAATATTTTATGAAATTATATTATTAAAACCCAATTGATATAATTGGAATAAATAAAATGAAAAGTGTTGTTTTGACTGAAATAAATAAATAAATAGTAAATTCCTTTAGATGAAAATAATGAGATATATATATATATATATATTTGGTTTAATTAGTATTAATCCTAGACCCGTAAATACCCATAAATACCTACATTTAATTATTGTAATTAATACCCATAATTTAATACCTATATTTAATTATAGAAATTAATACTAATAAATTCCCATCAATTTCCTAATTTAATGAAAATAAATAGCTCAATTCTACTCCTAGCTCATCCCTGAAAACTCCTCTCTCTCTAATACTCCATTTCCCGGTGAAGCTCGAACCAGAGCTTTTACTTAGGCATTTTTCTTAACCGCAGAAGGAGAGGTCGGGCTCTTTCGATTCTGGGGGAAGTCAGCTATCTGATAGCAACCTTCATTCAATCTGAGTATCGCTAAAGAAGCATTGACATAATCAAACAGTTTTATAGTTCCGATAGAACGAAGCTGCCCTGTTTCGACCTAGCTAAAATTGGTCGAATTCAGCACTACTATAGCCAAACCAAGCTTTCCCAACATCCCTACAACCCTTATACGACCTCAACGATGTTGAAAGGTCAATAATAGAAATTCTTGATACTTAAAAGTACTTTAGGAAGAGAGCTACCTTTCCCGATAGAAAGCTCAGACCATCACACCTCTAACGAGACAAGTGTGATCGGAACGTCAGCAAGAGAAAACTCGCGTTAACTCGGAAAACCAACCGTGGACAAACACATCACAGTTAATGGGTGAGTGGGCTAATTTACACTTCATACCTGGTTGGGATGATTAGCACTTTTATTTAAGGAAAACCTACTTACCGGTTGTGAGTGAGACTTTTAACACCATACCTGATTGGGATGATGAGCTAATTAAGCTAAAAACCACTTAATGGTTGTGAGGAGGCTAACTTACACTTCATACCCAGTTGGGATGATGAGCACCTTTTCTAAATTGGAAGCCACTATGAGTGGGACTTTTAACATCATACCCGGTTGGGGTGATGAGCAAATAAAGTTAAAAACCCCTTACCAATTGTGAGTGGGCTAATTTACACATCATATAGGTTGGGATGATGAACACTTTTATTTAAGGAAAACCTACTTACCGGTTATGAGTGGGCTTACTAACGTACTACATGGTTGGGATTATGAGCAAAATTTAAAGTTAAAAACCCATTACCAATTCTGAGTGGGATTTTATATCATACCTAATTGGGGATGATAAGTACCTTGAAATAAAAACTCACTACTTAGTGGTATTTTAAACATCATAACATAGAGGAGTGATGTAAAAATGATGCAAAAAAACTACTTCCACATCGTGGGTAGATTATACCCAGTTGGTATAATGAAGCTTCCTCGGAGGAAGTGGAAAACTCGTTCATCGGTAATGAGCGGAGATATTGTCATACCTGGTTGGTATTATGGATAGTTGAAATTTTATTTTTGTCGAAAGTGCACTCCCCTAACTATGTGCCACTGTTTAAACGATTTGGGAGACCTTCTTGACGGGAGCTTGAATAGCTATTATAGGCCGGATGCCTCGGTTTTGGAACTTGAGGTCTATTATGCCTAGTTTTAAAAATCTCGAATAGTGGGCCATAGGCTAGTGGGCACGAGCAGGAGCTTGTAAACAAACATGATATATGTGCCATAAAACTTTAATAAATAAGTTGTTTGGTCATGGTACCAAGACAGAACTGACATACCCAGTCAACTAGCGGCAATACGACATGACAAGTCAATGGACTAGTCAAGACAAACAGCTACATGTTGAATTGAGGGTCGGGGCCGTTGGACTAGTGGCACCACATATTATAAGGCATGATGTAAAATATTGATTGTGCATGCACTGTGACTACGGGACCATCAAGACACCCAATAGGGGTAGTGATGCATTTTAAGGGCCCTGGATGACCTAGTAGGTATAAGGGCAGTTCGTCAGACCAGGTGACCGTACGAAATTTGGAGTAGCATCAAGCGCATAAGATCGGGGTGGGAACGGGATGAGGCCTTTGTCCTTATACGAACATGGAGTATTTTTGGTTTGAGGATAGGACATCAAGGACGTTCACTCAGACTTCGGGTAGAAGTCAGAGACTTCTATCAGGGTGGATGGTAAAGACACTACGATCCACAAGTGGGTGCAGTTGGCATAACTGCATCTTGCGAATGTGTGTGTGATTGACCTTCATGATAAAGGATGTGTGTTGGGTGATAACACAACGTAATTAATAAGAAATGGTGAAAAACTGAGATTTTTAAAGTAAAGAAAATCTAAAGGAAATTAAGGAGCCTAACACACTCCAACTTGAAAATGTCACCCTCAGTAGGGTAAAAGTTTTAAAAACCAGTATTTGAGAAGATAATATTATTAAATGAAATAAGGAGTTTGGCACACTACGATTAAAGTTATTTTGTTTATGAAAACTCACTCCCAACCCCCGCTCACTGAGTTGTAGAACTCACGCCCTCCCTATTACCCTTTTCAGGAAACTAAGGGAAAACCAATCATAAAGACTTCCCTTTTCATGAACTATAAAATCAGGTATGTTTGTTTTTCAATTTTGTATAATGTTATTCCATGAAAGGTAAAGGTTTAAAGGATGTCTTACTCCTCCCGTGTTTAAAAGAAGGGAAACCCTTAGTAAACCGGGAATAGTGGGGGGTTGCTCATGGGGATCCGACCAAACCGAGTCGAGGCGTGACAACTAGAAACAAGAGTAAGTATATATGTAGATTTCACTTGGATTTGGTATGATAAAGACTAAGGGGAATGTATGTAGGTTAAAGAAATCTTTGTATGGACTTAAATAGTCACTAAGAGCATGGTTTGACTAATTTTGATATGTAATGGTCAAAATGGGTTACTGACAGTGTAACGGACACCATATGATTTTTTATCAATACTCTAATGATTAAGTTATTATTCTCGCAGTATATATAGATGACATTATCATAACTGGGATGATGGGGCTAAGATATTACACCTGAAAAAAATAACTAAGCAAAAAATTTGAGTTGAACGATTGCGTCCTCTAAAGTATTTTATCGGTATTGAGATCGCAATATCTAGAAAAGATAATTTTTTTCAAAGACAGTATATACTGGATTTACTCACTAAAAGAGTGATGTTAAGTTATTATCATTGGGATGATGGGGCTAAGATATTATACCTGAAAAAACAACTAAACAAAAGATTTGAGCTGAAAGATTGCGTCCTCTAAAGTATTTTATCGGTATTGAAATCGCAAGATTTAGAAAATACAGTTTTTTGCAAAGAAAGTATATACTGGATTAACTCACTAAAAGAGTGATGTTAAGTTATCGAACAACTTCGACACCAATAAAATTGAATAATAAGTTATGTGCTGACTTAGGTGACCTAGTTGACCTAGTTGATAAATAATAATATTAGAGAATTGTGGGACAATTGATCTATATATATCATAGAAGGCCTGGTATCACATATGCAGTTAGTACAAGACCTGATATCACATATACAGTAAGTATTGTAAGCCGATATATGCAAGGTCTCAGTATAGATCATTGGCATGTTAACATGAGAATATTGAGATATTTAAAATAGAGCACGAGTAATTCACTTTGGTTTAAGGCCTAATAAATTAGGATAGCTATGTGAATGATAGAAGATCTACCTCTTGCTATTGTGTGTTTGTTGGAGGTTGTCACGCCCTAACCCAGTTTAGTCGGATCTCCGTGAGCAACCCGCCACTCTTCCCAGTTTACTAAGGGTTTCCCCTCTATTAAACCTAGGAGGAGTAAGACGTTCTTTGAACCTGCACCTTTTTCCTGGAATGACATAAATCAAAACTGCATAGTATTTTAAATTAATCATACCTGTCTTGCAGGCGTTAAATTTTGAGGGTCTTTAAGGTCAGGTTTTTCCGGGACTTTCTGAAAGGGATATAAGGGAGGAGGTGAGTACGACTACTCAGTAAATGGGTTTTTCAAGAAAATATCTTTTAGGAAAAGAGTTGTATTGGAGTGTGTCAGACTCCTTTCTTTCCAAAGTCCTTTGAATTTCAAATCTCGGGTTTTTCCATTATTACCATGGTGTGTCATCACCCAACACACATTCTTTATCATGAAGGTTCAACACACATTCGCAGGCCAGTACGACCACTGAACCCACTTGTGGCTTCGAAGCAACTTTATCGGTCACCTAGATAGAAGTACGTCCACTTCTACCTTGATAATGAGCAGATGTCCACAACATCCGACCCTCAATCCCGAAATTGATTCTTCATGTCCATATGAGGATAGAGACCTCATCTTGTCCCCACCCTGGTCTTATGCGCTTGGTGCTACTCCAAATTTCGCACGGTTACCTAGTACGATGAACTGCCCTTATACTTACTGGGTCGTCCAAGGCCCTTAAAACGCATCACTACCCCTCATGGGCATCTTGATGATCTTGAAATCATAGTGCATGCACAAACAATATTTTTTTTATCATGCCATGTAATCTGTGGTGCCATTAGTCCAACGGCCCCGACCTTCAGCTCAACCTGCAGCTATTTGTCTTGATTGGTCCGGAGACTAGTCATGTCGCACTGCTGCTAGTTAACCGAGTGTGTCGGTCTTGTCTTGGTACCATGACCAAACAATTCATTTATTAAAGTTTTATGGCACATATCTCATGTTTGTTTATGAGCTCCTGCTCGTGCCCACTAGCCTATGACCCACTATTCGAGATTTTTAAAACCGGGCATAATAGCCCCCAAGTTTCAAAACCGAGACCCCCGACCTATAAGAGCTATTCGAGCTCCCGTCAAGAAGGTCTCCCAAATAGTTTAAGTATTGGCACACAGTCAGGGGAGAGCACTTTCGACAAAAATATATTTTTAACTATCAATTATACCAATCGGGTATAAGGACATCTCCGCTCATAATCGATGAATGAGTTTTCAACTTCCTTCGAGAAAGTTTCATCATACCAACCGGGTATGATCTACTTACAACCGATAAGTAATTTTTTTCGCATGATTTTCATATCACTCCTCTAAGTTGTGATGTTTAAAATACCACTTGATAGCGGATTTTCATTTCGAGATACTTATTATCCCCAACCGAGTATGATATAAAATCCCACTCACCCGTAACTGCTGTGAATTCCACTAGATCGGTTCCTTGATTTCACGCGAGCTTGTCCTTACTGGTGTTCTCGGTGCTTCATGTCCCTACATGATATGAACATCTCGATTTATTATCTCTCGGACTAATAGCCTTCATTCATTCCAAATGAATGAGAAAAACTAAACTTTCATTTAATTACAATTAGGTCCCTAAAGTTATTTTTCTTTAACTTTAAGTCCCTAAATGCCAATTTTCCTTCAAATTGAGTCCCAAAATTTTAAAATTCCCCTTGGGACCTCAATTTATTCAATTTCACAAAAAGGGGTTTAATTTCCTAAATTTCCAATTTGGTCCCCAACTTTTCCAAAATTACCATTTTGCCCTTCCTTTACAAAAATGGTAAATTTTACCCCAAAAATTCTAAAATTCCTCAATTGGCCCTCTAATATTTTTATCATACCCAATTGACCCTCAATTTTAGAAAATTTCATTTTGGTCCCTCGAATTTTTCGAAAATACCCAAATTTTCCCCAATTTCAACTCTTTAACACAGCCAAATTTGATTTTATCAAATTGACCAATCAAACACATCTAATTGTTGAAATTGAAGTTGAAATTGAGTTTCTCCATGCTGATACGATTGTAGAGAGAGCTTTGCCGAAAAATAGAATGTAGAGAGAGAATGCTTCGATTTCTTACCAGTGAGGGCACGACGGACTGAGCTTTCTATCTAGACAAGTAGCTCTCCTCTAGAGATTCTTCCTAGGATAAAAAATTGACATCAATTGATGCCACATTGGATTAAAATTTCATCATTGAAGTTCGGCCGACTCTCTCTTTAACACCGATCAGAAATTGCAAAGGGGAGCCGAATTGACTAACCTTTCGGTCCTAATTTGATCGTGGAAGGGCTGAGGAGGTGTAGGGAGGACTTGGTTTGGCCAGAGGAGGGCTCAAATTGACCAATTTCAACTCGACCAAAACATGGCAGCTTCGGTCCGTCGGAGCTGTTTCACTATTCGATCATGTCGACGCTTCTTTGACAACTCTCGGAGTGAATGGATGCTACTACCGTATAGCTAACTTCTCCCGGTTCTAAGGAACTCGAACTTACCTTGTTTGGCTCAGAAATGACCCTATATCAGAGCTCTAATTTGAGTTTCGCCAAAAAACTAAGCAATTGATAGAGAGTGAGCTTTTCGGGTGTGGAGAGGATGAATGGGGAGGGGTCTTTATATAGGAAGCTAAGGGACTTTTTGGTCGTCCGATTGGCACCTTTATTATAGGCATTGATGGCTGAAAACGTATTTAACGGAGACGTTTCCTCTTCAACAACGCTGATTCGATTTTTCGGTGAGTGAACAGTGTTGTCATATGAAGGAAGAAAACAACACTGCTCCGAACCGGACCGGACCGGTTCGAATCGGGTTTGAAGCTTAAACCGGCCGGTTGACCCCTCATTCGATCGAGTTTTTCAAATCTAAATTTATCTAAATTTATTTTCTATCTAATAGTGAACTCAAATCTCAAATTTGAATTATTTAATTCCCTAAAAAAATGAATTTAGAATTTGGTTTAACAGTAGTTCAAATCGGTCCAAACCGATTTGGATCTGGTTCACCTGAACTGATTTGGTTTTCATCCCTAATTCCTACACAATTCCATTTCCATTTCCTTTATAACTACTTGGTCACTTATGGTACACAAAATTCCCAGTTTACCATTTTTTTTATTGATTTAAGTTTATAAACCAACTCGGTATTTAAACCGGTTCACCCAAACCGATCTGGTTTTACTCTCCCACTTTGTTCTAATATTTTTTTTCAAGATTTATAAATGTTTTTGTATTACAGGGATAAATAAATTTCTTGGTTGACCTATTCTCTATCGGTTATGGTTCACAATTCAACTCGGTTTATAAATAGGTTCTATTCAGTTCGGGCCCGATTCTCGTGAACCGATCCAATTTTTGTTCCTCATTTCGCCCTAAGGTTCTTTTTCAATATTTATTAACCATTTTGGATCAATTGAAAGTTATAGATCATCAATTTGCCTTGTTTTCCAATAATCAGGCTTATAAATCGTTTTAATTTTAAAAATTCAAAATTAACCGATTTTTTCTCTAGTTTTCTCATTAATTATATTATGTAATAGTAAAAAATAAAAAGTAATGTTCCGATTATAAGTAAAGTATAGATTAATAATTCAAAATATTTGTAACATAATTTAGATAAAAAAATTTAATAATACAGTTTCACCTATTTAGATAATAACTTATTAAGTTGTAGTGAGATAATAAATTTATTATAAATATTGCTAACAAATGAATATAATATAAATAAATATTTAAAAATTGATCAATATTTTATCAAATAAAAAATTAATATAAAGTTGAGTTATAATATATAAATACTACCGTACAAATAACAAATTTAATAATTAAAATTTTAAGTTCTAAAAAATAGAATAATATTTGTAAAAATATAGGAATAGTAAAATAGGATGTGTGTAATATTTATAAATAATGTAAATATATTATATATATTTTTTTAATATAATTTATTATTTAAAGTATTATATTTCTAATATTAAATAAACTTCAACAAGAATATCAACAATAGGACTATCATTCTATTAAGTTTCATTTGCAATTTTATCTTTTTGAATTCACCTGACTTGTTGAATGTAAAAAGGGAAAAAAAAGGAAATAGAGAGACCTTCACCGTATTGATGGAAAAAGTTGGACTGCATACACTTAAACTTACCCAGCGAGTCCTGTTAACCTATCACTTCCCAAACAACCTGAATTTTCAACTTCTATGATCTTGGGACTTGCCGCCAAAACAATTTCTGCAAGAAACGAGCTTCAGCAGAGAACCATGCTTCCTCCTCGCTCGGATTTTCAATGGGAAAAGCTGGCAGATAAGAAAATGAATCCAGAAATCATATCAGAATTTGATCAAAAGAATGAGATCATGAAGGTAGATAGGTATCAGTTTCTGTTTGTCCTAGAAGATGATTCCAATGTCCCCTTCATCTGGTATATGAAAGTTCTTCGGGATTCCTCCTCTTTATGGATAAAGAATGAAATAGGGATCAGGATAATTTTTATATTGAAGGCAACAGATCACCTTGCTGCGTGTTGTTCGGGATGCCTCCTTGAAGCAGCCGAGCTGACTCCTCAATTTTGGCTCATCTCTCCTGCAAATTTAATGAAGGGCCCATTGAAGCTCTAACCAGGAGAGAAGAGTGAGTTTAAACAATAACAGCACTCACAGATTATTTTCCATGAGAATCTTGGCCATGGAAAATGTTTTCCCTGTCGACCCAGAGCTGCACAAAAAGTTTCTTCCTCCCACCCACTGAATCACATCAGCCAAGGAAGCTTTCCTTTTCACGATGCTCTTATTGACATTTCTCCTCTTCACATCGGAAGATGACACTTTTGTATGTGATGATTCTTCTCCTGGAGCTATTTTATCAGCCCCATTGGCTCTTGGAGGATCCAAGGCATCTAATTTGTTCCATCCTTGCTGCAAGAAACCATCTTTTCGAACAGAAAGAAGAGGTGCAAGTGCCCCCATTCTGATGTCCTTGGAATGGCTTGATATTTTGAGTGTGACGGAGGAACCTAAGACAGTCTGGAATGCTTGCATTATGTGTTCTTGGAACTTCTCAGCCTTCGCCTTAGCTTGTTGTGAACTGAAAAGTAACTGCACATCTGGTGCTGAAATAAAAGATAGTTTAAAGGAAAGAAAGGTAAGACTACTGAACCCAGGTACAACAGGTATTCTCCTAAAGTGCAGCACTTTCAAAGTGTCATTCAGTTCTTTATTTGGTCTTTGTAGCATAAGGATGGAGAGCAATATAAAACTGACTTTATAATTTTGAAATATGCCATTTTATCAGATCATGACAGAAAGATTGGGTCATCATAATTTCATAAAGGAATCCTCCATTTGTGTGGTAGATGGATTCAAGATATCAACTGAGGTGATGCATGGCCTAGTTAAACTGATCTTCTATGATAAATCTGTTCCAAGTATGATCTCACAAATGAAAAGTATCTCTAAACTCATCCAAACAAAATAATAGAGCTACTAATTAGGTTGTAGTATAATTATGATATATCAATTACCTACAGCAAAATTGACAGATAACAGCCTTCCTTCCTGGAGCATAAATTCCTTCACTCCAGCAATGTGAACCTTATCAATAACTCTTGACCATATGTCATGGATACTCATGTTTTCCGTGGCAGAGAATGACGCCTCTGCTGTATCACTGCCTATTGGGTTTAACATATGCTTCATTCTCGGTTTATTTCCATGACCTCCGGATGGACTCCCAGTGTGAGCACTCCTATTACAGTCACTGAGCAGCCATCCCCTACCATTTTCACTCATGACGACATGCTCTGGGCTGCCCTGTCGTTTAGATTTGAGGTCTGCAAGGTTGCTTGCATCCAAAGGGCTACGACTAAATCTATAATCAACTGAAGAATTTGATTGTTTGTTGGGTGTGAGTTGGAGTAAGGTGGCTGCAAGCAATGTCATTTTGTCATTGTCTAATCTCAGCATTGTCTCGGCTTCCAATAGAGTTTTTAATGCTTGACGCAATCTCTCCATTTCTTCTTTTGATACTGCATACAAAAAAGACACCACTGTCAAAAGGAAATGATATCACTAGCCTATAAACAAGTATAGATGGAAATTTCTTCAAACTGATCTTTCACGATGATTGATCACCCTAGTTCCAGTGACAAGAAAGTTAAATTGGCCTAGTAATTGTTGGGTGTAAATAACCAGGTTTAAATCATTAGAACATTTACATTGAAACTAGAAATGTTAAGAGAAATGATTGTTTTCAACTGCCAAGTGCAGCATTCATCAACGCTAGAATTCATTTTATTTGATATTTTCTCTGATCATAATAAGCTAAGTTGGGAACTGAACTTCACAAGTTTTTGAGTAGAGGGACGAGCTAGAGCTATTCAACAATAATCTCAAAAGTCAAAATGAAGAGAATGGAAAAATCTCTCACACCAATCTCAAAAGAGAAGAAGAGTGTACTAAACTTACATGGTACACACTGAAAGAACTTCCTTCTGTTCCTTTCTGTTGTAAGATCATAAGCACCAGAAATTATATTTGTAACAACCATAGCAAGCTGTGACATCAAGGCCAATGGCTCCACTCCTGTTTCTAGTAACACCCTCAAGTTTTTTACTGTGTTAACTGTGTCTGTAGATAATGCTGAGTCAAGAAGATCCACTAGTTTCTCGTCAGAAATAAGCCCAATCTAGGAGAACCAGAAGAAAGCAAAACTATATGTTAGATAAATAATTTAACTGTAATCTTGCAGGATATAGCCTCTAATGGGATTAAAAAAGAAACTTCTCTTATATAAAAAAATATTTTGCATTCTCTCCGTGATTCTAGGAACATTCTCTTCTCTTCTCTTCTGTAATTATGTGTGTGAAGTCTGAATTCTACAAAGGTTGAATGCTTTTTGTCAACATTATGAGATATGGTCTCAAATCTGAAACAGTGTAAAGTAGAAGGCAGATCTGAAGGTGGGGGTGATATGTTCCTCACCTGCACATTATGGCCCACGCTAATACTACAATCTATCTTGTTGAACTTATCCCCTGGGTGTCTTTCATGGGAAACAAGCCAAATGTAAAGAACTGAAAGAATATTTTTCCTATGAACATGTCTGTCCATAGCATTCCCACGTTAGTTGTTCAAAAAGAAGACGAGTTGCTTCCCTCAAATGCTTTCATTTCACTGAGTTCCGAGTCCCAATGAAGCACATAAGAAATTACAACCATATCTTTCTTTTTTCTATAGAGAAACTTCTTCCAGTCCTTTTTTTTTTTGCTCAGATACTTAAGTTTTGCTAACACAAGGTCTAGAAGATATTGAAGTGAAGTAGCTCTACGAAACTTAATGCTATATAAAGTTGGAAAATGCATTATTCGGGAAAAATTAGATTCACCCATTATTCGGGAAGATATCTTTAACTGCACAAGATATCATCTTAGTTAAAGGTCAGCTTCCATTCACCCATATATCATCAGTATATATTTCAATAGAGTGAATTATATAAAACATCTTTTTTTCTTACTATGTTCTTATATTTGATCAATAAGTGCATTCAGTAAGCATGATGCATTCATTATACACCATTAAATAACGAGAATGAAAAATAGTGTTACCTGTTCAACAAGGGAAAAAGAAATAACTTCGAACAAAATAGAGCAAGAAAACAAGATGAGTAGTAGCTCACCAGTTCCTGAACCAGTGTAAGTGAGATTCTCTCCCCAAGCAAGCTCAATTGGTCTAGAGTCATAAGAGCCTCTCTCAAGGAACCACTAGATCTCCAAGCAATAAGCTTCATTGCATCTTCTTCCACATCTAGATGCTCCTTACTCGAGACCCATTGTAGAGTAGACATAATATCTGCATCCTTTAGCTTTGGGAAGAAGAATTTCTGGCAACTTGATATTATTGTGTGGGGCAAAACCTTGAGAGTGGAGCACACAAGGATGAACACCACCTTCCTTGGAGCCCATTCAATGAGTTTCAATATAGCACCCCAGCAATCTCTAGAGAGAGCATCACAGTCATCGAATATGACTACCTTGTACTGGGAACAAGACGAAATTGAAACTGCCATCTTGTTTAGAAATTTACTGATACTCTCACAATGGAAGCTGCTAATAGGTTCCACCTCTATGACATTCTGGTTCTTGCCTGGGTAATGGCCATTGCAAGAACTGCAGAATCCACAGGGCTTTGGTTTCTCACAGGACTGACAATTGAGGGCCCGCGAAAAAATTCGAGCACAGGATGTCTTTCCTGTTCCATGTTGTCCATAGAACACATAAAGTTGGCCAATCTTCTGCCACATAACAGCATTGGACAAGGCCTTCACAATGAGATTCTGCCCCACAAGGTCCCTGAATCGTCTTGGTTCATACTTCTGGATTAGATTGTGCTGGAAATTCCTCTGAATTGTACACCTGATAAGATCATTAGATTTGGCAGCACAAGAGTGGTCAGACTCCAGATCATTCTTCAGAAAGTAATCAGCAAAATTCCTGAATTCCTCCGAATAGTCATGTATCCTCTTACAACATCCTAAATAACCATCCAAATGAGGCGAGGCATCTATCTTTGATTTAGAAGATCCATACATATTATCAGGAGTTACTGGAAGATCAACACCAACCCTTCTCGTCTCTGAATGGCCACTTGATAAGCACCCTGCATAGTCAAGGGTACTTCTTCCCCTCTGATGATTCTTTGACAGATCCCAGGGTATCCCACAACCATCTCTCGATGTCCTAGAGCTGTTATTCTTCTCTTGATGCTCTTCTTCTTCTTCTTCTTCATTATCCTTTTCATGTACTAATACTTCTTCCTCCATGAGATGGCTCATATGTATGAGTCTCTGACCATGAGAACTAGAGCCACTGAGCGACATGTTTCTAACTCCCATATGTTGAGAAGCCACCCAGGCCTGAGGTCTCCATGATGTGCGGAACTTTGGTCTCTTTCCCTCGTTCGCTAGACAAGTACATTTACAACTACCAGATTCTTGTGCTTTTCCATCTGATCTCAAAAGGGCACGTTTAGGATGAATATTTGGGTGGTCATCAATATCAAGCCGCACATCATTCAGCTGATTCACTATTGTCTTAAATTGAGGGCCATGAACTTGCTTCCCTTTCTGTCTCTTCTTCCTCCATATAGAATCAGATTTTCCCGAAACAATGCAGTGAGAAGATTCTTCCTTAGAAGTGATGTGTGAAGATCCCAGAGGTGAAAATTGAGGAGAGTTTCCCAGAAACCTCCTCCACTGCCTTGACCTTCCAGTCCCAATAGATCTTCTACCGTCCTGAATATTGTTACTGCCTTGCTTCTCACACTTTTGGGGAAGAACGTCAACTGATTGTGGATGCCCTGAAATTGTGCTAGCTGATGGGTCCCATAATGAGTGAGATCTCTGCATGCGGTTCTTCAAATGGATGTAGTTTGTAAAATGGATGTGATCCCGGAGGTGACCATTGATATCTCCATTCACATCCTTAAGGATTCCACTCCGAACAGGCTCAGCCATGATCAGATTCAGAACAACAACTGGCCCAAACTTTGAACCTTCCCAGGTGATAATAGAACAATTTACCTAATGAACCAGAAGAAATCACACATCTATGTAATTTCCTGACAGCACGAACTCGGTACAAACTCACACAGAAAATCCTCTAAAATGGAAAAATTATAACTGCCAACCACGAGATGAATCGAACAAATTAGGAAGGAAAAGACGAACCTACCTGCTTCTCCTATCGGTTAACAGTTCACTGCGAATCAACCGTCTGGAATTCAACTCAAATGCAAGCCCTCATTTGCTCAGCTATAAACATGAAAACAATCCCTCTTTTAAAGGTTATGGATACTGATAACCCACCTTCATCACCCTGTGAAAGACCATAAAGGTCCGAACCTTTTCAGGGAAACGAGACGTTAAGAGCAGCTTGCTCGCAAGTATCGACAGCCAAGAACCCAGAAAAGGTTTCTGAGGATCTCAAGAGGGAAGAGGGGAATCAAATTAAACACCAGCCTGAATTGGATGAATCAAAGGGCTCGGGGAGCAAAAGTTGATGCTCTTTTGGCCGTTCGTTAGATCCTTTAAACCCAACTTCACATGAGCTTCATGAGGTGAGGTTCCCTTTGAAGAAACCAGAAAGTCCCACTCTTTTTTGCATAAAAGAGAATCTTTGCAACAGTAACTGCTGCGGGAGACAATACGTCAGGGTGAGATGGATGGAGAATCTATGAGTCATTCAGCAGATAAGTAAGGGAGGGATGGGGGACGGGAGACTGAGAGCGCATGGGGTGAAGAGATACGTTTGCATGAGGACACGCACGTCGTGCCTCGCCCCTGCCCAGGTCCGAGCTGCTCTTTTTCCTTGGGACATCCAACCGGTTTGTCCGATTGTTTGGAGTTTATGGCTAAAGAATGATGTAATTTACTGCGTATTTTTATATTATAATACCATTAACTCTAGTAAGAATAAAAATAATTGAAGATATATTTATATAATATTCATATTTTCTTTTTATTTATTAAGAAAATAAATAAATTACATCTATAATATTAAATATTTGTAAAGATGATAGTTTTATATATATTTTTTTATTTAGTGATATTTTTTTGAACTAAATACATTTATAGTATTAAATAATTTTAGAAAGTAACAATTTTGTATCAAATATTTTAAAATTACTTTTTGATGTAAAAAATTTAATAAAATAGACACATTTAATGTAAGAAACAAATACTAAATGTGTCTATTTAAAAAATGATACCAAAACCAAACTGTCATTTTTTCAAATATCTAACATTAAAAAAACATTTTTAAAATTATTTAATATTAAGATATCATTTGATACAAATGTACGGAAAGTGTAATTTACATTTAAGAAGATGATGTCACTTTTATAATTATTTTCTTTTAGTTGGGTTGGGTCGAATTGAAATTAGAAGTCATAAATCATAATAAATTGATATAGTTGGATTCTGACAAATTGAAATGGGGAGTCTGTGGCACATGGCAATAAATTCAGGTTGTAGCTTCAATGATAAATGATAAATATAACAGTAATAGAAAAGAAAAGATTAGAATAAAGCCCCGCTCGTGGCTTTAATAAATAAAAAAATTGTGATTCAAAACTATACCAATCCTTAGGTCATTTATTGTTTGTAATCATCTACATAATCATCTTTAATATTTTTGGTTACATAAACATGAAGAATATGGAAAGAAATAATAAATAGGGCTATCTTCCCCGATAAAATTTAAAGCAATAATTATTTTCTTGAGTAAAATAAATAATATATAAAAAGTTTGTAAAAATTTGAGTTGTACGTAAAATTTATTTAATGCAAGAGAACAAATGAATATGTGCAAGTGAATAAAACCACAAGAAATGACAAATAAATGTATAAAATTCTTAATAATCAATTGCCTCCAGCTATATTTTCCAAAGATTTAAAATAATTAATTGTGATCTAGGTTCAACCAAATCTCTCTAGTAAGTAAAATAAGTTTGAGAAATTTTAAAAAATTAAATCTCTCTAATAAGAAAAATGAATTTGAGAAATTTTAAAAATTGATGGCAAATAAGTGCAATAAGCACCACTAAGGTAACTGTTTTGAAAACAAGGTAGCACAGGGCCATTTTTGTAAATTCGGAGTTGGCAAGTATCATTTTATGTTTTAAGAAAAATATTGTAATAATTAGAAAATTTAATGATAATATAGGCATTCCAATAATAAAGTGCGGGTGGAGGTCAATTCTACCAGGATAAGAAAAATACTTACTTTCTATCACACTCAAACCCAAAATTTAAATAATTGGCTAGATTCTCCCAATTTCTTAAGATGGAAATACGTCTAGATCCTTATTTTTGGAAATTTTTTTAAATATTTGTGTTAGTTTTACACACTTGGATATGAGTAATTTATACATATTTTTTATAAATAATATTGAGTCGATTAGTAAGAGCATTCCCCTTTAGGACGGCTTAACTGGGATTCATTTTTCTCTATCGGGCCTTAATTTACTCTTAATCTTGAAATTTGCTAAACATAAGTCATATTTGTAATTATGCCTCAATTTCTCAAAATATATATTCTTAGGACTTTGTATTTTTTAAATTTATAAATAAGTCCCTAAAATTTTTTATATTTTTCAATTGGATCCCCACATTTTTTTATATTCCTAAACTTTTTTTATTTCCATTTGAATCCCTAAAATTCACTTTATTTTCAATTGGGTTCCCAAAATTTTCAAAATGGTTCCCAGGCATTAGTTCCTCTTAGAACCGCATGTAAACTTCCAAATTTCAGCATTAACATGCTTTTAATTGTATTCCTCATTTCCCAATAATCATTCCAAGATTTGAATGGAACGATTTGGCATAGAAATGACTAAAAGCAAAACTTTACCAAAAACTATTTCTAAAGAGAGTTTCGA
The DNA here is from genome assembly GCA_030064435.1 of Trapa incisa. Lineage (NCBI taxonomy): Eukaryota > Viridiplantae > Streptophyta > Magnoliopsida > Myrtales > Lythraceae > Trapa > Trapa incisa. The sequence goes on along the minus strand of CM057775.1, from coordinate 8,836,863 downwards.
TTTGTTACTTGTGACGATACATCGTTCGAAGTTGAAGACTAGGTTAGAAAGCTTGACTCAATGAGAATCTCCTAGGATCAAGGGGTGGCCCAATTTGTGGTCGACATGCCAGTAATTGAGTTTATATGAAATTCGGTAAAAATGAAAATAATTCCAAGTTTTCCAATGGACAACAATGAAGGAACTTACCAAGGTCGTGTGGGGAAGACTTGATAACGCCTAAGGGGCTCTAGGGACTTGACCCATGTAACATAGTGTTCGTAGTTAAACTCGAACCAAATGTAAACTAGGATAAAACATAAACTAAATCGGGAATCGATTCAAACAAGGATCATGAAATGAAGTCAACTCATATTGACGAAGATCCAAAACAATACAAAAAAATCATAAACTTTGATGAGAGTAGTTTGAGGTCACCAATACATATAAAATGAATTTAAAGATTTTTTAAAATTTTAGAAACTAGAAAACTGGTTAAACTAGGCCTGAACCAGTTGAAAGATAATTTTGAGTAATGGAAATTCAGTTTAATTGAATAAGTCAACAAACCAACTAGGTCAACGCGAGTATAACATATCAGACAACCACACTACCCTAGTCAATAGGTCATGTTAGTAGACACGACCAACCACCAGATAACACATGGAAAGTACACCTAGTCAGTAGACAACTAATGTGATATGATACGCTAACCAATTATTATGTGTCATGTGAAAGACATTTACGATTAACGAAAAGGAATCTCCACCAACATGCCACAACAACTAATATGACCAATTAGGGTGTGCTACATTGAGACCACATTGAGTTAGCATACAACTAATATGTATAAATGAATTAACAAATCCACAAGTAACACGTGGCAGTCAACAGTCAACTAAAATCTAAGTGAGTTTGATTATCATGTCAGATGATGCGAGCTGTAAACCCCGTCCTTTAAAGGTAAGAAAACTAGGGAAAGAGCTGATCAACCTGAGTGAGAAAACTGAGTTGATTTACAAACCACAACCAATAAGGAAAGGGTAAAAAGTGAAATTTACAAATCTCGAGTGACCTAAATAGTCATAAAAGTCATGCAAAAGGACTTTGGGATGAATGGGAGGAGAAGACCAGATCGGTTCGGGTGAACTGGACCTGAACTAGATTGAACCGGTTTGAACCAACATTGAACTAATTTCTAAATTCATTTTTCTAGATAGCTTAAAGTATTTAAATTGGGGAATTGAATCTACCATTGGATAGAGAATGAACTTAATTGAATTTAAAATTTTTTAATTTTGAAAAACTCGGTCGAATTGGGCCTGAATAGGCCAGTTTAAGCATTAAACTCAATTCGAAATAGTGTCATCTTCTTCCTTCAAATGACAACATTGTTCACTCACCGAAAAAATGAACAGTGACGGTGAAGATGAACAATTTCCATTCAAGGTGTTTGAAGACATAAATGAATGCCATAAAGGTGCCAATCGGACGACTAGAGAGTCCCCGCGCTCCCTATATAAAGAGCTCCTCTCCATTCCTCCACCTCACACCTAAAAACTCCTCTCTCTCTACTGCTCCAATTTCTGGTAAAGCTCAAACTAGAGCTCCGACTTGGGCATTTTTCTGAGTCTTAGAAGGTGAGGTCGGGTTGCTTGGATTCGGGGATAAGTCAGCCACTTAACGATAGTCTCCATTTGCTCTGAGGATCATCGGAGAAGTGTAGACATAATCAAACAGTGAAGCAGCTTCGACGGACCAAAGCTGCCATGTTTCGATCGAGCTGAAATCGGTTGAATTTAGCCCTCCTCCATCCAAACCAAGCTCTCCCAACATCCCTACCACCCTAAGATGACCTCAATTGAGCTAAAATGTCATGCCCTGACCCAGTTTGGTCGGATCCCCATGATCAACCCGCCACGCTCTCGGTTTACTAAGGGTTGATTCTTCATATAAACCATGAGAAGTAAGGCATCCTTTAAACCTACACCTTTCTTGGAATAACATAAATCAAAACTGTACAAAATTTTGAACTTAACATACCTGTCTTACAGGTGCGTTAGCTAGTGGTCTTTGGGTAAGCTTTCTGGGATTACTTGAAAGGGGTATAAGGGAGGGGTTGAGTACAACTACATAGTGAATGGGACTTCAAAATTTAACTTTTAGGAAAAATGTTTGAATTGGAGTGTGGTAGACTCCTTGCTTTCTTTAAATTTGCTCATTTTCAAATCTTGGTTTTCATAACCATTTCTCATTACCACGATGTGTTTATTACCCAACACACATCCTTCATCATGAAAGTAAAACACACAATCGCATGCTAGCCCATCCACCAAACCCAATTGTGGCGTCAGAGCGACTTTACCGGCCACCTAGATAGAAGCACATCCATTTCTACCCTGAGAATGAGTGGATGTTCACTACACTCGACCCTCAATCCTGTAACAAATCTCCATGTTCGTATAAGAACAGCGACCTCATCCTGTCCCCACCCCGAACTCATTTGCTTGAAGCTACTTCGAGCTTCGCAAGAATTCTGGTACGTCTAACTGCCCTTATATCCACCAAGTCGTCTAGAGCCCTGGGATGCATCACTACCCCTCTTGGCATCTTGAAGGTCCCATAACACAGTGCATGCACAATCAACAGTTTTTTACACAATGCCATATAATCTGTGGTGCCACTGGTCTGACGGCCCCGACCCTCAACTCAACTTGGAGCTGTTTGTCTTGACTAGTCCGAATACCTGTCATGTCGCACTGCCACTAGTCCATCGAGTATGTCAGTCTTGTCTCGGTGCCATGGCCAAACAACTCATTTTCTTAATTTTTCATGGCATATTAATCATGTTTGTTTATGAGCTCTTGCTTGTGCCAACTGGCCTAGGGCCTACTATTCGAGATTTTCAAAATTGGGCATATTAGTCCCGAAGTTCCAAAACCGAGGCCCCTGGCCTATATGAGCTATTCGAGCTCCCGTCAACAAGGTCTCCCAAAATATTTAAGTAGTGGCACACTATAAACCCTGCACTTTTGAGTTAAGAAAAATCGGAAAAAGAACCGGTCTAACTGAGTAAGAATACTAAGCCGGTTTACAAACCCGATCATATGGGAACCAAGCAATTTGGAAATATACAACTTCCGGATGATCCAAAGGGTTCATTAAACCTTGAAAAAGAAACTTAAGACAAAATTAAAGAGAAAAACCAAATTGGTTCAAGTGAACAAGATCCCATAAGAACTTTGAAGTTAAGTGTGCTTGCTCGAGAGTAGTGTGAGGATGGGTGACCTCTTGGGAAGTATGATTTTTTTTGTAAACCGAAATTTCGGTAAAAAATTTTTATGCAACATACACATGAATGGCTATAAATTAATATATATTTAATTATTGTAATTAATACCAATAATTTAATACCTAAATTAAATTATTTGTATAGTTGTAAACCCCGCACTTTTGAGTTAAGGAAAACTGATAAAAGAACCGGTCAAACTGAGTAAGAAAACTGAGCCGGTTTACTAACCCGATCATATGGAACCAAGCAATTTGGAAATTTACAACTTCTGGGTGATTCAAAGGGTTCATTAAACCTTGGAAAAGAAACTTAAGATAAAATAAAAGAGAAAAACCAAATTGGTTCAATTGAATAAGATCCCATAAGAACTCTGAAGTTAAGTGTGCTTGCTCGAGAGTAGTGTGAGGATGGTTGACCTCCTGGGAAGTATGAATTTTACACCTATATAAAGAGGTCATCCCCATTCATTCTCCTCACACCTAAACACTTTTTTCTCTTTCTCTACCGCTCCATTTCCCAGTGAAGCTCGAACCAGAGTTTTGACTTAAACATTTTTCTTAACCTCGGAAGGAGAGGTCAAGCTCTTTAGAATTGAGGAGAAGACAACTATCTAATAGCAAACTCCAGTCAATTCGAGAATCGCTGGAGAAGCGCCAGCATGATGGAACAATGAAGCAGCTCCGACGGACTGAAGCTGCCCTATTTCGTTGAAGCTGAAATCAGCCATTTCGAGCCCTACTCAGACCAAACCAAGCCCTCCCAACACTTCCTTAGTCCTCTCTCTCTTGGCCGGTCCTAGAGAGAGAACCGACAAAATTTCAATGATGAAATTCTAACTCAATTCGGCATCAATTGATGTGATTCTTGATTCTAGGATGATCCTTAAGATAAGAGCTATCTGCCCAGATTGAAAGCTCAGACTGTCGTGTCCTCACCGATGAGAAATCGAAGCTTTCTCTCTATATAATTTATTTTCTAGTGAAGCACCATTTAAGCTCGTTCCGACATTAAAATCTATGATTCAAAGTTCCTTAGAATCGTATGAACATACAGGAACTTAATTTCACCTCCAATTTCAACAATTAGAGGTGTTTGATTGGTCAATTTGATGAAATCAAATTCGGCAGTGTTGAAGAGTTGATATTGGGGGAAAAATTGGGGGAAATTTGAGGATTTTTGAAATTCGATGGACCAAAATGAAATTTTATGAAATTGAGGGCCAATTGGGCATGAAAATAATGTTGGAGGACCAATTAAGAAAGTTTAGAATTTTTGGGGCAAAACTTACCATTTTTGTAAAGGAAGGGCAAAATGGTAATTTTGGAAAAGTTGGAGGACCAAATTAGAAATTTGAGAAATTAATCCCCTTTTAGTGAAATGGAATAAATTGAGGTCCTATGATAAATTTTAGAAGTTTTGGGACTCGATTTGAGGAAAAACTGGCATTTGGAACTTAAAGAGAAATAACTTTAGGGACCTAATTACAAATAAATGAAAGTTTGACTTTCTCATTCATTTGGAATGAATGAAGGCGATTAGGCCGAAGGATAATGAACCAAGATGTTCATTTCGTGTAGGAACACGAAGTATCAGGAACGCCAACAAGGACAAGCTCGCATGAAAACCAAGAACCGTTCTAGTGGAATTCACAGCATTAACGGGTGAGTGGGTTTACTAACATCATACCTAGTTGAGATGATGAGCACAACTTAAAATTAAAAACTACTTACCGGTTGTGAGTGGGATTATATATATCATACCCGGTTGGGGATGATAAGTACCTCAGTATAAAAACCCACTGTTTAGTGGTATTTTAATCATCACCACTTAGAGAAAGTGATGTGAAAATATTGCGGAAAAACTACTTACCGGTTGTAAGTAGATCATACCTGGTTGGTATGATGAGACTTCCTCGAAGGAAGTTGAAAACTCGTTCATCGGTTATGAACGGAGATGTCCTTATACCGGTCGGTATAATGGACAGTGAAAACATATTTTGTGAGAAGTGTTCTCCCCTGATTGTGTGCCAATGCTTAAACTATTTGAGAGACCTTTTCGACGGGATCTCGAATAGCTCTGACAGGTCGGGGGCCTCAGTTTTGGAACTTGGGGGCTAAATGCCCGATTTTGAAAATCTCGTACAATGGGCCCAAGGCAAGTTGGCACGAACAGGAGCTCTTAAATGAACATGATATATGTGCCATAAAACTTAATAAGTGAATTGTTTGGCCATGGTACTAACATAGGACCGACATGCTCAGTCAACTAGCGGTAGTGCGACATGACAGGTTGATGGACTAGTCAAGACAAACAACTGCGAGTTGAGTTGAGAGTCGGGCCGTTGAACTAGTGGCACCATAGATTACATGGCAATATGAGAAATCATTTTTTGTGCATGCACTGTGAGTATGGGATCATCAAGATGCCCATGAGGGGTAGTGATGCGTCCTAAGGGCATTGGGCGACCTGGTAGCTATAAGGGTAGTTTGTCGTTCCAGGTGTCTGTGCAAAATCTAGAGTAGCACCAAGCGCATGAGATCTTGGTGGGGACGGGATGAGGTCTTTGTCCTCATACAGACACGGAGAAGTGATTTCGAGATTGTGGGTTGGATGCCATGTACATCCACTCATTCCCAGGGTAGAAGTGGTCATACTTCTATCCGGGTGGCAGGAAAAGTCGCTTCGAAGCCACTAGCAGGTTTAGTAATGATACTGACTTGCGAATATGTGTAATCTTTATGATGAAGGATGTGTGTTGGTTGATGACACACGGTAACTAAGAAATGGTGGAAAACCCAAATTTTTAAACGAAGGGATTTTTGAAAAAAAAGGAGTGTGGCACACTCCATAGAAATATTTTTCTTAAAAGTCAAAAGCTTTTAAAAACCCATTCATTGAGTATTCGTACTCACCCACTCCCTTATATCCCCTTCAGGAAATCCCGAAAAGCCTACCCTTAAAGACCATCAACTAAGATGCCTGTAAGACAGGTATGTAAAGTTTTAAATTTCATGCAGTTTTGATTATGCTATTCCAGGAAAAGGTGCAGGTTAAAGGATGCCTTACTCTTTACAGTTTACAATAAGGGGAAATCCTTTAATAAGCCAGGAGAGTGGCGGGTTGATCACAAGGATCCGACCAAACCAGGTCGGGGCATGACACACACAGTCAGAGTAGAGCACTTCTAATAAAATGTACTTTTCAACTATCCCTCATACCAGCTGAGTATGAGGACACCTCCACTTATAACCGATAAGTAGGTTTTCTACTTCCTTTGAGGAAGTTTCATCATACCAACTGGGTATGATCTACTTACAATCGGTAAGTAGTTTTTTCGCGTGATTTCCACATCATTCCTCTTAGATGTGATAATTAAAATACCACTTAGCAGTGGGTTTTCATTTTTGAGGTGCTTATCATCCCAACCTGGTATGATATTAAATTCACACTCACCCGATAGTGCATTGAATATCTTCATAGCCGACTTGTTGTCCTTACTCGAACTTGTCTTAGCTGACGTTCTTAGTACTTCATGTTCCTACATGATATGAACACTCTTATTCATTATCCTTTGGCCTAATAGCCCTCACTCATCCCAAATGAATGAGAAAATTAAAATTTTCCTTTATTTGCAATTAGGTCCCTAAAGTTATTTTTCTTTAACTTTAAGTTCATAATGCTGGTTTTTCCTCAAATTGAGTCTTGAAACTTTTAAAATTCACCTTGGAACCTCAATTTATTCAAATTCACAAAAGGGGTTTTATTTCCCAAATTTCCAATTTTGTCCCCATCTTTTCCCGAGGTTTCTCCTAGGATAAAAAAATACATTAATTGATGCCAAATTGAGTGAGAATTTTATCATCGAAGTTCTACCGGTTCTCTCTCTAGCACCGGTCGAAAATTACAGAGGGGAGCTGAATTGGCTTACTTTTCAGTTGTAAGAAAACTGTGGAGGTGTTGGGATGGCTTGGTTTGGCCTGAGAAGGGATCGAATTGGCTGATTTTAGCTCGGCCGAAATAGGGCAGCTTCGGTTCGCTGGAGCTACTTTATTGTTCGATGACGCCAACACTTCTCCATTGACCCTCAGAGTGAATGGAGACTATAGGCGTGTAGCTGATTTCTCCCCGAATCTAAAGAACTTGACCACGCCTACTTTGGCTCAGAAAAGACCCTATATCAAAGCTCTGATTTGAGCTTCACCGATAATTGGAGCAGTTGAGAGAGAATGGAGTTTTCAGGTATGAAAAGGATGAATAAGGAGGGGCTCTTTATATAGAAAGCTCAGGGATTCTTGGCTATTCGATTGGTGCCTTAATGGCGGTCATTCATTGCCTGAAACTCCCTAGTCGAAGACTTTTTAGCTTCACCGATACTGCATGATTTTTCAGCGAGTGAACAATGCTGTCATCTCAATGAAGAAGACGACACTATTCTGAACCGGTTTCAAAGCTTAAATTGGCCGTTTCAAGCACGATTCGACTGAATTTTTCAAAATTAAATATTTCTAAATTCATATAAATTAATTCTCTATCCAATGGTGGCCTCAAATCTCAAATTTAAAATTTATAAGCAACCTAAAAAAATGAATTTAGCATCTGGTTCAATAGTGGTTCAAACTGGCTCTATCTGGTTCACCTGAACCACTTTGGTATTCATCTCCAATTCATTCTTAAGTCCTTTTTCTTGACTTTTGTGACTCTTTAGGTTACTCAGGATCTATGAATTTCCCGGTTTGCCCTTTGTCTATCGGTTCTGGTTCATGAACTGACTCAGTTCATAAACCGGTTCAATTAAGTTGGATCCGGTTCACCTGAACTAGTCTAGTTTTTCTCTTGAAATTTGTCCTAAGGTTCCTTTCCAAGGTTTGATGAACCCTTTAGGTCACTCGGAAGTTGTAAATTTCCCAAATTGCCTATTCTCTGGTAATCAGGTTTGTGAATCGGTTTGGTTTTCTCACTTGGTTTAACCGGTTCTTTTCCCGGTTTTCCTTAACTCCAAAGGGTGGGGTTTACAACTCTTCTCCTTTTAGGAGTTTTGTCCCCCAAACTTAATTAGCAACTTTTGCATTAGGAAACAGTCTCCTTTGGTGTCAACTTGTGGTTTGCTTGACATGCTAACTCTTCGGTTGTACTTTTAGTTGGCCCTTTTTATATCGTTCACTTAAGGAATTTTTTTCCCTTCCACGGTTCACTCACTCCATGGAGTTTATCATAATTAGGCATGTCTTAACCACTATTCCAAGGTACATCCTTAAGTTCACTTCCTCCTCTACTTAGGGCAGGATTCTTCCTCTTGTGGGTTCTTGCTCAGAATTTTAGGATTGGGAATTCCAAGATGCCCAATCGTTCCTTTATCTAGTTATTCTCTTCACCGTTGAAATCCTTAGCTCGGTGTTCTTTTGAGCATTATGTGCATGTTTCGGTGTTATCAACTATTTGTCCTATTTCGACCATTCTTCCATCCGTTGTTTATAATAGCTTGGGTCCAACTTTTATGTTTGACTTTGTCATGTTTATTAGCTGACACTTTCTTACTTTGAGTCATATTTTCCTCGGGACTATTGGGCTTACATGCCCCTTACAACATGATATTTTTTAGAACTTGTCTCTATCCATTAGATTGCTAGAACACTTCTTTGAGGGTCGTTCTTAACTTTTCAACCCTTTAGGGATTGTATAACTTCATCCCTCTTTTTGTTTGGTAGTATTCCTTGATTACCTTTAACATTATTCAATCAACTTACCTAACCGTGTTGGTTTTCCTTACCCACTCGTCCCTTCCCAACTTTCTTATTGGGTCCTTCCAGTTTCAAATTAATGGTTTCTCGATAGTTTACCGACAAGTTGGGAGTCTTTCCTTCTTAAGTCCTTGGCATTCTTTATTCAAGGATTTCTCCTTTTCCTTAATCCCCTTTTACTTACTCATGATCATTTCATGATTCTTTATTCCAATTTAATCACTTTTGGTCTATGTGTCGATTCCTTTGCTTGGAAAGGTTCCCTTCTTCTGATTTCATTCTCTACTATTTCCCTTACAGTAAAGACTTCCATCTTATGATTTACATGCTCAACCATCCACTCTTTAGGCTTCATTATGCGTGTCTGGACTACGGCCCGTCTCACTAATCCTAGTTATTTCTCCTTAGCCACATCTTATTTGGAGGGCTTACTTTCCCAACATTTCTCGGATGTTCTTTCCTTTATTTCCTTATTATGGGTAGTCCACTCATTCTTATTTGTCACAGCATCCTTTGATGCTAACTTCCTATTTTCCCGTTCCTTTTAACTTATTCCTTGGATCCTCCCAGTATGTTTTCTTGGTTCTTTCACCTTAGTTTGCGCTTCATTTGTAAGTTTATATATTTGTACCTTTTACTTGGTTCTAGTATCTCTTAGTTGGGATATATATGCATTTCTAGGGTTTCCTGCCTCGATAGGACTCTCCTCTTTTTTTTCCTTGGTTCTAGGGAGTATCTACCCTTAAATGGCATCCTTTGATGTCTTCATCTTCTGTTTATCCTTGCTCTTTAAATCTTGTGGGTACATTTTTTTCCTTGGTTATGGGGAATATCTACCCTTAAATGGCATCCTTTGATGTCTTTATCTTCTGTTTATCCTTGCTCTTTAAATCTTGCGGGTACATTTTTTGTACTCTATCCTCATCCCCACTCGTACCACAGTACACATCAATTTCTTTTAGGGAGAGTTCAAATCTTCCTTGTTTTCAAGATTTCTTGACCATTATATGAGAGGCTTGCCTACTCCTTTCTTTGTCTTGAGTTTAGTCGTTAATTTGGCCATTGGTCTTTTTAAGGATTTCTTTCATCCTTCTTTTCCCCAATATTTGACCTTGCCACCTCTTCCTTCTTTGCTGGAGTTTAAATTATGACCTTCATGAGTATCAGTTCGTTAACTGCCTCGTCTTTACCATTCTCTTGGTCTAATTATCTTAGGATAGTTGTTTATCGAGTCTTCTTGTCCTTAATGTCCATCCTACTGCCCTTTTTAGAGTATAGTCCTTTCTACTTCCCGGTCTTCTTTAGGGCGTCGTTTTATTCTCCTTGACTATATTGTTGTAACGACTTGCTTCTTTCTACTATGTTTGTTCGAAACTTCTATTTGGCTTCACTACTTTTCCAAAGTGAGTCGTATTTGAAATCTCGAGACATTTCATTTGTTGTCAAATGCTTGGTTTGTCTTCTCTCATGGAGGCGCTCCCTTCTTTGCTCCTAAATGGCTAGAAATTTCTCCCTAAGAAAAACTTTCTACAACTTTACTTTGTTCCTATTTGCTGTTTATTGAGGTCCTACCTTCAGTCCTTTTCCCCTCTTACCACTATGCTAGGATCTTGAAGATTTCCTTCTAGATGCAGTTGAAGTTTCGAGCAGGAGTCGTATTTCTAGGGATGGTATCCTTTTGAGTTTCCTATAGCTGTGGGGGAGTTACTCTTGGAGAATATTGTCCTAAATCCTTGTGGTGTGGGACAGTACTTCACTTCATGTCCCGTCTCCTTACACTTGTAATATATTGTTTCCTTGCTTAGTTTCTCCAAGAGTTTTCCTAAATTCCTTAATTACCTTGACAATTCTCTTATCATGCCTTCTTTGCCCCATAATTCCCTTAATTCATTCCTTTATTTGGGATGAAAATCTCCTTGTTTGGTTACTTTTCTTGGACAATCTTCTTATAGTTGAGGTGCAAGGTTACATCATTTTTTTTGAGAGATATAGTTTTGAGGAACTTGCAATTCTTTATTGGTGGAGAAGTAATACAATATGTTGGGGTCTTAGCCCCATTACAAGAAAAAATAGTTACAAAATAGATGGGGAGCTATAGGGTTTTTGACAAGCGTCCTCCTTGGTAAGGTTATAAGCCCTTAATGGCATTCATGGCCTTAGGCTTGGCTCCCTTCGTACTTAGGATTGTGACCTCCACAGGTCCTAAAACCATCTTCTTTGATACTTCCTACTAATGTCTCTTGGTTCTTTGGGACTTCTTGGGTATTTAAGGGTGATCTCCCTACGAGGACAAAGTGTTGGGTGGTGTTGGTAACAAAAGTTCTAATTTTCTTGGTTCCTCTCCTAGGAGACATCTAAAAAATTTTAAAATCAATCCTATTAGTTACTATATTTTCTAGTCTTGACTATGTATTCGAGGAAACAGGCTCTGATACCACTCAAGTTGTCATGCCCAAACCTAGTTTGGTCGGATCCCTGTGATCAACCTGCCACTCTCTCTCTCTCGATTTACTAAAGGTTGTCCCTTCATATAAAATGTGAGAAGTAAGGCGTCCTTTAAACTTGCACCTTTCTTGGAATAATATAAATCAAAACTGCACAAAATTTTGAACTTAACATACTTATCTTACAGGTGTGTTACTCGGTGGTCTTTGGGTAAGCTTTCCGAGATTAACTGAAAGGGGTATAAGGGAGGAGATGAGTACAACAACTTATTTAATGAGTTTTCAAAATTTAACTTTTAGGAAAAATGTTAGAATTAGAGTGTGCCAGACTCCTTGTTTTCTTTAAATTGACTCATTTTCAAATTTTAGTTTTCATAACCATTTCTCATTACCATGGTGTGTTTATCACCCAACACACATCCTTCATCATGAAGGTAAAACACACAATCGCAGGTCAGCCCGTCCACTGAACCCACTTGTGGCGTCAGAGCGACTTTACCGACCACCTAGATTGAAGTACATCCACTTCTACCTTGAGAATGAGTGGATATTTGCGACATCTGACCCTCAATCCCGTAACAAATCTCCATGTCCATATGAGGACAAAGATCTCATCCTGTCCCCACCTCGGTCTCATGCGCTTGAAGCTATTCCGAGCTTCGCAAGACTTCTAGTATGACTAACTGCCCTTATATCCACCAAGTCGTCTAGAGCCCTGGGATGCATCACTACCCCTCTTGGGCGTCTTGAATGTCCCGTAACACAGTGCATGCACAATCAACAAATTTTCACATAATGCCATATAATATATGGTGCCACTGGTCTGACGACCCTGACTCTCAACTCGACTTGCAGCTGTTTGTCTTCACTAGTCCAAAGACTTGTCATGTTGCACTGCCACTAGTCCATCGGATATGTCGGTCCTCTCTCAATGCCATGGCCAAACAACTCATTTACTTAAGTTTTCATGGCATATTAATCATGTTTGTTTACGAGCTCCTACTCGTGCCAACTGGCCTAGGGCCCACTATTCGAGATTTTCAAAATCGGGCATATTAGCCCCCAAGTTCCAAAACTGAGGCCTCTGGCCTATATGAGCTATTTGAGCTCCCGTCAAGAAGGTTTCCAAAAATGTTAAAGTAGTGGCACATAGTCAGGGGAGAGCATTTTTGACAAAATATACTTTTCAACTGTCCCTGATAACAACTGAGTATGAGGACACCTTCGCTTATAACTGATAAGTGGGTTTTCCTACTTCCTCTGAGAAAGTTTCATCATACCAACCGAGTATGATCTACTTACAACCGGTAAATAGTTTTTTTTTGCATGATTTCTACATCACTCCTCTTAGGTGTGATGATTAAAATACCACTTAGAAGTGAGTTTTGATTTTTGAAGTGCTTATCATCCCAACCGGATATGATATTAAATTCCCACTCACCCGATAGTGAACTGAATATCCTCTTAGCCGGCTTGTTGTCCTTACTCGAACTTGTCTTAATTGGTGTTCTTGGTGCTTCGTATTCCTCTATAATATGAACACTCTTGTTCATTATCCTTTGGTCTAATAGCCCTCATTCATCCCAAATGAATGAGAAAATCAAACTTTTCCTTTATTTGCAATTAGGTCCCAAAAGTTATTTTTCTTTAAGTCCCTAATGTCGGTTTTTATTCAAAATTGAGTCCCGAAACTTTTAGAATTCATCTTAGAACCTCAATTTAATCAAATTCACAAAAGGGGTTTAATGTCCCCAACTTTTCCAAATTTACCATTTTGCCCCTACTTTACAAAAATGGTAAGTTTTGCCACAAAAATTCCAAAAATTGCCCAATTGGTCCTCCGACCTCTTTACCATGCCCAATTGGCTCTTAATTTTATGAAATGGCACTTTTGTCCCTCAAAATTTTGAAATTCCATAATTTCCCCCCAATTTCAACCTTCTAACTCAGCTGAATTTGATTTCATCAAATTGATCGATCAAATGAGTTTAATTGTTGAATTTGTAATTAGATTGGAGTTCCTACAACTTCATACAATTCAATTGCACTTTGAATTGCACGATTTGATACTAGAATGAACTCAAACGGAGCTTTACCGGAAAACTAGAATTAGAGTGAGAAAGCTTTGAAAGCTTACCGTCGGTGGCGCGGCGGTCCGAACTTTCAATCTGGATAGTTAGCTCTTGTTCTGAGATTTCTCCTAGGACCAAGAATTGCATCAATTGATACCAAATTGAGTGAGAATTTTATCATTAAAGTTTTGTCAATTCTCTCTCAAGCACCGGTCGAAAATTACAAAGGGGAGCTGAATTGGCTTACCTTTCAACTCTATTTTAGTTGTAGGAGGACTGTTGAGGTGTTGGTTGGGCTTGGTTTGGCCTAAGAAAGCTCAGGGATCCATTAATTTCCCGGTTGCCCTTTCTCTATCGGTTCTAGTTCATGAAGCAACTCGGTTAATAAACTAGTTCATTCTAGTTGGATCCAATTCACCTAAATCAATCTGATTTTTCTCTTCCAATTTGTCTTAAGGTTCCTTCCAAGGTTTTATGAACCCTTTGGGTCACTTAGAAGTTGTAAATTTCCAAATTGCCCGTTCTTTGGTAATCAAGTTTGTGAACCATTTCAATTTTCTCACTTGGTTTGATCGGTTCTTTTCCCAGTTTTCCTTAATTCCAAAGGGCGGGGTTTACATGAAAGGTAAGCCAATTTAGCCCATATTAGTCGTTGCAGGTCATAGTTAGAGAGAGAAACTACAAAATTTCACTGACAAAATTCTCCCTCAATTAGGAATCAATTGTAGGAACTCTTGATCCTGAAAGATACATGAAGAAGAGAGCTATCTTCCCCGATAGAGAGATCGGACCACTGCACCTTTCGCTATACGTTTTCGAAGTTTTTTCTCTCTAAGTTCAGTTTTCTGGTGAAGGTCCATTTGAGGTAAATTCAGACCCAATTGATGTAATTCAAAGCTCAATTGAATCATATGGAAGTGTAGGAACTGATCCATACCTTCAATTGGAGCAATTAACCTCGATTGAATGGTCAAATTGATGAAATCAAATTTGGCCAATTTGAATGGGAGAAATTGAGGGAAAATTTTGGCGAAAATTGGGGATTTCTTAAAATTGAGGGACCAAATTACAATTTTCCAAAATTGAAGGTCAATTGTTCATGAAAAGGATATGTGAGGACCAATTGGTCAATTTTTGAAAATAATTTGGGTCAAATTGCCATTTTTGTAAAGTAGGGGCAAAATGGTAATTTTTGAAAAGTTGGGGACCAAATTGGAAATTTGGGAAACTTGAACTCCTTAAGTGAATTTTGGAAGTTTTGAGTTTAATCATTCATACATGAGGAATAAAAGTTGTTATGCCAAGTATTTATATATAAGGTTGTCCAAATCGTGTAGGAGCACGAAGGACCGAAACGCCAGCAAGAGAAGCTCGCGTCGACTTGGGAAAATTAACTGAGGACAAACACGTCACATTTAACGGGATGATGAGCGCTTCAGAAATGAAAAACCACTTCTATGTGAAATTTTAACATCACAGCTGGTCGTAGTGATGTGAGAAGTACACGGAAAAACTACTTACAGATTGTAAGTAGATCATACCAGATTGATATGATCAACTTCTTGGAAGAAAGTAGAAAACCCGGTTACCGGTTGTAAGCGGAGATGTCATCACACTCGATTGGTGTGATGGATGGAAAAGTTTATTTTTATCAGAAGTGTTCTACCCTGACTGTGTGCCAATGCATAAAAATTTTGGGGGACCTTGACGAGAGCTCAAATAGCTCAGATAGGCTAGAGGCCTCGATTTTGGAAATTGTGGGCTAAAATATCCAGTTTTGGAAAATCATGTACAGTGGGCCTAAGGCCAGTTGGCACGAGTAGTAGCTCGTAAACACACATGATGATTAAGCCATGAAAATTCTTAATGAATAAATTATGTGATTTTGTCATGGTTCCAAGACAGAACCGACATACTCGATGGGTTGGCAGCAGTGCGACAGGACCAGGTCGACGGATCGGTATAGACAAATAGCTGTAGGTCGAGTTGAGGATCGAGGCCTTAGGACCAGTGGCACCAAAGATAAATGACTTTGTGGAAAACTTTTTTTTGTGCATGCACTTGAGGGTTAGGGCCATCAAGACGCCCAAGAGGGGTAGCGATGCATCCTAGGGGCTACTAGACAACATGGTGGAGATAAGGGCAGTTTGTTGTGCTAGCAGTTAGGGAAGCTCGACGTAGCTTCATGCGCATGAGACAGGGGTGGGTCAGGATGAGGTCTCTGTCCTCATATGGACACGGAGTTGATTTGGGGTTTGAGGGTCAAATGTCATGAACATCCACTCATTGTCAGGGTAGAAGTGGATGGGCTTCTATCTAGGTGGCCGGTAAAGTCACTCCGATGCCACAAGTGGGTGCAGTGGACAGGCTGCCCTACGAATGTGTGATTCCCTTCTTGATGAAGGGCGTGTGTTGATTGTTAAACACACATGATATGTAAATGAGGAAAATGGTTTTGAAGAATTAGGAATTTATTGAAAGAATATTTTTGAAAGAAATAAGGAGTCTAGCACACTCCGATTAAAGATGTTTTGAATACTCTCTCCCAACACCCATTCATTGAGTTGTCGAACTCACCCCCTCCCTGTCACGCCCCGGCCCAGTTTGGTCAGATCCCTATGATCAACCCACCACTCTCCTGGTTTACTAACCCCTTGTTTATAAACTGTGATGAGTAAAGCATTCTTTAGACCTACATCTTTCCTGGAATAACATAATTCAAAACTGTATAAAATTTTAAACTAAACATACTTGTCTCATAGGCGTATTAACTGGTGGTCTTTAAGGTAGGCTTTCCGAGGTTACCTAAAAGGGATATAAGGGAGGTGGCGAGTACAATGACTCAATGAATGAGTTTTCAAAATTAATCTTTTTAGAAAAAATGTTTGATTCGGAGTGTGCCAAACTCTTTATTTTCTTTTAAAAACCTTTCTTTTCAAATTTTGGTTTTTATCACCATTTCTTGTTAACCATGATGTGTCATCACCCAACACACATCTTTCATCATGAAGATCAATCACACAATTGCAGGCCAGTACGTCCACTGAACCCACTTGTGGCGTCGGAGCGACTTTACCGACCATCTATATAGATGTACATCCACTTCTACCCAAAAAATGAGTGGATGTTCGCGACATCTGACCCTCAATCCCGTAACAATTCTCCGTGTCTGTATGAGGACGGAGAGATCATCCCATCTAATTGGCCTTGGTCTCATGCGCTTGAAGCTACCTTGAGCTTCGCAAGGTCACTTGGTACGACGAGCTGCCCTTATACCCACCAGATCGTCTAGGGCCCTAAGACATCTTGGGCATCTTGAAGGTCTCGTAAACACTATGCATGCACAATCAGTATTTTCACATCATGCCATATAATCTTTGGTGCCACTGGTCCAACAGCCCTGAGCCTCAACTCAACTTGTAGCTATTTGTCTTGACTAGTTCGGAGACTTGTCATGTCGCACTACAGCTAGATGACAGAGTATGTCGGTATTGTCTTGGTACCATGGCTAAACAATTCAATTATTCAAGTTTTCATGGCATAAAATTCATGTTTGTTTACTAGCTCCTGCTCGTGCCAACTGGCCTATGGCCAACTTGTCACCCCCAACTCGGTTTGGTTGGATCCCTGTGAACAACCCATCGCTCTCTCGATTCAAGAGGTGTTTCCTCCGACTTTAACTTGAGATGAGCTAGGTGTAATTTAGACCTTGTTCCCTGGAAAGACATATATCAAATAAAATGCAATTTTAAGGAAAATTTAAGCATACCTGATAGAGGGTAAGGCTCAATATTATTCCTAGTCATTTTCTCTTTTCTTGAAAAAGGGATAGAAATGAGGGGGTGAGTACGACTACTCAGTGAATGGGTTTTTCAAAAATTAACTTTGAAGAAAATAATTATATTGGAGTGTGCCAGACTCCTTTATTTCAAAAATCATTTCATTTAAAATCTCGGGTTATATCCCAATTTCCTTATTTAATCACGGTGTGTCATCACCTAACACACATCCTTCATCATGAAGGACAAACACATATTTGCAGGCCAACACATCCTTTGAACCCACTTGTGGCATTAGAGCGACTTTATCGGCCACCTAGATAGAAGCACATCCACTTCTACCCTGAGAATGAGTGGATATTCGCGACATCGAACCCTCAATCTCGAAATCATTTCTCCATGTCCATATGAGGAAAGAGACCTCATCCCGTCCCTACCCCGGCCTCATGTGCTTAGTGCTACTCCAAATTTTGTACGGTCACCTAGTATGACGAACTGCCCTTATACTCACCGGGTCGTCCAAGGCCCTTAGGATGCATCACTACCCGTCATGGGCATCTTGATGATCCCGTAATCATAGTGCATGCACAAACAATATTTTCTTATTATTCCATATAATCTATGGTGCAACTGGTCTAACAACCCCGACTGTTTGTCTTGACTAGTTCGTAGACCTGTCATGTCACACTGCCACTAGTTGACTGAATATGTTGGTCATGTCTTGGTACCATGGCCAAACAATTCATTTATTAAAGTTTTATGGCATATATCTCATGTTTGTTTACGAGCTCCTGCTCGTGGCTACTGGCCTATGGCCCACTTGTTCGAGATTTTCAAAATCGGGCCTAATAGCTCCCAAGTTCCAAAACTGTGGCCCTCAGCCTATAAGAGTTATTTGAGCTCTTGTCAAGGAGGTCTCCCAAATTGTTTAAGCATTGGCACACAGTCAAGGGAGAGTACTTTTGACAAAAATATATTTCCAACTGTCCATTATACTAACAGGGTATAAGGACATCTCTGCTCATAACTAATGAACAGGTTTTCAACTTCCTTCGAGGAAGTTTCACCATACCAACTGGGTATGATCTACTTAAAATCGGTAAGTAGTTTTTCCGCATAATTTTCACATCACTCCTCATAGTTGTGATGTTTAAAATACCACTTGGTAGTGGACTTTCATTTTGAGGTACTTATCATACCCAACCGGCTATGATATAAAATCCCAGTCACTCGTTAATGCCATGAATTCCACTAGACCGGTTACTTGTATTCACGCGAGCTTGTCCTTGCTGGTGTTCCTGGTACTTCGTGTTCCTACACGATATGAACATCTCAGTTCATTATCTCTCAGCCTAATAGCTTT
The DNA here is from genome assembly GCA_030064435.1 of Trapa incisa. Lineage (NCBI taxonomy): Eukaryota > Viridiplantae > Streptophyta > Magnoliopsida > Myrtales > Lythraceae > Trapa > Trapa incisa. The sequence continues at coordinate 8,818,196 of CM057775.1, read as the reverse complement.
CAGTCATTCCAAATGAATGAGAGAACTAAACTTTTATTTATTTGAAATTAGTTCCCTAAAGTTATTTTTTCTTTAACTTTAAGTATCTAATGCCGATTTTTCCTCAAATTGAGTCCCAAAACTTTTAAAATTCCCCTTGAGGCCTCAATTTATTCAATTTCACAAAAAGTGATTTAATTTCCCAAATTTCTAATTTGGTCCCCCAACTTTTCCAAAATTACCATTTTGCCCTTCCTTTACAAAAATAGTAAATTTTACCCCAAAAGTTCTAAAATTCCTCAATTGGCCCTCTACCATTTTTATCATGGTCAATTGAACCTCAATTTTAGGAAATTGCATTTCGGTCCTTCGAATTTTTGAAAATCCCCAATTTTCCCCAGTTCCAACTTCTTAACACAGCCGAATTTGATTTCATCAAATTGACGAATAAAAAATTTCTAATTTTTTAAATTGAAGTTGAAATGGACTTTCTACATTTTCATACGATTCTTTAGCAATTTGAATCACAAGTTTTAACGCTAGAATGAGCTCAAACGGAGCTTCACTGGAAAATGAACTGTAGAGAAAGAAAGCTTTGATTACTCACCGGTGAGGGTACGACGGTCCGAGCTTTCTATCTGGGTAGGTAGTTCTCCTCTCGAGGTTCTTCCTAGGATCAAGAATGACATCAATTGATGTTGAATTGGATTAGAATTTCATCATTGAAATTTGGTTGACTCTCTCTCTAACACCGATCGAAAATTATAGAGGGGCGTCGAATTGGCTTACCTTTCCATCTTAATTCGACCGTGGGAGGGTTGAGGAAGTGTTAGGAGGGCTTGGTTTAGCCTGACAAGGGCTCAAATTGGCCAATTTCAACTCGGCCGAAACAGGGCAGCTTCGGGCCACTGGAGCTGCTTCACTGTTCGATCATGTCGGCACTTCTCTGGAAACTCTCAGAATGAATGGATGTCACCACCATGTAGCTGACTTCTCCCTGTTTCTAATGAACTTGACCTCGCCTTCTTTGGCTAAAAAATGACCCTATATCAGAGATTTGGTTTGAGCTTCGTCGGAAAACTAAGCAACTTAGAGAGAGTGAGCTTTTCAGGTGTGGAGAGGATGAATGGAGAGGGGCTCTTTATATAAGGTGCTTGGGAACACTTCGGTTGTGAGTTTGGCATCTTTATGATAGGCATTGATGGCCAAAAACGTATTGAACGGAGACGTTTCTTCTTCACCAGTGCTGCTTCGATTTTCCAGTGAGTGAACATTGTTGTCATATGAAGGAAGAAGATGACATTATTCCCAACCGGACCGGTCTGGTCCGAACCGAGTTCAAAGCTTAAACCGGCTGGTTCACCCCTCATTTAACCGAATTTTTCAAATCTAAAAATTTCTAAATTCATTTTCTATCCAATGGTGGCTTCAAATCCTGAATTTGAATTCTTTAAGCCTCCTAGAAAAATGAATTTAGAATTTGGTTCACCTAACTGATTTGGTTTTCATCTCCATCTCTTCCTCAAGTCCATTTCCATGACTTTTAGGACTCTTTGGGTCACTTGGGATCCATACATTTCTCGGTCTACCATCTCTCTATCGATTCCAGTTCATGAGTCGATTCGACTCATAAACCAGTTCTATCCTGTTTGGATGCGATTCACTTGAATGGGTCCAATTTTTCTTCCCCATTTCATCCTAAGGTTCCTTTCCAAAGTTTTTGAATCATTTTGAGTCACATGGGAGTTATAAATTCTCCATTTGTCCATTTCCTAATAATCGAGCTTATAGACCGATTTGGTTTTAAAATTTGAAATTGACCGGTTCTTTCCTAGTTTTCCTCATTATCAAAGGACGGGGTTTACAACTCTCCCCTTTTTTTAGGGGTTTTGTCCCCAAAATAGTTTCACATTAAATAATTGAGGGTAACTATCCCTCATCATACACTTAGTTTCCCATGTCTCTTCTTGTACGTGTCCATTATGCCACAACACTTTAACCATAGGAATTTTCTTATTTCTCAAATTCTTGTATCTTCGGTCAATGATTCGTACCGGCTCTGTTTGATAGGCCAAGTTTTCTTCTAGTTCCATTTGAGGTCAGTCCAATATATGTCTAGGATCAGGCTGGTATTTCTAAAGCACTAAGATGTGGAATACATCATGTATTCTCTGCAGGTCTGGAGGTAGTTCCAATTTATAGGCTACCGGTCCTATCCTTTGAATGATGGGATATGGATCGATATATCTTGGTTTCAACTTTTCTCTTTGCTGGAACTTATGTATTCCCCTCCAGGGTGACACTTTGAGAAACACTTGATCTCCTACCTCGAACTCCAAATCTTTCCTTCGATTGTCCACATAAGTCCTTTGCCTGTCCTGAGCGGTCTTAAGATGACTCCTTATTAATTTTATCTTCTTGGTGGCATGCTCAATTAGTTTTTCCCTTTTTATTTGCCTTTCTCCCACTCCTTCTCAAAATAGAGGGGTACGACATAGTCGTCCATAAAGGGCTTTATAAGGAGCCATCTGAATACTAGCCTGATAACTATTGTTGTAAGCGAATTCTATCAGACATAAGTATTCCTCCCATTTTTTATTCATGGTGAGTACACACGCTCTCAGCATGTCTTTTAAGGTTTGGATGGTTCGCTCCAACTGACCATTTGTCTATAGGTGAAATGTCGTGCTCATATGAAGCTTAGTCCCCAAGGCATTTGTAAACTTGGCCAAAACCTGGAGGTAAATCTCAGATCTCTATCCGATACTATACTCACTGGGACACCATGTAGTCTTATGATTTCCTTCATATATAGGATGGCTAGCTGTTCTACCGTGTCCATCACTTTTATAGGAAGGAAATGTGCTGATTTGGTCAATCTATCCACTATGATCCAAATCGTATCTCAACCAATTTTTGGTCACCGGTAAGCCCATGACTCTATGGTGATGTGCTCCCATTTCCACTTTGGAATTGGTAAGGGTTGTAGTAGTCCTTATGCTTTTTGATGTCATGCTTTTATCTGTTGATCTGACAAACATCGGGTTACATATTCCGCAATGTCCCTCTTCATACCCTTCCACTAGTATCCTTGTTTGAGAGTGCGATACATCTTAGTATTTCCCAGATGCATAGCATACTCTGAATCGTGTGCCTCTTCTAGAATTAATCTTTTCAACTCCTTATCTTGAGGCACACACATACCCTACCCTTATAGGTTAGTACTCTGTCACCTCACATGTCGTAGTCCCGTTTCTTCCTCTGTTTACCAGATCCAAATAAGACTGGAGTTCTTTATCAGTCCTTTGTTGAGTCTTAATATACCCGATTAAACTGGGTCTTACCGCCACATTAGCCACCAAGCATATTTCCTATTTGTCTACCCTTAGATCTACCTCCATCCTTTTCAATTGTCGTAACAAGGTAGGTAACTTGTCTTTACTTGTGCCGACTCAGGTTGATACTTGCAACTTAAGGCATCTGCTACCACATTAGCCTTTCCGGGGTGATATTCTATTTCAAAATCATAATCCTTCAATTTCAGCCATTTCCTCTGATGGTGATTTAACTCCTTCTAAGTTAGAAAGTACTTAAGGCTCTTGTGATCTGTGTATATCCTGCACTTAACCCCGTAAAGGTAGTGTCGCCATACCCTTAGGGCAACACTATTGCAGCTAATTCTTAGTCATGAGTCTGGTAATTTCATTCTCTTTGTACATGATTCTTTCCTTCCCATTATCTCGTTCTTGAAGAATTATCCTCTTGCTTATTCTGTTTATTTCACTTTCTTTCCTTAGTACGCCAATGTCTTTCCAAGATCTCTTTCTCTAATGAGCTTTTCATTCTCTTTTCCCTCCGTATTTCCTTCTAGATCTACTACTGAAATCCTTAAATTTTTGGAGTATATTTTGCCGTTATTTTTACCAACTTATTCTTACTCTTTGGATCCAGGAGGACCTTCTATTGATCTTACTTCATTTCCACTTGCTTCAATATTCACCTATTCCTTTGAGGTGGGTCTCTCATCCTCATCGTGTCTAAACCTTTCGTACTTTATATACCTAGTATTTCTCTTTTTGTCTTGGTTGGGGTGTATTCTTCCACTATTCCCCATCTTTGGTTAGACTGTGTTTACTCCTCCAAATAATTTGGTCCAAATAAGTTATTTCCTTATATAGGATTCTTTTGAAGTTCCTATTTTGAGTTTTTCAGTTCTTCTTGTAGTAGACCATGCTCAACCTCCCTATACTTTCACCTAACCACTCGTACTTTCTGGTGTTTGATTGCCCTATCCCTTGTAAACTTTCTCCTAAACTTAAGGAATAGGTAGATTCATCTACTTCTTGTTTTTCTTCCTTCTTTGACTCATACTTTACCTTTCACATGTCTCTTATCCTTTGAAATTTCTAAGGAATTTGTATCTTAGTTCTTTAGTTTATTACACCTGGGACTTTCTGTGTTGTACTTTCTCTCCATCTTTCCGTGGTGGACTCTTTACTTAATTTCTTTACCTTATCGATCTGTTTCTATTCTTGTGGTTCATTTTGGGATTATACTTCATCCCGTATTTTCAATTCTTAGAACTTCTTGGTCTCTCAAAAAGTCACGTACTCTTGAATGGTTGCTCCTCCAACTCTTTTCCTTTTCATAGTATCTCCATGAGATGAATTTATCGTGTTTCTAAAGTAAATCTTAAGGGTTGAGTTTAACTACCCATAACCCATTCTTCCTTAAGGAGGTTCCCTTTTTCTATTTAAACTCTTATTATCTTACACTTAATTTTTCTCAAGGAAACTTAGGAGTTTTTAATAAACTTCCACTTTCATTATTCAGGAAATATTTTCTTACAAATATTTGACTTATTACAGGAATTCTCTACCCCCAAATCCCTTGGGACTCTTGATCAGAAGGGATAGAGTTAACCCTAGAACGATTATGGGACTCTTGATCAGAAGGCTTTGAGGAACTGATTGGTGTTCCTTCATGCTCCTTAATAGGATAGATTCCATGTATGGTCTACAATCCATATTGCCTTAGTACTTCCACCTCACACTCATAAGTCCACTTCACCCATTGAGACGGGTTGAAGATAGGTTGAGTGGGTGGAGGTACTTGGTGGATATTCATGAAGGTGACATATGCATCCCAATAGTTATCCCATGCCTCCTTCTTGGTAGGATTCCTCTTCGGTTGTTTTGGCATTGGAGGAGGTGGAGTTGGACTTCTAGGAGGTGTTGCGGGTTCTTCTTGTCTGGGAGGAGGGTATATGATACCTTCTAGTTTAAATAGGGCTCCAACTAGTTTCTAATAGACTTCTACCATGTCCTTGGGCACCCTCTTTTCACCCTTTAGAAACCTTTTAACGACTTCCTCCCTTGGGTTGGATGTCTTTTTCACAATTATAGGGGAAGGACTGGATTTTTTCGTGAATTTCCTAGGGACTTTCCTTCCTACACGATAGTTTGGAGTTGGGTTAATATTAGGGCATAATATTGATAATATTTCAAGGGAACTAGGCTCTGATACCACTATAGTTGTCATGCCCCAACCTAGTTTGGTTGGATCCCCGTGAACAACCCGCCGCTCTCTCGGTTCAAGAGGACTTTCCTCCAACTTTAACTTGAGATGAGCCAGGCGTAATTTTTACCTTGTTCCCTAGAAAGACATATATCAAATAAAATGCAAGCTTAAGTAAAATTTAAGTATACATGACAGAGGGTAAGGCTCGATATTATTCCTAGTCATTTTCTCTTTTCTTGAAAAAGGGATAGAAAGGAGGGGGTGAGTACGACTATTCAGTTAATGGGTTTTTCAAAAATTAACTTTGAAGAAAAGAATTATATTGGAGTGTGCCAGACTCCTTTCTTTCAAAAATCCTTTCGTTTAAAATCTCGGGTTATATCACCATTTCCTTATTTAATCACGGCGTGTTATCACCCAACACACATCCTTCATCATAAAGGAAAAACACATATTCGTAGGCCAACACGTCCACTGAACCCACTTGTGGCATCGGAGCGACTTTACCGGCTACCTAGATAGAAGCACGTACGTGACATTTGACCCTTAATCTTGAAATTAATTCTCCATGTCCGTATGAGGACAAAGACCTCATCCTGTCCCCACCCTAGTCTCATGTGCTTAGTGCTACTCCAAATTTCGCATGGTCACCTGGTACGATGAACTGCCCTTGTACTCACTGGGTCGTCTAGGGCCCTAAGGACGTATCACTACCCCTCATGAGCGTCTTGATGATCCCGTATTCATAGTGCATGCACAAACAATATTTACTTATAATGCCATATAATCTGTGGTGCCACTGGTCCAACGGCCCCAACCCTCAACTAAACCTGCAGCTGTTTGTCTTGATTGGTCTGGAGACCTGTCATGTCACACTGCCACTAGTTGACTGAATATGTTGGTCCTGTTTTGGTACCATGGCCAAACAATTCATTTATTAAAGTCTTATGGCACATATCTGATGTTTATTTATGAGCTCCTACTCGTGCCCACTGGCCTATGACCCACTTGTTCGAGATTTTCAAAATCGGGCATAATAGCCCCGAAGTTCCAAAACCGAGGCCCCTGGCCTATAAGAGCTATTCGAGCTCTTGTCAAGAAGGTCTCCCAAATCATTTAAGCATTGGCACTTCTGACAAAAATATATTTTCAACTATCCATTATAGCGATAGGGTATAAGGACATTTCCGCTCATAACCGATAAACGGGTTTTCAACTTCCTTCGAGGAAGTTTCATTATACCAACCGGGTATGATCTACTTACAACCGGTAAGTAGTTTTTTCGCATGATTTTCAAATCAATCCTCTAAGTTGTGATGTTTAAAATACCACTTGGTAGTGAGTTTTCATTTCGAGGTACTTATCATCCCCAATTGGGTATGATATAAAATCCCACTCACCCATCAATACTGTGAATTCCACCATACCGGTTCCTTGTATTCATGCGAGCTTGTCCTTGCTGGCATTCCCGGTACTTCATGTTCCTACACGATATGAACATCTCGGGTCATTATCTCTCGGCCTAATAGCCTTCATTCATTCCAAATGAATGAGAGAACCAAACTTTTATTTATTTGCAATTAGGTCCCTAAAGTTATTTTTTTCTTTAACTTTAAGTCACTAATGTCGATTTTCCTCAAATTGAGTCCCAAAACTTTTAAAATTCCCCTTGAGGCCACAATTTATTCAATTTCACAAAAAGGGGTTTAATTTCCCAAATTTCCAATTTGGTCCCCCAACTTTTCCAAACTTACCATTTTTCACTTCCTTTACAAAAATGGTAAATTTTACCCCAAAAATTCTAAAATTCCTCAATTGGCCCTCTAACATTTTTAACATGCCCAATTGACCCTTAATTTTAGGAAATTGCATTTCGGTCCTTCAAATTTTTGAAAATCCCTAATTTTCCCCCAATTCCAACTTCTTAACACAGTCGAATTTGATTTATCAAATTGACCGATCAAACATTTTCAATTGTTGAAATTTAGTTTCTACATGTTAATATGATTCCTTAGCAATTTGAATCGCAAGTGTTAATGCTAGAACGAGCTCAAACAGAGCTTCATCGGAAAATAAACTGTAGAGAGAAAAAGCTTCGATTACTCACTAGTGAGGGCACAGCGGTCCAAGCTTTGTATCTGGGCACATAGTTCTCCTGCTGAAGTTCTTCCTAGGATCAAGAATGACATAAATTGATGTCGAATTGGATTAGAATTTTTTCATTGAAATTCAACTGACTCTCTTTCTAACACCGATCGGAAATTACAGAGTAGAGCCGAATTGGTTTACCTTTTTGTCCTAATTCAGCCGTGGGAGGGCTAAGGAAGTGGTTGGGTGGGCTTGATTTGGCCTGAGGAGAGCTTGAATTGGTCGATTTCAACTTGGCCGAAGTAGGGCAGCTTCGGTCCGCCAAAGCTGCTTTACTGTTTGATCACGCCGATGCTTCTCTGGCAACTCTCGGAACGAATTCATGTCACCACCGTGTAGCTGACTTCTCCCCAGTTTTAATGAACCCTACCTTACCTTCTTTGGCTAAGAAATGATCCTATATTAGAGCTCTGGTTTGAGCTTCACCAGAAAACTAAGCAACTAAGAGAGAGTGAGCTTTTCAGGTGTGGAGAGGATGAATGGAGAGGGGCTCTTTATATAGGGGGCTCGGGGACTCGTCGACTGTCTGTTTGGCATCTTTATGATAGGCATTGATGGCTAGAAACGTATTGAACGGAGACGTTTCTTCTTCGCTGGTGCTGCTTTGATTTTTCGATGAGTGAACAGTGTTGTCATCTAAAGGAAGAAGACGACACTGTTCCGAATCGGACTGGACTGGTTTGAACCGGGTTCAAAGCTTAAACCGGCCGGTTCACCCCTGATTTGATGCAATTTTTCAAATCTAAAAATTTCTAAATTCATCTAAATTCATTTTCTATCCAATGATGGCTTCAAATCCTGAATTTGAATTTATTAAGCCACCTAGAAAAATAAATTTAGAATCTGGTTCAATAGTAGTTCAAACCGGTCCAAATCGGTTTGGATCCGGTTCACCTGAACCGGTTTGGTTTTCATCTTCAATTCCTCCTCAAGTCCATTTCCATGAATTTTAAGACTCTTTGGTTCACTCTGGATCCATACATTTCCCGGTCTACCCTCTCTCTATCGATTCCAGTTCATGAGTCGATTCGGTTCATAAACCGATTCTATCCGATTCAGACCTGGTTAACTTGAACTGGTCCAGTTTTTCTTCCCCATTTCATCCTAAGGTTCTTTTCCAAAGTTTATGAATCATTTTGAATCACATGGGAGTTGTAAATTCTACATTTGTCTATTTCCTAATAATCGAGCTTGTAGACCAATTCGGTTTTAAAATTTGAAATTGACCGGTTCTTTCCTAGTTTTCCTCATTATCAACGGATGTGGTTTACATCACTATTCGAGATTTTCAAAATTTTCTCATAATTGTGCTCAAGTTGCAAAACTGAGGTCTACGGCCTAACAGAGCTATTTGTGCTCCCGTCTAGAAGGTCTCCCAAATCGTTTAAGCAGTGGCACACAGTCAAGGGAGAGTACTTCTAACAAAATATATTTTTAACTATCTATCATACCAACTGAGTATGAGAATATCTCCGCTAGTAAATGATGAATGGGTTTTCTACTTCATGCGAGTAAGTTTTATCAAACCAACCGTGTATGATCTACTTACAAACCATAAGTAGTTTTTCTGCGTCATTTTCATATCACTCTTCTAAGTTATGATGTTTAAAATACCATTAAGTAGTCAGTTTTTATTTATGAGATACTTATTATTCCAATCCAGTATGATATAAAAATCCCTCTCACCCATTAATGCAGTGAATTCCTCTTAATCGTTTCTTTGTATTCACACGAGCTTGTCCTTGTTAGCATTCCCAATACTTCGTGTTCCTACACGATATGAACATCCATGTTCATTATCTATTGGTCTAATGGCCTTCATTCATTCTAAATGAATAAGAAAACTAAATTTTTATTTATTCACAATTAGGTCCCTAAAGTTATTTTTCTTTAACCTTAAGTCCCTAATGTCGGTTTTTCCTCAAATTGAGTCCCAAAACTTTTAAAATTCACCTTGGGACCTCAATTTATTCAATTTCAAAAAAGGGGTTTAATTTCCCAAATTTCCAATTTGGTCCCCCAACTTTTCCAAAATTACCATTTTGCCCCTACTTTAGAAAAATGGTAAGTTTTGCCCAAAAATTCCAAAAATTGCCCAATTGTTCCTCTAACATCTTTATCATGCCCAATTGGTCCTCAATTTTATGAAATTATACTTTAGTCCCAATAAAATTTCAAAATTCCCAAATTTCCCCAAAATTTTCCCCAATTTCAACATTTCAACTCTACCGAATTTGATTTCATCAGATTAGCCGATCAAATGAGTTTAATTGTTGAAATTGAAGTTACATTAGAGTTCCTACACATTCATACGATTCAATTGCACTTTGAATTGCAAAATTTGGTGTCAGAATGAGCTCAAACAGAACTCTGCTGGAAACTGAACTTAGAGAGAGAAATCTTCGAAAGCATACCATCGGTGGCACAATAGTTCGAGCTTTTGATTTGGGCAGATAGCTCTCATCTCGAGGTTTATCCTAAAATTAAGAATTGCATCAATTGATGCAAAATTGAGTTAGAATTTTATTATCAAAATTTTTGTCAGTTCTCTCTCTAGCACCGATTGGAAATTGTAGAGGGCAACCGAATTGGCTTACCTTTCTATTCCAATTTGGCTGTGGGAGGGTTAAGGAGGTGTTGGGAGAGCTTGGTTTGGCCTGAGGAGGGCTCAAATTGGCTGATTTAAGCTCAACTAAAATATGGCACCTTTGATCAATCGGAGCTGCTTCATTGTTCAATCATGCCGGCGCTTCTCCGGCGACCCTCGGTTAGTCAGAGAAAGATGTTAAAGGACCAATTGGTCTATTTTTGAAATAATTGGGGTCAAATTTCCATTTTTGGAAAGTAGGGGCAAAATGGTAATTTTTGAAAAGTTGGGTACCAATTTGGAAATTTGGAAAACTCGAGCTCCTTATACAATTTTGAGTAAAATGAGGACTCAAAGGAAATTTTGAAAATCTTGGTACTCAAATTGGGCAAAGGTGGGCATTAGGGACCTAAAGTTAAGAAAAATGAACTTTAGGGACCTAAGTGCAATTAATCCATTATTTGTGAGCCTAGGCTTTTATGCCAAACCGTAATTGATAAGGCTTCCCAAATCATGTAGGGACAAGTGTGACCAGAATGCAAGCAAGAGAAAGCTTGTGTAGACTTGGAACACTGACCGAGGACGAACATGTCACGGTTATCGAGTGAGTGGGCATATTAACATCATACCCGATTGGGATTATGAACACTTAAGAAATGAAAAACCACTTGTAAGTGGACTTTAAGATCATACCCTATTAGGGTGATGGGCGATTTAAGCTAAAACCTACTTATCGGTTGTAAGTAGAGGAAATCCTACCTGGTTGGTATGATGAACTTCCTTGAAGGAAGAAGAAACCCACTTGCCGATTGTAAGCAGAGATATCATCACAGCCAGTTGGTGGGATGAAGGGAAAATATATTTTTGTCAGAAATGTTCTCCCCTGACTGTGTGCCAATGCTTAAACTATTTGAGAGACCTTCTTGATGGGAGCTGGAATAGGTTAGATAGGCCAAAGGCCTCAGTTTTTGAACTTGTGGTGCTAAATACCCGGTTTTGGAAAATCACGTACAGTGGGCCCAAGGCCAGTGGGCATGAGTAGAAGCTCGTAAACAAACTTGAGTTATGAAAGCCATGAGAAAATTTCTAATGAAATGGTTGTATAATTTTGCCATGGTACTGAGTTAGGACCGATAATACTCGATGGACTAGCAGTAGTGCATTAGGGCTAGGTCGATGGATTGGCCTAGACAAACAGTTGCAAGTCGAGTTGAGGGTCGGGGCCATTGGTCCAATGGCACCAAAGATAAATGGCTATATAAGAAAACTATTGTGCATGCACTTGTGGTACATGACCGTCAAGATGCCCAAGAGAGGTAGTGATGGGTCCTAAGGGCTACTAGACGACATGGTGGAGATAAGAGCAGTTTGTCATGCCAGTCAGTCGGGAAGCTCAGTGTAGCTTCTTGCGCATGAGACCGGTGTGAGGTGGGGATGAGGTTTCTGTCCTCATACAGACACAAAGTGATATTCAGGTCTGAGGGTTGTATGTTAAGAACATCTACTCAGACTCAGGGTAGAAGTGGATGGACTTCTATCTTGGTGGACGATAAAGATGCTCCGAGCCATAAGTGGGTGTAGTGGACTGGCTGCACCTACGATTGTGTGTTCCCTTCCTGATGAAGGGCATGTGTTATTTGCTAAACACACCAAATGGCAAATGGAAAGAGGTTTCGAAAAACCTATATTTGAGGAAAGATCCTTCTTAAAAGAAATATGGATTTTGGCACACTTTGAATAAAGTTGTTTTCTTAAAAACTCACTCCCAACACCCGCTCACTAAGTTATAGAACTCACCCCTCCCTTTTTACCCCTTTAAGGTAATTGAGGAAAGACCTCTTTCTAAAGACCTTACTAATTTGGAAAAGGACAGGTATGTCTATTTTAAATTACTTAGTTTTGTATAATTCTATTCTAGGAAAGACAGGTAAAAGGACACCTTAATCCTCGCGGTTTAAGAAAGGGGAAACACTTGATAGACCACGAGAGTGGCGGGTTGTTCATGGCGATCCAACCAAATCGGATCGGGGCGTGACAACTTGAGTTGTATCATAGCCTGTTTCCTCGAATGCATTATTAAGACTATATAACATAGTAACTAAGAGGAATAAATCTTAAAATTTCAGATGGCTCCCAGGAGAGGAACTAAGAGAACAAGAGTTGTAGTCTCTAACACTGCCCAACAACCCCTACATGTGGAAACTCCATGAGAAGCCCAAATAGTTCCACCTGGACTAAGCTCGAAACATCAGAGATTGTACAAGGAGTTCACCCGAGTGTTTAGACAGCCTAACCTCACCCTTGAGGTGGACACCAACTCTAGAGCTAAGCCTGAGGTAGTACAATCTCATCCCCCTCCTGCTAACAATCCTCTTCCAATTGATATCCCTAAATACCTCAAAACTCTCCGTCAACTAGGATGTAAGCCTTTCTTAGGAGAGAAGGATGTTGGAGCTGCTATGGACTGTCTGGCCAGCATTATGAAGCTCATGGGGATAGTCAGGATTTCACTAGAGAATATAGTGATCCTAGCAGAATTTTTCCTGGAGGCTAGTGTGAAAAGGTGGTGGGACAATGTCAGAAGCCTGCATACCACCACCCCCACCTGGGAACAATTCGAGGAGAGGTATATGGAGGAGTACTTAGCTCCACATCTGATTAATGAGAAGAAGCAAGATTTCCTCCGACTCTGGCAAAGGCTTAACTCTATTTCGGAGTATGAAACTAAGTTTAATGAGTTAAAACTCTTTGCCCCTGATCTAGTAAAACCTACATATATATGCCAACGATTCATGGATGGTCTTGACATGGACATACGAGACTGGATGGGAGTACTAGGACGCCCTACGGATCTGGCAGCAGTAATCAGTATGGCTCACGAATGTGAGCGATTGGTACAAATTTGACGTCACTAGATGGAGCAGGCGAACCGGAAAGTGGACAAGGGCCAAGGCTGTCATGGAGGATAGAAGGAGAAAAATGGTCCAAGATGGGGAAACATGGTGGGTTTCCAAAGGAGGAAGGACGTACCACCACCCCCACGAAGAGTGATCCCCATTCGACCACAAGGAAACCCTCGCTGTCCTAGGTGCTAAAGGTACCACAAGGAGCCTGTTTAACTTGTTTTGCATGTGGACATGTGGGGTACTTTGCAAAGGATTGCCCTACTCTTAGGGAGAATAAGGAATGGAATATGCTGGGACCACCCCAAGGGAACCCAAGGACTCCTAGGTAGGATGCCACAACTAGGGTACCGGCTAGGGTATACAACCTCACCCAAGAAGAGGGTATAAAAGACCCTAGTACAGTTGTGGGTACTTCCCAAAACCTCCCTAAGTAAGATTGAGACAAAAACTTGTAAATTGATTTTTTCTTATCCAATAAAGAAATTTCTTCTTCTAAAAAAACATGTGTTCTTTTTAATCAGGGTACATACACTTGTGGGGGAGAAAAGTCTGCACTCTTTTCGACTCGGGAGCAGAGAGATCCTTTATAAAGGAAGATCTAATCCCAAGTCTTCCCCTAGAACTTACCTCCCTAGAATAAAGTCTCAACATCCTCACACCTTTAGGAGAAGGACTGAATAGGGACAAATAGTAAAAGGGATGTGAGATCACAATTGGAAGAGTTAAACTAGAGGCAGATTTGATTTCATTACCTCTAAGGTAGATAGAAATAATATTGGGAATGGATTGGTTAAGTACCCATCAAGGTAAGATGGACCGTGGAAAGAAAGTTATAACTTTCCACACTCCCGAAATGCTCGAACTATGTTTCCAAGGAGACAAGAGGAAATGAGAAGTACCAATAGTGTCCCATATAAGAGCTCAAAATATGATACAAAAAGGTTGTGAAGCTTTTCTAGCAATGATCATCAATAGGAAGTTAGAGGAAATGAGACTAGAAGGCATTCCGGTAGTTGAATATTACCTAGATGTATTTCTAGAAGAATTGCCCAGATTACCCCCAAGCTAACAATTGGAGTTCCCAATAGAGGTCATCCCAAGAACACATCCCACACCCCAAGCCCCTTATCGCATGGCTCCAACGGAGTTAAAGAAATTAAAGGAGTAGCTGGACGAGCTATTTGAGAAGGGTTTCATATGCCCTAGTCAGTCTTCATGGGGTGCACCAGTCCTATTCATAAAGAAAAAGGACGCAAGCATGAGGTTGTGCATAGACTATCGAAAGTTGAACCAGGTCACTATAAAGAATATGTATCCACTTCCCCAATCGACGACCTGTTCGGCCAACTAAAAGGAGTAGCCTACTTCTCTAAGATAGACCTTCGTTCGGGATAATACCAACTCAGGATCCGAGAGGAAGATATTCCTAAGATTGCCTTTCGGTCTCAATACAAACACTATGAGTTTAGGGTGATTCCTTTTGGCTTAACAAATGACCCTGCAGCTTTCACATTGGTGACCCAATTACCAAAGAGCCTAGCTCTGTCATCTGAACACCTCTGATGACCAGCTTGGTGCCCTTGAAAAGTTGAGGACCTCAGCTTTCCAGCAACACCTCTCCTCACCCTCAACATCACCTCTACAATTTTCGGTGACATTGCACACTACGTGATCTCCAACGACCACAAATAGAGTAGATATTTCAAGGGCCAATTTCCATGGCTAGGACGAGCCTTGTGAGTTAAGAAAATTTTGGTGAGTCCATTGTACCACCAGATTTCTATATTGTAAACCCCATCCTTTGATAATAAGAAAACTGAGAAGAGAATCGACCATTTCCAAAGAGAAAAGTGAGTCGATTTATAAAATCGTAACCAATAGAGAAAGGGCAAACAAGAAAACTTTTGGATCCCGAGTGACCTAAAGAGTCACAAAAGTCATGAGAAAGAACTTTAGGATGAATTGGAGGTGAAAACAAAACTAGTTCAAGTGAACTGGACCTGAACTGGTTTGAACCACTATTGAACCTATTTCTAAATTCATTTTTCTAGGTAGCTTAGAAAATTTAAATTTGAGAATTGAGGCCTCCATTAGATAGAGGATGCATTTAGATAAATTTACAAAATTTTAATTTTGAAAAACTCATTCGAATCAGGCCTGAACCGACTGGTTTAAGCATTTAACCTGATCCGGTTCGGTTCGAAACAATGTCATCTTCTTCTGTCAAATGACAACACTATTCACTTGTCGGAAAATCGAGCAGCACCAACAAAGAAGTAAAGTCTCCGACCAAGGAGTTTTAGGCAATGAATGACCACCACAAAGGCACCAATCAGACAACCAATAAGTCCCCGAGCTTCCTATATAAAGAGCCCCTCCTCATTCATCTACCTCACATGTGAAAACTCCTCTCTCTCCCTACTGCTCCATTTTTCAGTAAAGCTCAAACTAGAACTTTGACATTGGGGTTTTTCTAAGTCAAAGAAGGTGAGGTAGGGTTATTTAGATTTGGGGAGAAGTCAGCTACTCGACGGTAGTCTCCATTTGCTCCGAGGATCGCCAGAGAAACGTTGGCGTGATCGAACAGTGAAGCAGCACCGGCGGACCAAAGCTGCCCTGTTCGGCCGAGCTAAAAATGACCAATTTGAGCCCTTCTCAAGCCAAACCAAGCTCTCCCAACACTTCCACAGACCTCATACAATTGAATTAGTGTTGAAAGGAAAGCCAATTTGGCTCCCCTATGTAAATTTCGATCAATGATAGAGAGAGAATCGACAAAACTTTACTAACCAAATTCTCCCTCAATTCGGCATGAATTGGTGCGATTCTTGATCCTAGGAGGAACCTCAGGATGAGAGCTATCTATCTAAATCGAAAGCTCGGACCATCGCACCCCCGACGGTAAGCTTTCGAAGATTTCTCCCTCTAATACCAGTTTTCCAACGAAGCTCCGTTTGAGCTCAATTTGGATCCAAATGACATGATTCAAAGTTCCATTGAATCGTATGGAAGTGTTGGAACTCAATTTTACCTTCAATTTCAACAATTAACTTCGATTAATTGGTCAATTTGATGAAATCAAATTCAGCTAGGTTGAAAGAGGAAATTAGGGGAAAATTACGGAAATTGGGGATTTCAAAAATTCGAGGGACTAATGTGAAATTTCCCAAAATTGAGGGCCAATTGGCCATGGAAAAGATGTGAGAGGACTAATTGGTCAATTTTTGGAATTGTCAAATTTACCATTTTTATAAAGTAGGGGCAAAATGGTAATTTTTGAAAAGTTGGGGACCAAGTTGGAAATTTGGGAAAGTTGAACCCCTTTTTGTGATTTTGAATAATTGATGTCCCAAAGTGAATTGTAGAAGTTTATGGACTTGATTTTGGGGAAAATTGGCATTAGGGACCTAAAGTTAAAGAAAAAGAACTTTAGGGACGTAAATGAAAATAATTAAAAAGTTTGGGTATTTTATTCATTCGTAATGAATGAAGGATATTTGGCCAAAGGTTAATGAACAAGGATATTCATATCATGTATGAACATGAAGTACCAGGAACACCAACAAGGATAAACTTGCATGAGGCAAAGAGCTGATTAAGAGGAACTTATTGTAGTATTGTGTGAGTGGGAATTTTTACATCATACCCGGTTG
This sequence comes from Trapa incisa, assembly GCA_030064435.1. Taxonomy (NCBI): domain Eukaryota; kingdom Viridiplantae; phylum Streptophyta; class Magnoliopsida; order Myrtales; family Lythraceae; genus Trapa; species Trapa incisa. The sequence continues at coordinate 8,801,403 of CM057775.1, read as the reverse complement.
GGATGATGAATACCTTGGAAATGAAAACCCACTACTATGTGGGATTTTAACATCACACATGGATGGGGTGATGTGAGAAAGTACACGAAAAAACTACATACCGATTGTTAGTACATCATACCCGGTTGGTTTGAAAAACTTCCTAGAAGGAAGTAAAAAACCCGCTTATCGGTTATGAGCGAAGATGTCCTCACACTCGGTTGGTGTGATGGACAAGTGAAAAGTTATTTTTGTTAGAAGTTCTCTACCCTGATTGTGTGCCACACAGCTTAAACATTTTGGGAGACCTTCTAGATGGGAGCTCGAATAGCTCAGATAGGTCGGAGGCCTCAGTTTTGGAACTTGGGGCTAGAATGCACGATTTTGAAAATCTCGTACAGTGGGCCCAAGGCCAGTTAACACGAGTAGGAGCTCGTAAAAAAAAATGAAATTAAGCCATGAAAACTTTAATAAGTGATGTGATTTGGCCATGGTATCAAGATAGGTACCAAGATAGGTCTGACAAACTTTAATAAGTGAAGTTTCATTTTGGGTTTAAGGGTCAGATGTCATGTACATCCACTCATTCCCAGGGTAGAAGTGGATGGGCTTCTATCTAGGTGGCTAGTAAAGTCGCTCTGATACCATAAGTGGGTGTAGTGGATGGGTTGCCCTGTGAATGTGTGATACCTTCATGATGAAAGGTGTGTGTTGATTGTTAAAGATGCCAACTATGGTAAATGATGAGTAATGGTTTTGAAAACCGAGAAAATAGAGTTGTCAAACACCCATTCACTGAGTTATCAAACTTACCCCCTCTCTTTACCCCTTTTTAGGTAACTGAGGGAAAAACCCACCTACAGACATCCCACAAGCTTAACCTGCAAGACATGTATGCAAATTTAATTTATTTCAATTTTGATTAATGTTATTCCAAGAAAGTTATAGGTACAAAGGACGCCTTACTCCTCATGGTTTGGAAGGCGGAAACCCTTAATAAACTGGAAGAGTGGCGGGTTGCGCACGGGGATCCGACCAAACTAGGTCGGGGCATGACAACTTGATGGTATCGGAGCCTATTTCCTCGAATATATTATCAAGAATAAAGAACATAGTAACTAATAGGGATGATTTTAAAATTTTCAGAATGGCTCCCAAGAAAGGAACCAAGAGAACTAGAGCCGCAGTTTTTGACACTACCCAACCACCCCTACCTGTGGAAACTCCCCGAGGAGCCCAAACAACCCCTCCTAGACTTAGCTCTGAACACCAGAGGTTGTACAAGGAGTTCACCCATGTATTTGGGCAACCTAACCTCGTCCATGAGGTAGGCACCAACTCTTGGGGTGAACTAGAGGAAGTACAATCCCATCCTCCTCCAATTAGCCATCCCCCTCTAGTTGACATTTCTATAAATCTCAAGACTCTCCATCAACTGGGGTGTAAGCCTTTCCTAGGAGAGAAAGATGCTGGTGCAGTCATGGATTGGCTAGCAAATGTAAAGAAGCTGATGGGAATCGCCAGGATACCACTAGAGGATATGGTGATCCTAACATAATTCTTCCTGGAGGGAAGTGCCAAAAGATGGCGGGACAATGTCCAAAACCTACATACCACCACCCCCACCTGGGAGTAATTTTAGGAGAGGTACACGGAGGAGTACTTGACTCCTCATTTGATTAACGAGAAGAAGTAGGATTTCCTCCAACTTCAGCAAGGGCTTAACTCCATGTCGGAGTATGAAACAAAATTCAACAAGTTAAGATCCTTTGCTCCTGACCTAGCTAGGCCAGCAGATATATGCTAGCGGTTTATGGAAGGTCTCAATATGGACATACAAGACCGTATGAAAGTACTAGGACACCCCACGGACCTAGTGGCGATAATCAGTATGGCTCATTTGTGTGAGTGACTAGTGCAGACCCGATGCTGTCAGATGGAGTAGACGACCCGGAAGGAAGATAAGGGTTAGAACTGTAAGGGAGGATGGAAGGAGCATAATGGTCCAAGATGGGGAAATAGAGCAGCATTTCAAAAGAGAAAGGACACGCCACCATCTCCCCAAAGATTTATCCCCACCTTGCCCCCAAGGAAACCCTCGTTGTCCTAGGTGCCAAAGGCACCACGAGAGAGCATCCTTGACCTATTTTGCATGCGAACAAGTGGGGCACTTTGCAAAGGAATGCCCCACTCTCAAGGAGAACAAGCAGAGGAATGCATTTGGACCACTACAAGGGAACCCCAAGAATCCCAGGCCAGACGCTACAGCTAGAGTACCAGCTAGGGTATACAACCTCACCTAGGAAGAGGCTAGGAAAGACCCTAGTACATCTCAAAGCCCTCCCAATTAGCATAAGAAAATCTTGTAATTGAAAAGTTTTATTCAATAAAGAGATCCTTTCCTCAAAAAATATACATTTCTTTAATTAGGGTATGTGCATTTATGGGAACAGCAAGTATACGCCCTCTTCAAATTAGGAGCTGAGAGATCCTTCATCAAGGAGGACTTAATTTCAAGTTTACCCTTAGATCTCACTCCTCTAAGACAAAGTCTCAACATCCACACACCCTTAGGAGAAGGTTTAAATAGGAACAAACAATTAAAAGGATGTGAGATAAAGATTGGGGGAATCAAACTCGAAGCAGATTTGATTCCATTGTCCCCGAAGGATGTAGAAGTGATCCTTGGGATGGATTGGTTAAGTAACCATTAGGCTAGGATGGACTGTGGAAAGAAGATAGTGACCTTCCACATTCCCGAGACAAACGAATTAAAATTCCAAGGAGACTGAAGGATGGGTGAAGTATAGATGGTGTCACATATGAAAGCCCAAAAGATGATACAAAATGGTTGTATGACCTTTCTAGCTATGGTTATTAATGAAAAGTTTGAAGACAAGAGACTCAAAGACATTTTGGTGGTTAAACATTATCGAGAAGTATTTCCGGAAGAACTACCCGGACTACCTCCAAGTCGACAAGTGGAATTCACCATAGAAATTATCCTAGGAACAAACCCCATATCCCATGCCCCTTATCACATGGCTTCAGCGGAACTGAAGGAATTGAAAGAGCAACTAGACGAACTATTGGAGAAGGATTTTATACATCCTAGCCAATCTCCATGGGGTGCACCAGTCCTATTTGTGAAGAAAAAGGATGGGAGCATGAGACTGAGCATAGATTATAGGAAGTTGAATCAGGTCACCAACAGGAACAAGTACGCACTCCCATGGATCGATGACCTATTTGAGCAACTAAAAAGAGTGGCTTACTTCTCCAAGATAGACCTTCATTCGGGCTATCACCAACTTAGGATCCGAGAGGAGGACATTCCTAAGATGGCATTTTGGTCCTGATATGGACATTACGAGTTCAGAGTGATGCCATTCGGATTAACAAATGCCCCTACAACCTTCATGGTTTTAATGAACCGAGTGTTCCAACCACACTTAGACAAGTTCGTGATAGTATTCATAGATGATATTCTCATATTCTCATGAACTAGGTTGGAGCACGAAGAACATTTGGCAATCACCTTGGAGATATTGAAGGAAAACCACTTATATGCAAAATTCTCCAAGTATGAGTTTTGGCTATAGGAGGTAGGCTTCTTAGGACATATAGTATCCAAGGATGGAGTCAAGGTAGATCCGAAAAAGTAGAAGCAATATCTGATTGGAAGGCACCCAAGAATCCTTTAGAGATATGAAGTTTCTTAGGTCTCGTTGGATACTACAAACGATTTGTGTAATATTTCTCTAAGATAGTAGCCCCTCTGAGTTGGCTCAACAGGAAAGGAGTTGAGTATAAATGGGATGAGAGCTATGAGAAGTCTTTCTTGGAGTTAAAGACTCGATTGACAACCGCACCAGTACTCTCCCACTCTGACCAAAGTGCGGGAGAGTACAATGTCTATAGTGATGTATTCAAACAAGGACTCGAATGTGTATTGATGCAACAAGGAAAAGTTATCACTTATGCCTCGTGACAACGTAAGGTACATGAGAGGAATTACCCTACCCATGACCTAGAATTAGCCACGATAGTGTTTGCCTTAAAGATTTTGCGATGCTACCTCTACGGGGTTAAATGTAGGATATACACAGATCACAAGAGTCTTAAGTATTTCTTAACCCATAAAGAGTTAAATCTTCGCTAGATGAGATGGCTGGAATTGGTGAAAGACTATGACCTTGTGATAGAATATCACCCCGGAAAGGAAAATGTGGTTACAGATGCCTTAAGTAGCAAATACCAAACCGAGGTGGCACAAATAAAGACAAGTTACATACCCTTGTTGCAACAATTGGGAAGAATGGAGGTGAACTTGAATATGGACAAGTAGGAGAAGTGCTTGTTGGCTAATGTGGTGGTGAGACCTAGTCTAACCGAGCAGATTAAGGCCCAACAAAAGGCTGATAAGGAACTCCAATCTTATTTGGACTTAGTTAATAGAGAAACAAAACTGGACTATGATTTGCGAGGTGATGGAGTGCTAACCTACAAGGGTAGAGTATGTGTGCCTCAAGATAAGGAACTAAAGAGGTTAATTTTGGAAGAAGCATACAATTCAGTGTATGCGATGCATCCGGGAAGTACTAAGATGTACTGCACCCTCAAACAAGGATATTGATGGAAGGGAATGAAGAGGGACATTGCAGAATACGTAGCTTGATGCTTGTCCTGTCAGTAGATAAAGGCTGAGCATCAGAAACCATCAGGACTACTACAACCCTTACCAATTTCGGAATGGAAATAGGAGCACATTACGATGGACTTTGTCACAGGACTACCTGTGACAAGAAAAGGTTGAGATGCAATTTGGGTCATTATGGATAGATTGACCAAATTCGCTCATTTCCTTCCTATAAGAGTGACAGATACATTGGAACAACTAGTCATCTTATACATGAGGGAGATAGTAAGACTCCATGGCGTCCTAGTGAGTATAGTATCGGATAGAGACCCTAGATTTACTTCAAGGTTTTGGCCAAGTTTAGAAAGTGCCTTGGGAACAAAGCTCCACATGAGTACGACGTTTCATCCTCAGACCGATAGACAGTCTGAGCGGACGATTCAAACCTTGGAAGATATGCTAAGAGCATGTGTACTCACCATGGACAAGGGTTGGGAGGAATATATGTGCCTAATGGAATTTACTTACAATAATAGGTACCAAGTGAGTATTCAAATAACTTCTTATGAAGCCCTTTATAGATGATCTTGTCGTACCCCTTTATTTTGGAAAGAAGTGGGGGAAAGGAAATTGGAAAGGGTCGAGCTAATCGAGGATGCAATGGAGAAAATTAAGTTAATTAGGAGTCACCTTAAGGTCGCTTAGGACCGGCAAAAGAGTTATGCGGATCATCAGAGAAGGGATTTGGAGTTTGATGTGGGAGATCTAGTATTTCTCAAGGTATCCCCATGGAGGGGAATACTTAGGTTTCAACAATGGGGAAAGTTGAAACCAAGGTATATCAGTCCCTATCCCATCATCCAAAGGATAGGACCGGTGGCCTATAAATTGGAACTACCTCCAGACTTGTAGAGAATACACAATGTATTCTATATCTCTGTGCTTTGGAAGTACCAGTCTGATCCCAACCATGTATTGGACCGACCATCACTAGAACTTGAAGAGAACTTGACCTATCAAATAGAACCGATATGAATCATCGACTGGTGGGATAAGAACTTGAGGAATAAGAGGATTCCTATGGTCAAAGTTCTTTGGCAAAATGGACTTGTGCAAGAAGAGACATGGGAAACTGAAAGTGTAATGAGGGAAGGTTACCTTCAATTATTTAACATGTAACTGTTTTGGGGATAAAATTCCTAAAAGGAGGGGAGAGTTGTAAACCCTGTCCTTTAATAATAAGAAAATTGGGAAGAGAATCGGCCATTTCCAAAGAGAAAACTGAGTCGATTTATAAAACTGTAACTGATAGAGAAAGGGCAAACTAGGAAATTTATGGATCCTGAGTGACCTAAAGAGTCATAAAAGTCATGAGAAAAGACTTTAGGATGAATTGGAGGTGAAAACCAAACCGGTTCAAGTGAACTAGACCTGAACCGATTTGAACCACTATTGAATCAGTTTCAAAATTCATTTTTCTAGGTGGCTTAGAAAATTCAAATTTGAGAATTAAGGCCATCATTAGATAGAGAATGAATTTAGATGAATTTAAAAATTTTAATTTTGAAAAACTCGGTCAAATCGGGCCTGAACCACCGATTTAAGCATTAAACCTGGTTCGGACCGGTCCGGTCCGAAATAGTGACGTCTTCTTCCTTCTGATGACAATATTGTTCACTCACCAAAAAATCGAGCAGCGCCAGCAAAGATTAAAAGTCTCCGGCCAAGGTATTTCAGGCAATGAATGACTGCCACAAAGGCACCAATCGGATTGCCAAAAAGTCCCCCAGCTTCCTATATAAAGAGCCACTCCTCATTCATCTTCCTCACACTAGAAAACTCCTCTCTCTCCCTACTACATTTTCTGGTGAAGCTCGAACCAGAGCTCTGACATTGGGATTTTTTTGAGCCAAAGAAGGTGAGGTTGGGTTCTTTAAATTCGGGGAGAAGTCAGCTACCAGAAGATAGTCTCCACTTGCTCGGAGGATCGCTAGAGAAATGTCAGTGTGATTGAATAGTGAAGTAGCTTCGGCTGACTGAAGTTGCCCTATTTTAGCTGAGCTAAAAATGGACAATTCGAGCCCTTCTCAAGCCAAACCAAGCTCTCCCAACACTTCCACAACCCATATACGACTGAGTTAGAGCTAAAAGGTAAGCCAATTTGGCTCCCCTCTATAAATTCCAATCAATGTTAGAGAGAACCAGTGAAACTTCATTGACCAAATTCTCCCTCAATTCGGCATGAATAGATACGATTCTTGATCCTAGGAGAAACCTTAGGATGAGAAATATCTGCCCAAATTGAAAGCTCGGACCGTTGCACCCCCAACAGTAAGCTTTCAAAGCTTTCTCTCTCTAAGACCAATTTTCTGACGAAACTCTGTTTGAGATCAATTTGGATCCAAATGACATGATTCAAAGTTCCATTGAATCATATGTAAGTGTAGGAACTCAATTTTACCTTCAATTTCAAAATTAAACTCAATTAATCAGTCAATTTGATGAAATCAAATTCAACCAAGTTGAAAGGGGGAAATTGGAGGAAAAAATTGGGGAAAAATGGTGATTTGGAAAATTCAAGGGACTAAAGTGCAGTTTCCCCAAATTTTAGGCCAATTGGCCATGGAAAAGATGTGGGATCACCAATTGGTCAATTTTTGGAATTATTGGGATCAAATTTACTATTTTTATAAAGTAGGTGCAAAATTGTAATTTTTGAAAAATTGGGAACCAAATTGGAAATTTAGGAAACTTGAACCCCTTTTGTGATTTTGAATAATTGAGGTCCTAAAGTGAATTTTAGATGTTTTGGGACTCGATTTGGGGGAAAATTGGCATTAGGGACCTAAAGTTAAAGAAAAAGAACTTTAGGGACCTAAATGGAAATAATTGAAAAGTTTGGGTATTTTATTCATTCGTGATAAAGGAAGGCTATTAGGCCAATGGTTAATGAACAAGGATATTCATATCATGTAGGAACCGAAATATGAGGAATGCGAGTAAGGATAAGCTCGCATGAGGCAAAAAGCCACTTAAAAGAAATTCACTACTCTATTGTGTGAGGGGAATTTTCATATCATACTCGGTTGGGATGATAAGTACCTCGAAAATAAAAAGACATTACAATGTTGGATTTTAACATCACACCTAGATGGGGTGATGTGAGAAAACACATGGAAAAACTACTTAGCTGTTGTAAGTAGATCATACCCGGTTGGTATGATGAACTTCCTATAAGGAAGTAGAAAATCCACTTATCGGTTATGAGCGGAGATGTCCTCACACCCAGTTGGTGTGATGGATAGGTGAAAAGTTATTTTTGTCAGAAGTTCTCTCCACTGACTGTGTGCCACTACTTAAACATTTTGGAAGACCTTCAATGTAAACCCTACACTTTTGAGCTAAGGAAAATCGGGAAAAAAACTGGTCAAACCGAGTGAGAAAAACCTAACCGGTTCACAAAACCGATCATTTAGAAACAAGCAATTTGGGAATTGACAACTTCCGGGTGATCCAAAGGGTTCATTATACCTAAGAAAAGAAACTTAAGATAAATTAGAAAAAAAAACAAATTGGTTTAGGTGAGTAATCAAATCTTTCTCCCTCTAAAGTCTATTTTCTGGTGAAGCTCCGTTTGAGCTCGTTTCGACATTAAAACTCGCGATTCAAAGTTCTATGAAATCATATGAACATGGAGAAACTCAATTTCAACTTCAATTTCAACAATTAGAGGGCTTTGATCGAGCAATTTGACGAAATCAAATTCGGCTGTGTTAAAGAATTGGAATTGGGGAAATTTTGGTGATTTTTGAAATTCAAAGGACCAAAATGCAATTTTATGAAATTGAGGGTTAAATGGGAATGAAAATAATGTTGGAGGACCAATTGAGGAATTTTGGAATTTTTGGGGCAAAACTGACCATTTTTGTAAAGGAAGGGAAAATAGTAATTTTGGAAAACTTGGGGGACCAAATTGGAAATTTGGGAAATTAATCCCCTTTTTGTGAAATGGAAAAAATTGAGGTCCCTTGATAAATTTTAAAAGTTTCGGGACTCAATTTGAGGAAAAAATGGCATTAGGGACTTAAAGTTTATGAGAAATAACTTAAGGGACCTAATTGCAAATAAATGAAAGTTTGACTTTCTCAATCATTTGGAATGAATGAAGGCTATTAGGCCAAAGAATAATGAACCTAGATATTCATATCATGTAGGAACATGAAATACCGGGAACACCAGCAATGACAAGCTCACATGAATACAAAGAACCGGTCTAGTGGAATTCACTATGTTAACGGGTGAGTGGGTTTACTAACATCATACACGTTTGGAATGATGAGCACAACATAAAGATAAAAACCACTTACCGGTTGTGAGTGGGATTATATATCATACCCGGTTGGAGATGATAAGTACCTCGGCATAAAAATCCACTATTTAGTGGTATTTTAATCATCGCCACATAGAGAAAGTGATGTGAAAATTATGCGGAAAAACTACTTACCGGTTGTAAGTAGATCATACCCGGTTGGTATGATGGGTCTTTCTCGAAGGAGGTTGAAAACCCGTTCATCGGTTATGAATATAGATGTCCTTATACCAATCGGTATAATGAACAGTGAAAACCTATTTTGTCGGAAGTGTTCTCCCCTGACTATGTGCCAATGCTTAAACTATTTGGGAAACCTTCTTTACAGGAGCTCGAATAGCTCTTATAGGTCGGGGGCCTCGGTTTTTGGAACTTTGGGGCTAAATGCCTGATTTTGAAAATATCGTACAGTGGGCTCAAGACCAGTTGGCACGAGGAGGAGCTCGTAAAAGAACATGATATATGTGCCATAAAACTTAATAAGTGAATTGTTTGGCCATGGTACCAAGATAGGACCGACATGCTCAGTCAACTAGTGGCAGTGCGACATGATAGGTCAACGAACCAGTCAAGACAAACAAGTGCGGGTTGAGTTGAGAGTCGGGGCCGTTGGACCAATGACATCAAATATTACATGGCTTGATAAGAAAACATTGTTTGTGCATGCACTATGAGTATGGGATTATCAACACGCCCATGAGGGGTAGCGATGCGTCCTAAGGGCCCTCGACGACCCGATGAGTATAAGGGCAGATCGTCGTTCCAAGTGTTTGTGTGAAATTTGGAGTAGCACCAAGCGCATGAGACCGGGGTGGGGATAGGATGAGGTCACTGTCCTCATATGGACACGAAGAAGTGATTTCGGGATTGAGGGTCGGATGTCACATACATCCACTCATTCCCAGGGTAAAAGTGGTCGTGCTTCTATCCAGGTGGCCGGTAAAGTCACTCCGAAGCCACTAGTAGGTTCAGTAGTCATACTGACATGCGAATGTGTGTAACCTTCATGATGAAGGAAGTGTGTTGGGTGATGACACACCCAGGTAACTAAGAATTAATGAAAAAACCCAAATTTTTAAATGAAAAGATTTTTGAAAAGAAAGGAGTCTGGCACACTACATATAAATGTTTTCTTAAAAATTAAAAGTAGACTTTTGAAAACTCATTCACTGAGTAGTCGTACTCACCCCCTCCCTTATATCCCTTTCAGGAAATCTTGGAAAGCCTACCTTTAAAGACCATCAACTAAGATGCCTGTAAGACAAGTATGTAAAGTTTAAAATTTCATGCAGTTTTGATTATGCTATTCAAGGAAATGGTGCAGGTTTAAAGGACGCCTTACTCTTTATGGTTTATAAAATGGGGAAACCCTTTAATAAACCAAAAGAGTGGTAGGTTGATTATGGGGATTTGACCAAACCGGGTCGGGTGTGACAACTAGAGTGGTATCAGAACCTGTTTCCTTAAATACATAATCAAGACTAGAAAATATAGTAACTGATAGGATTTATCTTAAAATTTTCAGATGGCTCCCAGGAGAGGAACCAAGAAAACTAGGGATGACTCTGCTCAGTACCCTGTCCTCGTGAGAGGACAACCCTAGAAGCTTCCCAAATTCCTGAAACCTGGTAGGAATCTCGAAAGACCAAATGGGGAATTATCTTGGAGAATGGTGCTAGGACCTATTAATGACACAACTCTAAGTATGGAGGAGGATGTTTATCAAAAATTCCATAGCTCCTTAGTTATTTTGCGACCATTTCCTATGATAGGGCTAAAAGCCTAATCTTTTGTATCCCCCTATTAATAAAATACTCAAATTCTCAAAATTCTATCTCATGATGATGCAATCTTGTTGGGAATATGGCCTAAGGAAAATAAAGCAAACCCACACTATTATGGAAACTAAGGAAAAGTCACATCCTAGTTATGGAAGATGAATTATAGAATTAAGAAACCTAGGAAGACTCTTACCATGACCCTTTAGCAATGGAGATTCAGTAAGAAAAATGTCAAAGTGATCAGACTCAAGAACGGTAGAGCACCAAACCAATAGTAACTCTGGAAATCTCCTACTCGAATGAAAGAAGGGACCACAACAATCCATGTAAAGGAATAACCTATTACAAGTATGAACGATGGAGACATTACTTGAAGAAGTGCCCAACCGTACTAAGGACAAGTACCAAGATAAACTATTATAGGTGTAAGGAAAGAAGGGGTGTTTCACACCTCATAAATTTAGAGCAATAACTCCTCAAAGGCCACGAAGGACTGGAGAGCGAAACCATGGAGCTGGCTAAGTAAGCGGTTCACCAAGAGGTCAAGAAATGACGAGGTGAATGCAAAATTTAAATTTCTTCTTAAGAAGGTCAAACCAAGAAAGATACCTCAAGAGTAGGGATAAGGTACATTGGAAGTATATCTAGAACCCTCTCATAAGGGGCAAACACAGAGAAATGTCCTATGGAAACTCTAGGGAACGACAACAGTGAGAGAGAAGAAGAGAAGGAATACGCTGTGAAAGGGAACTCTAGAGGGATGCATACAACCAAGTACCTTGAAGGAATCATCGGTTGATGGATGGACATAACATGGAGTGTAAGGAGCCAACCCCTCATGAGAAACTACTTGAAGGAAGGAAGTATCGGAGGTAAGACTAACCTGCTTTGGAAAAGTGATATAATTTTTAAAGTACAACCTCTTTTCAGAAAAAGTAGAGAAGTAAAAAAAAATTGGAGTATCTGACCAACATAGCAGAAGTAAGCAAACCATGACAACAAAATAGTTAAAGAAAATAAATGATAGCTTAAGGAAGACCAGGAAGTAGTAAGGAATACACCCTAAAAGGGGCACTAGAAGGATCATTAAGGACATGGAGATTAGAGAGACAACTGCCTCATGAAAACTAACCAAGGTGAAAAGTAGGGACGAGACAGGTAACGAACTACTCTCGTGAGGGTCATAGAGTAAATTCCAGTAAAGAAGGAAGAGGTGGAAAGTCCAAATATTGGAGAAAAGAAGGATGAAAGAAATCCTTAAAAGAACCAAGGGCCAATTAACGACTAAAACTCAAGCCAAGAAAGGAATATGCAAGCCTTTCACATAACGGTCAAGAAAACTTGAAACAAGAAAGATTTGTATGCTCCCTAAAGAAGCAGATAGGTACTGGGTATGAATGAAGATACGGATAGAGTATATAAGATGTGCCTACAAGAATTGTGGAGTAAAGGTAAACAGGAGAAGATGACATCAAGGGATGTCATTTAAGGGTAAAAATCCCCTTGAGCAAATGTAGAAAGGAATGTCAAGAGAAAAGGAAAGAATCCTACCAAGGAAGTATCGTGATGTCCTAGTATGACCTGTTTGGAGAAAGAGCAAGAGTATCAAGAAATAATTCCAGAAGAACCGAGTAGAAAGAAGATACTAGTAATGGTGGACAGCCAAAGAGAATGAACAAAACCCTAGGAAAGGATGAGATGTAGTAAAGACTGCACTCTCCAAAGGACAATGGGACGGGCATGAAGAACAAGTGATACAGTTGCCCAGGCAATTGGACCAGAAAAATAAAGAGAAGAAGATAGTTAAAGAACTGGTTTTTGAGAGAACCATGGATTTAAACCACAACAAGGAAGGGAGGAGTGAAAAGGCTAAAATGTAGGAAGAGAAGAACGAAGGGAAATCCTTAAAGAAATTGATGGTCAAAACCAGATTTATAGTTTAAAGTCTTGAAACGTTTAAGTGAGCCTCAAGAAGGGTGAACAAGAGATTTTGAAATAAGTAGGATGTGAACCCTCCTTAACAGAAATTATTTAATGGGTTAGCATCAAAAGATACTGTGACAAGTATGAATGATTGGACAACCAATACTTGGGTAATAGAGGAAAAATGTTCAAGAAGATGTTGGGAAAGTAAATCCCCTAATAAGGTGTAGCTAAGATGGAATAACCACAAATGGTAAGACGGGTCATAGCTCACACACGCATATAAAGATTAAAGAGGGGACAACCAAGCATAGTGTGGAATGCACAGAATAAAACCAATAATCAGAAGTTTCCTATGTAAGGAACAAGGGATAAAACAAAGTTGTGGATAGAGAAGGATCCAAAGCAAAACAGATACCCTAACACAGATAAGGGTACGAAGAAAGGGGGAAAAGGGAACATTCAAGCAATGGTAAGAAGGTTGAATATGTAGCTCCTAGAATGAATGTCTCTACCTTGAGGGACACATTAGAGAATGAAAACATAAAAGGGAACTCCCTAAAACAAAACAATAAACTGAAAAGGGTCAAATGGGAATAATGAACTATGAAGTGGTTACAAAATAAGTAAGAGCGGATTAAGGCCAAAGGAAATCCTTGAGTAAAGGATGTTATTGGGAGTGATGATGAACCTAAGAATGGACGAGTCCCGACATGTCAGTAAAACATCTAGAGATCAAATAATTGGAACCAAAAAGACCCAATAAAGAAGTTGGCGAAAGATGAGAAGGTAAGAGGAATCCATGCGGTTATGTGGGACATAACTTCAAAGGCATAATGGAGGAGAGGATAATGGTAAAAAGGATAGTTGAGGAATGCTATCAAAAGAAAAGAGGGATGAAGTTATACAATCCTTGAAAGGTCGAAAAGCTAAGAGAGACCCTCAAGGAGATGTTCTAGAAATCTAATGGATAGAGATAGGTCCTAGAAAATGCCATGTTGTAAGGGACAAGTAAGCCCAACAATCCTGAGGAGAATATGACTCAAAGTAAGGAAGAGTCGGCTAATAAGCATGACAAGGTCAAATATAAAAATTTGGACCAAAGTTATAATAGACAATGAATGAGGGAAGGGTCAAAATATGACGAAAAAGTTATAAAGAAAAATCGTGGTAACAAGTACGTAACGCTCGAAAAACATCAAGCTAAAAGTTTCAACTACCAAAAGGATAACTAGACACATAAATGATTAGTTATCATGGAATTCCCAATCTTGAGTACAGAATCTCAAAGGGAAGAATGTTGCTCTAAACAAAGAAAGAGATAAAATCTAAGAATATACCCTGAAGTAAGGTATGTCTAATTATGATAAACTCCATGGAGGGAGTAAATAATATAAAGGAAAAGAAATTCCTTAAGTGAAGTGTGTAAAAAGGGTTGATTGAAAGAACAAGAGAAGAGTTTGCATGTTAAGCAAACACCAAAGGGACATTAGAGGACATGATTCCTCATGCAAGGTTGATAATTAAGTTTTGGGGACAAAACTCCTAAAAGGAGGGGAGAGTTGTAAACCCTGCCCTTTTGAGCTAAGGAAAACTAGGAAAAGAACCGGTCAAACCGAGTGAGAAAAACCGAACTGGTTCACAAAACTGATCATTTGGGAACAAGTAATTTGAAAATTGACAACTTCCGGGTGATCCAAAGGGTTCATTATACCTTGGAAAAGAAACTTAAGACAAATTAGAAAAGACAATCAAATTGGTTTAGGTGAACGAGATCCCATAAGAACTATGAAGTTAAGCGTGCTTGATCGAGAGTAGTGCAATAAATTAATACCTAAATTAAATTATTAGAATTAACCCAAATAATTTAATACTGAAATTAAATTATTGGAATTAATACCAATAATTTTTGGCAAAATTAATACTAGTAATAAATCTCTCCCATTTAATACATGATTTTACACCTATATAAAGAGGTTATCCCCATTCATTCTCTTCACACCTAAACACTTCTCTCTCTCTACTGCTCCATTTCCCAGTGAAGCTCGAACTAGAGCTTCGACTTGAACAAAGGCCGGACTCTTTAGAATCGGGGAGAAGACAGCTATCTGATAGCAAACTCCAATCAATCCGAGAATTGCTGGAGAAGCGCCGACATGATGGAATAGTGAAGCAACTCCGACGGACCGTAGCTGCCCTGTAAAACCCGCCCTTTTGAGCTAAGGAAAACCAGGAAAAAAACCGGTCAAACCAAGTGAGGATTTAGAACCGGTTCACAAACCCGATTATTTCTGAACGGGCAAGTTGGGAATTTACAACTCTCGGGTGATCCAAAGGGTTCATTAAACCTTGGAAAATAAACTTAAGACAAATTAGAAAATAAAAACCAAAGTGGTTCAAGTGAACTAGATTCCATAAGAACTTTAAAGTTAAGCGTGCCTACTTGAGAGTAATGTGAGGATGGGTGACCTCTTGGGAAGTATTAATTCCACTCATTACCAGGGTAGAAGTGGTCGTACTTCTATCCGGGTGGCAGGAAAAGTCGCTCCGAAGCCACTAGCGGGTTCAGTAGTGATACTGACTTGCGAATGTGTGTAACCTTCATTATGAAGGATGTGTGTTGGGTGATGACACATCGATAACTAAGAAATAATGGAAAAAGATGAATTTTTAAATGAAATGATTTTTTTTGAAAACAAAGGAGTCTGGCACACTCCATATAAATGTTTTTCTTGAAAGTTAAAAGATTTGAATCCCACTCACTGAGTAGTTGTACTCACCCCCTCCCTTATACCTCTTTCAGGAAGTCCCGGAAAGCCGAACCTTAAAGGACTTGCGCAATTAAACGCCTGCAAGATTGGTACAACTAATTTAAATTACTATGCAGTTTTGATTTATGATATTCCTAGAAAAAGGTGCAGGTTAACGCCTTACTCTTTACGATTTATAATATAAGGGAAAACCCTTTAGTAAATCGGGAGAGTGGCGGGTTGATCACGGGGATCCGACCAAACCGGGTCGGGGCGTGACATGCCCTATTTCGACCAAGCTGAAATCAGCCATTTTGAGCCCTCCTCAAGCCAAACCAAGCCCTCTGAACACTTCCTCAACTTTTCCATGGCCGAATTAGGACCGAAAGGTAAGCCAATTCGACTCCCCTTTACAATTTCCGATGAGTGTTAGAGAGAGAGTCGACCGAATTTCAATGATAAAATTCTAATCCAATTCGGCATCAATTGATGCGATTCCTGATTTTAGGATGAACCTCAGGACGAGAGCTATCTGTCCAGATTGAAAGCTCATTCTGTCTTGCCCTCACCGATAAGTAATCAAATCTTTCTCTCCCTAGAGTCTATTTTCCAGCGAAGCTCCGTTTGAGCTCATTTCAGCGTTTAAACTCACAATTCAAAGTTCTATGAAATTGTATGAAATGGAGAAACTCCATTTCAACCTTAATTTCAACAATTAGAGGGGTTTGATTGGTCAATTTGATAAAATCAAATTTGACTGTGTTAAAGAGTTGGAATTGGGGATTTTCAAAATTCAAAGGACCAAAATACAATTTTATGAAATTGAGGGTCAATTGGACATGAAAATATTGTTGGAGGACCAATTGAGGAATTTTGGAATTTTTGGGGGCAAAACTTACCATTTTTGTAAAGGAAGGTCAAAATGGTAATTTTGGAAAACTTGGGGGACCAAATTGAAAATTTGGGAAATTAATCCCCTTTTTGTGAAATGGAACAAATTGAGGTCACTTGATAAATTTTTTAAAAGTTTCGGGACTCAATTTGAGGAAAAACTGGCATTAGGGACTTAAAGTTTAAGAGAAATAACTTTAGTGACCTAATTACAAATAAATGAAAGTTTGACTTTCTCATTCATTTGGAATGAATGAAGACTATTAGGTCGAAGGATAATGTACCGAGATGTTCATATTGTGTAGGAATACGAAGTACCGGGAACGCTAGCAAGGACAAGCTCACGTGAATATAAAGAACCAGTCTAGTGGAATTCATTACGTTAACGATGAGTGGGTTTACTAACATCATACCTGGTTGGGATGATGAGCACAACATAAAGATAAAAACCACTTACCGGTTGTGAGTGGGATTATATATCATACCCGGTTGGAGATGATAAGTACCTCGGCATAAAAATCCACTATTTAGTGGTATTTTAATCATCGCCACATAGAGAAAGTGATGTGAAAATTATGCGGAAAAACTACTTACCGGTTGTAAGTAGATCATACCCGGTTGGTATGATGATAGTTCCTCGAAGGAAGTTGAAAACCCATTCATCGGTTATGAACGGAGATGTCCTTATACCGGTCGGTATAATGGATAGTGAAAACCTATTTTGTCGGAAGTGTTCTCCCCCGACTATGTGTCAATACTTAAACTATTTGGGAGACCTTCTTGACGAGAGCTTGAATAGCTCTTATAGGCTGGGGGCCTCGGTTTTTGGAACTTTGGGGCTAAATGCCCGATTTTGAAAATATCGTACAGTGGGCCCAAGGCCAGTTGGCACGAGCAGAAGCTCGTAAACGAACATCATATATGTGCCATAAAACTTAATAAGTGAATTGTTTGGCCATGGTACCAAGATAGGACTGATACGCTCAATCAACTAGCGGCAGTGCGACATGATAGGTCGACGGACCAATCAAAACAAACAACTGCAGGTTGAGTTGAAAGTCAGGGCCGTTGGACCAATGGCATCAAATATTACATGGCTTGATAAGAAAACATTGTTTGTGAATGCACTATGAGTATGGGATTATCAACACGCCCATGAGGGGTAGCGATGCGTCCTAAGGGCCCTCGACGACCTGGTGAGTATAAGGGTAGATTGTCATTACAAGTGTTTGTGCGAAATTTGGAGTAGCACCAAGTGCATGAGACTAGGGTGGGGACGGGATGAGGTCTCTGTCCTCATATGGACACGAAGAAGCGATTTCGAGATTGAGGGTCGGATGTCACGTACATCCACTCATTCTCAAGGTAGAAGTGGTCGTGCTTCTATCCGGGTGGCCGGTAAAGTCACTCCGAAGCCTCTAGTGGGTTCAATAGTCACACTGACCTGTGAATGTGTGTAACCTTCATGATAAAGGATGTGTGCTGGGTGATGACACACCGTGGTAACTAAGAATTAATGAAAAAACCTGAATTTTTAAATGAAGAGATTTTTGAAAAGAAAGGAGTCTGGCACACTACATATAAATGTTTTCTTAAAAATTAAAAGTAGACCTTTGAAAACCCATTCACTGAGTAGTCGTACTCACCCCCTCCCTTATATCCCTTTCAGGAAATCCTGGAAAGCCTACCCTTAAAGACCATCAACTAAGATGCCTGTAAGACAGGTATGTAAAGTTTAAAATTTCATGCAATTTTGATCATGCTATTCCAGGAAATGATGTAGGTTTAAAGAACGCCTTACTCTTTATGGTTTATAATAAGGGGAAACCCTTTAATAAACCGGGAGAGTGGCGGGTTGATCACGGGGATCCGACCAAACTGGGTCAGAGTGTGACATTCTAGATGGGAGCTCGAATAGATCAGATAGGCCAGAGGCCTCAGTTTTGGAACTTGGGTCTAGAATGCCCGATTTTGAAAATCTCGTACAGTGGGCCAAAGACCAGTTGGCACGAGCAGGAACTAGAAAACAAACATGAAGTTAAGCCATGAAACCTTTAATGAATAATGTGATTTGGCCATGGTACCATGATAGGTCTGGCATACTCGATGGATTGGCAGCAGTGTGACAAGACAGGTCGACAGACCAGTCGAGACAAACAATTGTAGGTCTAGTTGAGGGTTGGGGCCATTGGATCAGTGGCACCAAAGATTAAATGGATTATGAGAAAAATTATTATTTTATGCATGCACTGAGGTATGGGACCATCAAGATGCCTAAGAGGGGTAATGATGCATCCTAGGGGCTACTGGACGACATGGTGGAGATAAGGGCAATTTGTCGTGCCAGCAATCAAGGAAGCTCGATGCTTCATGCATATGAGACTGGGGTGGGGTCGGGTTTAGGTCTCTGTCCTCATACAAACATGAAGTTTCTTTATGGGATTGAGGGTCAGATGTTGCATACATCCACTCATTCTCAGGGTAGAAGTTTACGTGCTTCTATCTAGGTGGTTGGTAAAGTCGCTCCGACACCACAAGTGGATGCAGTGGATGTGCTGCCCTGGGAATGTCTGTTCCCTTCATGATAAAGGGTGTGTGTTGATTGATAAACACACCACTTGTGGTGAATGATGAGATATGGCTATGAAAACCAAGATTTTTTAGGATGAAATATTTTTAAGAAAATAAGGAGTCTAGCACAATCCAATTCAAAACTATTTATTTAAAGTCAAATTTTAAAACACCCATTCACTCATTCGCATTCTAGCCCCAAGTTTCTTTTCGGGTTTGAGGGTCGAATGTCGCATACATCCACTCATTCCCAGGGTAGAAGTGGACGGGCTTCTATCTAGGTGGTCGATAAAGTCACTCCGACGCCACATGTGGGTGTAGTGGACGTGCTGCCTTGTGAATGTGTGATCCCCTCATAATGAAGGGTGTGTGTTAATTATTAAACATACCAACTATGGTAAATGATGAGTAATGGTTTTGAAAACTAAGAAAATTGAGGAAGAGATGATTTTAAAATAAGGAGTTTGGCACGCTCCAAATAAAAATATCTTTTTAGAAACTCATGTTTCAAACAGCCATTCACTGAGTTGTCAAACTCACCCCCTCCCTTTACCCTTTTTTTAGGTAACCGAGGGAAAAACCCACCTACAGACATCCCACTAGCTTAACCTACAAGACATGTATGTAAATTTTATTTATTTCAGTTTTGATTAATGTTATTTTAGGAAAGGTACTGGTACAAAGGACGCCTTACTCCTCACAGTTTGGATGGGGGAAACCCTTAATAAACTGAAAGAGCGATGGGTTGCTCATGGGGATCAGACCGGGTCGGTGCGTGACATATATCCTCTAGCTTTTTCTGATATGAGAAAGATTTGAGGGAGAATTAAATCATATATTCCACATATCAAGGGATAAGTGGCTGAAATTACTAAAATGATATAAGCTACAGACCACTAATGGAGGTGATTCAAGTTGCCACATACTCTTGGAGGATTAAGCTTTTGAACTGCATTGATCGATGTGCCACCTCTAGTGAGTTGCCGGCTCCGATTTGACTTTTACTTATCTACATGCATATTTCTGATCAAGCTTGATCGGAGGAACTCCAGCTAACCTCGACAAAACTAAGTTTATGACATCCTAGAGGGAATCCAGAGGAACCTCTCCACTTAGTTTGGTAATTTTTAGAAATACTTTAGTTATGGGTCAATGGTCGGGAGCCAAAATCCAAAGATTTAAAAGATAAGGTACCCAAATGCAATTGAGCTTTCTGTGGGGTCTTCCTAATGGGTAAAATAAAGTTTTGGAACTAATTGGAAAGTTTGGTGAAGGTTGGGGACTGATTTTGCCTATTGTGGAAGGTCTAGGGACCTATTTGTAATAAATGCAAAGTTAAGGACTAAAGTGAAAATATGAGGATTTGCATGGCCAAAAGGCAATTTTTGGGCAGTTCAAGGACCTAAACTTAAATTAAGAATGTTTAGGGACCTTTATGAGAAATATGGAGGTCAAATGGATCCTGGAATCTAAGTCCTCAAGAAGAGGGCAAAATGGTAATTTTGCCAAAACTTATGGGCCTTTCTACAATTGTGAGAAATTAGGCTTGAAAATATTCCAATTCCTATTTAGGACCTAAATGGGTCTTAAGGGAGACTTGAGGGACCCAAATAAAAAACTTGGGAAAGTCTAAGGTCCAAAGAAAGAAAATTGTAAACTATAATGGTAAAATGGTAATTTTACCCAAGTTAAGTACCAAATAGTACTTTGGTAAAAATGGAACCACTACGTGGTCAGTAAAGAAAATGTGATCACTTCAATAAGTGCTAAGTGAAAAGAGCATAAGCTTAGTCTTAAGAAAATTAACCTTAAGGAATGTTAGAATGTGGGTCGGGTTACCGATTTACGAGTCGGGTAACCCGGACTCGGAAGGGCTAAATCATAAAATTGGAGAGATTACGATAGGTTAATTTATTGATAGTCAGCAGTGAAGCTGACCTTGTGTTTTCTTAACCTTGTAGAGAACATAAGAAGAATGCTAGCGAAATCGAGAAGGGATTCCGGGAACCTCGCAGAACGAACAAGTTCTAGGAAAAGAGGTGAGTGGGTGTTGACAACGAGTCCGATTGGAGCAACGAGATCGTAATTAAGTATGATAATGATTGTGCACCATGAGTAGAAAGCTAGGCTTATAACTCATATATGTAGTGAAAAATGACTAAGATCATGCCCATTAAATTAAATGTGATTTTTAAAGAATAATCAAAGGACTGGTCATGAGACTGGGGTAAATGGCATGAGTGTGGTTCCAAGGAACTAGGATTTGGTTTGGGCATTGGGACATTATTGTAAAATTTTGAGGAGATGGTTGATGATAGGTCTGACTCCAACTTATGTGTTTTAAGTGTGCATGCTAAATATAGGGAGCGAGGACTAGGTTGGTTGTGGGACCTGGGTATGGGGCATGATGAGTGCATTATATGTTATGAGGAGACAAATGGGTTACAAGTTGGTCTCATGAATGATTATTTGCCATGTTTGCATGCTAAGTGGGGTGATCGAGGCATGTGGTAGGTTGTGAGACCCAAGTCTAGGGCAAGATGCCCACCATGTGATTGAGGAGACGACCTAGTGATAGGTTGGGCTCTCAGTTTTCATTAAATTGCATAGGGAGTAGGTCCTGTGAAGGACTTAACTTCCAAGTATATATATGTCATAAGCATGATTTATTGATGCATGAGTGTGTTGTGTGAATTGGGGAGTCGGATAAGTGACGCACAAAGCTCCTGGTAATGGGATCGGGTAAGCACCATTACGTGACCTGGTGATGAGTGTCAGGGGTATGACCACGGGTCTTGGTATTATTTGTTATGAATACTAGTATAGGAGAGCGGGGCGCAACGGATGGACACCTAAGGAGATTGGGGTGATTGTGTGTAATCTTCCATGTTTCTTGGAACATTCAGATGATGTATGCGTATCATCCTAGTACATCATTACAACAAGATAGTGGCGGAATTAAGTTGCAAGTGTATGGGGCATGGGTCGACAAGTGTCAGAAATGCAACCATGACCTCGGGTGCTGAGACACCCAGCTATGAGATGGCACCTAAGGTGGTCAGTTGTGGCAGAGTATTTAGGTTACTACCACACTCCAGTTCCTGATTTGGTATCATCTAATCAGCGATACACTCCGAGGGAGATATATGTTTTGGGCCTAAGTAGCCCATCATAGTTGTGTGAGGGAATGGCAGTGAGGTTGCCAAAACCTCGGGTGCTAAGACACCCAGCTGCAAGATGACACATGAGAAGTGTTGCTTGTGGTACGAGTGCACTTGTAGCTCTCATACTCTAGTTTACCAATCTGGTATTGCCTAAGCGACGATACATTTTGAGTGTGTTATTATATGCATAGGGCTGTGCGTATCCCATGTTTTGTTTAGGGCCTAAATTAGTCCACTATTGTGCGAGGGAATGGCAGCAAGGTTGCCATGACCCTGGGTGCTGAGACACTCAGTTGCGAGATTACACTTGAGAGGTGTCAGTTCTGCTAAGAGTACCTTATGACTCCCTCACTTCAGCTCCCGGTCTAGCATTGCTCTAAGTGGCACTACATTTCAGGTATGCTATTGTATGCATAAGGCTGCGAGTAGCCTATGTTGTATGGGGCTTAAGTTAGCCCATTGTCATGCGAGGGAGTGGTAGAAAGACTTCCATGACCCGAGTGCTGAGACACCCAAGTGCGAGACAACACACGAGAAGTGTCAGTTGTGGTGAGAGTGCCTTTCGAGCCCCACACTCTAGCTTCCGGGTCTAGTCTCATCCAAGAGGTAGTACATTCTTGTCGTGTACATAGGGCTGTGAGCATCACACAATTATTTGAGGCCTAAGTTGATGGGTTGAGGCCCGGGCCATGATGAGCCAAGAGGTGCCACCAGAGTGTGGGCCCTGTTTGTGCACATGACAAGAGTTCCTGTTGTTTGCATATACGTGTGTGACTAATTGGATAAAAACCATTGGGGGAGACTAAGAATTACCTGACCGTAGTAGAGACTATGAGTCGATGACCCAAGACTTGGGTATCCAAGGGTAGGATAAACCACGACACTCATATGGTTTGGAACAAAAAATAAGTTAGAAATCATACTAGGTGGTTTTGGGAAATATTTTGGTCGTAAGCCATGTAGTGGTACGGTATCAATGTCCCACTCACTAATATGTGAGCTCATCCCCTCCCTAAATATGTTGCAGGTTGAGCGAGGAGGTGCAAGGAGAGATGGAATGATCTTCCCGAGGTGCACGATCACCTAAACCTCGTACCCTACACATGAAGGTTTCATTGCTTATCATATTACTACTATTCCTATATTGTTGTACAAACCGTTTTGTGGGCTATAACAAGAAACTTTATATGAAAAAATTCAAATTTCTGCTACTTTTCATATGTGTTTTTTTTGTTCTGAGCCTTAGTTCCATCAGTCTTACCTTGGTGAAAGATCTCACCACTTTAAAATTGAGGGGATTGACAAGTTGCACAGATGCCCAACTGATAAGATTGGGTCGAGGCATGACATACCCAATAATATTTTGAAATTCTTAGAGATGGTTTATGCCTTGAAAAGCATGAATGTGAATAATATCAAAAGATGGAATTTACCCAATAGATACCCAAGTATCAATAATGAACCCATTGAATTATTTATTTTGTGATTGTGGAAATGTGTTATGTCCAAAAATTATTTTCAAGCTCATAAACAGGCAATGCCTTGTAAAGTTTGATTGTGAATAATATTAATAGATGGGATTGGCCAAATAGTAGACCACATCTCGATGACAAAACTATTGTTTGAATATTTCATGATTGAAGTGGACATTTGTGTGGAATTGTAAGATGCCTAGTAAGGGACAATAATGGTATTAGAGGGCTACTGGAACTATTAGGATAAATAAGGGGAGATAGTTTGTTCCAATACGTCATGACCCAAAGAGTTATAGTGAGGGCTTCAATGTGCATTAACCACGTCATGTGGGATATGTATTAAACTTCCATGATGGAACGATTTTATCTGTGATATTTAACATGAGTTCTCATTCTCCATACAAACATGTGTTAGTAACGTAACTCCGAACCACGGGTGGTTGGTAAAGTCATTCTAAACCACCAGTGGATGGTAATGTAACTTCATTCCACATTTGTGTGATATCATTCCATGAGTGTACATATATGTCTATGATGGCTCATGTGGTTCCATATAGACATGTGGTCGATAACATAATCCCCAACCACATATGGTCTATACTTCGAGCCACGAGTGAATGGTAACATAATTTCATCCTTCACTTGTGTGTAATTGTTATGAAAACTTTTAAAAGATACTCATATCTTGAAAAGATAAAACATGTGAGTTTGAATAAGATACATGAAGACTTGAATACAAGTTTTATAAAACTTTGATAAACTTCGAATGGATTGAGATTTAAAACTTTGAAAAAATATGAGAAAAGTTGATGAGATTATTTTACAAAGTAAAAGAAGAATATCTTGTGTATATATTTTGAGTATGTACTGACTCGATGACATGATGTCTTAGTGTCAATTACTTCTACTCACTAAGCTCAAATATTCACCCCTCAAAATTTTCCTTTCAGGTAACTAGGAAAGGAGATGAATGTTTTTGTGGTCAAGGGATGACACCTTTGCAAGGTAACCACCTTCAAAACATGATGATATTTTTAGTATAATATTATGTTTCAACATGTTTTTTTACGTTATTTTCTTATATTCTAATTCTTAAAGAAAATGCTGAGAAATTTTGAAATTATTATGAGCCTTAAGTTATGTTGATCTTACAACGGTGAGTGCATCCCATGTTAGAGGATGTGGACGGTTGCTTGCATACCCGACCATGAAACTATATTAGAGTGTGATAATTTAAGTGGTGTAAAAGTCAAAGATTTTTTAACTTGGAATTTTGAAAAGTGAATTTTTTTTGGAAAATTGAAAGTCCAAAAATAAGGTGTTGTCTATATATTCAATAAAACCCAAAGACTAACATAAAAATAATTATGTAGAAAATTTGCCAAAAGGAAGAGTGCGTGTGTCACACCTTGACCCGTTTCACCAGTTAGACTTGTAGACAACTCGTCACATTCTCTCTGTATTACAACAATGGACACTCATCATTGTAATTCAGACAAGTTTTAAGGCTCAGAATAAGGAAAACACATTAGAATATCTTTTCAAGAATATTAATGTGAATATATGAAAAATAAGTTTAATAAAAGATACTGTGACTAAGTAATGAATGAAATGCGTACCTTCAGTTATTAAGGCTTCTTATAGCTTTGTTGTGCCCATTCTACTCATTAGTTACCTAAAATGGGGATTAGAGGGGGTGAGCTATATATCCTAGTGAATAAGATTAGTTGACACTGTGATTTTATGTTCACGAGTCAGCACATGCTTAAAATAATAGTACTTTAAGAATCAGTCACAAGGTTTATTTCAAAGGAAATTGAGGTTTTATCATATGGTTTATATTAGGCAAACATTCATTCATATATCCAATCAATTATGGAGGGATCACATGATCATGTAATAGAACTCCATTCTGTTTCACTTATGGTTTGGAGTGCCTATAGCAACCACCCGTGTGACAAACCAATGTGTCCATGTCAGACTGTCTATGTGAGCACCATTGCTTATCCCATAGACTCATTGAGTTTGTCCTCTATTGAAGGACAAGACATTTCCCCTTCGCTAAGGTCTAGTGCACATAGTACCCCCAGAGCCCTTGACAAAATGGATCAGCATCCACTCCCCTTATATTAACCTTGTTGTCCAGTAGGCCTTAGAATTATCACTATCCCATATCGAGCATCTAATGACCCCACTCATCAATTGCATGCATGTATTTTAATCATTAATTTGTCATCTTTGTTTTATCTGCTCTTTTAGGGCGAGCCCCATTTCTATCTCGATAGAAATTACTGGGTACGACCCATTTCACACAAACTAATTATTTAGTCTTTTATCATGGCTTAGATCATAGCTCATCATCTGGGTTATTTACGGGACGAGACCCATTTCCATTGAACTTAGGCCCACACAATGAATATTTTTCTAAAACATGGCCTTTAGGCATACTTCTCATCAAACAAGGTTCATATATAATCAAGAACATATTCTAGAAAAGGGTTTTCAGTGGGATTCATGCTCTCATGGGAATATATTCCTGAAAATAGTTTTTGACAACTCATGATATCAATTTTATAAGAAATAATGCATTATCAGTTCAATCGAACTCGATGCCAAAAATCCCACTCACCATTTTCTGAGGACATGTTCATCACGTAGGGATTCCCGAGTCTTCATGCTCCTCTTGCATGATTACATATGATATGTTCCCTTCTAGTCTAAATTCTCGCACTTGGAGAATTTGGAGTCGACCGTATGAGTATCCATGTGTTTTTCGTCTAGGGGCATTTTCGTCATTTGCCCTTTTATTTTCTGATCAAATGTGGCCTTATCGGGTGTAACTTCTATTCATTCCAAATGCGACCCTAAATGTCCATTTTCTATTTTGAAACTAATAGGGCCTAGTAGGCATGAGGCCTCAGTTTTGAAACTAATAGGGCCCAAGGCCTAGTTTTGAAAAAAAACTCGTGAAGTGGGCCCAAAGCCAATGGGAACAGGCTTAAACCTGTAGATAAAATCTTGATCCCTACACATGATGGAAATTCACCAAAAATGGTTGAAGTTGTGTGATACAGCCACCCAACTGAAGCTGAATCACAATATTCGATTGGCTAGTAACTACTGAGCCGAAGTTGAGTGGACGAACTTGTTGGGCAGATAGTTACTGATCTACAATCGGGTGTTGAATTTGTTGGGCTGGTAGCACTAAAGATAAAGGTCTAAGATTAAAAGACTTTTGTTTGTGCATGTTGAGACACAGAACCATCGAGGCGTCCAAATGGGGTAGTGTTGGTTTTAAGGGTTGTTGGATGACACAAATTGTATAAGGGAAGTTGGGTCGTCCAGTGAATCTTAAAGCTCAGAGAAGCTTCCTGCGCATTGAGACCAAGGTGGGGGAGGAGAGGTCTCGTCCCACATTTGTGGACAAGGAGTATTTGCGGGTCTGAGGGTCGAACAATTGATGTCCTCTCAGACTTAGGGCATAAGTCATTGACTTTTATTTGGGTGGATGGTAAAAATGCTCAAGTCCTCAAGTGGAGTAGCCGGCGAAGAGCTCTACGAACCTGTGAACCTTTCTTTTTATAAAGGGCAAGTGTGGTTATGTGTTAAACCAATCCCAAGCAAGGGGAAGTACTGAAACATTTTTCTAAGAAGAAGTTAATGCCATCAAACCGGTGAACAAAAAAGATATTATAGACTATTGTTTTGAAAACTCACCCTAATGCCTACTCACTGAGTTGTAGAACTCACCCCTCTCCTAAACCACTTTTAAGGAAAAACCACCCATCAAGAAAAGCGGAAGCTAGGGGAGCATGTCACGCCCCGACCCGGTTTGGTCGAATCCTCGTGAACAACTTGCCACTCTCCCAGTTCAAGAGGTGTTTCCTCCTTCTACTCAAGAGGAGTCAAGCGTACTTTCAACCTTGTTCCCTAGAAAGACATATATCAAATAAAATGCAAGCTTAGGAGAAATTAAGCATACTTGACAGAGAGTAAGGCTCGATTTTATTCCTAGTCATTTCCTGAAAATGAATAGAAAATAGGGTGATTTTCTACAACTCAATGAATGGGTATTATAAAAATGGAGTTTCAAAAAAATTATTTTTCAAGTTGAAGTGTACTAGACTCCTTAATTCCTTTAAATTTTCTCATTTGCAAGACTCAATTTTCAAAAAAATCATTTCTTATTAACATGGTGTGTCATCACCCAACACACATCCTTTTTCATGAAGGTCAAACACAAAATTTGCAGACCAACCCGTCCACTGAAGCCACTTGTGGCGTCGAGGCGACTCTACCGACCACCAACATAGAAGTATGTCCACTTCTAACATGAGAATGAGTGGATGTTCATGACATCCGACCCTCAATCCCGTAACAAATCTCTGTGTCCATATGAGAACAGAGACCTCATTCTGACCCCACCCCGGTCTCATGCGCTTGAAGCTATGTGGAGCTTCACAAGGCTTCTGGTACGACTAACTCTCCTTATATCCACCAGGTCATCCAGGGCCCTAGGACATATCACAGCCCCTCTTGGGCATCATGAAGGTCCCGTAAACACAGTGTGTAAACACTGCCATTTTGAGATAAGAAAAACAAGGAAAATAACTGATCAAACCAAGTGAGAAAAACTGAACCAGTTCACAAACTTGATCATCAAAGAACGGGAAATTTATAACTTTCGAGTGACCCAAAGTGTTCATAAAGTCTTGGAAAAGAACCTTAGGACAAATTGGAAGAGAAAAATCAGACTGGTTTAGATGAACCGGATCCAATTGGATTGAATTGGTTTATGAACCAAGTCGGTTCATGAACCAGAACCGATAAAGAAAAGGCAAAGTGGGGAATTTATGGATCTCGAGTGACCTAAAGAGTCCCAAAAGTCATGAAAAAGGGCTTAAGGATGAATTGGAGATGAAAACCAAACCAGTTCAGGTGAACCGGATCCGAACCGATTTGAACCACTATTGAACCAGATGCTAAATTCATTTTTCTAGGTGGTATAAAAAATTTAAATTTGAGATTTGAGGCCACCATTGGATAGAAAATGAATTTAGATGAATTTATAAATATTTGTATTTGAAAAATTCAGTCGAATTAGGGATGAACTGGCTGGTTTAATCTTTGAACCTGGTTTAGACTGGTTCGGTCCGGTTCAGAACAGTGTGGTCTTCTTCCTTTAGATGACAGCACTATTCACTCGTTGAAAAATCGCATAGCAAGGGCAAAGCTGAAAATTCTCCAGCTAGGGAGCTTTAGGAAATGAATGACCAACATTAAGGTACCAATCGGATGACCAGGAAGTCCCCGAGCTTCCTATATAAAGAGCCCCTCCTTATTCATCCTCTACCTGAAAACTCCATTCTCTCTCAACTGCTCCAATTTCTGGCGAAGCTCGAACCAGAGCTCCAACTTGAGCATTGTTCTGAGCCAAACACGATGAGGTCAGGTTCTTTAGAAATAGGGAGAAGTCAACTACATGCATGTAGTCCCCATTTGCTTAGAGAGTCGTCAGAGGAACACCAGCAAGATTGAACAGTGAAGCAACTCCATCGAACTAAAGCTGCCCTATTTCGACCGAGCTGAAATCGACCAATTTGAGCCTTTCTTAGGCCAAACCAAGCCCTCCCAACACCTCCATAGCTCTTCTACAGTTGAATTAGAGCTAAAAGGTAAGCCAATTCGGCTCCCCTCTGTAATTTCTGACCGGTGCTAGAGAGAGAACAGTCATAAATTCAATGATGAAATTCTCGCTCAATTCGATATCAATTGATGCAATTCTTGATCCTAGGATAAACCTCATGACATGAGCTATTTTCCTAGATCAAAAGCTCGGATCACCGCGCCCCCAACGGTAAGCTTTCGAAGCTTTCTCTCTCTAAGTCCAATTTTTCGGCAAAGCTCCGTTTGAGCTCATTCTAGCACCAAATTGTGCGATTCAAAGTGTAATTGAATCATATTAAGGTGTAGGAACTCCAATTTAACTTCAACTTTAACAATTAAACTCATTTGATTAGTCAATATGATGAAATCAAATTTGGCATAGTTAGAAGGTTGAAATTGAGGGGAATTTGGGAATTTCAAAAATTAGAGAAACTAAAGTGTAATTTCATAAAATTGAGGATCAATTGGGCATGATAAAGATGTTGGGGGACCAATTGGGCAATTTTTGGTATTTTTGGGGTAAAACTTACCATTTTTTTAAAGTAGGGGCAAAATGGTAATTTTGGAAAAGTTGGGGGACCAAATTGGAAATTTGGGAAATTAAACCCATTTTTGTGAATTTGAATAAATTGAGGTCCTAAGATGAATTTAAAAAGTTTTGGGACTCAATTTGAGGAAAAACCGACATTGGGGACTTAAAGTTAAAGAAAAATAATTTTAGGGACCTAATTGCAAATAAAGGAAAAGTTTGGTTTTCTCATTCATTTAGAATGAATGAGGGCTATTAGGCCAAAGAATAATGAACAATAACGTTCATATCATGTAGGAACACAAAGTACTGAGAATGTTAGCTAAGACGAGTTCGAGTAAGGACAACAAGCCGGCTAAGAGGAATTTCACGGCATTAACGGGTGAGTGGGATTTTTATATCATAACCAATTGGGATGATAAGTACCTCAAAAATAAAAACTCATTACTAAGTGTTATTTTAAACAACACACATAAGAGGAGTGATGTGAAAATCACACGAAAAAACTACTTATCAATTGTAAGTAGATCATATCCGGTTGGTATGATGAAACTTTCTTGAAGGAAGTGGAAAACCCGTTCATCGGTTATGAGGGGAGATGTCCTCATACTTGGTTGTTATAATTGACAGTTGAAAATATATTTTGTCGAAAGTGCTCTCCCCTGACTGTGTGCCACTACTTAAACAAGTTGGGAGAACTTCTTGACAGTAGCTTAGTTAGGCCGGAGGCCTCGATTTTGGAACTTGGGGACTAATATGCCCAATTTTAAAAATCTCGAACAGTGGGCCCTAGGCCAATTAGAACGAGTAGGAGCTTGTAAACAAACATGCTTTATATGCCATGAAAACTTAAGTAAATGAATTGTTTGGCCATGGTACCAAGACAAGACCGACATACGCAGTCAACTCGTGATAGTGCGATATCATAGGTCTCTGGACTAGTCAAGACAAACAGTTGCAGGTTGAGTTGAGGGTCGAGGCCGTTGGACTAGTGGCACCACAGATTATATGGCATTATGTAAAAAATATTGATTGTGTATGCACTATGTTTATGGGACCTTCAAGATGCCCAAGAGGGGTAGTGATGCATCCCAAGGCCCTAGACGACCTAGTGCATACAAGGGTAGTTAGTCGTACCAGAAGCCTTGCGAAGTTCGACGTAGCTTCAAGCGCAAGAGACCGGGGTGGGTCAGGATGAGGTCGATGTCCTCATACGGACATAGAGATTTATTATGGGATTGAGGGTCAGATGTCGCAAACATCCACTCATTCTCAAGGTAGAAGTCGATGTGCTTCTATCTAGGTTGTTGGTAAGTCACTCCGACGCCACAAGTGGGTTTAGTGGATGGGCTGGCCTACGATTGTGTGTTTTATCTTCATGATGAATGATGTGTGTTGGGTGATGACACATCGTGGTTAATAAGAAATGGTGATGAAAACCAAAATTTGAAATAAAAGGTTTTTTAAAAGAGAATAAGTAGACTGACACACTACGAAGCAAACATTTTTCCTAAAAGTTAAATTTTGAAAACCCATTCACTTCATCGTTGTACTCACCCCCTCCCTTATACCCCTTTTAGGTAACCCCGGGAAGCTTACCCAAAGACCACCAGCTAACACACCTGTAAGGAAGGTATGAAAAGTTTGAAATTTTATGCAGTTTTAATATATGTTATTCCAAGAAATACATAGGTTTAAAGGACGTATTACTCCTCACGGTTTATATAGAATGGGCAACCCTTAGTAAGCCAGGAGAGTGGTGGGTTGATCACAAGGATCTGACCAAACTGGGTCGGGGCGTGACATAGTGCATGCACAATCAACATTTTTGCACATGATGCCATATAATT
Source organism: Trapa incisa (assembly GCA_030064435.1). Lineage (NCBI taxonomy): Eukaryota > Viridiplantae > Streptophyta > Magnoliopsida > Myrtales > Lythraceae > Trapa > Trapa incisa. The sequence continues at coordinate 8,769,815 of CM057775.1, read as the reverse complement.
TGTATTGCCATTGATCCAACGACCTCGACCCTTAACTCAACCTGCACCTGTTTGTTTTGACTAGTCGCACTGCCGCTAGTTGAATGAGTATGTCGATCATTTATTGGTACCATGGCCAAACAATTCAATTACTTAAGTTTTCATGGCATATAATTCATGTTTGTTTACGAGCTCTTACTCGTGCCAACCGGCCTAGGGCCCACTATTCCAGATTTTCAAAATTGGGCATAATAGCCCCCCAAGTTCTAAAACGAAGGCCTTGAGCCTAACAGAGCTATTCGAGCTCTCATCAAGAAAGTCTCCCAAATTGTTTCAACAGTGGCACATAGTCAAGGGAGAGCACTTCCAACAAAATATATTTTCAACTATTAATCATACCAACCGAGTATGTGGACATCTCCGCTCATAACCGATCAACAAGTTTTCCATTTCATTCGAAGAAGTTTCATCATACCAACTCGGTATGATCTACTTACAACCGTTAAGTAATTTTTCCACATGATTTTCACATTACTCCTATCAGGTGTGATGTTTAAAATACCACTTAGCAATGGATTTTCATTTTTGAGGTACTTATCATCCCAACCGAGTATGATATAAAAATCTCACTCACCCGATCATGCATTGAAATTCCTCTTAGTCGATTTTCATTCCTTGCGAGCATAATCTCAACTGGCGTTCTCAATTTCTCATGTTCCTACATGAAATGAACATTTTTGTTCATTATCATTTGGCTTGATTGCCTTCATTCATTATGAATGACCAAATATTAAACTTTTTTAAATATTTGTAACTTGGTACCTAAAGTTATTTTTCCTTTAACTTAGCTCCCAATTTCCATTTTTTCCACAAATTGTGTCCCGAAACTTTTAAAATTCCCCTTGGTACCTCAATTTATTCAATTTCATAAAAAGGGGTTTAAATTTCCCAATTTGGCCCCCTAATTTTCCCCAAAATTACCATTTTGCCCTTCATTTACAAAAATGGTAAGTCTTACCCCAAAAATTCTAAAATTTCCTCAATTGGTCCCTTAACACTATTATCATGCTTAATTGACCCTTAATTTTATAAAATTACATTATGGTCCCTTAAATTTTCAAAAATCCCCAATTTTCCCTAAATTATCCCCTAATTTCAACCTTTTAACACAACTAAATTTGATTTCATCAAATTGACCGATCAAACACTTCTAATTATTGAAACTGAAGTTAAATTTGAGTTTCTACATCATTATATGATTCAATTGCACTTTGAATCACATGTTTTGACGCCAGAACGAGCTCAAACTAAGCTTCGTTAGAAAACAGAACGTAGAGAAAGAAAGCTTCAATTGCTCCCCGTCGTGGTACGGCGGACCGAGCTTCCAATCTAGGCAGATAGCTCTCCTCCTAAGGTTTCTCCTAGGATCAAGAATAGCACCAATTGATGTTGAATTGGATGAGAAGTCTATCATTGAAATTCTATCGATTCTCTCTCTAACACCGGTCGGAAATTGTAGAGGAGAGTCGAATTGGCTTACCTTTCAGTTCTAATTCGGCTATAGGAGGGTTGAGGAGGTGTTGGGAGAGCTTGGTTTGACCTGAGGAGGGGTCAAATTAGCCAATTTCATTCCAGCCAAAATAGGGCCACTTCAGTCCGTCGGAGCTGCTTCACTCTTCGATCAGCTAGTGCTTCTCCGATGACCCTCAAAGTGAGTGGATACTAACACTGTGTAGCTGAGTTCTCCCCGATTCTAAGGCACTCGACCATGCCTTCTTTGGCTCAGAAAAAACCCTATGTCGGTGCTCTAGTTCGAGCTTCACCAAAAAACTAAGCAGCTGAGAGTGAGTGAGGTTTTCAAGTGTGGAGAGGATGAATGGAGAGGGAATCTTTATATAGGGAGCTTGGGGACTCATCGACGATCTGTTTGGCACCTTTCTGATAGTCATTGATGGCCTAAAATATACTAAATGGAAACATTGTTTCTTTGTCAGCGCTACTTTGATTTTCCGACAAGTGAACAGTGTTGTCCTCTGAAGGAAGAAGACGACACTGTTCTAAACTGGACTAGGTCGGGCCGATCCGAACCGGGTTCAAAGATTAAACCAGTCGGTTCACCCCCAATTCGACCAAATGTTTCAAATATAAAAACTTCTAAATTCAATTTCTATCCAATGGTGGCCTCAAATCTCAAATTTTAATTTTTATAGCCACCTAGAAAAATGAATTTAGCATCTGGTTCAATAGTGATTCAAACCGGTCCAAACTGGTTCAATCCGGTTCAGATCCGATTCACCTGAACAGGTTTTGTCTTCATCCCCCATTCATCATAAACTCCTTTTTCATGACTTATGTGACTTTTTAGGTCACTTGGGGTCCATATATTTTTCAGTTTGTCCTCTCTCTATCGGTTCCGGTTCATAAACTGGCTTGATTCATAAACCGGTTCAATTCGGTTAGGGTTCGGTTCACCCAAACCAGTCTAGTTTTTCTCTCCCAATTGGTTCTAACATTCCTTCCCAAGGTTTATGAATCTTTTTGGGTCAATGGAAGTTGAAATTCCTCTAATTTACCCATTCCTCAATAATCGAGTTTGTGAACCAATTCAGTTTTACTCACTCGATTTGACCAGTTCTTTCCTAGTTTTTCCTTAACTCCAAAGAGTGGGGTTTACAACTCTTCCCTCTTTTTAGGAGTTTTGTCCCCAAAACTCATTTCATGTTATTTGCGTATTGGCTTAAACTTTTTATTATTATGAAAATTTCTATTTTATCATCTTACAACCTTCTTGGTTATTTCTGTTCATCCCTTTCATTACATACCTAAGATTTTTGTCTCATTCTCATCCTATCCTCATTCTATGGAATTTACTTTAGCCTAGAATATCTTCCTTAAAAAACTAGGATCATTTCCTTTAGTTACATCTTCCTTCCCAAGGCACCATTTCCCATTCCAAGCTTCTTTTACCCAAAAAATTTCAAAACTATCAGTTTCGGTCTTTTTTCTTCCATAGATTTTGGCATTTATCACCTCTTCATCCTGCATGGATACCTTCCTCATTCTTTGGTTATCACTTTTGTGCTTGACTTCATTATGCCTTACCTATAGAACTTTCCTTGCCCAAGTCGTATTTCCTTGAGTCAGTTGGGTTTACATGCCCTTTATCGTATGACATTTTTCGTAATGTCTTTGACTCCACATCCCTATAACCGTATTAGTTTTCGTACTTGTTTGTTTCCAAACTCCCTTATTCGGTTATTCAACCTTCAAAATGTCCTATTTATAGTTGTCCAGTAGCTCTTCATGTAGATTATTTTAGTATTGCACCTCAATATTATTTTTTTGTCATACAACTTGAAAAAACCTTAGGTAAATCTTGAATTTGTGATAACCTCGGACCATGTTTATTTCTATAATATAGGAGTCCTATTTCATTAGAGATTAAGTGCCCATCCTCGAGGTGTCAAATTTGTGTTTAATTTTTTTAAATTATGTGTAGGTAGTTAGCAAAAGTGAGAAGTATCATAATGAAAGAAATGATAAACATCTTATTTTTTTGACATTTATGATTGTATGATCAACCAGTTTATAAGTGGAAAATTAAGCAATTTTTATGTTAAATATTAATACTCAAAAATTTTTTCTTGTAATTGATTCAGGTTCAATAGATTATTTTGAAGTTATGTACCTTCTCTAAATACTTATATTAGACATGTGATTACATTACATTTTCTTCTCATGATTGCGATAGATGAATTATCTCCTAGTTTTACTATTTGTCTAAACTTTTTATAAGTTCAAAAACTTATCTTTTTCTCACACATATGATTATTGCACTCAAAATCAAGAAATCGCTTAACTTGTATTACATGTGCATTTTTCTCCATTTTGATCTGTGAATAACATTTCTCCATCATGTAGCTCAACATAGTTGAAATATTATTGCCAACTTGGATATTCCAATTAAAAATGTCAAAAACATGTGACACTTATAGCAATGCTAACTAGGATATTCCAATTAAAAATATCCACACATGTGACATTTATAGCATTGAATTGGAGCTTTAGTAGAAAATGATTTATCTCTCCCTCTTCATTTACCTTGAATTGTTTATTTAAAGGGTATTTTGCTATTAAATATGAAATCTATAGATGTTATTTCCTCACAATTTTAAGTATTGATAATTTTTAAAGCATGTTTCTCCTTAACTTGGTATTTCGTACGTTATTCTTAAACTAGAAAATGGATTAATATTGTAAACCCCGCCCTTTTGAGTTAAGAAAAATCGGAAAAAGAACCGATCAAACCAAGTAAGAAGAATCGAACTGGTTCACAAACCCGGTCATTTGGGAATAGGAAATTTACAAATTTACAAATCCCGGGTGATCCAAATGGTTCATAAAACCTTGGAAAAGAACCTTGGGACAAATTGGAAGAGAAAAACAAGACTGGTTTAGATGAACCGGATCCAACTAGATTGAACTGGTTTATGAACCGAGTCGGTTTATGAACCGGAACTGATAGAGAAAGAGCAAACCGAGAAATTTATGGATCTAGAGTGACCCAAATAGTCCCAAAGTCATGGAAATAGACTTGAGAATGAATTGGAGATGAAAATAAAACTAGTTTAGGTGAACCGGATCCGAACCAAATTGAACCGGTTTGGACTGGTTTGAACCACTATTGAACTCGATTCTAAATTCATTTTTCTAGGTGGCTTAAAAAATTCAAATTTGATATTTGAGGCCACCATTGGATGGAAAATGAATTTAAAAATTTTTAGATTTGAAAATTTCGGTCGAATGGGGTGTGAATCGGCCGGTTTAAGCTTTGAACCCAGTCCGGTCTAGTTCAGAACAGTGTCGTCTTCTTCCTTTAAATGACAGCACTGTTCACTCGCCGGAAAAATGCTCAGCGCCGGCAAAGCTGAAAAGTCTCCGGCCATGGAGTTTCAGGCAATGTATGACCGCCATTAAGACGCCAATCGGATGGCCAAAAAGTCCCCGAGATTCCTATATAAAGAGCCCCTCTCCATTCATCCTCTCCACACTTGAAAACTTTATTCTCTCTCAACTGCTCCATTTTCCGTTGAAGCTCAAACCAAAGCTCAGACTTGGGCACTTTTCTGAGTAAAACAAGGCGAGGTCAGAGTCTTTAGAATATGGGAGAAGTCAGCTACACACCTGTAGTCTCCGTTTGCTCCTAGGGTCGTCGGAGAAGCGTCGGCATCATGGAACAGTAAAGCAGTTCGACAAACCAAAGCTGCCCAGTTTCGGCCGAGCTGAAATCGACCATTTCGAGCCCTCCTCAAGCCAAACCAAGCCCTCCTAACACCTCCACAGCCCTCCTACAATTGAATTAGAGCTGAAAGGTAAGCTAATTGGGCTCCCCTCTACAATTTCTAACAGGTGTTAGAGAGAGAATCAGCAGAAGTTTGATAATAAAATTATCATCTAATTTGGCATCAATTGATACAATTCTTGATTCTAGGATGAACCTCAGGACGAGAGTTATCTGCCCAGATCAAAAGCTCGGACCGCCATGCCCCCGACAATGAGTAATTGAAGCTTTCTCTCTCTATAGTATGTTTTTCGGTGAAGCTCCGTTTGAGCTAGTTCCGACATCAAAACTTGCGATTCGAAGTGCTATTGAATTATATGAAGATGTAGGAACTCAATTTTAACTTTAATTTAAAAAATTAGAAGTGTTTAATTGGTCAATTTGATGAAATCAAATTCGGCTGTGTTAGAAAGTTGAAATTGGGGGAAAATTAGGGATTTTTGAAAATTCGAGGGACCAATATGTAATTTTGTAAAACTGAGGGTCAATTGAGCATCATAAAGATGTTAGAGGGCCAATTGAGAAATTTTAGAATTTTTGGGGTAAAACTTACCATTTTTGTAAAGGAGGGCAAAATGGTAATTTTGAAAAATTTGGGGGTCAAATTGGGAATTTATGAAACTTGAATCCTTTTTTGTGAAATTGAATAAATTGAGGTTATAAGGTGAATTTTAAAAGTTTTGGTACTCAACTTTTAATAAGAAATTGTGATAAAATAGAGATTTGAAATGAAAGAATTTTTTTAAATAAATAAGTAGTCTCGCACACTCCAAACAAATATTTTTCTTAAAAGTCAAATTTTGAAAACTCATTCACTAAATCGTTGTACTCACTCCGCTCCCTCATATCCCTTTTCAGAAAATCCCGAAAAGCCTATTATCAAGGATCAACAACTAATATGACTATAAGATAGGTATGATAAATTTAAAATTCTATATAGTTCTAATTTATATATTCTAATAAAAGTGTAAGTTAAAGTACATCTTACTATTTACGAGTTATAACAAGGGAAAACTCTTAAATAAACTAGGAGAGTGGCTGGTTAATCACGAGTATCCGATCAAACCGAGTCGGGACATGACAAATACTTCATTGATCAACTACATAGTTATTGGGTATTAAGGATTTTAGAATTTTTCACAACTATTATGTTTTGCTCAACCTTTTTCCCATACAATTTTATTTTATTCACTGTGGGGAGAGTTCTTATAAAGTAAGAGTCATGTTTTTCATAGAAAGTATTTCAAATTTATTATAGGGTGCTGGAACTTGTGTACATTTTACCTTAGTGTAGCATTAATACATCTACTTCATAGAGTCTAGATTATATTTGATGTATCTTTATTAAGTATTTTGATGTCTCTTTATTAACTATAGTTTCCATGATATTCTTGTTAATTGATTGAAACAATTAATTTTTTATTTAAATAACTTTAAATTTTAGATATTATATTATTTTAGGATAAATATCATCTATTGGTGGGATCTAACTTGGATTATTTTTCAAACTTTTTTTTGGATATAACGTGCATTAAATTTGGAACTACTATTTGAGTAACAAAATTGTCAATTTTCAATAGCACATTTTTTGTATTTTTTTCATACTTCTTTGGATTATATATAAATTACATGTTACTAATGATATGTTGTTATTAAGATAAATCCCTTAAGTTGTGTTGTAGATCTTTTTTGTTTATGTTTTATCAAAAAATATTTGTTGATTTCTCTATCATGCTAAGTAACTAGTTGCCATTTTCTGATTTCGCAGAAAATTCATGACGTTGTCTCTCCTGTGTAACTCAACGTGACTTAAAATATCTTTTGCACCAAGGTTTCCAAATGAACTTACCTTCAGGTTGCTACGCCTTCATTCAGATTAGGCTCCATTTTCACCTGCTATAAAACCAATTTCTAAGGTCGTGCTTCCTCATAACAAAATTTGCCCTCTCACTCTCTACTGAAGTGTCTCCCTTTCTCTTTCTCTACAAGCTGCTTGCGCTGCCCTACAAACAATTGTTTGGTTCTCTGCAGGAACCGAGGACCCTATGTGAAATAACGATGGTCGACTTCTTCCTTTGTTTCCCGGAAGTGTAAACTCTGAAAAAACATTTCTCAAAAATATTCACAAGATAAGTCTGGAAACCCCTTTTTTTTTCTCAAACATCTAATACATTTATGTTATATTTTTAACCTAGATTAACTTCTAAAATAATCTATTAACAATTTATCAACTAATACAACTGATTTATCAAATAAATTTCTTACATGATAGCCCCCTTCTTATGGTTTTGCTTCATTTTTTTTCAAATTTTCAAATTTTTTTTTTAATTTTCACATTATCAATTTTGTTTACATCAGCATGATCACATCATCTTCTATTAACGGTAGAGTAGGAATTAAATTTGTGCAATTTTTCAAATCTATCTAATCCGAAGTTTCATTTTTTTATTGCATGTCATCAGGTAATTAACTCCTCTTTATTAAATTGGAACGGAATATATAGAAAGTTATGACAAAGTAAGGCACCTGTCTTTTGCCCCTCTAACAAGAAAGAAAGTTTAGTTCATATGGAAAGAAAAAGGAAATTTCATTGTGAAGTAATCAAGGTTGCCATCAAATGTTGTGAAAGCACCAACCAAATCCAATGATATTTTGTCCACAATGTCATATCTACTCTTCATATAAATCAACATTGCAAGACTCCATCACTATGGATCTAAAGATTCGTGTTTTTTTCCCTTCCACTGCATATTTGAGATCTATAGCAGGAGGAACTTATTTCCTCGGAAAAAAAAAGTCTATTTTTTTATTATATGCCAAAATTAGATAAGGTTGGCTCTCATATTGGCATGGCTTCCATGAAGGAGAGTAGACAGAAGACCAGTTTTCGTTTTCTCAATCATCCCCATATTCGTCATCTTCCGATTATTTTTCTTCTTCTGATCAGTGGGTGGAAAGGTACTACTGCTCTTTCAGTAAATGATGCTGCTCCTAAGTACATTTCAGCCGTTGGGGACCCGGGGATGAGGAGAGATGCGTTAAGGGTGGCAATAGAGTCGTGGAATCAGTGCAATGAAGTAGGAGAAGAAGCTCCCAGCATGGGAAGCCCCAGAGCTGCTGATTGCTTTGACATTTATAAGGCTTCTCCCAAGACAAATGGTCAGTATCCTTCGTTTGTAATTCTTATTAGATTTTCTTAACTAATTTATATTAGAGGAGATTAGTTCTATAAAACAACAAGTGAATAATATGGTGATAACCGTTCTATCAGATATCAAAAACATTTTTTGAAACTGACAGACAATGTGACAACATTCCTCATCATCATCCCTCTAGATGAATCCATGCGTTGACACGCCGAAATCACACCCCGAAACAATGAGCAAATCATGTTACTACAATTTTGGCAGATAGCAGATGTTCCTTGTGCAAGCTTCTTCCCTACATACTGGTCCACAGGGTGACGGAGGACGACAACAGGCTCGGACTAGGCGACCCTTTTCCAGGAGGGCATTTGGCTGAAGCAGGACTAGACGTGAACCACTATGCGGTCCTCAAGGAGCTCTACCTGGGAGCCAAGTGCCAAGTTGAGGACACCCCGAGCCCCTGGCACTTCTGGATGGTCATGCTCAAGAGCGGAAATATGGACACTTTTGCCGCAAAGTGCCCTAGGAATGGCCACAGGGTGGGGCCATTAGGGCCAGACGCCTCCTTCCCTTGCTTCGGTAAGGGATGCATGAATCAGCCTCTCATGTACCATGACTACACCACCCTGCAGGGGCCCAACTTGACCACCCTCAAGGGTCGATTCTATGGATCGTGGGACCTCGACTCTAATAGTGGCAGTAGTAGTATCAGTAGTAATAGCAGTTATAGCAGTTCGTTTTATGAGGTGACATGGAAGAAGGAGCTCGGCAAGGGGAGCTGGGTTTTCCACCATGTCTTGAGAACATCCACAAAGTATCCCTGGTTGATGCTTTACTTGAGATCAGATGTTACAAGCGGATTTTCTGGTGGGTACCATTACCCCACAAGAGGGATGTCCAAAATTGTGAGTATTCAATTTCTTTCGGAAATTAAAAAAAAATACTATTTAGGTAAATGATATGAAAATATATAAACTTTACTTGCAGGCAAAGGATCCATTTCCCTTAAAAGCAAAGCATCCATTTCTTAATCATTGATATTGGATCACTAAAGCAACCTCACTTCTTTCTTTTCTTTTCACAGATTCCCCAGTCACCTAACTTCAAAGTAAGGTTCACCTTGAACGTGATCAGGGGCGGGGGCCCCAACAGCCAGTTCTACCTTATGGACATGGGGAGCTGCTGGAAGAACAATGGACTACCATGCGACGGGGACGTCACTTCCGACGTCACCCGCTATAGCGAGATGATCATAAACCCCAATACGACCGCTTGGTGCCACCCAGACAACCTTAATGTTTGCCCGCCCTACCACATGTTCCCAAATGGTACTAATAATTCTATTGTTGCAGCCGGTTTAGGTAAATGATTTAACTAAAATATATAATATGACATGATAGCAATTTTCAAAAGAACAAATATTACTTGGTGTTTAAAAATATATGCTCACAAAAAAAAATATAAAAATATGGGTTAATCATGCTTTTTTTAGACGGATAGATTTGTAGCCATTGTTAATCTATGATAAAACTACGTGTTTTTTTAGATATGTTCAATTTTGGACTAATATCTCAACAGGTACACGGGTCCATAGGAATGAGACGAGCAAGTTCCCCTATGGAGCCTACCATCTCTACTGCTCTCCTGGGAATGCCGACCTCTTGGAAGCACCATACAACTTGTGTGATCCTTATAGTAATCCTCAACCTCAGGAGATAGTTCAGATACTTCCTCATCCTGTGTGGGGGGAATATGGATACCCTACCAGGCAAGGCCAAGGCTGGGTTGGCGATCCTAGGACATGGGAGTTGGATGTAGGAAGGCTGTCTCAATCACTTTACTTTTACCAGGTTTGATCACAATCTAATATATTGACCCCAATTTATAAAATATTAATAATTATATTCATTGATTTTAATTTGTAATGTTTTAGTCTATCAATTTAAAAAAAATCACTAATAATTTAATCATTTTGTCGCAAAATTGCATATTGAAATCTCTCAAAAAATTTTGGACCAAAAGTACTAAATTGTTTGTATTTTTTAATTAATAAATTAAATTATTAGAAATTAAAATTGAATATGTAACATTGAGTATTCTATAAATTGAGAGACCTCTCCCCTTTTAATTAAATGTGGATAAAAGGAAAATTACAATAGAAATACCATCTTTCAAAAATATTACACCCAAGTACATAATATTGCAAATAAAATATTTAGTTTTTGATATTTTGGTATATAACACCATCCAAAATTTCTAAATATGAATGGACCGATAATGATGGTCCATCTCATCCATTATTTTTGAATCATATTCTTGTTTTTTACTTTACCAAACTATAGTCATTTGATAGTTTTTTTTTTTTCTGAACACTAGCACTAGGTGGGTAATGTTATACAAAGTTTTGTGGCTTGTGCTCTAATGTCCCCCTTGATAAATACAACATGGTCGTAAGAATTTTTCAAAAATTCGAACATTGGGCCTAAATATTTAAAAATAATTTATTAAGTCATAAAATTTTTAAAAAGTATGTCATCAAGTTGTAAGAATTTCAAGGCATATCTAATTTGGCTCTAAGAGCCTTGAAAAATGATTAATTCATTCCTAAAACTTTTGAAAAAACTGATTTTAGACATCAATGTTAGACTTGTATCGTTAAGATAATAAATTTTTAGGATTAGATAAGTAATTTATCAAACTTTAGACTTCGTATATATATTCAAAATTTTATGACCAACTTCCAAAAACAAGATAAATTTTTAAGACAAATTTGTATAGCCCACTCAAATTTTAAGTTTTATTTCTTTCGGTGCATTTATCTTTAATTTTAAGCAATATATTGGGCAAAATAAAATACAATCTTAAGCCATCTATGAATTTACCAATGAAATATAAATGAATATTCGCTTTTTAGGTCACATATCTAATCTTCAGATTTGTTGAATTTCGGTAGGATTCCGGTACGCCCCCGGCAAGGAGACAATGGATGTCGATTGATCTAGGAACTGAAATCTTCAAGGATCCAGATCAAGTGGCTGAGTGGACTGTTAGTGACTTTGATATTCTTGTGCAACAAAAATGAAGAAAGATATATTTATGAAAAAAAATATAATTAGCGAGTTTGAGCCCATGTAAAAATGTTAAATTTTGGGGAAGGGGTGAAATCTTCAGCCCTAAGGCTTCCTATTTTTGAGTTCCAACTAAGTCCGAGAATCATCCAATTGAGTCACAAGGAACGGAATTTTTGATAGCATGAATAATCATGTGAATAAAGTGTGTTTTTGATAGAATAATTGAAAAGAAAAAAGAAAGTGCAGTGAAAGGTTAACATAAAGAAGATATAGTTAATTTTTCTAAAATTGATACTTGAAATCTAAAAATGTAGCGCTGTAGTTGTAGATGAACCTAGAATTCCCTAATGAAAATTTATTCATTAGCCAAAAGTTGGAGAGGTCAAATTTGCACTATCTTGCTATCAACCGTGCGACTTACAAGGGTGTTAAAAGGGGAGAGCCATGCATACAACTTTGTTAAACTTTTTTATTTATCTTTTCTCTTGAAATTGGTGTGTAGATGATACAAGCCATATGTCACGTGTGAAACTCGCAGATCGGACCAAGTAAACTAGGAGAATAATCAGCGGTTTTGAAAAAACTGACCTGAAAAAGGAACAAAAAATGATAAATAATTGCTAAAATGGGAAATTGGAAAATCCTAAGTGACAAAAAATTCACAAAAATCATGGGGAAGAATTATGAGGTGAATTGGATGGGAAAACTACACTGGTTTTGTCAGCCCCGACCTACTTTGGTCGGATCTCCGTGATTAACTTGCCACTCTTTTAGTTTAAGAGGGCTTTCCCCTTCTTTTAATCAGGAGGAACCAGGCGTAATTTCAAATCATGTTTCCTGAAATAGCATAAATCAATCAAATACAAGCTTAAAAAGGAATTTTAAGCATACCTGACCGAGGATATATTTTCAAGTTTTCTTTATTATACCTTTTTATTCCTAAAAATGGGTAAAAGGGAGGGGGTGAGTTCTATAACCCAGTGAGGGGTGTTGGAAGTGAGTTTTCTTTAAAAATAGCTTTTGTTAAAACATGCCAAGGTTATCATTTCCTTTAAAAAAAAATAAAGGTTTTCTCACTTTGGTTTTCAAAAACCTTTTCCATTTCCTTATTAAGTGTGTTTAGCTCTTTTTAGCCCATCCCCTTGACTCGGGAGGAATTTGTCAAATAATCACACGTCCTTCACCAGGAATTGTACACACATTCGTAGGTGCAGCCCATCCACTGCACCCACTTGTGGATCGGAGCATATTTACCGTCCACCAAGATAGAAGCCCGTCCACTTCTACCCTGGGTCTCAGTGGATGTTCTCGACATCCGACCCTCACACCCGAATGCCACTCCATGTTCGTATGAGAATAGAGACCTCATCCCGACCCCACTTTGGTCTCATGCGCAAGAAGCTACTCTGAGCTTCAAAAATGACTGGCACGACAAACTGCCCTTATCTCCACCATGTTGTCTAATAGCTCTTAGGACCCATCATTACCCCTCTTGAATATATTGATGAATATATTGATGGTCTTGTACTACAAGTGCATGCACAAACAACAATTTTCATATATGGCTATTATCTTTAGTGCCACTGGTCGAACGACCTCGACCCTCAATCCAACCTACAACTGTTTATCTAGGTTGGTTTGTCGACCTGGCCTTGACGCACTACCGCTAGTCCATCGAGTACTGTCAGTCCTGACTCGGTACCATGGAGAAATCATACAATAATTTCATTAGAAAATTTCATGGCTTTCTTAACTCAAGTTTGTTTACGAGCTCCTACTCGTGTCCACTGGCCTTAGGCCCACTGCACGTGATTTTTCAAAACCGGGCATTTTGTCCCATGAGTTAAAAAACTGAGGCCTCTAGCCTATTTGAGATGTTCTAGCTCCCGTAAAAAAGGTCTCCCAAATCTTTTAAGCATTGGCACACAGTCAAGGGAGAACACTTCTGACAAAAAGTAAATTTTCAACTTCATCACACCAATTGGGAGTTATGATATCTCCACTTACAATCGATAAGCGGGCTACTCCTTTCCTCAAGGAAGTTCATCATACCAACTAGGTATGATTACCTCTACTTATGACCGATAAGTAGGTTTTATCAGTTAAAGATAGTACTCTTTATCCCAGCCGTGTATAAAGTTAGATAATCCCACTCACAACCAGGAAGTGGTTTTTGGCTTAAATTGCTCATCACCCTAACCGAATATGATGTTAAAAGTCCCACTTACCCGATGACTATGACATGTTTGTCTCTAGTCGGTTTTTGAATCAACGCTAGCTTTTCCTTGATGGCATTCTAGTCTCTTGTATCCCTACATGATTTGGGCATATTTTATCAATTAAGGTTTGGCATGATAGTCATTGTTTTCTCACGTATGAGCGACTAGGCTCAAAATTTTTTATTAATTGCACTTAATTCTCTAAAGTTCATTTTATTTAACTTTAGGTCCCTAATGCCAACTTTCCCCAAATTGAGTCCCAAGGCTTCCAAAATTCCCTATAGGTCCTTAATTTACTCAAAATTGTATAAGTGGCTCAAGTTTTCCAAATTTCCAAATTGGTCCCCAACTTTTCAAAAAATACAATTTTCCCCTACTTTCCAAAAAATGGCAATTTGACCCCAAATATTTTGGAAATTTTCTAATTGATCCCTCAACATCTTTCTCATGGCCAATTGGCCTTCAATTTTTGGAAATTGCAAAGAGATCCCTCAATTTTTTGAAATCCCCAATTTTCCCCAAAATATTTTCCCCCAATTTCTTCCCTTCAAAATGTCCGAATTTGATTTTCTTCAAATTAACCATTCAATTGGGGTTAATTATTTCAATTGGAGGTATAAATTAGTTCCTACACATCCATACAATTCAACTGAGCTTTGAATAGCATGATTTGAGTCTGAAAGGAGCTCAAACAGAGCTTTGATGCAAAATCATTCATAGAGAGAGAAAGATTTGAAAGCTTAACGTCGGAGGTGTGGTGGTCCGAGCTCTCTATCTGGAAAGGTAGCTCTCATTATGAGGTTCCTTCTAGGATCAAGAATTGCTATAATTGATATCAAATCGAGGGAGAATTTCATCAGTAAACTTTAGAAATTTCTCTCTCTAACTCCTACCGGCAATGACAAATGAAGGCTGAATTGGCTTACTTCCAGCTCTGTTGCAGTCGTGTGAGGGTTGTGGGAGTGCCAGGGAGGATTGGTTTAGCCGGAGGTGGGCTGAATTTGGCCGAATTAAGCTCAGCCAAAATAGTGCTGCTTCGATCCTTTGGATCTACTTCACTGTTTGATTCCGCTGGTACTTCTCCGGTGGTCCTTGGGTCGAAAGGTAGTTGTTGTCAGGTAGCTGAATTCCCCTGGAGTCTATAGGACCCAACCTTGCCTTCTATGGCTGAGAAAAAGTCCTATTTCAAAGCTCTGGTTCGAGCTTCACTAGGAAATGGAGCAGATGAGAGGGAATGGAGATTTGAGGTGTGTGGAGGATAAATGGATAGGAACTCTTTATATAGGGAGCTCAGGGACCCTCTATCCGACAACTTTCCATTTTGGTTGAGCTTATCCTCGTCCTAAAATGACCTAAACGGAGTGGTTTTAGCTTTGCCAGTGTTATACATTTTCTACATTAATGAACAATGTTGTCATACTAAGGAAGAAGATGACACTGTTCCGAACTAGATCGAACCAGTCCGATTAGGTTCAATGTATAAATCAGCCGGTTCAGGCCCGATTCGACCAGTTTTCTCAAAATGAAAATTTTCTAAATTAATCTAAAATCATTTTCTATCTAATGGTGGCTTCAATTCCCCAATTTGAATATTTTAAGCTACCATGAAAAATTAATTTAGAAACTGGTTCAAGTATGGTTCAAATCGATTCAATCTAGTTTAGGTCCGATTCACACTGAATCGGTATGATTTTCTCTCCCCATTTGCCCCAAGGTTCTTTTCCATGATTTTTATGACTTTTTGAGTCACTTGGGATTTGTAAATTTCCCATTTTATCCTTTCTTTACCGGTTATGGTTTATGAACTAGCTTAGTTTTCTCTTTTGATTTGACCGATTATTTTCCCAGTTTTCTTGTCCTTAAAGGATGGGGTTTACAACTCTCCCCTCCTTTTAGGGGTTTTGTCCCCAAAACTAAGTTAGTAATCCTTTGCAGTGGGAGTAATTTTCCTTTGACTTCTTCTTGGGGTTTGTTTGACATGTTGTCACTTTGGTGGTTCCTTCATCTCGCCCCTTTTAACCACGTTCCTAAGAGATTATTTTCCTATCATTGTTTACTCACTCCTTGGAATTTATCATTATTAGTCATATCTTACCCATGGGTCCAAAGGTACAACCTTGGGTCCACTTCCTACGTTGCTTAGGGTAAGACTCTTTTTCTTGAGGGTTTTCATCCAAGTCATTGGGTTGGATGTTCCACAACGTCCGATCGTCTCTGTTCCCATTTATTTCCTTGTTCGTTGGTGTTCTTTAGCTCATCATCCTTTCGAACCTTTTTATCCTTAACCATGTGGATTTTAATACGATCCCCTCTTTATCTTGTCTTAGTCCTTCCTACAATTTTTGTTTACTACAATTTCTGTCTCAGTTCTTAGGTTTGGTTTCATCATATTTAATCTAACAGACTCTTTCTTACTTGAGTCACATTTTCTTGGACTGTTTAGCCTTCATATCTCTTACATCATGACGTACTCTAGAATTTTCTTTGTCCATTATAGTTTTAGGACATTTTCTCGGTAACGGTTTATGCCTTTCCAACCGTTGGGAGTCGTGTGGCTTCGTCCTTTCTTATTTCCCTGTAGTATTCCCCAACTACCTTTGATGTTATCCAATTATCCCTTAAATTTTGATTTCATGATCGTGTCGGCCTTTTCTTAGCTACTCATTCTACCAACTTCCTTATTGTTTTTCCTCGCTTCCAACCATCGGGTTTCCCGGTGACTTACCAACATGTTGGGACTCTTCCTCATTTCTAATGGTGTCCTTCACTCAAGGACTTTCTTTCCTTCCATCTACTCTTATTCGCTTGTGACCCTTTCACCATTGCTTTTTTCATGTTGATCCCTTTCGATCTATGTGTCAATTCCTCTGTTTGGTGGGTTTTCTTTTATGGTTTCATTCTCTACTATGTCCTCCAAGGTGGAGACTTCCACCCTAGAAGTTACACGTTCCTCCTTCTTATCATTTCTTAAAGATTTCCTTTCTTAATCTCCTTACACCCTTTTTATATTAGGAAAGGGTTTTCGATCTCTTTCCTTTCGAGGTTTCTTAATCTCCTTCTGAGAGCTTACGTAATCCCTTTCATGGCTTGAGTTTGGTTGTCGATTAGTTCTCGACCATTTATTTCTTCAAGGATTTCTTTATCCTTCTTTTCTAATATTTTGGCCTTTACACTTTTCCCTCCCTTGCTAGAATTTAAATTTATGGTCTTTTCGAGGGTCGGTTCATTAATTGTCTTGTTTCCACTATTCTCTAGGCCCACTTGTCTTGGAAGAGTTGTCCTTCGAGTTTACTAGTCCTTGATGCCTATCCTATCATCCTTTTTAGGGTGTAGTCCTTACTATTTTTCCGGTCCTTCATAGGGTGTCGTTTATTATCTTTGATCATTTCGTTGTTTCTAATTGTTTCCTATTTGACTACTCTCCTTTCTCCAAAGTAAGTCACACTTGTCATTTGGAGACATCCTCAACTACTTATGCCCCTTTTTAGGTTCCCTTATTTCGAGTTACGCCTCTTATGATCCGCTTGTCAATTCCTTAGCTTGAGAATTTCCCTTTTTATTCCTTGTCCTCTCTTCCTGTTTATGGGTTGGTTCCTTGCACTCCACGTTATGTCAAGCCACCCATCAATGGTCTCTTCAAGTGGTACTTAGTCCTATACATTCCTCTAGGGTTCCCTTTTCTATCACATTTCTTTTCCTCTTCACTCTTACCGTCCTATCCTAGAATTGCCGAAGGAGGTTTTCCGTTTATTGTCTTTCATTTAGTTGGTTCTTCTTAGAGGCAACTCAATTCCTCTTGGTTTCTTAACTTCGGTACGAGGGCACGCTCAATCCCTTAGGGTCCTTAGGCTTTCCTCCCACTCCTCTTGCATCTTTTGATGCTGCCTTCCCTTTCCCCAAATTTATTCTATTCCTTGACTTTGCTTTCCTTATATTGGATCCCCTATGAGCACACTCTTTCCCCTTTTTTTCCTATCCTTGGTTGGGGTATGTCTTTTCTAATGACTCATTTCCTAGGTAGGCTCTATGTTCTTTTTTGGAAGCTTCCTTCCTAGTCTTGTTGCCTTGTGTTTCCTAGCTCTTGTGGGGGGACTATTTAGGTTGGCTATCTTAAGGTTAATGTTAACTAGAGGTGACTGGTAGTCTTTGTAAACCCCACCCTTTTTAGTTAAGGAAAACCGGGAAAAGAACCGGTCAAACCGAGTAAGAAAATCGAACTAGTTCACGTACTCGATCAATTGGGAATGGGCAATTTGGAAATTTACAACTCCCGGGTGATCAAAAGGTTCATAAAACCTTAGAGAAGAAACTTAGGACAAATTGGAAGAGAAAAACCAGGCCAGTTTAGATGAACCGGATCCAATTGGATTGAACCGGTTTATGAACCGAGTCGGTTCATGAACCAGAATTGATAGAGAAAGGGCAAACAGGGAAACTTATGGATCCCTTGTGACCCAAAGAGATTTATAACCCTTGGGAAGGAACCTTAGAACAAAGTGGGAGAGAGAAACCAGACTGGTTTGGGTGAATCGGACCCAAACCGGATTAAACCAATTTAAGAACCGAGCCGGTTTATGAACCGAAACCGATAGAGAGGTGGTAAACTGGGAAATTTATGGACCTAAGTTACCTAAGGAGTCACAAAAGTCATGGAAATGGACTTGTGAAGAATTGAAGATGAAAACCAAACCGGTTCAGGTGAATCGAATCCGAACCGGTTTGGACCAATTGGAACCACTATTGAACTGACTCCTAAATTTATTTTTCTATGTGGCATAAATAATTTCAATTTGAGATTTGAGGCCACCATTTGATAGAAAATGAATTTAGAAATTTTTAGATTTGAAAAACTCGATCGAATGAGGGGTGAACCGACTGGTTTAAGCTTTGAACCCAGTTCGGACTGGTCTAGTCCGATTTGGAACAGTGTTGTCTTCTACCTTCAGATGACAACACTATTCACTCACTGGAAAATTGAAGCAGCGCTGGCAAAGAAGAAACGTCCCCATTCAATACATTTTCAGCCATCAATGCCTATCATAAAGGCACCAATCGGACGACCAAGGAGTCCCCGAGCTTCCTATATAAAGACCCCCTCCTCATTCATCCTCTCCACACCTGAAAAGCTCACTCTCTCTTAGTTGCTTAGTTTTCTAGTGAAGCTCGAACTAGAGCTCTGATATAGGATCTTTTCTGAGCCAAAGAAAGTCAGGTCGGGTTCTTTAGAACTGGGGAGAAGTCAGCTACACGCTTGTAGTCTCCATTTGCTCCGAGGGTCACCGGAGAAATGCCAGCGTGATGGAACAGTGAAGCAGCTTCGGCGAACTGATGCTGCCCTGTTTTGACCGAGTTGAAATTGGCCATTTAGAGCACTGCTCAGGCCAAACCAAGCCCTCCCAACACTTCCTTAGCCCTCCAACGGCTGAATTAGGACTGAAAGGTAAGCCAATTCAACCCCCCTCTGCAATTTTTGGCTGGTGCTAGAGAGAGAACCAGCAGAATTTCGATGATGAAATTCTAACTCAATTCGTAATCAATTGATGTGATTCTTGATTCTAGGATGAACCTCATGATGAGAGCTATCTACCCAGATTGAAAGCTCGAACCGTCGTGCCCTCACCGGTAAGTAATTAAATCTTTCTCTCTCTACAGTTCATTTTCCGGTGAAGCTCCATTTGAGCTCGTCCCGACGTTAAAACTTGTGATTCAAATTGCTAAAGAATCGTATGAACATGTAGAAACTCAATTTCAACTTCAATTTCAACAATTTGAAACATTTGATCGGTCAGTTTGATGAAATCAAGTTCGGCTGTGTTTAGAAGTTGGAATTGGGGGAAAATTGGGGATTTTCGAAAATTCGAAAAACTGAAATGCAATTTCCTAAAATTGAGGGTCAATAGCACATGATAAAAATGTTAGAGGGCCAATTGAGGAGTTTTAGAATTTTTGGGGTAAAATTTACCATTTTTGTAAAGGAAGGGCAAAATGGTAATTTTAGAAAACTTGAGGAACCAAATTGGAAATTTGGAAAATTGAACCCCTTTTTGTGAAATGGAATAAATTGAGGTCCTATGATAAATTATTTTAAAAGTTTGGGGACTTAATTTGAGGAAAAACCGACATTGGGGGACCTAAAGTTAAAGAGAAATAACTTTAGGGACCTAATTGCAAATAAATAAAAGTTTGATTTTCTCATTCATTTGGAATGAATGAAGGCTATTAGGCCGAGTGATAATGAACTGAGATGTTCATATCGTGTAGGAGCACGAGGTACCGGGAACGACGATAATGATACGCTTGCGTGAATACAAAGAACTAGTTTAGTGAAATTCACGACATTAACGGGTGAGTGGGTTTACTAACGTCATACTCGGTTGGGATTGTTAGCACAACTAAAAGTTAAAAACCACTTAACGGTTGTGAGTGGGATTTTATATCATAACCGATTGGGGATGATAAGTACCTTGAAATGAAAACCCACTACCAAGTGGTATTTTAAATATCACAACTTAGAGGAGCGATGTGAAAATCATGCGGAAAAACTACTTACTAGTTGTAAGTAAATCATACTCAGTTGGTATGAAGAAACTTTCTCGAAGGAAGTTGAAAACCCGTTCATCGGTTATGAGCAAAGATGTCCTTATACTCAGTCGGTATAATGGACTGTTGAAAATATATTTTTGTCGGAAGTGCTCTCCCCTGACTGTGTGCTAATGCTTAAACGATTTGGGAGACCTTCTTGATGGAAGCTCGAATAGCTCTTATAGGTTGAGGGCCTCGGTTTTGGAAACTTGGGGGCTAATATGCTAGATATTGAAAATCTCGTACAGTGGGCCCAAGGCCAGTTGGTAAGAGGAGAAGCTCGTACACAAACATGAATTATATGCCATAAAACTTTAAATAAAGGAATTGTTTGGCCATGGTACCAAGACAGGACTGACATACTCAATTAACTAGCAGCAGTGCGACATGACAGGTCAACGGACCAGTCGAGACAAACAACTGCGGGTTGAGTTGAGGGTCGGGGCCGTTGGACTAGTGGCACCACATATTATTTGGCATGATAAGAAAATACTTATTGTGCATGCACTCTGATTACGAGACCTTTAATACGCCCAAGAGGGGTAGTGATATGTCCCAATGGCACTAGATGACCTCGTGGGTATAAGGGCAGTTCGTCGTACCACATGACCGTGCGAAATTTGGAGTAGCACCAAGTGCATGCGACCTAGGTGGGGACGGGATGAGGTTTTTGTCCTCATACGGACACGAAGAATTGATTTTGGATTGAGGGTCAGATGTCGCAAACATCCACTCATTTTCAAGGTAGAAGTGGACGTACTTCTATCTGGTGGCCAGTAAAGTCGCTTCGAAGCCACAAGTGGGTTCAGTGGATGGGTTGGCCTGCGAATGTGTATTTAACCTTCATGATGAAGGATGTGTGTTGGGTGATGACACACCTTGATTAATAAGGAAATGGCGGTAAAAATTGAGATTTTATATGAAAGGATTTTTGAAAGAAAGAAGTCTGGCACACACCAATACAAGTCTTTTCTAAAAGTTAAAAGTTTTGAAAACCCATTCACTGAGTCGTTATACTCACCCCTCCCTTATATCCCTTTCAGGAAATTCTAGAAAGCGTACCCTTAAAGACCATCAACTAAGATGCCTGTGAGATAGGTATGATGGTATTAAAATGTTATGCAATTTTGATTTATGTTATTCTAGGAAAAGGTGCAGGTTTAAAGGACGCATTACTCTTTGCAGTCTATAATAGGGGAAAACCTTTTAATAAATCGGGAGAGTGGCAGGTTGATCATGGGGATCCAACCAAACTGGTTCAGGGTGTGACAGTCTTCCTCCTTAGGTGGCTTGCTCTCCATTTATTACTCCAATTATGATTGGTATTGTCCAATCTTGTTAGTTATACTTTTCATTATTAGGGAGACTAACTTTTAAATAAATAGAAATGATATTTATTCATTTAAGGAGGTAGTTTCTTGTTGTACTCAACTTATTACATAAATTTTCTCACTACTTCCTAGTCCCCTAGAGTCGTAGGCCAGGAGTTAGCCTCTGAATGGTTTCGAGATTCATGGTTTGAGTGCTCTAATGAACTGGTTGATGTCTATCTGTACCCCCGTCGGGCTTCCATGCTAAGACAAACTTCATGGAATACCTCGAGTCCGTACCTCCTTAGCACCTCAGCCTCACACTCATCCATTGGGAAGGGTTAAAGTTGTATTGGGCTAGTGGAGAAGCATGATGGACTTTCATAAAGGTTATCTGGGCATCCCAATAGTTATCCCAATCCTCCTTCTTAGTTAGAGTCCTTTTTGGCTGTCGCGGGGCTGGAGGTGGTGTCAGGCTCCTTAGAGGAGGGGCAGGTTCTTCCTTGTCATGCCCCGACCTGGTTTGGTCGGATCTCTGTGAGCAACCCAACACTCTCCTAGTTTATTAAGGGTTTCCCCTTCTTTAACCCGGTATGAGTAAGGCGTTCTTTAAACTTGCACTTTTCCTGGAATAACATAAATCAAAACTTGCACAAAATTTTAACTTTACATACCTGTCATGCAAGTGTAACTAATAGGAGGTCTTGGGTAGGTTTTCCTTAGTTTACCTAAAAAGGGATATAAGGGAGGGGGTGAGTACAATGACTTAGTGAATGGGTTTTCAAATATTGACTTTTATTTCAAATCTCTATTTTATCACCATTTCTTATTAATCACGATATGTCATCACCTAACACACATCCTTCATCATGAAGGCCAAACACATAATCGTAGGCCAGCACATCCACTTTACCCACTAGTGGTATCGGAGTGACTTTACCGGCCACCTAAATAGAAGCACATCCACTTCTATCCTGAGAATGAGTAGATGTTCGTGACATCTAATCCTCAATCCCAAAATCAATTCTCCATGTATGTATGAGGATAGAGACCTCATCCCAACCCCATCCTGGTCTCAGGCGCTTGAAGCTACATCAAGCTTCGCAAGGTCTCCAAGTCCGACAAACTACCATTATACCCACTATGTTGTCTAGGGCCCTAGGACACATCACTACCCCTCATGGGCGTCTTGAAGGTCTCATAATCACAGTGCATGCACAATCAGTATTTTCACATCATGCCATATAATATGTGGTGTCACTGGTCCAACATCTCCGATACTCAACACAACCTGCAACTGTTTGTCTTGACTGGTCCGTCGACCTGTCATATCGCACTGCCACTAGCTGAATGAATATGTTGGTCCTATCTTGGTACCATGCCCAAACAACTCATTTATTTAAAGTTTTATGGCATATAACTCATGTTTGATTACGAGCTCCTGCTCATGCCATTTGGTCTATGGCCCACTATTCGAGATTTTCAAAACCGGGCATATTAGCCCCCAAGTTCCAAAATTGTGGCCTCCGACATAATAGAGCTATTCGAGCTCCCGTCAAGAAGGTCTCCCAAATCGTTTAAGTAATGGAAAATAGTAAGGGGAGAGTACTTCTGACAAAAAAATATTTTTAACTATCCATCATACTAACTGAGTATGAGATATCTCTGCTCATAATCGATAAACGGGTTTTCCACTTCCTTCGAGGAAATTTCATCTTACCAAAAGGGTATGATCTACTTACAACTAGTAAGTAGTTTTTCCGCGTTATTTTCACAACACTCCTCTAAGTTGTGATGTTTAAAATACCACTAAGTAGTGAGTTTTATTTTTGAGGTGCTTATCATCCTAACTGGGTATGATATAAAAATCCCACTCAGCCATTAATGTAGTGAATTCCACTCGACCGGTTCTTTGTATTCATGCGAGCTTATCCTTGATGGCGTTCCTGGTACTTTGTGTTCCTATATGATATGGACATCCTTGTTCATTATCCCTTGGCCTAATAGCCTTCATTCATTCCAAATGAATGACAAAACTAAATTTTTTATTTATTTACAATTAGGTCCCTAAAGTTATTTTTCTTTAACTTTAAGTCCCTAATGTCGGTTTCCCTCAAATTGTGTCCTGAAACTTTTAAAATTCACCATGGGACTTCAATTTCACAAAAGTGGGTTTAATTTCCCAAATTTCCAATTTGGTCCCCCAACTTTTCCAAAATTAGCATTTGGCCCCTACTTTAAAAAAATGGTAAGTTTTAACAAAAAAAAATTCCAAAAATTGCCCAATTGGTCCTCCAACATCTTTATCATGCCCAAATGGTCCTTAATTTTATGAAATTACACTTTAGTCCCTCTAATTTTTGAAATTCCCAAATTTCCCCCAGATTTCCCCTAATTTCAACATTCTAACTCTTCCGAATTTGATTTTATCAAATTGACCAATCAAATGAGTTTAATTGTTGAAATTTAAGTTACATTGGAGTTCCTACACCTTCATACGATTCAATTATACTTTGAATTGCATGATTTGATGACAGAATGAGCTCAAATGAAGCTCCACCTGAAAAGTAAACATAGAGAGAGAAATCTTTGAAATCTTATCGTCAGGGGCACGGCGATTCGAGCTTTTGATCTGGGTAGATAGCTCTTATCCTGAGGTTTATTCTAGGATCAATAATTGCATCAATTGATGTCAAATTGAGTTAGAATTTCAACATCGAAATTCTACCGGTTCTCTCCCTAGCACCGGTCAAAATTTGCAGAGGAGAGAGGAGAGGAATTGGCTTACCTTTCCATTCTAATTCAGCTGAAGTAGAATTGTGGAGGTATTTGGACGGCTTGGTTTGGCTTGAGAAGGACTTAAAATGGTCGATTTCTACTCGATCGAAATAGGACAGCTTCGATCCGCTGAAACTACTTCATAGTTCGATCACGCTGGCGCTTATCCGACAACCCTCAGAGTAATTGGATACTATAAGTGTGTAGCTAACTTCTCCCCTATTCTAAAGAACCCAAACTCGTCTTGTTTGGCTTGGAAAAGTGCCCAAGTCGGAGCTTTGGTTTGAGCCTCATCGAAAAATGGAGCAGTTGAGAGAGAATGGAGTTTTCAAGTGTGGAGAGTATGAATGGGGAGGGGCTCTTTATATAGGAAGCTCGGTGACTTCCTAGCCATCTGATTGGCACCTTAATGGCAGTCATTCATTGCCTAAAACTCCTTGGCCGAAGACTTTTCAGCTTCATTGGTGCTGCGCGATTTTTCGATGAGTGAACAGTGTTGTCATCTTAAGGAAGAAGACGACACTATTCCAAATCGAACCGAACTGGTCCGGATCGGGTTCAAAGCTTAAACCGGTTGGTTCACCCACAATTCGATAGAATTTTTCAAATCTAAAAATTTTTAAATTCATTTTCTATCCAATGGTGGCCTCAAATCTCAAATTTGAATTTTTAACCCACCTAGAAAATTGAATTTAGCATATGGTTCAATAGTGGTTCAAGCCGAAACAAACTGGTTCAATCCGGTTCATTGGAACCGGTCTAGTTTTTCTCTTCACATTTGTCCTAAGGTTCTTTTCCAAGACTTTATTAATCCTTTAAGTATCTAGGGAGTTGTAAATTTCTCAAATTGCCCGTTCTCTGATGATCGGGTTTGTGAACCGGTTCGATGTTTCTCACTTAGTTTTACCAGTTCTTTTCCCTGTTTTCCTTATTGCAAAAGGGTAGGGTTTAAAACTCTCCCCTCCTTTTAGGAGTTTTGTCCCCATAACTTAACCAATATATTCTACATCAGGAATAATTTCCCTTAATGTCATCTTAGTTTTGCTTGACATGCTAACTCTTAGATTGCTCTTTCAATTAGTCCTCGTAATCATTCATCTAAGGAATTTTTTCATTTATAATGCTTACTTCATCCATGGAGTTATAATAATGAGGCATGTCTGGCTCATTAATCCAAATGTATCTCATTAGGTTCACATCTCCCTTTATTTAGGGTAAGGTTCTTCCTTTTGTGCTCTTACTCAAGATTTCAAGATTGGGAGTTCCAAGGTGCCCAATCGTTCCTTTGTATAGTTATTCTCTTCATCGTTGAAACCCTTAGCTCGACATTCTTTTGAGCATTACGTACTTGTTTTCAGAGGTTTTAGTGTTATTATTCTTTCGTCCCATTTTGACCCATCCTTCATTCGTCATTGATTACAGCTTCGGTCAAAATTTATTTTTGACCTTTTTATGCTTATTAACTAACTCCTTACTCGAGTCACATTTTACTTAGGACTATTGGTGCTTATATGTCCCTTACGACATGACATAGTTCTGAACTTGTCTTTGTCCACCAGACTTCTACAACACCTCGTTTAGGGTTGTCTCCAACTTTCCAACATTTTAGGGACTGTATAATTTCATCCTTCCTTTCATCGGGTAGTATTCCTCAACTATCTTTACTGTTATCCAATTATCCTTCATGCCTTGACAACATATCTTACATAATCGTGTCAATTTTCCTTATCCACTCGTCCTTTCCCAACTTCTTTATCGGGTCTTTCTAGTGCCAGTTTCCCAATGGTTTATCAACAAAATGAAATTCTTTCCTTCTTAAGTCCTTGGCATTCCTTAATCAAGGATTTTTCCTTTTTCTTAATCCACTTTTACTTACTCGTGATTATTTCATGATTCTTTATTCCAAATTAATCACTTTTAGTCTATGTGTTGATTCCTTTGCTTGGGAAGGTTCCCCTCTTCCAATTTTGTTCTCCACTATGCCCCTCACAGTCGAGACTTCTATCTTAGGAGCTACATGCTCAACCTTCTTATCATTTCTTATTCCTTACTTGAGATATTTTTCGATTATCAATCTTATTCCATGCACTTCACACTATGCTCAGTCGTCCACTCTTTAGGCTTTATTATGCATGTGTAGACTACAACCCGCTCACTAATTATGGTTTTTTCTCCCTAGCCACATCTTATTTGGAGGGCTTACTTTCCCAACGTTTTCTTGGACGTTCTTTCCTTTATTTCTTATTATGGGTATTCCACTCATTCTTACTTGTCACAACATCTTTTGATGCTAACTTCCTATTTCCCCGTTCCTTTTAACTTATTCCTTAGGTCATCCTAGTATGCTTTCTTGGTTCTTTCACCTTAGATTGTGCTTCATGTGTAAGTTTATATCTTTGTCCCTTTCACTTGGTTCCATTATCTCTTAGTTGGGATACATATTCCTTTCCAATGTTTCCTTCCTCGGTAGGACTCTCCTCTTTTTCCATGGTTCTAAGGAATATCTACCTTTAAATGACATCCTTTGATGTCGTCATCTTCTATTTATCCTTGCTCTTGAAATTTTGCGGGTATGTCTTTGGTACTCTATCCTCATCCCCACTCGTACATAGTACGCGTCTATTTCTTTTAGGGAGAGTTTAAATCTTCCTTGTTTCCAAATTTATTGACCATTATGTGAAAGGCTTGCCTACGCCTTTCTTAGCTTGAATTTCGTCGTTAATTTGGTCATTGGTCTTTTTAAGGATTTCTTCCATCCTTCTTTTCCCCAATATGTGGCCCTTTCACCTCTTCGTTCTTTGCTAGAGTTTAATCTATGATCCTCACGAGTGTTAGTTCATTACCTGCCTCACCTCTACTATTCACCTTGTCTAATTCTCTTGAGGCAGTTGTCTCTCGAGTTTTCTTGTCCTTAATGACCCTTCCAGTGCCCTTTTTAGGGTGTATTTCTTACTACTTCCCGGTCCTCCTTTGAGCGTTGTTCATTCTCTTTGACTATCTTGTTGTTATGGTTTGCTTACTCCTGCTATGTTAGTTAGAGATTCCAATTTTGACTTCTCTGCTTTTTCCAAAAATTTGTACTTTCAATCTCAAGACATCCTATTTTTCGTCAAATGCTCGGCTTGTCTTCTCTTGTGGATGTATTCTTTCTTTGCTCCTAAATTGTTGGGAATTTCTTCTTTAAGGGAGAATTCTCTTCAGCTACCTTTTGTTCGGTTTGTGGTTTTATTGAGTTCCTACATTTAGCCCTTTTTCCTTCTTGCCACTTCACTAAGATCTTGAAGAGCTTACTCCTATCTGTGGTTGAAACTACGAGCTAGAGTCATGTTTCTTGGGATGGTATCTTATGGGATTTCCTATAGTTGCGGGGGTGTCATTCATGGAAAGTATTATTCTAAATCCTAGTGGGACAGTTCTTTATTTCATATCCTATTTCCTTTGCACCTTATAATAGGTTGCTTCCTTGCTTAGTAGTTACTCCAGGAGTTCTTCTAGACTCATCACCTTGATGGTTTTCTTGTCATGCCTTCTTTGCCTAATAATTTCCTTGATTCATTCCTTAATCCTTGTCTCCGTGGTGTCTAGGGTATCATAGTCTTGTTTGGTTACTTTTCTTGGGGCCATCTTCCTAACAAGATTACATTCTTTGAGAGACAGTGTTTTTAGGAATTGGGAGTACTTTATTAATAGAGGAGTACAATATGTTGGGGGTTTTAGCCCTATTATAAAAATTGGTCTCAAAATAAATAGGGAGCTATGAGATTCTTGATAAGCATCCTCCTAGGTAAGGTTATATGCCATTTGCTAGCATTTATGAATTTATGCTTGGCTTCCTTCATACTTAGAGTTGTGACCTCAATAGGTCCTAGCACCATCCTCCTAGATACTTCCTCATTTGGACTTTTGAGACTTCTACCATGCCTCAAACATTGGGAAGCATCTAGGGTTGTCTTCCTATGAGGATAGGGTGTTGAGTGAAGTCATTCCAAGTTTTCTTGCTTACTCTCCTTGGTGCCATCTGAAAATTTTAAGACCATCCTATTAGTTACTATATTTTCTAGTCTTGATTATGTATTTAAGAAAACAGGCTCTGATATGGCTCAAGTTGTCATGCCCCGACCCAGTTTGGTCGGATCCCCATGACCAACCCGCCACACTTCCAGTTTATTAAGGGTTTCCCCTTCTTTAACCCGGTATGAGTGGAGTGTCCTTTAAATCTGTACTTTTTCTAGAAAAACATAAATCAAAACTTGCATAAAATTTTAACTTTACATACCTATCATGCAGGTGTAACTAACAGGAGATCTTGGGTAGATTTTCCTTAGTTTACCTGAAAAGGGATATAAGGGAGGGGTGAGTACAATGACTCAATGAATGTGTTTTCAAAATTTGACTTTTAGGAAAAAAGTTTATTTGGAGTGTGCCAGACTCCTTATTTCTTTTAAAAAATTCTTTCATTTCAAATCTCTATTTTGTCACCATTTCTTATTAATCACGGTGTGTCATCACCCAACAACATCTTTCATCATTAAGGTCAAACACACAATCGTAGGCCAACATGTCCACAGAACCCACTTGTGGTGTCGGAGCGACTTTACTGGCCACTTAGATAAAGCACGTTCACTTCTACCCTGAGAATGAGTGGATGTTTATGACATCCAACCTTCAATCCCAAAATCAAATCTCGTGTCCGTCTGAGAACAGAGACCTCATCCCAACCCCACCCCGGTCTCGTGTGTTTGAAGCTACGTCGAGCTTCGCAAGGACCTATATGCAAATATATGGAAGTAAGAGGTCTTTTTATACATAACCATCCTAATAAGAATACTCGCACCAAGTAGGCATGAGTCATACAAGTACGGGTGCCAAGGAGAACCTTGAAGATTGAAAATCTAGCTAGGACAAATCCGTCATAGTACCGGGTGAGTGAGATTTTCAGCATTATACCCGGTTGGGGGTGATAAGAATCGTTTTTATGTTTGAAAATAATTTTTCAAGGAATGGTCTCCCTTGACTGCGTGAAACTGCTTAAACATTTTGGGAGACGTTCATGATGAGAGCTAGAATCGCTCTTATAGGCTCGAATTTGAAAATGATAGGGTTGAATGCCCAATTTTGGAAAACTCGTGAAGTGGGCCCAAGGCTAGTGTGCACGGATTGGACCAGTAGACAAACGTGAATTATAAGAACCATGAAAACTCTCAGAAAAACTGGAATTGTTGTGTAATTTTCCACGAGGCCAAGATAGGACAATCAAGGCTCAATGGGCTAGTGTCGGTACACCCAGACTAGGTCGACATGCCGATTAAGGCAAACACCTGTAGGCCAGGTCGAGTGTCAGGGTCGTTGGACCATTGGCACCAAAGCGCATGGTTAATGGATTAAAACTGTTGTATCTATGCATGAGGAATCCAGGAGCATCTAGACACCCAAGAGGGGTAGTCGATGGATCCTAAGGGCTGCTGAACGACGTCGATGCAATAAGGGTGGGTCTATTGTGCCAGTCATTCATGAAGCTCTAATAGCTTCCTACGCACTAAGACCGAGCTCGGAGGGGAAATGAGGTCTTGTCTGATAAAGATGACATGATGAAGCACCAAGACAGAGGTCGGAGGGGGAAGGAGGTCTTGAGAGGTCTTAAGACCGAGACCGGAGAGGAAAGGAGGTCTTGATACCAAGGCCGGAGGGGAAATGAGGTCTCGTCCCACCAAGCGTACATGATTAGGGTTTAAGGCTCAGACTATTTATGTCCACTCAAACTCAAGTGGACGGTAATGGCGCTCTGGTCCACAAGTGGAATAGTTGGGGATTATTCTACGAACGTGTGATCCATCTCTATGATAGAAATGGCATGTGAATGCTTGTTGAAACGCCTCCCAAGCAAGGGGAGGGGCTAAAGAAGAGATGAATTCATATTACAATAAACTAAAAGTATAAAATATTTGGGTGGACAGATTGTTTTGAAAACTCACTTCCCAACCCCCACTCACTGAGTTGTAAAATCTCACCATCTCTCATTGATCCTTTTTCAGGAGAAACCCCTCACCATGACGAGCCGAGGCTAGAAGAGAAAGCCAAAGGTACCACAAATAGGTAACTTTTACTTAGATGTTTTGTAAACTTTGTTATAGAAAACAAGTGCACTTCGACACCTTTATCTTCATTGGACTATTTGGTAGAAACACTAGTACGAGGAAGGGTGGCGGGTTGATCAAAGGACCCCTACCAAACCAAATCGGGGTGTGACAACTTAAGTGGTATTAGAGCTAGGTTTTCCAAACAAAGTTTCAAAACTAAAAGCCCTAAAACCCTAACCCATGGTAAACTCCTGACAAATAGATATGACCACCCTAGAGAAACCGAACAGACCCACACTGTCGCTGCCACCCTAGAACCAGGTAGAAGTTCTGCCTCGTGTGAGGGAATTAGCTTGGGAGCTCAAGAGTATGGGAGGACCTAACCCACAAGACCAAGGATTCCTCTTAAGCTAAGAAGACTTTACGAAGAATTCGTCAAGGTATTCGGGGAACCTTGTTTCACACTTAGAAAGGGGGACTGTTCTGTAGGAAGTACGCACCCAAGGATGGCAAAACATAGAGGCCCCCAGCAACAAACAAGAAAAACTCCCCAAAACCCGAGATGGAGAAGGAGCTATAACGGTACACGCAAGGAAGTAACTTGCTACAATTATGGATAGAGGGGACACTACGCACGAAAGTGCCCAAAGAAACTAAGGAATGTGGCATGCACTCCTAGGAACACTACCTCCACAAGCAGGGAAGGGCATGAAGAAAGGAAGAGAAAGGAAAAGAGGGCAAAGGAAGCCTCTCCACCACGTAAATACCGAAGGATCCACATAGAAGCCAGTGTTGGGGTAACCTGCTATAGGTGTGGGAGAATAGGACACATGGTAAGGAGATGTCCCATGCCACAAGGATGGATGGCAATACCTCCCAAGAGAAATACCTCCCCAACTACCGGAATCCGAAAGGATGGAAGACAGGAGGTTGCCCTAGGAGCCACAACTCCAAATGAGGATTTCAAACCCACCCTGGAGAGAGTTCCTCAAAATTCTAGCATAGAGCTTCCCAACCTTTCATTTAACCATATCCCTTAGAGGGAAGAGGTCCCCAAATGTATTGTATTTTATTCCCAATAAATAAGATTTCAAGTTCCCATAAACTTTTGTCGCCTTGAATCATGATGTGCCCAATAAAAAAATCTCATGCCCTAGGACAAATAAGGAACAAGAAGGACAAATAACGCCTTTGAATCCCTAGACAAATAGGTCAAGGTACTCCGACCTCCCCGAAAGAGGCATGCCATGTAAGAGGGAAGGTAGGACCATGTATAGAGCTAATGTCATGCCCCAACCCGGTTTGGTCAGATCCCCGTGATCAACCCGCCACTCTCCCGGTTTATTAAAGGATTTCCCCTTATTGTAAACTGTAAATAGTAAGACGTCCTTTAACCTGCACCTTTTCCTAGAATAGCATAATCAAAACTGAATAAAATTTAAAACTTTACATACCTGTCTTACAGGCATCTTAGTTGATGGTCTTTAAGGGGAGGCTTTCTGGGATTTCCTGAAAGGGATATAAGGGAGGGGGTGAGTACGACTACTCAGTGAATGGGTTTTTAAAGGTCTACTTTTAACTTTTAAGAAAAACATTTATATGTTATGTGCCAAACTCCTTTCTTTTCAAAAATCCCTTCATTTAAAAATTTGGGTTTTTCCATTATTTCTTATTTACCACTATGTGTCATCACCCAACACACATCTTTCATCATAAAGGTTACATACATTCGCAAGTCAATATCACTACGGAACCCGCTAGTGGCTTTAGAGCGACTTTTCTTGCCACCCGGATAGAAGTACGACCACTTCTACCCTGGGAATGAGTGGATGTACGTGACATCCGACCCACAATCCTGAAATCACTTCTTCGTGTCTGTATGAGGACAGAGACCTCATCTTGTCCCCACCCCGGTCTCATGCACTTGGTGTTACTCCAGATTTCTCACAGACACCCGGAACGACGAACTCCCCTTATAGCCACTAGGTCGTCCAATGCCCTTAGGACACATCACTATCCCTCATGGGTGTCTTGATGATCCTGTACTCACAGTGCATGCACAAACAATGTTTTCTCATATTGCCATGCAATATGTGGTGCCACTGGTGCAACGGCCCCGACTCTCAACTCAACCTGCAGTTGTTTGTCTTGACTAGTCCGTTGACCTATCATGTCGCACTGTCGTTAGTTGACTGAGCATGTCGGTCCTATCTTGGTAACATGGCAAAACAATTCACTTATTAAGTTTTATGATACATATATCATGTTCGTTTATGAGCTCCTACTCATGTCAATTGGCCTTGGGCCCACTGTACGAGATTTTAAAAAATCGGGCATTTAGCCCCCAAGTTCCAAAATTGAGGCCCCTGGCCTATCAAAGCTATTTGAGCTTCCGTCGAGAAGGTCTCCCAAATTGTTTAAGCATTTGCACACAATCAGGGGAGAGCACTTCTGACAAAATAGGTTTTCACTATCCATTATACCGACCGGTATAAGGACATCTCCATTCATAACCGATGAACGGGTTTTCAACTTCCTTCGAGTAAGTCTCATCATACCAACCGGGTATGATCTACTTACAACCGATAAGTAGTTTTTCCGCAATATTTTTACATCACTTTCTCTAAGTGGTGATGATTAAAATACCACTAAACAGTGAGTTTTTATACCGAGGTACTTATCATCCCCAACCAAGTATGATATATATAATTCCACTCACAACCGGTAAGTGGTTTTTTAATTTTAAGTTGTGCTCATCATCCCAACCGGGTATGATGTTAGTAAACCCACTCACAACCGATAAGTGGTTTTTAAATTATAATTTATGCTCATCATCCCAACCGAGTTTGATGTTAGAAAACCCACTCACAACCGATAAGTGGTTTTTAAATTATAAGGTGTGCTCATCTTCCCAACCGGGTATGATGTTAGTAAACCCACTCACCCGTCAATGCCGTGAATTCCACTAGACCAGTTCTTGGTATTCACGAGAGCTTGTCCCTGCTGGAGTTCCCGGTACTTCATGTTCCTACATGATATGAACATCTTGGTTCATTATCCTTCGGCCTAATCGCCTTTATTCATTCCAAATGAATGAGAAAGTCAAACTTTCATTTATTTGCAATTAGGTCCCTAAAGTTATTTCTCTTTAACTTTAAGTCGCAAATGCCGGTTTTTCCTCAAATTGAGTCCCGAAAATTCTAAAATTTATCATAGGACCTTAATTTATTCCATTTCACAAAAAGGGGTTTAGTTTCCCAAATTTCCAATTTGGTCCCCCAACTTTTCCAAAATTACTATTTTGTCCTTCCTTTACAAAAATGGTAAATTTTGCCCCAAAAATTTCAAAATTCCTCAATTGGTCCTGCAATATTATTTTCATACCCAATTGACCCTCAATTTAATAAAATTTTATTTTGGTCCTTTGATTTTCAAAAATTCCCAATTTTCCCCCAATTCCAACTTCTTAACACAGCCGAATTTGATTTTATCAAATTGACCCATCAAACGTTTCCAATTATTGAAATTGAAGTTGAAATTGAGTGTCTACATGTTCATACGATTCTTAAGAAATGTGAATCACAAGTGTTAATGTCAGGACGAGCTCAAACGGAGCTTCGATGGAAAATGAACTATAGAGAAAGAAAGCTTCGATTACTTACCGGTGAAGGCACGGCAGTTTGAGCTTTCGATCTGGACAAATAGCTCTCGTCCTGAGGTTCATCCTAGAATCAAGAATCGCATCAATTGATGCGGAATTGGATTAGAATTTCGTCATTGAAATTCGGTCGACTCTCTCTCTAGCACCGATCGAAAATTGTAAAGGGGAGCCGAATTGGCTTACCTTTCGGTCCTAATTCGGCCGTGGAAAGGCTGAGGAAGTGTTGGGAGGGCTTGGTTTGGCCTGAGGAGGGCTTGAAATGGCCGATTTCAGCTTGGTCGAAATATGGGTCCGCCGGAGCAACTTCACTATTCTATCATGTCAGCGCTTCTCCAACGATTCTTAGATTGACTAGAGTTTGCTATCAGATAACTGTCTTCTCCCGGTTCTAAAGAGACCGACCTCTCCTTTTGAGATTAAGAAAAATGTTGAAGTTGAAGCTCTGGTTTAAGTTTCACCGGGAAATGGAGCAGTAGAGAGAGATAGAGAGAGAGAAGTGTTCGGGTGTGAGGAGAATGAATGGGGATGGCCTCTTTATATGGGTGTAAAACCTGTGTATTAAATGGGAGAGATTTATTACTAGTATTAATATTACCATAAATTATTGGTATTAATTCCAATAATTTAATTTTGGTATTAATTCTAATAATTTAATTTCAGTATTAAATTATTTGTATTAATTCCAATAATTTAATTTAGGTATTAAATTATTGGTATTAATTACAATAATTAAATATATATTAATTTATGGTTATTTATGATAAGGCGTACGTTCGCATAAAAATTTTTTATCGAAATTTCAGGCCATCCTCACACTACTCTCGGGCAAGCACTCTTAACTTCAAAGTTCTTATGAAATCTTGTTCACCTAAACCAATTTGATTTTTGTCTTTTAATTTTTCTTAAATTTCTTTTCCAAGGTTTAATGAACCCTTTGGATCAACCGAAAGTTGTAAATTTTCATATTGCTTGTTTCCAAATGTAAAACGGCTCGGTTTTCTTACTCGGTTTGACCGATTCTTTTCCTGGTTTTCCTTAACTCAAAAGTGTGGGGTTTACAGCTAAACCCAAAGCACGGGCGAATGAGGAGGCAAAAGTAAAGACAATGACCCAAGTGGGATAAGTAAGGTAACCATAACCAGGAAACAAAGGAAGGAATTTTTGAGGAGAGAGGGATCTTGGAAGAGTACGCCCACTAACTAAGAAATGTTTAACATTAAGACTAGTCTCTAACCCCACCTACTTAAGGAAACCTAAGATCAGACGACAAGGCATAATCGGGAGTGCACAAGATGAGGACGAGAACCATAAGTCCCTCGAATAGAAACCTGAAGTTAGGGATGGCAAAGTGTAACTTTCTTTGGAAGAGCAAATGAGCCAAGTAGGGTTACAAACCCTCCTAGCGAAAGTGAGTAGCTAGTAACCATGGGATAATCAAAGGGGAGTAAATGACGCCCTAAGAAGGACCAAAAACGTGATGACAACCACGCCTTAAAGAAGGCAATAGGAGGGGCATTAAGAGACAACTATCTCGAGACAATTAGACAAAGAGGGCAATGGGAAAAGGGCAGTTGAACGAACCGACCCTCGTGAGAATCACATATTTAAGCCCCGACGAGAGGGGAAAAGCAAAAAGGGGCAAACTTCGGTAGAGGAAGATGAAGGAAATCCTTAGAGTGATCCATGGCCAAAAGGAACTAGTAACCACCCTCGAGCCACGAGAAGGACTAAGTGAACCTTTCATGAGGCGATCGGGATATATCAGTACAAGGAGGATTTGGACTTTCAAAGGAAACTTGTAATGATTACAAGTAGGAATAAGGAAAGGGTACAAAGGAAGAGTAAATAGAAAAGGACAACATCAAGGGACGTCACAAAATTAATGAAAGGCCTGATACCCTCAAGGACTGAGGCAAAAGGGAAGTATACCCAAAGCCCAAAGAGTGAAGTGAAACCTAAGGAGCGGATAATAGCACAATCAACTCAAGTAATACAGTAACAACTGGGAATGGGTGGAATGCCCGTAATAAGGAAAAATAAGGAAGGGAGATCCGAAAAACATTGGAGAGTGCACCCTTCAATTAGGAAGTGATCAAAGGAAAACCTTCAAGAAATGATGCAAAGGATAAATGTACAACTCAAAGGATGGAAAATCTTGACTCAAGGAACGGGAGTAGAGGATAAAACCAATAAAGGAAACTCTTTCGGGTGAAATCAAGGAATGGACAAGTAAGCCATAAGAGATTAATTTAGAATAAAAGAACCGTGAAATGGTCACGAGCGAGTAAGAATGGATCTGAGAAAAAGAAGTCTTTGAGTAAGGATGTCGTTGGACATGAGGGAGGACTGAAAGGAAGAAACCCACCAGTATGCTAGTAAGTCGAGGAGTGGATGGGAAACCCGATAATTGGAAATGGAGAAACCAAACAAGAAAGGGATATAAGAATGGAATAAAAGACCAATATAGGACAAGAAGGGGATAGCATCGAAACCGAGAATGCGAGTACGAAACACTCAAATGGACACCGAGCTAAGGCTTTCAATAATAAAGGAAACAAATAGACCCAGGGACGATCGGACATTCTCGAACTTCCAATTCCGGACAAAACCCTCAAACGGTGGGGAGCGTTGGACTTAAGAAATTACTTGGACATGGGGATCAGACAAGTCAAAATAACTAAGTACAATGAAGTAAATGAATGAACAAAGAGGGGTAACTAGAGTGATAGGATGTCAGATCAAACCCCAAGTTGACAGCAAGAGAATCCATTTCCGATGACAAGGATGGATGACTAAGTTTTAGGGACAAAACTCCTAAAAGGAGGGGAGAGTTGTGAAACCCATCCCCCGGACCAAGTAAATCGGGGAAAGAACCGGCAGTTTTGAGAAAATCGAGCTGAAAAAGGAAACAAAAATGATAAACAAGGGTTAAATTAGGAAATTGGAAAATCCCAAGTGATAAAAAATTCACAAAAATCACGGGGAAGAACCATGAGATGAATTGGATGGGAGAACCGGACCGGTTTGGGATGAACTGGACCCGAACTGAACTAAACCGAATTGAACCATAGTGAGCTGGTTCAATAATTTATTTTTCTAGGTGGCCTAAAAATGTCAATTTGGGAAATTGAGGTCACCATTAGATAGAAAATGAATTTGGATTTATTTAGAAATTTTTAAATTTCAGAAAATGGGTCAAATCGGATATGAATCGACCGATTTTTTAATTGGGGTCACTGAACCCAGTCGGACCGAACCGGTTAACGGTCCGACCTGTAGATAGACCAAACTGATCAACGGACAATGGCACCCAGTTAGTAGCCAATGGGAGGCTACCATGTGTCCAGTCAATGGCTAATGCGGTAGCTGAGTTGGAAGGCCACGTTAGAAAAACTAACCAATCACATTGTGCCACTGGCACACCCACCATGTCATCATCCTCAACCTTCAGTTGCTGACACATAGAATAGAGAAGAGAGAGAGGTTGAAAAAGCTGGAGTCTGCGGCGACATGAAAATCTCTCTTGTTAGGTCACAGGTGGCTAAGTCGGAGGTCGAGTCCTATGTCGGCTGGTAGCCCGGTCAGTTGTCGAGCTCCTTATATAAAGAGCATCCTTACATTCATTCTCAACATAACACATTCGACCGAAGAAGGTGAACTGCTCAATTTTCTGGCGAGCAGCAAACCAGAGCTCCGACATTGGGGCTTATCTCCACATCTGAAGCAGCATTCAGTTTCATTAGAACTGGGAGGAAGCCTCTACACAGCTACACCCTCCCTTCAGTGCAAAGGCCACCGTAGAAGAGTGAGGAAGCTCAAAGAGTAATGTCGCTCCTCGGCTATCAGTAGCCCGAGCTGCTCGAGCTCAAATCGAGCCATCCCAAGGCCAATTCCGGCCAAACCAAGCCCCCCAAACTCCACCTAGAGGTGCCCCGACCTTTCCCCGAGCAAATACGGTAAGCCCATCTACTATCCCTTCGGCAGAAAACACTATCCATGAAGCATTTCTATGTAAATTGAAACTAACAAATTCACATTGCTCAGGCCACAAATTGAGGCACGGTTTGATCTGGGGAGGATCCTCAAGAGGAGATCAATTCAGAGAAAGCAAGAACTCCAATCGTTAGACCCTCATGGGTAAGATATCAAATCTTTCTCTCTCTAGACTAAATTTTCCGGTGAAGCTCTATTTGAGCTCATTTCCGAGCCAAATCAAGCGGTTCAAAGCTCAAAATGATGAGGGAGACATAGGGAAGATCATTCAAATTGAAACAATTAACTAAGTTTTGGGGATCAATTGAACGAAATTGAGATTTAGGGACCAAATTGCAATTTTGAGAAAATTGAGCAATTTTGGTATTTTTAGAAAATTGGGCTACGGATTGCAATTTAATGAAATTAGGGGCATTTTCATGAAATTAACATCCAATTGGGGCCCAATTGGGCAATTGGATAAAATGGAGGGCCAATTGGTAATTTTTGAAAGTTCAAGGACCAATTGGAAATTTTGTGAAAATTGAGGACCAATTGGTAAATTTTGGAAAATTAAAGGAACCATGAGTAAGATTGGAAGTCCTAGGGACTTAATTAAAATAATTTGAGTGAGATTTTCAGCATCATACCCAATTGGGGGTGATGAGAACCGTTTTTATGTTTGAAAATCAATTTTCAAGGAATGGTCTCCCATGACTACGGGAAATTGCTTAAACATTTTGGGAGACATTCATGATGGGAGCTAGAATCGCTCTGATAGTCTCGAAGCCTTGAATTTGAAAATGATAGGGTTGAAGGCCCAGTTTTGGAAAACTCGTGAAGTGGGCCCAAGGCTAGTATGCACGGGTTGGACCCGTAGATAAACGTGAATTATAAGAACCATTAAAACTCTTTAAAAAATTGGAATTGTTGTGTGATTTGCCACGGTGCCAAGACAGGACATACAATGCTCGATGGGCTAGTGGCAGTGCACCCAAACCAGGTCGATGGGCTGGTCAAGGCAAACAGTTTAGGTTAGGTCAAGTGTTGGGACCGTTGGCACCAAAGAGCATGGTTAATGGATCAAAATTGTTGTATGCATGCATGAGGAATCCAGGAGTATCTAGACACTAGAGAGGGGTAGTCGATGGGTCTCAAGGGCTGCTAAACAACGTGGATGCAATAAGGGTGGGTTTGTCGTGCCAATCAGTCATGAAGCTCTGATAGCTTCCTGCACACTAAGACCGAGGCCAGAGGGGAAATGAGGTCTCGTCCCACAAAGCTGACATGATGAAGCACCGAGACCGAGTCCAAAGGGGAAAGGAGGTCTCGAGACCGAGGTTGCAGGGGAAATGAGGTCCCGTCCCACCAAGCTGGCATGATTAGGGTTTAAGGGTCATATTATTGATGTCCGCTCAAACTCAGGTGGACAGTAATGGTGCTTCGGTCCATAAGTGGAATAGTCAGGGACTATTATGCGAACATGTAATCCCTCTCTATGATAGAAAGGGCGTGTGAATGCTTGTTGAAATGCCTCCCGAGCAAGGGCAAGGGCTCAAGAAGAGATGAAATCATATTACAATAAATTAAAAGTATAAAACATTTTGATGGATTGACTGTTTTGAAAACTCACTTCCCAACCCCCACTCACTAAGTTGTAGAAACTTACCCCCTCTCATTAAACCTTTTTCACGAGAAACCCCTCACCACAACGAGCCGAGGCTAGAAGAGAAAACTAAAGTTACCACAAACAAGTAACTTTTACTTAGATTTTTTGTAAACTTGGTTATGGAAAACAGGTGCACTTCGACGCCTTTACCTTCCTTGGACTATTTAGTCGAAATACTAAATTAGTACAAGGAAGGGTGGCGAGTTGATCACAAGAAGTATGGTAAAAGGTTAACATAAAGAAAATAGAGTTAATTATTTCTAAAATTGACACCTGAAATCCCAACTTATAAATGTAATGTAGTGTTGTAGCTGTAGATGAACCTAGAATTCCCTAATGACAATCAATTCATTAGCCAAAAGTTAGAGAGGTCAAGTTTGTACTATCATGTTGTCAACCCTATGACTTACAATGGTGTTAAAAGGGGAGAGCCATGCATACAACTTTATTGAATTTTTTATTTATCTTTCCTCTTGAAATTGGTGTGGAGATGATACAAGCCATATGTCACGCCTCAAACCAGTTTGTCCAGAACCCCGTGAGCATCCCGCCACTCCCTTTGGTCTAAGAAGATTAACCCCTTCTCAAGGTCGCAAGGAGTCAAGCGTAACTTTTGCATGTGTTTCCTGGAATAGCATTATACAAAACTTAATAATCAAAAACCTTAAAGCATACCTAATTTAGGATTTTGCTTTGAGATTTCTCCTTATGATTTGGTCTCCTTTCCTAAAAGAGGTAAAGGAAGCGGGTGGGTTTCTACAACTCAATTAGTGGGTGTTGGGGAGTGAGTTTTTAAAATATATACTTTATCAAAACATTTAGCACGTCATGCTTTAAACCCTTTATTCTTTATAAAGCATGTGTATCTAGCTCTTTTAGTACATCCCCTTGCCTCGAAAGGCATTTAGCGAACAAACACACACCATTTATCATAAAGGGTACACACATTTACCGGTGCAGCACGCCCACTGTACCCACTCATGGATCGAAGCGTCTTTATTGTCCACCATGATAAAAGTACCTGACTTCTACCTTAATTCTAAGTGATGCCCCAGACGCCAAGCCCTCAAATTCCACATAACTTCATGTCTGTATGAGGATGGAGACTTCATCCCGCTTATACCCTTGTCTCAATGTCCAAGAAGCCCCAACATAGTAGCTTCATGACTATCTGGTACGACGAGAAGACCAAACACAGTAGCTCCTCCTTCCCTTATCACCACCATATCGTCTAATAGCCCTTGGAACCCATCACTACCCCTCATAGGTGTCTTGATGGTCCTAAAACAAAGTGCATGCACAAACAATAGTTTTCATATATTTAGTCATTCTCTTTTGTGCCAATGGTCCAACGGCCCTAACACTCGACCTGGTTTGTAGTTGTTTGCCTAGCCAGTCCATCGACCTAGCCTATCGAGCCTTGTCAGTCTTAACTTGGTACCATGGCGAGTCACACAAATATTTCCACTTTTAATGAGAGTTTTCATGGCTCTTCCTATTCATGTTTGTTTACGGGCTTCAGCCCATGCCCACTAGCCTTAGGCCCACTTCACGCATATTTCAAAAATTGGGCTTTAAGCCCTATGAGTTCAAATTCAAGGCCCCTGGCCTATTAGAGCTATTCTAGCTCTCATCAAGAATGTCTCCCAAATAGTTTATGCAATAGCATATAATCAGGGAAGAACACTTCTAACAAAATTCTCTTTTAATTCATCGCACCAACTGGGTGCGATGATAGAGGTAGGCCTACTTACAATCGGTAAGCAAGTTTTTCCTTTCTTAAAAGTGCCCATCATCCTTATCGGGCATGATGTATAAAAAGTCATACTTACATCCAGTAAGTAGGTTTTCAATTTAATAAAAGTGTGCTCATCACCCCAATCGGGTATGATGTTGGAAATTCCCACTTACAGTGGTCTTTCAATTTAAAAAAAAAAACGTACTCATCACCCCAACCGGGTATGACGTTAATAATCCCACTCACCTGGTGACTACGATGTATTCTTCCTTAGTCAGCCTTCCAAGTCTTGTTCGAGCTCCTTTGCTCATGTATTTATCCGAATCCATTCCAACATGGTTTTCATGTATTTACATTTAGACCCTTATTTTTGCCTTATTGCAATTTGGTCCCTAAAGTCCATAGTCTTTGACTTTAGGTCTCAAACGTTCAATTGTTTTTAATTAAGTCCACGGGGCTTCCAATATCCCTATTGGATCCTTAATTTTATCAAAATGGTATATGGAGCTCAACTTTCCCAAATTTCCAATTTGGTCCCCCAACTTTTACAAAATTACCATTTTGCCCCTAAGTTCCAAAATAGTCAATTGGTCTCAATTCTTTCAAAAATTGACCAATTGGTCCTCCAACATCTTTCTCATTACCAATTGACCTTCAATTTTGAGAAATTGAATTTAGGTCCTTCAATTTTTTGAAATTCCCAATTTCACCCCTTTATACTGACCGAATTTGATTTCTTTAAATTAGCCATTCAAATGGAGTTAATTACACCAATTGATGGCATGGATCGGTTTCTACACTTCCATACAATCTAATAGAGCTTTGAATTGTAGAATTTGAGTCTGAAACAAGCTCAAACGGAGCTTTGCTGGAAAATTGTACGTAGAGAGAAAGTTTTGAAAGCTTACAATAAAAGGCATGGTGGTCAGAGCTCTTGATCTAGGAAGGTAGCTCTCATCCTTAAGGTCCTTCTAGAATTAAGAATTGCTACAATTGATGTTAAGATCAGCGTAAATTTGGTTAGTGAAGGTCAACACTTTTTCTCTATAGAACCGATTTGCAACAATGGAGGAGGGCTGAATTGGCTTACCTTTCGCCTTTTTGGAGGTTGTGTGATGGTCGTGAGGACTATGAGAAGGCTTGGTTTGGCCATAGGAGGTCTAAATTGGCTGAATTTAGGTCGGTCAAAATAGATTCGAACTGACGAAGCTGCTTCACTGTTCAATCTCGTTGGCGCTTTCCCAACGATCCTTAGGTTGAGGGGAGGTAGTTGTCAGGTAGCTGACTTCCCTCGGGGTTTGTAAGACCCGAGTTTGTTCTAAGGCTAAGAAAAGTGCCCAAGTTGGACCTCTGGTTTGAGCTCCGCCGAAAAATCGAGCACTTCAGAGGAGGAGAGGATTTGAGATGTGTGAAGGATGAATGGAGAAAAGCTCTTTATATAGGAAGTTTAGGGACCCTATACTCTACCAGTTTCCATATTGGTCGAGCTTATCCTCTTCAAAAAATGCCCAAATCGAAGGGAATATTCACTCACCAGAAAAGGAAGGTTTTCTACATTGATGAACAATTCTATCATCCCAAAGAAGAAAATAACACTATTCCAAACTAGACCGGTCCGGTCTGACCAGGTTCGGCTATGAAAATTGGTCGGTTCAAGACCGATTCGACCGGTTTTCTCAAAATTAAAAAATTTTAAATTAGTCTAAATTCATTTTCTATCTAATGGTGACCTCAAT
The DNA here is from genome assembly GCA_030064435.1 of Trapa incisa. Lineage (NCBI taxonomy): Eukaryota > Viridiplantae > Streptophyta > Magnoliopsida > Myrtales > Lythraceae > Trapa > Trapa incisa. The sequence goes on along the minus strand of CM057775.1, from coordinate 8,726,536 downwards.
TTTCCAAATTGAGATTTTCAAGTCAAATAAAAAAATAAATTATAAAATCGGTTCATCCATGGTTCAACCTGGTTCAATCTAGTTCAGGTCCAGTTCATACTGAACCAGTCCGGTTTTCCCATCCAATTTACTTCATGGTTCTTCCCCATGATTTTTATGACTTTTTAGTCACTTGATATTTTCCAATTTCACATTTTAACCCTTTTTTATCATTCTCTGTTCCTTAAATGGTTCAATTTTCTCATTAAATTGACCGGTTCTTTCTTGGTTTCCTTAATCCGAGATGACGGGTTTGACACCATATCTTGATGTACTTTCTCACTTGCAAGACCTTAGTGAAGACACAAATATGGAATTCAAGAGTAATACGAGTGATATAATTCGAATCTACCATACTTTACTCAACATACGGAGAAGAATAACATGTGATTGTGTGTGCACTACTGCGGCTAAACCAAGCCACAGTAAAGAACAAGTACCCTCTGCTAATGATAGATGACTTATTGGGCCAACTACTAGGGGTTTTGAATTTCTCCAATATTAATTTACGTTAAGTATAACAGCAATTAAGGATAAAGGAAGCATATATCTACAAAACAACATTTCAAACTCGTTATGGGTTATGCCTTTTGGACTAACTTTTAAGGAAATTGGAGGCTAATTGTCAATTTTTGGAAAATTAAGGGCAATTTGGTAAATTTGGGAAAATTTGTGGATTTAATTGTGATTACTCAAATTTAACAATTTCAAAGCCCGAAAGATAATTTAAGGAATTCTTATGAATTTAACGAGTTTATAAAAGTTAGTATTTAATCGGGAGTTACTTACCACGAGGGTAGGATTCGAGAATTTTAAAATAAATTGAGGCCTAATGTTCCCCTACTTGGGATATTGTAAGTACGTCGCACATTGACCTACACTGCAGAACGCTTCAGGAATTCCAACCAGGAAGTACAACTCACTACATACCAGGTAAGTGGGTTTAGCATCACGTCCAGTTGGGCTGATAAGTACAATTTTCCCAAATTGAAAACGATTTTTCAAGACTGCTCTCCCCTGACTAATTGAACAAGCTTAAATATTTTGGGAGAATGTACTAAAGATAGCATGAATTATGTTATGATAGGACTAAAAGTGCTTGAGTGGGCCCAAGGCCAATGGGCACGAGCTTAGGCCCAATTACAAGTAAAGGCTTATATACCGAAAGCACCAAAGATAACGAACATAATTAACAAAAGTATTGTTTATGCATGCTATGAGTTCGAAGCTATCGAGGCGTCCGTTGGGGGGGTAGTGGTGGCTACAAGGGCTGTTGGACATCCCATGGAGTATAAGGAAAGTTTGTGGTCTAGTATGTCGAGAAGCTTAGGGAACTTTATGCACACTAAGACCGAGGTCGGGAGGGGGAGAGGAGGAAGAGGTCTCAACCCACATCACAGACACAGAATATTATTATGGTTTGAGGGTAGGGTAGTTGATACCCACTCAGACTCAGGGTAGAGATCATGGACTTCGATAATGGTACACAGTAAATGCGCTCCCTTACACAAGTAGAGGTGTATGAACTTTTTGATGATAAATGGCGATTGAAGTATGTGTGAAATTTATTAAGCAAAAAAAACGGTGTGAAATCAAATTAATGTCTTAAATTATAAATACCCAAATAGAATGAGGAAAGGTCGTGAGTTACTCATAGGATTTCGATCAAACCGGATCGGGGCGTGACATAAATTTTGTTTGTCAAGTCGACATATTTATTTCCTGATAAATAAAGAAAGTGTGAGAAGGTATTGTGGATCGATAAGGTATCGAACTTATTTTTACTTAAAAGTTATGATTTTTAAGTAGTGAAACATTTTCAACCATATAAATTCACAATACTTCTCTATTTTATCTGATTTAAAATTGTATTCTCAACAATTACCCTCATTTGCAACGTTGATACACTTATCACGTGCAATTTTAAATATGCATTCAACAACTGCATATGAACCGGGTATTATTTTTTCGATCTCAGATGAGTGAAAATTCTATACTCAGGCATAACACTAGTAAGATTTGTAATATCGGGTCAGCTACGAGTATGAATACACTAGCTATTATATCATTTGAGAATGTATTATAAACAAATAAGGGATCGAAACTATAATTTTGTAATATTTTAAATATTATAAATTTATATATTTATTTATTTTATCCAATTTATAATTATCTTTTTAAGAAAGAATAATAATAAAGGATGGGAGCATTTTAAGTCCGTTAATAGTAGGTTGTGGATCTTAAATATAATCTATACACAAGATTAGACACTTTAAAAAATACTATCAAATGCTCTAGTTGTCGGCACAGTATTGCTAGTATTTTTGCTTGTTGTCATTTGTGTGGTACAGGGAAAAGGTGGAGCATGCTGCTAGAGTGTCCTTGGATGCACTCGGTGTAGTTTGCTTGTTGTAGTTTAAGTATTCATGACCAGAATATAAGCAATATCTCAGGATCAAGGAGTGAGTTGGTATGCGAAAGAGGGTGCTTCCATGAAAGACAATATGGAGTTGTTGGGGGCAAATAAAGGAAGTTTATGGGAGATTTGGAAATATAGAAACAAATGCATCAAGGAGGGCAACCGTCACCCAACTCAGGTAGTGGAGGCAAGTTGTCACAGGAAATCGGAATACACCATGTCGAGCCTTAAACCGTCACCAACTCAGGTTGTGGAAGCAAGTTGTCGGAGGAGGTCGTAATAACACCACCAAGTCGAGCCTTAAAGAGGCTTGCCACTACAAAACCCACGAGGAGGTTTCAAGGAACGGCAAACAGTGGAAAGCCCCTCCGATGGACAAACAGTGGAAAGCCCCTACTATGCAACATCACAAGGAATAGACACCGGCTTTGGTGTGTGAATCATGGAGCACAAGCCTTTAATGAGAATCTTTCCAATGGCCGCTTAGATTGGCAAAGATTAGGTGTACAGGTGCGGTACGCTGAAGCGGCAACACCTAATTAATCGTCCCACAATCTCCAGTCCATTGACTTCCTCAAATTCAAGTACGCAAAGTCAAATTCCGACAGCACAGGAATTCTATTCGTAACAGCGGGGATAAAACTTCAAATCTGAGAAGGGTGCGGGATGGATTTTCTCCTAGTGCAAAAAGTTCAAAAGGTTGGTGGCAGTGGCACCCTCCAAGTCAGAAGTGCCATATCCTCCTATTCACACTCATAGAAAGACATATAAATGCGTGATGTCCCTTAACTAGGTAAGCATCACTTCGAGTTACCACAACACCATAAGAACTGAATCGGGAGATTTGAGGGTGAGGGTCAAAACACACACGGTTAGCTTGCTTCCATCACCGGGACCATCCATGGCCAAGAATGAGCAGCTACACCACCTCTGGCTTGGGTTGGCTCTACTCATTCTCCTAGTCTCACAATTGTCAAGCCTTGCAGATGGTCGAGAGTTCAGGCATGGTGAGACCTGGCCATGTTTAAACGTTAGAGTAGCTTCCTTGGAGGTTTCTCTGAACAAGGAGACCAGCAGACTCTCATTGTTCAGGAGCTTGAACTTTAAGTTGGCTTCAGGACCCAGTAAAAGGGGTCCTGGGCACTGATGTGCCTTATTCCCAGGACCTTCCATCATACTACATTTCCCCCTGTTGCTTCATTGTGTTCATTGGGCTTATGTGCTTTATTTTGTTTTCATTTGGAAATGTTCGAATATACAGAAGCTCTCCATAAATTGATTCTTACGTGCGTGGGACTTGTTCTTAGCACAAAGTCAAACAATCGCTCACCTGAATCAAATTCTTCATTTGCTTAAGTTGCATTTTAGCTATATTCTCCTCAAAGTTTGTCCACTCGAGTTAATAACTCTAGTTGACCAAGAACTCTGGCTTCAGGTTGAACAAGCTTAACTCAAGCATATCTATCCACTAGCCTTGCAGATAACCTGTATGGTCCTGTCACCCAAGATTATCTAACTTAATGTCTGCATTGTCTGTGAACATTGATTCTATTTCATAATGAATGTGCTATTCATGGTGCAAAAAAAAATGTTAAATCTCTAATTTATCCTGAAATTCCAGTGAAAGCCCCTCCTTTGTCCAAGAAATTCCCACGTTTTCCTCCTAAATTTTCACATGTTTATTCTTTGGTAACTGCTTCAAGAAGCTCACTCAACATATTCCAACAACCATCTAATGTAATATAATGGCCTTCAGAAGTAGATCCAATGTCATTTCCTAAGACGTCACATTGGAGTAAAAAGAGAAAGGTTCAGGAACTGTATTCCCTGGCTAAAATTACACTCCCACTTATCACATTGATAAACAAGTGATTGTAGGTTTAATTCTATCACAATTTTCTCTACTCACTTGTTCCTCTTGCCATAGTTTCCTTTTGGCCAATCCTTGCCATAGTCCTTGGCCCAAGGAACTATATAACAAAAAGATAACAATAATCATTCTGATCACTTGATCAAGTGTCAGAATTGTTGGTCTACCTGCCCTCCATGCCAGTGGGGCTACATCATCAGCAGTCAATTATGCCAGCCAACTACCCCACTAGATGTGATACAGTGAATGCCTAGTTTTACTCCACATTTCAGTAATCAGGCACAGTACAAGATCTAAGCTACAAAAGGTTGATCTTCTTACGTGCAGTACTCAGGTGAAGGCGGAGGAAAGGGAAAAGGAGGGGAATAAGAAACAGAATTGAGCAAACTATAAAATTTAGATGGGAAACATGATGCAAATAGAATGATGAATGCTATGTTAGAAGCACCGTGGGGACAATCACAGACGGATATTAAAAAACCATCTAGCCTCATTCAACATATTTCTACTTCTAAGTTGTAGACTGAAAGGGGTCTAATATGACCGTGGAGATACATGAGCATCAATAATACCATCTGAAGCAACATCAATAATACCTTTGAATAAACTAAACAACCAAACAGGAGCATGGAAACAAAAATAGAACTCAGCTGTCAGCTGGAGAGACAGACATCAGAAGTGCACAAAAGAAGTATCTGCTTACATTTGCAGATTCAATGAGGTATCCAACACCACCTTCTATCAAAGCATTGACGACTCAATCAACAAAAAACATCAAAAAACTCAGAAAATCCATCAGTTCAATAAAATTTATTTCCCAAAAATATAGAATGCCATCAATAAGAGATATCCCTCAAAGGAATTTCTATCCAAAAGTATTTAAAATGCCCGTCTTAATTAACTTTTGCATACTTCTGTACCCGAATCAATCAATCAGAGGCCATGGAGATTAAATGAGCTTCAAGCCAGATATTTATTGATGTTTAGAACAACATCGATCCATATTTAACATAGAGGGAATACGATAGTCATTATAACAACAAAGGAACTCAAAACTCGTCGATAAAGCATCACGTTTAACATCAGAATCCATGCATAGCTAGCATATAGATAACACCTGGAGAAAACAAAAGACCCTAACCTACGCCTCTAATCCGACTGTAGAAGCGGCTTCCTCGGATGCAGTGGCCGCATTGCTCACCTCTGAGCTCTGATTCAGATCGGCACTCTCTGCCCGTGTGGCAGAGGGCGCAGTGGAGGGGGAGCGCGATTTGACGCACTCCAGCATCCGCTTGCTCACCTCTTTAGAGTAGATCTGGAGGATCTCGAAGCCGTCGTCGTCGGCAGAAGCAGTACCGCCAGCAGCTGCAAACGCCTCCTCCTCGATGAGGCGGGCGTTGGAGGCCGCCTCGTGAGGCGGGATGGTACCGTAGCGCTTCGAGAGGACAGATGGGGTGGAGAGCGTCTCGATGAGGCGCGTTACGACGGCATCGCGCGTGCGCTGGGACGGGGGCCAAATGCTAAACGTTACGCTGGGGGTGACGGGATCGGACTTCTTCTGCTCCTGCGGCGTCTCCTCCATCTCCGGCGGTGGCTGGGGTTGAGTCTGATTAAACGAGTTGAGTGATGGGAGCTCAGCACCAGGCAATTTTAAGGGTGAATGCTTTTTGAATAAAAATAAAAGAATTTTCACGTGGGCGATGCTTCGGTGTGAGATGTCTACCACAATTAGTGGATGCACACGTACTCCGCCGCTCGATAATACGACACTACCTTACTAGACACATCGGACGGTAAAAATTTTAACTTCTTTTTTAAAGTAATTGAGAATGGGAAATTACAATATATGGAACTTCCAGCTTTTTTTTTATATGTTGGCGGATGAAATGTCTCCCTTGCCTTTCTTTGAAGGCAATCTTCGAGATTCTTACTTGAGACAAACGTTTTCACTATAAATTGACTTTCTTTTTCATATATGAAATGGAAGTCTGGAAGCTTCTTCGGCCTCGTTCCTCAAATGATTAAATGGTTGTTTGTATATAAATAATTATATATATTCGTACTTAATAATTAATAATTTAAGAGTACAGTGAGAATACCCATTCAAATATAATAAGATAAAAGAATTATTCTTAAAAATTATGGTAATACTTTCTAATATTATATATTTTACCTAATATAGTAATATTATATCATGTCATCTATCATTAACAGACTGTTTCTCACCATTGATTTTGGGATCTTTGATCCACACAACTAATTAAGTATTGCATTACAATATTTACTTTATATCACTCACAACAATAGTTTTCAATACAAACATCATACCAAAATTTCTTATAATATGCATGCATGTATATATATCTTATATGCATTATAAGTATTGCATGAACAATACAATTATACCATTCATAATATTCATATTAATATTATATATTTGTCCTATCTCCATAACCATATGAAAAGACTAAATTAAATTATATACATCCACTTTCATTTAATAAAATATCAATATAAGAAATATCGATATATTTAATGCACATTAAACTTACTTTATTTTTTTTAATTTAATGGACAACAAACTTCTCATTTAGTTACTTTGTTGTCTAACAGTTGTTAAAACCAAGAATACCTATATTTTATTTCGATTGTTTCATCTCTTATACATTCACAAACATAATTATTTTTATTTAAAACCTTTTATTTTTTGTGCCATCAATCCCCATAAGCTTGCTTACCTTGTTTCGGCTCGTTAATATCAGTACAACGAGTTCGACGACTCGGATTCGGTTCGCTAATCATCAACCCAATAATTTTGACAACCCTTATCATATATCGGTAGCTATCAAATACAATTTACCAATTATATGAGTTTTCATATGCTCATTACTCGTATATTTGTCTATGGGTCGAAACTTGTTTTCATTGGCCTTGTACCCACTAGAGCATTGGTAAACCCTGCCTTTAAAGATAAGAAAACCGAGAAAAGAACCAATCAATTCAAAAAGAGAAAAAAATTGAGCTAGTTCATGAACCTTAACAGATACAAAAAGAGCAAAATGAGAAATCGAAAAATCCCAAATGACTCAAATAGTTATAAAAATCATGAAAAAAGACTTTGGAATAAATTGGAATAGAAAACCAAACTAGTTTAGATGAGTCGAACATGAATCGGATTGAACCAGTTTAAATCGGTTTGAGCCATCATTGAACCGATTACTAAATTCATTTTTCTAGGTGACTTAAAATATTCAAATTTGGAAATTGAATGCACCATTAGAAAGCAATTAATTTAGATAAATTTAGAAATTTTTAATTTTGAGAAAATCGGTCGAATCGGGTATGAACCGACCGATTTAAGCAATGAACCTGGTCGGACCGGTCCGGTCCGGTTTGGAACAGTGTCATCTCCTTCCTTCAGATGACAGCACTATTCATTCAATATAGAAACAGACAATGCCGGCGAAGGAAAAAATATCTTCGTTCAAGGCGTTTCACGACGAGGATAAGCTTAAACAAGATGTGATACGATTGAGGAGAGAGTCCCCGAGCTCCTTATATAAAAAGTTCATCTCCATTCATCCTCTTCACACTTGAAATCTCCATTCTCTCTTAACTGCTCAATTTTCCAGTGAAGCACAAACTAGAGCTTGGACTTGGGCAGCTTTCTCAGCCTCAGAAGGCGAGGTCGAGTACTTTAGACTCCGAGGGAAGTCAACTATCAGATAGCAACTTCCGTTCGATCCGAGTATTGCCAAAGAAGTGCCGACGGAATCAAACAGTGAAGCAGCTCCGAAGGATTGAAGTTGCCCAGTTTTGACCGAGCTAAAATTGGCCAAATTCAGCACTCTCCAACCAAACCAGGCCCTTCTAACATCCCCACAACCCTCATATGACCTCAAATGAGCTGAAAGGTAAGCCAATTCGGCCTTACTCAGTTGTTGTAGGTTGGAGTTAGAGAGAGAAACTACGAAATTTCATTGAGAAAATTCTCCCTCGATTCGAGGTCAGTTGTAGAAATTCTTGATCCTAGAAGGTATCTTAGGAAGAGAGCTACATTCCTCGATAGAGAGCTCGGACCGCCGCACCTTCGACGGTAAGCTTTCGAAGCTTTCTCTCTATGTACAGTTTTTCGGTGAAACTCCGTTTGAGCTCATTTTGGCTTCAATTCATGCGATTCAAAGCTCAATTGAATCGTATAAAAGTGTAGGAATTGATTTACACCTCCAGTTGAACAATTAACCCCGATTGAATGATCAATTTGAAAAATCAAAATTGACCAGTTTGAAAAGGGAAAATTGAGGAAAATTTGAGGATTTCATAAAAATTGAGGGGCTTCTTTACAATTTTCCAAAATTGAAGGCCAATTGGCCATGAAAAACATGTTGGGGGACCAATTGGTCGATTTTTGGAGCAAAATGGTAATTTTTGAAAAGTTGGGGACCAAATTGGAAATTTGAAAAACTTGAGCCCCTTATACAATTTTGAGTAAATTGAGTACTCAAAGGGAATTTTGGAAATCTTGGTACTCAATTTGGGAAAAATTGGCATTAGGGACCTAAAGTTAAGGAAAAATGAACTTTAGGGACCTAAGTGTAATTAATAAACCTACTTACTAGTTCTAAGTGGAGATATCATCACACCTGATTGGTGTGATGAAGTTTAAAATAATCTTTTTGTCAGAAGTATTCTCCTCTAACTATGTGCCAATTCTTAAAAGATTTGGGAGACCTTTTTGACGAGAGCTAGAACAGCTTAAATAGGCTAGAGGTCTCGGTTTTGAACTCATGGGGCTAAATGCCCAATTTTGGAAAAACACGTGTAGTGGGCCCAAAGCTAGTAGGCATGAGCAAAAGCTCGTAAAAAAAATGAATTGGAAGAGCCATGAAAACTCTCATTAAAAGTGGAATTAACTGTGTGATTCACCACGGTACCAAGTCAACATCGACAAGGCTCGATGGGCTAGCGACGGTACGTCATGGCCTGGTCGACAGACTAATCAGACAAATAGCTACAGACTGGATTGAGTGTTGGGACTGTTGGACCGTCGACACTAGAGAGAATGGAAAAGAAAATGAAAAAAAAACTATTGTTTGTGCATACACTTGTGGTACGGTGTCACGCCTCGACTCAGTTTGGTCAGATCCCCGTGAACAACCCTCCACTCCCTTTGGTTTATGAAGAGTTTCACCCCTTTTTAAACTGCAAGGAGTAAGATGTCATTTTTTCCTATTTTTCCTCGAATAACATTATACAAAACTGAATATATTAAATCTTGCATACTTGTCTTTCAGGTTTGGCTATATGAAAGTCTTTATGTTTGATTTCCCTTTGTTATTTGAAAAAGGATAAAAGGGGGGAGGGGATGAGTTCTACAACTCAAATGGGTGTTGGGAGTGTGTTTTCATAAGTAGCTTTAATCAAAGTGTGGAAAAAATTCTTATTTCCTTTAAAAAGGATCTTTTCTCAAATTTCGGTTTTCAAAACCCTTTTTCCTCATTTTCCATATTAGGTGTCCTCATACGGACAGAGTTTTCTTTTCAGGTTTGAGGGTCGAATGTCACGTATATCAATTCATTCCTAGGGTAGAAGTGGACGGACTTCTATCTAGGTAGCTAGTAAAGTTGCTCCGATGCCACAAGTGGGTGCTGTGGATGGGCTTCCTTGCGAATGTGTGACCCCTTCATAATGAAGGGTATGTGTTGATTGTTAAAAATACCGATTGTGGTTAACGAGGAATAAAGGTTTTGAAAACCGAGAATTTGAGGAAATGGTTTTAAGAAAATAAGGAGTCTGACACACTCCAATTCAAACTATTTTTTCTGAAAATCAAGTTTCAAACACCCATTCACTGAGTTGGCAAACTCACCCCTCCCTTATACCCCTTTTCAGGTAACCAAGGGAAAACCTACCTAAAGACCTCCAGTTAGCTACATCTACAAGACATGTATATAAGTTTAAATTTCATGCAGTTTTGATTAATGTTATTCTAGGAAAGTTACAAGTTTAAAGGACGCCTTACTCCTCACGGTTTAATGAATGGAAAAACCCTTAATAAACCGGGAGTGTGGCGGGTTACTCATGGGGATCCAACCAAATTGAGTTGAGGCGTGTCAGTCACCCTTGGTAGGGTAAAGATTTTGAAAACCAAAAGTGAGGAAAAATCTTTTTTAAAGGAAATGATAACCTTGGCGTGCATGAGATAGATTAAGGCTATTTTGAAAACTCATTCCCAACACCCGCCCACTAAGTTATAGGACTCACCCCCTCCCTTTTACCCCTTTCAGGTAACCAAGGGAAAACCAAATTTAAAGACCTCCCTATGAGACAGGTATGTCAATTTAAAAATATTTAGTTTTGTATAATGCTATTACAGGAAACACTGGAAAGAAGGACGCCTTACTTCTTGCGGTTTAAAAAAGGGTGAAACCCTTCAATGACCAAAGGGTGTGGCGGGTTGCTCATGGGGATCCAACCAAACTGGGTTGGGGCGTGACAACATTTCTAGCTTATCTCAGAAATAACTCCCAAAATGTTTAGGTAGTTTCACTTAGTCAAGTGAGACTATTTCTAGAAAAATAGTTTTCAATTGAAAACATACTCATCACCCCAATCGGGTGTGATGTCAGAAATTTCTACTCACATGGTATTCATGATGCATTAGTCATTGGCAATATTTCAGGAACTCGGGTTGAATACTCATCGCAGGCCTCGACCTTTCTCTCGTACATATATGATCTTGGATAATCGATCCATTGATTATCCAACATTTGTCATTAGGTTTCTATATTTTCTTAACAAATCATCTACACTTATTTGCCATAATTTACTTATTTTTATTTCATTTGAAATTTTCTACCCAAGAAATCAAATTACCCTTAATTGCAAATAAATCCTCTAAAAATTATTTTATTTGCAATTTTACCCCCAATTTTAGAAAAATCTCCAATTGGCCCTTAATTAGTGGTATTTGCATAAAAATCCCCAAATTTTCCCGAATTCCCAAATTGCCCATTCTCGCCCCCCAAAAATTCCCTTTTTGACCTCGAAACTTTATTTCATCAAATTGTCCATGGAAGTGTAGGAATTGATCCATATCTTCAATTGAATCAATTAACCTCGATTGAATGGTCAATTTAATGAAATCAAATTTGACTAGTTTGAAAGGGAAAAATTGGGGAAACTTTTGGTGAAATTTCATAAAATTGAGGGACCATATTGCAATTTCCAAAAATCGAGGGTCAATTGGCCATTAAAAGGATGTTGGAGGACCAATTGGTCAATTTTTGAAAATAATTGGGGTCAAATTTCCATTTTTGTAAATAGGGGCAAAATGGTAATTTTTGAAAAGTTTGGATCAAATTGGAAATTTGGGAAACTTGAACCCCTTAAGTGATTTTGACTAAATTGAGGACCCAAAGTGAATTTTAGAAGTTTCGAGACTCAATTTGGGGAAAAGTGTGCATTACAGACCTAAAGTCAAGGAAAATGAACTTCAGGGACCTAAGTGCAATTAACCGAAAGTTTTGAGTTTAGTCGTTCAAATGTGAGGAATAGAGGTTGTTATGCCAAGTATTAATAAATAAGGTTTTTCAAATCGTGTAGGAAGACGAAGGACCGGAACGCAAGCAAGAGAAGCTCACATCAACTTTGGAAAATTAACCGAGGATGAACACGCCACGGTTAACTAGTGAGTGGGTTAATTCACTTGATACCCAGTTGGAATGATGAGCACATCGAAAATGAAAAACCACTTATATATGGAATTTTGACATTACACCTGGTTGGAGTGATGAGAGAAACACGCAAAAAAACTAATTACCGATTGTAAGTAGATCATACCCGGTAGGTATGATGATCTTCCTAGAAGGAAGAAGAAAACCCACTTGCTGGTTGTAAGCGGAGATGTCATCACACCTGGTTGGTGTGATGGATGAAAAAATTATTTTTTCAGAAGTGTCCTTCCCTGATTGTGTGCCAATGCTTAAAACATTTGGGAGACCTTATAGACAAGAGCTGGAATAGCTTTGATAAGCCAGAGGCCTCGATTTTGGAACTTTGAGACTAAAATGCTCGGTTTTGGAAAATCATGTATAGTGGGGCCAAGGCCAGTTGGCACTAGAAGGAGCTAATGAACAAACATGATGATAAGCCACAAAAATTCTTAATGAATGATTTATGTGATTTGGCCATGGTACCAAGACAAGACTGACATACTCAATGGACTAGTGATAGTGCGACAAGACCAGGTCGACGGACCGGTCTAGACAAACAACTACATGTCGAGTTGAGGGTCGAGGCCATTGGACTAGTGGTACAAAAAATAAATGGCTTTGTGGAAAACTTTTGTTTGTGCATACACTTGAGGTTCAAGACCATTAAGATGTCCAAGAGGGGCCGTGATGCGTCCTAGGGGCTACTGGACGACATGGTGGAGATAAGGGTAGTTTGTCGTGCCAATAGTCAGGGAAGCTCGATGTAGCTTCATGCGCATGAGGCCGGGGTGGGGTCATGATGAGGTCTCTGTTCTCATACGGACATAGAGTTGATTTTTAGGTTTGAGGGTCGGATGTCGCGAATATCCACTCATACCCAGGGTAGAAGTGGATGAGCTTCTATCTAGGTGGTCAATAAAGTCGCTCCGACGCCACAAGTGGGTGTAGTGGATGGGCTGCCCTGCGAATGTGTGATTCCCTTCTTGATGAAGGGTGTGTGTTGATTGTTAAACACACCTGATGTGGAAATGTGGAAAATTGTTTGAAAAATTGCGAATTTGAGGAAAGAATATTTTTAAAGTAAATAAGGAGTCTAGCACACTCTGATTAAAGATGTTTTAATTATGAAAACTCTCTCTCCCAACACCCATTCACCGATTTGTCGAACTCACCCCCTCCTTTTACCCCTTTTCAAGTAATCAAGGGAAAACCCATTTAAAGACCTACATTTAGCTGAACCTACAGGACAGGTATGCAAGGTTAAATTTATTCAGTTTTGATTAATGTTATTCTTGGAAATACATGAAAAAGGACACCTTACACCTCACGATTTTGAAAAGGGCAAAACCCTTCATGAACCAAAGGGAGTGGTGGGTTGCTCATGAGGATCTGACCAAACTAGTTCGGGGCGTGACAATTCACCCTCTCTTTCTTTAGACGACATTCTCACAAAAATCTTCATTTGACGTGTCTGGCTCATTCTCTTATGCCATTTGTTTTTTGGTAGTAGAGTGGCTCATTGCTTGATTCCTCATTAGAGCATTCCTCTGAAAATATCAGCTTTATTTCATCTTGTCACATTGTGGTCCTAAGCTCACTCTCCTTTGAGGAAATTGTTAATGTTAAATGATTTTCCTTGATGATTTCCTCCTTACATCTTTTCTTTCCTTCCTAGTCGTACATCCTATGTTCTTATTAAAAGTTCCCTCGGTTTGCCCGCTTCCCTGTCTAATGTCACGTTGTCTTTACACTCGTTTCCCAAGATTTGTTTTGTAGTGTTTATTCACTTGTTCTGTACCACTTCCTTATTGATCACTCTTGGTTCCCACTGTCGGGTTTCCTCACCCCCTACCATTGGTCCGCTCGTATCGTAGGTCTCCACTTGTCGGGACTACCCTTCTTTACGGGCTTCTATCCTTCAATCTATCAGTTTCGTTCGTGACCTTTTTCATGATTATCCCCTCGTGTCTCAAGGGTCACCCTCCCCTTTTGTGTGACTCGTCCAAAATATTTTAGCTTCACTTGATGTGATTTTTCCTGATTACCCACTCCTTGGGCTTATCTCAAACTCTTGCAAGTGCATCTTTCACCCTCCTTTGTATGATTCTTCATCTCCACTTGCATACTACTTGTTAACTAAGAGTTATAGGTATTCCTTCCTATGCCTCGACTTCTCGACTTACTTGCCAATGATCTTAGAGGGTTCTTAAGTGACTTACCGTCTAATCCTAACTCATCAACCAAGGTTTTAATCCTTGCTCTAAGGAGTTCCCAATCTCTTGAAGCTTGGTATGGTTTCTTAGGGCAATCTCTTATGATGCCTTTGTTAGGATTAAGGATCCCTATTACACTCCTTTTTCGTAGGTGTTGGCCTTCTTTTTCCTCCTCCCAAAAGGGACTTTTTTTTAAAGAAAATTTTATTCATCTACTTCGATGGCCATAAGGATGGCTTATTACATACTCAAGTAATTACTCAAATCCCCACATATACCCCCTCCTTAACCCTACATATTAATCGACCTAGAGTCCCTTACTAACGAGTTGCAGAATTCTCCATCAGATGGGGTAGTTCTTCTCTTAGGTGGTCATACTTTGAGGAATATGCCTTGCTCTGTGCTCCCCAGACTCTAACTTCATGATTGATGGTAATCCCAAATTTTAACATGACTGTGGCCTCGTACTCATAAGCTCACTGCATTTGGTTCACTAGATCTGGGTTGCTCTGAACAGGCGATAGTTTGTGGAAGACCCTTACATAATTGGCGTAGGCTTCCCAAAAGCTCTTCTCGGCTTCTTCTTGGGTCGGGCTTAGTATTTGGTTTAGGGGTGGAGGGGTCTCATCTTCCACTGAGCATTGGGGGATTCTCTTCTAGGAGTTTCCTCCAATGGATATACTCCTCAACTGTGTTTCCTTGTATATTCCTAGGGTTCTTCCAAGGAATGTACTCCCCGCTTGCATTTCTATTCATATTTCCCTAGAATAGTTTTACGGTTTGTTAGGTTTTCAGGCTTTTGAATAAAAATTGATTGGAAAACTTTGCTCTGATACCACTAATGTTGTCACGCCCCAACCCGGTTTGGTCGAAACCTTGTGATCAACCTGCCACCCTTTCGTGTATTATCATGGTATCTCTAGCAAGATAACCTAAGAAAGGTAAATGCTTACCAATACAATATATTTTCCAATACAAATTTATAAGGCCTAATGTTACCTTCTAGCGGAAGTTCAGTCACATCCTTTAAGCTTCCACTCGTCTTGGCATAAAAAGTTTTCCCTAAAAAGGAGTTTAAGGGAAGGGTGAGTTTTATAACTTAGTGAGTGGTGTATCACAGAAAAAGTTTTATTGGGTTTTCTTTTATTTATCTCCATCCATTTTCTTTTATTTGTCTCCATCCATACACAAACAATCACCCTTCATCATCGAAGGGTTAACACAATCGCAGAGCAGTCCCTAAGTACTCCACTTGTGGTCCAGAGCACCTTTACCGACCACCCTGGTAGAAAGTCTCACCTTCTACCACAAGTCTGAGTGAGCCTTACCACCTTCTTTGTGTCCACTATAGTGGGAAGAAATCTCTCCCCCTGCTTCCTTTGTATCAATGTGCATGAAGCTCCCTAAGCTTCCTGACTTACTGGATGACAAAATTCCCTAATGCTCCTTGTGTCGTCCAACAACCCTTAGAACCAGCACTACATCATACCAGGTGCCTTGATGGTTCCGTATCTCATGCATGCACAAACACAAGCTTTTTTAGTTAAGACCTTTTATCTTTGGTTCTACAGGACCCCATGAGCTTACTAACCCGACTTCGATAGCCCAACTAGTTCGACAACCTGACTTCGACTCGGTACTACCAGCCCAACGAGTATGACGACTCGACTTCAGCTCGATCACCAACAGTTCAACATGTTTGACAACCCTGGTCATGGCTTGGTAGCTATCACTCACAATTTACCAATTATATGAGTTTCCATATGCTCATTACTCATCTATTTATCTACTTGCCTAAGTCTGTACCCATTGGCCTTGGGCCCATTGGAGCATCTCTAGCTCAGCTCAAAAATAACTCCCAAAATGTTTAGGCTATTTCATGCAGTCAAGTGAAACTATTTTCAGAAAAATGATTTTCAATTGAAAACATGCTTATCACCCCAACTGGGTGTGATGTCAGAAATTCTCACTCACCCGGTATTCATGACGCATTAGTCCTTGGTGGTATTTTAGGAACTCGGGTTCAGTACTCTTCGTAGGCATGTGTGGCGGTATTTTAGGAACTTGAGTTCAGTACTCTTCGTAGGCATGCGCCTTTTTCTCATACCTACATGATGCCGGATAATAGATCCACCGATTATGTTTCTAAATTTTCTTGACAAATAATCTCCACTTATTTTCCATAATTTCCTTATTTTTATTTAATTTGGAATTTTCTACCCGAGAAATCAAATTACCCTTAATTACAAATAAATCCTCCAAAAATCATTTTACTTGCGATTTTGCCCCCAATTTTAGTAAAATCCACAATGAACCCTTAATTCATGGTATTTGCATAAAAATCTCCAAATTTTGACAAATTCCCAAATCACCCAATTTTCCCTCAAAATTTCCCTTTTTAACCCTAAAACTGTATTTAATCAAATTGACCATGCAAACTTAGTTAATTGGTTCCTAGCAAGCTCCTAATCATCTTGACTACCTTCCCATGATCAGTTCATGCTTTGAATCATCTTAATTGGCGTAGAGTTAAGCGCAAATGGAGCTTCACCTAAAAATTGGCCTTAGAGAGAGGAAGTTTTGAAATCTTCTCGGTTGGGCACGGTGGCTAGAGCTCTTGATTTGGGGAGGTAGTACTCCTCGAGAGGATCCCCCTAGGATCAAGAATTTCCCTAATGGATGCCCTACACATGGAGAATTTGATAAGTATAGTTTGGGCACTATCTCTCACTAGAGGTCTACTATTACAACGAGTGGAGGGAGAATTGACTTACCATGAAGGTTCCTGGGGGTCGATTGTCGGTCGAGGAGTGCTATGGAAGGTTCATCATGGTTGCAGGAGGTCGGAGGTGGCTGGAGTTTAACTTGACAACTTTAGCAGTTTTGGGACCATTGGAGCGGCGATATTGTGAGAGTCCCCGGGCATTTCTCCAGTGATCCTCAAACTAAAAGGAGGTTGCAGTGAGGCAGGGAAATTCTTCCTGATTCTAGAGAATCCAAATGCGCCTTTTGAGGTTATGGAAAAGGCTCTTGTTAGAGCTTTGGTTCATGCCTCACTGAGAATTGGAGCACCTAGCCTTCTTTGGTCATTTGCGGGATGGAGAGGACAAATGGAGGAGATCTCTTTATATAGTGAGCTCAACAACTGACAGGGCTATCGATCAACTTAAGAGTCGGCCTTAGACTCACCTGTTCATGATCACTCCGGAGGGGTTTACAGTCGCTGGAGACTTGGATGCCCTCCGTCGACCTTATCCCTACTCATATGCTCGGTTGAAGATTACTATGTATCATGTATGTGAGTGTCGCATGTGTGAGCTGCCATGTGGCACGTTGTGATTAGCTGGCTTTGTTAATGTGACTTCCCACTCAGTGTCCTAGTCACCCTTTGACTCGTTGACTGACCACGTTGCGACCTCCCATTGGTCGCTCAATCCAACATGACCGCTAAATGTATTTGGTCAACTATTTGACCGTGACAGGTGGTGTCACGTCCCGACCCGGTTTGGTCAGATCCCTATGTGCAACCCGCCACTCCCTTGGTTCAAAAGGGGTTTCCCCCCTCTTTAATTTAAGAGGAGCCACTTTTAATCTCAACATTATTCCCTGGAAAGCATATATCAATTAAAATGCAAGCTTAAGAAAATCAAGCATACCTGACCGAGGGTAAGGCCTGATGTTATCCCTAGTCATCTCTCTATTCTTTAAAAGGGATAAAAAGGGTGGGTGAGTTTCTACAACTCAGAGAATGGGTATTTGAAATAGGATTTTATTTAGAAATATAGTTTGAATTGGAGTGTGCATGACTCTTTATTTTCATTAAAATCATTTCCTCCATTTCATGGTTTTCAAAATCAATATTTTCCATTAATTACAGTCAGTGTGTTTAACAAACAACACCCACCCTTCCTCATGAAGGGATCACACATTCACGGGGTAGCACGTCCACTACACCCACTTGTGGAGTCGGAGCGACTTTACCGGCCAACTAGATAGAAGCCCATCCACTTCTACTTGAGAATGAGTGGATGTACACAACATCCGACCCTCAAAGATAGGCTATTGGAGGGATGCATACGACTCTCATGATTACTTTTCCTATGCGCTTGATCCTTTCATCTCCAATAGCCTATCTTTGAGGAGCTTATCTTCTTTCCAATTTTGTTGGTTCCATTACCTCATAATTGTACCATATATGTTTTTCCCAAGTTTTTCCTTCCTTGGAAATTCTTATAGTCCTTTTCTCTTGGAATTCTTTTCTAGTTTTACCATGTCAAATGTCCCACCTTAAATGACATTCCTTTATGCCATCCTTACCTACTCACCTTTATCCTTGAGACCCTATGGTTATTTCTTGTATACCTCATCTTAATTCTTACTTGCTCCCAGTTTTCATCTATTTCTTGGAGGTGAAGTTCACATCCTCCTTCATTTCACAATCTCTTGGTTATCTTGCATAAAGCTTATTTAACCTTCTTATAGCTTTTAGGTCAATACTCCTGACTTAGCCATTGATCTCTTTATGGTTTTCCTCTATCCTTATTTCTCAAAGGTTTTGGCCTTTCCATCTTTTCCTTCTTTACTAGGATCGTAACCTTCACAAGAGTCAATTCGTTAAATGTATTGCTCGTTTTATCCTCTTAGTTTACTTATTTTAAGAGGATTGTCTCTCTAATCTGCTTGTCTTTAGGATCCATCCCTTTTGCCCTATTTAAGGTATGATACTTACTACTTCCCAATCCTACTTGGAGTGTAGTTTATTTTTCCTAGATGATCTGGTTGTCACGTTTTCTTTCCTTCAACTAGGTCAATCTGAAATCCTCATTTGGTTTCCCTGCTTTCTTGCAAATAAATCATACTTAACCTCTCCAAGTATTCACTTAGTCACATGTACTTTCTACTAGGGTCCTTATTTCGGCTCTAGTTTCGTGTTATTTCCTCTGTTGATTTCTTAACTTGAAGCTTTCTCCTTCCATGGTACTAGTTCCTTTTCCCATCCTTCTTCTAGGGTCTTCCATTATGGGATTCTTACATTCAACCTCTCTACTACTCCTTAGAAGTTCTTCTTTTATCCTTTACTTATACTTAAGGATCTTTGTATGGTTTATTCACTTTGGATTTTTCCCTTTTTGGTTCTGTATCTCTGTTTCCCATAAGTCTCCTTATCCTGTCTTAATTGTCTTAACATCCTCAATGTTCTCCATAACCTTCTATCTTTCTTCCAGATCAATTTCCATTCCCTTTGATTTCTTTTAAAATAATCTATTCCTTCTTGTTTTCCTTACTTTTATTCTTTGATCCTTTTCTTAACTCCTTAGACTCTTGCTAATCCCATGCTCCTTGATGCTTGCTTCCCTTTGTTCCAACTTTCTCCTTCCTTTCCTTAGTTAGGATTTGTCTTCCTTGGGTGAACTCTAGGAGTCTCTTACTTGCCAAATTTTATTGTACTTCTGAGGAAAAATTTAAGGGTTGAGGTTTACTAGAAATAACCTGTTTTTTTTTTCCTTAGGTGATTTTCTTTTTCTTTGATCTTTAGCTTATGGCTTGAATTTATCAAGGAGACTAAAAAAGTTTTATCATGAAAATTAGCTTCTATTCATTCAAGAAACATTTTCTTGCCATTCTTGGCTTATTATAGAAGTTTTCTACCCCTAATCCCTTAGGGTCATAGGTTGAGCGCTAGCCTTAGAACAATTGTGGGACTCTTGATCAGATAGCTCTAAGGAACTAGTTGGGGTCCATTCGTATTCCCTTATGGAACAAATTTCATGTATGGCCTCCAATCCGTAGCGCCTTAATACCTCTACCTCGCACTCATATGTCCACTTCATTCGTTGGAAGGGATTAAAGCTGGATTAAGTAGGTGGGGGTACATGGTGGACCTTCATGAAAGTGGTATATGCATCCCAGTAGTTGTCCCAGGCCTCCTTCTTAGTTGGATTCCTCTCTGGTTGTTGTGGGGCTAGAGGAGGGGTTAGGCTCCTAGGAGGAGGTACGAGTTCCTATTGTCTTGGAGGAGGGTTTGTGATACCTTTTGGTTCCAATAAGGCACCCACCACTTTGCGGTAATCTTCTGCCATGTCCTTGGGTACTCTTTTCTCGCCTTTTAAGAATCTTTGAATGGTTGCATTCCTTGGGGTAGGTGTCTTTTTCAGAGTTATGGGTGGAGGATTGGATCTCACAGTGAATTTCCTAGGGATTCTCCTCCCTACACAAGAGTTAGAGTTTGATTAATGTCAGGGCATAATATTGATAATTTTTCAAGGGAACTTAGCTCTGATACCACTCAACTTGTCATGCCCCAACCCACTTTTGTTGGATCCCTGTGAGAAGCCTGCCACTCCCTTGGTTCAAGAGAGGTTTCCTCCATCTTTAATTTAAGAAGAGACAGGTGTAATATCAACCTTATTCCTTGGTAAACATATATCAATTAAAATGCAAGCTTAATAAAATCAAGCATACCTGATAGACAGTAAGGCCAGGTGTTATCCCTAGTCATCTCTCTATTCTTTAAAAGGGATAAAAATGGTGGACGAGTTTCTACAACTTAGTGAATGAGTGTTTGAAATAGGATTTTTTTTTTAAGAAATATAGTTTCAATTAGAGTGTGCTAGACTCCTTATTTTCATTAAAATCATTTCCTCCATTTCATGGTTTTTAAAATTAATATGTCCCATTAATCATAGTTGGTCTATTTAACAAACAACACATGCCCTTCCTCATGAAGGGATCACACCTTCGCAAGGCAGCACACCCACTACATCTACTTGTGACATTAGAGCGACTTTACCGGCCACCTATATAGAAGCCTGTCCACTTCTACTTGAGAATGAGTGTGTCATGCCCCGACCCGGTTTAGTCGGATCCCTGTGATCAACCCGCCACTCTCCCGGTTTATTAAAGGGTTTCCCCTTATTGTAAACCATAAAGAGTAAGGCGTCTTTAACCTGCACCTTTTTCCTGGAATAGCATAATCAAAACTATATGAAATTTAAAACTTTACATACCTGTCTTACAAGCATCTTAGTTGACGGTCTTTAAGGGGAGGCTTTCCGGGATTTCCGGAAAGGGATATAAGGGACGGGGTAAGTATGACTACTCAGTGAATGGGTTTTTAAAAGCTTTTAACTTTTAAGAAAAACATTTATATGGAGTGTGCCAGACTCCTTTGTTTTCAAAAATCCCTTCATTTAAAAATTCGGGTTTTTCCATTATTTCTTAGTTACCACGGTGTGTCATCACCCAACACACATCCTTCATCATTAAGGTTACACACATTCGCAAGTCAGTATCACTACTGAACCTACTAGTGGCTTCAGAGCAACTTTTCTTGCCACTCGGATAGAAGTACAACCACTTCTACCCTAGGAATGAGTGGATGTACGTGACATCCGACCCACAATCTCAAAATTACTTCTTTGTGTCCGTATGAGGATAGAGACCTCATTCGGTCCCCACCCCGGTCTCATGCGCTTGGTGCTACTCCAGATTTCGCATAGACACTTGGAACGACGAACTGCCCTTATAGCCACCAGGTCGTCCAGTGCCCTTAGGACGCATCACTACCCCTCATGGGCGTCTTGATGATCCCGTACTCACAATGCATGCACAAACAATGTTTTCTTATATTACCATGTAATCTGTGGTGCCACTAGTCCAACGGCCCCAACTCTCAACTCAACTCGCAACTATTTGTCTTGACTAGTCCGTCGACCTGTCATGTCGCATTGCCACTAGTTGACTGAGCATGTCGGTCCTATCTTGGTACCATGGCCAAACAATTCACTTATTAAGTTTTATGGCACATATATCATGTTCGTTTACGAGCTCCTGCTCGTGCCAACTGGCCTTGGGCCCACTGTACGGGATTTTCAAAATCGGGCATTTAGCCCCCAAGTTCCAAAATCGAGGCCCCTGCCTATTAGAGCTATTCGAGCTCCTGTCGAGAAGGTCTCCCAAATAGTTTAAGCATTAGCACACAATCAGGGGAGAACACTTCCAACAAAATAGGTTTTCACTGTCCATTATACCAACCAGTATAAGGACATCTCCGTTCATAACTGATGAATAGGTTTTCAACTTCCTTCGAGAAAGTCTCATCATACCAACTGGGTATGATCTACTTACAATTGGTAAGTGGTTTTTTTCGCATAATTTTCACATCACTTTCTCTAAGTGGTGATGATTAAAGTACCACTAAACAGTAGGTTTTTATACCAAGGCACTTATCATCCCCTACCGGGTATGATATAAAATTTTCACTCACAACCGATAAGTGGTTTCTATCTTTAAGTTGTGCTCATCATCCCAACCGGGTATGATGTTAGTAAACCCACTCACCCGTTAATGCCGTGAATTCCACTAGACTGGTTCTTTGTATTCACGCTAGCTTGTCCTTGCTGGTGTTCCTGGTATTTCGCGTTCCTACATGATATGAACAACCTTGTTCATTATTACTCGGCATAACAGCCTTCCTTCATTTCCAATGAATGAGAAAACCCAAACTTTTAGTTATTTGCAATTAGGTCCCTAAAGTTATTTCTCTTTAACTTTAAGTCCCTAATGTCGATTTTTCCTCAAATTGAGTCCCGTAACTTTTAAAATTGATCATGGGACCTCAATTTTTTCAATTTTACCAAAATGGGGTTTAATTTCCCCAATTTCCAATTTGGTCCCCTAATTTTTCCAAAATTACCATTTTGCCCTTCTTTTACAAAATGGTAAGTTTTGCCCCAAAAATTTCAAAATTCCTCAATTGGTCCTCCAACATTATTTTCATGCCCAATTGACCCTCAATTTCATAAAATTTCATTTTGGTCCTTTGAATTTCGAAAATCCCCAATTTTCTCCCAATTCCAACTTCTTAACACAGCCGAATTTAATTTCATCAAATTGACCCATCAAACGTTTCCAATTGTTGAAATTGAAGTTGAAATTGAGTTTCTACATATTCATACGATTCTTCAGAAATGTGAATCGCAAGTTTTAATGTTGGGACGAGCTCAAACGGAGCTTCGCCGGAAAATGAACTATAGAGAGAGAAAGCTTCGATTACTCACCGGTGAAGGCACGACGGTTCGAGCTTTCGATCTAGGCAGATAGCTCTCGTCCTGAAGTTCATCCTAAAATTAAGAATCACATCAATTGATGCGAAATTAGATTAGAATTTTGTCATTGAAATTCGGTCGATTCTCTCTCTAGCACCGATCGAAAATTGTAAAGGGGAGCCGAATTGGCTTACCTTTCGGTCCTAATTTGGCCGTGGAAAGGTTGAGGAAGTGTTGGGAGGGCTTGAAATGGCCGATTTTAGCTTGGTTGAAATAGGGCAGCTTCGGTCCGCCGGAGTTGCTTTATTATTCCATCATGTCGGCGCTTATCCAACGATTCTCAGATTGACTGGAGTTTGCTATCAGATAGCTATCTTCTCCCCAGTTCTAAAGAGCCTGACCTTTGTTCAAGTCAAATCTCTAGTTCGAGCTTTATCGTGAAATGGAGCAGTAGAGAGAGAGAGAGAGAAGTGTTAAGGTGTGAGGAGAATGAAATGGGGATGACCTCTTTATATAGGCGTAAAACTCGTGTATTAAATGGGCGAGATTTATTACTATTATTAATATTAACATAAATTATTCGTATTAATTCGAATAATTTAATTTCGGTATTAAATTATTTGTATTAATTCCAATAATTTAATTTAGGTATTAAATTATTGGTATTAATTAAAATAATTAAATATATATTAATTTATGGCTATTTATGATAAGCCATACGTTCGCATAAAAAATTTTGACCGAAATTTTGGGTTACAAAAAAAATCATACTTCCCAAGAGGTCACCCATCCTCACACTACTCTTAGGCAAGCACACTTAACTTTGAAGTTCTTATGGAATCTAGTTGACCTGAACCAATTTGGTTTTTATTTTCTAGTTTGTCTTAAGTTTGTTTTCCAAAGCTTAATGAACCCTTTGGACCAACCGAAAGTTGTAAATTTTCATATTGCTTATTCCTAAATGTAAACCGACTTGGTTTTCTTATTCAGTTTGACTGGTTCTTTTCCCGATTTTCCTTAACTCAAATGTGCGGGGTTTACAGAGTGGATGTACGCAACATCTAACCCTCAATCCTGTAAAAAAACTCCATGTCCGTATGAGGACAAAGACCTTATCCCAACCCCACCCCAGTCTCATGCACATGAAGCTATATCGAGCTTCATGGACTGCTGGCATGACAATCTGCCTTTATCTCCACCATGTCATCCAGTAGCCCCTAGGATGCATCACCCCTCTTGGGCATCTTGAAGGTCCCATACCTTAGTGCATGCAAAAAACAATAGTTTTCCTCATAAGCCATTTAATCTTTGGTGCCACTAGTCTGACAGCCCCGACCCTCAACTCGACCTGCAGCTGTTTGTCTCGACTAGTCCATCGACCTGTCTTGTTGCATTACCACTAGTCCATCGAGTATGTCGGTCCTGTCTTGGTACCATGACCAAACACATCATTCATTTAAAGTTTTCATGGTTTAAACTCATGTTTGTTTATGAGCTCCTTCTCATGCCAACTAGCGTTGAGCCCACTGTACGGAATTTTCAAAACTGGGCATTTTAGCCCCTAAGTAGTTTTTTCGTATGTTTTCTCACATCACCCCATCTGGGTATGATGTGAAATCCCACTCACCTGTGAATATCGTGAATCCTTCTCAACCGGCTTTTTGTCTCCTCGCGAGCTTGTCTTAGTTGGTGTTCCCGGTGCCTCACGTTCCTACATGATAGGAACATTGTTATTCATTATCCTTCTGGTTGATAACCTTCATTCATCATGAATGAACAAAATACCCAACTTTTCAATTTATCGCAATTAGATTCCTAAAGTTCTTTTTCTTTAACTTTTTGTCCTTAATGCCGATTTTCCCCAAATTGAGTGCCTAAAGTTTAAAAATTTACTTTGGGACCTCAATTTATTCAAAATTACAAAAAGGGGTTCAAGTTTCCCAAACTCCCAATTTGGTCTCCAACGTTTCCAAAATTACCATTTTACCCATAATTTACAAAAATGGTAAATTTCACCAAAAAAATTCAAAAAATTGACCAATTGGTCATCCAATATCTTTTTCATGCCCAATTGGCCCTCAATTTTAAGAAATAGCACTTTAGTCCCTCGAATTTTTGAAATCCCCAAAATTCTCTCTAATGTTTCCCCAAATTTCAACCTTTCAACTTGGTCAAATTTGATTTCATCAAATTGACCGATCAAACGAGATTAATTGATGAAATTGAAGGTAGATTTGAGTTCTTACACATCCATACAAGTCAATTGCACTTTGAATTGCATGAATTGATGCTAGAACGAACTCAAATGAAGCTTCGCTAGAAAATTGGACATAGAGAGAGAATACTTCGAAAGCTTATTGTCGAAGGTGCGACAGTTCGATCTTTTGATATGGGTAGATAGCTCTCATCGTAAGGTTATTCCTAGAATCAAGAATAACCTCAATTCTTATCGAATTGAGGGAGAATTTGGTCAGTAAATATCTGCCAATTCTGTATCTAGCACCAATCAGAATTAAGAGAGTGGAGCCAAATTGGCTTACCTTTCCACTCTAATTCGGTCGTAGGAGGGCTGAAGAAGTGTTGGGAGAGCTTGGTTTGACCTATAGAGGGCTCGAATTGGCTGATTTCAGCTCGACAGGAATAGGGCAGCTTCAGTTCGCCTGAGCAGCTTCACTGTTTGATTATGCTGGTGCTTCTCCGGCAACCCTCGGAGCAATTGGAGATTACCACCGTGTAGCTGACTTTTCCTCGAGTCTAAGGAACCTGACCATGCCTTCTTTAGCTCAATAATGATCTTATATTAGAGCTTTGGTTAGATCTTTGTCGAAAAACTAATTAGATAAGAGTGAGTGAGGTTTTCAAGTGTGTGGAAGATAAATGGAGAGGGGATCTTTATATAGGGAGCTCGGGGACTCTCTGACCGTCTGTTTGGCACCTTAATGATAGTCATTGATGGCCTGAAATGTACTAAATGGAAACATTTCCTGTTTGCCGGCGCTGCTCAATTTTCCGGTGAGTGAACTGTTCTGTTATCTGGAGGAAGAAGACGGCACTGTTCTGAATCGGATTGTACTAGTCCGAACTGGGTTCAATGCTTAAATGGCTCTGTTCATGCGTGATTCGCTTGAGTTTTTTAAAATTAAAAATTTGTAAATTCATCTAAATTTATTCTCTATCAAATGGTGTCCTCAATTCTACAATTTGAATTTTCTAAGCTACCTAGAAAAATGAATTTAGCATCCGGTTCAATAGTGGTTCAAATCGGTTCAATTTTGTTAAGATCTGGTTCACTTGAACCGGTCTAGTTTTCTCTCCCAAATTGTCCTAAGGTCCTTTTCCAAGGTTTTTAGGACTCCTTGCCACTCGGGAGTTGTAAATTTTCCAATTTGTCTATTATGTGTGTGATCGGGGTTTGTGAACTGGTTCGGTTTTCTCACTCGATTTGACTGGTTCTCTCCGCCGTTTTCCTTAACTCCAAAGGGTGGGTTTTACACGTGGCGTCTTCTAATCGGCTAATATAAATATGTAAGATTTCCCTCTTGGTGCCCAACGCCACTACCACGTGTCAACTTCTGATAGGCTGAGGCCATCCAACGTGACTCTGCCTTGTGTCGACCCCTGATTGGTCGTCCTTTTCCCTAACATCCTAGTCAGCTACTAACGTGGCACCTTTGCCATGTGTCAAGTTCACATTGGCCAGCCTGGCTGACGTAGCTTCGATTCAGTTGACCGTTGATTGATGACATGTGTTGCTCTATGTGAACCACGTACTCACATAATAAGAAAAACCGGGCCATAGAACATAGGAATTTCATGAAAAAACCAAGATTCGACCTAACCAGAATGGATAAGTACGGGTCAAATCAGGAAAATTGGGAATCTTGAGTGGTCAATAAATACCCAAAAATTCATGAGAAGGACCAGTTTAAACTGAATTGAACCGGGATGAACCATATGGAACTTTTTCAAAGATTTATTTTTCTATGTGGCATAAAAATATCAATCTGGGAAATTGAGGTCACCATTAGATACGAAATGATTTTAGAAAAATTTAGAACTTTTTAAATTTTAGAAAATTAGTCGAATTGGGCCTGAACTGACTGATTTTTGAATTTGGGCCACCAAACCGCTGTCAGGTCAGCACCCAGTTAGCGGATGCGAGCAATCAGCGTGCGATGCATGGCAGAGTGCTCCATGTCAATGCAAATATGCCATGTCAGTGTCCAACTAGGATGTTTGAGAAACAGTTGACCAATCAGAGGTTGACACGTGGTAGAGCCACGTTAGATAGCCTCGATCAATTAAAGATTGATACGTGGTTGTGATACTATGCATCAGTGGGGAAATCTGACGTATTTAAATGGGCAAATCAAAAGACGCCACATGTCACGGTCAATGGTCGACATAGATATAGTCAGCAGCCACATTAGAATGAGCAGCCAATGGGAGGCCGCCATGTGTCCGGTCAGCGAGTCAAAGGGTGACTAGACTGTTGAGTAGATACTGCATCATCAAAGCCAACCAATCATAGCTCACCATGTAGCAAGCCAACACGTGTAAAGCTTGCGCTCGCAACATTCTTCCTCACTTGGATGACTAATAGAAGAGGATAAGGGAAAGAAAGAGAGTCTCTAGCGACTTGGAAAAAGCTTATGTCTGACTACTGGCGAGTGAGGAGGGGGTCGAATCCTACATCGGCCAGTAGCCTTGGCAATTGTCGAGCTCCCTATATAAAGAACTCCTCCCCACACATCCTGCTCATCATGAAATTGATCGAAGAAGAATGGATGTCCACTTTTCTGTTGAAGTGTAAACTAGAGCTTCGATGTGGGCTTTTTCTTCAGCCTCTGATGCCACACTTGAACTCCCTAGAACTAGGGAGAAGTCCTCCACCCAACTACAACCTCGGCTTGGCCTAAGGACCACCATGGAGCTCTAACGAGTTCAAATAGGACCACTACTCCTTCGGCTCAAAGAAAGTCAAACTCTTCGAGCTACACTCCAGTCACCACCGGCCTCCTAATACTAAGCTGATCCCTCCCCAACCCTCCTCGACCCATTCTAGACCCTCTACAACCCTTCAAGTAAGCCAATTTCACACTATATCTCTAGAATTCTAAAGTTATAGAAGCTAACATGCCCGAACTTCTCTCATCAAATTCATGGTGCTCAGGCAGGCAATTGGCCAACAATTTAATCCTAGAAGGACCCCCTGGGAGAGCACTTGCCACCCACATCAGGAGCTCCAACCATCGCCCCTTCACAGGTAAGAAAATCGAGATTTCTCTCTCTAAAGTTTTTTTCCGACGAGGTCCCGTTTTAGCTCAAATCATCACCAAATAAAGTGATTCAAAGGCCTAATTGATTGTAGGGAGAAAGGGACAGGTGTTAGTAGCATGATAGGGGAAATTGCCCAAGTTTGGGCAGTCAATTTGATTAATCCAAGATTCGTGGGTCATAATGCAATGAATAGAGGAAATTTGGGCAAAATTGGGGTTTTTTTGGAAAATTGGTGGCCGAATTGCAATTAATGAAAAATTGAGGGCTTAATTAAAAATAAAAGGAAATTAGGGACCTAAAGGGAAAAATGAAAAACTTAGGGACCTAATTGATGATAAATGGGGAATTAGGAACCTAAGTGTAAAATTTTGGACTTTAGTGAGCTAACTGTAATTATGGATTGAAGTCTCATTTTCAAACATGGCTATGTATATGTTTTTTCCTCTTATGTTTCCTATTATCTTATATGGCATATACTTTGATAGTTTATTAAATGAATGTGTATGTAGATAATTTAATTTAGTCTTTTGACATTACGACAAATACATAATATGAATATTATGAATGATATAATTTCATCCTTGATAGAACAATTATAATGCATATGTAAGATATACATACATGCATATTATAAGAAATTTTGGTATGCTCTTTATATTGAAAACTATTGTTGTGAGTGATAAAAAGTAAATATTGTAATGCAATACTTAATTAATGTCGATCAAAGATCCTAAAACTAATGGAATGTTGATGATGGAGGACATGATAATAAATATAGTAGGGAATGACAATCCCATCAACAAATTTTGCTATTTTTTGATAGAATATTACTATAAAAAACTTTTAAAAACCCACCCCCAACACCTGCTCATTGAGTGGAAGAAACTCACCTCCTCCCTTTATTTTTTTAGGAAAGGTGGCAAACTTTAAAATAATCCTCGAAGATGAGCCCTAAGTCAGGTATAATGCTACTCTAGGAAACAATGATAAGAGATTACATCTAACTCCTCGCGGTCTCAAGAAGGGGTGATCCTTCTTAAACCAAAGAGAGTGACAGGTTACTCACGGTGTTTCGACATCACCCCTTTTTGCCCTAAAATATAATTTCATCCAATTGACCTCACAAATCCAGTTAAATGCTCCCTAACATGATGCTAATCATTTCCCCAACATTCATATGATCAAATCAAGATTTGAGATTTGAGACTACCATTGGATAGAAAATGAATTTAGAAATTTTTAGATTTGAAAAATTCGATCGAATTGGGGGTGAACTGGCTGGTTTAAGCATTGAACCTGGTTCGGACCAGTCTGGTCCAATTCGGAACAGTGTCATCTTCTTCCTTTAGATGATAACACTATTCACTCACTGCAAAATCGTGTAGCACCGGCGAAGCTAAATAGTCTCCGGCCAAGGAGTTTCAGGCAATGAATGACCACCATTAAGGCACCAATTTGACGGCTAGGAAGTCCTCGAGCTTCCTATATAAAGCGCCCCTCCTCATTCATCGTCTCCACACCTAAAAACTCCATTCTCTCTCATCTGTTTAGTTTTGCAGTGAAACTCGAACTAGAGCTCTGATATAGGGTCTTTTCTGAGCCAAAGGAGGCGTGTTCAAGTTCTTTAGAACCGGGCAGATGTCAGCTACACGCCTGTAGTCTCCATTTGCTCTGAGAGTCGCTAGAGAAAACCCTGCGTGATCGAATAGTGAAGGAGCTCCGACGGACCGAAGTTGCCATGTTTTGGTCGAGCTAAAATCAGTTAATTCGAGCCCTTCTCAAGCCAAACTGAGTCCTCCCAACACCTCCACCCCCTACAGCTGAATTAGAGCTGAAAGGTAATCCAATTCGGCTCCCCTTTGTAATTTCCGATTGGTGCTAGAGAGAGAACCTACATAAATTCGATGATGAAATTCTCACTCAATTCAACATCAATTGATACAATTCTTTATTCTAGGAGAAGCCTCAGGACACAAGCTATCAACTAGTTCAAAAGCTCGAACCACCGCACCGCGGATGGTAAGCTTTTGAAGCTTTCTCTCTTGAAGCTCAATTTTTTGGCAAAGCTCCATTTGAGCTCATTTCAGCACCAAATCGTGCGATTCAAAGTGCAATTGAATCATATGAAGATGTATGAACTCCAATTTAACTTTAATTTCAACAATTAAACTCATTTGATCTATCAATTTGATGAAATCAAATTCGACAGAGGTACAAGGTTGAAATTGGGGAAAATTGGGAATTTCAAAAAATTGAGGGACTAAAGTGCAATTTCATAAAATTGAGGACCAATTGGGTATGATAAAGATGTTGGCGGACTAATTGGGCAATTTTTAGAATTTTTGGGGCAAAACTTACCATTTTTGTGAAGAGAGGCCAAATGGTAATTTTAGAAAAGTTGAGGGACCAAATTGGAAATTAGAAAAAATAAACCCCTTTTTATGAAATTGAATAAATTGACATCCTAAAATGAATTTTAAAGGTTTTGGGACTTAATTTGAAGAAAAACCGACATTTGGGGACTTAAAGTTAAAGAAAAATAACTTTAGGGACCTAATTACAAATAAAGGAAAAGTTTGGTTTCTCATAAATTTGGGATGAATGAGGGCTATTAGGCCAAAAAACAATGAACAAGAATGTTCATATCGTGTACGTACACGAAGTATCGAGAACACGAGCTAAGAAGAGTTTGAGTTAGGATGACAAGCCCACTAAGAGGAATTTCACTGCACTATGGGTGAGTGGGTTTTTATATCATACTTGGTTGGGATGATAAGCACCTCGATAATAAAAACACACTACTAAGTGGTATTTTAAACATCACACCTAAGAGGAGTGATGTGAAAATCATGCTGAAAACTACTTACCGATTATAAGTAGATCATACCAGGTTGGTATGATGAAACTTCCTCAAAGGAAGTCGAAAAATCGTTCATCGATTATGAGCGGAGATATCCTCATACTCGATTGGTATGATGGATAGTTGAAACATATATTTTTTCGGAAATGCTCTCCCCTGACTGTGTCACTGCTTAAACAATTTGGGAGACTTTCTTAACGGGTGCTTGAATAGCTCTGTTAGGCTAGGGGCCTCGGTTTTGGAACTTGGGGGGGTTAATATGACCAATTTTTAAAATCTCGAACTGTGGGCCCTAGGCCGATTGGCACGAGCAAGAGCTCATAAACAAACATGATTTATATGCCATGAAAACTTAAGTAAATGAATTGTTTGGCAATGGTACCAAGACATGATCGACATACTCAGTCAATTAGGGGTAGTGTGACATGACATGTCTCCAGACTAGTCTAGACAAACAGTTGCAGGTCGAGTTGAGGGTCAGGACCATTGAACCAATGGCACCACAAATTATATGGCATCATATGAAAAATGTTGATTGTGTATGCACTATATTTACGGGACCTTCAAGATGCACAAGAGGGGTAGTGATGCGCCCTAGGGCTATGAACAAACTGGTGGATATAAGGGCAGTTTGTTGTATCGACAGTCTTGCGAAGCTCAATGTAGCTTCAAGCACATGAGACCGAGGTGGAGACAGGATGAGGTCTCTATCTTCATAGGGACACAGAGATTTGTTACAGGATTGAGGGTCGGATGTCTTGAACATCCACTCATTACTAGGGTAGAAGTGGACGTGCTTCTATCTAGGTGGTCGATAAATTTGCTTCAACGCCACAAGTGGGTTCAGTGGACGAGATGACACACCGTGGTTAATGAGAAATGGTGATAAAAATGGGAAATTGAAATAAAAGGTTTTCAAAAAGAGAATAAGGAGTCTGACACTCTCCGAATCAAACATTTTTCCTAAAAAGATAATTTTTGAAAACCCATTCACTGATTAATTGTACTCACCCCTCCCTTATATCCATTTTAGGTAACCCTGGTAAGCCTACCCCAAGACCAACTGCTAATTCACCTGTAAAGACAGGTATGATCTATTTAAAATTGTATGCAATTTTGATTTAAGTTATTCTAGGAAAGGTGCAGGTTTAAAGGACACCTTACTCTTTACGGTTTGTAAATAAGGGGCAACCTTTAGTAAACTGGGAGAGTGGCGGGTTGTTCAAGGGGATCCGACCAAATCGGGTCCAGTCATGACACTTGGTGGTGTCAGAGCCTATTTCCTCGAATACATAATCAAGACTAGAAAATATAGTAACTAATAGAATTAATTTTAAAAATTTTAGAATGACTCCAAATAAAGGAACCAAGAGTATTAGGGCTGTAGTCTTCAACAATGCCCAACCACTCATACCAGTAGAAACTCCCAAAGAAGCCTAGACAACTCCTCCTGGACTTAGCAGAGAGCACCAGAGATTGTACGAGGAGTTCACCCATGTATTTGGGCAACCTAACCTCATCCCTAAGGCAGGCACCAATTCTTGGGTTGAATCAGAGGAAGTGCAATCCCATCCTCCCCCTGTTAACCATCCCACTCCAATGGACATTCCCAGAAACCTTAAGACTCTCCGACAACTAGGATGTAAACCTTTCCTTGGAGAAAAGGATGCTGGAGCCACCATGGATTGGCTAGCCAACATCAAGAAGCTGATGCGGATCGTCAGGAAACCACTAGAGGATATGATGATCCTTATAGAATTCTTCCTAGAGGGGAGTGCTAAACGGTGGTGGACAATGTCCAAAAACTGCATACCACCATCCCCACTTGGGAAAAGTTTGAGGAGAGGTACTTAGAGGAGTACTTGGCACCCCATCTGATAAACGAGGAGAAGCAATTGTTCATTCGGCTTCGGCAAGGGCTTGACTCCATATTGGTGTATGAGACAAAATTCAATGAGTTAAGACCCTTTGCTCCTAACCTAGCTAGGCCGACAAATATATGCTAGAGGTTCGTGGATAGTCTCAATATGGACATTTGAGACCATATGGGAGTATTGGGATGCCCTATGGACCTAGCAGTCGTAATCAGTATGGCTCACGAGTGTGAGCGACAAGTGCAGACCCGTCGTTGTCGAATGGAGCAGACGACCTGAAAGGAGGATAAGGGTCCAAACCGTTAGGGAGGACGGAAAGAACATAATGGTCCAAAATGGGGAAGTAGAATGGCATTCCAAATGAGAAGGGACATGCCACCACCTCTCCCTAGAGTAGTTCCCACCTTACCTCATGGAAACCCTTGTTGTCCAAAGTGTCAAAGGAACCATGAGGGAGCATGCCTTACCTGATTTGCATGCAGGCAAGTGGGACACTTTGCAAAGGATTGTCCCACCTTTAGGGAGAACAGGTAGAGGAATACTCTTGGACCACCTCAAGGGAATCCCAGAAACCCTAGACCAGATGCTATAGCAAGAGTACCAACTAGGGTATACAACCTCACCCAGGTGGAGGATAGAAGAGACCCTAGCATTGTAGCGTGTACATCCCAAAACCCTCCAAATTAGTTCAAGAGAGTCATGTAAATTGAACATCTTTTGATTTAATAAAGGAAATTTTCTTCTAAATAATACGTTTCTTCTACCAGGGTGTATACAACAATGGGGACAACAAGTCTATGCCCTATTTGATTATGGAGTTGAGAGATCCTTCATCAAGGAAGAGTTGGTTTCAAGAGTACCCCTAAAGCTCACTCCACTGGAACAAAGCCTTAATATCCTTACACTTTAAGAGAAGGTTTAAATAGGAATAAGCAATTAAAGGGATGTGAGATAAAGATTAGAGGAATCCAACTTGATCCCATTACCCTTAAAGGAGGTTGAAGAAATCCTAGGGATGGATTGGCTGAGTAATTATCAGGCGAGGATGGACTGTGGAAAGAAGATAGTAACATTCCACACTCCCAAGACGAAAGGAATAAAGTTCCAGGGGATAGAAGGAAAAAGTGAGGTACAAATGGTGTCCCATCTAAAACCTCAAAAGATGATACAGAAAGGCTGTACAGCTTTCCTCGCCATGGTCATAGACGAAAAGAGGCTAGAAGACATTCTAGTAGTTAGACACTACCCAGAGGTATTTCCAAAAGAACTACCAGGACTACCTCCATGTCGACAAGTGGAGTTCACCATAGAAATAATCCTAGGAACAAATCCCATATCCCAAGCCCCATATTGCGTGGCTCCAACAGAGTTGAAGGAATTGAAGGAACAATTGGACGAATTACTAAAGAAGGATTTCATACATCCAAGTCAGTCTCCATTGGGTGCTCCTATCCTATTCTTAAAGAAAAAGGATGGAAGCATGGGACTGTGCATCGACTACAGAAAGCTGAACCAGATCACCATCAAGAATTGATACCCACTTCCAAGGATAGATGATTTATTTGATCAATTAAAAGGAGCAGCTTACTTCTCCAAAATAGATCTTCGATTGGGCTATCATCAACTCAGGATTTGAGAAGAGGACATTCCTAAGACAACATTTCGATCTAGTTATGGACATTATGTGTTCAGAGTGATGTCATTCAGATTGACGAATGCCCCTACAGCCTTCATGGACTTGATGAACTGTATGTTCCAACCCCATTTGGACTGGTTCGTGATGGTATTCATTGATGACATCCTTATATACTCATGAACTAGGTCGGAACATGAAGAGCATTTGGCAACCACCTTGGAGATATTAAAGGAAAATCAATTATATTTAGAATTCTCCAAGTGTGAGTTCAAGCTGCAGGATGTAGGATTCTTAAGGCATATCGTATCCAAGGATGGAGTCAAAGTAGATCCAACCAAGGTGGAAGCCTTATCAGACCAAGGAATCCTATAGAAATTAGAAGTTTCTTGGGATTGGTAGGATACTATAGACGGTTTGTGCAAGACTTTTCCAAGATAGCAGCTCCTCTAACTCGACTCTCTAGAAAGTGAGTTGAGTATAAGTGGGATGAGAGTTGTGAGAAGTCATTTCAGGAGTTAAAGACACGGCTGACAACCACACCAATAATCTCCTTACCTAACCCTAATGTCGGAGAGTACATAGTCTATAGTGATGCATCTAGGAAAGGACTTGGATGTGTCTTGATGCAACAAGGGAAGGTTATCACTTATGCCTCACAACAATTGAAGGTGCATGAAAGAAAATACCTGACTCGTGATCTGGAATTAGCTGTAATAGTGTTTGCCCTAAAGATATGACGACACTACCTTTATGAGATTAAGTATAGGATATATACAGATCACAAGAGTTTTAAGAACTTTCTAATTCAGAAAGAGTTGAATCTCTACCAGAGGAGATGGCTGGAATTGGTTAAGGATTATAATCTTATGATAGAATATCACCCCAAAAAGGAAAATGTGGTAGCAGATGCTTTGAGTTGCAAGTACCAAACTGAGGCGACACAAGTAAGAACAAATTACATACCCCTATTGCAACAATTAGGAATAATAGAGGTGAACCTAAACATGGACAAGTGGGAAAGGTGTTTGGTGACAAATTTGGTAGTAAGACCCAGTCTTATTGAGTAAATCCAAACTCAACAGAAAGCAAATAAGGAGCTTCAACCCTATCTAGATCCGATTTATAGAGAAACTAAACCGGACTACAACCTACGTAGTGACGGGATGTTGACCTACAAGAGTAGGGTATGTGTGCCTTAAAGTAAGGAACTTAAGAGATTAATTCTGGAGGAGGCATACAATTTGGTGTATGTTATGCATCCTGACAGTACCAAAATGTACCGTGCCCTCAAACAAGGATACTAGTGGAAGGATATGAAAAAGGACATTGCAAAATATGTAGCCCGGTGATTGTCCTGTCAACAAATAAAAGCGGAGCATCAGAAACCGTTAGGACTACAAGAACCTTTATAAATTCCAGTAGAAATGGGAGAACATCACCATGGACTTTGTCACAGGACTACCGGTGATAAGAAAGGGTCGAGATGTGATTTGGGTCATTGTGGATAGATTGACCAAATCAGCTCATTTCCTTACTATAAGAGTGACAGACATAGTGGAATAACTGGCCGTCTTATACATGAGGGAAATTGTGAGACTCCATGGCGTTCCGGTGAGTATAGTATCATTTAGAGAACCAAGATTTACATCAAGGTTTTGGCCAAGTTTACAAAGTGCTTTGGGAGCCAAGCTTCACATGAGCACAATGTTTCATCCTCAAATAGATAGGCAGTTTGAGCGAACCATCCAAACCTTGGAAGACATG
The DNA here is from genome assembly GCA_030064435.1 of Trapa incisa. Lineage (NCBI taxonomy): Eukaryota > Viridiplantae > Streptophyta > Magnoliopsida > Myrtales > Lythraceae > Trapa > Trapa incisa. The sequence goes on along the minus strand of CM057775.1, from coordinate 8,689,819 downwards.
CTAAGAGCATATGTACTCACCATACAAAGGTTGGGAAGAATACTTGTGCTTGATGGAATTTGCTTATAATAATAGTTATTGGGCCAGTATTCAGATGGCTTCCTTTGAGGCCCTTTATGGACGACCATGTCGTACCCCTCTATTTTGGAAGTGGGGAAAGAAAGTTAGAAAGGGTAGAGCTAATCAAAGATGCCATAGAGAAGATAAAACTAATTAGGAGTCGCCTTAAGACTACATAGGATAGGCAAAAGACTTATGCGGACAATCGAATGAAAGTTCTGGAGTTTTAGGTGGGAGATCAAGTATTTCTCAAAGTGTTCCCATGGAGGGGAATACTCAGGTTTCAACAAAGAGGAAAGTTGAAACCAAGGTATATCAATCCATATCCCATCATCTAAAGGATAAGACTGATGACCTATAAATTGGAACTACCTCTAGACTTGCAGAGAATATACGATGTATTCCACATCTCGGTGCTTCAAAATTATCAACTCGATCCTAGTCATGTATTGGACCGACCTCCATTAGAGCTGGAAGAGTACTTGACCTATCAAACAAAACTAGTACGAATCATCAACCAGAGGGACAAGAATTTAAGGAATAACAGGATTCCTATGGTCAAGGTTCTGTGGCAAAACTGATCCATGCAGGAAGAGACATGAGAAACCGAAAGTATGATCAAGCTACCCTCGATTATTTAACATGTAACTATTTTGGGGATAAAACCCCTAAAAGGAGGGGAGAGTTATAAACCCCATGGATGATAAGAAAATCGGGGAAAGAACTAGTTATTTTCAATTTGAAAATTGAGTCGGTCTACAAATTGGAACCGATAGAGAAATGGAAAACTGGGAAATTTATGGATCCCAAGTAACCCAAAGAGTCCCAAAAGTCATGAAAATGAACTTAAGAATGAATTGGAGATGAAAACCAAACTGGTTAAGGTGAATCAAATCCGAACTGGATTGAACCGGTTTGGATCAATTTGAACCACTATTGAACCGGATGATGAATTCATTTTTCTAGGTGGCTTAAAAAATTCAAATTTGAGATTTAAGGACACCATTGTATAGAAAATAAATTTAGATGAATTTAGAAATTTTAAAATTTAAAAAATTTGGCTGAATTGGGGGTGAACCAGCCAGTTTAAACATTAAACTCAGTTCGGACTGGTCCGGTTCGAAATAGTGTCATCTTCTTCCTTTAGATGATAGCACTGTTCACCCACTGGAAAATCCTACAGCACCAATGAAGCTAAAAAGTCTCTGGCTAGGGAGTTTTAGGCAATGAATGACCACCCTTAAGGTGCCAATCAGATAGCTAGGAAGTCCTTGAGCTTCCTATGTAAAGAGCCCCTCCTCATTCATCCTCTCCACATCTAAAAACTTCATTCTCTCTCAGTTGCTTAGTTTTCTGGTGAAGCTCGAACCAAAGCTCCGATATAGGGTCATTTCAGAGCAAAAGAAGGTGTGATTAGGTTCTTTAGAATCGGGGAGAAGTCAGCTACACGTCTGTAGTCTCCATTTACTCCGAGAGTCTCCGGAGAAACAACGGCATGATCGAATAGTGAATCAGCTCCGACGAACCAAAGCTAGCCTGTTTCGACCGAACTGAAATCAACCAATTCTAGCCATTCTCGAGCCAAACCGAGTCCTCCCAACACCTCTACAGCCCTACTATAACTAAATATGAGCTTAGAGGAAAGCCAATTCGGCTCCCCTTTGTAATTTCCAACCGGTGCTAAAGAGAGTACTTGTAGAACTTCGATGATGAAATTCCAACTCAATTCAAAATGAGTTAATGCAATTTTATCATAGGAGGAACCTCAGGACATGAACTATCTGCTCAAGTTGAAAGCTCGCAGCATCGTGACCCCAATGATAAGCTTTTGAAGCTTTCTCTCTATATGTCCAATTTTTCAGTGAAACTCCGTTTGAGCTCATTCTAGGACCAAATCGTGCGATTTAAAGTGCAATTGAATCATATGAAGGTGTAGGAACTCCTTCAATTTCAACAATTAAACTCATTCGATAGGTCAATTTGATGAAATCAAATTCAGCAGAGTTAGAAGGTTGAAATTGGGAGAAAATTGGGGAAATTAGGGAATTTCAAAAAATTGAGGGATTAAAGTGCAATTTAATAAAATTGAGGACCAATTGGGCATGATAAAGATGTTGGAGGACTAATTGGGTAATTTTTGGGGCAAAACTTACCTTTTTTGTAAAGTAGGGGCAAAATTGTAATTTTGGAAAAGTTGGAGGACCAAATTGGAAATTTGGGAAATTAAACCCCTTTTGTGAAATTGAATAAATTGAGGTCCTGAGATGAATTTTAAAAGTTTTGAGACTCAATTTGAAGAAAAATCGGCATTTGGGGACTTAAAGAAAAATAACTTTAGGGATCTAATTACAAATAAAGGAAAAGTTGGGTTTCTCATTTATTTGGGATGAATTAGGGCTATTAGGCCAAAAAATAATGAACAAGAATGTTCATATCATGTTGGAACACGAAATACCAAGAACTCCAGCTAAGACGAGTTTGAGTAAGTACATCAAGCTGACTAAGATGAATTTCACTGTACGATCAGGTGATTGGGATTTTTATATCATACCCGGTTGGGATGATAATCACCTCAAAAATGAAAACCTACTACTAAGTGGTATTTTAAACATCACATCTGGGAGGAGTGATGTGAAAATCATGCTGAAAAACTACTTATCGGTTGTAAGTAGATCATATCAGGTTGATATGATGAAACTTTCTCGAAGGAAGTCGAAAACTCGTTCATCGATTATGAGTGGAGATGTCCTCATACTCGATTGGTATGATGGACAATTGAAAAATATATTTTTGTCGGAAGTCTCTCCCCTAACTGTGTGACATTGCTTAAACAATTTAGGAGACCTTCTTGATGAGAGCTCGAATAACTCTATTAGGTCAGAGGCCTCAGTTTTGGAACTTGGGGGCAAATATGCCCTATTTTGAAAATGTCGAATAGTGGGCTCTAGGTCGGTTGGCACAAGCAGGAGCTTGTAAACAAACATGATTTATATGCAATGAAAACTTAAGCAAATGAATTGATTGGCCATGATACCAAGACATGACTGACATACTCAATCAACTAGTAGAGTGAGACATGATAGGTCTCCGGACTAGTGAAGATAAATGACTATAGGTTGAGTTAAGGGTTAGGGCCATTGGACTAGTGGCACCACATATTATATGGCATCATGTGAAAATGTTGATTGTGCATGCACTATGTTTATGAGACCTTCAAGACACCCAAGAGGGGTAGTGATGCGTCCTAGGGATCTGGATGACCTAGTGGATATAAGGGCAGTTTTTCGTACCAGAAGTCTTGCGAAGCTCGACATAGCTTCAAGCACATGAGATCGAGGTGGGGGTCAAGATGAGGTCTCTGTACTCATATGGACACGAAGATTTGTTACGAGATTGAGGGTCGGATGTCGTGAACATCCACTCATTATCAGGGTAGAAGTGGACATGCTTCTATCTAGGTGGCCAGTAAAGTCGCTCCGACGCCACAAGTGGGTTCAATGGATAGGCTGGACTGCGATTGTGTGTTTTACCTTCATGATGAAAGATGTGTGTTGGGTGATGACACACTGTGGTTAATAAGAAATGGTGATAAATCATTCACTAAGTCGTTGTACTCATCCCCTTCCTTATATCCCTTTCAAGTAACCCCGCAAAGCCTACCCCAAGACCAACTGCTAATTCTCCTGTAAAGACTGGTATGATCAGTTTAAAATTGTATGTAGTTTTGGTTTATGTTATTCCAGGAAAGGTACAGGTTTAAAGGATGCCTTACTTTTCATGATTTGTAAATAAGGGCCAACCCTTACTAAACTGGGAGACTGGCAGGTTGTTCACGGGGATCCGACCAAACTAGGTCGGGGCGTAACACTAGGACTAAGCTACTCCAATGAGCAGAGACAGAGTTTACTTACGTGGAAGCTTCAAGGGAGTCGATGGTCGGCTAGGAGGACTCGTGGGAGGGTTGGTTCGGCCGTAGAAGGTTGAAGGTGGCCGGAATTGTGCAGCATCACTATTTGGGTCTTCCGGTATTCCTCTTGTGGTCCTCGGGTCGAGTGGAGGGTGCAACTGGGTATATGACTTCCTCCTGGTTCCAATGACATTGGTGGGAGCTTTGGAGGTTGAGGAAAAGCCTGATTCCCAAGCTCTAGTTTGTGCCTCACCAAAAAACTAACCACCTCTCCTTCTTCACTCGTTGGTGGGATGAGGAATGCAAAGGGAGGGGTGCTCTTTATATAGGGAGATTGACAACTGTTCGGGCTACTGGTTGGCATAGGAATCGACACCTGACTTGGCCATCGGCGGTCATACCGAAGCTTTTTTGGGTCGTTGAAGACTTAAATCCTTCTTATCACATTCTTTGTCAGCTGCTAAAAGGATGAGGATCACACTGTGCTGCATGTACAGGCTTGCCACATACCATGTCGTGATTGGCTGGCTTTGCTAACGTAACATCCTACTCAACAACCTAGTTAGCCTTTGACTCACTGATCGTACACGTGGCGACCTCCCATTGGCCGCTCATTCCAACGTGGCTATTGACTGTATCTTTGTCGACCGTTGACTATGACATTTTCCATCCTCTGATTGGCCCATTTAAATACATAAAATTTCCCCTATGACGCATACTGCGATCGCCATGTGTCAGCCTCCCATTGGCCAATGGCATCCAACATGGTTCTGCCATTTGTTGACCTCTAATTGGTCGACCGTTTCTGAGATATCCCAGTCGGACACTAATGTGGCGTCTTTGTGACGTGTCCACTTCCCATTGGTTGGTCCAACTAACTAGGCTTCTTTGACATTGATAGAGGACACGTTTCGCTCCTCGATTGGTCAGTGCTCCTTGGCAATGACAGTGTGCTGGCTTGGCACGCTTCGTCATGCAACGTGCACTGATTGGTCACGCCTACTTACTGGGTACTAAACTAACAGCGATTCGTTGACCAGCTGGACCATTGACTAATTCATTTTGACCAGGTTCGGTAACCCGAAATAAAAAATTGGGAAGTTCAGGTCCGATTCGACATGTTTTCAGAAATTTAAAAATTGCTAAATTCTTAGAAATTCATTTTCTATCCAATGATGGATTTGATTTTCCAAATTGATGTTTTTATGCCAACTAGAAAAATGAATCTTTGAACTAGTTCCATGCTATTCATCTTAGTTCAGGTTGGATTTAGACTGAATTGGTTCGTTTCTCAAATCCACTTTCACCCGTGGTTACTTTACGTGGTTTTTTGGTATTTATCGACCACTTGGGATCTTCCAATTTCCCTTTTTGACCCACATTTGCTGATTCCAATTCATTCCCATCTCGATTTTCCCTTCAAATTTTCCAGTTCCCTAACTCAGCATTCTTGTGGTGCTTAGATGGGGTTTACAAATATGTTTTTAGAGTAAAACTTTTGAAATAATTTTATACTTCACGCTGCCATATTTAGTAGGTGTTGTACTCGTTGACATAACTTCCTGATGTCACCGCTGCATTCATTAAGCTTTGTAGCTCACCCCTCTTCCTATCTCATTTCATGTACCATTAGGAGGAAGTCGTGTAGTGAAGAGACCCTTTCAAGGTAAATCCCCTCGATGAGAATTCCTAGTGTAAACCCGCTCTTTTGAATTAAGGAAAAACCATGAAAATAACCGGTCATACTAAGTGAGAAAATCGAACTGGTTCACAAACCCTTATTGAGCAATGGGCAAATTGAAAGAATTTTAACTCCTAGGTGATCGAAAGAAGTTAATAAACCTTGGAAAGGAACTTTAGGACAAATTGAGAGAGAAAAACTAGACTGGTTCGGGTGAACCAGATTGAACTGGTTTAAGAACTGAGCCGATTTATAAACCGGAACCGATAGAGAGAAGGTAAACTGGAAAATTTATGAACCCTAAGTGACTTAAGAAGTCATAAAAGACATGAAAAAGGACCTTAAGGTGAATTGGAGATGAAAACCAAACCAGTTCAAGTGAACCGGATTGAACCGGTTTGGACCGGTTTGAACCACTATTGAACCAGATATTAAATTCATTTTTCTAGATGGCTTAAAAAATTCAAATTTGAAATTTGAGCTACCATTGGATAGAAAATGAATTTATAAATTTTTAGATTTGAAAAATTCGGTCGAATCGAGGGTGAACTGGCCGATTTAAGCTTTGAACTCGGTTCAGTCCGGTTTAGAACAATGTCGTCGTCTTCCTTCATATGACAACACTATTCACTTGCCGGAAAATTGAAGTAGCGCCGGCGAAGAAGAAACGTTTCTGTTTGTATGTTTAAGGCCATCAATGTCTGTCACAATGGTGCCAAACGGACGGCTAACGAGTCCCCGAGCTCCCTATCTAAAGAGCCTCTCTCCTTCATCCTCTCCACATCTAAAAAGATTACTCTCTCTCAGCTGCTTAGTTTTCCGACAAAGCTCAAACCAAAGCTCCAATATAGGGTCATCTCTGAGCCAAAGAAGGCAAGGTTAGGTTCCTTAGAATCGGGGAGAAGTCAACTACATGGTGGTGACATCCATTCGCTCCAAGAGTCACCGAAAAAGCATTGGCGTGATCGAACAGAGAAGCAGCTGCATTAGACTAAAGCTACCCTATTTTGGTCGAGCTGAAATTGACCAATTCGAGCCCTCCTCAGGCCAAACCAAGCTCTCCTAACACTTTCTCAGCTTTTACATGGCCGAATTAGGACTGAAAGGTAAGCCAATTCAGCTCCCCTCTACAATTTTCGACCGGTGCTAGAGAGAGTCGGCGGAATTTCAATGATAGAATTCTAATACAATTTGGCATAAATTGATGCCATTCTTGATCCTAGGAGGAACCTTAGCAGGAGAGCTACCTGCCTAGATAGAGAGCTCAGAACGTCGCGCCCTCACCGATGAGCAATTGAAGCTTTCTCTCTCTACGGTCTATTTTTTGGTGAATCTCTGTTTTAGCTCATTCCGACATTAAAACTTTTGATTCAAAGTGCTATGGAATCATGTGAACATGTAGAAACTCAATTTCAACTTCAATTTCAACAATAGAAGTGTTTGATCGGTCAATTTGATGAAATCAAATTCGGCTGTGTTAGTGAGTTGAAATTGGGAGAAAATTTGGGAAAATTGAGGATTTTTGAAAATTCGAGGACCAGAATACAATTTTATAAAATTGAGGGTCATTTGGGCATTATAAGAATGCTAGAGGGCCAATTGAGTAAAATTTAGAATTTTTGGGGTAAAATTTACCATTTTTGTAAAGGAAGGGCAAATTGGTAATTTGGAAAACTTGAACCCCTTTTTTATGAACAAGAATATTCATATCATGTAGGAACATGAAGTACCAAGAACGCTAGTTGAGACTAGTTCAAGTAAGGATAGCAAAGTCGGCTAAGAGGAATTTCACTGCACAATCGGGTTAATGGGATTTTATATCATACACGGTTGGGGATGATAAGTATCTTGAAATGAAAACCCACCACTTAGTGGTATTTTAAACAACACAACTTTGAGACGTGATGTGAAAATGACATGGAAAAACTAATTACTAATTGTAAGTAGAGCATACCCAGTTGGTATAATGAAACTTTCTCAGAGGAGGTGGAAAACCCGTTCATTGGTTATGAGTGGATAGTTGAAAATTTATTTTTGTTAGAAGTGCTCTCCCCTGACTGTGTGCCACTGCTTAAACGATTTGGGAGACTTTCTCAATGGGAGCTCGAATAGCTCTGTTAGGCTGGAGGCCTCGATTTTGGAACTTGGGAGCTAATACGCCCAATTTTGAAAATATCAAACAGTGGCCCAAAGGCCAGTTGGCACGGGTAGGAGCTTATAAACAAACATGAGTTATATGCCATAAAACTTTAATTAAATGAATTGTTTGGCCATGGTACCAAGATAGGACCAACATATTTAGTCAACTAGTGGTAGTGCGACATGATAGGTCTCCGGACTAGTAAAGACAAACAGCTGTAGATTGAGCTGAAGGTTGGGGCCATTGAACTAGTGGCACCACTAATTATATGGCATGTTGTGAAAATACTAATTGTGTATGCACTGTGTGTACGAAACCTTTAAGATGCCCAAGAGAAATAGTGATGTGTCCTAGGGACCTGGACAACTTAGTTGGCATAAGGGCAGTTCGTTGGACCAAGTGACCTTGCGAAGCCCAACGTAGCTTCGCTCTCAAGGACCCTCTGCCCTACCAATTTCCATTTTGGTCGAGCTTATCCTCTTTAGAAAATGCTCAAATCAGAGAGAATATCCTCTCACTAGAGAAGGAAAGTTTTTTTTCCATGTGAAAAGTGTTGTAATCCCAAGGAAGATGATGACACTGTTCTGAACCGGACCAGACCAGACCGGTATGATTAGGTTCAATGGCAAAAATTGGTCGGTTCAGGCCTAATTCGACTGATTTTCTTAAAATTAAAAAAATTTTAAATTTGTCTAAATTCATTTTCTATCTGATGGTGTCCTCAATTTTTCCAAATTCAGATTTTTAAACCATTTAGAAAAATGAATTTTCCAATCTAGTTCATTATGGTTCAACCCGGTTCAATAAAATTCAATCTGGTTCAAGTTTGGTTCATGTCCGGTTCACCCTAAACTAGTCTAGATTTTCCCTCCAATTTACTTCATGGTTCTTCCCCATGATTTTCATGACATTTTGGTCACTTGGGATTTTCCAATTTCCCATGTTTACACCTCTTTATCATTCTCGTTCCCTTAAGTGGTTTGGTTTTCTCATTTAATTCACAGGTTCTTTCCCAATTTTCCTTGATTCGAGGTGACGAGTTTCACAACTCTCCCCTCCTTTTAGGAGTTTTGTCCCTAAAACTAGATTACATATCCTTTACATCATGAATAATTTCCCTTGATGTCAGCTTGGGGTTTGCTTGACATGCTACCACTTTGGTTGTTTTTTCACTTAGCACTTTAAACCACGAACGTGAGGAATTTCTCTTCTTTTTCATTATCTACTCAGTCTATGGAGTGTATCATAATTAGGCATGTCTTACCCACTAGTCCAAAGGTACATCCTTAGGTAAGATTCTTCCTCTTGAGGGTTCTTGTCCAGGATTTCAGAATTGGGAGTTCCAAAATGTCCGATCGTCCCCATGTCTATTTATTCTCTAGATCGTTGAAACCCTTAGCTCGATGTCTTTTCGAGCATTTCATACTTGTTTTCACAGGTTTCGGTGTTATTACCTTTTTTCCCTATATTGACCCTTCCTCCATCCATTGTTTATTACAACTCCGGCCCAAATTTTTATGTTTGACCTTGTGATACTTAACTAGTTGACTCTTCCTTACTTGAGTCACATTTTTCCTAGCATTGTTAGACCAACATGTCCCTATAGCATGACATGCTCTAGAACTTGTCTTTGTCCATAAAAATTCTAGAACATTTCGTTGATGGTTATTTTTTTATTTTCCAACCTTTCGAGGATCATATATTTTCGTCCCTTATTCCCTATCCGAGGAACTTTTGATTATCGGGCCTTATTTTGTGTACTCCACACTATGCCTAGTCATCCAATCATTAGGCTCCATTACGTGAGCATGGACCACAACCAGTGGTTGCTTTCCTTAACCCCTTCTCAATTGAAAGGTTTACTTGTCCAAGGTTTCTCAGATATCCTTTTCTTTATTTCCTTATTATGGGTATTCCACCCATTCTTACGTTTTGCGACATCTTTTTATGCTATCTTCCTACTTACTATTCCTTGGTCCTTCTTGGTATGCTTCCCTTGGTCTTTTCACCTCAACATGCATTTCATTTGCAAGCTTATTTTCTCATGCCTCTTCACTTGGTTCCATTACCTCTTAGTTGGGATATGTATGCTTCCCTGGGGTTTCCTTCCTTGGGAGGATTCTTCCCCTTTCTCCCAGAATTCCTTTTTCATTCACCCTCAGGGGTATCTAACCTTAACTCTACTTCAAACATCCTTTGATGTCATCCTCACCTGCTTACCCTTACTTATGAAATCTTACGGGCACGTCATTTGGATTTTCTCCTACTCATCACAAGTTTATTTCCATAGGGAATATACCTTTCATTTATTATAATGTTAACGAATTACATGGTTTAGGCTACATTTGTCCAAGGGATTTGGGCTACTTCATTGTGTATTGCCCCGAAGGACTGGGCAGCTCTTTGCAAAGTGGCCGAGCTGTTCGGATTCAAAGCATACTCGACATGGCCCTTCACAACTTTTCTAGCACCTAGGGCAATATGGGTTTCTCCTTTGTGAGGTTTTACTTGCCTACCTTGGGCATGATAACCTTCCATTGTCCTAGGGAACACCATTCATGTACCTCATTTCTACCCATCTGGCTCCTTTTGACCTCCCCGGTTGTTCTGGCCTCCTTCCTCCTTCCTGTCGGTCTGCTCTATCCGGTGGCATCTTGTCTGTTCCAGACGTTCACATTCATGGGCCATACTGATGATGGCAGCCAAATCTTTGGGGTGTCCTAGTACTCCCACCCGGTCTTGTATATCCATGTTTAGACCATTCACGAATCATTAGCATATGTCTGCTGGTCCAGCTAAATTTAGAGCAAAAGGAATTAGCTCATTAAATCTAGTCTCAAACTCCAAGATGGTGTTGAATCCTTGTCGAAGCTGGAAGAATTCTTGCTTTTTCTCGTTGATTAGGTGGAGGGCCAAGTATTCCTTTGAATAGCTTTCTGCGAATTGTTCCCATGTGGGTACAGTGATGGATAAACTCCTTACATTGTTTGACCACCTTTTAGAGCTGTCCTCCAAGAAAAATTTCGCTAAGGTTACCATCTCCTTTGGAGGTGTCCTTATTATTCCCATAAATTCCTTTATGCTGGCCAGCCAATCCATAGCTACCCCAACATCCTTTTCTCTTTGAAAGGACTTACACCCTAATTGATAGAGCGTCTTCAGATACTTTGGAATGTCAATTTGGGGAGGTATATGAACGAAGGTGGGATTGGACAATACTTCTTCAAGCCTGGCTTGAGAATTGGTATCAACTTCATGAGCGAGGTTAGGCCTCCCGAACACTCAGGTAAACTCTTCGTATAACCTCTAGTGCTATGATCTTAGTCTGGGTGGGGTTGTTTGAGCCTCTTTGGGAGCTCTTACGGGGACAGAGTTTTGGTCGATGTCGGTGACAACAATCCTAGTTCTCTTGGTTCCTCTCTTGGGAGCCAACTGAAAATTTTAATAGTTTTTCTCTTAGTTCTTGTGTTATATAGTATTGAGAATGTATTTGAGGAAACAAGCTCTAATACCACTCAAGTTGTCACGCCCCAACCCAGTTTGGTCAGATCCCCGTGAGCAACCTGCCACTCCTTTTGGTCTATGAAGAATTCCACTTCCTTTTAAATCGCGAGTAGTCAGATGTCCTTTTTACCTGATTTTCCTGGAATAACATTATACAAAACTGAATATGTTAAAAACTTATATATTTGTCCTTGTCTTAAAGGTTTGGCTTTGAGGTATTCCTTAAGGGTTTGCCTTCCTTTCTGGAAAGGGGTGAAAGAGAGGGGTGCGTTTCTACAACTCAGTGAGCGTGTCACGCCCCGACCCGGTTTGGTTGGATCCCCATGATCAACCCGCCACTCTCCCGATTTACTAAAGGGTTTTCCCTTATATTATAAATCGTAAAGAGTAAGGCGTTAACCTGCACCTTTTTCCAGTAATATCATAAATCAAAACTGCATAGTAATTTAAATTCGTTGTACCAATCTTGCAGGCGTTTAATTGCGCAAGTCCTTTAAGGTTCGGCTTTCCGGGACTTCCTGAAAGAGGTATAAGGGAGGGGGTGAGTACAACTACTCAGTGAGTGGGATTCAAATCTTTTAACTTTCAAGAAAAACATTTATATGGAGTGTGCCAGACTCCTTTGTTTTCAAAAAAATCATTTCATTTAAAAATTCATCTTTTTCCATTATTTCTTAGTTATCGATGTGTCATCACCCAACACACATCCTTCATAATGAAGGTTACAAACATTCGCAAGTCAGTATCACTACTGAACCCGCTAGTGGCTTCGGAGCGACTTTTCCTACCACCCGGATAGAAGTACGACCACTTCTACCCTGAGAATGAGTGGATGTATGAAACATCCGACCCACAATCCCGAAATCACTTCTTCGTGTCCGTATGAGGACAAAGACCTCATCCTATCCCCACCCCGGTCTCATGCGCTTAGTGCTACTCCAAATTTCACACAGACACCTGGAACAACGAACTGCCCTTATAGCCACCAGGTCGTCCAGTGCCCTTAGGATGCATCACTACCCCTCATGGGCGTCTTGATGATCCCGTACTCATAGTGCATGCACAAACAATGTTTTCTTATATTGCCATGTAATATATGGTGCCATTAGTCCAACGGCCCCGACTCTCAACTCAAACCACAGCTGTTTGTCTTGACTAGTCCGTCGACCTGTCATGTCGCACTGTCGCTAGTTGACTGAGCATGTCGGTCCTATCTTGGTACCATGGCCAAACAATTCACTTATTAAGTTTTATGGCACATATATCATGTTCATTTACGAGCTCCTGCTCGTGCCAACTGGCCTTGGGCCCACTGTACGAGATTTTCAAAATCGGGCATTTCGACCCCAAGTTCCAAAACCGAGGCCCTTGGCCTATCAGAGCTATTCGAGCTCCCGTCGAGAAGGTCTCCCAAATAGTTTAAGCATTGGCACACAGTCAGGGGAGAACACTTCCGACAAAAATAGGTTTTTACTATCCATCATACCGACCGGTATAAGGACATCTCCGTTCATAACCGATGAACGGGTTTTCAACTTCCTTCCAGGAAGTCTCATCATACCAACCGGGTATGATCTACTTACAACCCGTAAGTAGTTTTTCCGCATAACTTTCACATCACTTTCTTTAAGTAGTGATGATTAAAATACCACTAAACAGTGGGTTTTTATATCGAGGTACTTATCATCCCCAACCGGGTATGATGTTAGTAAACCCACTCACAACCGGTAAGTGGTTTTTAACTTTATAAGGTGTGCTCATCATCCCAATCAGGTATGATGTTTGTAAACCCACTCACCCGTTAATGCCGTGAATTCCACTAGACCGGTTCTTGGTATTCACACGAGCTTGTCCTTGCTGGCGTTCCCGGTACTTCGTGTTTCGGTGAAGGCACGGCGGTCCGAGCTTTCGATCTGGGCAGATAGGTCTCATCCTGAGGTTCATCCTTTCGATCCTAATTCGGTCGTGGAAAGGCTGAGAAAGTGTTGGGAGGGCTTGAAATGGCTGATTTCAGCTTGGCCGAAATAGGGCAGCTTCGGTCCGCCGGAGTTGCTTCACTATTCCATCATGTCGGCGTTTCTCCAACAATAATCGGATTGATTGGAGTTTGCTATCAGATAGCTGTCTTCCCCCCGGTTCTAAAGAGCCCGACCTTTGTTCAAGTCGAAGCTCTCGTTCGAGCTTTACCGGGAAATGGAGCAGTAGAGAGAGAGAGAAGTGTTCAGGTGTGAGGAGAATGAAATGGGGATGAACTCTTTATATAGTTATAAAACCCGTGTATTAAATGGGCGAGATTTATTACTGGTATTAATATTGCCATAAATTATTGGTATTAATTCCAATAATTTAATTTAGGTATTAAATTATTGCTATTAATTATATATTAATTTATGATAAGGCGTACATACAAATTTTTGACCGAAATTTCGGGTTACAAAAAAAATTCATACTTACCAGGAGGTCACCCATCCTAACATTACTCTCAAGTAAGCACGCTTAACTTTAAAGTTCTTATAGAATCTACTTCACTTGAACCACTTTGGTTTTTATTTTCTAATTTGTCTTAAGTTTCTTTTCCAAGGTTTAATGAACCCTTTGGATCACCCGAGAGTTGTAAATTCCCAACTTGCCCGTTCAGAAATAATCGGGTTTGTGAACCGGTTCTAAATCCTCACTTGGTTTGACCGGTTCTTTTCCTAGTTTTCCTTAGCTTAAAAGGGCGGGTTTTACAGAGCGGGTGTTGGGAAATGAGTTCTTTCAAAAATACTTTTCTTCACTAAAATATCAGGATTTCACTTTATCTTAGAGAAACAAATAATTTTTCCTTTCAAATTCATCACCATTACGTGAGTTTAACTCTTTTAACACTTCCTCTTACCTCGGAAAGTGTTTCACATAGTACAATCATACATGGTTTTAAAACCTTTGATCATTTCACTTGTTATGTGTGTTTAGCTCTTTTAGCACATCGCCTTGTCTTAGGAGACATTTAGCAAACAAACACATGTCCTTTATCATAAAGGGTACAAACGTTCACAGGGCAGTCCGAGACTGCACCTACTTGGGAATCAGCACAACGTTGCCATCCACCCTAATAGAAGTCCCAGATTTCTACCCTGAGTTTGAGTGGACGTACCAAATGTCCAACCCTCAAACTCGAAATCCACTTCATGTCCGTATGAGGATGGAGACCTCATCATGTTCTTACCCCGGTCTCAAGCGCATGAAGCCCAAACACAGTAGCTCTAGGAAGCCCAAACACAATTGCTTCATGACTAACTGGCCTAACAAACTACTCTTATCTCTACCATGTCATCCAGCAGCCCTTGGAACCCATCACTACCCCCTTGGGCATCTTGATGGTCCTGAATCCATAGGTGCATGCACAAACAAGAATTTTCATAATTTAGCCATTCTCTTTGTTGCCGATAGTCCAACGACACCGACACCGACACTGAACCCTACCTACAACTGTTAGTCTGATTGGTCCGTTGACTAGCCCTGATGCACTACCGCCAACCCATTGAGCATTGTCGGTCCTAACATGGTATTGTGGCAAATCATACACTTAATTTCCATTTTAAATAAGAGTTGTCATGACTTTTCCTATTCATGTTTGTTTACGAGCTTCAGCCCGTGCCCGCCTTGGGCCCACTACATGTGTTTTTAAAAAATGGGCCTTGAGTCCTATGAGTTCAAAACCAAGGCTCCATGCCTGTTATAGATGTTCTATCTCTCTTCAAGAAGGTCTCCCAAAAGTTTTAAACATTGGCACACAGTCAAGGGAGAACACATCTAACAAGACCTTTCTTTTAACTTTTCACAACAACCAGGTGTGAAGATAGGTCCGCTTACAATCGGTATGTTAGTTTTTTCTTTCCTTACGGAAGCTCATCATACTAACTGTGTATGATGTTTATTTAATCCTACTCACAACCTGTAAAAACGTGCTTATCATCCCAACTAGGTATGAAGTATAAAGTTCCCACTCACCCGTTGATTGTGACGTGTTCGTCCCCAATCAGTTCCAAGTCCACGCTAGCTCTCTCTATTGTTTGCGTTCTGGTCCCAAATGTCCCTATACAATTTTGTTATCATTATCAGTAAGGATTAGGCATGGTTGCCTTTGTTTTCTCATTTATGGGCGATTATGCACAAATCTTTTGTTTTTTGCACTTAGTTACCTAAAGTTCTTGTTTCTTGATTTTAGGTCCCAAATGCTAAAATGTCCTCCAAATTGAATCCCAAGGCTTTCAATATTCTTCTTAGGTTCTTAATTTACTTAATATTGCAAATGGGGCTCAAGTTTTCCAAACTTCCAATTTGGTCCCTAACTTTTCAAAAATTACGGTTTTGCCCCTACTTTACAAAAATGGTAAATTTCATGCCAAAAATTCCAAAATTTGACCAATTGGTCCTCCAACATCTTTAATGCCCAAATGGCCCTCAATTTTTGAAAATTGCACTTTAGTCCCTCCAAATTTTGAAATCCCCAAAATTTCCTCTAATTTCAACTTGGCCGAATTTGATTTCATCAAATTGACTTATCTAACGAGGTTAATTATTAGAATTGAAGTTAGATTTAAGTTCCTACGCCTCGATACGATTAAATTGCACTTTGAATCTAATGAATTGACACTAGAACGAGCTCAAATGGAGATTCGCTGGAAAATTGAATGTAGAGAGAGAAAGCTTCAAAAGCTTACCGTCGGGGGCGCGGTGATCCAAGCTTTCAATCTGGGTAGATAGCTCTCGTTTCTCCTAGAATCAAGAATCACCTCAATTCATGTCAAATTGAGGAAGAATTTGGTTAGTAAAGATCTATCGGTTTCTCTCTCGCACTGATCAAAATTCATAGAGGGGAGCCAAAATGGCTTACCTTTCCACTCTAGTTTGGTTGTAGGAGGGCTGAGGAGGTGTTAGGAGAGCTTGGTTTGGCATGAGGAGGGCTCGAATTGGCTGATTTCAGCTCGATAGAAATAGGAAAGCTTCGGTCCGCCGGAGCTGCTTCACTGTTCAATCACGCCAGCGCTGCTCCCGCAATCCTTGGAGCAATTTTAGACTACCTCTGTATAGCGGACTTCTCCCCGAGTCGAAGGAACCCGACCACACATTCTTTGGCTCAGAAAAGACTCTATGTAGGTGCTCTAGTTTGAGCTTAATCGGAAAACTAAGTAGCTGAGAGAGAGTGAGGTTTTTAGTTGTGTGGAGGATGAATGAAGAGGGGATCTTTATATATGGAGCTCAGGGACTCTCCAGTTGTCCGTTTGGCACCTTAATGATAGTCATTGATGACCTGAAACATACTAAACATAAATGTTTCTTCTTTGCCAGTGCTGTTCAAGTTTCCAACGAGTGAACAGTGCTGTCATCTGAAGGAAGAAGGTGACACTGTTCCGAACTGAACCGGACAGGACAGGTCCCAACCGGGTTCAACGCTTATACCAGTCGGTTTAGGCCCGATTCGATCAAATTTTTCAAAATTAAAAATTTTCAAATTCATCTAAATTTATTCTCTATCTAATGGTGGCCTCAATTCTCCAATTTGAATTTTCAAAGCCAACTAGAAAAATAAATTTAGCATCCAGTTCAATAGTGGTTCAAATCGGTCCAAACCGGTTCAATCCGATTCACCTGAACCGGTCTGGTTTTCTTTCCCAAATTGTCCTAAGGTCACTTTCCAAAGTTTTTATGACCCTTTAGGTCACTTTCCAAAGTTTTTATGACCCTTTAGGTCACTAAGAGTTGTCTATTTCCCAATTTACTCGTTCTTTATGATCAGGGTTTGTGAACCGGTTCGATTTTCTCACTTGATTTGACCGGTTCATTCCCCAGTTTTCTTTATCTCCATGAGAGTAAAAGATAAGTAGAGATTCTGATCGTAAAATAATATCCTAAAGCTTTTCCCAAGGAATTACTTGGATTACCTTTGGATCATCAATTGGAATTCTCTATAGATGTAATCCCCGGAACCCATCCTATTTCACAAGCTCTCTACCGAATGGCTCCGCCATAATAAAGAGAATTAAAGGAGTAGATAGAGAAATTATTGGAGAAATGTTTCATTTGAACTAGTCAATCTCAGGGGTGCTTTGGTATTATTTTTTAAGAAAAAAGATAGAAATAAGAGATTATGTATAGACTATCGAAAGCAAAACCACATAACCATTAAGTATAAGTACCCCCTTCCGAGGATCGATGATCTTTTTGTTCAACTAAAAGAAGATGCATACTTCTCCAAAATATATTTATGATATGGATATCATCAATTTAAAATTGAGGAGGAGGATATTCAGAAGACGTCGTTTCAGTCATGCTATGGGCATTATGAATTTAAAGTCATGTCCTACACCATTCATGGATTTATTGAATAAGAGATTTCAGCTTTTCTTGGATAATTTCGTGATAGTCTTTATTGATAACATACTTATATACTCATGAACAAGAGAGGAGCATGAGGAACATTTGGTGATTACCCTAAAGATTCTAAAGGAGAATCAACTTTACGTAAAATTCTCGAAATGTGAATTTAGGTTACAAGAACAGGCTTCTTAAAACATATTGTTTCTAAAGAATGAATTAATGTGGATCCTGCTAAAGTGGAAGCAATATTGAATTGGAAAGCCCCCAGTAATTCGATGAAAATCCAAAGCTTCCTAGGTTTGGTAGGATACAATCGAAAATTTGTAGAGGATTTCTCTAATGTCGACACACCATTAACTCAATTAAAAGGAAAATGAGCATAGTACAAATTTGATGAAAGGTGTGAAGCTTCCTTTTTGAGAATTGAAGTCACAAATAATGTCAGCCCCAATACTAGCTTGACCATATCCAGCTATGGGAGAATATACGGTGTATAATGATGCACATGAACAAGGATTAGGTTGTCTGCTATTGCAACAGGGGAAAGTAATAGGATACATGTCAAAACAACTAAAGGCGCATGTAGTGAATTATCCTACTCATGATTTAGAATTGACTATAGTAGTCTTCGCGCTAAAAATTTGACAACACTATCTATATGGAGTTACATGTAGGATATTCACGGATCATAAAAGTTTGAAATACTTTATGACCCAAAAGGAACTCAACTTAAGGAAAATAAGATGGTTATAGTTAATTAAGAACTATGAGCTAATGATAGAGTATCATTCCAATAAGTCAAATGTGGTAGCAGATGCACTTAGTCAAAAATTCCACACAAAAATAGCTTACATGAAAACTAATTACCTATCGCGATTGGAACAAATGGGCAAACTAAAGATTGAACTCGACATGTACTCTGAGAAATAATACTTATTTGCTAATATGGCAATTAGACCCAGTCTAGTGGAACAAATTAAGACCCAACAAAAACTAGATAAGGAACTGAAGCCCTACATGGATCAAGTAGCCAATGGAGTAGTTCATAAGGGTACTATAAGAGGTGATGAATTTCTGACTTTTAAAGGAAGGGTATATGTGTCAAACACAAAAGGATTTAGGAGGTCAATATTGGAAGAAGCCCATGACTCAGTGTATGCAATGCATCCCGAAAGCACGAAAATGTATTATACGCTAAAGCTAGGGTACTGGTGGATGGGAATGAAGAGAGACATAGTCGAGTGTGTGTTGAGGTGTTTATCATGCCAAAAAATTAAAGTGGAACACTAAAAGCCCTAAAGATTACTGCAACCTTTACCCATCCCTAAATGGAAGTGGGAAAACCTTACAATAGATTTTGTGATAGGATTACCTATGACGAAAATAGGACATGATGCTAAATGGGCAATTGTGCATAGATTAACCAAGTCAGCTCATTTCTTATCCATAAGAGCAATTGATCTAATTGAGAGGTTAGCAAACCTATATATTGATGAAATTTTAAGGTTACACAGAATTCTAGTGAGCATAGTGTCGGATCGAGATCTGAGGTTTACATCACAATTTTGGCCTAGTCTATAAGAAGCTTTTGGGATAAAACTTGATATGAGTACAAAATTTCACCCTCAAAACTGATGGACAATTAGAGCAAATGATCCAAATACTAGAAGATATGTTGAGAGCATGTGTTTTGACACTGAATCAGAATTGGGAGGACTATTTATGTCTTATAGAGTATGCCTATAACAATAGTTATCAAGCCAGTGTACAAATGACACTATACGAAGCTCTATATGATAGACCATGTTGTACACCCCTATTCTAGGATGAGGTTAGGGAAAAAAACTCAAGAAGGTCGAGCTCGTCGAGGATGCCATGGAAAAGATTAAATTGACAAGGAATCAACTTAAGGCAATTTAAGATCAAAAAAAGAGATATGCAGATGAGAGGCATAGAGAATTGGAATTTGAGGTGGGAGACAAAGTATTCTTAAAAGTATCACCTTGGAAAGGAATTTTGAGGTTCGAGCAAAAGAGAAAGCTCAAGCCAAGATATATAGGCCCTTACTCCATCATCCAAAGGGTCGGACCTCTAGCATACAAGCTAGAATTAACCCCAGACTTACAATGTATACATGATGTATTCCACATATTTGTATTAAGGAAATTCAAAGCGGACCCAAATCATGTTTTGGAACACCTACCACCCGAGTTAGAAGAGAACTTATCTTATGAAGTGTAGCCAGTCTAAATCCTTGATAGACGGGAAAGGATCCTCACGAACATGAAGATTTCAATGGTAAAAGAACTTTGGCATAATAGCCATATTGAGGAGGAGACGTGGGAAACTGAGTTTGTAATAAGAGAAAAGTATCCCTAGTTATTTAATATATAGCAACTTTTGGGGATAAAAATTCTTAAAAGGAGGGGAGAAGTTGTAAACCCCATTTTCTAATAATAAGAAAGCCAGAATGGAGAATAAAATTTTTTTGAAAGAAAAACGTGGTTTAAAGTGAACCAGAACTAGTAAAGAGAAATGGAACGAGAATTTAAGTGATCCTAACTGATCAATGAAGATTCAAATATTAAATAAAAGGAACATATTGTAAATTGGATGTGAGAATCGTACTAGTTTAAGGTGAACCTGATCTGAACCGGGTTAAACTCAAATGAACTGGGAAAAACTTGTTCAAAGATTAATTTTTAGAGATGACTTTAAAATATCAATTTGAGAAATTGAAGTCACCACTATGTAGAAAATTAATTTAGAAAATTTTAATTTTTAGAACACTGGTTGAATCAGGCTTGAATCAGCCAATTTTTTTATTTCAGTCCACTGAACCTGATCTAATTGAACCAATCAATGACCCAGTTAGGTCAACACACCGTCTACCAGGTTAACGCCCCGTCAGCACGTGACGCATGTCGAAGCACTCCCCATTAGCCTCTAGGTCAGTGTCTAAAAGAGCTCACCAATCAGAGTGTCACACATGTCTCCAATCAACGGTCAGACGAAGAAAAAATCCACATTATCAGAAATTGACCAATAGGAGTGTGACACGTGTTATCATTCAATGGAGAATTGAGGAAAATTCTCGTTAACTGGGCTGAACAATGAGAGGCTGACACATGGCAAGGATTCTAGGTCAATGACAAACTAGGATGTTTGAGAAAGGTTGACCTATTAGGAGTCGACATGTGACAAGGCCACATTGGATGGCCACATCCAATAAGAGGACCCATAGCAATGGCACAGTGCGTCAGGTGGGAAATTGACAAATTTAAGTCATCCAATTAGAGCACGCCACATGGCACGAGCCAAATTCGGTCAACTACCACATAGGACAAAGCGACCAATGGGAGGTTGCCACATGACTAGTTAACGAGTCAACAGATGACTCAGACGCTGTGTATGTCGTTGCATTAGCATCACCAACCAATCACAGCATGCCACATAGTAGTTCGAAAAAGATAAACTACTCCTTTTTTCTGATCACCTACGAACCAGAGCTCTGACTAGGGCACTCTTCTTCACCTCGAAATGTGAATTCGAGTTCCTTGAATTGCTACATACATCCTCTACATGACTGCACTCTCTAATATTCTTGAAGATCATCAGAGAAGCATCGACGAGCTCGCACAATATCACCACTCTCTCAACAATCTACAACCAAAGAAACCAGAGCTCAATTTGAACCACCCTCGAGCCATCCACGACTAAACCAAGCACTCTAGACCTTCGCTAGTGTAGTCCACACATTCCCTTCACCATCGTGGTAAGTCCCCACCACTAACATTCATCAAAATTTACCATTCATAGTGCATTTTAACTAAAAACTAAATCGATGAATTCACACTACTCATGCCATCAATTGAGTCATGATTTGATCTAGGAAGAGAGCAATCATTTGATATCAAAAGCTCCGACCACCGGGCCATCACCTGTAAGTAATCGAAGCTTTCTCTCTCTAGAATGATTTTTTGGTGCAACTTTGTTTGAGCTCATTTCTAAGCCAAATTGGATGGTTCAAAGATTGAAATTATCCTGAGGACATAAGAATGATTATTAGAATCATGTTAGGACTCCATTGGGAAGATTTAACATCGAATTGATGATAATCAAGGTTGAAGGACTAAATTATAATTTTTAAAAGTTTAGAGACTAAATTGCAATTTTTGAAATTAGGGATTTTACTACAATTAGTGAGAAATTAAGTACCCAGTTGGAAATAATGAGAATTTAGGGATCCAAAGGAAAGATTTGAGAATCTTAGGGAACTAATTAGAAATATGGTATAACTTAAGGGCCTAATCGTTATTAACAAAAAGTTATGGCTCAAATGTATAAATGCCTTATTATTTGGGTCTTAATTGCCCAACTTGTTGTAGGAATTGATCACTTGCAAGTCTATGCAAAGGAAAGAAACACCAAGCTCGGAAATCCCTTAGGACAAACAAGCCTCGGAATACGGGTGAGTGGGATTTCTAACATTTAGTCCAATTGGACCGATGATGCATTATTACTCACAAGAATTAAAAATTTCTTTTCTAGAAATAATATCTCATGACTTTGTGAAACTTAAACTATTTTGGGATTTATTTATGTTGTGAGCATAAAGCATGATAGTAGGACTACCCTTGAAAGGTGTGCAAAAATGATTCAAGGGTAGGATCTAATTCTAACGGTTAATGCAAGATATGGGTGGAACCCATGGTCAACAAAAATTGGGTAGATCTAGTTCTATAAAAGTGGTACCAAGGATGTAGTTTTGAAAAATAAGTGGGCCCAGTGTCTTGTTTTGGAAAAACTCGTACAGTGGGCCCAAGGCTAATGGAAAGGGGTAAAATCCCATAAATAAGATCTGATTTAATAGCCACATAAAAATTATCACAAATTGATAATTTTGGTGAACCTGATGTGCCAGAGTCAGGTTGGTGCCCATTGGGCTAGTAGCACAAAGAGAAATATCTTAAAGTGATATGAATCAAATTGGGCATAATGTGATTCACAAGTTAAGGGTTAAAAGATTTCAAGAAGTATTGAATGGGTTGATTGGAGCAATTGATGAAACCCAATTGGAAGCCCAAAATAAGAGTCCAATAATATATTAAGAATATAATTCAAATTTTAATTTCAAGTGGGAGATATATTAACATAATAAATCTTTTAAAATATTGAAGAATAAAATAGCATCTTTCATATATATGTCTAAGATAATATGCTAAGTTTAGAATATTTATTATCTTAGACATCTCTAAATAAATGTACATCAAATATCTTAGGAATATTTTCTATATTAATAATTAGTGGTTGGCATATCAATTATAATATTTTATTTCCTTATTTATAGGATAGCTAGTATTCACAAGTGCCTAAAGTTTTAAGGATTTGTTAGGAACCATAATATGTCTAAGATAATATGCATAGTTAGGGCCTAAAGCTTTAAGGATTTATTAGGAAAACTTGGCTCTAATACCACTCATGTATGTCACACCTCGAATTGGCTTGGTCGGAGCCCTATGATCAACCTGCCACCCTTTCCTAAGCCACAATGGTATTTCTACCCCGATGGTTTAAGAAAGGTAAAGGCGTACTGGTACCTATGTTTTCCATAACAATTTAAATAAGATGTCATGATATAGGGCTTACCTTTAGGGTTCGATCCTTCCTTCGAACTTCAATTCCACTTGGCTCTACCCTTTCTTAAAAGGGGTTTAAGGGAGGGGAGTGAGTACATGACTCATTGAGAGGAAATTTCTACAATAACTTTAAGTCAAACATTTTTTTTTGTTTTCAACCATGACCCATGTTATTTTTTTCATTTAACATCCACCCTTTCTTCATAAAAGGGTTCACTCGGTCGTAGAGCAGTCTACGACTGCTCCACTTGTGGTCTGGAGCACCTTTATTGACCACCTTGGTAGAAGTCTGTGACTTCTACCCTGTGTGTGAGTGGACATCAGTTCTTTAACCCTCAGACCCGAGCCATACATTGTGTCCACAATGTGGGACGAGACCTATAAACCCCGTTCTTTAAAGATAAGAAAACCAATAAAAGAACCGGTCAGTTCAAAAGAGAAAAAAATTGAGTCGGTTCATGTACCTTAACCGATAGAGAAAGGGTAAAATGGGAAATTGATAAATCCCAAGTGACAAAAAGGGTCATAAAAATCATGGAAAAAACCTTGGGACAAATGGGATAAGGAAACCAGACTGGTTTAGGGCGAACCAGTTTGACCCATACTTGAACTGGTTTCTAAATTCATTTTTCTTGATGGCTTAAAATGATCAAATTGGGGAATTGAAGTCACCATTAGTTAGAGAATGAATTTAGATTAATTTAGAAATATTTAATTTTGAGAAAACCAATCGAATTGGTCCTAAACCAACTAATTTACGCATTGAACCCAGTCAGACCAGTACGGTTCGGTTTGGAATAGTGTCATCTTCTTCCTGAAGATGACACCACTGTTCATTATTGCAGAAAATGAATAACGCCAATGAAGCTGAAATCACTCCGTTCAGATCGTTTCAGGGTGAGGATAAGCTCGATCAAAATGGAAAGTTGTCAGGCAGATGGTCTACGAGCTCCCTATATAAAGAGCTTCAAACCATTCGTTCTCCACATATCCCAAATCTCCATTCTCTCTCAAGTGCTACATTTTCTGGCGAAGCTCAAACTAGAGCTTTGACATAGGCCTTTTTCTCAGCCTTAGAAGGCAAGGTTGGGTCCTATAGACTCCAGGGGAAGTCGGCTACCTAACGATAACCTCCTTTCAACACATGGACCGCCGGAGAAGCACCAACGGAATCAAACATTGAAGTAGCTCCAAAAGTTTGAAGCTGCCTACATTGGCCAAGCTAAATTCAGCCAAATTCAGCCCTCATCTGACCAAACTGAGCCTCCTCAACACACCCGCAGCCCTCACACGACCACAACAAAGATGAAAGGTAAGCCAATTCGGCCATCCTCTATCTTTGCCAATCAAAGTTAGAGAGAGAATGTGCTAAAATTTACTGATGAAATTCTCTCTTAATTTAATATCAATTATAGCAATTCTTGATCCTAGAAATAACCTTAGAATGAGAGTTACCTTCTCGGATAGAGAGCTCGGACTGTCGCACCTCCGATGATAACCTTTCGAAGCTTTCTCTCTTTATGAATGATTTTCCGGCGTAGCTCCATTTGAGCTCGTTCTGGACTCAAATCATACGATTCAAAGCTTAATTGAATCATATGGAAGTGTAGGAACTGATTTATACTGACAATAGAAACAATTAACCCCGATTGAATGGCCAATTTGAAGAAATCAAATTCAATCAATTTGAAAGGGAAGAAATTGAGGAAAATTTTGGAAAATTTTGGGAATTTCAAAAAATTGAGGGACCTATTTGAAATTTCCCAAAATGAAAGGCCAATTGGCCATGAGAAAGATGTTGGAGGACCAATTGGTCAATTTTTGGCGTAATTGGGGTTAAATTTGCCATTTTTGGAAAGTATGGGCAAAATTGTAATTTTGAAAAGTTGGGGACCAAATTGGAAATTTGGAAAACTTGAGCCCCTTATACAATTTTGAGTAAATTGAGGACACAAAGAGAATTTTGGAAGTCTTGGGACTCAATTTGGGGAAAAGTTAGCATTAGGGACCTAAAGTCAATGATAATGAACTTTAGTGAGCTAAGTGCAATTAACGATCCATTTTGAGTTTAGTCTCATATGGGAGAAAAGAAGACTGCCATACCATACTTTGATTGAAATAGATTGCCCAAAACATGTAGGGACACGAGAGATGGAATGCCAGCAAGGAAAAGCCAGTGTGGACTCGGAAACTGACTAGACACGAACACGTCACTATTATCGGGTAAGTGGGAATGTTATACATCATACCGGTTAGGATGGTGAGCTTACTTCTATGAAAAGAAAACCTACTTAAGAGTCATAAGGAGAGATGATCATATCCAGTTGGTATGACAAACTTCCTTGAGGAAATGAGAAACCTGCTTATCAGTTGTAAGTCGAGATATCATCACACCCGGTTAGTGTGATGAAGTTGAAAACAAACTTTTTGGCAGAAGTGTTCTCCCCTAAATGTGTGCTAATGCTTAAAAGATTTGGGAAACCTTCTTGATGGGAGTTAGAACAGCTCAGATAGGCCAGAGGCCTCAATTTTTGAACTCAAGGTGGAGATAAGGGCAGTTTGTCGTAAGGGCTACTGTACGACATGGTGGAGATAAGGGCAGTTTGTCGTGCCAGTTAGTCGGGAAGCTCAGAGTTACTTCTTGTGCATGAGACCGTGGTGGGATCAGGATGAGATCTTTGTCCTCATACGGACATGGAGTGGCATTTGAGTCTGAGGGTCAATTGTCGAGAACATCCACTCATATCCAAGGTAGAAGTGGATGAACTTCTATCTTGGTGGACGGTAAAGAAGCTCTTATCTACAAGTGGGTGTAGTGGACGGGCTACACTTGCGAATGTGTGTACCCTTCCTGATGAAAGGCATGTGTTGTTTGCTAAACACATCTAATATGTTAATGGAAAAAGTTTTAAAACTTGAACTTTGAGGAAACTTTATTTTTAAAGGGAATGATAACCCTATCACAGGTTGAATGGAATTATTTGTCTTAAAAACGTGAAGATGTATCCCTTATTAGGTATGCTTAAAATTTCTTTTTAAGCTTGCATTTGATTGATTTATGCTATTCTAGGGAACAAGGGTTGAAATTACGCCTGGCTCCTCTTGATTAAAAGAAGGGGAAACCCCTCTTAAACCAAGGGAGTGGCAGGTTAATCACAGGGATCCGACCAAACTGGGTCGGGGCATGACAAGACCTCTCCCCCTTCAACCTTGGTGTCAATGTGCATGAAGCTCCTAGAGCTTCTTAGCATGCTAGATGACAAGCTTCCCTTATACTCCTTGGGTCGTCCAGTAGCCCTTGAAACCACCACTACCCCATACCAAGTGCCTCGATAGTTCTGTATGTCACCATGCACAACCATAAGTCTTTTAAATTATGGCCTTTATCTTTGAACTACTAGACGACGATTCCATTGGCCCAGTTTCGGCCCCTCACCCACCAGCCCAACAGGTTCGATGACCGAGCTTCGGCGTAGTAGCTGCTGGCCCAACAACCTAGCCTTAGTCCGATAGCTATACTCGATAATTTTCAACTAGTTTAGGCTCATGCCCATTGGCATTGGGCCCACTGAAGTAGTTCTAGCTCTTCCTCAGAGATAGCTCCCAAATCGTTTAAGTAGGTTAACGTAGTCAAGGGAGACTAAATCCAGGAAAATGGGTTTTAATATAAAAGCATGACGATTGTCCCAATCGAAACTGAAGTTAGAAGTTCCCACTCATCCGGCATGCAGTGCCTTGTCCTTTCCTAGGTTGGCTTGCTCATGTTCCTGAGGCGTTCTGGGGACATAGGTCGACAGACCCATCTTGCACCTATATGATTACGGATAAGGAACATTAAGTCCTCAATTTTTATCGAAATTACCAAATTGCCCTTATTTCACGAAAATTGCCAATTTGTTCACAAATTTTCTCAAAACCACCAATTGGTCACCAATTTCCTCACATTTTCCAATTGGCCATCATTTTTTGGAAAATTACACAAAAGTCCTTCCATTTTTAAAAATCCCCGAATTGCCCCAAATTTCCCAAAACTTTCACTTTGACCCTCAATTCCTCATCTCCTCCAATTAACAGCCTAAACTCCATTAATTCCCTCCTACCATGCTGCAATTTGATTCCCCCAACTCCCTACAATCATCCTGAACTTTGAATTTCCAAAATCGACTGAGTTTCGAGCTCCAACAGAGCTTCATCATAAAACAGGTCCTAAAGAGAGGGAGAGCTCTGGGATCTTACCAATTAAGCCTTGATTGCATGAGTTCTTGATCTGGGAAGCTTGTGACCATAGAGAGGGTCCTTCTAGGACCAAGAATTCCTTTGATCAGTATCATGAGCATAGGGAATTTGGTTAGAGTAGCTTCAACCACTTTCTCTCTCTAGAATTCTACTATCCCAATGGAAAGAGGTAGAGGAAACTTACTTTTGAGCCTTGGGGGGGTTGCTTGGTTGTCGAGAAGAGCTAGGGGAGGGTTGGTTTAGCTAGAGGAGGTTGAGGGTGATCGAAATTTAGCTCGAGGTACTTTGGATGTTTGGCAACAACCAAAGCAATGGTACTATGCATGCCTTTTCTCTCCTCCTCTATTGGTCTTCGAGTCGAGTGGAGACTGCTATGAGGTAGACGACTTTCCCCCAGTTCTTAGGACTCCCAATTCTCCTCTTGAGGCCTCTAAAAGTCCCCTTATCGGAGCTCTAGTCTGTGCTTCGCCAGAAAGTGGAGTCATTTGTATTTAGGAGCTACCCGAGCGGTGGAGAGGGCGAGTAGAGGGGCACTCCTTATATAGAGGCCTTGGCAACCGATAGGGTTACTGGCCAACACTAGAATCGACATTTGACTCGCCCTATTCCGACAGTAGTAGCAAATTTTTCGAGTGCGAGAGACCTGGTCTCATCTCTAGCGCTCATGGTCTACCATCAGCTCGAGGTTGAAGATGACGCTATTCTGCGTGTGTGAGATTCACACGTGTGGGTTGCCACGTGGCACTTCGTGATTGGTTGGTATCATTAACATGGCATCCAACTCGGTGTTCGAGTCACCCTTTGACTCATTGACAAGCCAAGTTGCGACCTCCCATTTGTCACCCATTCCAGCGTGGTTGTTGAATAGACTTGGTCGACCTTTGACCATAACACATGGCATCTTTTGATTGGTTGATTTAAACAAATCATATTTCCCTCCCAATGCACTATGCAACCACTATATGTCAACCTCTCATTGGTTGATTTCATCCGATGTGGCGTGGTCACGGGTCGACTTTAATTGGTCGACCGTTTCTCCGACATCCTTGTAGGATGCTGATGTGTTAGCTCTTCATTGGTCAAACTTGTTGACAAGGCTTTTTGACATTGACCATTGACTAGGGACACGTGTTGCTCTCCTATTGGCTGGTCTTCATTAACATGGATTCTCCTCTTCGAACCATTAACCAATGACACATTTTGCCTTTTGATTGACGAGCGATACTAGACACTGACTAAGTAATTAACTGGGCACGCTTCACCACATGTCACACGTTGATTAGCCGCACTTGCTGACTGGGCACTAATCTAGCACCGGTGTGTTGACCAACTTGACCATTGGCCTGCCCGATCCAGTCTGACCAAGTTCGGTGACCCAACAATGAAAATCGGTTGGTTTAGGCTAGATTCAACCGGTTTTCCAAATATTAAAAATTTCTAAATTTATTTTCTATCAAATGGTGGCTTCAATTTTCTAATTTGATATGTTTAAGCTACCTAGTAAAATGAATATTTGAACCAGTTCTTCATGGTTCATTCTAGTTCGAGTTTGGTTCACCTTGAACCGGTCGGATTTTCACCTCCAATTCACTTCATGGTTCTTTCCCATGGTGTTCGTGTGAAACATGTCCTCTCAGACCAAGTAAACTAGGAAAAGAACTAACAACATACATGAGGAAACCGAGCCATTTAATGAATAGAAATTGATAAAGAAGGGATTTAAATGGGAAAATTTTAAAATCCCAAGTAACCAAAAATTCATAAAAATCATGGGGAAGAGCCATAAAGCGAATGGGATGAGAAAACCAAACCGGTTCAGGGTGTACCAGACTCGAACTAGATTGAACAGTAATGAACAGATTTTCTAAATTAAATTTTCTAGTTGGTTTTAAAATATCAATTTGGATAATTGAGGCCACCACTAGATAGAAAATAAATTTAGATTAATTTAGAAATTTTTAATTTTTAGAAAATCGGTCGAATTTCATTTTCGGGTCACTGAATCCAATCGGATCGAACTGGCCAATGGTTAACCGATCAATGGTCAAAGGATCCCAATCAGCAACCATGCAGACACAAGCAACTAATGGGAGGCTACCACGTGTCTGGTCAATCGGTCAAAGGTTGACACAGCGACTGAGTAAGATCACCACGTTAGTTGGACTAGCCAATCACATGCAGCCACGTGGCTGGTTCATACGTGCGAAATAGTGTCATCTTCCTCCTCTGTTCGATGACACTATTCATCGAGGAAAGACCAGATGACAAGAAGACACGAATCATAGTAACTCTGAGAAGATTGGAAAGGCATGAACTGCCATTGTAAGGGAAGGGACGATTATGGGACAGTCAACCTAAAGATATGGATAAAAACCTTCAAGAGAAAGGACCTTACCTTAAGCAGAATAGGAAGTGGACCTAAGGGTATATTTTTGGACTAATGGGTATGACATACCAAATCAAGATACCCTCCATGGAATGGAAGAGAAATTCCATTAGTGCGAGGATTAAAAAGAGCTAAATAAAGGAACAACCAAGGGGTAGCATGTCAAGTAAATCCCAAGTTGACACCAAGGGAAATTTTTCCCAATGTAAAGGGAGGAGGAATTTAGTTGTGGGGATAAAACTCCTAAAATGAGGGTAGAGTTGTGAAACTCGTCACCTCGAATTAAGGAAATTGGGAAAGAACAAGTCAAATTATCGAGAAAACCGAACCACTTGATGAACCAAAAACAATAAAAAAGGGTGAAATGGGAAATTGGAAATTGGAAAATTCCAAGTGACCTAGATGTCACATAAATCATGAGGATGGGTCATGATAGAAATTGGATGAGAAAATCATATCAGTTCAAGGTGAATCAAACCTCAATCGGACTGCACTAGATTGAATCGAGTTGAACTATACATGAACAAGTCTCTTAATTCATTTTTCTTGGTGGCTCAAAAAGATCAATTTGGGAAATTAATGCCACCATTAAATAGAAAATGAATTTAGACAAATTTAGAAAATTTTAATTTTTAGAGAACCTTTCGAATCGGGCTAGAACCAATCAATTTTCATTTTCTGGTCATTGGACTCGATCAGACTAGACCGGTAAAGGGTCCAACTAGTCAACAAAATGCTGACCAGTCAACACCTAGTCAACACACACAAACGACGTGTGGAAAGGCGCGCTCTATCAGTCGGTCAACGCCCAGTCAATAGCCATGCAGACACAAATAGCTAATGAGAGGCTACCACGTGTCTAGTTAATGGGTCCATGATTGACGTGGTAGCTGAGTCAGATCACCTTGTTAGCTAGACCGACCAATCACATGGTGCCATGTGGCCAGTTGTCATCTTCCTCCTCGGTCTGATGAGACTATTCATTGTGGAAAGATTTTTCTTTCCTTTTCCGGTGAAGGAAATTTGCTCCAATTTAGGCAATTTTCGATCCGGATGAGTGCGGCCAATATGGAAATTGGTCGGGTAGTGGGTCCCCGAGCTCCCTATATAAAGAGCTTCCCTCCGTCCATCCTTCACACACTTCAATTCCTCTCTCTATCTTTGAAGTGCTTTATTTTCTGGTAAACCTTGAACTAGAGCTCCGACTTGCTCACTTCTTCTAACCTCAGAAGATGAATTTGGGTCCTATAGACTTAGGAGGAAGTCAACTACGTGATGCCTACCTCCAACTGACTTGAGGATCACCTGAGAAGCACCAGTGAGCTCAAACAATGAAGCAGCTCCAATGGACCGAAGCTGCCCTACTTTGGTTGATTAAAATTTGACCAATTCTAATCTTTTCCAGGCGAATTAAGTCCCCTCCAAAGCTCGCACGACCAGCATATGACCTCTCTAGAGGCTAAAGATAAGCCAATTTGGCCCTCCTCAATCATTATAGTTCAGTTCTAGAGAAGAAAGTGACAGAGATCATTGATCAAATTCCCACTAATCCTGACAATAACTGCTCCGATTCTTGATCCTAGGAGGACCGTGAGGACAAGAGCTAACTTTCCCGATCAAGAACTTGGATTGTCGCACCTCCAACGGTAAGCTTTCAAAGCTTTCTCTATCTATGTTCAAATTTTCGGCAAATCTCCGTTCGAGCTTGTTTCAGATCCAAATCTTGCAATTCAATGTGCAATTGAATTGTAAGGAAGGGTAGAAACCAATTCATATCCTCAATTTGAGAATATAACACTGATTGAATGGCCAATTTGAAGAAATCAAATTTGGTTAGTAGAAAGGGGTAGAAATTGGCAAAATATTTGGGAAATTTTGGGGATTTTGGAAAATTGAGGGACCTCCATGCAATTTCTCAAAATTGGTGGTCAATTGGCAATGAAAAAGATGTTGGAGAACCAATTGGTTAGTTTTCGAAAGATTTGGGGCCAAATGGCTATTTTTGGAAAGTAGGGGCAAACGGTAATTTTAGAAAAATTAGGTACCAAATTGGGAATTTGAAAAAATTGAGCCTCGTTCACAATTTTAAGTAAATTAAGAACACAAGGAGGATATTGGAAGTCTTTGGGACTTGATTTGGGGAAAATTTAACACTAGGGACCTAAAGTCAAGAAGTATGAAGTTTAGGGATCAAAGTGCAATAAACCAAAAATTTGGGCCTAGTAGCCAAAACTAAAAATCTAGGAAGCTTTTACGCCAAAACCTAACGTATAAGAGTGGTCAGACCGTGTAGGGACACTTGGGATTGGAACGTAAGCAAGAGAGCTAGCATGAACTTGGAAAACCGACTAGAGATGAACGCGTAACAATCACTAAGTGAGTGGGAATTTTCTAATGTCATACCCGGTTGGGGTGATGAGCAATTTTGTGTAAAGGAAAACCTACTTTGTAAACCCCGTCCTTTAAAGTTAAGAAAACTAAGAAAAGAACTGGTCAATTCAAAAGAGAAAATTAAGTCAATTCATGAACCTTAACTAATAGAGAAAGGGTTAAATGGGAAATCGACAAATCCCAAGTGACTCAAAGGGTCATCAAAATTATGGAAAAAAACCATGTGACAAATGGGAAGAGAAAATCAGACCGGTTGTGGGTGAACCAAACCTGAACCGTATTGAACTAGTTTAAACCATACTTGAACCAGTTTCTAAATTCATTTTTCTTGGTATATTAAAATGATCAAATTGGGGAATTGAAGCCACCATTAGATATAGAATGAATTTAGATGAATTTAGAAATTTTTTATTTTGAAAAAACTGGTTGAGTCGGGCATCAACAAGTCAATTTACGCATTGAACCCGGTCGGACCAATCCAGTCCAGCTCAAAACAGTGTCATTTTTTCCCTCTAGATGACAACATTGTTCATTAATGCAAAAAATGGATAATGTCGGTGAGGGAATAACAACTCTGATGAGGCTATTTCAGGGAAAGGATAAGCTCGACCAAAATGGAAAGTTGTTGGGTAGAGGGTCCCCGAGCTCCCTATATAAAGAGCTACTCTCCATTCATCCTCCACATACCTTAAATCGTTATTTTCTCTCAATTGCTCCATTTTTTAGCCAAACTTGAACTAGAGCTCTGACTTAGGCATTTTTCTCAGCCTAAAAAGGCAAGGTTGGGTCCTATAGACTCCAGGGGAAGTCAGCTACCTGAGAACAACCTCCTTTCGACCTTAGGACTGTCGAAGAAATGCCAGCGGGATGAAATAGTGAAGTAGCTCCATCGAACCGAAGCTGCCCTATTTTGGCTGAGCTAAATTCGGCCAAATTCAGCCCTCCTCCAACCAAACCAAGCCTCCTCGACACCCCCACGACCCTCGCATAGCCTCAACAGAGCTTAAAGGCGAGCCAACTCAACCCTCTCCATCATTGCTTGTCGAAGTTAGAGAGAGAAAGTGCCAAATTTCACTGACTAAATTCACCCTCAATTCGACTTCAATTGTAGCAATTCTTGATCCTAGAAGGAATCTTAGGACGAGAGCTACCTCCCTAGATCGAGACCTCGGACTATCACACCTCCGATGTAAGCTTTTGAAGCTTTCTCTCTCTACGAACATTTTTTTGGTGAAGCTCCGTTTGAGCTCAATTTGGACCCAAATGATGTAGTTCAAAGCTCAATTGAATCATATGGAAGTGTAGGAATTGATCTTACCTTCAATTGGAGCAATTAACCCCGATTGAATGGCTAATTTGAAGAAATCAAAATCGGTCAATTTGAAGGGGAGAAATTAAGGGAAATTTTTGGTTTAGAATAGTATCATCTTCTTCCTTCTGATGACAACACTATTCACTCGCTAGAAAATTGAGCAGCACTGGCGAAAATGAAAAGTCTCCAGCCAGGGTGTTTCAGGCAATGAATGACCGCCATTAAGATGCCAATCGGACGACCAAGAACTCCTTGAGTTCCTATATAAAGAGCTCTTCCTCATTCATCCTCCTCACACCTAAAAACATCTCTCTCTCCCTACTGCTCCATTTTCTAGTGAAGCTCAAACCAGAGCTCTGACTTGGGCATTTTTTTGAGCCAATTAAGGAGAAGTCGAGTTCATTAGATTTGGGAAGTAGTCAGCTACCCAATGGTAGTCTCCATTTGCTCCGAGGGTCGCCAGAGAAATGCCGGCATAATTGAACAATGAAGCAGCTCCGATAGACCGAAGGTGCCCTGTTTCGGCCAAGCTAAAAATGACCAATTTGAGCCCTTCTCAAGCCAAACCAAGCTCACCTAATACTTTCACAGCCCTTATATGATTGATTTAGAGTTGAAAGTTAAGCCAATTTAGCTCTCCTCTGTAAATTACGATCAGTGTTAGAGAGAGAACCAGCAAAACTTCACTAACCAAATTCTCCCTCTATTCAACATTAATTGATATGATTCTTGATACTAAGAGAAACCTTAGGATGAGAGCTATTTGTCCAGATCGAAAGCTCGGACCGCCGCACCCCCGACGATAAACTTTTGAAGCATTCTCTCTCTAAGTCCAGTTTTTCGACGAAGCTCTGTTTAAGCTCAATTTGGATCCAAATGACGTGATTCAAAGTTCCATTGAATCGTATGGAAGTGTAGGAACTCAAATTTACCATCAATGTCAACAATTAACCTCAATTGATCATTTAATTTGATGAAATCAAATTCAGCCAAGTTGAAAGGGGGAAATTGGGAAAAATAATTAGGGAAAATTGGGGATGTCAAAAATTCGAGGGACAAAAGTGCAATTTCCAAAATTCAGGCCAATTGGTCATGAAAAAGATGTTTGAGGACCAATGGGTCAAATTTTGGATTTTTTTTGGGTCAAATTACCATTTTTGCAAAGTAGGGGCAAAATGGTAATTTTTGAAAAGTTAGGGACCAAATTCGAAATTTAGGAAACTTGAACACCTTTTTGTGATTTTGAATAAATTAAGATCCCAAAGTAAATTTTAGAAGTTTTGGGACTCAATTTGGGGGGAAATTGGCATTAGAGACATAAAGTTAAAGAAAAAGAACTTTAGGGACCTAAATGCAAATAACTAAAAGTTTAGGTATTTTATTCATTCATGATGAATGAAGGCTATTAGGCCAAAGTTTAATGAACAATGATGTTCATATCGTGTAGGAATACGAGGTACTGGGAACATTAGCAAGGCTAAGCTCGTATGAAGGTAGGAACCGCTTTAAGAGGAATTCTCTACACTATCGGGTGAGTGGAAATTTTCACATCATACCGGAACCCAAAAACTTTGATTTCTCATAAGGTGCCAACAGAGTCCTAAAAGCAACATCCAATGATCCTTGGTCGGCATCATTTATGGTTGAGACTAGGATGGTATTTGATCGTCTTCGAGCCCCCAACTGATCAGGTTTTCAAAAATAATCTTGCCGTAAGAAATGGGATGGGATGGAACTTGTCGTGCAACCATGTGCTATTATACCAAATGATGTGAATCCGACAAAAGAGTCTACAAATTCACAAGTCCAATCAACCGAACATGCAATGGAGCTGAACACTTTGTCACCAAATGATTAGACCCAGGGTAGAAGTGGACGGGCTTCTATCTTAGTGGACGGTAAAGACGCTCCGATCCACAAGTGAGTTCAGAGGACGAGTTGCATCTACGAATGTGTGTACCCTTCTTGATGTAGGGCGTGTGTTTGTTTGCTAAATGCCTCACGAGACAAGGGGATGAGCTAAGAAAGCTTAGTACACCTAATGTGGAAATGGAAAAGGTTTTGAAAATTGAAATTGAGTAAAAAGCCTTTTTAACGAAATAATAACATTGGCACAATTTGGATAAAGCTATTTTGAAAACTTACTCCCAACTCCTGCTCACTAGGTTGTAGAACTCACCCTCTCCCTTTTACCCCTTTTAGGTAACCAAGGAAAAACCAACCTTAAAGACCCTCCTGTATTGAAACTATAAGACAGATATGTCTATTTTCATATATTTAGTTTTTTTATAGTATTATTCCATGAAGGACAAGAAAAATGACGCATTACTTCTCGCGGTTTATTAAAGGGTGAAACCCTTCATGGACTAAAGGGAGTGGCGGGTTGCTCACGGGGATCTGACCAAACTGGGTCGGGGCGTGAAACCTCCTCACTCCACAACGTGGGCACACAATACCAATATACAACCCCAATGGACCTCAAAAAAGTAATATACACTGATCTCACAACCTTTCCTTACTTTTGGCTTTTAAAGGAACATTTGTTTTATTGGACATGCACTTAGTTATTTTACACTTATTATATGACTTTTAAAGTCTAGGTTTCTATCCTTTTCAAGAAATCAATTAAGCAACCAAGCAACGTGCTCTAGTGGTCCAATAGAATTCATCGTCAATACTCCCACCCACCTTTGTTTTATGAAATGCGTTCATTTCGGATAGGTTCGGATATCTCTACTCAAGTGGTCTTGCTCAAGCGATCAATTGCCCCTCTACAATTATGAGCAAGGTAAAGAGAACAGTTTTCACTCTTGGTACTCTTAAACTAACACACCAAAATTCACTCACGAATTTATGATTTCGCTCCCACAAGCCCGGTTTACCTAACCTATTAGTCAAAGAACTGACCCTTATTCCAACCTTCTCTAAGGTTAATCTCTAGGGCTTAAGGTCATCACCTTTCAATCTTACACTTGCTTAAGTGCTCAAAATTTCCTTATGTACCACCTAAAAGCCTTACTTTTCCAAATTTACAATTTGGTCCCTATGCAAAATTACCATTTTGCCCTTATACTTTAAAACTTCTTTCCTTGGACCTTAGACTTTCCTAAGTCTTCTATTTGGGTCCCTAAGTTTCCTTGAGTCCCATTGAGGTCCCCAATATGCCTTGGAATACTTCCAAGATCTATTTCTTATAAATTACTGAATAGTCCCCAAGTTTGAGCAAAATTACCATTTTACCCTTCTTCTTAACAAATTAACTCTGAGGACTCAATTGTCACTTCTTTTTTCCATTTGGGTCCCTAAACTTTCTTTAATTATGTTTAAGTATATGTACTACCCAAAAATCACCTTTTGGTCACACAAATACCTTTATTTGCACTTTAGTCCTTAACTTTCCTTTTATTTCAATTAGGTCCCTAGGCATTCCAAAACATACTAACCTAATCCCCAAACTTTACCAAACTTTCCATGTAAACCCCGCCCTTTGAAGTTAAGGAAAACTGGGAAAGAACCGATTAAACTGAGTGAGAAAAAAATCGAACCGGTTCATAAACTCGATTACCAGAGAATGGGCAATTTGGAAAATTTACAACTCCCAAGTGACCCAAAGGGGTCATAAAACCTTGGAAAGGAACCTTAGGACAAATTGGAAGAGAAAAACTAGACCGATTCAGGTAAACCGGATCCAACTAGATTGAACAAGTTTATGAACTGAGTTGGTTCATGAACCTGAACCAACAGAGAAAGGGAAAATCGGGAAATTTATAGATTTCAAGTGACCTAAAGAGTCACAAAAGTCAAGAAAAAGAACTTTAGGATGAATTGGAGATGAAAACCAAAACGGTTCAGGTGAATCGAATCCGAACTGGATTGAAATGGTTTGGACCGGTTTGAACCACTATTGAACTGGATGCTAAATCCATTTTTCTAGGTGAATTAGAAAATTCAAATTTGAGATTTGAGGCCACCATTGGATAGAAAATGGATTTAGATGAATTTAAAAATTTTTATATTTGAAAATTTTGGTCAAATCTGGGGTGACTGGCCGGTTTAAGCTTTGAACCCGGTTCGGACCAGTCCAGTCCGGTTCAGAACAGTGTCGTCTTCTTCCTTCAGATGACAGCACTGTTCACTCACCGAAAAATCACGCAGTGCCGAAAAAGCTAAAAAGTCTCTGGCCAAGGAGTTTCAGGAAATGAATGACCGCCATTAAGGTGCCAATCGGATGACCAAGAAGTCCCCGAGCTTCCTATATAAGGAGCCCCTCTTCATTCATCATCTCCGCACCTGAAAACTCCATTCTCTCTCAACTACTCCAATTTCTGGCAAAGCTCGAACCAGAGCTCTGACTTGGGCATTTTTCTGAGCCAAACAAGGCGAGGTCAGGCTCTTTAGAATCGGGAAGAAGTCAACTACACGCATGTAGTCTCCATTTACTCTAAGAGACACTGAAGTAAGCGTTGGCGTGATAGAACAGTGAAGTAGCTTCAGCGGACCGAAGCTACCCTATTTTAGCCAAGCTGAAAACAACCAATTCAAGCCCTCCTCAAGCCAAACCAAGCCCTGCCAACACCTCCACAACCCTCCTACAGCTAAATTAGAGCTAAAAAAAATAAGCCAATTCAGCTCCCCTCTATAATTTCCGATCGATGCTAAAGAGAGAACTGGCAAAACTTCAATGATCAATTGATGTAATTCTTGATCCTATGAGTAACCTCAGGACGAGAGCTATCTGCCCAGATCGAAAGCACGGACCGCCACGTCCCAACAGTAAGCTTTCAAAGCTTTCTCTCTCTAAGTCCAATTTTCTGGTGAATCTCCGTTTGAGCTCATTTCGATACCAAATCGTACAATTCAAAGTGCAATTGAATTGTATGAAGGTATAAGAACTCCAATTTAACTTCAATTTCAACAATTAAACTCATTTGTTTGGTCAATTTGATTAAATCAAATTTGAAATTGGAAATTGGAAATTGGAAATTTTGGAAAATTTGGGAATTTCAAAAATTAGAGGGACTAAAGTGAAATATCATAAAACTGAGGACTAATTGGGCATGATAAAGATATTGGAAGACCAATTGGGCAATTTTTGGAATTTCTAGGGCAAAACTTACCATTTTTGTAATATATGGGCAAAATGGTAATTTTGGAAAACTTGGGGGACCAAATTGGAAATTTGGGGAATTAAACCCCTTTTTGTGAATTTGAATAAATTGAGGTCCTAAGATGAATTTTAAATGTTTCAGGACTAAATTTTAGGAAAAATAGGCATTTGGGGACTTGAAGTTAAAGAAAAATAACTTTAGGGACCTAATTGCAAATAAAGGAAAAGTTAGGTTTCTCATTCATTTGGGATGAATGGTGGCTATTAGGCTAAAGAATAATGAACAAGGATATTCATATCATGTAGGAACACGAAGTACTAGAAACGCCAGCATGGACGAGCTCGCGTGA
The DNA here is from genome assembly GCA_030064435.1 of Trapa incisa. Classification (NCBI taxonomy): domain Eukaryota; kingdom Viridiplantae; phylum Streptophyta; class Magnoliopsida; order Myrtales; family Lythraceae; genus Trapa; species Trapa incisa. The sequence continues at coordinate 8,650,743 of CM057775.1, read as the reverse complement.
AATACAAAGAACCAGTCGAGAGGAATTCACTGCATTAATAGGTGAGTGGGATTTTTATATCATACCCAGTTGGGATGATAAGCACCATGAAAATGAAAACCCTCTGCTAAGTGCTATTTTAAACATCACATCTAAGATGAGTGATGTGAAAATCACATGGAAAAACTACTTACATGTTGTAAGTAGATCATACCGATTGGTATAATGAAACTTCCTCAAAGGAAGTGAAAAACCCGTTCATCGGTTATGAGCGAAGATGTCCTCATACTCGGTTGGTATGATGGACAGTTGAAAAATATATTTTGTTAAAAGTGCTCTCCCCTGACTATGTGTCATTGCTTAAACAATTTGGGAGACCTTCTCGATGGGAGCTCAAATATCTCTATTAGAACAGAGGCCTCAGTTTTGGAACTTGGGGGCTAATATGCCCGATTTTGAAAATCTCGAACAGTGGACCCTAGGCTAGTTGGCACGAGCAGGAGCTCATAAACAAACATGATTAATATGCCATGAAAACATAAGTAAATGAGTTGTTTGGCCATGGTACCGAGACAGGACTAACATACTCGGTCAACTAGCAGCAGTGCGACATGACCGGTCTCTAGACTAGTCAAGACAAATAGTTGCAGGTTGAGTTGAGGGTTGGGGCCGTTGGACCAATGGCACCACAGATTATATGGCATCTTGTGAAAAATGTTGATTGTTCATGCACTATGTTTAGGGGACCTTCAAGATGACCAAGAGGGGTAGTGATGCATCTCAGGGCTCTGGACAACCTGGTGGATATAAGGGCAGTTTATCATACCAGAAGTCTTGTGAAGCTCAGAGTAGCTTCAAGCGCATGAGACCGGGGTGGGGACAGGATGAGGTCTCTATTCTCATATGGACACGGAGATCTGTTATGAGATTGAGGGTCAAATTTCGCGAACATCCACTCATTCTCAAGATATAAGTCAACATGCTTCTATCTAGGTAATTGGTAAAGTCGCTCCGATGCCACAAGTGGATTTAATGGACAGGCTGGCGTGCGATTGTGTGTTTTACCTTTATGATAAAGGATGTGTGTTGGGTGATAACACAGTGTGGTTAATAAGAAATGGTGATAAAAATTGGAATTTTAAATGAAAGGTTTTTAAAAGAGAATAAGAAGTCTGGCACACTCCAAATCAAACATTTTTCCTAAAAGTTAATTTTAAAAACCCATTCACTGAGTCGTTATACTCACCCCCACCATTATATCCCTTTCAAGTAACCCCGAAAAGCCTACCCCAAAGACCACCAGCTAATACACCTATAAGACAGGTATGATCAGTTTAAAATTTTATGCACTTTTGATTTATATTATTCCAAGAAAGGTGTGGGTTTAAAGGACACCTTACTCTTCACAATTTATAAACAAGAGGCAACCCTTAGTAAATCGGGAGAGTGGTAGGTTAATCATGGGAATCCGACCAAACAGGGTCAAGGCGTGACATTCCAATTAGCTCTAAAACATTATTTAGCCTATTAAGAAGACCACACAAAATCTCATTCACTTTTGGATCCTCCAACTTTTAGTTATTTGAGTTTTAGTCCCATCCTTTGGCCCCTGGCCAAACCATCTCCAAAAGTTCTCAAACTAAGGCACGAGGTCCCACTGGCCTCCTTCTCGGCCATCATAAACTCTATTCGACTAGGATCAGCCAAAAATGTGCTGATCAGACTTGATCTTGAACTTAAAATAGAACGAGTAGGAGTCGGGTAAATAGGAGGAACACACCGGAGACGACACCTCGGTCATAAAGGTTGGTGCAACTCGAAAGCTCTCTCCTTAAGGAGTATGTGGCAACTTGAACTGCGTTAATTGGTGTCTTAGTTACTTTGCAGTGCTCATTTTAGTCAGCTCTAACATTTCTCCCGCAAACTAAAATTTAGGGATTTAATTCTACCTCTACACTTACCCAAATCATGTGAGGCCAATGGCAATGGAAAGCTGGTGCCAAGAGGATTATGCCCTGTTTAGGGACTTTAACGACCTCAATGAACTCAATTGTTCTCATCATTCGAGGGTCGTCGAGGATGTGGAAATCCCCTTGGAAATAGATGCTATATTTCTAGTTGTTAGAGGTCTGAGATTTTGCGATCACATTGAAACTGATTGAGGGAGAGATGAGGGTCAAGAGAGGTTGCGATGGAAAGCTGATGTCCTCAACTTTACAAGGATACCAAGATCGTCTAATGTGGTGGTGGGATGGTGGTGCAAAGCTCTCTGAAGTTTGGATCTTCGGACACGAGATCTACTAAGATTATATAGAGAATACTTATCCAAAACTAACAAGGGGACATCCAAGCTTTATATGGATGCATTCTAGACTTGTGTGCCTATCTATCCATAGCTTTTGTGCATCATTCCATAGCAGGTAGCTCTATGAATGAATTAATTTCCTAAGCAGTTGGTTTTGGATTGTCGAATGGGGTTTATCGAGTTATTTCTGGGTTGGCAGGTCTGAGTTTGGGTGAAGAAGACGACACAAGTGTGCATGGTCACGCATGTGTGTGCCCCGCGCTCTGCACGTGCATGTGTCCAGTATGGCACACCGACCGGTTTGCACTATAGTGAGCTAGTTTGTGGTGCATTTCTCAGTCAATTCAATGGCTGCTTGGCCGTTTCACCCATTTTCCAATTGGTTCTTGGGAAAGTAAAATACCTGAAAATTCTACATTCAATTTATTATTGAATGGATCCAATAACCACCTCATTCCTATTTGTTTTGCCCCCTCTAAAAATTAGATGCTTTTTTTTACCTAAGTTTGCCCAAACCCGGTTCAAACTAGTTATTTCCCAGGTTTTCTCGATTCTTGATTTCAAATCCCATGACATTTCCTAAGGTCTCTCGTGCCTTGTTTCCTTCCTCTGGGACTCTCTATCAAACATTTATCCTAGCCCAGTTCGATTCAAATTCCCAGTTCGATTCAAATTCCCGGTTCGATCCCACTTCTTGATTCGATTTGGCCCGATTTTCAAGTTACGATTTCCTAGTGTTACAAGCTAGGTCATGGGTGAAGGGCCTAAACTCGTTGAAGCAAGTTTCATACTCGAAGATGGTGTTGGAGCCTTGTCAAAATCAGATAAATTCTTACTTTTTCTCATTAATTAAATGAGGGGCCAACTATTCTTCAGAGAATCTCCTTTCAAATTCCTCCCATACTAGTATGATGGTGATTAGGCTTCACACATTTTCCCACCAGCGTTTAGCACTTCCTTCCAAGAAGAATTCCACTATAATGACCACATCCTCTAGTGGTATTCTAATCAATTCCATTAATTTTTTTGCTACTCGAGAGCCAATCCATAGTAGTTCATGTATCCTTTCCCCTTTGAAGGATTCATACCCCAATTGACGAAGTATCTTCAAATATCTTAGAATGTCAAAGAGAGAAGTGGTCAGGATTAAACCTCCCATGTTTATGTTTAGCATCTCATGCTATCAGTTTGTATAGGTAGCTAAGCGTCATCGGTCCAATTAGACTCAATGTCAGAAATCTCACTCACCTGAAATCCGTGACTTGTTCATGCCGGGTAGATTTTCGAAAAGCCATGTCTTTGCTTACACACGTATGTAAGAGATTTTGTCCCTACATTATTTCAATCAATTGAGGTCTATCAAATATAAAGTTGCATTTAAAACCTTATATTTTCTTTTATTTACATATGCATCTCTAATTATACTTTATTTACAATTAAGTCCCAAAGGTTCCCAAATTTCTCTTTTAGGTCCTTAATTATTGTTTTCTTCCTTTTGGGTCCTTGAATTATCACTAATTACACTTAAAGCCTCATCATTTTGAAAATTACAATTTAGTCCCCAACTTTTCAAAAACTATATTTTAGTGCTCGAATTTTGATCTTCAATAAACCATGTTAAACTTCCTTAATTTCATCCTAACATGATATAATAATTTTGCCATGTTCCTACGATCATATTAAGCTTGGGTTCATCAATTTTGGCATAGAAATGACCATAAACGGTGTTTTGCCGAAAAATTATTATAGAGAGAGAAAGTTTCATTTTCTTATTGGTGAGAGTACAACAGTCGAAGTTCTTAGTGTGAGAAGCTAGCTCTCTCCAAGAGGATCCTTCTAAGATCAAATGGCACCTCAATTGATGACCTGATTGATAAAAATATGATTTAAAAATATTTCAATGAATTTGTTTTGTAAATCAAATATTCTGGCGAAGGGCAGCGATAAGAACTTACCACTAGAATCTAGGGAAAACGGGTTAAACTAAGGATGGTTAGAGAGGATTGGCTCGGCCTCAAGTGGTCTAAAGGTGGATCAAATTGAGCTCGAATCATTCAAGAATTGTTCGGTCTTCTGAGCAATGTTAGTGTATGGGCTCCTTGGCGCTTCTCTAGTAACCCTCGAGCTAAACGGAGTATGAAGGTGGATAGAGAGCTTACTCAGGTTTTTAGGGAACCCAGATTGGCAATCTGAGTTGAAGAAAATGGTCAATTTTGGAGCTCTGGTTTATAGGTGGTAAAAAAATGGAGTAGTGCGGGTTCTTTAAGCTTTTGAGGTGTGAGGAAGATTGGGGGGGGGGGGGGGGGGGGGGGGGGGGGGGGCTCTTTATACAGGAAGCTCGGGGACTCTAGGTCCTATCCATTACACCATCTGTTGGCCATTAATTCTCTAATTTATAGCCTTGTCGAAGCAATTCATTGCTCGTTGGAGTTATGGCTACCCTCTCTCTCCTTCCTCTTTCGTTCAAGCGTCTGAAGGTAGAAGACGATACTATGTGCATGCGTGCGAGCTACCATGTGGTGCATTGTGATTGGTTGGAATTATTGGCGTGGCATATAACTAGGTATCATGGTCATGCGTTGACCGTTTGACCTGACATGTGGCGACTTCTGATTAGACAATTAATCCAACATAATAATTGATTGAACCATTATGACTTTACCACATGATGTCTTCTCATTGGTTAATTTAAATAAAGTCAAATTTCCCATTTGATGCCCTATGGTATGCCATGTGTCCTCCTAGGATTGGCTGACAATTTCTCATGTGACATGGCACGTGTCGTTTACTGATTGGTCAATAGTTCTATGACATTCAAGTGGCTGCTGACATGGCATACTTGTCATATGTCATCCTCCGATTGGTCAATCCCATTTATGAGGAATTCTATCAATTGACCATTAACTATATACACATGTCATGCTTTAATTGGTCAGTAGAGTCGACATGGATTTTCAATAGTTGACCGTTTATGACAAACACGTGTCGTGCTTTGATTGGTCAGATTTTCTAAACGCCAACATGTCTGCTAACCGAGAGAGCTCGCCACACGTCATGCACTAATTGGTCGTGTGTATTGACTAGGCACTGACCTGGCATGTAGTTCGTTGACTCGACTTGACCATTGACCAGTTCAACTAGATTTGCTTCGGTGACTCAAAATAAAAAAATCAGTTAGTTTAGACCCGATTCGAGTAGTTTTCTAAAAATTAAAATTTTTCAAATTCATATAAATTCAGTTTTTACATGGTATAAACCTCAATTTACCAATTTGTCCTTTTGGGTCACCCTAAAAATAAATTTTTGAATCGGTTACTATTAGTTTGGAATAGTTTGATCTGGTTCAGTTTCGCTTCACTCTCATCTGGTTCGGTTCTCACTTCCATCTTCCAATTGGGTTAATTTACTTCGAAGTTTGTGATAATGTAAGTCTCAATTGATTCATTTTGGATCTCTTAATCTCTCTATTTAGTTTCAATTTAGTTTGACATTAGGTTTTGCTAAAAAAATTGTCTCTCTTATCTGGTTTCCTTTTTTTTTAATAGAGTTTATATGAAAAGTATGCACAAAATCTAATTATATGTTTGTTTATCACTTGCTAAACTTCCATGAAAAATATTTACTTTTTTGGGCACACTACTTATTTTATAAAAACAATTCATTGAATTTTGCCAATATTTTCATTATATTCATTTATTATGTTAGTACTATTTTAGTAGCAACTTCAACATTATTTTGGTACAATTTTAAAAGCTCGATAAATGAGGAAAAATACTTTTAAAAATTAGGCATAATATGTTTAATTTAAAAAAATAAAATCTAAAATATTTTTATCGTATTTTAGTAAGGACGTACTAACATTTAACGTCCTCTTTACACTCAATTTTCTTTAATCTCTTTCCTTTATAATTCTCGTTTAGAATAAATTTGAAATGAGAGAGAAAACTGATGTACAAGTACAATTTTGAGTATAATTATCGAAAAAAATTCTACAAATATATTTTTCTATTCGTTTGTTATTCCTAAGATATTATAATATTTGTAAATTTTTATATATTATTTATAATTGTGATTGTTCAAAATATTAACTAAAATTATGATATATTTTTTTTGTTTCAAGTATTATATTATCTCGATAGTATAATAGTAATAGTTCAATTATTGTAAAATAGGGAGTTAGTACGTGACACATGATTTTATTAATACTTGGGAGAATATACGAGGCGGTACGATTGTCATTTAAAAAGAGAAGTTGAATGGTACTACGACTAAAGGGACAAATACATATAAAAGTGAGATTTATTTGCCTAGCAAATTATTAACCCCAAGAGTATCGGTGTCAGTTATTTTGTTGTAGACAAGGAGATGATTGGGTAACAGTGTAAATAAATATCATGAATGAGAAGTAGTATATTCAGCTATTTAGTATCATAAACAAAATTTCTACCAACAAGCCAATTTAAGAGGAAAAGCTAACTTTTTGGGCATGTTGCCTTTATGGAAAACTATTTGAAGTTAAGATATTGAAACAAATGTTTCATAAGGTGAAGTTGTTAGAAATCACCAATGATTTTTATTGAAAACTATAAACATTTTAGAAATTACCTTCATATTATAGATTTTTGTAAGCTTACTGAATCTTTCTAACCCCACTTTTGGGAGAAAGTTGGAACGAAAATATATCTCAAATCAAACCCTAGCAAAGCAAGATACCGAAACTAGTTGGATTCTCGAGTTTATAAGTCTCAAAAAAACACTCTACAAATTTATTTTTTATTAATTTTTATTATTTCCTATATATTTATGAAAATTGTAAATATTTATCATATATTGTATTTTTTATGAAAATTTATAATGTATATTTTATATTTTGATACTTTTATTATATAGATAGTACGATAATTAGTTCCACCGTTTTCGTATTAGGAATGAAATAACGAATTATTTACGGTCTAAAATTAAAAGGGAAATTTTGTACAAGGGTGATAGATGATCCAACCACAATTCTACAATAAAAATTTATCAAAATAATAGAATATTAATATTACCATATTAATTTAAATTAGTAGTTTAAAAATTAAAATTTGGAATAAGTTGTTAAATGTACCACCATTATAGAAATTATATATATTCATTATAGATGATACTAATTTGAAATATTACGTTAATATTTGTTGGATATATAATATTTTAGAAATATTTTAAAGAATGAATAAATAGTTAAGATATCAAGTATAATATATTATACTATCTATAAAAAAACTTACTATATATCTAAAATTATTATTTTTTTATATATATTCTAAAGTATGAATGTATAGTTAGCATATGGAATGAACAACTTTATATAGAAATTATATACCAAACGTTATTTCTTATTTCTCTTTTCATTCATTATGTGTTATCTTGTTTTCAACAAATAAGTCCATATTTCATATGAAAATTTTAGAATATTTTTATATTTGGTATCCGTTACAATTAATATATTACTAGGGTTTAAATTATAAAATAATGTAAAAATCCTTTATATTAACCATTAATTAATTTTACGTAAAAAGCCTTTTAAAGGTTATACCATTTTTCATTGTGTTCACTCATTGTATTGAAGTTCCCGATAATTCAAGGTTTGATGTTACCCAAGTTGTGTGTTCCCACAACTCTTATGGTTCACCCAATTCACTTTAAGTGTGTGATTCATTCTAGGCCAGTCCCCACTCAGCACCTATGCCTAGAGGTTCCACGTAAATTCCACACATATCTACTTTTGAACAACGTAAATATGTAATGTTAATAAATATTTTTATATGATATAAATTGGTACTTACTATTCATACTATACTGAAATATAATGTGAATGCATGAATACTTTTTAGAGAGCATCCAAAATCCCTTCTTCCGATTTTGTTGAGTTGTTGCATGTGTCCTGACCACTACTAATCAGTGTAAGAATAATTTGTGAGAAAACGTAAATCGGCTCAGATTTCTCGGGCTTTCCATTTTCATGGACGATCATCCTCAGATTTCCTGCTAAATTTCCATGGCAGAAGCATTGCACCCGGTCAAAAGTCAAATCGGTCCTCGGCTTTAGAGAAGATCTTCCGCGTGTATGCAATGATCACCAATCCAGTTCCATCCCATCGTTCTGCTCTGCCTTTCTAGTCTTCCACCTTATGGTAAGCCCGTCTCCATCTCCAGCGACTTTTCTCTGACATCCCCCACGAGAACCGTCCCCTGTAAATAACAAAATTAGCCGACCCGCTGTCGAATCAATCCATCACGGAGCTTGCATGCGCATCCTCTGATCATTCATGATCCCCCTATGTTTTCCTGTCTCCTTCTGTCCCGGTGATTTAAGATGATTTCTGGGGAAGATGCTATCTGGGTTACACAGGGAGTCTGATCTCATTCCGCCATCTGTCTGGCCGGAGACCTTGGATGCCTCCACATTGCCTTGCATGAAACAAGAAGGCACGCAGCTTTCTCCCACCAACCAAATGAGCTCTGCTCCAATACCGATCGCTGAGGGCGACATTGATAAGAAGCCTCGCAAGAGGACTGACGAGGAAGATGAAGCGAACCAGCTCCTCCCCTCATTGCCGGATTCCCATTCCCTGACGTGGGACCCCGAGCCGGCGTTCGAGTCCAGCGAGAAGATTTCTGTCTTCGAAATGGAGGTCGTGGGGCCCATTGACCCCGACGTAGTCCCTCCCTTCTCGTGGAATAAGCTCTGGCTCTTCACTGGCCCGGGGTTCCTGATGAGCATCGCGTTCCTCGACCCTGGGAACCTGGAAGGCGACCTGCAGGCCGGGGCCATCGCCGGCTACTCGCTTCTGTGGCTCCTGATGTGGGCCACCCTGATGGGTCTGCTGTTACAAATGCTCTCAGCTAGGCTCGGAGTCGCCACCGGCCGCCATCTGGCAGAGCTCTGCAGAGAAGAGTACCCGAAATGGGCCCGCCTCGTGCTGTGGGCAATGGCCGAGGTGACCCTCATTGCGGCCGATATACAGGAGGTGATCGGAAGCGCGATCGGCATCTGGGTACTGAGCCATGGAGCTGTACCACTATGGGGTGGGGTTGTGATCACAGCTTCAGATTGGTGAGCTAGCTCTTGCTGCTTCTGTGAGGAAATTTCCTTGGACAAAATTTTTGCTCGGTATGCACTGAGTTCAGTGTTAACTATGTAGCAGGAAATGTCTCCTAAAATATAGTTAAATGCATGAAAGGTTACAAGTTTCAATACTAGATTTAGATATCTTTGTTCATTATTTTTGTAGCGTACATTTGTCTCAACAACTTCCACATTGGAATAGTGAGATTATAGCTTCAAAGGAAGTCATTTCTAGTGTTTTTTTTCTTGTATGACTTGAAAGTAAGAAGTCGTATTTGATGAATTAACCTCTTGGTAACTGTCATCCTTATTTCTTTCCCCTTTTTCTTTGTGAGGAGTTTCATGTTTTTATTCCTAGAGAGCTATGGAGTGAGAAAGTTAGAAGCTGTATTTGCAGTTCTTATCTCAACCATGGCCCTTACCTTTGCCGGTATGTTTGCTGCTACCAAGCCCAGCGGGACAGAGCTGTTAACTGGTAAAAAGCAGCTCAACTAAATTATTCCTCAATTCTTTGAATACCTTATCCATCTTAAAGGCTCATGGATGATATGGTGGATGAAAACGGTGCAGGTCTTCTTATCCCTCGACTAAGCTCAAACACCATCCGCCAGGCCGTGGGAGTTGTGGGCTGTGTCATCACCCCTCACAATGTATTCCTGCACTCAGCACTGGTACAGTCTAGAGAGGTTGATCATGGGAGCAAGGGCCGTGTCCAGGAAGCCTTGAACTACTACTCCATTGAGTCATCCATCGCACTCGTTGTCATGTTCACCATCAATCTCCTTGTGACCTCAGTATTTGCCAAGGGCTTCTATGGCTCCGAGGAAGCCCAGAGCATCGGCCTTGCAAATGCAGGACAGTATCTCCAGAAGAAGTATGATGGTGGGTACTTTCCAATACTCTATATCTGGGGCATTGGGCTGTTAGCAGCAGGTCAGAGTAGCACGATAACAGGCACTTATGCCGGGCAGTTCATAATGGGAGGATTTCTCAATCTCCCTATTAAGAAGTGGCTCAGGTCAACAATCTCTAGGAGTCTTGCTATCGTGCCAACAATAATTGTTGCAGTTGCATTCAACTCTTCCAACGCCTCCCTTGACATATTGAACGAGTGGCTTAACGTGCTACAGTGTATACAGATCCCTTTCGCGCTCATACCTCTTCTGACATTAGTATCCAAGGAACAGCTCATGGGGTCCTTCACTATCAGTCCTCTTCTTCAGGTAAGTTATTTCCATCAGTGGTCATTGAAACTCTCTCAGCGTTGATCTGAAAAGTCCTGGTGATCCTTTTAACTGAACTAAGTCTCGGAAAATGCAGAAGGTGGCATGGTCTGTGGCTGCACTGCTAATCACAATTAACGGGTATCTACTGCTAGATTTCTTCATCTCAGAAGTGCAGGGTGTGCTTGTTGGGCTTGTCGTGTGTACAGTGACAGCTGCCTATGTTTCATTCATTGTTTATCTCCTCCACTATGGTGGTGTCCTCCCTTCCTCATGGATAAGCTTGGTCTCGTCCAAGTTCTTGCGCTCTCATTACTGAGCCCACTTAGTGTTGCTCATGAATAGGGGAACGGAATCTTCATCATCTCTTTTACAATTTACTATTGCGTGTAATGTAGGAAGTAATTTTTAACAGCATTGATGATCTGTTGTTGCCCTATTAAAATATCTCCAAAACGTTAAAGTCATAACTCCCTTCTAGCCTTCTCTTCCTTCCTTTATCAATTGTATCACGAAAACCATGTTTTTAGCTATCATCAATTTTAATGGTACAAGGTTCACTTTTGTAACGAGTAGGTATCTAGACAAAGAACACACCTTCCCGAGCAAATCCCACAATCCTCGTGCCTTCCTTCACCGTACAAGCAAGCTATTAGTGTGGGACATGTACTCTCATGAAAAACTCTAATAAAATTTAATGAGTTCATATTAAACTAATTAGGTAGTTTATAATTATTAAATATTAAAAAATAAAATATTATATAGAATAAATTATATTACATTATTTATAAATATGTCTCTAACTAATTAATATTTAACACTACCCATCAAGCTTAATATTAGGTAAACTATTTGTCCACTAATATTTATATATATATAACTTCACGATATTTATATTAGTTTTCTCTTTAAAGAAAAATCCATTAATTTTCACAATTTGTCCATAACTTTACTAGTTCTTCTATAAAAAGACAAATCTTAATTAGTAAACTTTTTATCTAAATTATCTTACAAATAATTTGTATTATTGATCTATACGTTAATAATTATGTAATTAAATCTTATTTCTTACTTTGCCATTATACAATATTACCTCAAATAAACACACAATATACAAACGTAAATATTATATCATCAATATCACAAAAATCTTCCAATCTAGTGTGATGCCAAGCCTTAAATCAAAGTTTTTTTACCTGAACTCTTTTTTAAATATCTCAATATTCTAATGGTAACCTACCAATAACCTGTCATATAATCGTTCATATATCTGCTTATAATACTCACTGCATATGTGATATTAAGCCTTGTTTAACACAGATAGATCAATTGTCCCACAATCCTTTGATATCATTTTTTTATCTACCAAGTCACCTAACTGAGCACATAACTTATAATTCGGTTCTATTGGTGTCAAAGTTGTTCGATAACTTAACATCCATATCTTAGTGAGTAAATCTAGTGTATAGTTTCTATGAGAAACTATTATGCGTTTTCTAGACATTGCAATCTCAATACTGAGAAAGTACATGAGAGAACCCAATTTTTTTCACCTCAAATTCTTTCCTTAATTATTTTTTTCAGCTATAATATCTCAACAACATCATCCCCAATGATGATAATGTCATCTATATATATTAGGAAAATAACAACTCGACCATTAGAGTGTCGATAGAAAAATGGTCTTCATTACACTTTCGGTAACCCATTTTAACCACTATATATCAAAATTGGTCAAACCATGCTCTCAGTGATTGTTTGAGTCCATACAGAAATTTTTTCAACCTACATAACTTCCCCGTAGTTTTTATCGTACCAAATCCAAGTGAAATCTCCATATATACTTGCTCTTATAGGTCTCCAGGAAAAAAAGTATTATTTACATCAATTTGATGTAATGTCCACCCAAAGTTAGCAGCACATAAAATAAACATTCTGATAGTGCTCATCTTAGCTACTGGTGCAAAAGTCTTATCATAGTATATTCAATAAATTTGACTATAACCTTTTGCCACCAACATTGCTTTGTACCTCACAACTTCTATTTCGGTATTCTGTTTCATATTGAATACCCACTTACATCCTATAGTTTTTTTCTCATTTGTAAGTTGAGCAAGTTCCCACGTTTTATTCTTATCTTGTATGCATGTGGAACAAATGCATATGAGATATAATTAGATATATCTACTTTCTTTACTAATGACATTAGGTAAAAAATTTATTACCATATGATGATGTCGATGAACCATAAGAGGGTTGATGAATATCTGAGGCATCTAAAGGCATGTATTGTATTATAAATATTTATTCTTGTATAGAGTTAATATCTTTTGGTGATGTTGAGGAATTGAGAGAGGGTTTATGGATACCCGGGACATCTAGGGGCATGGATTGTGGTATAAGTATTTGTCCTTGTATCTCACCATCATCTGACCCATCTTTCTCCCCCTTAGCACAATCCTTCACCCTTCTGCTATATACCTTCAATTATAGAGGTACGGTTTAATAATTTAGTTTTATGTAAAAATGCATTATGAATAGTGAATTTCGACGAAGGGTGGTTGATGGGACTTACCAAGACAATTCAGGGTGGGACTCCTCTAGTAATGGTTATGTAAGGCTTGGTTTAGTCATGGTTGGTTCGTGGGTGACTCAAATTAAGCTTGACCGATTCTGGTCACGGGCTGCCAAGGTAGCAATGTTACTAAGCGAACTTGCTGGCGCTTCCTAGGGCATGTGCTATTAGGAAAGGGGATTCAAGTAAACCCCTCCAAGATTGAGGCAGTATCCAATTGGGAAGCACCCAAGAACCCCACGAAAGTGAGGAGCTTTTTGGAATTGGTTGGACACTATTGGTCATTTGTTGAAGGTTTCTCCATAATCGCAACCCTGATGACGCAACTGACATGAAAAGCTGTCAAGTACAAGTGGAGCCCAAAATGTAAAACAACATTCCAGGAGCTAAAGAAGTGACTCACGATGGCCCTGATACTGGCTCTCCCGGATATGAACGAGGGAGAATACACCATGTACAATGACACATTAGGACAAGGGCTAGGATGTATACTGAGTACCTCTGCTTTTCATCACCACCCTTCTTGACCCTCAACTCTTTCTCTACACGTGCCGACGAGATAAACATGAGACTTAGTGGATATACCTATAGGATGTAAATTTATAGGAGTTAAGTGGATCTATATAATCAAGTATGATGAAAAATGGAAGTTTAAATAAGCATAAATCTAGAGTGGTGGTAAAAGGATATACTAAAAAATATGAAATAAATTACGATTAGTTACTTGAACTGGTTGCTCAGTGGGATACCATTAGGACAAAGCTAGCTTTGGTTGCACATAAGGGGTGGTATGTGTATTGGTTAGACGTCAAAAGTACATTTTTGTATGGTGAATTGAATGAAGATGTGTACATTGAATAACTCGAATGATATATTGTTAAAAGAAAAGAAACAAATGTTTAGAAGTTGAAAAAAAGCTTTATATGAATTAAAATAGGTTCACTCGACCTGGTATAGCACAATAGAGAGCTATTTTGTTAAAGAAGGTTTTGTGAAATGTTTTAGGTGAATATACATTATTTGTGAAATTAGAAAAAGTAGGTAAAATACTTATAGTATGCATATATGTCGATGATTTGATTTACACTAAAAATCATGAAAGTATGTTGCATGATTTTTAAAGATCAATGAAACAAGAATTTCAAATGACTTATTTAGGATAAATGAAATACTTTCTTGGAGTAGCAATTGATGGTATTTTTATTAGACAGTTCAAATATGCAAATGAAAATTTGAAGAGATTAGGTATGTGTGACTGTAAAGTAACAGATAATTCTATGATACGTGAAGCTAAATTGACTAAAAATGAAAAAGGAAAATTAGTTTATGATACATTGTATAAAAAAATGGTAGGTTCCTTATTGTATTTCACTGTTACTCCATCGAATATCATGTTTTCAGTATGTTTAGTAAGTCGATTTATGAGTAAACCCACATAAAAACATTTTCAAGTTATAAAAATGATATTTAGATATATAAAGGGAACTGCTAAATTGATATTTTTTTTATAAAAGAGGAATTTAATGTGAATTAGTAGGATATACTAACTCTGACTATGCACGAGATTTAGATGATCGAAGAAGTATTTTGGGTTATGCATTCTTACTAGGGAACAAAGTGATTTCACGGTCATCTAAGAAGTAGTCAATGATATCATTATTCATGATTGAAGCAAAGTTTATAGTAGCTGCATATAGTTTGTACTAGGCTCTATCGCTTAGAATGATTTTAACCATGATATCTCTACCACCTATAGGAGATACTATCATTTTGTGACAATAATTTTACTATAAAACTCTCTAAAAATTCTATTATCCACGGACACAACAAACATATAGATGGTAGATTTTATTTTCTAAGATATCTATCAAAAGATGGGATAATAAAATTATAATATTATCCTATACAACTTTAAATTGCCGATATACTAACCAAACCTCCAAGCATAGAAAATTTTGTGAAACTTAAATTAAAATTATAAATAAGATGTCTTGAGATTTCGAATGAAATAAAAAAATTTAAAATTTAATCAATTTAAGGGGGAATGTTGAAAACTCTAACAAAATTTAATGAGTTCATATTAAACTAATGGGGTGGCTTATAATCAACAAACTAAAACAGTTATATAATGAAGAAACATATTAAATAATCTTTAAATCCTATGGTGTATAATGATTGAGTAATTGTAACAATTGTAAATTTATCATATATAAAGTATAACACTGAGATTTCCCAAGCTGTAGAATTGGACACTAATGGACCAAGAATCAAAGATGAACTGATGATAGGAATATAAACTATAAATTGGGATCAAATCGAATCGAAAACGAATGTCATTTCCCAAAAAAGAAGTCGAGATTTTCAAGAAGTCAATTTGGGTGAATTGACATAAAAAAGGGGTATTATTTAAATTACTAAGAGAACCTGAAGGGGAAAAGTGTAAATTTGGAAAGGATGAGAATGAGGGTCACCAAGTCAAGTTGGATCTAATCCGACTTTCATCACCCAACCCAACTCACATATACTAGACTCGACTCGCACCCCTCTATCCACTCTCGTACGGTTTCTATAGATGAAAACTTTAGAATATCCATCAAATTAACATAATTTTCACCCAATTACATGCAATCAAACTTGAGAATGCATTAAAAACTCACTAAGCGGCCTCCACATGAAGTTAATTTTATTTTCATTTCCCCATTAGATTGAATTTCATACCCAAAGTCTAAAAACCCGAGTGCGGAAACTCTCCTAACACCTGAGGCTTTCGAGTAGTAATTCTCCCTCATTTGACCACCAAATTTGGGCATTTTGGTGTTAAAATATTGCTAAGAGACTCCTCTTGAAGTATGTGATCAGGTACCAACTAGAAAGTGGTAAAAAAAATGCCACACGAGGGTTGTTTTAGCCATATATGTTGTAGGATAATAGAACTACGTAGTGTCGCTGCCCTTTTGGGACCAAATTCGACTACCTCTCCGATTAAAACCAGTGCCAAAAGAACCCTTTGTCTCTCCTCGACCTTCCACTATCCTTGGTCAACCTCCCATAAGGGTTGTTTCGGTCGCCACGACTCAATTTGTTATGGTGGTCTATTCTGGAATGCCACGACTCAATAAGTTACCGAAATTTGGCTAATTTCAGTAACTTATTGGTCGACCAATGCTAGAGAATGAATTTCCTCTCCATTGGCTTCAAAAAGCATACCCTCTGGTCATTGGTGGTGCCCTCTCTAGTGAGTATTTCTGACATGACCTATGTTTGTCCAATTTCCGTCATTTTCGTTCATTTTTGGGAAATGGCCAAATTTGGCCAAATGTAGTCGGGGTTAGATTCCCACGAACCCATAAGAGTTAAACAAAGGTATTTAAGGTGGAGTTATGAAATTTGAAGTTGATTGAAAATGTTTTCAAAATTTGTGTACCAATATTTAAGCTTTTAAAAGTTTGGGGACTAGTTTTCAAATAAGGTGAAAGTTCTGAAATGGTCCCTAAGGGAAGTGTAAGAGGCTAGTAAGTGATTTTGGGGTAAATGAAGATGTCAAAAATGGTTTTTGGGAGTGGAAGGGCAAAAAGAACATTTTTTTGGAAAAATGCGGGGTAAAATGGTGATTTTGCTTAAAGAAGGGCAAAATGGTTAGATTTGAAAAGTTGTGAGCAAAATTAATAAGTTTAAGAAGGTTAGTGACTAAATTACAAATAAGGTAAAGTTTAGGGGTAAAATGGTAATTAGAAGAAAGATTTGGGCCAAAATATAATTTTCAAAACTTGAGAACCCAAATGGGACTAAGGGGTAGAATGAGGGCTAAATGGATAAGTTTTAAAAGTTAGAACCCTAAATGGGAGAAGTTGAAAGAAATAATATTATTTTACTAATTTATGAAAGTTAAAGGGGCCAAAGGGTAATTTTAAAAAATTGGAGTCAAATTGTAAAAGTATAAAAGTTTGGGGGCAATAGAGTAAATGGAGAAAAAGTGGGGGAAACCTTAGGAATTATGAAAATATGAAAAGTGTCGCATGGTCAGATTTCATTAACAAATATGAGTGAGACCGAGTTACGAATAAATAATTAGAAATTTAGAATTTTGAAAATAATACGAATGTAACCATATTATAATAATACACTTTGTGTAGAGGAACGAGATCACACAATTCACGAGAATCGCACTTCCCGAGATAATTGAAGAGAAAACCACGTCAAATGAGTAAGAGTTATAAGGTGAGAGGGTTTTTCAACAACAAGTTTGATTGGACCTGTCACGCCCAACCTGGTTTGGTTGGATCCCCGTGAACAACTCGCCGCTCTCTCGGTTCAAGAGGAGTTTCCTCTGACTTTAACTCGAGATGAGCTAGGCGTAATTTCGACCTTGTTCCCTAGAAAGACATATTTTCAATAAAATGCAAGCTTTAAGGAAAATTAAGCATACCTAATAGAGGGTAAGATTCGGTGTTATTCCTAGTTACTTTCTTTTTTCCTGAAAAAGGGATAGAAAAGAGAGGTGAGTTTCTACAATTCAGTGAATAGATTTTCAAAAGTCTACTTTTAACTTTTGGGAAAATATTTGTATTAGAGTGTGCCAAAATCCTTTCTTTCAAAAATCCCTTTGTAAAAAAAATCTTAGGGTTTTCCACCATTTCCTTTTTTTATCATGGTGTGTCATCACCCAACACACATCCTTCATCAGGAAGGTCAAAACACATTCGTAGGCCAACACGACTATTGAACCCACTTATGGCTTTGGAGAGACTTTATCGGCCACTTAGATAGAAGTATGTCCACTTCTACCCTGAGAATGAGTAGATGTACGTGACATCCGACCCTCAATCCCGAATTCAATTCTCTGTATCTGTATGAGGACAGAGACCTCATCACATCCCCACCCCGGTCTCATGTGCTTAGTGCTACTCCAAATTTTGCACGCTCACCTAGTACAACGAACTGCCCTTATACTCACCGAGTCGTCCAGGGCCCTTAGCATGCACCACTATCCCTCATGGGTGTCTTGATGATCCTGTAATCATAGTGCATGCACAAACAATATTTCCTTATCATGCCATATAATCTGTTGACATTAGTAAGCCCACTCACCCGTTAATGTAGTGAATTCCACTCAACCAGTTCTTTATATTCACGCGAGCTTGTCCTTGTTGGCGTTCCTGGTACTTTGTGTCCCTACACAATATGAACATCTCGGTTCAATATCCCTCAACCTAATAGCCTTCATTCATCCTAAATGAATGAGAAAACTACAATTTCTATTTATTTGTAATTAGTTCCCTAAAGTTATTTTTCTTTAACTTTAAGTCCCTAATGCCAGTTTTTCCTGAAATTGAGTCCCGAAACTTTTAAAATTTATCTTAGGACCTCAATTTATTAAAATTCACAAAAAGGGGTTTAATTTCCTAAATTTCTAATTTGGTCCCCCAACTTTTCCAAAATTACCATTTTGCCCTTCCTTTACTAAAATGGTAAGTTTCACCCCAAAAATTCTAAAATTCCTCAATTGGCCCTCTAAAATTCTTATCATGTCCAATTGACCCTCAATTTTATAAAATTGCATCTTGATCCTTCAAATTTTCAAAAATCCCCAAAATTTTCCCAATTTTCCCCTAATTTCAACTTCCTAACACAACTAAATTTAATTTCATCAAATTGATCAATTAAACACTTCTAATTGTTGAAATTGAAGTTGAAATTGAGTTCCTACATCTTAATATGATTCAATAGCACTTTGAATCCAATGGCCCTGACTCTCAACTCAACCTATAGCTATTTGTCTTGACTGGTCCGAAGACTTGTCATGTCACGCTACTACTAGTTGACTGAATATGTTAGTCCTGTCTTGGTACCATGGCCAAATAATTCTTTTATTAAAGTTTTGGGGTACATATCTCATGTTTATTTACGAACTCCTTCTCGTGCCCATTGGCCTATGGCCCACTTGTTCGAGATTTTCAAAACTGAGGCCCCCAGCCTATAAGAGCTATTTGAGCTCCCATCAAGAAGGTCTCCCAAATCGTTTAAGCATTGGCACACAGTCAGGGGAGAGAACTTCCAACAAAATAATAACCCCCAAGTTCCAAAACTGAGGCCCTCGGCCTATAAGAGCTATTTGAGCTCCCATCAAGAAGGTCTCCCAAATTGTTTAAGCATTGGCACACAGTCAGGGGAGAGAACTTCCAACAAAATATATTTTCAACTGTCCATTATACCAACCAGGTATAAGGACATCTCCGCTCATAATTGATGAACGGGTTTTCAACTTCTTCAAGGAAGTTTCATCATACCAACTGGGTATGATCTACTTACAACCTGTAAATAATTTTTCCGCATGAGTTTCACATCACTCCTCTAAGTTGTGATATTTAATATACCATTTGCTAGTGGGTTTTCATTTTGAGGTACTTATCATCCCCAACCAGGTATGATATAAAATCCCACTCACCCATCAATGTAGTGAATTCCACTAGACCGGTCCCTTATTTTCACGCGAGCTTGTCCTTGCTAGCGTTTTCGGTGCTTCGTGTTCCTACACGATATGAACATCTCGGTTTATTATCTATCGGCCTAATAGCCTTCATTCATTCCAAATGAATGAGAAAAACTAAACCTTCATTTATTTGTAATTAGGTCCCTAAAGTTATTTTTCTTTAACTTTAAGTCCCTAATGTCAGTTTTTCCTCCTATTGAGTCCTAAAACTTTTAAAATTTCCCTTGAGTCCTTAATTTAATCAATTTCACAAAAAAGGGTTTAATTTCCCAAATTTCCAATTTGGTCCCTAAACTTTTTCTGAAATTACCATTTTGCCCTTTCTTTACAAAAATGGTAAATTTTACCCTAGAAATTCTAAAATTCCTCAATTGGCCCTCTAACATTTTTATAATGCCCAATTGACCCTCAATTTTAGAAAATTGCATTTTGGTCCTTCGAATTTTTAAAATTCCCCAAAATTTCCCCCAATTCCAATTCCTTAACACAGCCGAATTTAATTTTATCAAATTGATCGATCAAACATTTCCAGTTGTTGAAATTGAGTTTCTATATGTTTATACGATTCTTTAGCAATTTGAATCACAAGTTCTAATGCTAGAACGAGCTCAAATGGAGCTTCGTCGAAAAATGAACTGTAGAGAGAGAAAGCTTTGATTACTCACCGGTGAGGGCACGGCGGTCTGAGCTTTCTATTCGGCAGGAAGCTCTCCTCCTGAAATTGTAGAGGGGAGCCGAATTGGCTTACCTTTCGGTCCTAACTCGGCTGTGGGAGGGCTGAGGAAGTGTTGGGAGGGCTTGGTTTTGCTTGAGGAGGGATTGGTTTGGCCTGCTTCACTATTCAATCATGCCAGCGCTTCTCCGGCGACTTTCGAAATGAACGGATGTTACCACCATGAAGCTAACTTCTCTCCAGTTCTAATGAACCCGCCTCGCCTTCCTTGGCTTAGAAATGACCCTATATCGGAGCTCTGTTCGAGATTCACCAGAAAACTAAGCAACTGAGAGAGAGTGAGTTTTTCAGGTGTGCAGATGATGAATGGAGAGAGGCTCTTTATATAGGGAGCTCGGGGACTCGTTGGCCAACCGTTTGGCACCTTTATGACAGATATTTATGGCCTGAAACGTATCGAACGAAAATATTTCCTCTCCGTTGGTGCTGCTTTGATTTTTTTGGTGAGTGAACAGTGTTGTCATCTAAAGGAAGAAGACGACACTGTTCCAAACCGGACCGGAACGGTCGGTACCGGGTTCAAAGCTTAAACCGACCGGTTCACACCTCATTTGACCGAATTTTTCAAATCTAAAATTTTTTAAATTCATCTAAATTCATTTTCTATCCAATTGTAGCTTCAAATCTCGAATTTGAATTATTTAAGCCACATAGAAAAATGAATTTGCCATCCCACGGCCAATTCGAGCTCTCCTCAGGCCAAATCAAGCCCTCTCAACACTTCATCAACCCTCCCACGGCCGAATTAGAACCAAAAGGTAAGCCAATTCGGCTCCCCTCTACAATATCTAATCGATGTTAGAGAGAGAGTCGACCAAATTTCAATGACAAAATTCTAATTCAATTCGACATCAATTGATGTCATTCTTGATCCTAGGAGAAACATCAGGAGGAGCGCTACCTGCCCGAATAGAAAGCTCGGACCGTCGTGCCCTCACCGATGAGTAATCGAAGCTTTCTTTCTCTACAGTTCATTTTCCAATGAAGCTCTGTTTGAGCTCGTTCTGGAGTTAAAACTTGCGATTCAAATTGCTAAAGAATTGTATGAACATGTAGAAACTCAATTTCAACTTCAATTTCAACAATTGGAAATGTTTGACTGGTCAATTTCATACAATCAAATTCGGCTATGTTAAAAAGTTGGAATTGGGGGAAAAATTGGGGAAATTTGGGGAATTTTGAAAATTCGGAGGACCAAAATGCAATTTTCTAAAATTGAGGGTCAATTGGGCATTATAAAAATGTTAGAGGGTCAATTGAGGAATTTTAGAATTTTTGGGGTAAAATTTATCATTTTTGTAAAGAAAGGGCAAAATGGTAATTTTGGAAAAATTTTGGGGACCAAATTGGAAATTTGGAAAATTAAACCCCTTTTGTGAAAATGAATAAATAGAGATCCCAAGGAGAATTTTAAAAGTTTTGGGACTCATTTGGAGGAAAAACCGGCATTACGTACTTAAAGTTAAAGAAAAATAACTTTAGGGACCTAATTGTAAATAAATGAAAGTTTGGAGATGTCCTTATACCCGGTTGATGATGATAAGTACCTCGAAATGAAAACCCACTATTAAGTGATATTTTTAGCCAATTCGGCTCCCCTCTACAATTTTCGGCCGGTGCTAGAGAGAGAACCAGTAGAACTTCAATGATGAAATTCTAACTCAATTCAGCATCAATTGATGCGATTCTTGATTCTAAGATGAACCTCAAGATGAGAGCTATCTGTCCAAATCAAAACCTCAGAGATCATGCCCTCACCGGTGAGAAATCGAAACTTTCTTTCTCTGTAGTCTATATTCCGGCGAAGCTCTTTTTGAGCTCGTTCCAGTGTTAAAATCTGCAATTCAAAGTTTCTTAGAATCGTATGAACATGTATGAACTCAATTTCAACTCCAATTTCAATAATTAAAGGTGTTTGATCGGTTAATTTGATGAAATCAAATTCGACAGTGTTAAAAAGTTGGAATTGGGGGAAAATTTGGGGATTTTTGAAATTCAAAGGACCAAAATGCAATTTTATGAAATTGAGGGTTAATTGGGCATGAAATTAATGTTGGAGGACCTATTGAGGAATTTTGTAAATTTTGGGGCAAAACTTATGATTTTTGCAAAAGGAAGGCAAAATGGTGGTTTTGGAAAAGTTGGGGGACCAAATTAGAAATTTGGGAAATTAAACCCCTTTTTGTGAAATGGAATAAATTGAGGTCCTATGATAAATTTTAGAAGTTTCGGGACTCAATTTGAGGAGAAACCCGCATTTTAGACTTAAAGTTAAAGAGAAATAACTTTAGGGTCCTAATTACAAATAAATGAAAGTTTGACTTTATCATTCATTTGGAATGAATGAAGGCGATTAGGCCGAAGGATAATGAACCGAGATGTTCATATCATGTAGGAACACGAAGTACTAGGAACGCTAGCAAGGACAAGCTCGTGTGAATACCAAGAACTGGTCTAATGGAATTCACGATATTAACGGGCGAGTGGGTTTACTAACATCATACCCGGTTGGGATGATGAGCATAACTTAAAGATAAAAACTACTTACTGGTTGTGAGTGGAAATTTTTTATCATACCCGGTAGGGGATGATAAGTACCTTGGTATAAAAACCCACTATTTAGTGGTATTTTAATTATCACCACTTAGAGAAAGTGATGTGAAAATTATGCGAAAAAAAACTACTTACCGGTTGTAAGTAGATCATACCCGGTTGGTATGATGAGACTTACTCGAAGGAAGTTAAAAACCCATTCATCAGTTATAAATGGAGATGTACTTATACCTGTTGGTATAATGGACAGCGAAAACCTATTTTGTTGGAAGTGTTCTCCCCTAACTGTGTGCCAATGCTTAAACTATTTGGGAGACCTTTTTGACGGGATCTCGAATAGCTCTTATAGGCCAAGGGCCTCAGTTTTGGAACTTGAGGCCTAGAATGCTCAGTTTTTGAAAATATCGTATAGTGGACCCAAGGCCAATTAGCATGAGCAGCAACTCATAAATGAACATGATATATGTGTCATAAAACTTAATAAGTGAATTCTTTGGCCATTGTACCAAGATAGGACCAACATGCTCGGTCAACTAGCCGCAGTGCGACATGACAGGTCGACGAACCAATCATGACAAACAACTGCAGGTTGAGTTGAGAGTTGGAGCCATTTGACCAGTGGCACCAGATATTACATGGCTTGATAAGAAAACATTGTTTGTGCATGCACTTAGTACGGGATCATCAAGATGCCTATGAGGGGTAGTGATGTGTCCTAAGGGCCCTGGACGACCCGATGAGTATAAGGGCAGATCGTCGTTCCAGGTGTCTGTGCGAAATTTGGAGTAGCACCAAGCACATGAGATCGAGGTGGGGACGGGATGAGGTCTCTGTCCTCATATGGACACGAAGAAGCGATTTCGGGATTGAGGGTCGAATGTCACGTACATCCACTTATTACTAGGGTAGAAGTGGTCGTGCTTCTATACAGGTGGCCACTAGTGGGTTCAGTAGTCATACTGACTTGCGAATGTGTGTAACCTTCATGATGAAGGATGTGTGTTGGGTGATGACACACCGTGGTAACTAAGAAATGGTGAAAAAACCCGAATTTTTAAATGAAGTGATTTTTGAAAAGAAAGGAGTCTTACACACTCCATATAAATATTTTTCTTAAAAGTTAAAAGTAGACTTTTGAAAACCATTCACTGAGTAGTCGTCCTCACCCCCTCCCTTATATCCCTTTCAGGAAATCCCAGAAAGCCTACCCTTAAAGACCATCAACTAAGATGCCTATAAGACAGGTATGTAATGTTTAAAATTTCATGCAGTTTGATTATGCTATTCCAGGAAATTGTGCAGGTTTAAAGGACACATTACTCTTTACGGTTTATAATAAGGGGAAACCCTTTAATTAACCGGGAGAGTGGCGGGTTGATCACGGGGATCCGACCAAAATCAGGTCAGGGCATGACAACTAGAGTGGTATTAGAGCCCGTTTCCTTGAATACATAATCAAGACTAGAAAATATAGTAACTAATAGGATTTATCCTAATATTTACAGATGGCTCCCAGGAGAGGAACCAAGAAAACTTGGAATGGCTCTACTCAACACCATACCTTTGTAGGAAGACAACCCTAGAAGCGTCCCAAATGCCTGAGACCTGGCAGAAATGTCGAAAGACCAAATGGGGAAGTAGCTTGGAGAATGGTGCTAGGACCTACTGATAGCACAACCCTAAGTATAAAGGAGTATGCTCATAAAGAATCCCATAGCTCCCTAGTAAATTTGTGACCATTCTTTGTGATAGGGCTGAGAGCCCAACCATTTGTATTCACATGTTAATAAAATATTCAAATTCTCCAAAACTCTATCTTCTGAGGATGTGATCTTACTAGGAAGATCGCCTAAGGAAAATAAAATAAACCCACACTATCCTGGAAACTAAGGAAAAGTCACATTCCAGTGATGGAAGATGAATCAGGAAACCTAGGAGGACTCTTACCATGACCCTTAGCAAAGGTGATTCAATAAGAAAACTGCCAACATGATTAGACTCACGAATGGTAAAGCACCAAACCACTAGTAACCCTGGAAAAGCCTCGCTCGAAGGAAAGGAGAAACCACAACAATCCCTATAAAGGAATAATGATGGGACATTACCTGAAGAGATGCCCAACCCTACTAAAAGACTAGTACCAAGATAAACTATTAAAGGTGTAAGGAGAGAAGGGGTGTTCCACACCACATAGATTTAGGGCAATACCTCCTCAAAGGTCACGCAAGATATGAAGGACTGGAGACGAAACCATAGAGCAATATACGTAAACGGTTCAATAAGAGGTCAAGAAATGATGAGGTGAATGCAAAATTTCAACTTCTTCTTAAGGAGGTCAAACAGAGAAGGATACCTCAAGAATAGGGATAAGATATATGGGAAGTTCATAAGGGACAGACACAGAAAAATGTCCCCCGGAACTCTAGGGAATGACACAATGAGAGTGAAGAAGAGAAGGAATACGCTGTGAAAGGAAACTCTGGAGGGATGCATACAACTAATTACCTTGAAGGAATCATTGGTTGATAGATGGACATAATGTTGAGTGCAAGGAACCAATCCTTCATTATAAACTACTTGAAGGAAGGATGTATCGGAGGCTAAGACTGACATGCTTTGGAAAAGTGATAGAATTTTGGTACAACTTCCTTTGAAAAATATAGAGAAGTCAAAATTCAGAGAAACATAATAGAAGTAAGCAAACCATGATAACGAGATGGTTAAAGAGAATGAGTG
Source organism: Trapa incisa (assembly GCA_030064435.1). Lineage (NCBI taxonomy): Eukaryota > Viridiplantae > Streptophyta > Magnoliopsida > Myrtales > Lythraceae > Trapa > Trapa incisa. Next base: position 8,625,041 of record CM057775.1, on the reverse strand, counting down.
ACACCCTAAGGAGGACCGGGAAGTAGTAAGGAATACACCCTAAAAGGAAAAAAGGGGTGGCACTGGAAGGATCATTAAGGACAAGGAGATTAGAGAGACAACTGCCTCAAGAAAACTAAATAAGGAGAAATGTAGGGGCGAGATAGGTAATGAACTACTCTTGTGAGGGTCATAGAGTAAACTCTAGCAAAGAAGGAAGAGGTAGAAAGGACTACACCCTAAAAAGGTCAGTGAGATGAACGTTAAGGATTGGAGGACTTGAGAGCAGCTGCCCTAAGAAACTTAGACCAAACAAATGGTGGAGGCGAAGCAGTTAACGAACAAATACTCGGGAAAGCCATAATTTGAGTTCCAACAAAGAATCGAGAGGCGGAAAAGCCAAATACTCGGGAAAGGAAGGATAAAAGAAATCCTTAAAAGGACCAAAGGCCAATTAATGACTAAACTCAAGCCAAGAAAGGAATAGGCAAGCCTCTCACACAATGGTCAATAAATCTTGAAAAAAGGAAGATTTGTACACTCCCTAAAGAAATAGACAAGTACTGGGTACGAATAAGTACGTAGATAGAGTATAAAAGATGTGCCTACAAGATTCGAGGACTAAAGGTAAATAGGAGGAGATGACATCAAGGGATGTCATTTAAGGGTAGAAATCCCCTAGAGCAAATGTAAGAAAAGAACGTCAGGGGAAAGGCAAAGAATCCTACCAAGGAAGGAAGCCTCGGAAAGACATGCGTATCCCAATTAAGAGGAAATGGAACCAACCCTTTATTAGGAAATGTTTTCAAGGAAGGAAGCATTGTAATGGCCTAGTGTGACCTTTTTGGAGAGAATAGGAGAACCATGTAGAAAGAGGAAAACTAGTAACTACGGACAGCCAAAGTGAATGAACAAAACCCTAAGAAAGGATGAGATGTAGTCTCTATGATGGATCATAGGATGGGCATGAATACAGCTGCCCAAACGATAGGACTAGAAAAATAAAGAGAAAGAGATAGTTAAACCATGGATTTAAACCACAACAAAGAAGGGAGAAGTGAAAAGGCCAAAACATTGGGAAAGAAGAACGGAAGAAAATCCTTAAAGCAATCGATGGCCAAAACCGGGTTTATAGTCTTAAGACAGTTAAGTGAGTCTCAGAAGAGCGAATAAGAGAATTTGAAACAAGGAGGATGTGAGCCCTCCTTAAACGGAAATAATCTAATGGGTTAGCACCAAAAGATGCTATGACAAATAAGAATGAGTGGACAACTCATACTAAGGTAATAAAGGAAAGAATGTTTGAGAAACATTGTGTAGGTAAGTCCCCCAAATAAATGTGGCTAAGAAGGAATAACCACAATTGGTAAGACGGGTCAGAGTCCACACACGCATATGAAGTATAAAGAGTGGACGATTGAGCATAGTGTGGAGTACACAAAATAAGACCGGTTGTCGGAATCTACTCAAATAAGGAATAAGGGATGGAACAAAAAAAATTTAAGACAATGGAGGACTGAAAGTGGGAAAATGCCCCAATATAGAAAGGGTGTGAGGAGATGAAGAAAGGAAACCTTGAAGAAATGGTAAGAAGGTGGAACATGTAACTCCTAAGGTGAAAGTCTCTACTTGAAGGAAATAGTAGAGAATGAAACCATAAAAAGGGAAACTCCCCAAACCAAGCAAATTGACATGTAGACCGAAAGGAATCAACTCGGTATAAAGAATTGTGAAATGATTACGAACAAGTAAGAGTGGATTAAGGCCAAAGTAAAATCCTTGAGTAAAGGATGTCATCGGGACAAGGATGGACCTAAGAAAGGATGAATCCCAGCTTGTTGGTATAGTATTAGGGAAAACCCAATCAATTGGAATCGAAAAGACCCAATAAAGAAGTTGGGGAAAGATGAGTAGGTAAGAGGAATCCATGCGGTTATGTGAGACATAACTTCAAAGGCATGATGGAGGAGATGATAATGGTAAAAAAAAAAAAGATAGATGAGGAATGCTATCAAAAGAAAAGAGGGATGAAGTTATACGATCCCTGAAAGGTCTAAAAGCTAAGAGAGACACTCCAGGAGATGTTCTAGAAATCAAATTGATAGAGACAAGTCATAGAAAATGCCATGCTGCAAGGGCATGTAAGCCCAATAACCCCGAGAAGAATATGACTCAAAGTAATGAAGAGTCGGCTAATAAGCATGACGAGGTCAAATATAATAATTTGGACTGAAGTTGTAATGAGCAACAAATGAAGAAAGAGTCAAAATAGGGTGAAAAGTGATAATAAAATATAACCATGTAAATAAGTATGTGACGCTCGAAAGAACATCGAGCTATAGGTTTCAATGACCAAAGGGTTCACTAGACATAAGAATGGTTAGGTATCTTGGAATTCCCAATGAACCTTCAAGGGAAGAATGTGATCTAAGCAAAGAAAAATATGAATCTAATAATATACCCTGAAATAAGGTATGTCTAATTATGATAGACTCCATGGAGGGAGTAAATAATATAAAGGAAAGGAATTCCTTAAGTGAAGGTTGTAAAAAGGGCAAATTGGAAGGACAAGAAAAGGGTTGCATGTTAAGCAAACACCAAAGGGGCATCAAATGAAATGATTCATCATACAAGGCTGATAATTAAAGTTTTGGGGACAAAACTCCTAAAAGGAGGGGAGAGTTGTAAACCCCACCCTTTTGCGCTAAGGAAAACTGGGAAAAGAACCGGGTCAAACCAAGTGAGAAAACTGAATCGGTTCACAAACCTGATCAAATGTGAATGGGAAATTTAGGAATTTACAACTCCCAGGTGATCCAAAGGGTTCATAATACTAGGGAAAAGAACCTTAGGATGATTTGGAAGAGAAAAATTAGATCGGTTTGGATGAACCGAGTCCAAGAGGATTGAACTGGTTTATGAACTAAGTCGGTTCATGAACTCGAACCAATAGAGATCAAGCAAAACAAAGGATTTCAACTCCATTGTATTCCAAAGAAATTCATAAACCTTGGGAAGGAACCTTAGAACAAAGTGGGAGAGAAAAACCAGTCCGGTTCAGGTGAACCGGTCCCGAATTGGATTGAACCGGTTTAAGGACCAAGTCGGTTTATTAACCGGAATCGATAAAGAGATGGTAAACCGAGAATTTTATGTACCCTAAGTGACACAAGAAGTCACAAAAGACATGGAAATAGACTTGTGAAGGAATTGGGGATGAAAACCAAACTGGTTGAGGTGAACCGGATTCGAATCGGTTCGGACCGGTTTGAACCACTATTGAAATGAATCCTAAATTCATTTTTCTAGGTGGCTTAAATAATTCAAATTGGAGATTTGAGGCCACCATTAAAAAGAGAATGAATTTAGAAATTTTTAGATTTGAAAAACTCGGTCGAATGGGAGTGAACCGGCTAGTTTAAGCTTCGAACCCGGTTCAGAACGGTCTGGTCTGGTTCAGAACAGTGTCATCTTCTACCTCAGGATGACAACACTATTCACTCGTCGGGAAACTGAAGAAACGCCGGCGAAAAAGAAATGCTTTTGTTCAGGCCATTTCAGGTCTTCAATGTCAGTCATAACAATACCAAATAGATGGTCAATGGGTCTCCAAGCTTGCTATATAAAGAGCCCCTCCCCATTCATCCTCTCCACACTTGAAAACTCCATTCTCTCTCAACTGCTCCATTTTTCAGTGAAGCTCAAACAAGAGCTCTGACATGGGGTCTTTTCTGAGCCAAACAAGGTGAGGTCAAGTTCTTTAGAACCAAGGAGAAGTCAGCTACATGTCTATAGTCTCCGTTCACTCTGACGATTGACGGCGAGACACCTGCGTGATGAAATAGTGAAGCAGCTCCGGTGGACCGAAGCTGCCCTGTTTCAGCCGAGCTGAAATTGGCCATTTTGAGCCCTCCTCAGGCCAAACCAAGCCTTCCCAACATTATCTCAGCCCTCCCACGGCCGAATTAGGATTGAAAGGTAAGCCAATTCGGCTCCCATTTGCAATTTTCGGCTGGTGCTAGAGAGAGAACCAACAAAATTTCAATGATCAAATTCTAACTCAATTCAATATCAATTGATGCGATTCTTGATTCTAGGATAAACCTCAAGATAAGAGCTATCTGCCCAGATTGAAAGCTCAGACCGTCGTGCCCTCACCGATGAGAAATTGAAGCTTTCTCTCTCTATTCAGTCTATTTTCCGACGAAGCTCTGTTTGAGTCATTCTAGCATTAAAATCTGCGATTCAAAGTTTCTTAGAAGCGTGTGAACATGTAGGAACTCAATTTCAACTCCAATTTCAATAATTAGAGGTGTTTGATCGGTCAATTTGATGAAATCAAATTCGGCACTGTTGACGAGTTGAAATTGGGGGGAAATTGGTGGAAAATTGGGGATTTTCGAAATTCAAAGTCCCAAAATGTAATTTTAAGAAATTGAGGGTTAATTAGGCATGAAAATAATGTTGGGGGACCTATTGAGGAATTTTGGAATTTTTGCGGCAAAACTTATCATTTTTGTAAAGGAAGGGGCAAAACGGTAATTTTGGAAAAGTTGGAGGACCAAATTGGAAAATTGGGAAATTTATCCCCTTTTTGTGAAATGGAATAAATTGAGGTCCTATGATAAATTTTAGAAGTTTCAGGACTTAATTTGAGGAAAAACCGGTATTAGGGACTTAAAGTTATAGAGAAATAACTTTAGACACTTAATTGCAAATAAATGAAAGTTTGACTTTCTCATCCATTTGGAATGAATGAAGGCGATTAGGCCAAAGGATAATGAACCGAGATGTTCATATCGTGTAGGAACACGAAGTACCGGGAACGCCAGCAAGGATAAGCTTGCATGAATACAAAGAACTGGTCTAGTGGAATTCATGGCATTAACGTGTGAGTGGGTTTACTAACATCATACCTGGTTAGGATGATGAGCATAACTTAAAAATTAAAAACTGCTTACCGGTTGTGAGTGGGATTAAATATCATACCTGGTTGGGAATGATAATTGTCTTGGTATAAAAACCCACTATTAAGTGATATTTTAATTATCACCACTTAGAGAAAGTGATGTGAAAATTATGCGGAAAAACTATTTACTAGTTGTAAGTAGATCATACCCGGTTGGTATGATAAGACTTCCTCGAAGGAAGTTGAAAACCCATTCATCGGTTATGAACGAAGATGTCCTTATACCAGTTGGTATAATGGACAGTGAAAACCTATTTTGTCGGAAGTGTTCTCCCCTTACTATGTGCCAATGCTTAAAATATTTGGGGGACCTTCTTGACTGGAGCTCAAATAGCTCTTATAGGTCGGGGGCCTCGATTTTGGAATTTAAGGGCTAGAATGCCCAATTTTTAAAAATCTCATACAGTGGGCCCAAGGCTAGTTGGCACGAGCAGCAACTCATAAACGAACATGATATATGTGCCATAAAACTTAAGAAGTAATTGTTTGGCCATGGTACCAAGATAGGACCGACATGCTCGGTCAACTAGCGGTAGTGTGACAAGACAGGTCGACGGACCAGTCAAGACAAACAACTATAGGTTGAGTTGAGAGTCATGGTTGTTGGACCAATGACACCACATATTACATGGCTTGATAAGAAAACATTGATTGTGCATGCACTATGAGTATGGGATCATCAAGATGCCCATGAGGGGTAGTGATGTATCCTAAGGGCCCTAGACAACCCGGTGAGTATAAGGGTAGATCGTCGTTCTAGGTGTATGTGTGAAATTTGGAGTAGCACCAAGTGCATGAGATCGAGGTGGGGGCGGGATGAGGTCTCTATCCTCATATGGACACGAAGAAGCGATTTCAGGATCGAGGGTCAGATGTCGCATACATCCACTCATTCCCAAGGTAGAAGTGGTCGTGCTTCTATCCGGGTGGCTGGTAAAGTCGCTCCGAAGCCACTAGTGGGTTTAGTAGTCATACTGACCTACGAATGTGTGTAACTTTCATGATGAATGATGTGTGTTAGGTGATGACACACCGTGGTAACTAAGAAATGGTGGGAAAACCTAAATTTTTAAATGAAGGGATTTTTGAATAGAAAGGAGTCTGGCACACTCCATATAAATGTTTTTCTTAAATGTTAAAAGTAGAATTTTGAAAACTCATTCACTAAGTAGTCGTACTCACCCCCTCCCTTATATCCCTTTCAGGAAATCCTGGAAAGCCTACCCTTAAAGACCATCAACTAAGATGCATGTAAGACAGGTGTGTAAAATTTAAAATTTCATCCAGTTTTGAATAAGCTATTCCAGGAAATGGTATAGGTTTAAAGGACGCCTTACTCTTTACGGTTTATAATAAGGGGAAACCCTTTAATAAACTGGGAGAGTGGCGGGTTGATCATGGGGATCCGACGAAAACTAGGTCGGGCGTGACATAAGTGGCCTGTAAAGTCGCTCCGAATCCACAAGTGGTTTCAGTGGTCGTGTTGGCCTGCAAATGTGTGTTTGACCTTCATGATGAAGGATGTGTGTTCGATGATAAATAAGAAAATAGTGGAAAAACCTGAGATTTTTTTTATAAAGGGATTTTTGAAAGAAAGGAATCTGGCACACTCCAATACAAATGTTTTCCAAAAAGTTAAAAGTAGACTTTTGAAAACCCATTCAATGAGTTGTAGAAACTCATCTCTCTTTTCTATCCCTTTTTCAGGAAAATAAAAAATAACTAGGAATAACATCGAACCTTTCTCTCTATCAAGTATGCTTAATTTTTCTTATGCTTGCATTTTATTGGATATATGTCTTTTTAGGGAACAAGGTCGAAATTACGTCTGGCTCAGCTCGAGTTAAAGTCGGAGGAAACTCCTCTTGAACCGAGAGAGCGGCGGTTTGTTCATGGGGATCCAACCAAACTGGGTTGGGGCGTGACAACTAGAGTGGTATTAGAGTCATGTTCCCTTGAAACATTATCAATATTATTCCTTGATATTAACCCAACTCTAAACTATCATGTAGGAAGGAAAGTCCCTAGGAAATTCACGAAAAAATCCAGTCCTTCCCCAATAATTGTGAAATAGACATCCAACCCAAAGGAGGAAGCCATTCAAAGGTTTCTAAAGGGCGAAAAGTGGGTGCCCAAGGACATGGTAGAAGACTACCAGAAACTAGTTGGAGCCCTATTAGAACCAGAAGGTATCATATACCCTCCTCCCAGACAAGAAGAACCAGCAACACCTCCTAGAAGTCTGACCCCTCCTCCTTCAATGCCACAACAACCGAAGATGAATCCCACCAAGAAGGAGGCCTGGGATAACTATTAGGATGCATATGCTACCTTCATGAAGGTCAACCAAGTACCTCCACCCACTCAACCTAACTTCAACCCGTCCTAATGGGTGAAGTGAACTTATGAGTGTGAGGTGGAAGTACTAAGGCAATACGGATTGGAGGCCATATATGGAATCTATCCTATTAAGAAGCACGAAGGGACCCCAATCAGTTCCTTATAGCCTTATGATCAAGAGTCCCATAATCGTTGTAGGGCTAACTCTAGCTCTATGACCCCAAGGGATTAGGGGGTAGAGAATTCCTGTAATAAGCCAAATTTTGCCAAGAAACAATTTTATAAAAAAATGAGATTGAAGTTTATTAAAACTCCTAAGTTCCCTTGAGAAAAATTAAGTGTAAGATAATAAGAGTTTAAATAAAAAGGGAACCCCCTTAAGGAAGAATGGGTTATGGGTAGTTAAACTCAACCCTTAAGACTTACCTGAGAAACACAATAAATTCATCTGATGGAGATCCTAAGAAAAGGAAAAGAGTTGGAGGAGAAACCATATAAGAGTACATGGCTTTTGAGAGACAAGAAGTTCTGAGAATTAAAGATGCAAGAAGAAGTATAACATTCCAAAAAGGAACCATAAGAACAGAAGTGGGTCAATAAGGAAAAGAAATTAAGTATAGAGTCTACCATGGAAAGATGGAGAGAAAGTACAACAACGGAAAGTCCCAGGTGTAACAAACTAAAGAACTAAGATACAAATTTCTTAGAAATTTCAAAGGATAAGAGACTTGTGGAAGGTAAAGAATGAGTCAAAGAAGGAAGAAAAAATAAGAAGTAGATGAATTGTACCAGATCCTTAAGTTTAGGAGAAAGTTTTCAAAGGATAGGGCGATCAAACACTAGAAAATACGAATGTTAGGTGAAAGTATAGGGAGGTTGGGCATGATCTACTACAAGAGGGCCTGGAAAACTCAAAATAAAAACTTCAAAAGAATCATATATAAGGAAATAACTTATTTGGACCAAATTATTTGGAGGAGTAAACGCAGCCTAACCAGACATGGGAATAGTGGAAGAATACTCCTCAACCAAGGCAAAAAGAGAAATACCGGGGATATAAAGGTACGAAAGGTTTGGACACGATAAGGAGGAGAGACCCACCTCAAAGGAATAGGCGAACACTGAAGCGAGTGGAAATGAGGCAGGATCAACAGAAGGTACTCCTAGATCCAAAGAGTAAGAATAAGTCGGTGAAAATATCGGCAAAATATACTCAAAAAATTTAAGGATTTTAATAGTAGATCTAGAAGGAAATATGGAGGGAAAAGAGAGTGAAAAGCTCATCAGAGAAAGAAATCTTGGAAAGACATTGGCGTACCAAGGAAAGAAAGTGAAATAAATAGAATAAGCAATAGGATAATTCCTGAAGAACAATATAATGGGAAGAAAGAATCATGTAACAAGGAGAAAAAAATTACCCGACTCATGACTGAGAATTTGCTGCAATAGTGTTGTCCTAAAGATATGGCGACACTACCTTTACGGAGTTAAGTGCAGGATATACACGGATCAGAAGAGCATTAAGTACTTCCTAACTTAGAATGAGTTAAATATCAGTTAGAGGAGATGGCTGGAATTTGTGAAGGATTGTGATCTTGCAATAGAATATCACCCCGGAAAGGCTAATGTGGTAGAAGGTGCCTTAAGTCGCAAGTATCAAACTGAGACGACACAAGTAAAGACAAGTTACCTACCCTTGTTACAACATTTGGGAAGGATGGAGGTAGATTTGAGGGTAGACAAGCAAGAAATGCTTAGTGGCTAATGTGGCAATAAGACCTAGTTTAACTGAGCATATTAAGGCTCAACAAAGGACCGATAAAGAACTCCAATCTTATTTGGACCTGGTAAACATAGAAAGGAAACCAGACTACAACGTGCGAGGTGACAGAGTACTAACCTACAAGGGTAGGGTCTGTGTGCCTTAAGATAAGGAATTGAAAGGATTAATTTTGGAAGAGGCACACGATTCGGTGCATGATATGCATCTGGACAGTACTAAGATGTATCGCACCCTCAAACAAGGATACCGATGGATGGGCATGAAAAGGGACATTGTGGAATATTTATCTCGATGTTTGTCCTGTCAACAGATAAAAGCAGAGCATAAAAAATGGTTACCACATCTAGAGTGGAAATGGAAGCACATCACCATGGACTTCGTCACGGGCTTATCAGTGATCAGAAAGGGTCGAGATGCAATTTGGGTAGTTGTGGATAAATTTACCAAATCAGCACATTTCCTTCCTATAAAGGTGACAGACATAGTAGAACAGCTAGCCGTCCTATACATGAAGGGAATCATAAGGCTCCATGGTGTCCCGGTGAGTATAGTGGCGGATATATATTCGAGATTTACTTTTATGTTCTGCTAAGTCTACAAAACGCCATGGGGACCAAGCTTCATATGAGCACGACATTCCACCCTCAGACAGATGGTCAGTCTGAGCGAACCATCCAAACCTTGGAAGACATGCTAAGAGCGTGTGTAATCACCATGAACAAAAGCTGGGAGGAATACTTGTGTCTGATGGAATTTGCTTACAATAATAATTATCAGGCCAGTATTTAGATGGCTCCCTATGAAGCCCTTTATGGAAGACCTTGCCACACCTCTCTACTTTGGGAAGAACTGGTGAAAATGAAGTTAGAAAGGACATAAATAATTGAGGATGCCATAGAGAAGATGAAATTAATAAAGAGTCGTCATATGACCACCCAGGACAGGCAAAAGAGTTACGTGGATAATTGAAGTCTAGGGTTTGAGGTGGTCTCAAGCATTCCTCAAGGTATCCACATAGAGGAGAATACTAAGGTTTCAACAAAGAGCAAATCTGAAACCAAGATATATCGGTCCATATCCCATCATTTAAAGGATAGGACCGGTAACTTATAAATTGGAACTACCTCCTGATTTATAGAGAATAAATAATGTATTCCACATCTCCATGCTTCGAAAATATCAACCTGACCCTAGTCATGTACTGGACCAACCTCCAATGGAACTAGAAGAGAACTTGACCTATCAGATAGAACTGGTACGAATCATCAATCAGAGAGACAAGAATTTAAGGAATAAGAAAAATCCCTATGGTCAAGGTTTTATGGTAGAACGGACCCATGCAGGAAGAGACATGGGAAACCGAGTCTAGGGTGAGGGATCGTTATCCTCAATTATTTAACGTGTAACTGCTTTGGGGACAAAATCCTTAAAAGGAGGGGAGAGTTATGAACCCCGTCCTTTGATAATTAGAAAATCGGGGAAAGAACCGGTCAGTTTTGAATTCTAAACCGAATCGGTCTACAAGCTCGATTATTAGGAAACAAACAAATTGAGAATTTACAACTTCCATTTGACTCAAAATGGTTCATAAATCTTGCAAAAGAACCTTAGGACGAATTGGGCAAGAAAAACTGAACTGGTTCAAGTGAACCGAGTTCGAACCGGATAGAACCGGTTTATGAACTGAATCGACTCATGAACTAGAATCGATAGAGAGAGGGTAGACCGGGAAATGTATGGATCCCAAGTGACCCAAAGAGTCCAAAAAGTCATGGAAATGGACTTGACGAGGAATTGGAGATGAAACACCAAGCCAGTTCAAGTGAACTGGATCTAAACCGGTTTTGGACTAGTTTGAACTACTATTAAGATTTGAAGCCTTGGAAAGAAAATGAATTTAGAAATTTTTATATTTGAAAATTTTGGTCAAATGAGGGGTGAACCGGCTAGTTGAAGCTTTGAACCCAGTCCGGTCCGGTTTGAAACAATGTCATCTTCTTCCTTCAGATGACAGCACTATTCACTCACCGGAAAAATGAAGCAACATCAATGGAGAAGAAACGTTTCCATTCTATATGTTTCAAACCATCAACATCTATCATAAAGGTGCCAAACGGACGACCAACAAGTCCTCGAGCTCCCTATATAAAGAGCCCCTCTCCACTCATCTTCTCTAACCTAAAAAGCTCACTCTCTCTCAGTTGCTTAGTTTTCCGACGATGCTCAAACCAGAGCTCCGATATAGGGTCATTTCTAGGCCAAAGAAGGCAAGGTTGAGTTCATTGGAACTGTGGAGAAGTCAGCTACACGGTGGTCACATCCGTTTGTTCTGAGAGTCATCGAAGAAGCGCCAGCGTGATCGAACAATGAAGTAGCTCTAACGGACCGAAGTTTCCCTATTTTAGCTGAGTTAAAATCAGCAAATTCGAGCCCTCCTCAGGCCAAACCAAGCCCTCCCAACACTTCCTCAGCCCTCCCACGGCCGAATTAGGACAAAAAGGTAAGCCAATTTGGCTCCCCTCTGCAATTTCCAATCGGTGTTAGAGAGAGAGTCGGTCGAATTTCAATGAAAAAAATTATAATCCAATTCAACATCAATTGATGTCATTCTTGATCATAGGAGGAAACTCAGGAAAAGAGTTGCCTGCCCGGACAGAAAGCTCGGACCGTCGTGCTCTCACCGGTGAATAATCGAAGCTTTCTCTCTCTCTACAGTTCATTTTCCAGCAAAACTCCATTTGAGCTCGTTCCGGCGTTACAACTTGCAATTCAACTTGCAATGTCATTCATGATCCTAGGAGGAACCTCAGGAGGAGAGCTACCTACCCGGACAGAAAGCTCGAACCGTCGTGCCCTCACCGGTGTGTAATCGAAGCTTTTTCTCTCTATAGTTCATTTTCCGGCAAAGCTCTATTTAAGCTCGTTCTGGCGTAACAACTTGTAATTCAAATTGCTAAAGAATCGTATGAACATGCTTGTGCATGATACAAGTAAAATTAACGAAATGGTACAAGGATGTATCGCTAGATTTCCCAAGAAGGGTGCATGAGAAGGACGACATCAAAGGATGTCATTTAATGATTTGATACTTCCAAAGAACGAATGAAAAAGAAATTTCGGAGAAAGGGAAAGTATCCTACCAAGAAAGAAAGCCTCAGAAAGGGCATATGTATCCCAACTAAGAGATAATGGAACCAAGTGAAAGGGACAAAGAAATAAACTTGCAAATGAAGCACAAACTGAAGTGAAAGAACCATGAAAGCATACTATGAGGATCCAAGGAAATAAGTTAATGAGTAGATAGAAAGTTAGTATCAAAAGATGATGTAACAAGTAAGAATGAGTAGACTATCCATAATAAGGTAATAAAGGAAAGAATGTCCGAGAAACATTGGGAAAGTAAGCCCTCCAAATAAGATGTGGTTAAGGAGGAATAACCACAATTAGTAAGACGGGTCATAGTTCACACACACAAATGAAGCCTAAAGAGTGGACGGTTGAGCATAGTGTGGAATGCACGAAATAAAACCGATAATCGGATGTATCTCAAGTAAGGAATAAGGGATGAAACAGAAGTTGTGGATAGAGAAAGATCCAAAGCGGATAAATGCCCTAACATAGATAGGGGTGAGAAGAAAGGAAGAAAGAACCCTACAAGGAATGATAAGAAGGTTGAACATGTAGCTCTTAAGATGGAAATTCCTATTGAGAGGGACATAGTAGAGAATGAAACCAAAAGAAGGGAATCTTCCCAAGCAAAGAAATTGACACATAGATCAAAAGTGATTATTTTAGAACGAAGAATCAAGAAATGATTACGAGTAAGTAAAAGTGAATTAAGGAATAAGGAAAAATCCTTGGATAAAGAATGCCAAGAACTTAAGAAGGAAAGAATCCCAGTTTTTCGGTAAACTATTGGGAAACCAAATCATTGGAACCAAAAAGACTCAATAAGGAAGTTGAGAAAGTACGGGTGGGTAAGGAGAACTAACATAATTTTGTAAGTTGATTGGATAATGGTAAAGGTAGTCGAGGAATACTACCAAAAGAAAAGACAGATGAAATTATATAATCCCTAAGAGATTGGAAAGTTGGGAATAACTCTAAAGGAGGTGTTCTAGAAATCTAATGAACATAGAGACAAGATCTATAAAATTTCATGCTATAAGGGGCATGTAAACCCAACAATCCCAAGAAAAACAGGACTCAAAATAAGGAAGGGTCAGTTAGCAAGCATGACAAGGTCAAACATAAAATTTGGACTGAAATTGTAATGAACAACAGATGAAAGAAGCGTCGAAATAGGACAAAAAAGTAATAACAAGAAAACCTGTGAAAATGGGTAGGTAATGCTCTAAAGAACATCGAGCTAAGGGTTTCAACGACCAAGAGGTTAACTTGACACAGGAATGGTTAGCTATCTTGAAACTCCCAATCCTAAATACAAGACCTCAAAGGGAAAAATGTTGCTCTAAGCAAAGAAAGATGTGAATTTAAGGATATCCCCTTAAGTAAGCAATGTCTAGTTATGATAAACTCCATGGGGGAGTAAATAATATAAAAGAAAACAAATTCCTTAAGTGAATGATGTAAAAAGAATAAGAGAAGAGTTTTCATGTTAAGCAAATACCAAGTTGACATCAAAGGAAATTATTCCTCATGCAAAAGTTGCTAATTACATTTTGGGGAAAAAACTTCTAAAAGGAGGGTAGAGTTGGAAACCCCACCCTTTTGAGTTAAGGAAAACCGGGAAAATAACTGGTCAAACCAAGTGAGAAAACTAAACCAGTTCACAAACTCGATTATCAAGAAATAGGCAATTTAGAAATTTACAACTCTTAGGTGATCCAAATGGTTCTTAAAACCATGGGAAAGAACCTTAGGACAAATTGGAAGAGAGAAACCAGACCGGTTCAGATGAATCGGATCCAACTGGATTGAACCGATAGAGAAAGGGAAAATTGGGAAATTTATGGATCTCGAGTGACCCAAAGAGTCCCAAAAGTCATGGAAATAGACTTGAGAATGAATTGGAGATGAAAACCAAACCGGTTCAAGTGAACTGGATCCAAACCAATTTGGACCGATTTGAACCACTATTGAACCGGATGTTACATTCATTTTTCTAGGTGGCTTAAAAAAATCAAATTTTAGATTTGAGGCCACCATTGGATAGAAAATGAATTTAGATGAATTTAGAAATTTTTAGATTTAAAAATTTTGGTTGAATGGGGGGTGATGGGCCGGTTTAAGCTTTGAACCCGGTTCGGAACAGTGTCGTCTTCTTCCTACATATGACAGCACTATTCACTCATCGAAAAATTGCGTAGCACCAGTGAAGCTGAAAAGTCTCTGACTAGGGAGTTTTAGGCAATGAATGTCCGCCATTAAGACACCAATCGGTTGGCCAAGAAGTCCCCGAGCTTTATAAAAATAAAGAGCCCCTGCCTATTCATCCTCTACACACCTGAAAAGTTAACTCTCTCTCAGCAGCTTAGTTTTCCAGCGAAGCTTGAACCAGAGCTCTGACTTAGGCACTTTTCTAAGCCAAACAAGATGAGGTCAGGTTCTTTAGAACTGTGGAGAAGTCAGCTACATGCCTATAGTCTCCATTTGCTCCAAGGGTTGTCGGAGAAGCGTCGACGTGATGGATCAGTGAACCAGCTTCGGTGGACCAAAGCTGCCATATTTTGGCTGAGCTGAAATCGACCATTTTGAGCCCTTCTCAGGCCAAGCTAAGCCCTTAAAAATACCTCCACAACCCTCCTACAACTGAATTAGAGCTGAAAGGTAAGCCAATTTAGCTCACTCTTCTAATATCCGACCGGTGCTAGAGAGAGAACCGGCAAAACTTCAATGATGAAATTCTCACTCATTTTGGCATCAATTGATGAAATTTTTTATCCTAAGAGGAACCTCAGGACATAAGCTATTTGTCCAAATCAAAAGCTCGGACCACTGTGCCCCAGATGGTAAGCTTTTGAAGCTCTCCCTCTAAGTCCAATTTTCTGGTGAAACTCCTTTTGATCTCATTCTGGCACCAAATCGTGCGATTTAAAGTGCACTTGAATCGTATGAAGCTGTAGAAACTCCAATTTAACTTCAATTTCAACAATTAAACTCATTTGATTGGTCAATTTGATGAAATTAAATTTGGCAGAGTTAGAAGGTTGAAATTGGGAGAAATTTGGGAATTTAGAAAATTAGAGGGACTAAAGTGCAATTTTGTAAAATTGAAGACCAATTGGGCGTGATGAAGATGTTGGAGGATCAATTGGGCAATTTTGGAATTTCTGGGGCAAAACATACTATTTTTGTAAAGTATGGGCAAAATGGTAATTTAGGAAAACTTGGGGGACCAAATTGGAAATTTGGAAAATTAAACTCCTTTTTGAGAATTTGAATAAATTGAGGTCCTAAGATAAATTTTAAAAGTTTCAGGACTCAATTTGAGGAAAAATTGGCATTACGGACTTGAAGTTAAAGAAAAATAACTTTAGGGACCTAATTGCAAATAAAGGAAAAGTTTGATTTTCCAATTCATTTGGGATGAATGAGGGTTGTTATGCCATAGAATAATGAACAAGAACGTTCATATCATGTAGGAACACAAAGTACCAAGAACGCCAGCTAAGACGAGTTCGAGTAAGGACAACAAGTCGGCTAAGAGGAATTTCACTGCACTATCGGGTGAGTGGGATTTTTATATCATACCCAGTTGGAATGATAAGTTCCTCGGAAATGAAAACCCACAACTTAGTGGTATTTTAAACATCACAACTTAGAGGAGTGGTGTGAAAATGACACGGAAAAACTATTTAATAGTTGTAAGTAGATCATACCCGGTTGGTATGATGAAACTTACTCAGAGGAAGTGGAAAACCCGTTCGTCGGTTTTGAGTAGAGATATCCTTATACTGGATTGGTATGATGGATAGTTGAAAAGATATTTTTTGTCGAAAGTGCTCTGCCTTGACTGTGTACCACTGCTTAAACGATTTGGGAGACCTTCTTGACGGGAGCTTGAATAGCTCTGTTAGGCCGAAGGCCTTGGTTTTGGAACTTGGGGGCTATTATGCCCAATTTTCAAAATCTCGAACAGTGGGCCATAGGCCAATTGGCATGAGCAAGAGCTTGTAAACAAAGATGAATTATATGGCATGAAAACTTGAATAATTGAATTATTTTGCCATGGTACCAAGACAGGACCGACATACTCAGTCAATTAGCAACAGTGCGACATGATAGGTCTCCAGACTAGCCAAGACAAATAGATGCAGGTTGAGTTGAGGGTCATGGCCGTTGGACCAATGGCACCACATATTATATGGCATGATGTGAAAATACCGATTGTGCATGCACTGTGATTACAGGACCTTCAAGACACCCAAGAGGGGTAGTGATGTGTCCTAGGGCCCTTGACGACCTGGTGGATATAAGGGGAGTTAGTCATACAAGGTGACCTTGCAAAGCTCGACGTAGCTTCAAGCGCACGAGACCGAGGTAGGGATGGGATGAGGTCTCTATTCTCATACGAACACAAAGAATTGTTACAGGATTGAGGGTCGAGTGTCGTGAACATCCACTGATTCTAAGGGTAGAAGTGGACATACTTCTATCAAGGTGGCCAGTAAAGTCGCTTCAATGCCACAAGTGGGTTCAATGGCTATAATGGCCTACGATTGTCTGATTAATCTTCATGATGAAGGATGTATGTTGGGTGATAACACACCATGATTAAAAAGAAATGGTGATAAAATAGAGATTTGAAATAAAAGGATTTTTTAAAGGAAATAAGGAGTCTCGCACACTCCAAACAAATCCTTTTTCTAAAAGTCAAATTTTGAAAACTCATTCACTAAGTCGTTGTACTCACCCCCTCCCTCATATCCCTTTCCAGGAAATCCCGAAAAACCTACTCTCAAGAACCACCAACTAATACACATGTGAGACTGGTATGATAAATTTAAAATTTTATACAGTTTTGATTTATGTTATTCCATGAAAGGTGCAGGTAAAAAGATGTCTTACTCTTTACAGTTTATAACAAGGGGAAACCCTTAAATAAACCGGGAGAGTGGCAGGTTGATCATGGGGATCCGACCAAACCGGGTCAGGGTGTGACTTAGCCCTTCCACAGTCGGATTAGGTCTAAAAAGTAAGCTAATTTGACACACTTCTGAAATTTTCGACCAATACTAGAGCGAGCCGGTAAAATTTCAATGAAAAAAATTCTAATCCAATTCAGCATCAATTGATGCCATTCTTAATCCTAGGAGGAACCTCAAGACACAATCTACATGACCAGATAGAAAGCTTGGACCACCGCGCCCTCTCCGGTGAGCAATTTTGAAGCTTTCTCTCTTTACAGTCTATTTTCCGGCAAAGCTTTGTTTGAGCTCGTTCCGGTGTTAAAACTTATGATTCAAAGTGTTATGGAATCATATGAACATGTAGAAACTCAATTTCAACTTTAATTTTAACAATTAGAAGTGTTTGATCGTCAATTTCATGAAATCAAATTCGCTTGTGTCAGTGAGTTGAAATTGGGGGAACATTTGGGAAAATTAGGGATTTTCCAAAACTCAAAGGACAAAAATGTAATTTTATAAAATCAGGGTCAATTGGCATGATAAGAATGTTAGAGGGCCAATTGACAAATTTTAGAATTTTTGGTGTAAAACTTACCATTTTTGTAAAGGAAGGGCAAAATGGTAATTTTGGAAAAGTTGGGGGACCAAATTGGAAATTTGGGAAATTAAACCCCTTTTGTGAATTTGAATAAATTGAGGTCCTAAGATAAATTTTAAAAGTTTCAGGACCCAATTTGAGAAAAAACTGGCATTAGGGACTTGAAGTTCAAGAAAAATAATTTTAGGGACCTAATTGCAAATAAAGGAAAATTTAGTTTTCTCATTCAATTGGGATGAATGAGGGCTATTAGGCCAAAAAATCATGAACAACAACGTTCATATCATGTAGGAACAAAAAGTACCGAGAACGGCAGCTAAGACGAGTTTGAGTAAGGACAACAAACCGGCTAATAGGAATTTCTCTACACGATCGGGTGAGTGCGATTTTATAGCATACCCGGTTGGGGATGATAAGTACCTTGAAATGAAAACCCACTACTTAGTCGTATTTTAAACATCACAACTTAGAGACATGATGTGAAAATGATATAGAAAAACTAATTACTGATTGTAAGTAGATCATACCCGATAGGTATGATGAAACTTCCTCGGAGGAAGTGGAAAACCCGTTCATCGATTATGAGGGGAGATATCCTTATACTCGGTTGGTATGATGGATAGTTAAAATTTTTATTTTTGTCAAAAGTGCTCTCCCCTGACTATGTGCCACTACTTAAATGATTTGGGAGACCTTCTCAATGTGAGCTCGAATAGCTCTATTAGGCTAGAAGCCTCGATTTTGGAACTTGGGGGCTAACATGCCCGGTTTTGAAAATCTCGAACAGTTGGCCATAAGCCTATTGGCACGAGCAGGACCTCGTAAACAAACATGAGTAATATGCCATAAAACTTTAAATAAATGAATTGTTTGGCCATGGTACCAAGACAGTACCGATTCAATCAACTAGTGGCAGTGCGACATGACACGTCGATGGACTAGTTAAGACAAATAGCTGCAAGTTGAGTTGAGGGTCGAGGCCATTGGACTAGTGGCATCACAAATTATATGGCATGACGTGAAAATACTAATTGTGCATGCATTGTGTTTACATGACCTTCAAGACACCCAAGAGAGGTAGTGATGTCCTAGGTCCCTGGACGACCTGGTGGGTATAAGGGCAGTTCGTCAGACCAGATGACCTTGTGAAGCTCGGAGTAGCTTCAAGCGCATGAGACCGAGGTGGGGACGGGATGAGGTCTCTGTCCTTATAGGGACATGGAGAATTATTATGGAATTGAGGGTCAAATATCGCAAACATCCACTCATTCTCAAGGTAGAAGTGGACGTGCTTCTATCTAGGTGGCCGGTAAAGTCGCTCAGACGCCACAAGTGGGTTCAGTGGATGTACTAGCCAGTGACTGTGTGATTAACCTTCATGATGAAGGATTTTCTCTGAAAATCGATATTTTTAAAGTAAAGAAAATTTAAAGGAAATTAAGGAGTCTAGCACACTCCAAACACGAAAACATCTAAAGATTGTATTTTGAAAACTCATTCATTGAGACGTTGTACTCATCCCCTCCCTCATATCCCTTTTCAAGAAACCCCAGAAAGCCTACCTCAAAGGACCTTCAACAAATATGCATGTGAGATAGGTACTAAATGTTTAAAATTTTTATGCAATTTTGATTTATGTTGTTCCAAGAAGGGTATAGGTTAAAGGATGTCTTACTCTTTACGATTTATAAAAAGGGGAAACTCTTAAACAAATCGGGAGAGTGGCGAGTTGATCACGGGGATTCGACCAAATTGGGTCAGGGCATGACAAACAGTGTTGTCACTCCTCGTCTATCAACAGCCTGAGCTGCTCGAGCTCAAGCCGAGCCGTCCCTAGGCCAATTCTAGCCAAATCGAGCCCCCCAAACTCCACCTAGAGGTGCCCTGACCTTCCCCCAAGCTAAGACGGTAAGCCCCTTTGTTGCCCCTTTGCCAGAAAACACTATTCACAAGGAATTTCTATAAAAACTTAAACTAA
The DNA here is from genome assembly GCA_030064435.1 of Trapa incisa. Lineage (NCBI taxonomy): Eukaryota > Viridiplantae > Streptophyta > Magnoliopsida > Myrtales > Lythraceae > Trapa > Trapa incisa. The sequence continues at coordinate 8,605,301 of CM057775.1, read as the reverse complement.
GAAATTCACATTGCTCAAACCACCAATTGAGGCATGGTTTGATCTAGGGAGGATCCCCGGAAATAGAGCAATTCAAAGAAAGCAAGAGCTCCGGTCGTCGTACCCTTTCCGATAAGATATCGAAGCATTCTCTCTCTAGACTGCATTTTCTGGCGAAGCTCCATTTGAGCTCATTTCTAAGCCAAATCCAGTGGTTCAAAGCTTAAAATGATGAGGGATACATAGGGAAGGTGATTCCTATCACGAATGGGGGAAATTAACCGAGTTTTAGGGATTAATTAGATGAAAATTTGATCCGAGGACCAAATTGTAATTTTTGAGAAATTGTGCAATTTGGGGATTTTTGGAAAATTAGGGGCTGAATTGTAATTTAAGAGAAATTGGGCCATTTTCATGAAATTAACCTCGAATTGAGGCCAAATTACACAATTGGATGAAATATAAGTTAAATTGGCAATTTTTGAAAATTCAAGGACCAATTGGCAATATTTTAGAAATTAAGAATCAATTGGCAATTTTGGGAAAATTGAGTACCAATTGGTAGAATTAAGAATCCATGAGGGATAATTAGAAGTACTAGGGACTTAATTAAGAATAAGTTGAGCATTATGGACCTAAAGTCAAAATTTATGAACTTTAGGGAACTAATTGCAATAAGGCATAAATCAAGGACCTATATGCAAATATATGAAAATAAGAGGAATTTTATGTCAAACCATCCTCATGCGAATACTCAAACCATGTAGGAACTGGTCATATGAATATGGGTTCCAAGGAGCACATTGGAGATTGGAATCCAGCTAGGTTGAATTCGTCACAGTACTGGTCAGTGGGATTTTCAGCATCATACCCGGTTGGGGGTGATGAGGACCGTTTTTAAGTTTGAAAATTCATTTTTCCAGGGATAGTCTCCCCTGACTGAGTGAAACTACTTAAATATGTTGGGAGACTTTCCTGATTGGAGATAGAATTGCTCTAATAGGCTCGAGGGCTTGGATTCGAAAACAATAGGGTTGAAGGCCCTATTTTGGAAAAACTCGTGAAGTGTGCCCAAGGCCAATGTGCATGGGTTGGAACCCATAGACAAACATGATTATAAGGGCCATGAAAAATCTCATAAAACTAGAATATTGTGTAACTTGCCACGGGGCCAAGACAAGACTGACAAGGCTCAATGGGCTAGTGGAAATGTGCCAAGACTAGATCGACGAGTCGGTCAAGGTAAACAGCTGCAGGTCAGGTTGAGTGTCGGGGTCATTGGACCGTTGGCACCAAAGATCATGTTTAATGATTCAAAAATATTGTGTGCATACATTGTGATGCAGGGCCATCAGGATACCTGGCATGAGGTAGTGGTGGATCCTAAGGGCTAACGGATGATCTGGATGCAATAAGGGTGGGTTCATCATGCCAGTTAGTCATGAAGCAAGTAGCTTCATGTGCACTAAGTCCGGGTCCAGATGGGAAATGAGGTCTTGTCCCACAAAGTGGACATCATGAAGCACTAAGACCGAGGTAGTAGGGGAAATGAGGTATCGTCCCATAAAGCGGACATGATGAAATGATTAGGGTTTAAGGATCGAACGTATGATTTTCACTCAAACTCTAGGTAGAGGCTGTTAATGTCACACCCCAACCCAGTTTGGTCGGATCCCTATGAGCAACCCGCCACTCCCATTGATTCATGAAGGGTTTTTCCCTTTTCTAAACTGCGAGGATCAAGGCGTCCTTTTTGCTATCTTTCCTGTAATAATATTATAAAAAACTAATAATCTTTTAAACAGACATACCTATCTTTATAGTTCCCATATAGGGAGGTCTTTAAGTTTGGTTTTTCCCTTTATTACCTGAAAGAGGTAAAAGGGAGGGGGTGAGTTCCATAACTCAGTGAATGGGAGTTTGATACATGAGTTTCTGTAAAATAGTTTGAATTGGAGTGTGCCAGACTCCTTATTTTCTTTAAAACCATTCTTTCCTTGAAAACCGGTTTTTAAAACTCTTTTTCCAAGGTTTACCAATTCTTTTCCAAGGATTGTCAAATCCTTTCCAAGGTTTTCAAAACCTCTTTCCCATTTCCATCTTAGGTGTGTTTCACAAACAACACATGCCCTTCATCAAGAATGGTACACACATTCGCAAGATGTAGTTACGTCGACTACAATCACTTGTGGATTGAAGCGTCTTTACCATCCACCCTTATAAAAGTTCCTGACTTCTACCCGGAGCCTGAGTGAACATTTCAGATGTTTAACCCTCAGACCTAAAATACTTCGTGTCCATATGAGGATGGAGATCTCATCCCATCCACACCCCAGTCTCATGCACATGAAGTTACATCAAGCTTCCCTAACTGCTGGCATGACAAATTGCCCTTATCTCCACCATGTCGTCCAGTAGCCCATAGGACGCATCACTACCCCTCTTGGATGTCTTAATGGTCTCTAACCTCAAGTGCATGCACAAACAAAAGTTTTCCTCAAAGCCATTTATCTTTGGTGTCACTGATCCAACGACCCCAACCCTCAACTCGACTTGTAGCTGTTTGTCTAGACCGGTCCGTCAACTAAGTCATGTTGCACTGTCATCAATCCATCGAGTATGTCAGTCCTGTCTTGGTAACATGGCCAAATCACATCATTCATTCAATAAGAATTTTCATGGCTTAACATCATGTTTGTTTACAAGCTCCTGCTCGTGCCAATTGGCCTTCGGTCCATTGTATGTGATTTTCCAAAATCGGGCATTTCTACCCCCAAGTTCCAAAACCGAGGCCTCTGGCCTATTTGAGCTATTCGAGCTACCGTAAAGGTCTCCCAAAAATTTTAAACATTGGCACACAATCAGGGGAGAACAATTCTGACAAAATAACTTTTCAACTCGTCCATCACACCAACCGGGTGCGATGACATCTCCGCTTACAACCGTTAAGCAGGTTTTCTACTTCCATCCAGGAAGTTCATCATACCAACCGGGTATGATCTACTTACAACCGGTAAGTATTTTTTATGCATATTTCTCACATCACTCCAACCAGGTATTATAGCAAAATTCCAAATAGTAGTGGTTTTTTATTTCCGATGTGCTTATCATCCCAACTGGGTATAATGTGAATTAACCCACTCACGGTGGCTTCCAATTTAGAAAAGGTGTTCATCATCCCAACTAGGTATGATGTTAGTAAGCCCACTCACCCGTTAACCATGACGTGTTCATTCTCAGTTGATTTTCGAATTGGACGTGAGTTTTCTCTTGCTGGCATTTTGATCACACTTGTCCCATCGGAGGTGCGACAGTCTGAGCTTTCTATCAAAAAAGTGGCTCTCTTCCTAAAGTACCTTCTAGGATCAAGAATTACTACAATTAACCTTTCAATTTTTTTGAGGTCGTATGAGGGTTGTGGGGATGTTGGGAGAGCCTAGTTTGGCCAAAGGAGTGATGAATTCGGTCGATTTCATCTCGGTCGAAATAGGGCAGTTTCAGTCTGTCGGAGCTGCTTCATTATTTGATTACGTCGGCGCTTCTTCGGCGATCCTCGAATCGAATGGAGGTTGCTATCAAATAGCTAACTTCCTCCGAAGTCTAAAGAGCCCAACCTCGCCTTTCGAGGTTGAGAAAAATGTCAAAGTAAGAGCTCTAGCTCGAGCTTCACCAGAAAATGGAGCAGTAAAGAGAGATGAGTTTTCAAGTGTGAGTAGGATGAATGGGGAGCTCTTTATATAGGTGTAAAAAATTTTGTTAAATGGCAAAGATTGATTAATATATTATGGGTATTAATGTTGATTTATTTTCATTAAATTGGGAAATTGATGGGTATTTATGGGTATTAATTCCAATAATTGAATGTAGGTATTAATTTATGGGTTATGGGTATTAATTCCAATAATTGAATGTAGGTATTAATTTATCGGTATTTATGGGTATTAATTAAAATAATTGAATGTAAGTATTAATTTATAGGTATTTATGGGTATTAATTCTAATAATTGATTGTAGGTATTAATTTATGGGTATTTATGGTAATGGCTTAGGACTAATGCTAATAATTTTGTACTCAACCAAATTTACATAATTATCTCATTATTTTCACCTAAAGGAATTTACTAGGTATTTACCCAATCAATTCCATCGAATTATTTATTTCGGTCAAAACAACACTTTTCATTTTATTTTAAATCAAATTTATTTCAATTATATCAATTGAATTTTAAACTTATAATACAATTTAGAAAAATTTTCGACTGAAATTTCGAGTTACTAAAAATATAGTGTAATAGTTAACCTCTACTCTAGTTGATGGAAAAAATGCTCTGGGCCACAAGTGGAACAGTCGGGAACTTTTCTACGAATGTGTGATCCATTTCTATGATAGAAAGGGTGTGTGAATGCTTGTTGAAACACCTCCTGAGCAAGGGGAAGTGTTAAAGAAGAGATGAACTCATATTATATTAAACTAAAAGTATAAAACGTTTTGATAAATTAATTATTTGAAAACTCACTTCTCAACCCCTGCTCATTGAGTTATAGAAATTCACCCCCTTTCCTTAAACCATTTTCAGGAGAAACATCTCACCGAGAAGAGTAGAAGCTAGGGGAGAAAGCCAGAGGTACCGAAAATAGGTAAACCCTTATTTAGATGTTTTGTAAATTTTGTTATGGAAAACAGGTGTACTTCGACACCTTACCTTCCTCGGTCTATTTGGTAGAAATACTAAATTAGCATGGGGAAGGATGGTGGGTTGACCACAGAACTATGACCAAACCAGGTCGGGGTGTGACATTAGGTGTCTTATTGAAGCCTCACAACATCTTCTCACATATATAATAATGCATGCATGTCAATCATACTCAAGCACAATAGTATCATAATTCATATTCATGAAGCACTCTCACAAATTCATTATGATTAATTCATGATGATCATACTTATTTTACATCATGCTTTATACATAGCATATCAACATCTAAGTTCATAGCACGTCATGATATCGAGTCTACCTAAATCTAGCAATGCACGACATGATAAGATTTACTTGCTACATGAATGTTAACTATCAACTTCATGCACATTTTTTCATATCAACATGTAAGTCTTTTGTTATTCTAATTTTAGTTATTTATGTAAAGAACTGTGGACGTTACAATCGGGCTCGACGTTGGTAATCTAACTCACCTCGGGATTAGAGAGTGTTCTCCAACTAGGTTACCGAAGTTGTAAGAGGACTTGGTTCCATAACACGAGCTTGATAACTATAATATTACAACTAGTTAGGTCAATTCATATGTTAACATTCAAAGATCAAATTTACGACTCCCTCTATTTGTGGCTCATTCTCACCTCTCATTTCTCTAACCTTTATTTTGACCCCTAAATTCTCAATAAACTCCTTTTGGGTCCTATGTTTCCTTTACTTTCTATTTGGTCCTCTAAATTCTTCTATTTACATTATTTGCCCCTAATTTTACTCGTATTACTGTTTAATCCCTTAACTTTACGATATCTTTCAATCTAGTCCATATGCTCCCAATTCTTGTTATTTCGGGTCCCAAGTCTCCTAATATTACCCTCGGTTCCCTCAAGTCCCCGAAATTCCCTCTTCTGCCTTATCTTTACCTAATTTACTTGTTTATCCCTATACTTTTCAAACTTTACATTTTGATCATTAACTTTCTTTTACTATCCATCTAGGTCCTTAAAATTTTAAATCTTTCTTCTTTTAGGTCCATAAGGTTTCTGACATCTCATTTTTGGGTCCCCAAAATTTCTAAAAATTACCGATCGATCCCTAACTTTTCAAATATTATATTTTGGGCCGTAAACTTTTCTCTCTATCAAAACCTACCAATTTCTTTAGTCTCTCATCCCATTTTGACCATCACTAAGTGCCCTAGTGTCCCATGGTCCTGTCTCGACCAGTCATGGTGGGAACAATGCTCATTTCGGCCTATTTATGTTACTTGTCAGAAAGAATACAAAGTCGGTTCATAGGGATATACCTTCTGGAAGAGTTGACGGCGAGGGTCGAGGTTGGTGGCAATGAAAAGTAGACCTCCTCCCAAGTATAGGGTACCCAAATCATGTTCTAAGGTGGTCAGAGTTGTATGTATTTCATGATTTACATAAAAGTATCAAAAACAATGCATTGTCAAGGACATTTCGACCAAATGGAGCCACGAAGCTTACCTCTTTTCCCGGTGGCCAATCTAGCTCAGTAGTTGACGTGGAGAGGATGTTGTAAGATTTTAGGAGGGCTTTTGATGGTAAATTTCTCATAGAAAAGAATCGGCCTCCTTCGAGCAGAACATGAAAGGTTATTGTTATGTTTCACTAGCACAGTAAAAGGGTTGTCGATGCAGGTCACCAATGTCAAGTGAAAGTTGGCTTCAAAATGGGTTCATGGACTCCAAATTCACTATATTTGATGGTCTCGGAAGGGAGTATTTATGCTTGAAATCGCTCGGTATTAGGGGCTCGTCAAAAAAATCATTCTATGTACTTTTAGAGCTAAATTCTCTCATTTGAACTATGAGAGTTTGATTAAAGCCTATGAATCAAAAGAGTGGCAAGTTATCAATTCACATTAATTTTTGTAGCATGAGAATCGATTAGATGACAAGCTTTTAGTGAATTTTTCTATCACGTGTTGCAGGAGGAAAAGTTGTTAATGCAAAAAATGATGAAGTATGAACTAGGTTGATAGTATGGTCCAGGTCTGTTCAATCGGGTGGGGGAGATGACGTACGTGCAATGCACGTGCGGACTCCACTGCTTGCACGTGTGTCTATCCATCGTCCAGTCCACCCAATTTTGACTTTCTTTTGATTGATTCATTTGATCAGTTATTGGTCCAAATCATTGATCAATTTCCTATTATCTAATTCCAAGAATTTTCGTTTTTCTGATTCTTAAGACCCTTCAAAAAAATCTTGTCATCTCGAGGCCCAAGCCACTTTGATCCCGGTTCAATTCAGTCCTTGCACTAACCTTCCTCAATATCCATTTCTCGATGTATGTATATCATCCTATAGGCATCTATTTCAAATATGAGGTTGAAATTTGGTATGAGTGTCGTTTCATGGTTCCATTTAACTCTCGGTTTAGATCTCTGGGTTTGAAGTTTTTTGTTTGGAAAAATCTCGGTTTTACACTTAACATTTCAATGATGAGACAAGTATTTATAGTATATTAGGAGTGTGGTTGCGCAAACAAACATATTATTATCTCCCCGAGTCTCGTTTGTGAAAAATTGAGGATAGTTATGGCTAGGTCATACTTGTGTGATGAATGTGACTATGTGTGCTTACTTGATGCACTTAAATATGAATATGATGTGGATAAACATGGACGGACATACTTGAATTGATAATAGAATTTATGAAAAGTTGTTTATTATGTTTAGATAGAAACTTAGTAAAAGTGATAAATGAGAGTAAGTAATATATTATCACCAAACTAATAAAATCTTAAAAATAGTAAATTAATGAGAAAATTTGATATATATATATATATAATTAAATAAAAAAAATTCTATATATAATATTTTAGATAAAGAATTAAGATTAAGAAATAAAGTGTATTGACAGTAAAACTTATTATTAAGTGATTGTAAGTGATAAATTACTGAGGTATACATATTAAGAGTTTGATAAAAATTTTAAATTTTATAAGTTTTATTATTTTGGGAAGATTTATAATATATTTTTAACATTATATTATTTTAAAATAATTTTAAAATTATGTGAATTTGTTTATATTGTGAGTATTTTGTGCCCTTGTTATTATAAAAAAAATGTGGTATTCATTTTTTTTTAGTGGTAGGAGTATATGAGGGGTTGTAAGTAAATTGAACTTATAATTCGAATAAATATGTAAATAAAATATATCAAAAATAAGATTTACAATTATCGAGGAAAGATATTAAATGAAAAATGAATAATCAAGTTAAACATACCAAAAAATAAAGATGTGAATGAAAATGTATTTCACTTTAAGGATAAAAGGAGAAATTTCACTCTTACCTTATTCTCTCAAATAATTTCAAATGGGATGGATAGTACCTAATAGATGCATTCTATATGAGAATTATCTTTTAATTGATTTTTTTTTGCTCACCCTCTTTTAATTGAATTCACTATCTAAGAAGCCAACTATTATATCTTCTCCATCTATAAACTCCATGTTATTTTTAGCTTTGAGAGTTATTTTCATTGCTTGAAACCAAGAGAAATGATCTTTGGAATCCAAAGAAAATGATCGCCAATGAACATAACAAGGAACTTGGAATCCAAAGAACTTGTCCATATATAATTGAGAATTTAAAATATAGATTGGTTCCTTTTTCCGCAATTGTTATCATATATTTATGATTGCAACACTAAGTTGATTGTCCTTATACCATGTAAGTGACATGAGGATCAGAATTTGTGGGGAAAGATGAAAGCTAATTTAAGTTCTTCAATATTTGTTGCTTAATGCCATAGGTACACGTCATTCTCCACTACCTTCAAATTGAGGTTAATAGTTATCAACACGACCTTTTTTCTTTTTTTTTTTGCACAATTACACGACTTTTTTTCTTTTTTTTTGCACAATTACACGACTTTTCTTATATCTCCACTTTACAATGCCCTGTAGCCAATAAGATATCCTGTTAAGAAGAAAAGGCTTGTCAAAAGAAGCGTTTAAAAAAACATAGAAGTTGGAGCTGCGATGGATGTCATTTGCAGGCTTGCAACTCCTTTTTCCCGATCATAGGAGGAGGGCATGCTCAATATATTTCCCAAAGTCCATTATTATCAGCACTTTATTGCCATCCACAATGCCTAGTTCAAATTGGATCTGGATGTGTGCAGCGTCGGACCCCTTTTTTAGTATACTTCGCAATCGCACCAAAAATCCGTTAGTTGACGTTGACGGGGATACCAACTTGTTGACGTGCCCACTTCTCATTGGCAGACGCCATCCTGTTATTCCGTCAAATAAGAGCTAAGGTGGTCCTTCTTTCTCCCTCTTATCGGACGCACCAGAGTTGCCCTCTCTCTTTTTCTCTGTACGGTCTGAGTTAACACCAGGCGAATTGTCAAGTCGGCGGCGAGCCCACCACCATGAAAACAAAATCTGACGGATCCAAGGACGAAGACAAGGACGAGGAGGCCAGCCAACTTCTGCGGCCGGAAACCCTCGGCGGCGGTGGATCCGACGACGAGGAAGTCGCTTTCCAATCCAGTGAGAAGATATTTATCGCCCATGCGGATGCCCCAGACGGTGGCGATGACGGCACCACCGTTCCTCCCTTCTCGTGGAAGAAGCTATGGATCTTCACTGGCCCGGGGTTCCTGATGAGCGTGGGGTTCTTGGATCCGGGGAATCTGGAAGGCGACCTGCAATCTGGAGCAATCGCTGGCTACTCGTTGCTCTGGTTGCTAGCATGGGCCACCGTCATGGGGCTGCTGATCCAAATGCTCTCTGCCAGGGCTGGGGTTGCCACCGGCCGCCACCTGGCCGAGCTGTGCAGAGAGGAATATCCGAGCTGGGCGAGGCTAGTTCTCTGGTTCATGGCGGAGCTGGCCCTGATAGGGGCCGATATACAGGAGGTCATTGGGAGTGCGATTGCGATCCACATATTGAGCAATGGAGTGTTGCCTCTTTGGGCTGGGGTCCTCATCACGGCATCTGATAGGTGGGTCTCTTACTACTCTTAATTGTATACGATGCTTCTTGACTTCAATTTTTGAGCTTCAGCTTCGTCAAATTGCAACTTCTAGTGCATTCAAATCACTTTTTTTGTGCCCGAACTTGCAAATCATTTCAATTGTTGAAAAGCTCTGTTTTTACCTGATGGACATGGGGTATATTTCTTTTGAGAAAAAAAAAAGACACGGGGTATATTTCCATTTTCTACTTTCAAAGTCATTGATTCGTTTATATTCAAATTTACCAACTTTATGCGGTTGCAAATCTCTATAGTGTAAGTATTGTACCAAATGGAATTATTGATGTTTGATTATATCTGCAATATACTGTCTAAGTCTTTCTTTTATGTGAACAGTTTCATGTTGTTGTTTCTTGAGAACTACGGAGTCAGGAAATTGGAAGCTGTTTTTGCATTTCTAATTGGGACTATGGCACTGTCATTTGCATGGATGTTTGGTGATGCAAAACCCAGTGGAAGAGAACTTTCAATGGGTGAGAATGAGATTGTCAATTAGTATTCAGAAGGTATTTTAGAGTGGATTGGAGGTTTATTATTTCTTCTGATGAATGTTTACTGTAGGTATCTTGATCCCAAGGCTTAATTCGAAGACCATCCGTCAGGCTGTTGGAGTTGTGGGCTGTGTTATAATGCCTCATAATGTCTTTCTGCACTCTGCCTTGGTACAATCAAGAAATATTGACATTCAGAAGAAGGGACGAGTCCAAGAGGCATTGAATTACTACACGATTGAATCATCATTTGCCCTCTTGGTGTCCTTCATGATCAACCTGTTTGTTACGACTGTTTTTGCCAAGGGCTTTTATGGCACTGAGCAGGCCAACAATATTGGGCTGGTAAATGCAGGACAGTACCTTCAAGAGAAGTATGGAGGAGGATCATTCCCCATTCTCTATATCTGGGGTATTGGGTTACTGGCAGCAGGGCAGAGTAGTACCATCACTGGAACATATGCTGGACAGTTTATTATGGGAGGATTCCTCGACCTCAAACTCAAGAAATGGTTAAGGTCACTGATCACTCGTAGCTTTGCAATTGTACCAACTATAGTCGTAGCTGTAGTTTTTAACACATCAGAATCTTCATTGGACGTTCTGAATGAGTGGCTTAATGTGCTCCAGTCAGTACAGATTCCTTTTGCTCTTATCCCACTTCTCTCCTTGGTGTCCAAGGAGCATGTCATGGGTGATTTCAAAATCGGTCCCACCCTTGAGGTTAGTTGCATGAACTCTTTGTCCCTCCACTATTGCATATATGAATCATGATGCTATTATTTTCTAATGAAATTCAATATGTTTCTAGATCCATAATTGGAGTTAAATTATCAACAACATAATTTATTTATATAGTTAAAATCTCTAAAATTGTTTGTTGATTATTAATAGGTCAGTCTGATAAATAAAGAATATGTTTTCTGCCCATCAGAAAAAGAACACTTTTTCTTTTTTTTTTTCAGATGACAAGATTAGCTTCAATATATATTATTCTGAAATTTATTTCCAGTCTTCATCATTGATTTTTTTAATTGAGTGTATCCATTTCTCTCTTCTATATTTATGTATCTTACAGCCCTTTTATACATAATGTTTGTGATATCTGTAGATCTGATAGTTAAACCCTTTCTACCCATAAAAATAGTTAAAGCCAATGCTATATAGCTGTTATTCTATGCAGTCTTGATGTCATTTGTTCTAGTATGCCATCAAAACTCTGATTCTAGTTGGTGGTTTTTCTGTAGCGGGCAGCTTGGACTGTGGCTGTGCTAGTGATTGTCATCAACGGTTACCTCTTGCTAGATTTCTTCGTATCTGAAGTTAGGGGATTCATGTTTGGCTTCTTCGTCTGCCTCGGCACAGCAGGTTACCTATCCTTCATAATATATCTAGTGGCTCGTGAAGGTGCCTTCTCTTCTGGTTGGATTAGGTTAGTGCAGACCAAACAACAAGAAATGACACAACAGAGTACCATCCCTTTGGAGAAGTTTTGATACGACAATAACCATTCAAGCTACACATTGATCTAATCTTCACACAGCCACGCACTCAGCTGGTGGTTTCAAGCTACACATTGATCTAATCTTCACACAGCCACGCACTCAGCTGGTGGTTTATGAGTAGAAATTTTGACATGGACGGAGAAATGCCTTCCAAATATAATAAGATATTTTACCCTTCATCAGATTGCGCCCTCATTGTGTGTATATATATATATGTGTGTGTGTGTACTTTTGCAGATGAGTCGACTCCTGTTTATGCTGTTTTTTATTTTTTTCTTAAAATCAATTCATTGTAGCATGTGAGCCATGACATTGTCCTCTGTATCGACCAAGTACAAGAGTTCTTTCACAGCCTCATCTGCAAAATTTGAAGGTGCTTTTTGGTACAGTTAATATGGGTAGGGGCCCTAACCGAATTATTTCAGCATGAGCACATCTTTTTTTCCATGAAAACTGTTTGACCCGTATAGTGTAATTTACATTTGTCATGTATTTATACTTTCAATATTGGAAAAGAATGAAATGCATAAACATATCAATATAAATATATGGATTGTTATATGGGTGAATAATTTGACCTTAATAGGATATTTTTTTACATTAAATAGGCTCATTTATACATCAAGTACATTTCTAACATTAAATAGATCGTTCTAAATATCAAATAAGTTTATTTCAACATCAATTAAGTTGGACAGTTATATACAAAGTACAAGAGGAGATAAGAGAGAGCAGTTAAGTGATTTCCTTTAGTGAATAAATATTATTGATTTGCCCCCACAAACCTAAACAAGTTAATGTATGAATGATCTAATTGATCGAAACTTTAAAGGACCCCATTAATATGTAGGGGCTGATGACAATGAGAATGTTTAGCAATGAAATGAAATGGGTATCCATAAACCATAGCTTGAGTTAGATTAAAATTACTAAATAAAGGATACAAATAAATATAATTTATAAACTAAATTACATTAGATGTATCAAACCATTAGCTATATATATATATATATATATTAAAGGGGACAAGCCTTTACACACTCAAAATTTTATGTTCTTTTCTATAGTGGAAACTTTAAATTCAGATGAGACCCTAAACTAATACAAACAGATACAGAGACAAGAGGTCTTAACAGTAGGTTAAGGAAAATGATAAATTCGATGAGACCCTTAATGATACCTATCCACGAAGTTTAGTATGAGTTGAGTCAAGTTTCCAACAGTAAGCCCATGAATGAAAATAAATAAGCTCGATCGAAGCCGCCTTACCCCCCAAATCCAAAATCAAAATCACGAACAATGTAAATTGCACGATAAAAACTTGGAATCTAAATCGCTGGCAAAAATTGCACGTGAAAGTATGCACATTTTCATTTGCAAATCAAGAATAACAAGTTAGTCTACGAGGGAAACCATCTATTACCCTAGACCTCAACTATTAGAAAAAATGGAGTGAAGTAAACCTATTATGGTAAGCCCTCATGGACTTATCAGGACCTCTAGAGTAGAGAATTCAGGAGGGCTCAAAACACAGGATTTTCACTTGAATTGACACCGTATAAACATGGAAATGAACCCTACTAAGTTACCCGAGATTATTAAGGGGCAGTTAATTGACGCAACGCCACAGACAAACAATAAAAAGATACTGAAACGGCAATCTCACAGCTGAGCAAAACCAAAGGAGCGATCACACGACAGAATGGAGACTAAAACAACTAACTCAATATTTTTTTTATCAAGAAAAGAGGAGAGGATTAAAATGAGAAGGAAAGCTGCCAAGTGAATAGCCCCATGAAACTTCATAGTGTTGTTAGGGTTTCAAAGCACAGGCACATGACATGGCGTGGCACTTATTTCACTGTAAAAAGGAGATGAAGGGCAGGTTCTGAATTCAACAATCTTAAGAAAAAACATTAGAAATTTGGGGAGAGTTGGTGCCGGTTGCAGATGGCAAGAAAGGAAAAGGTGACTGTTGTAGATACAAACTACAAAGGAACAAAGATACATTAATGCAGAGCTGATAACGACACAATGAAACGTCTTAGCCTACTAGTGAAACCATGAACCTGATTAATGATATGGTTTATTTCTCTCCCTTTTAAGCCATCTTGGACTAGCGAATATAAGTCACTATGCATTTGCTCATGAGGATGTTGCTGTGACTGTACATTTTCTATGGTCCTTCAGCTGACACACCAGCAAAGATTTGCAGGTCTGGAGCATGAAGAAAGAAAGAAACCGTTGCAGCAGTAACAAAAACAGGAACCTATGTAATATAAACTTACTCCAAAGCTGGCTTACAACTGTGCATTACACTTTCAGTTTTCTCCCTGTTATATGTTGACTACTAATCCACCTCATACAGTCCGTAATCACAATAGCCCAAACCAATTCCAAGCAACCATACCAAAACCACACTTACAAGTTGAATACAGCGCAAGAGCAAAGAGATCTATCGACAGGATGAATCCACTGTATGCCTCATCATGCCAGACATGAAAGAAAATAACATTTTGAACAGCAAGCTGAGATAGCACACAGGGACAGTGGCATAAAGCTTAGCTTAGCACCTGCGGAGAGCTGCAGCAGTCCGTGGGAGCAGGAGCTTCTTCCTCCCAAGCCGAGCAAGCGCTTTCTTGCCGTAGAAATGATCATTAATCAATCTGGCATTTTCCTGTATAATCGTCTGGAAAATGTTAAAGATGGAGTAGACTCCCCTCTCCTGCACATAAAAGAATGCACACCATGACTGAGAGATCAGAAAGCAAGTCATTTTTTCTTTCTTTTTCAAACAGTAAGAAGAAAAAGAGAGCTTTAACAAGATTCTTGGCCTAAAGTCAAGCCACAATCTAAATTTTGATTAAATGAGAGCCAACCTTGGAAACTTCCACGGCCGAGGTGAAGACATAATTCCCAAATTCGTCCATAAAAACTTCAATACTGTTAGGATCTCTCAGCAACTCATCAATAACTATTAAAAATTCATCTCCTACAGATTCTCTCAAGCAGCACTCCACAACGTTACTAGCATGCTTATTGCAGGAAAGATAAGAAAATCTCCCACTAAATTTGCTGATGATACATGCACTAACTCCTGGTATTTTTAATTTCAGCACGTGCTGCACCACGTAATTGCTGCAGGAAAATTGAACAAGATGGCTAACATCAGGATAAACCAGTTGAAGTCAAATGCAAGAGAAGGGCACAAAAGATGCAGAGAAACTAACCCAAAATAGTTCAGGGACAGGTAAAGGGCTACAGTAGTTATGGCATCCACAAGCAATTGTCTTTGGTTTCCCCTTGCAAAGTCGATGTACTTTTGTATAGCACGGCATCCTTCCTTATCAGTTGCAATGGTCCAACAGTTTTTTGCAACTTCCATGCAAAGGAACTGAACAAGGAAGATGGTGAGGCTCCAGTCAGCGCACAAAATTAAAATCCTAATAGTTGATCATCAGCTTAATGACTTCATTTCAGCATATCATGCACTGAATTAAGTAGTTCTGCTTTGTCACTTAACGAGTGAATATACGTTTCACAGAAAGAGGTTGGAAACAAAAGTGTCCTCACTGGACCATAAACAAAGTTAGCCTGAGAATATTTGTCACATGGCTACAAATTCGTCATTCTTCTCTTTTCCACTTCATAACAAGTTCTGTGTCACCGTAAGTAAGAATTCAGCTGCATTATCCTAATAAATCTTTCAGTTAACTCTCCAAACAAAATGAAAAAAATATTTGAGGATTTGTAGGATAAATTAAGAAATACACTTTGAATTTTGTATATATCTATAAACAAATTTTTCGCAGAGGATGCATATTTTGGATACACTATCAACACAATGCTGGAATTGCAATACATGGTAAACGGATCTATTAAGTCGGGTAAAAGAATTAGAGAAACAAATCTAAATATACATTTGGAGGTAGGTATGTAGTCAGTTGAGTTATACTTCATCCTCTGTCACCAATCAATGCAATGAGTCCACCTAGTTGACAAAATCAGGCAGCAGCTTAAACGTACCTCATTAATCGCATCAGGGAATTTTTCCAGGCAACGCAGAATTACATGATAACCATATGCACTTTTTGCTATCTCAGCCACATGTGGAGCAATTGCCAATAATATGGCCGACCTTTGAAGAGGAGTGTTAGCATTGTCCAACAGCTTTTGTATGACCCGAGTTCTGTCATAGAAACCACAAAATAAAATAAAAAAATATAAGTCATTATGCCTGAGAAATAAACAAAGCAAGCCCATAGAACAGTACCCTTGTTGATTGCAACAAATGCCCACAATTTGTGCGACCCCTGTCTTCGTCAGCATTGACATGATGATATGCCACTGTTCCTCACTGCATACTTCAACAAGCAGTTGGACGATCTGGTTTGCAGAACGATGAGTCGTCAAGACAGCAATATGATGAATCATCTCATTGAAGAGGATTTCTATTTCCTCCTCATCCAGGCCCTGCTTGATCAAATCCTGCAGAGTCTTAGAAGATTTCCCATGGCAAGCCATCTCAACTATTCTCCCTTGCAAGCTCCTCAAACTCGAGTAAATCGGTACGGGCGGTGAAGCTGATCTTCCAATGTGCCCATTAGACCAAATGGAAGCATGGTGATCTAGTACAGTAGATTCAGATCTTGGAGGATAGCTGTCCCAGTTATGCCATAAAGAGTTCCTGTTTGACCCGATAGTCCCATTTATCTCGCCTGATAGGTCATGAAAAGAACCCGAAGCGTTCACAGTGTGATGGTTCAGCACTGTAGATTGATATATTGGAGAATATATTGAACTGGCATCTGCTGCGGACTCCAGAGTCGGCCTGTGATAAGGACCATGAGGAGGCCCGGAAGAAGTGCTGGCATCATCACCTATACCACTACTGATGCGCAGCATCTGAAGCTCGCGAGCGACGGCGTCCGTCACTGAGGACTGCCTGAGAATCTCCTCGTCCCCTACAAACAAGTCCAGACGCCCGTGGGAGCCGTAAGACGGCGATGATGTCCTCTCCGTGGAGGGCAGACCTAGGGTTAGATTGTGATAGGATCCTCCAAGAAGAAACCTCTGCGAGGAGGTAGGGTCTGAGTTTGACATGACAATCCGAGGCGCCTGCGGCAGGCTATCAGAGCCTCTTTCTCTACCGCCGTATCGATGCATATAATACCGTAAACACGAAGCAGTTTCACTAGTCAGGGGGGGGAAGGCGATTGAGGAGAAAAGGGTTTGGAGGTCTTCCGTGTGAGGTTTTAACTTCTAATGGCAAGAGAAGAGGAGGATTTCAAGGAGACGAGGGACCGGCCAACGGCGGAGAACAGACATTGTCGGCGAGAGAAAGCTAACCTTTTTATAGAAAGAAACGGAGAAGAAGATCGTTCCTTTTGCAGAGAGAGGACAGAACCAGAAGGGGAAGGCGAGTGGACTGCAGAAGACTCGAGGAAGAAGAGGGAAGCATGGCGTCGTGAGAAGGAGAGAGAGCTAAAGATAGAGGGATAGAGAGGAGGGAGAGAGAGTGTTCTCTGCATGCAATATATGGAAAGGTTTTCGTAAAGGGGAGGGAGAGGTGAGAGAGTATATTATGAGGTGCTACGCGGTGTACGTTTCTTTGGTCCTTTGACCAATAAAAATCCATCTCATTCTAAGTTTTTCTTCAAAAATATTTTTTAATAATTTATTTCTTTAAATATATACTCGAATTCTGAGAAGTATATTTTCTTATATTTATCCCAAATATTATTTTCCTAATGCGTTTAATTATCATTTCTCCTTTTGGTAATATTTAGTCATCTATATTTCTCTAGTAAAAAAGATCTAGTAAAAATTAATAAGGCAATTAGGGTAGACTTGAAATGAGGAATTTAGTGGAAGAATGATGATATTACAGGTCAGGTATTACTCTATCCGTGGTGGTTTCCATATGATATGGAATGTGGGACCTCATACCTCTCTTTTTTATATGATAAATAGTTCTTAAATTTATTAGATCATTTGATTTTTTTTTAAATATTTTTAATGTCTAATAGGTCTGCTTACAGGTACCCACGTAGATGCGCCAATGGGAAAGGTATATTTTCTTGAACTGGCACTTCTATACAAGAGGGTAATGGTATTATGTCGTGTAGGTACAATGAATAGAGCTATGGGAGAAGTACTGGCATACACACTCTATACTTGTCATGTTAATACACCTAATTAGGAAAGGGTGTGATTCTTTTATTAAAATAATATAATGTAATATAATATAATAATATCCTTAATGAATATATTTTCTTTGTCTGTGCTAAATTAATTGAACACTAATCTTTTTATAATGCATAACTATGGAAATGTTTAGGCATCTTAACTCGGGGTCGAATTTTTTACTACCCGAACCTGATCCTACAATTCGTGATAGTAAGGTCAATTGGATCCAAATTGGGGCATATTCAGTTTGCGCAGGGGACAGTTATTCACTTGTTGGGTTTACTTTACTCTAACTCCATATTCGAGTATAGGGTACTCAACTGAAATTATTTGGGTTCTGAATTCGGAAACAAGTAGGACGGTATTAAAACTTGAGTCGGATTATGGACTCGGGAATGTACCCGATACTCGAACTTCAAGTATACGTCTTGACCCGTATCAAAAAAATTGTATGATATAGATCTAAAATCTAGATCCGGAGCCGAAGCCGACATTAAATTTGACCAAAGCTAAAAAATTGTAGTTTTAGTTCGCCTTGAGAGGAAGTCGTATTTATTTTTTGGAGTTTTTCTAACCGGACTAGTTAATGTGTATGGGTATTTAGACCTTTTTAATTTAAAATGAATTCAAGTAAAAAAACTCTATTTTTATGTGGAATAGATTGCTCATTACTATGGTTCGACTATTATTTTCATAGGTACTTGGAACCAAAAGTCATTGCATCATTTCATAGCTATCAATTAATGCTTATATTCATCCCAAATATTATTTTCCTAATGCGTTTAATTATCATTTCTCCTTTTGGGAATATTTAGTCATCTATATTTCTCTAGTAAAAAAGATTTAGTAAAAATTAATAAGACAATTAGGGTAGACTTGAAATGAGGAATTTAATGGAAGAATGATGATATTACAGGTCAGGTATTACTCGATCCCGGTGGGTGGCGGTGGAGTTTCCATATTATATGGAATGCGGGACCTCATACCTTTCTTTTTTATATAATAAATAGTTCTTAGATTTATTTATCCACTAATTCCTATCCTAACCTTATTCTTCCATTTCTTATTTTGAATGTATTTGTGCATGGTATGATAGAGATCATTTGAATTTTTTTTAAAAAAATTTTTGGCTACCCACACTATACTTGTTATGTTACTATACCTAAAAAGGAAGGGATGTAATATAATAATATCCTTAATGAATATATTTTCTTTATTTGTGCTAAATTAATTGAACACTAATCTTTGTATAAATATTCAATAGTATGACACAGTGAGTTCATAATGCATAACTATTGAAATGTTATCCATATCTCTTTAACTTAAAATTTTCACTAAAATTGACCCTTCTATAAGTTCTATATGCAGCTGACATTAAATCCCTCACCATGTTGAAGGTACTGAAGCAATGAGGAATCCCCTGGTACAGAGTATCTCTTTAATAAACTATGTGCATTTTGGAGGATTTGGAATGTTATAAATGTGGGACTATTCATATCTAGCGAAAATGGGAGTTGTTGAATTCATGGAGGATGTGAGACACTTTTCAACAATAATAAGCTAATACTCAATCTAAATTGCTAGCGGAACCGTTTTTATCCCCTTAGTTTCGCCTCCCCTTACCCACCAAGGCCGCCGCACACTCCTGTTGTGCTCATCGACCGCTCTTGTCGGAGTTCCAACATGGGTCTGTTTCCACTGTCCTCTGGTCTCTACGCTGACATTCCGTCGAGGTTTTCGGCTGCAACAAACTCTCAATGGTCGACTGCAACTAAATCATGGAGGTGTTCGGCGAGATCTCTTGGTGGATGAAGGAAACCCCAAATCTCTCAATCCCTCAAATCTGGGTCACACTAGGAACAAGGAGTCTCTCCCGGATTACAGGCACTCGAATTCAGTTTGATTCTCAGTATCCTAATCTTGTTGAAATTGGGGAAATTTGATTTAGCCTCCTGTAAAAGAGAGTTTTCCGAACCCTTCGCCTGATACTTGCGCCCCCTTCATTTCAACTTTCCAGAGTGATTGCTCCTAGTAAGCCCCTGCCTGGTGGAATCAGATATGGGCGGCTCCGGTTATCCCAAGGGAATTTGTCTTATTGTGACAACATTGTGCTTTGGAATTCGCCGCCGCAGGCCCCTCGTGTTGCATGCGTGTTTTCACACGGTGGGTCTAACATAGCGAAAAACTTGCAGTAAAATAAACGCCCCACACTTTTATGTAAAGGTACATTCAATATTTTAATACAATCAATAAATCAATTAATTAAATTTGGTAAAACAAACAAATAATATTAGAAAATTCGATTTGGGAAAGATTATTGGATCTAGTTTAATAAAAAAATTCTATCATATTAAATAGATATTTTAAAAATATAAATATATCAAGATACAATATTAGATCAATTAATAAATTTAGAAATAATATTGAATCACTGCATTAATTGAAGATTCCCAAAATAATAGATTGACTTTTTGATAAGTGTTTATTTAGAAATATTACACTGTAGAAAGGTAGAAATACATAGATTTATGCGATTTATCTATTTCCTTTTAAAACTCTCTTACACTGGTCAATTATATTAATATACAATTATGTTAATATATTAATAATACATCTTTTAAGAGGAATGGAAAAAAAACATTTTTGAGTCTTCCACTTTATTTTTGTACCATATCATCTAATTTTTGACAAATATCAAATCTCTTCTTAGTGTGAGATTTAGTTATTATATTATCACCAATATCATCTGTATCAACTTTGTAAGTTATTATTCTTTCAACTCTATCCCATTACAAATCTAATATAATATAATATCAATATATTTTGATTTGAAATAACACGTGATATTTTGCATAAATGAACGATATTCTAATTAATATAGTAATATTGTGCAAAAAATATAGTAATATTTTTCATATTTTAAATTTAGTTATTATAAAATATTTTTGTATTCAATCACATCTCCCAATCCTCTTTTGATGCTGCGTATTCAACTTTAGTGATTGATAAAAAAATTCACTTTTAAAACTAGAACACATTTAAGTTTAGTGATTGGTAAAATAATTCATTTTTAAGACTGAGATAGTTATGAATTCACGTTGCAAAAGTCATAGTGAGGCATATTTTCTATTGTCCTTTTTTTTGCTGCATATTTTCTATTGTAAATATATCTAGCTAAATATGCATTAAAATATTTCACTAATTTCAAATATCTAATACCAAATTATATATATATATATAAAAGTGAAACTCTCAAAATATTAAACTCAAAATAAAAAAATGTATATCTCAAATTTATACAAAAATTGAACTTTTATAAAATAAAATAAATATAAAAATTTATATAAATTCTTGTAGTGCACTTATAAATAATATTTTTATAGAATTTTACTCAAATTTTATATCTGAATCCGTAATATTATCAGCTCGGATTTAAGAATTAATAAATATAGTTACCGTAAAAATTGACTTAAAATATTATGAATTAATACAAAAATATCAAGATTTTCTATTTGAGTTTCTCTAGTTTTGAAGGTACTATATTATAGTGGTAATAAAAAAATTGGGTTTAAGCATTAATCATTCCTAAACATGAATTTGACCATAGATATGGTTAGACCCGTGAATTTGACTGATGTATAGTAGTTGTACTCATACCCAATTAGATCTAGTCGGTTCTAATAAGACTCTACCATCGTGTTAGGACTTATAAATTATTTATTTTATGTATAATAAAATTAATTTATGTTACATTAAAAATTTTAATATAATTATTTACCATATATCAACTTAAAAAAATATAATTTTATATATTTATATACAATAATATTGATATATATATAAATAATTTACTATAATTATTTTTTAATCTTATGTAAAATAGTCATTTTAGTTTTCTAAATTAATTTAAACAATTTAAAATAATTATGTACCATATTATAATATATCAACTACCTAGTCATATTTATATAGTTTCTATAATTAAAAAATATAATTTTATTTAGGTTATAATAATTAATTTACTATAATTAAATATTTTAATTTAATATAATTATATATAGATAAATATTCTTATTATTTATAATAAATAAAAATTATAAAATTTATTTACAAAAATATTAATTTATATAAATAAAGTAATTTACTATAATTAAAATTTTAATTTTATGTAGTAATTTTATATGAAATTATGTACAATATATTAATTTATAATAAATTAAATATTTTATATAAATAGAAAATTATAAATTTATATACAATATATTTTATGGGATTGATAAGAATTCGAATATGGTAACCATGTTAAAAGTTTTATTATAAGTTAGTGCCAAGAGATAGTGGGATAACATGATAAATTTACCACCACCGTACCATTATTGGATGTGTTTGAAGTGAAATTATTAGAGAAATTTTTAGCTACTTACTAATAAATTAAAATAAGCAAGAATTTTTCTGAATTCGCCAAAATTCTAATACCATATACGAATACGAAACACGTTTTAACAAGTTAAAACTATTTGTATTTGATTTGGCCGGACCAACAGATATTTGCCAAAAATTTGTGTATGGTCTCAATTTGGATATAAGATACCGAAAGGGAGGGGGTGAGTTCTATAACTTAATGAACGAGTGTTAGGGTGAGTTTTTATAAATACAAAAAATATTTATAATTACTATCCTTTTTGTTCACAAGTTTTGTGTGGGTTTAACTCTTTTTTAGAAAAATATTTTAATACTTCCCCTTGCTCGGGTTTGGTTTAGCATATAATCACATTTACCCTTTATAAAAAAAGATTCACACGTTCGTAGAGTAGTCTCCGATTGCTTCACTTGTGGAGTGGAGCGTCTTTATTGTCCACCCTGATAGAAGTTCGTTTCTACCCTAAGTTTGAGTGAGCATCAATTACTCGATCCGAATAATACTCGTGTCCATGATGTGGGACGAGACCTCTCCCCCCCGACCTGGGTCTCAGTGTGCATGAAGTTACTACGAGCTTCGAGACTTTCTAGACGACCAAATTTCCCTTATGCACCTTGTGTCATCCAGCAGCCCTTAGAACCAACACTGCCCCATGTTGGGTGTCTCAATGGTTCCATATCTTAGCATGCACAATTAAAATTTTTTTAATTTTAGACCTTTATCTTTGGTGCCACCAGCCCAACGAATTCAATGATTCGACTTTGGCTCGGTAACTACCAACCTAACGAGTTTGACAACCCGACTTTGGTTAGGTAGCTACTAGCCCAACGAGTTCTACAATCTAGCTTCTGTTAGGTGGCTTTATCATACAACTTAACCATTTTTGGTGAATTTTCATAATGTTTATGGATCAAGATTTTATGTACAAGTTTAAGCTTGTTTCCATTGGCCTTGGGCCCACTTCATGAGTTTTTCCAAAACTGGGCATTCGGCTCTTTTAGTTTCAAAACTGAGGCCTCATACCCACTAGAGCAATTTCAACTCTTATCAGAAACGTCTTGCAAAAGGTTTAAGCAGGTTCACACAGTCAGTGGAGACCATTCCTAGAAAATGGTTTTCAAAATCAAAAAGGCACTTATCACTCCAATCGGGTATGATGTTGGAAATCCTACTCACCCGGTATTGTGATGTATTCATCTCGGTTGTATTCCAATCACCGATGTGCTCCTCTGTACCTGTACTCGTATAACTAGTTCCTACATGGTTCGAGTATTCACATAAGGACAGTTTGACAAAAAATGCCTTATACTCTCATGTATTTTCACATTTGCTCTTAATTTATTCATCAATTGCACTTAGGTCCCTAAAGTTCATAATTTTACCTTTAGGTCTCTAATACTCAATTTATCTTTAATTAACTCCTTAAGGTTTCTAATTTCCCTCTTAGGTCCTTAATTTTCCTAACATTACCAATTGGTCCCCAATTTCTTTAAAATTACCAATTGGTCCCCAATTTTTCTCAAAAATCGCCAATTGGCCCTCAATTGGGAGTTAATTTCATAAAAATTTCTCAATTTTCCTTCAATTGAAACTCGGTCCCCCTCCCCCCGCTCCAATTTTCCAAAAATCCCCAACTTACCCATTTTTTTTCAAAAATTACATTTTGACCCCCAAATTCTCATTTCATTTAATTGACCACTTAAACTTGGATAATTATCCCCTATCATGATCTTAATCATCTTCCCTATTTTCCTTGATTCATTTCAAGCTCTAAAACACTAGATTTGGCTTAGAAATGAGCTCAAACAGTGATTAACTAGAAAATCATCATAGAGAGAGAAAGCTTTGATTACTCACCGATTAGGATCCGGTGATAAGAGATTTTACTTCCACTGAATTTCTCACTTCTTGGGGATCCTCCCTGAATCAAACCACGCCTCAATTGGTGGCCTGAGCAGTGTGAATTTCACAACTTAGTTTTCAGGCAAAGTACATTGTGAATAGTCATTTTCGGCGAAGGGCGACAGAGGAGACTTACCAACCCAACTCAAAGAAGGTCGGGGCTGCTCTAGGGGTGGTCTAGGAAGACTTGTTTGGCCGAGTTGACACGTGGAGTCAATAGAAGTTAGGCCAATTTGTTTCAGTAGGTCTAATGTGGAATGCCTAAACTCTTTCAGAGCCAAATTTGGCCAGTTTTGGTAACCTCTTGGCCGACCAATACTAAAGAATGAATTTCCTCTCTATTGGCTTCAAAACACCTACCCTTTGGCCATTGGTGGTGCCCTCTTTAGTAAGTATTTCTGACATGACCTATGTTTGTCCAGTTTCTGTCATTTTCATTCATTTTTGGAAATGGCCAAATTCGGCCAAATGTGGTTGGGGTTAGATCCCCAACTCCTCCCACAAACCCATAAGAGTTAAATGAAGGTATTTAAGGTGGAGTTATGAAATTTGAAGTTGATTGGAAATGTTTTCAAAATTTATGGACCAATATTTAAGATTTTAAAAGTTTAGGGACTAGTTTTCAAATAAGGTGAAAGTTATGAAATGGTCCCTAAGGGAAGTGTAAAAGGCTAGTAAGTGATTTTGGGGTAAATGAAAGTGTCAAAAATGGTTTTCAGGAGTGTAAGAGCAAAAAGATCATTTTTGGAAAAATGAGGGGTAAAATGGTGATTTTGCCTAAAGAGGGGCAAGCTAGTCATTTTGCACTTTAAGGGAGCTAAATGGTTAGATTTAAGAAGTTGTGGGAAAATTAATAAGTTTAAGAAGGTTAGTGAATAAATTTTAGGGGTAGAATGGTAATTAGAATAATGATTTGGGGCCAAAATGCAAATTTCAAAACTTGATGACCCAAATGGGACTGTGGGGTAGAATGAGGGCTAAATGGATAAGTTTTGAAAGTTAGAACCCTAAATGGGAGAATTTGAAAGAAATAATGTTATTTTAGTAATTTATAAAAGTTAAAGGGGTCAAAGGGTAATTTTGGTAAATTGGAGTCTAATTTGTAAAAGTATAAAAGTTTGGGGATAATAGAGTAAATAGAGAAAAAGGAGGGGGAAACCTTTGGCATTATGAAAATATGAAAATGGTCGCATGGTCAGGTTTCATTAACTAATACGACCGAGACCGAGTTGCAAATAAATAACAACAAATTTAGAATTTTAAAAGTAATATGAATATAATAGGTCATACCCAACTAACCATATTATGATAATACACTTTGTGCAGAGGAACAAGATCACACAATTCACGAGGATCGCACTTCCCGAGATAATTGGAGAGAAAACCACATCAAATGAGTAAGAGTTATAAGGTGAGTGGGTTTTTCAATGACGAGTCTGATTGGACGGTACATATTTCTTTACAAGTTTTCTTAAGTGAAAAGAATGTCATGCTTAATGAGTTGGAAATCATGATAGAAGGAAAACTATATGAAGATATAAAATATATATATTAAATTGTGAATCGATAACATATAATAGAATAAGATTGCCATCATACTTATGATTTGTTGAAAAAATCAAATTAGAAGGAAAGGTAAATTATATGAGAATTGCAAATGGAGAAATTATGATTATGTGAACATAGTTTATAAGATGTGAAATGGCTAATGTGACATGAGCATGTGGCATAAGTTGTAATAGGCATATCTTAGCAAGCCTAGGTGCATCTTATATTATGAGCATAAACATGTGCATTTCAATATGACTATTGATCTAATTGTTAATGATGCATTATATATATATGTTTGGTATGCTAGAGATTTGTATGATAGATTAGGCATCCATGGACATCCAAGATATGTAATGTCGTGCTGGGGTTGACTAGGGATGGAAGGATAAGGGGAGAGTGTGTGATATGATGTTCCCAAATCACCCGCAAACCTATGAGAGGTCAAGTATAATCATTGTGTGTGAATGACAGAAAATTCCAAAGTATAAGGATGATCGAGGGCACTACCTCGATGTAACGCTTCGACCTGGGTTGCATATTTGGTTCGCTTACAACGCACCACATCCCCTTGTTACTATAAAAGTGGGTATCACTACCATTGTAATAATAAGTATACAAAGGCCTAAAATATGAAAACCCATGCATTTATTTATATCTTGCACAATACAACTTAGTTCCCAAAAATATATTCATAAATCCATACATGTTATAAAAATATGAGGAAACAGTAACACTTCATAAAAATGACCACATGTTGGGTCCTTAAGCACTATACCTAATGACCACATGTTGGGTCCTTAAGCACTATACCTAAAGGGCAGCCAGTAGCCAGTGCTTACACATTTCCTCATGTTATGCATAAGATTCCCTTCAAGCTACTTGAAAAATATTTGGGAGATGAATGAGCTTCCGACTAAGTGGGTAAGTTTCGTGACATTGAGCCACTTCATGGCCTAATCCTGATTCTCTACCCCATGTATATTTATATAAGTTGCTCTTTTCCCCTATTAGTTGTAGTTACTATAGTTATTTTGATTACATCTTATGACCACATACTATTTACATTATTTGTATATATGCTCATATTCTACATACTTGTCTATCTTGGGTATTCAAATCACAAATGCACCTGCAATGTTCATCATGTAATTCAATCATCACACTTCATGGTCCATCCATTTTCTCTTCCACGAGAGCCTCACACATGAGGGTGTTTGGGGTGATGAGGATATGTGTGTCATATTACACACTCTCAAGGTATCATACATGCACGTCTCCTCCTCAGGGTGTGAAGGTTGTGACCTTTAAGAATTCTTATATCACGACCCTCCACCATCTGCCCCATAACAGGTATACATGTGCCTTGGCAGCCCACCAACTCTTTATACTCATGCACAACAGGACCTCTCATAGGTTCATGGGTGGTGACATGGCAACCTTAGTAAATACATCCACATTATCTCCCAATTCCTAGTCAATTCCGACTCATGACACTACCACTTTTAAGTGTCTTGTTGAAGCCCTCACAACATCTTCTCACATATATAATAATGTATGCATGTCAATCCTACTCAAGCACAATAGTATCATAATTCATCTTCATGACGTACATGTTCACTCTCACAAATTCATTATGATTAATGCATGATGATCATACTTATTATACATTATGCTTTATACATAAGCATATCAACATCTAAGTTCATAGCAAGTCGACATGATAAGATTTACTTGCTACATGAATGTTAATTATCAATTTCATGCACATTTTTTCATATCAACATATAAGTCTTTTTGTTATTCTAATTTTAGTTATTTATGTAAAGAACTTCGGATGTTACAATCAGACTCGACGTCGGTAATTCCACTCATCTCAGGATTGGAGAGTGTTTATTCCAATTGGGTTACTGAAGTTGTAGGAGGACTTGGTTCCATAACACGAGTTTGATAACTATAATATTTTAACCGGTTGGGACAATTCATATGTTATAACATTCGAAGATCGAATTTACGACTCCCTCTACTTGTGGCTCGTTCTCACCCCTCATTTCTCTAACCTTTATTCCGGCCCCTAAATTCTCAATAAACTCCCTTTGGGTCCTATGTTTCCTTTACTTTATATTTGGTCCTCTAAATTCTTCTATTTACATGATTTGTCCCTAATTTTACTCATATTACCGTTCAATCCCTTAACTTTATGATATCTTTCAATCTAGTCCATATGCTCCCAATTCTTGTCATTTCGGGTCCCAAGTCCCCTAATATTACACTCGGGTCCCTCAAGTCCCTAAAATTCCCTCTTTAGCCTTATATTTAACTAATTTACTAGTTTACCCCTATACTTTTCAAACTTTACATTTTGGTCATTAACTTTCTTTTACTATCCACCTGGGTCCTTAAAATTCCAAATCTTTCTTCTTTTAGGTCCCTAAAGTTTCTGACATTTTATTTTTGGGTCCTAAAAATTTCTAGAAATTACCGATATATCCCTTAACTTTTCAAATATTATATTTCAGGCCCTAAAGTTTTCTCTCTATCAAAACCTACCAATTTCTTCGGTCTCTCATCCTATTTTGACCATCCCTAAGTGCTCTAGTGTCCCACGGTCCTGTCTCAACCAATCATGGTCGGAACAATGCTTATTTCGACCTATTTCAGTCACTTGTCAAAAATAATACAAAGTTGTTTCAGAGGGGTATACCTTCTTGGAGAATTGACGGCGATTTAAAGGTCAGTGGCAATGGAAAGTAGACCTCCTTCGAAGTATAGGGGTACCCAAACTGTGCTCTAAGGTGGTCGGAGTTGTCTATATTTCATAATTTACATAAAGGTATCAGAAACAAAGCATTTTCAAGGACATTTCGACTAAATGGAACCACAAAGATTACATCTTTGCTCGGTGGCCAATATAGCTCGGTAGTTGAGGTGGAGAGGATGTTGTAAGATTTTAGGAGGGTTGTCGATGGCAAATTTCTTGTCGAAAAGCATCAGCCTCCTTCGAGCAGAACATGAGAAGTTATTGTTCCTTTTCATTTGAGTCGTAAAAGGGTTGTCGATGCGGGTCTCCAATGCCATGTGAATGTTGGCTTCATAATGGATTCATGGACCCCAAATTTGCTATATTTGGTGGGTCTCCAATGCCATGTGAATGTTGGCTTCAAAATGGATTCATGGACCCTAAATTTGCTATATTTGGTGGTCTAGGAAGGGTGTATTTATGCTTGAAAGCGCTCGGTATCAAGGGCTCATCAAAAAGCTTTCTATGGACTTTTAGAGTGAAATTCTCTCATTTGAATTATGAGAGTTCGATTAAAGCCTATGAATCAAAATAATGGCCAGTTATCATCTCATATTAATTTTTGTAGAATGAGAATTGATTAGATGATAAGCTTTTAGTGAATTTGTCTATCACGTGTTCTAGGAGGAAAAGTTCTCAATGTAAAAAATGATGAAGTATGAATCGATCGACAGTTTGGTCCTGATTAGTTCAATCGGGTGGCAGAGATGATGTACATGCAATGCACATGTGCACTCCACTGCCCGCACTTGTGTGTGTTGTGTGCAATGCATAGTTGGTATTCACGGTGTTCAAGAGATTTCCGGTGATTAAATCGTCAACTTCACCCAATTTCAGCGTTCTTTTGATTGGTTTATCTCAAATTTGACAAGTTATTGACCCAAATCATTGATCAATTTCCTATGATCTAGTGCCCAGAATTTTCATTTTCTGATTCTTAAGACTCTTCAAAAAAATCTTGTAATCTCGAGGCCCTAGATAATTTGATCCCGGTTCATTCCAATCCTTGCCCTAACCTTCCTCAATCCCCATTTCTCGATGTACGTGTATCATCCTATAGGCATCTATTTCAAATATGAGGTTGAAATTTGGTATGAGTGTTATTTTTGGATTCTATTTAACTCTCAATTTAGATCTCCGAGTTTAAAGTTTTTGGTTGAGAAAAATTCTGATGTTACCCTTAACATCTCGATGATGAGACGAGCATATATGATATATTAAGAGTGCGGTTGTACAATAATGACAATAAACTTTAGATCCAAGCCTCAGATCCCTGCTTAACCCGAGCGGATCCAATGAGCCTCGGGTTTACTCGAGTCCGTGCTCGGGTTCGGGTACATAGATCAGACCCGAGACCCAAGACCCGAGCCTCAGGTCCAGAAAAGTGGACCTGAAGCTCAAGTCTAAATGGACCCAAAGGTGGGCCTACAAGATCTTTGAATTTTTTTTCACTCTTTTAATAATAACACCCCATTTCCTTAAAATATAGAGAAACAATATTAAAAAATTCTAATAAAAATGTGATTTAAGATGTAATATATTCTTACTATATTATATTCTTTTTTTCATTTATTAGACACTAATAGATTTTTTTCCTTTATTATACCTTAATAAATTATTTTCCCTTTTTAAATCCTAATAAATTTATAAATAATTAAAAGAATTACAAAAGAAAAATTTATATTATATTAAGTTATATCTCTAATTAAGTGTATTATTTAATACAAAACTTTAATTTATATTCAAATTTTTAACATGTTTAAGAGATTTATAATTTATTTTTAACTAGAAAAATAAATTTAAATTATATAAATAAAATTATATATATCAATAATTATATAAAAAATATCACATAAATAATAAATATTGAGAACCACAAGTGAATTAGCATATAATCAACACCATTCTCTTTCATTTATATCAGTATTTATTTCGATCTTATATACTAATTTTTTCATATTCACACTTTCACTCTTAGTTTTTTTCATTATTTGTAATATAAAGTTAATAAAAAATTATAATAGTAATTTATTAGAAAAATTAAAGCTAATAAACATTTTAAAAATTAAATTTCTAAATAAATATTAAAATTTTTATATATTACAATAATTTATAATTTTTTATTTTTAATAAAAAAATATATTAAAAAAAAAGATAGAACTACTATGCTCTAAGTGAACACGACTAGTGAGTTCGAATCCAATTTCTATACCAAAGTCTCGAGTTTAGGCGGATCTCAAGTCCAGCAGAACCGAGATCGGGTCGGGTTTATATTCGAATAAGTAGACTAAAGCTCGAGTCCACTCGGGTGCGGGTTTGCTGGGCCTGAGCTCGGGTCAGGTGCAAATCCGCTAAAATCCACCCCGATGAGCGCTATTGAGATCCGTAGTCCTTACACCATGTAAGTGACGTGAGGATTAGAATTTATGGGAAAAGATGAAAGCTAATTTAAGTTCTTCAATATTTGTTGCTTAATGCCATATGGTACAAGTCACTCTCCATTACCTTCAAATTGAGGTTAATAGTTATCAACACCACTTTTCTTCTATCTCCACTTTACAATGCCCTGCAACCAATAAGATGATCCTCTTAAGAACAAAAAGCTTGTCCAAAGAAGCATTTAAAAAAAACATAGAAGTTGGAGCTGCAATTGATGTCATTTGCATGCTTGCAACTCCTTTTTCCCGATCATGGGAGGAGGGCATGCTCAATATATTTCCCAAAGTCAATTAAGAGCTGAGATGGTCCTTCTTTCTCACTCTTATTGGACGCACCAGAGTTGCCCTCTCTCTTTCTCTCTGTACGGTCCGAGTTAACACTAGACGATTTGTCAAGTCGGCAGCGAGCCCATCACCATGAGAACAAAATCTGACGGATCCAAGGACGAGGAGGCCAGCCAACTTCTGCGGCTGGAGACCCTCGGCGGCGGTGGATCGGACGACGAGGAAGTCGCTTTTCAATCCAGTGAGAAGATATTTATCGCCCATACGGATGTCCCAGACGGTGGCGATGATGGCACCACCGTTCCACCCTTTTCGTGGAAGAAGCTATGGATCTTCACTGGCCCGGGGTTCCTGATGAGCGTGGGGTTCTTGGATCCGGGGAATCTGGAAGGCAACCTGCAATTTGGAGCAATCGCCGCTACTCGTTGCTCTGGTTGCTAGCATGGGCCACCGTCATGGGACTGCTGATCCAAATGCTCTCTGCCAGGGCTGGGGTTGCCAACGGCCGCCACCTGGCCGACCTGTGCAGAGAGGAATTTCCAAGCTGGGCGAGGCTAGTTCTCTGGTTCATGGCGGAGCTGGCCCTGATACGGGCCGATATACAGGAGGTCATTGGGAGTGCGATTGCGATCCACATATTGAGCAATGGAGTGTTGCCTCTTTGGGCTGGGGTCCTCATCACGGCATCTGACAGGTAGGTCTCTTACTACTCTTAATTGTATACGATGCTTCTTGTCTTCAATTTTTGAGCTTCAGCTTCGTCAAATTGCAACTTCTAGTGCATGCAAATCACTTTTTTTTTGTGCCCGAACTTGCAAATCACTTCAATTGTTGAAAAGCTCTGTTTTTACCTGATGGACATTGGGTATATTTCCATTTTCTACTTTCAAAGTCATTGATTCGTTTATATTCAAATTTACCAACTTTATGCGGTTGCAAATTTCTATAGTGTAAGTATTATACTAAATGGAATAATGGATGTTTGATTATATCTGCAATATACTGTCTAAGTCATTCTTTTATGTGAACAGTTTCATGTTGTTGCTTTTTGAGAACTACGGAGTCAGGAAATTGGAATCTGTTTTTGCATTTCTAATTGGGACTATGGCACTGTCATTTGCATGGATGTTTGGTGATGCAAAACCCAGTGGAAGAGAACTTTCAATGGGTGAGAATGAGATTGACATTCAGAAGAAGGGACGAGTCCTAGAAGCATTGAATTACTACACGATTGAATCATCATTTGCCCTCTTGGTGTCCTTCATGATCAACCTGTTTGTTAACACCGCGTTTACCAATGGCTTTTATGGCATTGAGCAGGCCAACAATATTGGACTGGTAAATACAGGACAGTACCTTCAAGAGAAATATGGAGGAGGACCGTTCCCCATCCTCTATATCTGGGGTATTGGGTTACTGGCAACAGGGCAAAGTAGTACCATCACTGGAACATATGCTGGACAGTTTATTATGGGAGGATTCCTCGACCTCAAACTCAAGAAATGGTTAAGGTCACTGGTAATGACTTTCAAGTATGGAATGTGGGACCTCATACCTCTCTTTTTTATATAATAAATAGTTCTTAAATTTATTTATCCACTAATTCCTATCCTAATCTTATTCTTCCATTTCTTATTTTGAATGTATTTGTGCTTTTAATTTTTTTTAACATCTATGGGCTATCCACACTATACTTGTTATCTTACTATACCTAATAAGGAAAAGGTGTAATATAATAATATCCTTAATGAATATATTTTCTTTATTTGTGCTAAATTAATTGAACACTAATCTTTATATAAATATTCAATAGTATGAAACAATAAGTTCATAATGCATAACTATTGAAATGTTATCCATATCTCCAACTTAAAATTTTCACTAAAATCCAAAATTCCCTGGTACAAAGTATCTCTTTAATAAACTATCTGCATTTTGGAGGATTTGGAATGTTATAAATGTGACTATTCATATCTAGCGAAAATGGGAGTTGTTGAATTCATTGAGGGACCTTCTTAGAACAGCATTCATAATCATTCCAAGGGTAAGATCAATATCATGAATTTGGATTTTAAAAATTACCCTCTTATTGTCCCATGCCCAACAGTAGTAGGAACTAGTTGGAGAAGTGAATCCATAATAAATTAGGTTAAAATAAAAATACTTTCATTATATAATATAATTTGTTGTTTTATTTTATTAAAATAATCAATGTGAGACACTTTTCAACAATAATAAACTAATACAAAATCTAAATTGCTAGCGGAACCGTTTTATCCCCCACGTGTCGTGGCGAGAGTTTCGCCTCGCCTCCCCTTATCCACCAAGGCCGCCGCACACTCCTGTTGTGCTCATCGATCGCTCTTGTCGGAGTTCCAACTTGGGTCTGCTTCCACTGTCCTCTGGTCTCTACGCTGACATTCCGTCGAGGTTTTCGGCTGCAACAAACTCTCAATGTTCTACTGCAACTAACTCATCGAGGTGTTCGGCGAGATCTCTTGGTGGATGAAGAAAACCCCAAGTCTCTCAATCCCTCAAATCTGGGTTACACTAGGAACAAGGAGTCTCTCCCGGGTTACAGGCACTCGAATTCAGTTTCATTCTCCTTATCCTAATCTTGTTGAAATTGGGGAAATTTGATTTACCCTCATGTAAAAGAGAGTTTTTCGAACCCTTCGCCTGATACCTACGCCACCTTCATTTCCACCTTCATTTCAACTTTCCAGAGTGATTGCTCCTAGTAAGCCCCTGCGTGGTGGAATCAGATATGGGCGGCTCTATCCCAAGGGAATTTGTCTTATTGCGACAACATTGTGCTTTGGAGTTCTAACACAGATTCTTGCTGAGCCGCCGCAAGACCCCTCGTGTTGCATGTTTTCACACAGTGGGTCTAACATAGCGGAAAACTTGCTAAAATAAACGACCACACTGTTATGTAAAGGCACGATCGAATTTGTAATGGGATAGAGTTGAAAGAATAATAACTTACAAATCACATAAATCTACGTATTTCTACTTTTGAATTCAACTTACACACAGTTAAGATTTAGGATTTTTGAATTTGATCGGATGATCTAGTCGATTCTAACTAGACTACACCATCCTATTAGGATTTATAAATTAGTTATTTTATTTATAGTAAAATTAATTTATGTAAATTGAATAATTTAATATAATTATTTATCATGTATCAACTTTAAAAAAATATAATTTTATGTATTTATATACAATAATATTGATATATATACAAATAATTTACTATAATTATTTTTTTAATTTTATGTAAAATAGTCATTTTAGTCTTTTAAATTAATTTAAATAAATTAAATAATTTAAAATAATTATGTAGCGTATTATAATATATCAACTAACTAGTTATATATTATATATATTTTCTATAATTAAAAAATTATAATTTTATTTAGGCTATAATAAATAATTTACTATAATTAAATATTTTAATTTAATATAATTATATATTGTTAAATATTCATATTATTTATAATAAATATTTTATATAAATAAAAATTATAAAATTTATGTACAAAAATATTAATTTATATAAATAAAGTAATTTACTATAATTAAAACTTTTAATTTTATGTGCACTTGTAATTTTATATGAAATTATATACAATATATTAATTTACAATAAATTAAATATTTTATATAAATAGAAAATTAAAAATTTATATACAATTTATTTTATGGGATTGATAAGAATCGAATAGAGGGTAACCATGTCAAAAGTTTTCTTATAAGTAATTCCCAAGAGATAGTGGGATAACGTGATAAATTTACAAATACCATACTATTATTGTAGGTGTTTGAATTGAGATTTTTAGAAAAATTTCTAACTACTCACCTAATAAATGAAAATAAGTAAGATTTTTTCTGAATTTGTCAAAACCCTAATATCATATATGAATACAAAACTCATTTTAATAAATTAAAACTATTTGCACTTGACTTGGACATTTGCCAAAAAATTGTGTATGTTCTCAATTTGGATATACGAAACCGAATAAGAATACTACAAATACCCACTGATTTGGCAGCCATCATTAGTATAACATACAAATGTGAACATTTGGTACTAGAAAGACGTAGGAGAATGGGAGATATTGGTAAGAAATAAGATTATAGTAAATATCCTCAGGAAGCCCGAAATTTTCTTAAATCTCGAAAGAGCATCCACAAAGGAACTAAATCCATGATGGAAGAAAGGATGAAACCACTCCAGCTAAATAAGGAAATGAGTAATAAAACACGCCAAAGGAAAATCCCATACTGTCTTAGATGTCGGAGGAACCACGAAGGGGCGTATAAAGAAGTAATTTATTACAGATGTGGATAACTATGATACTACTCAAGGAATTGTCTTGTACCACAAGGAAACATAGTGATACCTCCAACAAATAATGCTTCTTCGAGGGACACAAACCAAAATAATGGAGGAAGAGGAGCTGACACAATACCAAGGATCCTGACAAGAGTTTACAAACTCACACACGAAAAAGCTCAAAAGGACCTTAGCTTAGTAGTTGATACTTCCAAACCCCTTACTTAAAGATATTTTTTCTTTAGTTGTGATAAAACCCAAAACAAATGTACTCATTTCAAGATATAATAAAAATTATTTATCATTTCCCCATTTAACATCTCTATCTTTCAATCAGGATATGTCAAATTATTTAGTAGAAAAATCGTTTGCCCTCATCCACTCCAAAGATGAAAGATCCTTTATTAATGAGTTATTAATTCACGAAATTCCAAAATGACCAACCTCACTTAATCAAACCATCAATATCCTTACACCTTTGGGAGAAAAATTGGTTAAAGATAAAGTCTTTAATGATTGTAAAGTGGAGATTATGGAGAGAAAATTAGAAGTGAATTTGATTACTCTACGATTAAGAGATGTTAAGTTAATTATGAGAAAGGATTGACTATCTTTACATCATGTAAGGGTAAACTACCAAGTCAAGACAAAGACATTTCATTCCATAAAAGGCCAAAAGAGTAGTATTTAAGGGAGATAGAAATAAGAAGGGAGTAAATTTAATATCCTACCAAAAAGCCTAAAATATGCTAAGAAAAGGATGCAAGTCATTTCTAAAGATGTTCACCAACAAAATCCATGAGAAGAAGAGACAAGATGAGGTTTCGTGTCATGCCCCAACCCAGTTCGGTTGAAATCCTGTGAATAACCCGCCACTCTCTTTGACCTAAATGGGGTCACTTCTCCCCAGGTCGTGAAGAATCATGCATGATTTTTGCTATCATTCCCTCGAATAACATTATGCAAAACTAATAGTGTAAAAGTAAAATACCTAGGTTTAGAGGCTTGGCGAAGGGACTCTTTAAAGATCATCTGTTTCCTAAAAAAAATTTAAAGGGAGGGGGATGAGTTCTACAACTCAGTGAGCAGGTATTAGGGTGAGTTTTCATAAATACAAAAAAATGTTTATAATTACTATCCTTTTTGTTCACATGTTTTGTGTGGGTTTAACTCCTTTTTAGAAAAATATTTCAATACTTCCCCTTGCTCGAGTTTGGTTTAGCATACAACCATACTTGCCCTTTATCAAAAAGGGTTAACACGTTCGCATAGCAGTCTTCGATTGCTCTAATTGTAAACTAGAGCGTCTTTATCGTCCATCCTGATAGAAGTCCATGACTTCTACCCTAAGTTTGAGTGGGCATTAATTACCCGACCCTCATACCTGAATAATACTCCGTATCCGCGATGTGGGACGAGACTTCTCCCCCTCTGACCTCGATCTCAGTGCGCATGAAGCTACTCTAAACTTCAAGACTTTTTAGACGACCAAATTTCCCTTATGCACCATGTGTCGTCCAGCAGCCCTTAGAACCAACACTACCCCAAGTCAGACGCCTCAATGGTTCCATATCTTAGCATGCATAAACAAAAATCTTTTAATTTTAGATCTTTATCTTTGGTGCCATCAGCCTAACGAATTTGATGATCCGGCTTCAGCTCGGTAACTACTAGCCCAACAAGTTCAACGACTCGACTTCGGCTCGGTGGCTACTAGTCCAACGAGTTCTACAATCCGGCTTCGTTAGGTGGCTTTATCACACAACTTAACCATTTTTTGTGAATTTCCATAATTTTTATGGATCAAGATTATATCTACATGTTTAAGTTCGTTCCCATTGGCCTTGGGCCTACTTCACGAGTTTTTCCAAAACTAGGCCTTGGGCCATATTGCTTCAAAACCGAGGTCTCAAGCCCACTAGAGCAATTTCAACTCTTATAAAAACGTCTCCCAAAAGGTTTAAGTAGGTTCATGCAGTCAGAGGAGACCATTCCTGGAAAACAGTTTTCAAAATCGAATAGGTGCTCATCACCCCAATCAAATATGATGTTGGAAATCCTACTCACCCGGTATTGTGACGTGTTCATCCCGGCTAGATTCCAATCACCGATGTGCTTCTTTGTACCAGTACTCACGTAACTACTTCTTACATGGTTCATGTATTCACATAAGGATGGGTTGACATAAATACCTCATACTCTCATGTATTTGCACATTGGCCCTTAATTTATTCCTCAATTGCACTTTTAGGTCCCTAAAGTTCATAATTTTTCCTTTAGGTCTCTAATGCTCAATTTATCTTTAATTAATACCCTAAGGTTTCCAATTTCCCTCTTAGGTCCTTAATTTCTTTAAAATTACCAATTGGTCCCTAATTTTCCTCAAAATCAGCGATTGACCCTCAACTTCATCCAAATTGCCAATTGGCCCTCAATTGGGAGTTAATTTCATAAAAGTCTCCCAATTTTCTTTCAATTGAAACTTGCACCCCCCTCCCAAATTTCCAAAAATCCCCAAATCACCCAATTTTTCCAAAAATTGCATTTTGACCCCCTGAATTCTCATTTCATTCAATTGACCACTTAAACTTGGATAATTGTCCCCTATCATTATCTTAATCATCTTCCCTATGTCCCCTGATTCATTACAAGCTTTAAAATACTAGATTTGACTTACAAATGAGCTCACAGAGCTTCGCTAAAAAATCATCCTAGAGAGAGAAAGTTTCGATTACTCACCGTTGAGGATATAGTGATTAGAGCTTTTGCTTCCACTAAATTGCTCACTTTCTGGGGATCCTTCCTGGATCAAACCACACCTCAATTGGTTGGCTGAGCAGTGCAAATTTCTCAACTTAATTTTCAAGCAAAATGCATTGTGAATAATCATTTCCGACGAATGGTGGCGGATGGGACTTACCAACGCAGCTTAGAGAAGGTCGGGGCTGCTCTAAGGGTGGTGTGGGGAGCTTGGTTTGGATGGATCGACACTTGGTGTAAACCCCATCCTTTAATAATAAGAAAAATTGGGAAAAAAACCGGTTAATTCCAAATAGAAAACTAGGTCGATTTATAAAACATGACGATAGAGAAAGGGCAAACCGAAAAATTTATAAATTTCGAATGACCTAAACAATCACAAAAGTCATGAGAAAGGATTTTAGGATGAATTTGAAGTAAAAACCAAACCGGTTCAGGTGAACTGGACCTGAACCGGTTTGAACCACTATTGAACTAATTTATAAATTCATTTTTATAGGTGGTTTAGAAAATTCAAATTGAAGAATTGAGGCCACCATTGGATAAAGAATGAATTTAGATAAATTTATAAATTTTTAATTTTGAAAAACTCGGTCGAATTGGGTCTGAACCGCCCAATTTAAACATTGAACCTAGTTCAGAAATGTGTCGTCTTCTTCCTTCAGATGACAATACTGTTCACTCGCTGAAAAATTGAGCAGCCCCGACAAAGATGAAAAGTCTCTGGCCAGTGAGTTTCAGGCAATAAATGACTACCATAAATGCATTAATTGAACAACCAAGAAGACTCCGATCTTCCTATATAAATAGCTCCTCCTCATTCATCCTCCTCATACTTGAAAACTCCTCTCTCTCCCTACTACTCTATTTTCTGGTGAAGCTCGAACCAAAGCTCTGACATTGGAATTTTTTTTGAGCCAAAGTGGACAAGGTCAGGTTATTTAGATTCGGGGAGAAGTCAACTACCCAATGGTAGTCTCCATTTGCTCCGAGGATCACTGGAGAAACACCGGCGTGATCGAACAGTGAAGCAGCTCCGACAGACCAAAGCTGCCCTATTTCGGCTGAGATGAAAATGGCCAATTCGAGTCCTTATCAGACCAAACCAAACTCTCCCAACACTTTCATAGACTTCATACAACTAAATTAAAATTGAAAGTTAAGCCAATTTGGCTTCCCTCTGTAAATTACAATAAATGTTAGAGAGAGAATCGACAAAACTTCACCGACCAAATTCTCCATCAATTCGACATGAATTGATGTGATTCTTTATACTAGGAGGAACCTGAGGATGAGAGCTATCTATCCAGATTGAAAGCTCGGACCGCCGCACCCCTGACGATAAGCTTTCGAAGCTTTCTCTCTCTAAGTCCAATTTTCTAACGAAGCTCCGTTTAAGCTCAATTCAAATCCAAATGACGCGATTCAAAGTTCCATTGAATCGTGTGGAAGTGTAGGAACTCAATTTTACCTTCAATTTTAATAATTAACATTGATTGGTCAGTCAATTTGATAAAATCATATTCGACTAGTATGGAAGAGGGAAATTAGGGGAAAATTTTGGGGGAAATTGGGGATTTCAAAAATTCGAAGGACTTAAGTGTAGTTTCCAAAAATTGAGGGCCAATTTGCCATGAAAATGATGTTGGAGGACTAATTGGTTAATTTTTGGAATTATTGGGGTCAAATTTACCATTTTTATAAAGTATGGGCAAAATGGTAATTTCTGAAAAGTTGGGGACCAAATTGGAAAATTGGGAAACTTAAACCCCTTTTTGTGATTTTGAATAAATTGAGGCCCCAAAGTGAATTTTAGAAGTTTCGGTACTCGATTTGGGGAAAATTGGCATTAGGGACCTAAAGTTAAAGAAAAAGGAACTTAGGGACCTAAATGCAAATAATTAAAAAGTTTGGGTATTTTATTCATTCATGATGAATGAAGGCTATTAGGCCTAAGATTTATGAACAAGGATGTTCATATTGTGTAGGAACACAAAGTACCAGGAACACCAGCAAGGATAAGCTCACATGAGGCAAAGAGCCGGTTAAGAGGTATTGACTGCACTATCGGGTGAGTGAGAATTTTCACATTATACCCGGTTGGGATAATGAGTAACTCAGAATGAAAAACCACTACTATGTGGAATATTAACATCACACTTGGATGGGGTGATGTGGAAACTACTTAGAAAAACTAATTAACGGTTATAAGTAGATCATACACGGTTGGTATGATGAACTTCCTAAAAGGAAGTAGAAAACCCGCTTATCGGTTATAAGCAGAGATGTCCTCACACCTGGTTGGTGTGATGGATAGATGAAAAGTTATTTTGTTAGAAGTGCTCTCCCCTAATTGTGTGCCACTGCTTAAAGATTTTGGGAGACCTTCTTGACGGGAGCTCAAATAGCTCATACAGACTGGAGGCCTTGGTTTTGGAACTTGGGGGCTGGAATGCCCAATTTTGAAAATCTTGTACAATGGGCCCAAGGCCAGTTGGCATGAGCAGGAGCTTGTAAACAAACATGATATTAAGCCATGAAAATTTTAAATGAATGATGTGATTTGGCTATGGTACAAAGACGAGACTGACATACTCGATGGACTAGCAGTAGTGTGACAATACATGTCGATGGACCAGTCTAGACAAACAGCTGCAGGTTGAGTTGAGGGTCGGAGCCATTAGACCAATGACATCAAAGATTAAATGGCTTATGTGGAAAATTATTGTTTTGTGCATGCACTGAGGTTCGGGACCATCAAGATGCCCAAGAGGGGTAGTGATGTGTCCTAGGGGCTACTGGTCGAGATGGTGGAGATAAGGGCAGTTTGTCGTGCCGCATTCAGGGAAGCTCGGCGTAGCTTCATGCGCATGAGACTGGGGTGGGTCGGGATGAGGTCTCTATCCTCATATGGACACGGAGTTTCTTTTTAGGTTTGAGGGTCAAATGTCGCACACATCTACTCATTCCCAAGGTAGAAGTGGATGGGCTTCTATCTAGGTGGCTGGTAAAGTCGCTCCGACGCCTCAAGTGGGTGTAGTGGACGGGCTGCCCTACAAATGTGTGATCCCTTCATGGTGAAGGGTGTGTGTTGATTGTTATACATACCGACTGTGGTAAATGATGAATAATGGTTTTGAAAACCGAGAAATTGAGGAAGAAAGTATTTTAAAATAAGGAGTGTGACACACTCCAATTAAAAATATTTTTTAGAAACTCATGTTTCAAACACCTATTCACTGAGTTGTCGAACTCACCCCCTTCCTTTACCTCTTTTCAGGTAATTGAGCGAAAAAACCCACCTATCGACATCCCATTAGCCTAACTTGCAAGACAGGTATGTAAAATTTAATTTATTTCAGTTTTGATTAATGTTATTCCTGGAAAGATATAGGTACAAAGGACACCTTACTTCTCACGGTTTAAAAGGGGAAAGCCCTTAATAAATCGAAAGAGTGGCGGGTTTCTCACGGGGATCCGACCAAATCGGGTCGGGGTGTGACAACATGAGTGGTATCAGAGCCTATTTTCTCGAATACATTATTAAGACTAGAGAACATAGTAACTAATAAGGATGATTTTAAAATTTTAGATGGCTCCCAAGAAAGGAACCAAGAGAACTAGAGCCGCAGTCTCCGACACTGCCCAACCACCCCTACCTGTGAAAACTCCCCATTGAGCCCATACAAATCCACTTGGACTTAGCTCAGAACATAAGAGGTTGTACAAGGAGTTCACCCGTGTATTTGGGCAGCCTATCCTCGTCCCTAAGGCCAACACCAACTCTCAGGTTGAACTAGAGAAAATAGAATCCCATCCTACTCTTGTTAGCCATCCCCCTCCAGTTGACATTCCAAAAAATCTCAAGACTCTTCGTCAACTGGGGTGTAAGCATTTTCTTGGAGAGAAGGATGCTGGTGCTGCCATGGATTGGCTGGAAAATGTTAAGAAGCTAATGAGGATAGTTAGGATATCACTAGAGGACAAGGTGATCCTGATAGAATTCTTCCTAGAGGGAAGTGCCAAAAGATGGTGGGACAATGTCCAAAACGTGCATACTTCCACCCCCACGTGGGAGCAATTTGAGGAGAGGTAAGCGGGGATTACTTGGCTCCTCATTTAATTAATGCAAAAACTGAATGTAGAGAGAGAAAGCTTTCCATTGGGGGCATGATGGTCCGAGCTTTTAATCTAGGTAGATAGCTATTGTCCAGAGGTTCTTCCTAGTATTTAGAATCACCTCAATTCATGTCGAATTGAGGGAGAATTTTGTTAGTAAAGATATATCGGTTCTCTTTCTAGCATCGATTAAAATTTAAAGAGGGGAGCCAAATTGGCTTACTTTTATGCTCTAATTCAATTGTAGGAGGGCTTGGTTTGGCCTGAGGAGGGCTTGAATCGACCGTTTTCAACTCGACCAAAATAGGGTAGCTTCGGTCTGCTAGAGCTACTTCACTGTTCTATCACGCCTGCATTTCTCCTGTGATCTTTGGGGCAAATTGAGACTATAGGCGTGTAGCTGACTTCTCCCGAAATCCAAAGAACCCAACCACACCTTCTTTGGCTTAGAAAAATGCCCAAGTCAGAGCTCTAGTTCGAGCTTCACCGAAAAATGGAACAGTAGGGAGAGAGTGGAGCTTTCAGGTGTGAGGTGGATGAATGAGGAGGGGCTCTTTATGTAGGAAGCATGAGGACTTCTTGTCCATCTGATTGGCACCTTAATGGTGGTCATTCATTTCCTGAAACTCCCTGGCCAAAGACTTTTCTACTTCGCCGGCGCTGATCGATTTTCGGGCAAGTGAACAGTGCTGTCATCTAAAGGAAGAAGATGACATTATTTTGAACTTGACCGGACTGGTCCGAACCAGATTTAACGCTTATATTGGCCGGTTCAGTCCCGATTCGACCGAGTTTTTCAAAATTAAAAATTTGTAAATTCATCTATTTTCATTATTTATCAAATGATGGCCTTAATTCTCCAATTTGAATTTTCTAAGCCACCTAGAAAAATGAATTTAGAAACTGGTTCAATAGTCATTGAAACTAGTTTAAATCGGTTCAATTTGGTTCAGGTCCGTTTCACCTGAGCTAGTTTGGTTTTTACCTCCAATTCATCCTAAAGTCCTTTCTCATGACTTTTGTGACTCTTTAGGTAACTCAGGTCTCATCGCAAGACCTCATCCCGACCCCACCCCAGTCTCATGCGCAAGAAGCTACTTCGAGCTTCCCGACTGATTGGTACAATGAACTGCCCTTATCTCTACCATGTCATCGAGTAGCCCTTAGGACCCATCACTACCCCTCTTGGGCATCTTGATGGTCCTGTACCACAAGTGCATGCACAAACAACAATTTTCACATATTGCCATTATCTTTGGTACCAACGGTCCAGTGGCTCCGATGCTCAACCCGACCTGCAGCTGTTTATATAGGCTGGTCTGTCGACTTGGCCTTGACGCACTACCGTTAGTCCATCGAGCATTGTCGGTCCTAACTTGGTACCATGGTGAAATGACACAATCAATTTCATTTGAAATTTTCATGGCTTTCTTTAATAAGTTTATTTACAAGCTCCTGCTTGTGCCCACTACACGTATTTTTCAAAAACCGGTCATTTAGCCCCATAAGTTCAAAACTGAGGCCTTTGGCCTATCTGATCTGTTCTAGCTCCCGTCAAGAAGGTCTCCCAAATCTTTTAAGTATTGGAACACAGTCAGGGAAGAACACTTTTGATAAAAAAAAATTATTTTCATCTTCATCACACCAACCAGGTGTGATGATATCTCCGCTTACAACCATTAAGCAGGTTTTTCTTTTCCTTAAGGAAGTTCATCATACCATCCGAGTATGATTATCTTTACTTACAACTAGTAAGTAGGTTTTATCAGTTAAAGATGGTACTCTTTATTTCAGCTGGATATGAAGTTACATAATCCCACTCACAACCGGTATGTGATTTTTAGCTTAAATTTCTCATCACTCCAACCGGGTATGATGTTTAAAGTCCCACTCACACGATTACCATGACATGTTCGTCTCTAGTCGATTTTAAGGTCCACGCTAGCTTTTCCTTACAAGCGTTTTTGTCTCTCACATCCTTACATGATTTGGGCATCTTTATCAATTAAAGCTTGGCATGATATCTATCATTTTCTCACATATGAGCCACTAGGCTAAAAATTATTGATTAATTGCACTTTGGTCCCTAAAATTCATTTTCTTTCACTTTAGGTTCCTAATGCTAACTTTTCCCCAAGTTGAGTCCCAAGGCTTCCAAAATTTCCTTTGAGTCCTCAATTTAGTTAAAATTGTATAAGGGGCTCAAGTTTTCCAAATTTCCAATTTGGTCCCCAACTTTTCAATAA
The DNA here is from genome assembly GCA_030064435.1 of Trapa incisa. NCBI lineage: Eukaryota > Viridiplantae > Streptophyta > Magnoliopsida > Myrtales > Lythraceae > Trapa > Trapa incisa. The sequence goes on along the minus strand of CM057775.1, from coordinate 8,560,546 downwards.
TTACAATTTAGCCTCCACTTTCCAAAAATGGCAATTTGACCCTAAATGTTCCAAAAATTGACTAATTGGTCCTCCAACATCTTTCTGATGGCCAATTACCTTCAATTTTGGGAAATTACAAAGAGTTCCCTTAATTTTCCAAAATTCCCAATTTTCCAAAAAATTTCCCCAATTTCTCCCCTTCAAACTGACCAAATTTGATTTCTTCAAATTGGCCATTCAATCGGGGTTAATTGTTCCAATTGAAGGTATGATACACTTCCATACTATTCAATTAAGCTTTGAATCACATGATTTTAGTTTGAAACAAGCTCAAATGGAGCTTCACCGAAAAATCATTTGTAGAGAGAGAAAGCTTATCGTCGGAGGTGCGGTGGTCCAAGCTCTTGATATGAGGAGGTAGCTCTCGTCCTGAGGTTCCTTCTAGGATCAAGAATTGGAACAATTACTATGAGGATCAACAGAAATTTGATTAACAAAATTTGTTAATTTCTCTCTCTCTAGAATTGAATTGTATTGATGGAGGCGGGCCGGATTGGGTTACCTTTCAGCTTTGTTGCGACCGTGTGAGGGCTGTTGGGGTGTTGGGGAGGCTTGGTTTGGCCGAGGAAGGGCCAAATTTGGCTGAACTCAGCTCGGCCAAAACAGGGCAGCTTTAGTCTGTCTGAGCTGCTTCACTGTTTGATTCCGCCGACACTTCTCTGATGGTGCTCGGGTCAAAAGAAAGTTACTATTAGGTAGCTGACTTCCCCCGGAGTCTATAGGACCCAATGTTGCCTTCCAAGGTTGAGAAAAAGGCCTATGTTGGAGCACTGGTTTGAGCTTCACCAGAAAATTGAGATTTGAGGTGTGTGGAGGATGAATGGTGAGGAGCTCTTTATATAGGGAGCTCGGGGACCCTCTGCCCGACCACTTTCCATTTTGGTCATGCTTATCCTCGCCCGAAAATGGCCTGATTAGAGATGTTATGCCTTCACTGGAGTTATCCATTTTCTGCATTAATGAACAATGCTATCATCATGAGGAAGAAGATGAGACTGTTTCGAACTGGACCAAAATGGTCCAACCGGGTTCAATGTCGAAAATCGACCGGTTTAGGCCCGATTCGACTGGTTTTCTCAAAATTAAAAATTTCTAAATTAATATAAATTCATTATCTATCTAATGATGGCTTCAATTTCCCAATTTGAATATTTTATGCCAAAAAGAAAAATGAATTTAGAAACTAATTTAAGTATGGTTCAAACTAGTTCAAGCTAGTTCTATCCGATTCACCCTAAACTGGTCTAGTTTTCTCTTTCCATTTTTCCCAAGGTTCTTTTCCATGATTTTTATGACTCTTTGAGTCGCTTGGGATTTTTCAATTTCTCATTTTGCCCTTTCTTTATCTGTTATGGTCTGTGAACCAACTTAGTTTTCTTTTTTGAAACGAACAGTTCTTTTCCCAGTTTTCTTGTCTTTAAGGGACAGGGTTTACAACTCTCTACTCCTTTTAGGGGTTTTGTCCCTAAAACTAAGCCAACAATCATTTGTACTGGGAGTGACTTTCCTTGATGTCCTCCTAGGGTTTGCTCGATATGTTATCACTTTGGTTATTCCTTTCACCTAGTCCTTTAACCCTATACTTGAGAAGTATTTCTCCCCTTCTATTTTCCACTCACTCTACGGAGTGTATCATGATCAGTCATTTCCAAACTATCCATCCTAAGGCACCTCCTTAGGTCTACTTCTTACTCTTCTTAGGGTAAGACTCTTCTTCTGAAGGGTTCTTATTCACGTCATTGGGTTGTACGTTCCATATATATCTGATCATCCCCATTTCCAATCATTTCCTAGATTGTTGATGCTCTTAGTTTAGGATCCTTTAGGACTTTTTTCCTTAATCCCATGGGTTTTGATGTAATTTCTTCCTTATCTTATTTTGGTCCCTCCTCCATTTGTTTTGGTTTAGTATGTCCTCGGTTCCATTTCTTAGATTTGACTAACAGACTCGGTCCCACTTGGGTCATCTTTCTTGGAACTATTGGAACTACATGTCCTTTATAGCATGACCTGTTATGAGAATATCTTTGCCCATTATATTTCCAGAAAATGTGTCCTTGATAGCGGTTCATGCCTTTCCCTCCATTTATGAGTTGTGTGGCTTCGTCCTTCCTTATTACCTGGTAGTATTCCCCAACTACCTTCAGTGTTATCCAATTGTCCCTTAAATTTTGACATCATGATCGTATCGACCTTTCCTTAACTACTCATTCCTTACCAGCTTCCTTATTGGGTTTTCCCCAGTTCCAACCATCGAGTTTCCTGATGACTTACTGATATGTTGAGATTCTTCCTCTCTTATGTCCTTCCTCATTTCCAATGACGTCCTTCACTCAAGGACTTTCTTTCCTTCCAACCACTCTTACTTGCTTGTGACCATTTCACCATCACTTATTCCGAGTTGATCCCTTTCGATCTACGTATTGATTTCTTGTTTGGGGTGCTCTCTTTTTACGGTTTCATTCTCTACTATGCCCTTCAAGGTGGAGACTTCCACCTTAGGAGTTACACGTTCCTCCTTCTTATCATTCCTTGAAGGTTTCCTTTCTTCTCTCCTTACACCCTTTTTATATGGGGGCATTTTCCCGCTTTAAATACTTCATTGTCCTAAAATTCCCATTTTGTTCCATATTCCCTATCCAATGTACTTATGATTATCGGGTCTTATTTCGTGTATTCCACACTATGCCCAGCTGTCACTCTTTAGACTCCATTAAGTAAGCGTGGACCACGACAAGTCTTGATGTTAGTGGTCATTTCCATTATCCATTTCTTAATTTGAGGGCTTACTTCTCCATGGTTTCTCATGTATTATTTTCTTTATTTCCTTATTATGGGCAATCTGCCCCTTTTCTTATTTGTACGACATTTTTCAATGCTATCATCTTATCTACCCGTTCCTTGGGTTTAACTTACTCCTTGGGTTCTGGGTAAACTTCCCTTGTAATTGGTTCTTTATTCCAAACTTGCATTCCATTTGAAAATTTACCATCTATTCCACTTTAGTTGGGTTCATGACTTCTTTGTTGGAATATGTATGCCTCTTTAGGGCTCCCTTCCTTGGTAGGCTTCCTCCTCTTTTCTTGGATTTCCTCTTTCTTTCATCTTCTTGGGTATCTATCTTTATGTCAACCTCATGACATCCTTTGATATCATCCTACTTACCCTTACTTCGAAGAATCTTGCTAGCACATCCCTTGTACCTTGTCTTTATTCCAACTTGTACTCACTATAATTTTATTTCTATTAGGGAAGGGTTTTCGATCTCTTTCCTTGCGAGGTTTCTGAATCTCCTTTAGAGAGCTTACTTAATCCCTTCCGTGGCTTGAGTTTGGTCATCGATTTGTTCTCGGCCATTTATTTCTTCAAGAATTTCTTCATTCTTCCTTTCCAATGTTTTGGCACTTTATGTTATGTCCAGTTGCCCATCAATGGCTCCGTCAAGGGGTACTTAGTGCTATACATTCCTCCAGAGTTCCCTTTCCTAGCACATTTCTTTTTCCCCTTCACTCTTACCGTGTCCTGCTCTAGAGTTGCCCTTTTTGAGGGGGGTTCTTGTACCTTACTTCTCTTCTTTGTTGTCTTTCATTCAACTGGTTCTTCTTAGAGGCAACTCAATTCCTCTTGGACGAGAGCTCGCTTAATCCCTTATGGTCCTTAGGCTTTCCTTTATTCCCGCATCTTTTGATGTTGCCTTCCTTTTTCCTAGATTCATCCTATTCTTTGACTCTTCTTCCCTTATACTGGACCCCTTATGAACATACTCTTTCCCTTTTTCCTATCCTTAGTTAGGGTATGTCCTTTCTAATGTCTCCCTTTCTAGGCAACCTCTTTGTTCTTTTTTGGAAACTTCCTTCCTAGTCTTTTGTCTTGTTGCCTTGTTACTTTGCGTTTCTTAGTTCTTGTGGGGGAACTATTTAGGTTGGCTATCTTAGGGTTAGTGTTAACTAGAGGTGACCTGTAGTCTTCCTCCTTAGGTGGCATTCTCTCCATCTATTACCCCGAGTGTTAATTAGTATACTCCAATCTGTTAGTTGTACTTGTCATTATTAGGGAGACTAACTTTTAAATAAAGAAAAATGATCTTTATTCATTCAAGGAGGTAGTTTCTTGCCGTACTCGGCTTATTACATAAATTTTCTCACTACTTCCTAGTCCCTTGGAGTCATAGGCCAAGAGTTAGCCTTCGAATGATTTTAGGATTTGTGGTCCGAGGGCTTTGATGAACTGGTTGACGTCCATCCATACTCCCGTTGAGCTTCCATGCTAGGATGGACTTCATGGAATACCTCGAGTACGTACCTCCTTAGCACTTCAACCTCGCACTCATAGGTCCACTTCATCCATTAGGAAGGGTTAAAGTTGTATTGAGCTAGTGGGGGTGCCTAGTGGACTTTCATAAAGGTTGCGTGGGCATCCCAATAGTTATCCAAGGCCTCCTTCTTAGTTGGAGTCCTTTTTGGCTGTCACGGTGCTGGAGGGGGTGTTGGGCTCCTTGGAGGAGGGTAGGTTCTTCCTTCCTTGGAGGAGGATACGTTATGCTTTCTGACTCTAACAATGCTCCAACCAGTTTCCTATGGTCTTCGGCCATATCTTTGGGCACTCTCTTCTCGACCTCTACGAACCTTTGAACAGCTGCCTCTCTAGAGTTACATGTCTTTTTCACAATCTCGTGTGTAGGTTTGGTTCGCACGACAAACTTCCTAGGAACTCTTCTTCCTATAAGGCAATTAAGTTTTTGTTAGTGTCAGGGCATAGTATTGATATTGCTTTCAAGGGAACATGACTCTGATACCACTCAAGTTGTTATACCCCGACCCAGTTTGGTCGAATACCCGTGATCAACCTGCCACTTCCTTGGTTTAAGAAAGGATTTCCCTTCTTTTAATCAAGAAGAGCAAGGTGTAATTTCAAACCTTGTTCCCTAAAATAGCATAAACTAATCAGATACAAGCTTAAAAAGAAATTTTAAGCATACCTGATGGTGGATACATCTTCACGTTTTCTTTATTATATCTTCTTATTCCTGAAAAGGGGTAAAAGGGAGGGGGTGAGTTCTACAACTTAGTGAGCGGGTGTTGGGAGTGAGTTTTCTTTTAAAAATAGCTTTTGTTTATCTAAAACATGCTAAGGTTACCATTTTCTTTAAAAAATGATTTCCTCACTTTGGTTTTCAAAACCTTTTTCCATTTCCTTATTAAGTGTGTTTAGCTCTTTTTAGCCAATCCCCTTGCCTAGGGAGATGTATAGCAAACAAACACACGCCCTTCATTAGGAAGGGTACACACATTTGCAGGTGCAGCCCATCCACTATACCCACTTGTGGATCCGAGCATCTTTCCATCCACCAAGATTGAACTCCATCCACTTCTACCCTGGGTCTGAGTGGATGTTCTTGATATCTGACCCTCAGACCCGAATGTCACTCTGTGTTCATATGAGGATAGAGACCTCATCCCGACCCCACCCTTGTCTCATGCACAAGAAGGTACTCCGAGCTTTCCAACTGACTGGCACGATGAAGTGCCCTTATCTCCACCATGTCGTCTAGTAGCCCTTAAGACCCATCACTACCCCTCTTGGGCATCTTGATGGTCCTGTACCACAAGTGCATGCACAAATAATAGTTTTTCGCATATGGCCATTATCTTTGGTGCTAATGGTCCAATGGCCCTGACGCTCAATTCGACCTGCAGCTTAAGTGAAGCAGCTCCGAAGGATTGAAGCTACCCTATTTTGGCTGAGCTGAATTTGACCAAATTCAGCCCTCCTCCGGCCAAACCAAGCCTTCTTGCCACCCCCACGACCCTCACACGACCATAACATAGTTGAAAGGTAAGTAAATTTAGCCCCCTCTATCATTTCCGGTTGAAGTTAGAGAAAGAAACTGCGAAGTTTTACTAACGAAATTATCCCTCGATTCGAGTTCAATTGTAGAAATTCTTGATCATGGAAGAAACCTCAGGACGAGAGCTACCTTCCTCGATAGTGAGCTTAGACTGCCACACCACCGACAGTAAGCTTTTGAAGCTCTCTCTCTCTCTATGCACACTTTTCTGGCGAAGCTCTGTTTGAGCTCGTTTCGGCCTCAATTCATGCGATTCAAAGCTTAATTGAATCATATGAAAGTGTAGGAACTAATTTACACCTCCAATTGTAGCAATTAACCCTGATTGAATGTTCAATTTGAAGGAATCAAATTTGGCTAGTTTGAAAGGGGGAAATTGAGGGAAAAGTTTGGGGAAATTGGGCATTTCGAAAAATTGAGAGACCTCTTTGCAATTTCCTAAAATTGAGGGCCAATTGGCCATGAAAACGATGTTGTAGGACCAATTGGTTACATTTTGAAATATTTGGGGCCAAATTGCCATTTTTGGAAAGTAGGGGCAAAATAGTAATTTTGAAAAAAGTTGGGGACCAAATTGGAAATTTAGAAAAATTGAGCCCCTTATATAATTTTGAGTAAAATGAGGACTCAAAGGGAATTTTGGAAACCTTGGGACCCAAAATTGGGGAAAATTTGGCATTAGGAACCTAAAGTTAAGAAAAAGGAACTTTAGGGAACTAAGTGCAATTTATAGATAAATTGTGAGTCTAGACTTTTATGCCAAACCAAAATTTATAAGGCTACCCAAATCGTGTAGGGACAAGTGTGACCAGAACTCAAGCAAGAGAAAGCTCGCGTAAAGTTGGAAAAGCAACCGAGGACGAACACGTCATGGTTATCAGGTGAGTAAGCATATTTACATAATACCCGGTTGGGATGATGAGCACTGTAGAAATGAAATACCACTTGTAAGTGGGATTTTAACATTATACCCAGATGGGATGATGGACGATTTGGGCTAAAACTTACTCATCAGTTATAAGTAGAGGAAAATCATACCCGGTTGGTATGATGAATGTCACACCCTGACCCGGTTTGGTCGGATACTCGTGAACAGCCTGCCATTCTCCCAGTTTATTATGGGTTTTCCCCTTCTCTAAACCATGAGAAGTAAGACGTCATTTTTACTTGTGTCTTTCCTAGAATAACATTAATCAAAACTGAATATATTAACCTTACATACTTATCTTGTAGATTCAACTATCAGATGGTCTTTAAGTGAGTTTTCCCTTGGTTACCTGAAAAGGGGTAAAGGGAGTGGGTGAGTTGGACAACTTAGTGAATGAGTGTAGGGAGAGAGTATTCATGTCTTGCCCATACTTTTCACCTTATTTAGTTTTCTTGAGGCAGTTGTCTCTCTAATCTCCTTGTCCTTAATGATCCTTCCAGTGCCCCTTTTTAGGGTGTATTCCTTACTACTTCCTGGTCCTCCTTAGGGTGTCGTTCATTTTCTTTAACTATCTTGTTGTAACGACTTGCTTTCTCTTGTCCTGTTGTTTCGAACTTCCTATTTGGCATAATTGCTTTTTCCAAGGTGATTTATTCTTGTAATCCCAATGAATCCCGTTTGTCATCAAATGTTCGTCTTGTCTTCTCTTGTGGATGCACTCCTTTCTTTGCTCCTAAATTGTTTGGATTTTCTTCTTAAAGGGGGGAATTCTCTTTAGCTATCCTTTGTTTCGTTTGTGGTTTTATTGAGGTCCTACCTTTACCCCTTTTTCATTCTTACCACTTTGCTAAGATTTTGAAGAGTTTTCTCTTATCTGTGGTTGCAACTGGAGTCACGTTTCTTGGGATGGTATCCTTTTAAATTTCCTATAGCTGTGAGGACGTCTTCCTTGGGAAGTATTATTCTAAATTCTAGTGGTGTGGGACGGTACTTCTTTTCATGCCCTATTTCCTTTGTATCTTATAATAGGTTGCCCCTTGTTTAGTTACCCCAAAGCTCTCCTAGACTCCTTACCATGACGATTCTTTTGTCTTCCTTGCATAATAATCTCCTTGATATCCATGGTGTCGTTTGTTTAGATATTTTTTCTTGGGGCTATCTTCCTAACAAGATTATATCCTTTGATAGACAAAGTTTTTAGGAATTTGGAGTACTTTATTAATCGAGGAGTACAATTAGCCCTATTACAGAAAGTGGTCACAAAATAAGGGCTACAGGGTTCCTGATAAACACTTAGGTAAGGTTATACACCCCTTACTGACGTTTGTAGCTTCACACATGGCTTCCTTTATACTTAGAGTTGTGCCCTCATTAGGTCCTAGCACATTCTCCGGGATACTTCTCCATTTGGTCTTTGGAGATTTCTACCATGCCTCTAGCATTTGGGAAGCTTCTAGGGTTGTCCTCCTACGAGTACAGGGTACTGAGTAGAGTCATCCCTAGTTTTCTTGGTTCCTCTCGTGGGAGCCATATGAAAATTTTAAGATAAATTCTATCAGTTACTATATTTTCTAGTCTTGATTATGTATTCGAAGAAACAGGCTCTGATACCACTCTAGTTGTCACGCCCCGACCCAGTTTGGTCGGATCCCCGTGATCAACCCACCACTCTCCCGGTTTATTAAAGGGTTTTCTCTTATCCTAAACCGTAAAGAGTAAGGCGTCCTTTAAACATGCACCTTTTTCCTGGAATAACATAATCAAAACTGCATAACATTTTTAAATTCATCATACCTGTCTCACAGACGTTTTAGTTGATGGTCTTTAAGGGTAGGCTTTCTGAAATCTTCTGAAAGGGATATAAGGGAGGGGTTGAGTACGACTACTCAGTGAATGAGATTCAAATCCTTTTACTAAAAAAAACATTTATATGGAGTGTGCTAGAATCCTTTCTTTTCAAAAATTCCTTCATTTAAAAATTCAGGTTTTTCCATTATTTCTTTGTTACTACGGTGTTTCATCATCTAACACACATCCTTCATCATGAAGGTTACACACTTTCGCAAGTCAATATCACTACTGAGCCCGCTAGTGGCTTCAGAGCGACTTTTCCTACCACTCAGATAGAAGCACAACCACTTCTACCTTGAGAATGAGTGGATGTTCGCGACATCTGACCCTCAATGCCAAAATCACTTCTTCGTGTCCATATGAGGACAGAGACCTCATCCTATCCCCACCCCGGTCTCATGCGCTTGGTGCTACTCCAGATTTTGCACAGACACCTGGAATGACGAACTGCCCTTATAGCCACTAGTTCGTCCAGTGTCCTTAGGACACATCACTACCCCTCATGGGCATCTTGATGATCCTGTACTCACAATGCATGTACAAACAATGTTTTCTCATACTGCCATGTAATCTGTGGTGCCACTAGTGCAACGGCCCCTACTCTTAACTCAACCTGCAGTTGTTTGTCTTGACTAATCTATCAACCGGTCATGTCGCATTGTCACTAGTTGACTGAGCATGTTGGTCCTATCTTGGTACCATGGCCAAACAATTCATTTATTAAGTTTTATGGCACATATATCATGTTTGTTTATAAGCTCTTGCAAGTGCCAACTAGCCTTGGGCCCACTGTACGAGATTTTCAAAATCGGACATTTAGCCCCTAAGTTCCAAAACTGAGGCCCCCAGCCTATTAGAGCTATTCAAGCTCCCGTCGAAAAGGTCTCCCAAATTGTTTAAGCATTGACACACAGTTAGGGGAGAATACTTCTAAAAAAATAGGTTTTCACTGTCCATTATACCGACCGGTATAAGGACACCTCCGTTCAGAACCAATGAACGGGTTTTCAACTTCCTTCGAGGAAGTCTCATCATACCAACTAGGTATAATCTACTTACAACCGGTAAATAGTTTTTCCGCAATATTTTCACATCACTTTCTCTAAGTGGTGATGATTAAAATACCACTAAATAGTGGGTTTTCATACCGAGGTACTTATCATCCCCAACTGGGTATGATATATAATCCTACTCACAACGGGTAAGTGGTTTTTAATTTTTAAGTTGTGCTCATCATTCCAATTGAGTCTAATGTTAGTAAACCCACTCACCCGTTAACGTAGTGAATTCCACTAAACCGGTTCTTTGTATTTACGCGAGCTCATCCATGTTGGCATTCCCGATACTTCGTGTTCCTACACGATATGAACATACTTGTTCACTATTACTCAACTTAACAACCTTAATTCAATTCCAATGAATGAGAAAACCCAAACTTTTTAGTTATTTGCAATTAGATCCCTAAAGTTATTTCTCATTAACATTAAGTCCCCAAATGCCGATTTTTCCTCAAATTGAGTCCCGAAACTTTTAAAATTTATCTTGGAACCTTAATTTATTCAATTTCACAAAAAAGGGTTTAATTTCCCAAATTTGCAATTTGGTCCCCTAACTTTTCCAAAATTACCATTTTGCCCTTCCTCTATAAAAATGGTAAGTTTTGCCCTAAAAATTCCAAAATTTTTCAATTGGTCCTCCAACATTATTTTCATGCACAATTGGCCCTCAATTTCATAAAATTTCATTTTAGTCCTTCGAATTTCGAAAATCCCCAAATTTCCCCCAACTTTCCCCCAATTTCAACTGTTCAACACTGCCGAATTCGATTTTATCAAATTGACCTATCAAACACTTCTAATTGTTGAAATTGGAGTTGAAATTGAGTTCCTCCTTGTTCATACAATTCTAAGGAACTTTGAATCACAAATTTTAATGTCGGAAGGAGCTCAAACAGAGCTTCATTGGAAAATAGATTGTAGAGAGAGAAAGCTTCGATTTCTCATTGGTGAGGGCACGGTGGTTCGAGCTTTCGATCCGGGCAGATAGTTCTCATCTTGAGGTTCATCCTAGAATCAAGAATTGCATCAATTGATGCCGAATTGAGTTAGAATTTCATTATTGAAATTCTGCCAGTTCTCTCTCTAGCACCGGCCGGAAATTGTAGACGGGAACCAAATTAGCTTACCTTTCAGTCCTAATTCGGTCGTGGGAGGGCTGAGGAAGTGTTGGGAAGGCTTGGTTTGGCCTGAGTAGGGCTCGAAATGGTCAATTTCAACTCGGTCGAAACATGGTAGCTTCGGTCCGCCGGAGCTGCTTCACTGTTCCATCATGTCGGCGCTTCTTCAGTATTTCTCGGATTGACTGGAGTTTGCTATTACATAGTTGACTTCTCCTCGGTTCTAAAGAGCCCGACCTCTCCTTTCGAGGTTAAGAAAAATGTTCAAGTTGAAGCTCTGGTTTAAGCTTCACCGGGAAATGAAGCAGTAGAGAGAGAGAGAGAGAGAGAGAGAATTGTTCGGGTGTGAGGAGAATGAATGGGGATAACCTCTTTATATAGGCGTAAAACGGTTTATTAAATGGGAGAGATTTATTACTAGTATTAATATTGCCATAAATGATTGGTATTAATTACAATAATTAAATATATATTAATTTATGATTATTTATGATAAGGCGTACGTTCACAAATTTTTTTTTATTGAAATTTCATATTACAAAAAAAATCATACTTCTCACACATTCTCACACTACTCTCAAGCAAGTACCCTTAACTTTAGAGTTCTTATGGATTCTCGTTCACCTTAACCAATTTGGTTTTTCTCTTCTAATTTGTTTTAAGTTTCTTTTCAAAGGTTTAATGAATTTCTTTGGAGTACAATGGAGTTGAATTCCTTTGTTTTGCCCGATCTCTGTGTTCCAATTCATGAACCGACTTAGTTCATAACCTGGTTCAATCTTGTTGGACCCGATTCATCCAAACCGGTCTAATTTTCCTCTTCCAATTCGTCTTAAGGTTCTTTTCCATAGTATTTTGAACCCTTTGGATCACCTGAGAGTTGTAAATTCCTAAATTGCCCATTCAAAATTATTGGGTTTGTGAACCGGTTCTGTATCCTCACTTGGTTGGACTGGTTCATTTTCCCAATTTTCCTGAGCTCAAAAGGGCAGGTTTTACAATTCAAAACATCTTTAATCGGAGTGTGCCAAACTCCTTATTTCTTTAAAAAATATTCTTTCCTTAAATTCCCGGTTCTTCAGAAGCAATTTTCCTTATTTCCACATCAGGTGTGTTTAACAATCAACACATGCTATTCATCAGGAAGGGAATCACACATTTGCAAGGTATCTCGTCCACTGCACCCACTTCTGGCGTCAGAGTGACTTTATCGACCACCTAGATAGAAGCCTGTCCACTTCTACCTTGGAAATGAATGGATGTTCGTGACATCCGACCCTCAAACCCGAAATCAACTTCGTGTTCATATGAGGATAGAGACCTCATTCCAACCCCACCCCAATCTCATGCGCATGAAGCTACATCGAGCTTCCCTGACTGCTAGCATGACAAACTGCCCTTATCTCCACCATGTCATCCAATAGCCCCTAGGATGCATCACTACCCCTCTTGGGCATCTTGATGATCCCGAACCTCAAGTGCATGTACAAACAAAAGTTTTTCACAAAGCCATTTATCTTTAGTGTTAATGGTCCAACGACCTTGACCCTCAATCAACATGCAGCTATTTGTCTAGACTGGTCCGTCGACCTAGTCCTGTTGCACTACCGCTAGTCCATTGAGTATGTCAGTACTGTCTTGGTACTATGGCCAACTCACATAATTCATTCATTTAGAATTTTCATGGCTTAAACATCATGTTTGTTTACAAGCTCCTACTCGTGCATACTGGCCTTGGGCCCACTGTACGTGATTTTCTAAAACCAGACATTTTAGTCCCCAAGTTCCAAAACTGAGGCCTCTGGCCTATCTGAGCTATTCCAGCTCTCGTCAAGAAGGTCTTCTAAAAGTTTTAAGCATTGACACATAGTCAGGGGAGAACATTTCTAACAAAATAACTTTTCAACTCATCCATCACACCAACCAAGTGTGATGATATCTCCGCTTACAACCGATAAGTGGGTTTTCTACTTCCTTCTAGGAAATTTATCATACCAACCGGGTATGATCTACTTACAACTGGTACATAGTTTTTCCGCATAGTTCTCACATCACTCCAACCAGGTGTGATGTTTAAATTCCAAGTCAAAGTGGTTTTTCATTTCCAAAGTACTCATTATCCCAACCGGGTATGGTGTGAATAATCCCACTCACCCATTAACCGTGACATGTTCGTCCTCGGTTGATTTTCCCAAGTTGATGTGAACTTCTCGTTGGAGGTGCGGCGGTCTAATCTCTCTATCAGGAAAGATAGCTCTATTTCTGAGGTATATTCTAAGATCAAGAATTCCCACAATTGACTTCGAATTGAGTGAGAATTTCGTTAATGAAATTCTGTAGTTTTTCTCTCTAACTCCGACCTACAACAACTGATAATGGTCGAATTGGATTACCTTTCACCTTAGTTGAGGTCATCTATATCTTTTCGATAGTGGTGAACACATGATTTTAATCCAAGTTTATTGTACAAAAAATGTAGCAAATCATCATAGGTGGATGAAATTGTAACATTATCCTCTTTTATCATGAAAGTGAGATTTTCTTTGTGATTGCTAAAAAAATATAACCTTCTTAATTGTTATACTTGGAATAATATTATTTTTATATAGTTTATATAAATATAGTCACTAGATAGAAATCAATTAATCAACCAAACTATATATTTTACTATGTAAGTAAATAAACTTAAATTCAATATATTGATTCATCCAAGGTAGATCCTTCCATCAAATACAAACTTTATTATTAATTTATTATAATCAAACCATCATTCGTTGTTAAAAAATATTTAATATTAAATTATCCATATTATATATAATTAAAATGTTTAATCATATATATATACACTAGTATAATTTAAAATTGTTACACATGTACTTTCCTAAACTCAATGAAAAACTTTTTGTATTATCATGTTCTTTTATTTTTATTACTTTTTTACCCAAAATTTTAATGTTTATTTGTGACAGGCCATTTTTACCACACTCAGACTAATTGGTTGATCGAATATCGAACCTCTTATGCCCTCATTTTTTTCATCCAATATATTAAGTTTAGTCAAATTACAATAATGTTACTAAACCTTTGACACTTGTGTACCACATTTTTAAAAATATAATTTTTGGTATCAATTATTTGATAAAAATAAATATACTTGATATCAATTTTAAATTTAATTAAAACTACCCTAATTAGGCATTTATAGTTTAGTACATAAGTCACCCCTTGTCATTTTTTGTGAGACATACAATTGATGATGTGAATATTACTTACATGGCCCTAAAATTTCTAATTCAACCATCTTCTTTCTTTTGATTCCTCTCTCCTCTCATTCCTTTTATTTTTCCTCTTCATGTTGTTTCTCCCTAACCTATCATTTCTCATCTTCTTATCATTCCTCTTCAGTTTGTGTTCCGTCTCTACCTACTTTTTCTTTCATCTAAGTACCAACATTATTGGGTTATGATCGATCATTCGAGTAATAGATAATTTCTTTATTAATTAACTACATAAAAATCTTATCATAAAGTTATCTCACCTCTTATGTATTTTTCGTACCCAATATAACATTCATTATCCATTGCATTAGTTTGGCTCTTAAATTGAAGATGATCATGGCAAGTCACTAGTAAGTGTGATTGCATATAAAATTTTTCACAATTGGTGAATATGTAAATCAATATGAGTACACAAGAGTTATTCTTTGACCCGAATTAATATTGCTTCTCATGTGTTAATTTTCTATGATAATAGGTTTTTCAAGGTGTGGTAATTGCATAACCATTTAGTATTTTCATTTCATGACAAATTTAGACAAGAATCACTCTATATGTAAGATCCCATAAATTAGTGACGTATTTCAATTGTTTTGAAGGGAAACTTGTGCCAATCTTAGATTTCCCAAATTGCTAATCTTGATTTTTAATAAGATGATTTTTAGTGTTAAGGAGATATATTTGATAATAGGGAAACTTGTGCAATGCAAGACTATGTCCATTATAAGTAGACAATGGAAGAACTTATATCCACATTAAGATGCAAATGCCTTACTTTAGGTTAGTTATTAATATATGAACTATCTATCTCTATCATATTTATTTTGTATGCCCTGTCCTTTCAATATTTATTTTCTTAAATGTATATCTCACATGAATATTCATAAAATATAGGATAACATATCAATAACATCTATTGTGCAAGAGTGTTGTACTAGGGTAAGTTATTTAACTAATGATATTATAACTCATCCTTTTTGTCCTCATATAAGATGGGATAACTTAGTTTTCAGTGTGGGTCACATTTTTTTTTTTTGCAATTATGAGTTCATTGTAGGTTGTATTTTTTTGCAATTATGAGTTCACCAAATGAATTTGGTTACAATGGTAAATTATAGTATCTAACAAGTATAGTATCATTGCACAGAAGAATATAACACTTCTTAGATTGGTAGCAAAGTAAGTGAATATTCTTTATGTATGCAAATTTCTTAGTTTTCTTGAATTTTCTTATAAATTTCACTATTTTTTTATATTACCGACTAATTTAACTTCAATTATATTGGTTAAAGCTCATTCCCTCTAAAATTACAACAACAATAGACATGTATTAGTGACATACATGAATATATCATAGCATACTAAAAAAATAGGCAAATATAACATAAAATAAGAATTGTTAACTATTTCTATAATTTATTCAACATGTTGTAGTGATTCAGATGTTGAATCAATTATCAAAGCTTGTTTCCCTAAACATTAACAAATAAAGATGATAAGACAATAATGAATAAGTGATACAATTAACTTTTCTTACATTTCGATCAACTATAACTTCCATCATTGTAGGTTGAGAAGGAACCGACTAAAGAACTTTATTTCATTGTTCTTGGACAATTGATATATTAATAATTGAATGTTGAAATTAATAAATATTGATGGTAATAATAATTAAATTATTGATACTTCTGAAACTTACTGTAACACTTTCTCTAGTTAGTACATTTGTTTACATGTGCTATCTACTCTTTTTATGTACATTTTGTTTACCAATATTGCATGTCATATTTTTGGCTTTTCTAGATAAGATGCGTGTCCCATCAACACTACTCTCTAGAGTAATTATTCTCCTATTTACTTTTATATTCCTATTACTTTCTATAGCTAATGATTTGGATCATCTATTTAACTGTCTTCCAAAACCAAGAATACAATTTCTTGCTTTCATCATCATCATCTTCAGATTCAAAGGCATATGCACATTCTTAATTAATGATAGGAATATCCATGTTAAAGTGGGAGATATATCTATTGTTACAACTCAAGGAGTTGGGGTATGTTTGGGAGCCTCTCGAATCATATTTTTTTATTTAAATATACTTTGGAATCCTCTTAAATTTATGTTTGCCTCTAAATAATACAACATACATACCTCTATCACAACATAAGTCGTATCTTTTGTTTAAAGATGCTTTGGAGTCCTCTATCACAATATAAGTCGTATCTTTTGTCTAAAGATGCTTTGGAATCTTCCTAAATTTATGGTTTAAATAATGTTACATATACCTCCTTTCCAATTCCTTCCTAGTTAGTCTATTTCCTAGAGCTATATGAGTACTTTTTTTTAATAGAAATTACTTTCAAATTTATTTCATATTTCCTAATTTTCTCATTTCAAATATATTTTTCATAGAAATCTTAAACTCTTCCATTATATATATATTATTTCTAGTAAAAATCATATGATCTACATATAAGCTAATAATTACAAGTATACATTACTTATTGGTTTTTATAAACAATGTATGATCAAACTCGCACTTCACAAAACCTTCATTCAAAAAATAATTTTATATTTTATTATACAAAGTTCATAAAACATTCTTATACCTTTACATAAAAACTTTTGAGTTGCATAATATATACATCTTAATTTAAGTCACCATACATATAACACTTTAACATGCATTAGATACACACTCCAACCTTTAAATACATATAAAGAAAAAAATTAATCTAATAGTGTACTAACCAATGCAAAAACTTCTTTATAATCAAATTTACATTTCTGGTTATACCATTTTGCAACCAGTCTATCTTTATGGTTGTTTATTTGCCTATTTTCATTATTCTTGAAAATTCACTTAACCCAAATCAACTTTGTTTTAGGAGGTAGATTTGTCAAAAGCCATTTGTCTTTTTTCTTTATTGCTTTCATTTTTTTATCTCCATAGCATCTCTTCAATTTTTATGTATAATGAAGATATGACATCTATTGCTACCATAACATACTGTCTCATCCAAATAGGTTTTCTTATAATTCTCTCTTGAGGTCTATTTTTTTAATTTATGGTTTTAGTTTCATTGATCTCATCATCTTATAATTCTGGTATAATTTCTTGTATCTCATTTCCACTCAAGTCGTCCATTCCACTAGTCTCTACGATTTTCATTTCTTTCATTATTTATACACTTTATTTTTATTCCAAATACTTTAAATATTTGATTTTTATTTTCATTGTGTTTTTCTTGAATTTGGTTCCAAACTAATTTGTCATTCTAATAAAAAATAAAATCACAACTAATAATAACTTATTTATTTATAGGATGGTATAGTTACTTTATATTTTTTACTTACACAAAAAAAAACATATTTAATACTTCTCAAATCTAGATTTGACCTCAATTATTTTGAACTTGTATATAGGCAATACGAACAAAAGTTTTAAAATGACTCACCATTATTCTTGTATCATTCTATGCTTGGTGTAGTGATATTTTTAAATGTAATTGTGGGACAACTATTCAATATATGCACAACCTAATTCACGTTATTAAGCCAAAATTATTTTGGAACATCTTTTTCAATTAGCATATTGTGTATCATATTAAATATGGTACAATTTGTTTTCTTTTGGCTACCTCATTTTGTGGGATTGTATAAACAACAATTAAATATTTCTTGATTTCAATTATTTTGTAAAATTATTGAATTCATTTTAGGTGAATTCCTCACCCCTATCCATACGAAAATAGACTTTGGAGTATCCACATTCTTTTTCAACTATAATATTAAATAATTTGAAAAAAAAAGGTTTCAAAATTTTCCATAAGGAAATAAACCCAAGTTTTCCTAGAAAAGTCATTAGTAAATGTTAACACATACATATTTTCTCTATTAGAACTAACTTTAATAGGATAACAAACATCTAATTGTACCGACCCCAAGATTTTTTAGCTCTCTATGAGGCTTTTTTAGGTATTGTAGTCCTAATTTACTTATTAGATAGACAAACTTGACATATCTCATTTATTCTTTCAAGTCTTGGAAGTCCTTACACTGTATTTTTGTTAACTTTTAGAATTTAAGTGTCCATATCTCTTATGCCATAAGTGATTTGTAAGCAGATAGGAAACATGTAATTGTTGGTGTAGAAGTCACAATAAACACATGGTTGCTTGTCATCTTGATTTCACATAAAATTCCCTTATTTGACTGAACAATCTTGCTTATTCCTTAAAATTTTCTATTCAAAGAAAAGCTCCAATTCATTCCCTTGAAGTAGTCCAATACTTAATAGATTATTTTTCAATTTAGGGATAAAAAATGTTATGGCCAATATCTGGAGAATAAACCTAATTTTTAAGTTGATTGTTCCTTTGTTGATGACTTGCATGCTAGAATTGTGACACAATCGTATTGAGTGTCTCTCAAACTCAAATCCATATTAGAAAACCAATGTTGATTCCTACACATGTGGTTGCTACATTTGAAGCCAATGAACCATAATTATAGATTAAACATAGTTTTCCCTTCTTGTATCATCAACAAATAGTCTTCTTCTTCATTCTCACCCTCGATAAAATTAGCATTAGCCTCCTATTTTGAGCATTAACTTTGATAATGTCAATATTCCTTACACTTACAACATTGAATCAAGGACAAATTAGAAGGAAATCTACCTCTTCCTATTATTCCTCCTCTAAATGAACCCCATAATACTCTTGAGGATCCCAGTCAATACAACCTCATTCTTCCTCCTCTTGTTTCAAAAAATAGAGACTTTGAGTGTTTGATCTTCAATTCTTCTTATTGTATTCTTCTTTCATGCATAAGAAGACTACTTTGTAGCTCTTCTACAATCAAAATATCAGTTTTATTTGACTATTCTATTGAACATACCATGTAATCATACCCAGGAGTCAAAGAGCTTAATATTATTTCCATAATAGCTCTTTGACCTATGTCTTCACCAAAACCCTTCATCTAATTTTCTATGTTAAGAATTTTTTAAACACATTCAGTTATATTTTCGCCTTCCTTCATGTTTATTATTTCAAATTCCTTTTTGAGTAAGATTAGTTGTGACATTTGTACTCGAGAGTTTCCTTGATATTAGAGTTGTAAAGATCTCTAAATATCTCTAGAAGTATCATTGTATAGAATGATATCCATTATAACACAATCAATGGAAAAAAAATAAGATGTGTTTTACTATGTTTGTCTTTAGTCACAATTTCCTTGAATTTCTTTTGTTCTTTCTTAGTTATACCTTTATTTTCTGGCATCCATTCTTCGATGAAATTCCACAAATATTTTGCTCTTATGTAGTTTTTCATTACCAGATCTAGTGATCATAGTAGTCATCAAATTTTGGAATAGTAAACTGCATAAGGGTACTTACTTCCATTGTTGTTTATGTGATAATCTCTTGAAGATGATAACACTTGTTTCGTGACTTTTTTGAAGTGTAGGACCGGTGAAATATGAAGGCTTGATACCACTTTACAAGACCTTGTCTATTTTCCTTGGACTTTTCTTGACAATCTTGGTCTTCTTGTACTGGCCCACTCATTATTCAACTTCACTAATCGTGAGAAAACAATAGGTTTTTCTCACACATTCCTCATATCACCTTACAACTTCTCTTTTTCTTTTTTAGGTGAAGAAAGATGATCGACCTCTTCACTCAAGACTGATAAACAATGGAATCAACAAAGAGATCACTCAATGTACACACATAGTAAGAATCATTCAAAACTTATTACATTATTTTCTATGATGAACAAATAACATGTTGAGCTTTATAGCCCTAGGTCATGGGAAAAATAATTAAAATTATGTTGAATGCTAACAACAATCTTTTTTGTTATAACTATTGGATATTCTATTTTTTCTTTCAAATCCAACCATAGGAACTATATAAACTCTTCAGATGATGAAAAGAATAGGGACAATGTCTCATCTAGATAATCCTAAGGACGAATGAGGTAGAGAGGAATTGTCACACTCTAATTTATTTCACAGTCGGTGGTCCCGTAAAACCTACTACATCCCCTCGATTTTACAATAGTGGGTACCTTCACTAAAGTAATACTGGAGGGACCAAGTGTAAACCCTACCCTTTCGAGTTAAGAAAAATCGGGAAAAGAACCGATCAAACTGAGTGAGAAACACTGAACTGGTTCACAAACCCAATCATTAGAGAACAAGCAATTTGGAAATTTACAACTCATGGGTGATTCAAAGGGTAAATTGGGAGAGAAAAAGCAGACCGGTTCAGGTGAATCGGATCTGAACTGGATTGAAGCGGTTTATGAACCGAGCCGGTTAATGAACCAGAACTGATAGAGAGAGGGCAAACAGGGAAAATTATGGATCCCAAGTGATATAAAGAGTTACATAAGCCATGAAAAGGACTTTAGGATGAATGGGGGATGAAAACCAAACTGGTTCAGGTGAACCGGATCCAATCCAGATTGAATCGATTTGGAACGATTTGAACCACTATTGAACCAGATTCTAAATTCATTTTTCTAGATAGCTTAAAATTTTCAAATTTGAGACTCGAGGCCACCATTGGATAGAAAATGAATTCAGGTGAATTTGGAAATTTTTAGATTTGAAAAATTCAGTCGAATTGGGGGTGAACCAACCCGTTTAAGCTTTGAACATGGTTTGGACCGGTCCGGTCCTATTCAGAATAGCGTCGTCTTCTTCCTTTATATGACAACACTATTCACTTGCTGGAAAATCGGGCAGCGTCGGCAAGGCTGAAAAGCCTCCGGCCAGGGAGTTTTAGGCAATGAATGACTACCATTAAGGCATCGATCGAATGACCAAGAAGTCCCCGAGCTTCGTATATAAAGAGCCCATCCTCATTCATCCTCTCTGCACCTGAAAACTCTATTGTCTCTCAACTGCTTAGTCTTCCGATGAAGCTCGAACAAGAGCTCCGATATAGGATCTTTTCTGAGCCAAAAAGGTGTGGTCGGGTTCTTTAGAACCGAGGAGAAGTTAGCTACATGCCTGTAGTCTTCGTTTGCTCCAAGGGTTGTCGAAGAAGCGTCGGTGTGATCGAACAGTGAAGCAGCACCGGCGGACCGAAGCTGCCCTGTTTCAACTGAGCTGAAATCAGCCAATTTGAGTCCTTCTCAGGCCAAACCAAGCTCTCCCAACACTTCCTTAGCACTCCCACAGCCAAATTAGGATTGAAAGATAAGCCAATTCGGCTCCCCTCTATAATTTCTGACCGGTGCTAGAGAGAGAACAGATAGAATTTTGATGATAGAATTCTAATCCAATTCGATATCAATTGATGTCATTCTTGATCCTAGAAAGAACCTCAGGAGGAGAGCTACTTGTCCAGATAGAAAGCTCAGACCGCCACACCCCCGGCTATGAGCAATTAAAGCTTTCTCCCTTTATAGTTTATTTTCTGGCGAAGCTCTGTTTGAGCTCATTCCAACATCAAAACTCGCGATTCAAAGTGCTATTTAATCAAATAAAAATGTATAAACACAATTTTAACTTCAATTTCAACAATCAGAAGTGTTTGATCAGTCAATTTGATGAAATCAAATTCCGCTGTGTTAGGGAGTTGAAATTGAGGGAAAATTGGGGGAAAATTGGGAATTTTCGATAATTTGAAGGACCAAAATGCAATTTTATAAAATTGAGGGTCAATTGGGCATGATAAGAATGTTAGAGGGCTAATTGAGCAATTTTAGAATTTTTGGGTTGAAATTTATCATTTTTGTAAAGGAAGGGAAAAATGATAATTTTGGAAAATTTTGGGGCCTAAAGAAAAAGAAAAAATAACTTGAGGGACCAATTTGTAAATATTGAAAAAGTTGTGAATTGAGTCATTTATACTAAATGAGATGATCAAACTAGATGATAATGAACAATGATGTTGATTTCGTGTAGGAATATGAGAAATCAGGAACGCCAGCTAAGGTTAAGCCCGTAAGGGACAAAAACCAATTAAGTGGAAATTCACTACACGAACGGGTGAGTGGGATTTCTACATCATACACGGTTGTGGTGATAAATATCTCAAAAATGAAAACTCAATGCTTGGTGGTATTTTAAACATCACAACTTAGAGGAGTGATGTGAAAATAATGTGAAAAAAATACTTACGGGATTGTAAGTAGATCATACTCGGTTGGTATGATGAAACTTACTCGGAGGAAGTGGAAAACCTGTTTATCGATTATGAACGAAGATATCCTCATGCTTGGTTGGCATGATGGGTAGTTGAAATTTTTTTTTTTTGTCGGAAGTGCTCTTCCCTGACTGTGTGCCACTACTTAAACAATTTGGGAGAGCTTCTTGATGGGAGCTCGAATAGCTTTGTTGGGCCAGAGGCCTCGGTTTTGGAACTTAGGGGCTATTATGCCCAATTTTTGAAAATCTCGAACAGTGGGCCATAGGTCTGTTGGCACGAGCAGGAGCTCATAAACAAACATGAATTATATGCCATGAAAACTTGAATAATTGAATTGTTTGGCCATGGTACCAAGACATGATCGACATACTCACTCAACTAGCGATAGTGCGACATGATAGGTCTCTAGACTAGTCAAGAGAAACAACTGCAGGTTGAGTTGAGGGTAGAAATGGACGTGCTTCTATCTAGGTGGCCGGTAAAGTCGCTTCGACGCCACAAGTGGGTTCAATGGACGTACTCGCTTGCGACAGTGTGATTGACCTTCATGATGAAAGATATATGTTGGGTGATGACACACCATGATTAAGAAGAAATGGTGATAAAACAAAAAATTGGAATGAAAGGATTTTTTAAAAGAAATAAGGAGTTTGACACACTCCAAACAAATCGTTTTCCTAAAAGTTAAATTTCGAAAACCCATTCACTGAGTCATTGTACTCACCCCCTCCCTTATATCCCTTTCAGGAAATCTCGAAAAACTTATCCCCAAAGACCATCAACTAATATGCCTGTGAGATAGGTATGGTGAATTTAAAATTTTATGCAGTTTTTATTTATGTTATTCCAAGAAAGGTGCAGGTTTAAATGATGCCTTACTCTTCACGGTTTATAAACAAGGGGAAACCTTTAGTAAACCGAGAGAGTTGCGGGTTGAACATGGGGATTCGACCAAATCAGGTCAGGGCATGACACCAAGACTTAGAATAAAAATGCATATAATGATTTTAAGCTGAAATTAAAAATTTTCTTTCATAAATAGTGTTCCCAAGCCTTTACACAAAAACCATAATTGATAAACATATAAATTAGAACCTTCGTATGCAAGCTACGAGATTCTTATATCAAGTCATGCTTATTTTATGGGTAATTTCCCAGCTTGTGCCTCACATAACCTTAGCTTTCACATGTAGTTGCTTGGGAGGGGGGGGGGGGGGGGGGATGAGGTCACATATTAGTAAATGAGATACTGATGTTTAAACTTTAGTAAAATTTGATATATGGAGATTATATTCATGATTTTATAAATTTTGTTGCTTTCATAATTTTACCCGACCCTTAGCAACCATGCCTTGGGCTTCCCGCATTTGTACATATACGTCATGTCGAGATCTTGCTCTAGAAAATAAAACATCAACAATTCATATGCACATATTATCACACAATGGCAATTTATGGTCAGTGCCATGCCTAGAAGCTATGCTAATTTCGATCGAGTATATATATGAGAGTGTGTGAATCACGTGTACTTGACACAACTGACACCCCATGAGTTCGTTCACTCATATGGATGCTAATCATCTTGAGGTCATGACGATATCCCGCTAACTCCCTGTGTCCATGCCTTTGTACACATGCACCTATATCTCGTAAGTCTCCTAGGCGTAGAGATATACTTGAGACTAATATGTACATCATCTAGCGGTCTCGGGTAATATAGAAGTATCAATTCAATCTCCCATTATCTGCCACTTACAATTACCCTATGCCTTGACACTACCTAGATAGATGTAATGATAATGCCCCACTCCCTCAATAGGTATACCGTCACACCACGACTCGATTCCCACCAATCGATCTTATGCAACCAACCAATCCCATCGATATTACAATGGTGAATACCTTTACCAATATAAAATTGGTGGGACTAAAGCTCATAATAAAAATTATTACCTTGATTTTCAGTGAAAATTTAAAATTTTCTTTCAAATTGCATATGAACCAAAACTTTATACAATACCCAAGAAATTTATAGGATCTGATAAGAATAACTTAAAAACCATCATGCATGAATCTCAAGATTCATACCACAGTCACGCAAGTTCTATAGGTGGCGTACCGACTTAAAATCACTCGTAACTTGGCTCTCACCTAAAATTATTTTAAGGGAGTGGTGAGCTCACAACTCAGTGAATGAGTTACTAATGTTGGGCCACTACATGGCTTATAATTTCATACTTCACATAAAATTCTAATATGGAGATTTATTCATAATTTTAAATATTAATCACTTTTGTAGTTTTACCCTACCCCTTAATACTCCTGTCACGGGCCACCAAGAACCTTAATTCATCATTACGTTGGGTCAAACTCTATCTCCTCAAAATCACATCAATGATTAATGGTATGCACACAAAATCACATATTGGCAACTTATGGCTCGATCCATGCTCAAAAGTCATGCCAAAATTCCGATCGGGTAAGATGTGAGCATGTGTGTAAGGCTTGTTTCTTTATAATGAGAAAGCTGGAATAGGAAACCGAAAATTTTCAAAATGAAAACCGAGGAACAAAGTGGTCCGAGATTGATTCATAAAAGTCAAAACAGGAAATCAGGAAGCCCCAAGGGGCTAACAAGGACCCAAACTTTAACAAAAAGAACCATGAAGGGAATTGGGTGTGAAAACTAGACCGGTTTAGGGTGTGAAAACTAGAACCGGTTCAAGTATTGATTTTTCTAGATGATTTAAAAATGTCAAATTGAGAAATTGAATTTCACCACTAGGTAAAAAATAAATTTAGAATAATTTAGAAATTTTTTAATTTTAGAAAACTGGTCGAGTTAGACTTAAATTGGCCAATTTTCGATTTCGGGTCACCGAACCCGGTCCGACCAAACTGGTCAACAGTATAGCCGGTCAATGAATTGCCTGCCAGGTTAGCGCCCAATCAACAGACACGTCCAATCAGCGAGAGACGCATGGTGATGTGCGTCCTATCAACCACTCGGTTAGTGCCTCGAAGTTCTAGCCAATGAGAACGTAACATGTGTCCCCGATAAACAGTCAAATCCACGTCATCGATTATCAACCAATAGGAGAGTGACATGTGTCCATAGTTAATGGTCAACTGAGTAGATGCCCTATCAGCCAGCCTGACCAATGAGGAGCTGACATGTGGTAAAGGTGCCACGTCAATGGTCAAATAATACATTAGAGAAATGGTTGACCGATTAGATGTCGGCACATGGTAGAGCCATGTCAGACGGTTTCAGCTAATCAGAGGCTGACATGTGGTAGTGGCACAATACGCCAAGGGAAAATCTAATTTATTTAAATTAGCCAATCGGAGGACTCCGTGTGTCATGGTCAAACGGCTAGTTAAGGATAGTTAGTGGCCATGTTGGAACGAACAACCAATGAGAGGCTGCCACGTGGCCGGTCAACAAGTCAAAGGATGACTCAGAGCTGAGTGGGATGCCACGTTAGCAAAGCCTGCCAATTATAGTGCACCACGTGGCAGCTCGCACGCGCAGCACAGTGTCATCTTCTTCCTTGGAATGCTGGTAGAGAGAGAGAGGTAGGCAAACTGATCGGTCTCCAACGATCGAAATGCCCTATGATATTACTAATGACTAGCGAGATTGGGGTCAAGTGAGGCACGACGGAGTAGCCTTGTAAGTTTCCGAGCTCCTTATATAAAGAGCTCATCCCCATTCGTCCTCCTCATCCTTCAAACGATTGAAGAAGATGAGGTACTCCATTTTCCGATGAGGCACAAACCAAAGCTCTGACATGGGACTTTCTTCAACCTTAGAAGTCAAATTTGGGTTCCGTGGAACTGGGAAGAAGTCCTTTACCTCGCTGCAACCTCCTTCCAACTCGAGGATTGCCCAAAGCATCGGTGAGCTCACACAATAAACTTGCTCCCCCATTTGTCTACGACTTGAATTAGTCGAGCTGCATTTGAGTCTCCCCGAAGCCACCACGGCTAAACCAAGCACCCCCAACATCCCCTAGCAAAGCCTTGACCTCTCTTGAGCCGTCTTGGTAAGTCCCCTCCATCGCCCTTCTCCTGAATTCAATATTCATAGTACATTTTTCCTGAGAACTTAACTTAAAAATTCAAATCTCAGGCCATCAATTGAGTCATCGTTTAATTCAGGAAGGATCCCCAGGAAGAGAACAATCTAGTGGAAATGAAAGCTTCGATTGCCAACTCCTCACCTGTGTGTAATCGATACTTTTTCTCTCTATAACCATTTTCCAGCGAAGCTCTATTCGAGCTCATTTCTAAGCCAAAATGGGTGTTTTAAAGCTTGAAATAAACATGGGATGCGGGGAAGAAGATTAATATCATGCTAGGACTCAATTGGGAGGAATTCTAGTCGAATTGATGAAGTCCAAGTTTAAGGACCAAATTACAATTTTTGGAAATTTGCAGGCAAAATTGCAATTTTACAAGGACTTGGGATTTTTTGTAATTAAAAGAATTATGGTGTCCCATGTCGAAATATAAAGAAATTAGTGGTACAAATGAGAGATTTGGTAATCTTGGGGACCTAGATGGGTTTTAAGTGTAAATACCTTATGGTTCGGGACTTAACTACACTTCTCTATAGGAACGGATCGCCTACAAGCTCACACAGAGGAAACGCACGCATGCTTCGAATTCCTCGGAATGATCACGTCTCGGAATATGGGTGAGTGGGAATTTCCAACATCGTGTCCAGTTGGGGTGATAAGCTTGTTTTCAATTTGAAAACCATTTTTCCTTAAATAGTCTCCCTTGATTGTGTGAAATTGCTTAAACTTTTTGGAAGCTACTTCTAAGAAGAGCTAGAGATGCTCTAGTGGGCCCAATGTCAATGGACACGGGCTTAGGCCCGTAGACAAATAGACGAGTAATAAGCCTATGAAAAACTCATATAAATGGTAAATTGTGTGAGATAGCTATTGAGCCAAGGTCAGGGTTTCCAAACTCGTTGGGGTGGTAGATTACTAAGCTAAAGTTGAGTAGTTAATCTCGTTGGGCTTGTTGTTATCGAGCCAAAGCTGGGTCAGCAAGCTTATGGGGGCTGGTAGCACCAAAGATAAATGTCTTAATTGAAAAGACTTATGTTTGTGCATGCTGAGATACAGAACCATCAAGACGCCCAATATGGGGTAGTGATGGTTCTAAGGGCTACTGGATGACCCAAGGATCATAAGTGAAGTTTGTCATCTAGTAAGTCAGGAAGCTTAGGAAGCTTCATGCGCATTGAGACCGAGGAAGCAGGGGAGAGATCTCCTCCCACTATAGTGGATACATAGGCAATTATGGTCTGAGGGATAGGCGGTAAGGTGCACTCAGATTGAGGGTAGAAGGTGTGACCTTCTATCAGGGTGGCCAATAAATACATTCCAAACCACAAGTGGAGTAGTCGGGGACTACTTTGTGAATGTGTGAAACCATTTGATGTTAAAGGGCTACTGTTTGTGTGTTGAAACTCCTGAAGAAAAAATGGAGAGAGACGATAAAAGAATTCCAACCAACCCTTTTTTTTTCTTTATTTCCAAAACCCCCACTTAGTGAGTTTTAGAACACACTCCCCTCCCCTTCTCCTATTTCAAGAAGAGAAGACTCCAACTCGCTAGAAGGCACCACCCACCACTTAACATAAGGTACAATCATTATAAAGTCTTTATTTTGGGTTAGTTTTGATAATGTTGTTCTAGGGAAACCAAGGAGATTGAATTACGTCTAGCTCTTATCGGTTGATTACGGGGATCCAACCAAACTAGGTTGGGGCGTGACAACTTGAGTGGTATCAGAGCCTGGGTTCCCTCGAATAAATTATCAAAACTTTATAACCTAAAAATTAACAAAAATCCTAAAACTATAGATATGGCTCCCAAGAGAGGAACCAAGAGAACCCAAGCAACCGTCGTAGAGGCCAGAGGGAATGCAATTCCTAAGGAAGGATCCAGGAGGACTCAGACAACTCCACCCAAACACCAAAAGTTATACGAGGAATTCACCCGGGTATTCAGAAGACCCAACCTCACCCCTGAGACCCATTCGGACACCAACTCCCATACTAGGACCGAGGAAGTGCAGTCCCAACCCAACCCTATGGTCGCCCTTCCCTTATTGGATATCCCATGATATATGATGACACTCCGTCAACTGAGCTATAAACCCTTCCAAGGAGAAAAGAAGGAGAAAAGGTTACGGGAGCAACCTTGGACTGGCTTGCAAGAATAAAAAAGTTCATGGGAATTATAAGGACCCTACAAGAAGAGATGGTGACCCTAGCATAATTCTTCTTGGAAGCGAGCGCTAAGAGATGGTGGGACAATGTGAGGAATATTTCACCCACCATACCCACATGGGAGGAGTTTGAAGAAAGGTATTTGGAGGAGTACTTAGCCCACCACCTTATCAACAAGAAGAAACATGCACTCTTCTGGCTCTAGCACATGCCAAAAGTTAGTAAACTGTCTCAATATTGATATAAGAGATTGGACGAGGGTATTCGAACGACCCACGGACTTGACAACTATCATCAGCATGGCACACAAGTGCGAACATCTCATACAAATGCGATGTCAAAAGGTGGAACTTGCCAATAAGAGAGAGGAAGGGGCTATAACAGACGATCAAATTAGAAGGGCCAAGGTGTCTCTCCATGGGGGATGAGAGTGAGACTCGGTAGGAAGGGGCAATTCTATAGGACAAACAAAGAAGTGAATGCGTTGCACCATAGGAAGGGCCCTTACTGCCCTAGGTGTAATAGGAATCATGAAGGAACATGCTCATCATGTTTTGGTTGTGGGCAGCTAGGACACTTTCCAAGAAATTGGGATAACGAGTACCTCAGAAATGAAAACCCGCTATTATGTGGGATTTTAACATCACACTTGGTTGGGGTGATGTGAGGAAAACGCGGAAAAACTACTTAACGGTTATAAGTAGATCATACCTGGTTGGTATGATGAACTTCCTAGAATGAAGTAGAAAACCTGCTTATCGATTATGAGCGGAGATGTCCTCACACCCAGTTAGTGTGATGAACAGATAAAAAGTTATTTTGTTAGAAGTGCTATCCCCTAACTGTGTGCCACTGCTTAAACATTTTGGGAGACCTTCTTCACGGGAGCTCGAATAGCTCAGATAGGTCGGAGGCCTCGGTTTTGAAACTTGGGAGCTAGAATGCCTGATTTTGAAAATCTCATATAGTGGGCCCAAGGCTAGTTGGCACAAGCAGGAGCTCGTAAACAAACATGATATTAAGCCATGGAAATTTTAAGTGAATGATGTGATTTGGCAATGGTACCAAGACAAGACCGACACACTCAATAGACTGGCAGTAGTGTGCCAAGGCACGTCAACAGAGCAGCCTAGACAAACATCTGCAGGTCAAGTTAAGGGTTGGGGTCGTTGGACCAGTGGCACCAAAGATTAAATGGCTTATGTGGAAAAATTATTGTTTTGTGCATGCACTAAGGTTCGGGACCATCAAAATGGCCAAGAGTGGTAGTGATGCATCCCAAGGGCTACTGGACGACATGGTGGAGATAAGGGCAGTTTGTCGTGCCAACAGTCAAGGAAGCTCGACGTAGCTTCATGTGCGTGAGATCGGGGTGGGATCAGGATGAGATCTTTGTCCTTATATGAACATAAAGTATTTTGGGTCTAAGGGTTGAACATCAGAGATGTTCACTCAAATTTCAGGTAGAAGTCAAAGACTTCTATTAGGGTAGATGATAAAGACGCTCAGATCCACAAGTGGGTACGGTCGGCGTAACAACATCTCGCTAATGTGTGTGTACCCTTCCTGATGAAAGGCGTGTGTTATTTGTGAAACACACCTAATATGGAAATGGAAAACAGGTTTGAAAACCTTGGAAAGGATTTGAGAATCCTTGGAAAAGAATTGGTAAACCATGGAAAAAGGCTTTGAAAACCAGAACTTGAAGAAAGAATATTTTTAAAGGAAATAAGGAGTTTGACACACTTCGGTTAAAGTTATTTTTGTGAAAACTTGCACCTAACACCCATTCAATGAGTTGTTGAACTCACCCCCCCCCCCCCTTTACCCCTTTGGATAATTGGTGTCAGGATCAGTGGGAATTGGTCAAAAAAAATATGTCACTTTCTCTCTCTAAAACTGAACTGCTCCAATGAAGGGGAGTTGAATTGGCTTGACATTTTTTTTGGAGAGGTCAAGTTCGAGCTATAGAGGCTAGGGGAAGGCTTCATTTGGCCACAAGAGCTCTAAATTAGCCGAATTCCAATCAGCAAAAATAGGGCAGCTTCGAGACCACCAGAGCTGCGTCACTTTTTAGACCAGCTGGCGCTTCTCCGGTGGTCCTCAAGCGAAATGAGGGGTGTCGTTAGGTAGCTGACTTCCTTCAGAGTCTATAGAACTTGAATTCTCCTTCTAAGGTTGAGAGAAGTGCCCAAGTCAGAGCATTGGTTTGAGCTTCACCAAAAAATGCACTTCTCCTTCTTCGATGGTTTGAGGTGTGTGGAGGATGAATGGAGGGAAACTCTTTATATAGGGAGCTTAGGGACCCTCTACTCTACCAGTTTCCATATTGGTTGAGCTTATTCTCTTCAAAAAAATGTCATAATTAGAGGGAATATTCCCTCACCGGAAAAGGAAGGTTTTTCTGCCATTGATGAACAGTGACGTCATCCTAAGGAAGATGATGACACTGTTCTGGACCGGATCGGTCCGACCGGGTTCATGCCCGATTCGACAGATTTTCTAAAAATTAAAATTTTCTAAATTAATCTAAATTCATTTCCTATCTAATGGTGGCTTTAATTTTTCAAATTGAGATTTTCAAACCACCTAGAAAAATGAATTATCCAATTCGGTTCACTATGGTTCAACTTGGTTAAATCTGGTTCAAGTTCAGTTCACCCTGAACTGATCCGGTTTTCTCATCCAATTTCCTTCATGATCCTTCCCATGACATCTTGGTCACTTGGGATTTTCCAATTTCCCATTTCAAGCCTTCTTTATCATTCTCGAATCATTAAGTAGTTCAATTTTCTCATTAAATTGATTGGTTCTTTCTCGGTTTCCTTGATCTGAGATGATGGGTTTCACATCTACCTTGTTGCATACTCCCTTGAGTTCGATGATCACTGTAGAAGTGTCAGTGAGCCTGCACAATATAGTCACTCCATGTAAACCCAGTACTTTAAGGATGAGAAATCGGGAAAAGAACTCGTCATTTCAAAAGAGAAAATCGAGCCGGTTCACGAACCATAACCAGTAAAGAGAGGATAAAATGGGAAATTGACAAATCCCAAGTGACTCAAAGAGTTATAAAAATCATGGAAAAGAACCTTGGGACAATTGGGAAGAGAAAACCAGACCGGTTCAAGGTGAGTCGGATCTAAACCGGTTTGAACCATACTTGAACCAATTTCTAAATTCATTTTTCTTGGTGGCTTAAAATAATTAAATTGGGGAATTGAAGCCACCATCGGATATAGAATGAATTTAGATGAATTTAGAAATTTTTAATTTTGAGGAAACCGGTCGAATCGGGCCTAAACTTGCCGATTTACGCATTGAACCCGGTCGAACCGGTCTGGTCCAGTTCAGAATAGTGTCATCATCTTCCTCAAGATGACAGCTGTCACGCCCCAACCCAGTTTGGTCGGATCCATGTGATCAACTCGCCACTCTCCCGATTTATTAAAGGGTTTCCCCTAATTATAAAACGTAAAGAGTAAGACGTCCTTTAAACATGAACCTTTTCCTGGAATAACATAAATCAAAACTAAATAATATTTTAAATTTATCATACCTATCTCACAGGCATCTTAGTTAATGGTCTTTAAGGGTAGGCTTTCCGAAATTTTCTGAAAGGGATATAAGGGAGGGGTGAGTATGACTACT
The DNA here is from genome assembly GCA_030064435.1 of Trapa incisa. Classification (NCBI taxonomy): domain Eukaryota; kingdom Viridiplantae; phylum Streptophyta; class Magnoliopsida; order Myrtales; family Lythraceae; genus Trapa; species Trapa incisa. The sequence continues at coordinate 8,528,348 of CM057775.1, read as the reverse complement.
CAGTGGATGGGTTTTCAAAAATTAACTTTGAGGAAAAGAATTGTATTGGAGTGTGCTAGACTCCTTTCTTTCAAAAACTCTTTCATTTAAAATCTCGGTTTTTACCACCATTTCCTTATTTAATCATGGTGTGTCATCACCCAACACACAACCTTCATCATGAACGTCAAACACACATTCACAGGCCAGCACATCCATTGAACCCACTTGTGGCGTTAGAGCGACTTTACCGACCACCTAGATAGAAGCACGCCCACTTCTACCTAGAGAATAAGTGGATGTACGTGACATCCGACCCTCAATCCCGAAATCTTCATGTCTGTATGAGGACAAAGACCTCATCATACCAACCCGAGGTTTAATTTCATTTCACAAAAAAAGGGATTTAATTTCCCAAATTTCCAATTTGGTCCCCCAACTTTTTCCAAAAATACCATTTTGCCCTTTCTTTACAAAAATGGTACATTTTACCCCAAAAATTCTAAAATTCCTCAATTGGCCCTATAACATTTTTATCATAACTAAATTGATCCTCAATTTTAGGAAATTGTATTTCGGTCCTTCGAATTTTTGAAAATCCCCAATTTTGCCCTCAAATTCTAACTTCTTAACATAGCCGAATTTGATTTCATCAAATTGACTGATCAAACACTTCTAATTGTTGAAATTGAAGTTGAAATTGAGTTTCTACATGTTCATACGATTCTCTAGGAATTTGAATCACAAGTTTTAATGTCGGAATGAGCTCAAATAGAGCTTTATCAAAAAATGGATTGTAGAGAGAGAAAGCTTTGATTATTCATCGGTGAGGGTGCGATGGTTTGAGCTTTCTATTTGGGCATGTAGTTCTCATCTTGAAGTTCATCCTAGAATAAAGAATCGCATCAATTGATGCCAAATTGACTTAGAATTTCATCATCAAAATTCTACCAATTCTCTCTCTAGCACCGGTTGGAAATTGTAGAAATGAGCCAAATTGGCTTAACTTTCAGTACTAATTCGGTCATGGGAGGGCTAAAGAAGTGTTCGGAAAGCTTGGATTGGCATGTGGAGGGCTTGAAATGGCCGATTTAAACTCAATCAAAATAGTGTGGTTTACTACATGCCTGTAGTCTCCGTTTGCTCCGAGAGTCACTAGAGAAATAGGCCAAACCGGGTTTGAAGCTTAAATCGGCCGATTCACCCCCCATTTGACCGAGTTTTTCAAATCTAAAAATTTCTAAATTCATTTTCTATCCAATGGTGGCCTAAAATCTCAAATTTGAATTATTTAAGCCATTTAGAAAAAATGAATTTTGAATCTGGTTCAATAGTGGTTCAAATCGGTCCAAACCTATTTAATCCAGTTTGGATCTGATTCACCTTAATCAGTTTGGTTTTCATCTCCAATTCACCCTAAAGTCCTTTTTCATGACTTTTTTGACCCCTTAGGTCACTTAGGGTCCATAAAATTCCTTATTTACCATCTCTCTATCGGTTTCGGTTCACCCGAATCGGTCTAGTTTTTCTCTCCCACTTTGTTCTATGTTTCCTTCCCAAGGTTTATAAATCTCTTTGGGTCACAAGTGAGTTGAAATTTCTCTAATTTTCCCATTCCCCAATAAACAAGTTTGTGAACCGGTTCAGTTTTCTTACTCAGTTTCCCCGGTTCTTTTCCCAGTTTTCCTTAACTCAAAAGGGCAGGGTTTACAACTCTCCCCTCCTTTTAGGAGTTTTGTCCCCAAAACTTAATTTGCAACCTTACATGAGTAATCATTTCCTTTGATATCCATTTGGTGTTTGCTTAACATGCAAACTCTTCTCTTGTTCCTCCAACTAGCCCTTTTTACATCCTTCACTTAAGGAATTTCTTTTCCTTTATATCATTTACTCCCTTCATGGAGTTTATCATAACTAGATATACCTTACTTAAGGGTATATCCTTAGATTCACATCACTCTTTGCTTAGAGCAACATTTTTCCCTTTGAGATCCCATACTCAAAATTGGAGTTCTAAGATACCTAACCATTCTCATATCTAGTTAACCTCTTGGTTGTTGCAACCCTTAGCTCGACATCCTTTAGAGTGTTACGTACTTGTTTTCACGGATTTCCTTGTCGTCACCTTTTCGTCCTATTTCGACTCTTCCTTTATTTGTTGCTCATTACAATTCAATCCAAATTTTATGTTTGACATTGTCATTTTTACTAACTGACTCTTCCTTATTTTGAGTCATGTTTTCCTCGGGACTGTTGGGTTTACCTGCCCTTTATAGCATGATGTTGTCTCCATGTCCATTAGATTTCCAGAACACCTCCTATAGGATTATTTCTAACTTTCCAACCTCTCAGGGATTGTACAACTTCATCCCTCTTTTCTTTTGGTAGTATTCCTCGACTACCTGTACCGTTGTCCACATCAACTTACAAAACTGTATCGTTTCTACTTACCCACTCGTCCTTTTTCAACTTCCTTATTGAGTCTTTCCGGTTCCAATTATTTGATTTATAGATGTTTTGCTGACATGCTGGGATTCATCCTTTCTTAGGTACATCCTCATTCCCAATAACATCCTTTACTCAAGGACTTCCTTTGGCCTTAATCCACTCTTACTTGTTCGTAATCATTTCATAGTTCATTATTCCTGTTTGACCCCTTTTAGTCTATTGTTTTGTTCGGGGAGTTCCCTTTTTACGATTTCATTCTCTAATATGTTCCTCAAGGTAGAGACTTTTATTGTAGGAGCTACATGCTCAACCTTCTTACCATTCCATGAAGGTTTCTTCCTCTATTTTCCTTACTTTCCTTCTATACTGTGACATTTGCCTGTTTAGAATCCTTCCCCATCTTAAAATTCTATTTCATCCCTTATTCTTTATTTGAGGAACTTATTAGTCTTAATTTGTGTACTTCATACTATGCTCAGTTGTCCCCTCTTTAGGCTTCATTATGCGCATGTGGACTACGACCTGTCTTACCAATTGTAGTTATTCCTCCATAACCACATCTTATTTGGAGGGCCTACTTTCCCAACGTTTCTCAGACGTTCTTTCCTTCATTACTTTATTATGGATAGTCCACTCATTCTTACTTGCCACAACATCTCTTAATATTCTTCCTTGAGTTTCTTTCACCTTAGCATGCATTTTATTTGCAAATTCATCTCCTTGCCTCTTGTCACCTAGTTCCATTTCTTCTTTATTGGGTCATGTAACCTTTCTCAAGATTTCTTTAATTGGAAGGATTCTTACCCTTTTCTCCTGTAATTTCTTTTTCATTCATCTTGAAGATAACTTACTTTAAATGGTGTCCCTTGATGCTATTCTTTGATGCTACATTTACTCTTGAGATCCTACGGTTACATCTTTCGTACTCCATCCTCATTATCACTCGTACCCCAGTACATGTCTATTTCTTTTTAAGATTGAGTTTAGTCATTAATTTAGCCTTTGGTTATTTTAAGGATTTCTTTCCTCCTTCTTTTCCCAAGTATCTGGCCTTTCCGCCTCTCTCTTCTTTGTTGGATCTCAAATTATGGCTTTCTCGTGTATTAGTTCATTAACTGCCTCGCCTCCACCATTCCTTTGGTCTAAGTTTCTTAGGGCAGTTGTTTCTCGAGTCCTCATGTCCTTAACGTCCATCTCACTAACCTTTTTAGGGTGTAGTCCTTTCTACCTCCCGGTCTTCCTTAAGGTGTTATTTATTCTCTTTGACTATCTTATTGTAACAACTTGCTTTCTTTTGTCTTGTTGGTCCGAAATTCCTATTTAGCTTCAATGTTTTTTTTCCAAGGTGATTCATTCCTGTAATCCCAATACATCTCGTTTGTCGTCAAATGTTAGTCTGGTCTTCTCTTGTGATTACTCTCCCTTCTTTCATCCTAATAATTAGAATTTTCTTCTTTCAAGGGAGAGTTCTCTTTGTTCTATTTATGGTTTATCGAGGTCCTACCCTTAGTCCCTCTTTTTTTTTCCTACCATTATGCTAGAATCTTGAAGAGCTTACTCTTGGATGTAATTGAAGTTCCATGCAAGAATTGTATTTCTAAGGATGGTATCCTTCCGGGTTTCCCATAGCTGTGGGGACATTATTCTTGGAAAATATTGTTCTGACTCCTTGCGATGTGGGACAGTTTTTTTTTTCACTCTGTGTCATATTTCCCTATAGGTTAACTTGATTACTGTCCTTAGTAGGGTTGGGCACTTCTCCACGCAGTGTCCCTATTGTTCATACTTATAATTACGTGAACATAAGTGGTTCCTCCTAGTATTTTTCTAAGAAATTGTTAGTTTTGGTGCTCTTTCGTCCTTGAGTCTGGATACCTTGAGAGTTTTTCTTGTGGAGTCTTCTTTGTCAATTGATCACTCTAAAAGTTCTCCTAGATTTCTCGATTCCCTAATTTAATTTCCTTAACTTGGATGGGATTCTCCTTGGTTTCTATGGTAGTACAGGCTTATTTGGTCACTTTCTTTGGGGCCATCTTCTTTGAAGATCACATCTTGAGTGACATGGTTTTTAGGAATTTGGAGCACTTCATTAATAGAGGAGTATAGTATGGTGGGTGTTTTGGCCCTATTACATAAAATGATCGCAAAATAACTAGGGAGTACGTCATTCTTGATAAGCATCCTCCTATATAAAGTTATATGCCCTTTGCTAGCATTTATGATTTCATGCTTGGCTTCCTTCATACTTTAAGTTGTGACCTCAATAGGTCCTAGCACCATCCTCTTGGATACTTCCTCATTTGGCTTTTGAGACTTCTACCATACCTCAGGCATTGGAAAGCTTCTAGGGTTGTCTTCCTACGAGGACAAGGTGTTAAATAGAGTCATTCCTAGTTTTCTTGTTTCCTCTCCTAGGAGCCATCTAAAAATTTTAAGATCAATCCTTATTAGTTACTATATTTTCTAGTCTTGATTATGTATTCAAGGAAACAGGCTCTGATACCACTCTAGTTGTCATGCCCCAACCCGGTTTGGTCGGATCCCCCTGATCAACCCGCCACTCTCCCGGTTTATTAAAGGGTTTCCCCTTTTTATAAACTATAAAAAGTAAGGCGTCCTTTAAACCTACACCTTTTCCTGGAATAACATAAATCAAAACTGCATAATATTTTAAATTTAGCATACATGTCTTACAGGCGTCCTAATTGATGGTCTTTAAGGGTAGGATTTTCGGAATTTCCTAAAAGGGATATAAGGGAGAGGGTGAGTATAACTACTCAGTGAATGGGTTTTCAAAAATTAACTTCGAGGAAAAGAATTGTATTGGAGTGTGTCAGACTCCTTTCTTTCAAAAATCCATTCATTTAAAATCTCATGTTTTACAACCATTTCCTTATTTAATCACGGTGTGTCATCACCCAACACACAACCTTCATCATTAAGGTCAAACACACATTCGCGGGCCAACACATCCACTAAACTTACTTGTGGCGTCGGAGCGACTTTACCGGCCACCTAGATAGAAGCACGTCCACTTCTACCCTGAGAATGAGTAGATGTATGTAACATCCGACCCTCAATCCCAAAATCAATTCTCCGTGTCCGTGGGAGGACAGAGACCTCATCTCGTCCCCACCCTGTTCTCATGCGCTTAGTGCTACTCCAAATTTTGCACGGTCACCTGGTACGACGAACTGCCCTTATACCCACCAGGTCGTCCAGTGCCCTTAGGACGCATCACTACCGCTATTGGGCATCTTAATGGTCCCATAATCACAGTGCATGCACAATCAATATTTTTTTTATCATGCCATATAATCTGTGGCGCCACTAGTCCAACGGCCCCGACCCTCAACTCAACCCGCAATTATTTATCTTGATTGGTCCGTCGACCTGTCATATCGCACTGTCGCTAGTTGACTGAGTATGTCACTCTTGTCTCGCTACCATGGCCAAATAATTCCTTTATTTAAAGTTTTATGGCATATAACTATTGTTTGTTTATGAGCTCCCGCTCGTGCCAACTAGCCTTAGGCCCACTGTACGAGATTTTCAAAATTGGGCATATTAGCCCCCAAGTTCCAAAACCGAGGCCCCCGACCTATAAGAGCTATTCGAGCTCCCATCAAGAAGGCCTCCCAAATCGTTTAAGCATTGGCATACAGTCAGGAGAGAGCACTTCCGACAAAAATAGGTTTTCAACTGTCCATTATACCGACCATGTATAAGGACATATCCGCTCATAACCGATAAACGGGTTTTCAACTTCCTTCAAGAAAGTTTCATCATACCAATTGAGTATCATCTACTTACAACCGGTAAGTAGTTTTTCCACATGATTTTTACATCACTTCTCTAAGTTATTATATTTAAAATACCACTTGGTAGTGGGTTTTCATTTCGAGGTACTTATCATCCCTAACCGGGTATGATATAAAATCCCACTCACTCGTTAATGTAGTGAATTCCACTAGACCGGTTTTTTATATTCACGTGAGCTTGTCCTTGCTAGCGTTCCTGGTACTTCGTGTTCCTACACAATATGAACATCTTGGTTCATTAAGTCCAAAGGAATGAGAAAAATATATTTTCATTTATTTTCAATTAGGTCCCTAAAGTTATTTCTCTTTAACTTTAAGTCCCTAATGACGATTTTTCCTCAAATTAAGTCCCGAAACTTTTAAAATTTATCATAGGACCTCAATTTATTCCATTTCACAAAAAGGGGTTTAATTTCCCAAAGTTCCAATTTGGTCCAGTAACTTTTTACAAAATTACCATTCTGCCCTTCCTTAACAAAAATGGTAAATTTTACCCCAAAAATTCTAAAATTCCTCAATTGACCCTCTAACATTTTGATCATGCCCAATTGACCCTCAATTTTAGGAAATTGCATTTCGGTCCTTCGAATTTTCAAAAATCCCCAATTTCCCCCCAATTCCAACTTTTTAACATAGCCAAATTTGATTTCATCAAATTGATCGATCAAACACTTCTAATTTTTGAAATTAAGTTTCTACAAGTTCATACGATTCTCTAGAAATTTGAATCACAAGTTTTAATGCCGGAACGAGCTCAAACCGAGCTTTACCGGAAAATGGACTGTAGAGAGAGAAAGCTTTGATTACTACTCACCAGTGAGGACACGGCGGTCTGAGCTTTCTATCTGGGCAGGTAGTTCTCGTCCTGAGGTTCATCCAAGAATCAAGAATCGCATCAATTGATGCTGAATTGAGTTAGAATTTCATTATCAAAATTCTGTTGGTTCTCTCCCTAGCAATGGTCGGAAATTGAAAAATGGAGTCGAATTGGCTTACCTTTTAGTCCTAATTCAGCCGTGAGAGGGCTGAGAAAGTGTTAGGAAGGCTTGGTTTGGCCTGTTGAGGGCTCGAAATGGTCGATTTCAACTCGGCCAAAACAGGGCAGCTTCGGTCTGCCAAAGCTGCTTCACTGTTCCATCACGCTGGCATTTCTCCGGTGACCCTCAGAGCAAATGGAGACTACAGGTGTGTAGCTGACTTCTCCTCATTTCTAAAGAATCCGACCTCACCTTCTTTGGCTCAGAAATGACCCTATATTAGAGCTCTAGTTCGAGCTTCACTGGAAAAATAAGCAACTAAGAGAGAGTGAGCTTTTCAGGTGTGGAGAGGATGAATGGAGAGGGGCTTTTTATATAGGGAGCTTATGGGCTCATCGGTCATCTGTTTGGCACCTTTATGACAGACATTGATGGCCGAAAATGTCTTGAACGAAGACTTTTCTTCTTCACTGGCGCTGCTTCAATTTTCCTACGAGTGAACAGTGTTGTCATCTGAAGGAAGAAGATGACACTGTTCCGAACTGGACCGGTTTGAACCGAGTTTGAAGCTTAAACCGGTCAGTTCACCCCCCATTCGATCGAGTTTTTCAAATCTAAAAATTTCTAAATTCATTTTCTATACAATGGTGGCCTCAAATCTTAAATTTTAATTATTTAAGCCACTAGAAAAAATAAACTTGGAATCCGGTTCAATAGTGGTTTAAATCGGTCCAAACCGATTCAATCCGGTTCGGATCCAGTTCACCTAAACTAGTTTGGTTTTCATCTCCAATTCACCCTAAAGTTCTTTTTCATGACTTTTATGACCCCTTAGGTCACTTAGGATCCACAAGGGAGTTGAAATTTCTCTAATTTTTCCATTCCCCAATAAAGGGGTTTGTGAACCAGTTCAATTTTCTTACTCGATTTCACTGGTTCTTTTCCCGGTTTTCCTTAACTCAAAAGGAAAAATGGCTCCGATCAGGTTGTTTTAGGGTGAGGATAAGCTCGACCAAAAAGGAAAGTTGTGGGGCAGAGGCTCCCCGAGCTCCCTATATAATGAGCTCCTCTCCATTCGTCTTCCACACACCTCAAATCTCCATTCTCTCTCAACTGCTCCATTTTCTGATTAAGCTCAAACCAGAGCTCCAACATAGGCCTCTTTCTTAGCCTCAGATGGCAAGGTCAGGTCCTATAGACTCTGGGGGAAGTCAGCTACCTAATAGCATCTTCCTTTCGACCTCAGGACTGTCGAAGAAGTGCCGACGGAATCAAACAGTGCAGCAGCTTCGACGGAATGAAGCTGCCCTATTTTGGTCAAGCTAAATTCGGCCAAATTCAACCCTCCTCCGGCCAAACCAAGCCTCCCCAACACTCTCACGACCCTCACACGACCTCAACAGAGCTAAAAGGTAAGCCAATTCGGCCCTCCTCAATCGTTACATGTCAGAGTTAGAGAAAGTAAGTGCTAAACTTTACTGATAAAATTCTCCCTTGATTGAACATCAATTGTAGCAATTATTGATCCTAGAAAGAACCTTAGGACAAGAGCTACCTCCCCAGGTTGTGAGCTCGGACCGTCGCACCTTTGATGGTAAGCTTTTTAAGCTTTCTCTTTCTACGAACAGTTTTCTGGCAAAGCTCCGTTTGAGCTCAACTCAAACTCAAATGATGCGATTCAAAGCTCAATTGAATCGTATAGAAATATAGGAACTGATTCATACCTTCAATTGAAGCAACTAATCCTAATTGAATGGCCAATTTGAAGAAATCAAATTCGGTCAGTTGGAAGGGGAGAAATTGGGGGAAATTTGGGAATTTTAGAAAATTGAGGAATGTCTTTGCAATTTCCCAAAATTGAAGGCCAATTGGCCATGAGAAAGTTGTTGAGGGAACAATTGGTCAATTTTTGGAACATTTGGGGTCAAATTGCCATTTTTAGAAGGTATGGGCAAATTGTAATTTTTGAAAAGTTGGGGACCAAATTGGAAATTTAGAAAAATTGAGCCCCTTATACAATTTTGAGTAAATTGAGAACTCAAAGGGAATTTTAGAAGCCCTAGGACTCAATTTGGAGGAAAAGTTGGCATTAGGGACCTAAAGTTAAGGAAAATGAACTTTAGGTACCTAAGTGCAATTAATTAACAGTTTTGAGCCTAGTCGCTCATACGTGAGAAAACGATGGTTGTTATGTCAAACCTTAATTGATAAAGATGCCCAAATCGTGTAGGAACACGAGAGACTAGAACACCAGCAAGAAAAAACTATCGTGGAGTCAGAAACCAACTAGAGACGAATACGTCAGTATCATCGGGTGAGTGGACAAATTTACATCATACTCGATTGGGATGGTGAGCACTTTAGAAATGAAAAACCACTTGTGAGTGGGCTTAATCACATCATACCTGGTCATAAGTAGAGATGATCATACCCGGTAGGTAAGGCGAACTTCCATAAGGAAATATTAAAGCCGCTTACTGGTTGTAAGCGGAGATATCATTACACCCAATAGGTGTGATAAAGTGGAAAAGATATTTTTGTTAGAAGTGTTCTCCTGTGACTGTGTTCCATTGCTTAAACTATTTGGGAGACCTTATTGACAGGATCTAGAATAGCTTAGATAGGCTAGATGCCTCGGTTTTTTAACTCATTGGGCTAAATGCCCGGTTTTGGAAAATCATGTGCAGTGGGCCCAAGGCCAGTGGGCACGAGTAGGAGCTTGTAAACAAACTTGAGTAAAGGAAAGACATGAAATTTCTAATGAAATTGTGTATGTGATTTCGCAATGGTACTGAGTCAGGAACAACAATACTCGATGGGCTGGTGGCAGTGCGTTAGGGCTAAGTCGACGGACCGGCCTAGACAAACAACTGCAGGTCGGGTTGAGGGTCGGATCCGTCGGACCATCGGCACCAAAGATAATGTCTATATGTGAAAACTATTATTTATGCATGCACTTATGGTATAGGACCATCAAGACACCCAAGAGGAGTAGTGATGGGTCCTACAGGCTACTAGACAACATAGTGGAGATAAGGGCAGTTCGTCGTGCCAGTCAGTCGGGAAGCTTGAAGTAGCTTCTTGTGCATGAGACCCGGGTGGGGTCGGGATGAAATCTCTGTCCTCATATGGACATGATATGGTATTCGGGTCTGAGGGTTAGATGTCAAGAACATCCACTCAAACCCAAGGTAGAAGTGAACGGACTTCTATCTTGGTGGCCGGTAAAGATGCTCCAAGCCACAAGTGGGTGCAATGGATGGGTTGCACCTACAAATGTGTGTTACCCTTCCTGATGAAGGGTGTGTGTTGGTTGCTAAACACACCTAATATAGAAATGGGAAAAAGATTTTAAAAATCAGAACTTGAGGAAAGATCCTTCTTAAAGAAATGATCATCTTGGCACACTTTGAACAAAGCTATTTCTTGAAAACTCACTCCCAACACCCATTCACTGAGTTGTAGAACTTACCACCTCCCTTTTACCCCTTTCAAGTAACTGAGGAAAAGACCCTTATTAAAGACCCTCCTAGTTTGAACAATGAGAAAACAAGTATATCTATTTTAAAATATTCAGTTTTGTATAATTCTATTCTAGGAAATGTAGGGAAAAGGACGCATTACTCCTCGCTGTTTAAAAATGGTGAAACCCTTGATGGACCAAAAGGAGTGGCGGGTTGCTCACAAGGATCCGACCAAATCGGACTAGGGCATGACACTCCGACTATTAAGAAGTAGGAGAAATGTTTTAGTTGAATTTAGGCCACCTCAAACCTCCTAAGGCCAAGCAGACCCTCTCACAACTCTCCATGATCGAGCCTAGTCCTCCTTGAGCCTTTGAGGTAAGCAATTGCTACCACCTTCATTGGAATTGTGACTATACAGAGAGACAATTGCTTAAACTTTGTTGATTGAATTCTTCCTATTTAAGGCACCAATTGAGGTGAACTTTGATCCTAGGAGGATCCTTTCAATGAGAGCTAGCTCCCCAAATCAAGAGCTCCGACAACCGTATCCTTGCCGATAAAAATTCGAAACTTTCTCTCTCTAAAAATATTTTCCGGGAAGTTTCGTTTGATTTCTTTTCTAGGCCAAATTGAATAATTCAAAATCTAAAATGATCGTGGAGAGATAGGGATATGATTAGCAGCATGATAGGAAGCAATAACCAAGTTTATTGGGCCAATTAGATGAAATAAGATTTCGGGGGTCAAAGTGCAATTTTGGAGAAATTGGGCTAATTGAAATTTTTTAGAAATTTGGGGATTTTTGTGTAATTGAAAGTAAATTGAGGATTTAAATGAAATTAGGGCTTAATTGTAATTAAAATAATTTTGGGATATTTAATTAAAATTAAAATGAATAAAATACTTTATTTGTAATTTTAAATAATTTTATATTTAATAAAATTATTTTGGGATAAAATTACAAATAAAGTAAATTGATTAATTTGGACTTTTTAGCCCCCTCAAAAATTTGAGAGGTTTTGTGACTTCCCCTAGCTCGAACCTAGTCCAAACCGGTTCTCTTCCGATTTTCTCTCAATTATCAACCTCATGTTCCAAGACTCCACTAAGGTCTCTCATAACCCCTTTTAGCCTCTCCATCAATCCCTCTTTTCATTTCTAGTCTAATTTCATCTACCGGTTGACGTTTCATCTCTCAGTTCGATCCCATTCTCCTATTCATTTCATCCTAGTTAGTGAATTGGGATTTCCCGGTGTTACACCGAAGGTGGCCGAATTTGGCCTCGCAAGGGCAACAACCACGTATAATATTTCTATTCAAAATCTAGGTCAAACAAAACAACCATCATGTGGAATTTTTTGGCCATTAACAAATTAAGACTTGGCCATATAACTCGGGGAGGGGGGTGGGGTCCATTAGTGATAATTTAACTTAAAATTTCAATTCTAGTCGATCAAAAATCTCTATTTTCTTACTTGTGGAATTGATTACTAATCTGATTATATCTTTATTCCTATTTTGAGTTCCTATTTCCATTTTCAATATTTGTTTTTATCCAATTCGATTTTCAATCATAATTAGTGGTTTCCATTCTTATTTTAAATTTTAATTCTCGACTTGAGATTTTATTCATGTTTAAATCTTAATTTACGATTCAATTTGCTTAAAATAAAGTGATGCAAATTCGAGTGTTATATAAATATTAGAGACAAACAAGAGCGTTGATCCTGGCGTAGTAGACATTGCACCGATGATTTTAAGTTGGAATGAAATGGAAGGGTAGTAATTAAATGAACATGTATGAGAGTAAGTAAAGAAAAATATATAGTTGAATTGGGGATTTTAGGACCATCAATCTAATAATCATATAAACAATTGTCATCCCACAAAAAATCACATATTGGATACGTAAGGTGGAACTAAGCACATAATACATCGGTAAAGAGCCTAATCGCTCTAAGTATGAATATGCATTACCTTGTACTAGTTTAGTATTATTTAAAATGTTTGCAGCACGGGCGAAACAACCACTGCCACCGGTTCCGTTCAACCAATACTGTAAAAGTAGATTTCGCCCCCACAAAGTTATGGTAAAAATTAATTCCCATGCATCATTTAATATATATTATGGATTGTCGTGTTCAATATGTGAACAGGAAAACACACATATCATACCATGCATATTAACCCTCATTTTAATGAAATACTATTACTTTTACCATCATGAAAAACATTTTGGCAATCAACACAGAAAATATTACAACTTTATATCACTCATGAGCAAAAAAAATAGCATATCACTTCATTGTATTTAACAATGAAACTTAATACATGTTTTTTCTTTGGTTCAAAAAAATATTAATTATGTTAATTTTATCAAATATATCAAAAGTGATTTTTTCAAATATTTGATACTAAAATTACTTTTAACACTGAATGTTTGGTAATTAATTCATATATTCTCCAATTTCATTCTTTTTTTTTTGTCTCCCTTAAAAATATAAGTACAACATGTACCTGGTAGGATTTAAGTTAATTTGCGCTTTTCCTCATTTTTTTTAATTGTTAATATTATTTAATATTATATAAACAAATTTATTAATTAAATGATCAATCACATCACTAAATGGCGACATTAAAAGGTGATAGTAAGAAAATTGATTATTTTTGTTACATTTTTAAAAATTTTATACTGAAATTTTTTTTGATAATTGTAGTAATTTTCTCCTTCCAATTGTGTTTTTGGCCGTATCACATTATTATGTGTATCGCAGTCCGCAGTCGACGGTGGTGAGGGTAATTGGTTCTCCACAAGTGACGTAGCAGAGGCGGCGGAGCCCCACTATCCTCCCCATCCAGGCATTTCCATTACCTCGGCCCATTCACTGCTCTGCAGAGGCTACGATCAAACGAGGAACTTAGTATGTCGAACCAGTCGAATCGATATGCGCAAAATCGACCCGGGAAACATAACCCGGCGACCAGGAATTTTCAGGATGCCCAGAAGAAGTTCGCGCCGAAATCACAGAATCCGGTCTCCAAGCACCCGTCCCCGAGCCTCACTCTCTCCAATTCCCTCCGAAAATCGTCGTCGGAGCATGCTGGTGATGGTTCCTCCTCCAACAGCGTTGGAGCTACTCCTTCTTCAAGTAGGGTCCGACTCGGGGAGAGTAGTCATTCGTTTCCGGGTGCAGCTCAGTTCGGCAGCTTCGTTAATTACTTGCCCCAGGATGAGGCTGTGGCAGCTGGCCTTGGGGCTGCGGAGGGGGGTATGGATACGGTGGAGTCCCAGAGTGTTGTGGATCTTTTGAACAGGGAGCTCTCTCGTTTACTCAAGCTAAAATCAAAGGAATTTTGGAAAAATGGTGAGGGCGTTGGGAGTTGTTTAATTGAAATACGTACTTGGATAATGATTGATTATATGCTCCCTGTCTTCTTATAATCTATTGTTGCTACTGGATGGTTTCAGTGGCCAGGTTTGGTGCCTTGTGAACATATGTTGTTTTAGAGTAAAGGTATTGCCAGAAAAAAAAATTAGCAAAGCTGGATGCTTAGGCTGCAACTTCAAATATATTTTTTTGGAAAATTCTATTGAAGTAATCCATAATCTTCCTTTTTTCCAATTGATGTATCCATAACTTGCTTCCTTTTTAGTTTTTAAACTCCTATTCTTGACGGATATGTTATTACTTCTTCACTTGAGAGGGGATAGAAAATTCGGAAACTGGAATATCATTGTGGTCACCTTAAATTGTCAAAAAAGTTTGTTGATTACTCAGTGAGACAGACAGGAAACAAAAACCTCCATTACCTGTTCATTTGGCATTATTGTTTTGCCCGCCTTGTTTTTATCTGATCAGTTTGTGCTTGTTTGGTTCCTCCAATTTGTTTTCAGTTGCTGGTGATTCCTCACTGCACACATTTCTAGATAGCTTCCTGAAGTTTAGAAACAGATGGTATGACTTCCCACATCATGGTGCCAAAGAAATTATTGCAGGGATTATTGTTGGAGAGCTCCAGCTCTGTCATCGTGTCTTTATGGTATTGTACCGAATGTAAGTTTCACTTTTCATTGGAGTGGTCCAAATTTTCTGTATGTCCCATCTTCACAAACCTACAGTTACTGGTGCTTGATACTTTATTTAGATCTTCAAATAGAGACCCTGGTGCTCTTTCTGCTGATTTCCTTAATCCCAAAGATCACATAGGTTGGTTGTCTATCTCTCTGCAATTTGTTCATTTTATGGTTTCATATATACGTTAATGGTAGCAAGTTTTATTTGGGTGGCTTCCTGGAATTTCTGACATGCTTTTTTATTTATTTAATGGTGATACTGACATTGTTTCTGCTATATATTTGCTTTGAACACAACCAATTAACCAACTGGATGTATAGCTATTTTGCAGGAAAAGAAATTGCTTGACTTGCCAAAGCTGTTGGATATTTGTGCCATCTATGGCCATGAAAATGAAGATCTGACTAGATTGCTGGTATCTAGCTAAGCTTTTACTTTCTGCATTTTTCAAATGTAAAAAGGAAAAAAGGGAAGATGTTGATATCATTTCCAATTGATGATAACAAAAAATAGAAGATATTTATGTCTCCAACTGAAGGCCATATTGCTTGTCACATGCAAAATGTCCGAATAAGCCATATGATGCTGAATTCTCTCTCCTCATGACTTTTTCCTCTTTCAGGTCTCTAATGCCTTGAAAGCACAACCGTGGTTGCACCACACTCTTGCGGATGTGAATTCTAATTTCTTGAGTATTTTGCAAACAATGCAACATCGGTGCAGCTCATTGTTGCAGGTTATTTTCCTGATACTATCATAAAGTAGGAGTACCCATCTATTAACTTGAAATGTGATATTCTCTAGTAAAGTAAATTACCTTCATAAGACTCTCCACTGAACTACTATATTCCTGGATTTAACACATTCTAAAGGTAAAAACGAATTGTTGTTTGCAATGGTTTCAGTTCATGCACTGTAACTTTTAGTTTGAAAAAGGTTACTTGTAAGCACTCCTTCCACCCCCTAGTTATTCATTATAGCATGGGTGACACATGAAAATTTTGCAGTTGCTTTTCTCTGGAAGCCATGAAGACCATGGCTCTAAGCATGTGAACTCCAACTTCCTAGAGGTGAGGGATGCCTCTGTTATTGACGAGCTCATAAATTAATTTGTGCTATGTTTATATTACAATGCCCTGTCAGGATTATATATTCTAGAGAAAAAAAATCTGACATGCTAATTTTTAAGAGCATTTTTTCTATCAACTGGTATTTTTGTTCTACCTATACTACCAACTATATATTTGTGTTTTGAGGAAAGAAACTAAGGTGAATTCAATGATCTATTTTGAATGCTAAAAAATGATATCCTTTCTTATTATGGTAGACTTAACTGTTTACATGAGACCATTGCCATACGCCCTTTCTTCAGTGTTCTAATATATTCCCTTTCAATAGGTGATGGACTTTATAAATGATTCTGTTTCATCTATGGATGCTTTCGTGAATGCATACAAACCTGCAGCTGCAATCTTCTTATGCCCAGTTGAAACAAGGTATTTTCTCCTCTTTTGGTGTTTAAAGGATCAGTTAATATAATGTTAATCAAACAAAGACCTTATAAACCCTTTCTATGTATAGGATTCTTAATATTCTAGCCTTACGTAATATTTTGATTTATATCCTAAGTGAATGTTAATAACATGATTTACTTTTCTACTTCCAAGAAGCATTTTCTTTGTAATATATAAACTTTTGGCTGCTGTAAAATCTAGAATTTCTGTTTGCTTTTGACAGCTGTTAATTATTGTTCACAGTGATGGGAATGAGGATTTAGTCTGCACACTTGTGAAGCTACACGATTGGTTACTTCCATCATTGCAAAAGGGTTTCAATTTGATAAACTCTTCTAGGGACATGATTTCATCAGGGGATGGGATAAATTCTACAAGTTCTATAAATTTAAAGCTACTTTCCACTAGATTGGAGAAATTTGGTTGGAATCTTTTGGATACTTGTTATCTCAGAGATGACATTTTTGAAGAGAGTCATGATTTGCTAGCTTCCACAAAAATTTTTCCTGCTAAAGTGGAAGACCCAATCATAAGAGCAGAAATTATCATTCAGGCATTTAGGGAAATAAGCAATTTATCACATCAAGTAATGCAGAATCAGAATCAGAAAACATTTCTTCAACAAGTTGACAGGAGTTATGATGTGATCGGCAGGCTTAGGAGCTTGCAGAGCACCTGTAAGTGCTTCTTTATGTTCCTGAATGCAATGGCCTCTATGTGCCTCAAAAATAATTTTCTTGGTTTGTATAAAAATTGATAGCTTAATTTGTCATGTTCATTGCGGAAACAATTACTAAACTCCTGTGCAAAGAAGTCGGCAGGCTTGGTCCTCTTATGAAGCTGAAACATGCTAATTGAATCTAGCCAGCACATAGGCATAATGAAACATATGGTCATCTTCAACTGAATTTGTCAGTCTATTATGATTCTGATAGATTAATATACTTCTTATTTGAAGATGATCAAATTCCTCTCACATGTACACTTTATTCCATGCAGCGTGGATCACAATGGATGATGAACAATACCAATATCTATCTGGTATCTTAAGGTCCACTAGCCTTCCACCTCATAAGGATCCACCTTGTGTAGCCAACTCTACAAACATGAGCAGTGAGGCTCAAATTGATGAGGAGGCTGCAGTTTTGGAATCTAAGATCAGTCAAATTAAGGATCTCTTCCCTGACTATGGTAAATCCTTCCTATCAGCCTGTCTAGAAGTATATAACCAGAATCCAGAAGAGGTGATTCAGAGAATCCTCGAGGGGACTCTTCACAATGATCTTCAGTCCTTAGATACTTCCCTGGAGATAGTCCCAGTACCAAAATCTTCTTCTTCTACCACAGCGAAGGATAAGGGGAAAGGGAAGATATGGGAATCTGAGCCAATACATCCTCCAATTAATAATCCTTTACCAATTTCTGTGCAGCAGCATGGGAGGGGATCCTCATCTTCAGAAGGAAGGTTTGTTAGGAAGCCCAAGTCAGAGGCACCAGATATTGAAACCCTAGATACCCGAGATAAGAGGGACTTAGAGAAGACAAGTACATTAGCTTTGCAGTATGAGTACGAAGATGAGTATGATGATTCCTTTGATGATCTTGGTCTTGGAGGAGTGGAGGCAGGATTTGAGGAGAATGTAGGATTGGAGGAAGACGGATCTGAATCTGCAGTGAGGAATGAACAGAATGCTCCCTGTAGCAGCTCCAAATGGGGTTCAAGGAGGAAACCTCAGTTCTATGTTAAGGATGGGAAGAATTACAGTTACAAGGTGGATGGTTCAGTTGCCGTTGCAAACTCCAGGGAGGCTTCACTGGTCACTCAGGCTCAGGGTGAACTGATTTATGGTCTTGGCCGTGGTGGCAACCTCCCACTGGGAGCTGTCAAGAGGCTAGAAGAGGCCCAAATGGAGGAAGAAAAACAAAGGGAGCTCTCTGCAGCAAATGAAGGTAGTCGTGAGTGGACCCCCAGAGGAAGGGGAAGAAGAGGTGGGGGAAGGGGCAGGGAGTCTTATGGCGAAAGGGATAATAATCAGTCCAATGGCTCAGAGGGAGAAGTGAGGGGGAGCTCGGAGACCGGTAGGGGAAGAGGAAGAGGAAGAGGAGGTGGCGGTGGAGGAAGGAACCACAATAGAAAGGACAGGGCAATGAATAAGCACTTCTCGAGTCTAAGTGGTCGCTAGTTTGGTCTGGAAGTCCAGTGAGGGGCTTGGCTTGGCTACAGGTTCACTCCTAGTGTGGCATGGGTTTCTTATAGATGCATACGCTCAGTATCAGTAAAACTCATCTTTATATTTGCTTGTTTTTGAGGGCCTTGTTGGATTGCATACTCTTTGTCAAAGAGGGAAATATGTTTATGAAAATGAGAACCACGGTTCATGGCGTCAGATTTGAAACATCGTAGGGATGACTATACTGGTGACATTTTAACCTATCCAGGTTTTCCAGGTCAGTTGTCAATGTTACTGGAGACATACAATACAAGTTCATTCTCCACGGGTTGTGTTCATGCTTATTGCATTTTGGACAGTTGGTTGATAGCCCCGAGCTTCCCTCAAATTACTCTACAGAACCATTGCTTAGAGAAACTGGTACTTGTCTTTATGTCTTCTTTTCCATGTCAATGTCTGGTACATGGAAACTGGGATTTGTTCTTAGACACAGGAGTTTTGAACTTGGACTCTAGACTCCATCTACTATGTCAAATTGACAACCACCCCATTTATTGATGGCGATCATACTCTATCCTTTCCAAATCAATGGGATTGTACAATGCCGAAGAAAGATGCCAATCTCCACCAAAAATCATCATTTTCTCATATATTTATACCATTCTCTCTCACATTGTAATTTCCTGATTCTTCTGTGCATGTCTCTTTATATACGATAAACTAGAAAACAAGGCGAGGGGGGACTCGGAAGTGGTTGTGACTGGGGGACTACGCAGCGGACTTGCCGGATCTTGGTTGCCGTAGAAGCTCTATCAGTGCCTCCGCCTGCGGTTCACAAATCACGGACAAGCGATCAGACACGGAATCACCCAGTAAACAATAATTGTGAAAACGACAAACAAATGTTCACGAAAAAAGACAAATATAAGAATTCAAAAACACATGTTTATGAAAGAGCAAAAAATACACATGTTGATACAATGGAATATGCTCACGAGTCTCCTGCTTCATTTCTCTGCAAGTAAAAACAGGAAAAGCAACTGGTCCACAGTCAAGGTTAGGCATCTCCCATTCCCTTTTGGTTCGCCTATTCTTTCTTTTTTCTTCTTTTTCACAAGAAATCAATTTAGTGTGGCAGAACGCCGGTCTCATGTTTTTTTTGCTCAAATGCCAGTCTCATGTTTCAATACCCAAAAAAAGCCAGATTTTCTAAAATTCCCATTTTCTAATTAACCGTTAAATTTTCTGTCAAATCAGTGGCTGCCGGAACAGAGGCGAACTTCCCCACCAAGAGCCATCAGAATAAAAAAAATTCAGCCGTACCTACCTTTTCCTTCGCGCGCTTGGTACCGGACTGCGACAGATTCACCAGCGGCTGGATCGCCCCCTCGCGGGCCACCATCGTACGGAACACCACGCTCTCCTGGCACACCTTCAGGAGGATCCCTGCCGTGATCTCCTTCTGCCTCTGCGAGCCAACCTCCAAGATCTCTACCAGCACCGGGATCCCCCCATCCTCCACCACGGCCGCCCGCGCCTCCGGCAACCGCACTAGCTCGTTCATCACGAATGCAGCCTTGTCCACCATGTTCGAGCTGAAGTCAGCCATCAGCTCCACCAGAGGCCTCATGATCCCCGCATGTACGGCCCTGACCTTGTTGTCCTCCACCGAGCAGAGTGAGTACAGAGACGTGGCCGCGTCTTTTTTGCCGCGAAGACTTCCGGTCTCCAAGAGGTTCACTAGGTGCGGGATGGCTCCTGACCGTCCAATTGCTGCTTTGTTCTCCTCCACCTGCGACAGTCGCAGAAGAGCGCAGGAAGCATTTTCCTTCGTCGTCGGTGTGCCTGCTGCAAAGAAGACATCTTCATACACAATAGATAGTATAAAAAATCTACATGATGTCTACAATAATATGCATGTACCTATTCTGAGAGCTCTGACTAGCGGCCGTATCGCTCCTGATAAGGAAATGAGCTCCTTATTCTCATCGCACAGTGAGAGATTCAAAATCGCAGTGACTCCGTACTCCTGGAGCTGAGGATCGGTCGACGAGATAAGCGCAATCAGAGGCTTCACCGCGCCAGCTCTAGCGATTTTGAGGCGATTTTCCAGCTTGTTCTTCGCGAGGAGCCGAATCTCCATCGCCGCCTGCTTCTGCTCGTCGATGGAACATGACTGAAGACCCGACACGAGCTGGAGAATCACCTGCTCCGAGTTCTCCGAAGCGCAGGCTATGAGCAGCCGGTGGCTCTCGGATGACGCTAAGGGGAACTCCCCCGATCTGTCACTGTTGCAGTCGCTGAAGGCCGAGGAGTCGTCATTGATGCTCAAATCTCTCAAGTTCCTTCCCATGTATGTGTAAACCACAGGAATCTCGGCCGGTACCTTCAAATTCCTCTTCTCGGAGATCATCGAACTGCGGCCGCTGCTACTGAGTCGAATAGGAGATCGGCCACCGCTTGGGGGTTTCCCTTCCAAATGAGGGCTCGAAGTCGAGGCTACGACTTTTGACTGAGGCGAATAAATATAAAACTGCCAAATGTTTTCGGTAGTTTGATCTCCATGTTTCACATTGGATGCACTAGTCCCTTTACTTTTTAGTTTATCAACTATACCCACGGAAGATGATTACCTGATCCAAAATGCACCTTAATGGTCTCCAACATAAAAAATTGAGATTTCCCACTCGGTGCGCACCCCACACGTGTGAGTGTCAGTTTTGTGTTAAAGTGAATCATATTTACTTAATTTAACTATACGTACATAATTAAATAATAACCATTTTAATAGAGAAAAATAATATATAATATACTGAGTGATATTCCGTCAAGAAAGAAAAGAAAAAAAAGGTGGGAAAGTTGGAGCCATCGGGTTCCATATTGTCAAAATCCACGTGTTCTAGAAACTTGTCAAAAGCTTCTTCGACCCGGATGATAACCGGGAGGCTTTTTCGGAATCGGCCGAGTTGACTAGCTCCCCAGCGTACTCGATTGGCGGGTCAAATGCGTGGTCGGTCGAGATCATCTACATTTTATAGCTCCATAGCTTGATGGACCGATATCACAGCCTTGGACTATGCTGAGAAAGCACCCAATTTATTTATGGGTCCCCACGTGCATCATTCATAAGGTATATACACCTTGTTAGGTTGACTTTTTTTCACTTATATTATATCCGAATAGTATCATAAAAATCCTCTACATGAAGGAGATAAAAGGGAAGTGATGAATGGTTAGATTGAGAGTTGGTGACAATAAATTAAGTCCAACCAAAATTAGAGAGTTGACATATAATTAATATTAAATAATTGAGTCAAGAATTTTAAAATTTTTTATTATCATTTCTTAAACTCATTTTACAACCTAACTCTAATACGGACTTATAAAAATATTTTTAATTATATAAACTCCTTTATAACATATAATAGTTAAATTTTATCTATTATATAATTCATTCATTGTAATACAAAAAAAATAAAAGTAATATATAAATATGAGTTTATAAATAACTATCTAAAGTGGATAATTTTTTTAATAGATTTATGTACATATGAATTTATAAATAGTTATTTAAAGTGGATGATAATTTTATAAGGGTCACTCCAACTTATATTTGTCCCATGAATATCCATTTTTGTATGAAATAATTGTAATATATCTTTTATGCACCCAAATATTATATCTTATTTATCTCTTTTTTTAAGTTCACATAATTGATATTTGTACAAACATTGCCTAACCAATCGTTCTTAGAGCCTCATTACCCCAAATCAGACGTCTTATAATCCCATTTTATGAGCATACACAAACAAGTGTCTTAACTTAAAACTATCATATTTTTACTATCAACCCTACCTTATAAGACTAGTCTCTAGCTCGATAGTATTTACTATACTAGATTTTGTGTGGTTTAACATTGAGAATTAGCTCATAATTCACAATCAAAATTGTTTAGAGGACAAGCCCCATTTCAATTGACTTTGGACCCTCTTTCATAAGTTTTCAAAATACGGCATTGGCCCACTTCTTTTGAAAACGTTCCTTGAGCCCATTTTTCAAAACATGGATCTAGTTAATTTCCACCGACAATGTGCTCAACTCATTTCCTACATCGGGAAATAGATCTAGATCCCATCTTTAAAAATATTTTCACAACATTAATAATAATTGTAAATTTCTAAGCAAGATTCACACATTTATCAGGAATATATTCCCTAAGAAAAAAATATTTTCAATGAGGTTCTTACTATTAAAAGGAATATATTATATAAAAAGGTTTTAAGTTACTCATGTTATCACGTGTAGGAGTAATATCGTGTCATCAACCCAATCGAACTCATTGCTAGAAATCTAACTCACAGTTATCACGGGACATGTTCGTTCTGGAAGGATTCACGAATTTTTATGCTACTCTTACACAATCATGTATAATTTGCTCTCTACATATCATACACGGATTTCATATGTGCTTTGTGTCCATAATTAAGGTATTTATTATATAAAATTATGGTTTTGTCCATGGACCATATTTTCATAATTAAATATAAATTTATTAAATAAGAGAAAATCTCAATAATTTCCAATTATGTACCATCCTCCACAAATCTATTACTTGGAGAATGTGGGGTCTGTCATTATGGTCAGAGTTTTCCCGCGATACGAATACACCCTTAAGGGCATTTTCATAATTTTGGCTTCCAATTTATCCTCCACCCAAACCCAACCTTAGGCACACGATTTCTTTTCCCACCAAACATGCCCTCAAGGGCATTTTGTTAATTTCGCCCAATGATAAGGGCATTTCCATCATTTCGCTAGGTAAGGGCATGATGGTAATAACGGTAAATTTCTAAGCAAGATTCACACATTTACAGGAATGTATTCCCTAAGAAAAAAATATTTTCAATGAGGTTCTTACTATTGGGAGGAATATATTATATAAAAAAGGTTTTAAGTAACTCATGTTATCATGTGTACGAGTAATATGGCGTTTTAAGTAACTCATGTTATCACATGTGCAAGTAATATCGCGTCATCAGCCTAATCGAACTCATTGCTAGAAATCTAACTCACAGTTACGGAACATGATCAGGAGGGATTCACGGGTTTTCATGCTACTCTTGCTCCCTATATATCATACACGAATTTCATAAATGTGCTTTATGTCAATAATTAAGGCATTTATTATATAAAATTATAGTTTTTTCCATGGACCATATTTTTATAATTAAATATAAAATTTTTAAATAAGAGTAAATCTCGATAATTTCCAATTATGTACCATCCGCTCCCAATCTATTGCTTGGAGAATCTAGGTATGTCATTATAGTTCAGAATTTTCCGCAATGCGAATACACCCTTAAGGGCATTTTCATAATTTTGGCTTCCAATTTATCCTCCAAACACGCCCTCAGGAGCATTTTGGTAATTTTGTCTAAAGATAGGGGTATTTTCGTCATTTCACTGGGTAAAGGCATAGTTGTAATTAACTTCAAAGCCGACGGCTCAGCTGAAACACGGAGCCTCTTGGGGATCTAAAATCTCGTAGCTCATTTTTGCTAAAAAAAATGCTCTCTAGTCTTAAAGACCATTAGCTCGACGTCATTACATTCATCTAGTAAGCTTTATGATTCCCTCCTTTCAATCTTCAATATATCACACCAAGAAGTCTCCATGTCCCATCATCTAATGATTGATTGTCCCTCCTTCTGAAACTAAGCTTTCATTATTTCTTTCTATCGGTTTCTCTCAACTGAAGAATTCTTAGTTCACTAGTTTGATGGCTTCCCTCAATCTGCATGCATCTTGAGAATCTCTTCCGTCCTTCATTTAATCGTTCCACTACTCACTCTAATTCGTTGACTTCTTGTTGTTGTCTGCAGGTTAGGCTAGACTCAGGCTTTGTCCAAGTGAAATTTCATAGACCAAAGATGGAGGCAACATAAACAGTTCATCCAACTAAGTGATTTGTGATCAACACTCCTCTTCTATAAATCCCGTCCTCTCGTACCAAGGAAACCATAAATTTTCGAGAGAAAAATCAAAAGTCTAATTGAACCGAAATTGATAAAGAGTTTTAAAATGGGAATTTGGAAAATTTTCAAGTGACCAATAAATCCCTAAAATTATGGAGAAGAACCATGAAGTGAACTGGACATGAATCGAATTGAACTATGAATAACTAGTTCAAAGATTCATTTTTCTAGGTGGCTTAAGAATAGTAAATTGGAAAATTGAAGCCACCATTTGATAGAAAATTAATTTAGATGAATTTAGAATTTTTTAATTTTTGGAAAACCGGTCAAATTGGGTCTCAAACGAGCGATTTACGTTTTCGGGCCACCGAACTCGGTCGAACTGGACCGGTCAATAGTTCAGTTGATCAACGGACCGCTGCTAGGTCAGCGCCTAATAAGCAAACGTGACCAATCAACCAGCGATGCGTGGCGAAGCGTACCCTGTCAACGTACAGTTAATGCTTGGAAGAGCTAGCCAATTAGAAGTTGACACGTGTCCTCGGTCAACGGTCAGAGGAGAAGAATCCATGTCATCAAGGACCGATAAATAAGAGAGCGACACGTGTCCCTGGTTAGCAGCCACGTCCGAAGAAAATAACCAATAGGAGGCCACCACGTGTTCGATCAACGGGTCAAAGGCTGACTAGGCTGTTGTGTAAGAAGCTACGTCAACAAAGCTAGCCAATCACATGCACCATGTGGCAAGTTCGCATGTGCAAAGCTCACATGTGTGCAACGGGGTCGTCATCTACCTTTTGATGACTAGAAGAGGGAAGGCCAAAAGCAAATGCCTTCTCCAACGACTGATAAACTACTTTGACAAGGCCATAAATCGGAGAGTTAATGGCCAATTGATGGGGTAATAGATAGAACTATCAGTCCCCAAACTCCCTATATAAAAAGCTCCTCCCCTTTCGTTCTTCTCATTCCTCAAACTCCTGGAGAAGAAGAAGTGTCTATTTTTCGACAAAGCGCGAACCAGAGCTCTAACTTGGGCACTTTTCTCCACCTTCAAAGTCAAATTTGGGTTCTCTGGAATCCTCAGGAAGTGAGCTACACGAAGACATCTTCCATATAACTCAAGGATTGCCAGAGAAGCACCAGCGAGCTCGCACAATACTGTCGTTCATCAATGGTCTACAACCTAAGCTGCTTGAGCTAAATTCAAGCCATCATCGGACCAATTCCAGCCAAACCAAGCTCCCTGGACCACCCCTAGAAGTGTCCCAACCTTCTCTGAGCTGAATTGGTAAGTTCCCTCCACCGCTCTTCGCTGAAATTCACTGTTCACAATTGATTTTGCCTGAAAATTAAATTATGAAATTCACATTACTTAGGCTACCAATTGAAGTGTGATTTAATCCAGGAAGGATATCCAAGAAGAGAGCAATTCATTGGAATCAAAAGCTCCGATTGTCGGATCCTCATCAATAAAAAAATCGAAGCTTTCTCTCTCTAAATCGATTTTCTAGCAAAGCTCCATTCGAGCTCATTCTTAGCGTGCTAAAGCTTGTAATGATGAGTGAGACATAAGGAAGATGAATGAGATCATGAAATGGGCCAATTAACCAATTTTAAGGGGTTAATTGAATGAAAT
Organism: Trapa incisa; assembly: GCA_030064435.1. Taxonomy (NCBI): domain Eukaryota; kingdom Viridiplantae; phylum Streptophyta; class Magnoliopsida; order Myrtales; family Lythraceae; genus Trapa; species Trapa incisa. The sequence goes on along the minus strand of CM057775.1, from coordinate 8,502,280 downwards.
AAGATTTAGGGGGTCAAATTATAATTTTTGTCAAAATTGGGCAATTTGGGGATTTTTGGAAAATTGGGTGTTGAATTGCAATTAAAGGAAAATTTGGGATTTTTTTTATGAAATTAACTCCCAATTGAGGGCCAATTGGTGATTTTTGGAAAGTTGAGGAACCAATTAGTAATTTTGGGGAAAATTAAGGATCTAAGAGGGATATTGGAAACTTTAGGGACCTAAGTGCAATAAGGCATAAATTAAGGACTAGTTCTTAAATATTTGGATGTAAAAGGTCTTTTTATGCCAAACCTTACTCATGTAAAATACTCAAACCATGTAGGAACTAGTTATATGAGTACTTGTGGAGATGAGCACCTCATTGGTTGGAATCTAGCTGGGACAAACACGTCACAATTATTCAGTGAGTGGGACTTTTAACGTTATACCTTGTTGGGGCTGATGAGTACCGTTTTTAGATTTAAAAATTATTTTTTCAGAAATGTTCTCCCCTAACTGTGTGAAACTTCTTAAATGTTTTGGGAGACGTCTTTGTCGAGAGCTAAGATAGCTCCAATAGGCCGGAGGCCTCGATTTTGAAAATGATAGTGCCCAAGTCCAAGTTTTGGAAAGACTCGTGAAGTGGCACAAGGCCAATAGGTACATGCTGAAGCCAGTAGACAAACAAGTTTATGAGCCATGAAACTTTTTCATAACCAGTTATTTGTGAAAATCGTTACTATCAAACCCGTAATCTCGGATCAAGGAAAATCGGGAAAGAACTAGTTAATTTAATGAGAAAAACGAACCACTTAAGGAACCGAGAATGATAAAGAAGGGTTAAAATGGGAATTTGGAAAATTACAAGTGACCAAAAAGTAATGGGAGAGAACCATGAAGTAAAATGGATGGGAAAATCGGACCAGTTCAGGGTGAACCGGACCTGAACCAGTTTGAAATATACATGAACCGATCTCTAAATTTATTTTTCTTGGTGACTTAAAAATCTCATTTTAGAAAATTGAGACCACCATTAGATAGAGAATAAATTTAGATTAATTTATAAATTTTTTATTTTAAGAAAATTGGTCGAATCGGGCCTCAACAGGCCAATTTTTGCTAGTGAACCTGATCGGACCGGTTTGGTCCGGTTCGGAACAGTGTCGTCTTATTCCTTGGGATGACAACACTGTTCATATGATAGAAAAACTTTCCTTATGCAATTAAGGAATATTCCCTCTGATTTGGGCATTTTCTGAAAAGGATAAGCTCGACCAATATGGAAATTGGTATGGCAGAGGGTCCTTGAGCTCCTTATATAAAAAGCTCCTCTTCATTTATCCTCCACACACCTCAAATCATCACTCTCTCACGTGCTCCATTTTCCGATAAAGCTCGAACCAGAGCTCCAACTTGGTTACTTTTCTTAGCCTCAGAAGGCAAGGTCGGGTCTTATAGACTCCTGAGGAAGTTAGCTACCTGACAATAACCTCCTTTCGACCCGAGGATCGCTAGAGAAGCGCCGGGGGAATCAAACAGTGAAGCAGCTCCAATGAATCAAAGCTGCTCTGTCACTCCCCGACCCAGTTTTGTTGGATCTCTATGAGTAACCCGCTACTCCATTTGGTTCATGAAGGGTTTCACCCTTTTCTAAACCACGAGGAGTAAGGCGCCCTTTTTCCTATATTTCCTAGAATAACATTATACAAAACTAAAAAATAGATATACATGTCTTTATGGTTCCCATACACGGAGGTCTTTAAGTTTGGTTTTTCTCTTAGTTACCTAAAAGGGGTAAAAGGGAGGGGGTGAGTTCTACAACTCAGTGAGCGGGTGTTGGGAGTGAGTTTTAAAAATAACTTTATCCAATAAGAAAGTTGGTAAGGGATGAGTGGACAAGGAAAAACCTACACGATCATGATGTCAAAATGCAAAGGGACTCTTGGATAATGTTGAAGGAGTCGGTACGGTAGTAAACAAAAGATGGAGGAAGGACCAAAATAAGATAAGGAGGAAATCGTATCAAAACCCATGGGGTTAAGGAAGAAAAGTCCAAAAGGATGCTGACCTAAATAGCATCAACGACCAAGGGAATAAATGGAAATTGGGACGATCAAACGTGTATAGAACATCTAACCAAATGACCTGGATAAGAACCCTAAAAAAGAAGAGTCTTACCCTAAGTAGAGTAAGAAGTGAACCCAAGGGTATACCTTTGGACTTGTGGATAAAACATACCTAATTAGAATACATTCCATGGAGTGAGTAAAAGAAGAGTCTTACCCTAAGTAGAGTAAGAAGTGAACCCAAGGGTATACCTTTGGACTTGTGGATAAAACATACCTAATTAGAATACATTCCATGGAGTGAGTAAACAATGGAATGGAAAAGAAATTCCTTAAGCACGTGATTTAAAGGGCTAAGTGAAGCAATAACCAAAGTAGTAGCATGTCAAGCAAACCTCAAGTTGACGTCAAGGGAAATATATTCTCGATGCAAAGGATATCAATGATGTTTTGGGGACAAAACTACTAAAAGGAGGGGAGAGTTGTGAAACCCGTCATCTCGGATCAAGGAAAATCAGGAAAGAATCGGTCAATTTAATGAGAAACCTGAACGACTTATGGAACCGAGAATGATAAAGAGGGGCTAAAATGAAAATTTGGAAAATTCCAAGTGACCAAAAAGTCATAAAAGCCATGGGAAAGAACCATCAAGTAAAATGGATGGGAAAACCGGACCGGTTCAAAGTGAACCGGACCTGAATTAGATTGAACCTGTTTGAACTATACATGAACCGATCTCTAAATTTATTTTTCTTGGTGGGTTAAATATCTCAATTTAGAAAATTGAGGTCACCATTAGATAGAGAATAAATTTAGATTAATTTAGAAATTTTTAATTTTTAAAAAATCGGTCGAATCGAGCCTAAACCAGCCAATTTTTGTCATTGAACTCGGTCGGACTGGTCCGGTTCGATTCGGAAGAGTATCGTCTTCTTCCTTGGGATGACAGCACTGTTCATATGGTAGAAAAACTTTCCTTCTCCCATGAAGAAATATTCCCTATGATTTGGGCATTTTCTAACGAGGATAAACTCGACCAATATAGAAACTAGTAGGGCAGAGGGTCCTTGAGCTCCCTATATAAAGAGCCTCCACACACCTCAAATCATCATTCTCTCTCATGTGCTCCATTTTTTGGTGAAGCTCAAATCGGAGCTCCGACTTGGGCACTTTTCTTAGCCTCATAAAGCAAGGTTAGGTCCTATAGACTAAGGGGGAAGTCAACTACTTGACAGTAACCTCCTTTCGACCCGAGGACTACCGAAGAAGCACCGACAGAATAAAAAAGTGAAGCAGCTCCGATGGACCAAAGCTGCCCTATTTTGGCCGAGCTGAATTCGGCCAAATTCAGACCTCCTTCAACCAAACCAAGCCTCTCCAACACCCCCCACAGTCCTCACACGACCTCCACAGAGGTGAATGGTAAGCCAATTCGGCCCTCATCCGTCCTTACAAATCGGTGTTAGAGAGAGAAAGTGTCAAATTTCATTGATAAAATTCACCCTCATATGGACTTCAATTGTAGTAATTCTTGATACTAGAAGAAACCTAAGGATGAGAAATACCTCCTGAGATCGAGAGCTCGAACTGCCGCACCTTCGACAGTAAGCTTTCAAAGCTTTCTTACTCTATGAACAGTTTTCCGATGAAGCTCTGTCTGAGCTTGTTTTGGACACAAATGTTGCTATTTAAATCTCAATCGAATCATATGGAAGTGTAGGAAGTGATCCTTACCATCAATTGGAGCAATTAATCCCAATTGAATGGCCAATTTGAAGAAATTGGGGAAAATTGGGGATTTCAAAAAATTGAGGGACCTCCATTAAAATTCTCAAATTTGAAGGCCAATTGGCAATGCGAAAGATGATGGGGACCAATTGGTCAATTTTTGAAACATTTGGGTCCAAATTACTATTTTTGTAAAGTAGGGGTAAAACCGTAATTTTTGAAAATTTGGGGACCAATGTGGAAATTTGGAAAACTTGAGCCCTTTACACAAGTTTGAGTAAATTGAGGATCCTAAGAGGATGTTGGAAACATTAGGATTCAATTTGGAGAAAAGTTAGCAATAGGGATCTAAAGTTAAGAAAAATGAACTTTAGGGTCCTAAGTGCAATAATCCAAGAATTATGAGCCTAGTCGCTCATAGGTGAGAAAACAAAGGCTGTCATGCCAAACCTTAATTGATAAGGATACCCAAATCATGTAGGGACATGAGAGACTAGAACGCCAGCATGGAAAAGCTAGCGTAGACTTGGAAGCTCACTAGGGACGAATGCGTCATTGTCCCCGGGTGAGTGAGATTATCTTACGTCATACCCGGTTGGGATGATGAGCACCTTTTGAATATAAAAACCTACTTACTGATTCTGAGTAGGATTATCAAATATCATACCCAATTGGTATGATGAGATTACTTGAGGAAAGGAAAAACCTGCATACTCGTTGTAAACAGAGTTATCATCACACTTGATTGGTGTGATGAATTTAAAAGAGATTTTGTCAGAAGTATTATCCCTTGACTATGTGACAACTGCTTAAACAATTTGGGAGACCTTCTTGATAGAAGCTAGAGCTACTCTAATAGGTCGAGGGCCTCGATTTTGAACTCATAGGGCTCAAGGCTCAGTTTTTGGAAAAACACTTGTAGTGGACCCAAGGCTAGTGGATATGGGCTGAAGCCCTTAAACAAATATGAATTGGAAGAGCCATGAAAACTCTTATTAAAAGTGGAATTAACTGTGTGATCTGCCACAGTACCAAATCAGGACCGACAAGACTCGATGGGCTAGCGGTAGTGCACCAGAGACAGGTCAACAGACCAATCTGACAAACAACTGCAGGTTGGGTAGAGTGTTGGGGTCGTTGTACCATTGGCATTGGAGAGAATAGCTAAGAAAATGAAAACTATTGTTTAAGTGTAAACCCCACACATTTGAGTTAAGGAAAACTGGGAAAAGAACCGGTCAAACCGAATAAGAAAACCAAACCGGTTTACATTTGGGAATAAGCAATATGAAAATTTACAACTTTCGGTTGATCCAAAGGATTTATTAAACATTGAAAAACAAACTTAAGAAAAATTAGAAAACAAAAACCAAATTGGTTTAGGTGAATTAGATTCCATAAGAACTTTAAAGTTAAACGTGCTTACTTGAGAGTAGTGTGAGGATGGGTGACCTCTTGGGAAGTTTGGTTTTTTTGTAACCCAAAATTTCGGTCAAAAAATTTTATGCGAACGTACAGCTTATCATAAATAGCCATCAATTAATATATATTTAATTATTAAAATTAATACTAGTAATTTAATACCGAAATTAAATTATTGGAATTAATACCGAAATTAAATTATTGGAATTAACACTAATAATTTATGGTAATATTAATACTAGTAATAAATATCGCCCATTTAATACACGGGTTTTACGACTATATAAAGATGTCATCCCCATTTCATTCTCCTCACACCTGAACACTTCTCTCTCTCTCTACTGCTCCATTTCCCAGTAAAGCTCAAACCAGAGCTTTGACTTAAACTAAGGTCAGGCTCTTTAGAACCGGGGAGAAGTCAGCTATCTGATAGCAAACTCCAGTCAATCCGAGAATCGTTGGAGAATCGCCAACATGATGGAATAGTGAAGCAACTCCGACGGACCGAAGCTGCCCTATTTCGGCCAAGCTGAAATCGGCCATTTCAAACCCTCCTCAGGCCAAACCAAGCCCTCCCAACACTTCCTCAGCCTTTCCACGGCCGAGTTAGGACCGAAAGGTAAGCCAATTCGACTCTCCTTTATAATTTTCGATCGGTGCTAGAGAGAGAGTCGACCGAATTTCAATGACGAAATTCTAATCCAATTCCGCATCAATTGATACAATACTTGATTTTATGAAGAACCTCAGGACGAGACCTATCTACCCAGATCGAAAGCTCGGACAGTTGTGCCTTCACCAGTGAGTAATCGAAGCTTTCTCTCTCTACAGTCTATTTTCCGGCAAAGCTCCGTTTGAGCTCGTTCCGACGTTAAAATCTGCGATTCAAAGTTTCTTAGAATCGTATGAACATACAAGAACTCAATTTCAACTCCAATTTCAATAATTAGAAGTGTTTGATGGGTTAATTTGATGAAATCAAATTCGGTAGTGTTGAAGAGTTGAAATTGGGGGGAAATTTGGGGATTTTAGAAATTCAAAGGGGCCAAAATACAATTTTCTAAAATTGAGGGTCAATTGGGCATGAAAATAATGTTGGAGGACCAATTGAGGAATTTTGGAAATTTTGGGGAAAAACTTACCATTTTTATGAAAGAAGGGCAAAATGGTAATTTTGGAAAAATTGGGGAACCAAATTGGAAATTTGGAAAATTAAACCCCTTTTTGGTGAAATTGAATAAATTGAGGTCCCAAAATAAATTTTAAAAGTTACGGGACTCAATTTGAGGAAAAACCAACATTAGGGACTTAAAGTTAGAGAGAAATAACTTTAGAGACCTAATTGCAAATAACTAAAAGTTTGCGTTTTCTCATTCATTAATGAATGAAGGCTGTTATGCCGAGTAATAATGAACATGGTTGTTCATATTGTGTAGGAACGTTAAATACTAGGAACGCCAACAAGGACAAGCTCGCGTGAATACAAATAACTAGTCTAGTGGAATTCACGACATTAATGGGTGAGTGGGTTATTCACATCATACCCAGTTGGGATGATAAGCACAGTTTAAAGTTAAAAATCACTTATCGGTTGTGAGTGGGTTTACTAAAATCATACCCGGTTGGGAATGATAAGTACCTCGATATAAAAACCCACTGTTTAATGGTATTTTAATCATCACTACTTAGAGAAAGTTATGTGAAAGTTATGCGGAAAAACTACTTACGGGTTGTAAGTAGATCATACCCGGTTGGTATGATGAGACTTCCTCAAAGGAAGTTGAAAACCTGTTCATCGGTTATGAACGGAGATGTCCTTATACCGGTCGGTATGATGGACAGTAAAAACCTATTTTTATCGGAAGTGCTCTCCCTTGACTGTGTGCCAATGCTTAAACTATTTGGGAGGCCTTCTCGATGGGAGCTCAAATAGCTCTGATAGGCCAGGGGCCTCGGTTTTGGAACTTGGGGGCTAAATGCCCGATTTTGAAAATCTCGTACAGTGGGCCCAAGACCAGTTAGCACGAGTAGGAGCTTGTAAATGAACATGATATATGTGCCATAAGACTTAATAAGTGAATTGTTTGGCCATGGTACCAAGATAGGACCGACAGGCTCAGTCAACTAGCGGCAGTGCGACATGACAGGTCGACGGACTAGTTAAGACAAACAGCTGTGGGTTGAGTTGAGAGTCGGGGCCGTTGGACTAGTGGCACCACAGATTACATGGCAAGATAAGAAAACATTGTTTGTGCATGCACTGTGAGTACGGGATCATCAAGACGCCCATGAGGGGTAGTGATGCGTCCTAAGGGCACTGGACGACCTGGTGGCTATAAGGGCAGTTCATCGTTCCAGGTGTCTGTGCGAAATCTAGAGTAGCACGAAGTGCATGAGACCGGGGTGGGGACAGGATGAGGTCTCTGTCCTCATACGGACATGAAGAGGTGATTTCGGGATTGTGGGTAGGATGTCACGTACATCCACTCATTCCCAGGGTAGAAGTGGTTGTACTTCTATCCGGGTGGCAGGAAAAGTCGCTCTGAAGCCACTAGCGGGTTCAGTAGTGATACTGACTTGCGAATGTGTGTAACCTTCATGATGAAGGATGTGTGTTGGGTGATGACACACCGTGGTAACTAAGAAATAATGGAAAAATCCAAATTTTTAAATGATGGGATTTTTGAAAACAAAAGAGTCTGGCACACTCCATATAAATGTTTTTCTTAAAAGTCAAAAGCTTTTAAAAACACATTCACTGAATAGTCGTACTCACCCCCTCCCTTATATCCCTTTCAGGAAATCCCGGAAAGCCTCCCCTTAAAGACCGTCAACTAAGATGCCTGTAAGACAGGTATGTAAAGTTTTAAATTTCATACAGTTTCGATTATGCTATTCCAAGAAATTGTGCAAGTTAAATAACGCCTTACTCTTTACAGTTTACGATAAGGAGAAACCCTTTAGTAAACCGGGAGAGTGGCGGGTTGATCACGGGGATCCGACCAAACTGGGTCGGGGCGTGACATTAAGCATGCACCTATGGATTCATGACCAACAAGACGCCCAAGGGGGTAGTGATGCATCCCAAGGACTACTACACAACATGGTGGCAATAAGGAAATGAGAAGCTATTGCATTTGGGTTTCTTGTCGTACTAGTTAGTCATGGAGCTACTATGTTTGGGCTTCACGAAGCTACTACGTTTGGGCTTTTTGAAGCTACTGTGTTTGGACTTCATGCGCACGAGACCGAGATATGGTCTCCATCCTCATATGGACAAGAAGTGGCATTTGGGTCAAAGGGTCAAACATTTGGGATGTCCACTCAGACCTAGGGTAGAAGTGGACGTGCTTCTATCTTGGTGGAAGGTAAAGACGCTCCGATCCACAAGTGGGTACAGTGGATGTGCTGCACCAACAAATGTGTGCACTCTTCCTGATGAAGGGCGTGTGTTTGTGTGCTAAACGCCTCCCGAGGCAAGGGAATGGGCTAAGAGAGCTAAACACATCTAATATAGAAATGGGAAAAAGTGTTTTTTGGAGTTTGAGAAAAATCCTTGGAAAAAGGAATGGTAAACCTTTGAAAAAGCTTTTAGAAACCTGAATTTGAGAAAAATCCTTTTAAAAGAAAATAATAACATTGGCATGGTTTTTTTAAACCAATGATATTTTGAAAACTCACTCCCATCACCTACTCACTAAGTCATAGAAATTCACCCATCCCTTTAACCCATTTTAGGAAAGAAGACAAATCCTTAGGGAATACCTCGAAGCCAAACCCTCAAGATAAAGACAAGTACGTAAACATATTCCATTTTGTATAATGATATTACAGGAAAATCAGGGAAAAAGGACGCCAGACTCCTCGCAGTCTAGAAGGAAGTGAAATCCTTCATAGATGAAAGGGAGTGGCAGGTTGCTCATGTGGATCCGACCAAACCGGGGCGGGCCGTGACAATCACCATGCCAAAGTCGGTCCATCAAATCGTTGGGCTAGTAGTTGCTAAGCCGAAGCCAGGTCGTCGAACCTATTGGGCATAGCAATTAAGGAGTCGAAGCTAAGTGTTAGGATCGTTGGGCCGGTAGCACCAAAGATAATAGATATAATATCTATAATTATTGTTTGTGCATGCACCGATTTGCGGAACCATCGAGGCGTCCAATCTGGGGTAGTGTTGGTTACAAGGACTGTTGGATGACCCAATGAGTATAGGGGAAGACCGTCATCCAGCATGTCTCAAAGCACGGAGTAGCTTCCTGTGCACTAAGAGCGAGGTGGAAGGGGGAAGATGTCACGCCCCGACCCGGTTTGGTCGAATCCCCATGATCAACCCGCCACTCTCCCGGTTTATTAAAGGGTTTCTCCTTATCGTAAACTGTAAATAGCAAGGCGTCCTTTAACTTGCACCTTTTTCCTGGAATAGCATAATCAAAACTGTATGAAATTTAAAACTTTACATACCTGTCTTACAGGCATCTTAGTTGACGGTCTTTAAGGGGAGGCTTTCCGGGATTTCCTGAAAGGGATATAAGGGAGGGGGTGAGTATGACTACTCAGTGAATGGGTTTTTAAAAGCTTTTGACTTTTAAGAAAAACATTTATATGGAGTGTGCATGACTCCTTTGTTTTCAAAAATCCCATCATTTAAAAATTTGGATTTTTCCATTATTTCTTAGTTACCACTGTGTGTCATCACCCAACACACATCCTTCATCATGAAGGTTACACACATTCGCAAGTCAGTATCACTACTGAACCCACTAGTGGCTTCGGAGCGACTTTTCCTGCCACCCGGATAGAAGTACAACCACTTCTACCCTAGGAATGAGTGGATGTACGTGACATCCTACCCACAATCTCGAAATCACCTCTTCATGTCCGTATGAGGACAAAGACCTCATCCTATCCCCACCCCGGTCTCATGCACTTCGTGCTACTCCAGATTTCGCACAGACACCTGGTACGACGAACTGCCCTTATAGCCACTAGGTCGTCCAATGCCCTTAGGACGCATCACTACACCTCATGGGCGTCTTGATGATCCCGTACTCACAGTACATGCACAAACAATGTTTTCTTATATTGCCATGTAATCTGTGGTGCCACTAGTCCAACGGCACCGACTCTCAACTCAACCCACAGTTGTTTGTCTTGACTAGTCCGTCGACCTATCATGTCACATTGCCGCTAGTTGACTGAGCATGTCGGTCCTATCTTGGTACCATGGCCAAACAATTCACTTATTTTATGGCACATATATCATGTTCATTTACGAGCTCCTGCTCGTGCCAACTGGCCTTGGGCCCACTATATGAGATTTTCAAAATCGGGCATTTAGCCCCTAAGTTCCAAAACCGAGGCCCATGGCCTATCAGAGCTATTCGAGCTCCCATCGAGAAGGTCTCCCAAATTATTTAAGCATTGGCACACAGTCAGGGGAGAGCACTTCCGACAAAAATAGATTTTTACTGTCCATCATACCGACCGGTATAAGGACATCTCCGTTCATAACCGATGAACGGGTTTTCAACTTCCTTCGAGGAAGTCTCATCATACCAACCGGGTATGATCTACTTACAACCCGTAAGTAGTTTTTCCGCATAACTTTCACATCACTTTCTCTAAGTAGTGATGATTAAAATACCACTAAACAGTGGGTTTTTATATCGAGGTACTTATCATCCCCAACCGGGTATGATGTTAGTAAACCCACTCACCTGTTAATGCCGTGAATTCCACTAGACTGGTTCTTTGTATTCACGCGAGCTTGTCCTTGCTGGCGTTCCCGATATTTAACGTTCCTACACGATATGAACAACATTGTTCATTATTACTTGACATAACAGCCTTCATTCATTAATGAATGAGAAAACCCAAACTTTTAGTTATTTGCAATTAGGTCCCTAAAGTTATTTCTCTTTAACTTTAAGTCCCTAATGTTAGTTTTTCCTCAAATTGAGTCCCGTAACTTTTAAAATTTATCGTGGGACCTCAATTTATTCAATTTCACCAAAAAGGGGTTTGATATTCCAAATTTCCAATTTGGTTCCCCAATTTTTCCAAAATTACCATTTTGCCCTTATTTCACAAAAATGGTAAGTTTTTTCCCCAAAATTTCCAAAATTCCTCAATTGGTCCTCTAACATTATTTTCATGCCCAATTGACCCTCAATTTCATAAAATTGTATTTTGGCCCCTTTGAATTTCGAAAATCCCCAAAATTTCCCCCAATTTCAACTCTTCAACACTACCGAATTTGATCTCATCAACTTAACCGATCAAACACTTCTTATTATTGAAATTGGAGTTGAAATTGAGTTCCTGTATGTTCATACGATTCTAAGAAACTTTGAATCTCAGATTTTAACGTTGGAACGAGCTCAAACGGAGCTTTGCCGAAAAACAGACTATATAGAGAGAAAGCTTCGATTATTCACAGGTGAAGGCACGACAGTCCGAGCTTTTGATCTGGGCAGATAGGTCTCGTCCTGAGGTTCATCCTAAAATCAAGTATTGTATCAATTGATGCGGAATGGGATTAGAATTTCATCATTGAAATTTGGTCGACTCTCTCTCTAGCACCGATCGAAAATTATAAAGGGGAGCCGAATTGGCTTACCTTTCGGTCCTAATTCAGCCGTGGAAAGGCTGAGTAAGTGTTGGGAGGGCTTGGTTTGGCCTGAGAAGGGCTTGGAATGGCCGGTTTCAGCTTGGCCGAAATAGGGCAGCTTCGGTCCGCTGGAGTTGCTTCACTATTCCATCATGTCGGCGCTTCTCCAACGATTCTCGGATTGACTGGAGTTTGCTATCAGATAGTTGTCTTCTCCCCGGTTCTAAAGAACCCAACCTTTGTTCAAGTCGAAGCTCTGGTTCGAGCTTTACCGGGAAATGGTCACGTTATCTTAAATGAACATTTTATTGAATTGGATTTAAGTATAGGAATACATTGTGGTTAGATTGTTTTAATGTTGAATCCTCTCTAATTAGTTTGTTTCATTCATTCTTGTAATAATACTAACAAATTGTTACTTAGACTTCCTCTCCATTTATGCTAATTAATTCCCCCTTCAATATCTTCTATTGAATGAATCTATTTAAATCCTCCATATGTTTTGGAGTTTGGTTTTAATGTAGGGTTATGATTTAGTTGGGGGACTAATCATAGGAAGAATGAGTGTCCAGTTACAGGTGAGGAGGTCCTAACCTATGTCATTAGATCATGTGCTCTATTGGAGATCTTATGTCACACTCCAACCCGGTTTGGTCGGATCCCTGTGAGCAACCCGCCACTCTCCTGATTTATTAAGGCTTTTCCCTTGCTTTTAGATCATGAGTAGTAAGGCGTCCTTTATACCTGTACCATTCCTGGAATAACATTAATCAAAACCGAATAATTTAAACTTATATACTTGTCTTACAAGTTTAGCTAGCGGAATGTCTATAGGTAGAATTTTCCTTCGGTTACCTGAAAAGGGGTAAAGGGAGGGGGGGTGAGTTCGACAACTCAATGAATGGGTGTTTGAAAATGAGTTTCCATAAAATAGTATTAAATTGGAGTGTGTCGGACTCCTTATTTTCTTTAAAATTATTTCTTCCTTGAATTCCTATTTATTAAAAACCATAATTTCTCATTATCCACAATCGGTGTGTTTAACAATAAACACACGCCCTTCATCATAAAAGGATCACACATTCGCAGGGCAGCCCATCCATTGCACCCACTTGTGGCGTCGGAGCGACTTTACCAGCCACCTAGATAGAAGACCATCCACTTCTACCTTGGGAATGAGTGGATATTTCATGCCTTCGAACCCTCAAACCCGAAAGGCAACTTCGTGTCCGTATGAAGACAGAGACCTCATCCCGACCCCAACCCGATCTCATGTGCATGAAGCTACGTCGAGCTTCCCTGACTGTTAGCATGACAATCTGCCCTTATCTCCACCATGTCATCTAGTAGCCCAAAGGGCATCACTACCTCTCCTGGGCGTCTTGATGATCCCGAACCTCAGTGCATATACAAACAAATTTTTCCATATAAGCTATTAATTTGTAGGACCACTGGTCCAATGACCCTAACCCTCAACTCGACCTGCAGCTGTTTGTCTAGACTAGTCCGTCGATCGGGTCTTGTCACACTACCGCCAGTCCATCAAGTATGTCGATCATGTCTTAGTACCATGGCCAAATCACATCATTCATTCATTAAAAGTTTTCATGGCTTATCATCATGTTTGTTTACAAGCTCCTGCTCGTGCCAACTGGCCTTGGGCCCACTGTACGAAATTTTCAAAACCGGGCATTTTATCCCCAAAGTTCCAAATCTGAGGCCTCTGGACTATTTGAGCTATTCAAGCTCTCGTCAAGAAGGTCTCCCAAAATTTTTAAGCATCAGCACACAGTTAGGGGATAGCACTTCTAACAAAATAGCTTTTCACTTGTCCATCACATCAACCAGGTGTGATGACATCTCTGCTTATAACCGGTAAGTGGGTTTTCTACTTCCTCCCAAAAAGTTCATCATACCAACTGGGTATGATTTACTTACAACTGTTAAATAGTTTTTTCGTGTAGTTTCCACATCACTCCAATCAGGTGTGATGTTAAAATTTCACATAGTAGGGGTTTTTCATTTCCGAGTTACTCATCATCCCAACCGAGTATGATGTGAAAAATCCCACTCACCCGATAGTGCAGCGTATTCCACTTGGTCGGCTTTTTGCCTCCATGCGAGCTTATCCTTACTGGTTTTTCTAGTCCTTCGTGCTCCTACATGATTTGGACATCCTTCTTTATTAACATTTGACATAATAGCTCTAACTCCACACGTATAAGCAAAATTCCTAAACTTTTCAATTATTTACATTTATGTCCCTAAAGTTCATTTTCCTTAACATTAGGTCCCTAATGCAAATGTTTCCCCAAATTGAGTCCTGAAACTTCTAAAATTCACTTTGGACCTCAATTCATTCAAAATCACAAAAAGGTGTTCAAATTTCCCAAATTTCCAATTTGGTCCTCAACTTTTCAAAAATTATCATTTTGCCTCTACTTTACAAAAATGGCAATTTGCCCCCAAAAATTCCAAAAATTGACCAATTGGTCCTCCAACATCTTTTTCATGGTTAATTGGCTCTCAATTTTGGGAAATTGCATTTTAGTCCCTCAATTTTACAAAATTCCCAAATTTCCCCAAAATTTTCCTCAATTTTCCCCTTTCAAACTGGCAGAAATTGATTTAATCAAATTGATCATTCAATCATGTTTAATTATTGAAATTGAAGGTAAAATTGAGTTCCTACACTTTCACACGATTCAATAGAGCTTTGAATCGCATCATTTGGATACGAATTGAGCTCAAACGGAGATTCGTCGAAAAATTGGACTTAGAGAGAGAAAGCTTCGAAAGCTTATCGTTGGGGGCGTGACGATCCGAGCTTTCGATCGAGCAAGTAGCTCTCATCTTGAGGTTACTCCTAGAATCAAGAATTTCATCAATTCATGTCAAATTGAGAGAGAATTTAGTCAGTGATTTTTCATTGGTTCTCTCTCTAACAATGATTGAAAATTATAGAGGGAAGCTAAATTGGCTTACCTTTCAACTCTAATTCAGTAGTATGAGGGTTGTGGAAGTGTTGGGAGAGCTTGTAAGAAGGGCTCGATTTGGCTGTTTTTAGCTCGACCGAAATAGGACAGCTTCGATTTGTTGGATCTGCTTCATTGTTTGATTACGCCGATGCTTCTCCAATGATCCTCAAATCAAATGGTGATCACCATCGGATAGCTAACTTCTCCCCAAGTCTAAGGAACCCAACCTCGCCTTATTTGGCTCAAAAAAATGCCCAAGTCAAAGCTCTGGTTTGAGCTTCACCAGAAATTGGAGCTTTAAAGAGAGAAGTTTTCAGGTGTGAGGAGGATGAATGAGGAGGAGCTCTTTATATAGGAAGCTCGGGGACTCCTTGGCCATCCGATTGGTGCATTTATGGCAATCATTCATTGCTTGAAACTCCCTGGACGGAGACTTTTCATCTTCGTTGGTGCTGTTCAATTTTCCGGCAAGTAAACAGTGCTATCATCTAAAGAAAGAAGACGTCACTGTTCCAAACTGGACCGAACCGAGTTAAATGCTTAAACCGGTCGGTTCAGGCCCGATTTGACCGAGTTTTTCAAAATTAAAAATTTCTAAATTTATCTAAATTCATTCTTTATCCAATGGTGGATAATTCTCTAATTTGATTTTTCTAAGCCACCTAGAAAAATGAATTTAGAAATCGGTTCAATAGTGGTTCAAACTGGTTCAAACTGGTTCAATCTGGTTCAGGTCCGATTCACCTGAACCAGTCTAGTTTTCTCTTCCAATTCATCCCAAAGTCCTTTTCCATGAATTTTATGACTATTTAGGTCACTTGGAATTTGTAACTTTCCCTTTTTACCCTTTCCTTATCAATTGTGGTTTGTGAACCAACTCGGTTTTCTCACCTGGGTTGACCAGTTATTTCCCCGATTTTTCTTACCTTTAAAGGATGGGGTTTACATCTTATCTCCTATCTTGTGAGCTATTTGTGTTCCAGCTTCTCGTTTAGGTTTCTTTGGTAGTTTTCACTCAATAGTCTTGGAGTTGGCATGTTAGACTCAAGTTATCATCATGTCACGTCCCGACCCGATTTGGTCGGATCCCCATGATCAACCCGCTACTCTCCTGGTTTATTAAAGGGTTCCCCCTTATTATAAACCGTAAAGAGTAAGGTGTCTTTTAAACATGCACCTTTTCCTGTGATAACATATATCAAAACTGTATAATATTTTAAATTTGTTATACCTATCTCACAGGCATTTTAGTTGCTGGTCCTTGAGGGTAGGCTTTTCGGAATTTCTAGAAAAGGGATATAAGGGACAGGGTGAGTACGACTACTCAGTTAATGGGTTTTTCAAGAAAATATCTTTAAGGAAAAGAGTTGTAATGGAGTGTGATAGACTCCTTTCTTTCAAAAATCTTTCATTTCAAATTTCGGTTTTTACCACCATTTCCTTATTAATCACGGTGTGTTATCACCCAACACACATCCTTCATCATGAAGGTTAACACCCATTTGCAGGCCAGCACGACCACTGAACTTACTTGTGGCTTCGGAGCGACTTTACTGGCCACCTAGATAGAAGTACGTCCACTTCTACCCTGAAAATGAGAGGATGCACATGACATCCAACCTTAAATCCCGAAATCAATTCTTCGTGTCCATATGAGGACAAAGACCTCATTCTATCCCCACCCTAATCTCATGTGCTTAGTGCTACTCCAAATTACACATGGTCACCTAGTACGACGAACTACCCATATACTCACCGGATCATCCAGGGCCCCTAGAATACATCACTACCTATCATGGGCGTCTTGATGATCCTGTAATCATAGTACATGCACAAACAGTATTTTCTTATCTTGTCATATAATATGTGGTGCCACTAGTCCAACGGCCCCAACCCTCAACTCAACCTACAACTGTTTGTATTAACTGGTCCTAAGACCTGTTATGTCACACTGCCACTAGTTGACTGAATATGTCGGTCCTGTCTTGGTACCATGGCCAAACAATTCATTTATTAGAGTTTTATGGCACATATCTCATGTTTGTTTACAAGCTCCTGCTCATGCCCACTAGCCTATGGCCCACTTGTTTGAGATTTTCAAAATCGGGCATAATAGCCTTCAAGTTCCAAAGTCGAGGCCCCCGGCCTATAAGAGCTATTCGAGCTCCCATCAAGAAGGTCTCACAAATCATTTAAGCATTAGCACACAGTCAGTGGAGAGCACTTCCAACAAAATATATTTTCAACTGTCCATTATACCAACCGGGTATAAGGACATCTCCACTCATAATTGATGAATGGGTTTTCAACTTCCTTCGAGGAAGTTTCATCATACCAACCGGGTATGATCTACTTACAACCGGTAAGTAGTTTTTTCGCATGATTTTCACATCACTCCTCTAAGTTGTGATGTTTAAAATACCACTTGATAGTGGGTTTTCATTTCGAGGTACTTATCATCCCCAACTGGGTATGATATAAAATTTCACTCAAAACCAGTAATTGGTTTTTAACTTTAAGTTGTGCTCATCATCCTAACCGGGTATGACATTAGTAAACTCACTCACCCGTTAATGCATTGAATTCCACTAGACCAATTCTTTGCATTAACGCGAGCTTGTCCTTATTGGCGTTCCCAAAACTTCGTGTTCCTACACAATATGAACATCTCGGTTCATTATCCTTCCGCCTAATAGCCTTCATTCATTACAGATTAATGAGAAAGTCAAACTTTCATGTGTTTGCAATTAAATCACTATAGTTATTTCTCTTTAACTTTAAGTCCCTAATGCTAGTTTTTCCTCAAATTGAGTCCCAAAACTTTTAAAATTTATCATAGAACCTCAATTTATTCCATTTCACTAAAAGGGGTTTAATTTCCCAAATTTCCAATTTGGTCCGCCAACTTTTCCAAAATTACCATTTTGCCCTTCCTTTACAAAAATCGTAAATTTTACCCCAAAAATTCTAAAATTCCTCAATTGGCCTACTAACATTTTTATCATGCCCTCAAATTTAGGAAATTGCATTTTGGTCCTTGAATTTTTTAAAATCCCCAATTTCCCCCAATGTTTCCCCAAATTCCAACTTTTTAACACAGTTGAATTTGATTTTATCAAATTGACCGACCAAACACCTCTAATTGTTGAAATTGAAGTTGAAATTGAGTTTTTCCATTTTCATACGATTCCATAGAACTTTGAATTGTGAGTTTTAAAGCCGAAACGAGCTCAAACGGAGCTTCGCCGGAAAATAGACTATAGAGAGAGAAAGCTTCGATTACTCGCTGGTGAAGGCACGACGGTCCGAGATTTCGATCTGGACAGATAGCTCTTGTTCTGAGTTTTATCTTATAATCAAGAATTGTATCAATTGATACCGAATTATATTAGAATTTTGTTATTGAAATTCGGTCAAATTGATATATATGAATCATCATTAATAATGATATCCTAACATGTAAATATGAATCATCCAACCACATCAAAAATGTTATAAATAATTTTTGTTGTTGATAATAAAAGTTTTATTAATATATTTACAACTCATCCTAAAGTATTTTTATTTTGGTAAAATAAGCATTCATACCAAGTTTTCTTAAGACAATATATACAAATTTTATTTAAGATAAAATATTTTTTATTCCATTACTTCTTGAAAATCTTCTTTTTAAATATTTCTAAATTGAAAATATTGTTTCAAATAGAAAACACTTGATCAATCTCCTTTAATATTGAATTAGCAATCTAAAAAATAATTATAATATTATTTCTTCAACATGATCCATATATGAAATATGTAACAAAATATTCAACAATCCCACCATTTATAAAATATAATTTGTTATTTGATGAGAACAATCCTAACTTCGTACGAAATATAGTTATTTGAACTAAAATGATCTAAATATGTACGACTAAAATTACATATGGATTATTAGATGGCAAGTAAAATATATTTTAGGCATAATAATCTAAATCAACTTATTATCATGGTTTAAAACTCAAAACCAATTTGCATACTAATTTGAAGTTGTTTCTATTAAAGTAAATTTTTACTTCATTTCGTTATTATCAAACCTCTAATTAATATTCATATATAATATTAGTAAGAAATAATACAAGGGTTCTATACTAGTAATTTTCACTAATTTTCTTCCCAACATATTTAATCACTAATTTTTTTATACAACATATTTAAATAATATCGATATAATCGAACCATGAAACTTGATTTGATAACTAAAGTGAGCGAAGTAATTATGCTAGAATATTCGTGTGTATTATTTTATAGTTGGTATGATATCATATTACTTAGATTATACATCAATACTTTTTTGTACGAGTACATAATTATGATTTAATTTGCCCACTCAACCCTAAAACAGTGGAAGAAATTATGAGTAAAATCAATATTACTTAAATTAACTTTGGTTATAAATTATCCGTATGACAACAAAAATAATCATTTTTTTATAAATACTTTCACTATGCAATGGTCCATATAAGTACAATCATAATTATAAATGAATTGACAATTATAAAATTCATTTCAAATCATGCACCATAACATTTTTGTCACATGCATCCATACATGATGGACCTATGGAATGAATTGCAAAACTCGATCATTCATGACACTTGGAGAAATGAGACCTTAAAGGTTCACATTCAGTTCCCTATCAATATACTAATGTATCAAAACTTGGGAACAAATGGTAGTCTCATATCTAGTTAATTTTAAAATTGATTTATAAGACCATTATCATGGAAGAAAAGGTTCACACAAAAGTATGGAGAAAGTAATATCACCTATAGAAGATTATGAATCATGACTCCTAACATGATAAATTAACCATTTTTAATGGACTGATATAATGCATATATATATATATATATATAATTAGAAAAAATCAATATTCACAAATATTTTTTTCATTAGAATTTGTATCGGCTAAATAGATAATAATCATTTTTTCTTCTAAACATACTATTTACATTGTTATTATCAACAAATATATTTTTTTAATTGATACTATCCAAATGCTTGCAATTCTAAATCTATATCTCATATTTATAATTATTTATTAACCAAAATGTAATTGAAAAAAATTATTGGACAAAAAAACTCAGATAAATACATGTAAAGCTATAATTTTAAAAAATAGATTTTACCCTTATATTTTGATCGATTCACATTAATAAACTTATTTATATGAAAATAGTTGGCTAAAACATAATTAATGGACAATTTTTTTTAAAAGAGTCGAACGCACAAAAATGTTTACTTCTACATTGAACAATCAGGTAAAGATTTTTATCTATTTTCAATGGAAAGTAAGCATTCCTATCTTGTGTGAGATTTTAGGTATGCATAAATTGATTTTGACTCATAAGGTATGTGTTGTAATTTGCTAGAAGTTGATGTGAAATTTTCTTTTCTGTGATGCAGAAGTATAAAATCAAAGGGCGGTTTGCGGGAGCTTTCCCTTTTTTTTAATGATAGAAGTAAGATGACTTGTCCAAGGTGTGTCCCTCTACTTATAAGCAAAGATTGATAGAATTTTACCTCTCTTAATAAATGCATCACAATTGCATAATTGATTTTCAATTAGAAATAAGAAAAAAAATCTAATTTGAAATTATAATATTTAATATTAATCCTAAAAAAGAGAGTTTTTCTTTGACCCATGCTCCTTCAAGCATCTTTCTGCTGATTCCTATGTGTAAGCTTTTTTTTTTAAATAGTGATTAGAAATAAGAAAAATAGATTTCTTTAATGCATGGTAATTTCGTGCACTCTTATGGTCAAATATTAAAGTCAGTGCCAAATAAAGAAAGCTACTAATTTCTGCTAATTAGTCTCGGTCCAAATACCCGTGCTCCCACTATATCCCAAGGGTTCATTCAACGGGGAGAGAGCAGCCCATAGTGGGCTTCAGCTTGAGAACACTGTTGGCATTTTTCTAGAAGAATAATAAAACACGTGATTAGTATTGATTGGTTTAACTGGAAATATACATGTGTCTAATTCCTCCCTCCCCATCGCTCCTTTGGGAGACAAAATAGTATAAAAGTACTAATAAAAATTGTTTTGATTTGTGCACATTTAATTTTCTAATTATTTGTGTAAAAATTTTGAATTATAATATAATTTTTATATTTATAATAATCATGCATTGTAGAATTGGACCGGGTCTACGAGTTTTTCCTTTTTAGCCAAGACCCCTACAACAAGAGAAAAAAATTGACTCTTCCTTTCCCTTGGCTTATTGGTCAGCTGCACTTATCCAGTCACCCTAAACTATTCAAAGTTCAATTCAACTTCAAAGAAGCAGCCATCTTTAATCCATCCTAATTCAGATTAGTCGTAGACGTGAACATATGAATTTGTGAGAGGGAATATGAGATTTAGATAATTACGAATTTATAGTGATTTAATTTTCCTCGCAATTTTCATTTTCATTTTCCAGTGATATAGCAATACTGAAATCAAGCGTCTCATGCAATGAAATTGTACGCTCCAATCCAATCCAACCCACCATAATCACTAAAGAAAAGAAAACGTGCTAAAATTAATTTGCGCCCCACAACACCCCCACCCCCCCCCCCCCCCCCCCACCCCGCCCCGCCCACCTTCCTTCCTGGGTTCCTCCCTACTTTCACACGCAACTTCCTCCCTTCTCCTCAACCTCAGTATAAAATAAAAGCTCAGTCATCACCAATGTCACTCAACTCCTCTTCACCTATAACACCCTCACAAGTCACAACCCCCCCCCCCCCCCCCCCTCTCTCTCTTTCTATATCTCTCTTCCATTCATCGGTTTATTCTTTCTACTTATTGTGATGGCTGCTCTTGAAGCTCTCAACTCTCCTACCACCGCCACTTCCCCTTTTCAGTTCATGGAGGAGGCCGCAACCCTCCGCCTCTCCGAACCGTGGGCCAAGCGGAAACGCTCCAAGCGCCCCCAGAGCCTCCTCACCTCCCCCACCGAGGAGGAGTACCTTGCCCTCTGCCTCATGATGCTCTCCCGTGGTTGCCGGCCCTCCTCCCGCTCCGCCGCGCCGGCACCTCTCCCCCAGCCGGCATCGGTGGCGCCCGAGGTCACCGCGAGGTCGAGCTTCCGCTGCCCTGTCTGCGACAAAGCCTTCTCCTCCTACCAAGCCCTCGGTGGCCACAAGGCCAGCCACCGCGTCAAACAATCCCATTCTTCCGCCGGAGACGACCAGTCCACCTCGGCTAACTCCTCTGCCGCAGCCACGACGAGCTCCTCCGGGAAGGCCCACGTGTGCACCATCTGCCACAAGAGCTTCCCCACAGGCCAGGCTCTCGGCGGCCACAAGCGGTGCCACTACGAGGGCGGCCCTAGCAACAGTACCACCATCACTGCCGTCGCCGCCTCCGAGGGTACGGGTTCAACGCGCACCCACAGCCAGAGCCTGAGCCTGAGCCGCCACAACTTCGATCTGAACCTCCCGGCGCTGCCTGGGCTATCGCCGAAGTTCCTGATGCCTCCCACCGATGAGGAGGTGGAGAGCCCTCACCCGTCGAAGAAGCCCCGCTTGACTTTGACTTTTCCCATGAAGACTGAAATTTGAATAGCCAAGCAGGACAAAGTAATCCTCAGAATTAGACAATGCAAAAATTTTCACAATTTAGATTCTATTGGATTCATTTATTTGTTCGAATTCTTGTTGTTCCATTGATTGTTAATTATCTCATTGCCGGGAAACTAGTAATATCTACTCAATTGCGATCTTCTCCTTGTAACTACTCTCCTATTCAATCGATTTTAACCATTATCATAAGTGTTCAGCTCTATTTTTGGCCATCCACTATGGCTTGATAATCTTTGATCTTCTTGAGTTACATATTCTGGGTGGGTACTACGAAAACTCAACACAGAGAAACCCAAGGGATCTGAGATTTGGATCTGGGTCTTGCATGTCAACTCATGATCCATGGTATTTGGTTGGCCCAATAGTGCCTACCATTTAAGTCGACCTTTCCTTCCGTATGGCATGTCGGCCGCGTTTTTTTGTTCAAGCTGTTTTTTAATTCGAAAAAGATAATGAACAGTACAGTTGACAGTTGACATTTCTAAGAGTTTACTGATGGATTGAACGCGGCTTTGAAGCGGTCTCCCCTTGGTAGCGATTGCAATTTGGCGGTTCCCCACCCCTGCCCCACCACCAAGCCCGGCAGTCTCATTTTATTAGTATTGAGAAATTATATTAAGTTATAGATATATATTATAAAACTATTCTAAATATGATTTATGGCCCGGGCACAAGCAATAAGTAAGCAGAATGGCTCAAAGAGTGATCAAGGGCAACATCAGTTGTCAACAATTTCCACCACTACATGGTTATATGTAATCATATGTTATTTAAAAAATTAATAAATTTCAAGTTCCAATTATTACATGTTTGAATTAGAAATCCTTGTTAAGGTGTAAATATATTTTCCATTTAGTGTTTGAAATGCAGCCTTATTTAAGAAAAAAAAGATTGATTAACATATCTATAACTTTTCAATAATCCTATAAATAATTGTTGACAATTGACATTCATTCTATTTAATATTCATTATGTTTTAAGTAAATATCTCAAGTTTGAGTTATGTAAATTGAAAAAAATTCATATTTGAACAGTTTACTTCACTTCAAAGGAAGATGCGTATCATTCACCCCATCTTTGGAAAAAGAATCTGAATGGGGGACACGCGTTTTCCTATTTAATTGTGAGGAAGATGAGGAGTCAATGGATGGATGCGTAGTACAACCAACATACAGCACAACAGATATGGCCGATGATAGCACCGAGTGGGATACTGAATTGGTACCGCACTCATTCCTCCCTGTCAACAACTCACCATTACCACCAAAGGTTGCTCGGACAGACGCGGATCCATTCCAACCAGTCCAGTCCCACTAGTAGTTTATCCCTTGAAATTACTCCATTCAACACTTGGGCAATCAAAAGATTTTCACCAATAAAGGGCTTTTCAAACTTTAAGAACACAACAATTTTACTAAACAATGAAAATTTACCGGGAGCAATGTGGTGGGACCAAGTGCTAGGCTTTTCATCTTTGAAGCAATTGTTTGTGAACAAAAATGAATACCTAAATGTTAGCGCAAGTGTAACTTCCCGGAAACAAAATATTAATGCAAGCAATCTTCATAAACCTTCCTAACCCAGCTGCACCACTGTCCATCTGAGATCCAAAAATCCCAAGTATAACCGGACCCCATGTAGAAGCAATTTCTGCGAACCAAACTCATCTGGCCTAGAGCAGTCAGATTTGCTGAGATGTCCACATCACTGAGAAGCTTCCGCTCCTAATTCACTGGGGCCAGCCATGTTATCTGCACCATTTGATCTTTATTGTCTGGTGAGGAAGACTGATGATGGCTGTGTGATCTGAATGAATAGCTCAAGGTCCACTCTGCAATCTCTGTCAATCACCCACATAGTCCGGTGATTTGTCACCAGAAGCTTACCGTGAGATGGGGCACCGTGGAGTTCATGTGATTTCTCAAATCACACTCCGATAACACATTAACTGTCATGAAACTCGTATTTCTCATGATGGTGAATTCATGTGTTGCAGATGAAAGTGGAGTGCACGACCCATTTGCTTCCTCCCCCTTCTACAATATCCCTTCTCATGTTAAGCTTCCGTGAGAAATTATATACATTTTCTTCTCACCTGTTAACTCCACCACCCAAAGAAAACTCTAAGAACCTAAAATCAGAGACTGAGTTTTGCTGCAAACTACATGAATTTGTCGTGAATCCAATAAACTGTGCAGCTGCAGGTATGACCAAAAAAAGAATGGTGTGAATTCAAAGTTATCAAAGCACTAAGTCTCTGTAACTGAGGGATGTCTCTTGTGAATTTGCAGTGTAACTTGAAGGTGCACTGTTTAGCTGTAAAACGTGAGCTCTCAAGCTCTGCTCCGTAACCTGTTTGTTCATCACTAGGTCAGATTTGGCAGATAACCCAAAGATCTCAACAGATGAAAATTTCAATAATCTGATTTTGTGCAGTTTGCATAGCAATGTCATAAGAATCCCTATTCTTGTTCTTTTCCAGGGGGGTGAATTTTAATGTGACATTTTACCTGCAGGGCAGCAGCAGTTGACAGTAGATCTCGGCCCTGGTCCAGCAAGGCACGCTCTTTAGTCACTACATTGGTAAGTTCGGCAATGGAACTGTTCACGTGGCCAACCTGAAACAATTTCAAAAAATTTGCATGAAGTCAGCTCAGACAGTGGTCCTGATCAGAAATACTTTGAGAGGCTTTTGGATATAGAGGAATGGATAGATCAAGTCATAATGGGGCCAAATTTCTTAAGAAATAAAATAGAAATGTAATCAAGATCTCAATGTACCCAGGATACATAGCCATATACAGCTTTAGGTAGAATAAGATGCTGGAAAAAACAAAGTTACATATAATCAAGATCAAGGTAGTTCTTGTTCACTATTGACCAGAATCTTCAGGTTCAGACCATTAAAAATCTAATAAAAAATGACCATTGCAACTTACTATAATGATAAATAACATTGTAACTCGGTGAAATCTAATAAAAATGGGTGCATATAGAAAGGTCTGAAATAACACCTTTGACAATAATGCACATATAGATGATGACATCACTTGCATCACATCCACAGCTGAGGAAATGGCATTCTTCATCTTTAGAATGTCAGCCTGCATAGCAGGTAAAACCAATAACTTGTGTCAAGGAAAACATAAATACCCTGAAGGTAATTCACCAACTTCTGAAGAGGCAAAGTATCTACCCTTGCCCCAGTGATTGGAAGGCGAATAGTACTAGCTGTCAAGGCTTCAGTTGCCCCAGCTAATGAACTTGAGTAATCTCGTTCAATAGAAGCCCATTCTTCCATGTAAACCATCTGCGATTAGTAACCAAACATGATCTTCACAAGCAAAAAGATAACTGAATGAAAGACAACTTTCTGCAAACAAATGTGTCATAAACAGGGAATCAATAGGTTTAACCATCAATGGCCTTATCTAATTTAGCAACCTGAGGAAATCAAGTTAATAATGATGAAATACAGCCCACAAGAACTAAGGAAATGCAATCACAGGATGATAAAGCCATATATTTTACCTGTTTCCTTAGAATTTCAGTGAGCTTCATATTTTCTCTTTCCAGTCGTAACTGAATTCTTTTTGCTCGAACAGATTCACGCATCCTTGTAGTGCCAACCCAGGCATTATAAAGACTTCTCTGGTTGCAAGGTAAAAATAAATTATGTTTAAGACTTCATTTTTAAAGTAATACAAACGACCTTGACAAAAAACAATAATACAAGTGACCAAAAGACAAACTACAGGGCAGAAAATTCACAACCCTTTCAGGTTGTATGCCTTATTATATATAAGAGGATATTAACAAAACATGCATAATATGTACTGATATAGTAGTTTAAACAAGCCTTCAGAGGTAAACTTAAAATCCCATATGTAGGCTTCCTTCAGCAATTAATTTATGATAACAAAATGCCATTTCTAGTCGGTAATATGTGATGCAAGCGATATGTACTTAAGAGTATACAAACAGGCGAGAATTGGTATGTCCACATGGAATTTTAACCAATGCAATATGCAGATCTTCTGATTAACGAAGCTTTCTGATGCATATCACTGAAATGGACTTGAACAAATCAACATGGCAGTAGTGGCTCTATAGCATTAACATCGTAATGAGAATACTACAATTAAAAAAAATCTTACACTGAAATTTGCAATGCAAAGGTCAATAAAAACAGTTATATGCATACAAGTTCTTGAAGTTGTGCCTGTTTCAGAGTTATCCAAAGCTAAAATGTGCAGATAAATCCTTTCTGTCTGTTCAGTTGGATTATATGATGATTCTCATCTGATACCACAGTATTCTGGGAATTTATTTATACCTTTGCTAAATCATTCTACTTATACAAGAACCAGCAAAACAGTAAGCCTTGTCATGGATCTATAACAAATACCAGTGATTGCATGGGGATCATTTGCTAGATTAGTCTCAACAATGATCCCACAGATCAAAATTTAGGCTGGATAGTTCCAACACAAACCAATTGCAATTGCATATAAATAGTAGGATATCACAATTGCAAACTATACCCAACAGATAAGTGTAACTGCCAAATAATAAGATAACAGGATAAATTAACTTTAGTATACAAATATTGACAGATCTATATACCAAGCTAAGAAGATTGAAGCCATGATCATAAATAATTCTTTCAATATATCAATTATCTTTAGCAGGATTAGAAATACCTCTGCATTCACTTGTTGCTCCAACATGGTCGAATTTGCTCTTGCATTCACAAACCGCCATTGTAAAAGCCGGTTATACAAAAGCCTCATAGCATGTGCATCAACAATGCGGTTCTCCCCAATCTTCCCCTTCCTAATCTCAACAGCAAAATTTGAAATTGAAGGTGTGCTCGCAACTTTATTGCCACTATCGGCCCAGGCATCACTTATTGCATTCCTTGACCTAGAAGGGCTTGTTCCCCTGGGGGATGAGGATGCCCAACTTGACAGCTTACTCGGTGAGGCCGGACGAACAGCTGTACGTATAGGAGATTGTCCCCTAGTATTCAGAACCCCTTTAGGAGAAGACAGAGGGCTGTCAACCCCTTGTTTCTTTGGACCCATTAACTTTGGTGTGGAGACCATACTCCTTAATACGATGTTCTTTAATGGTGAGCCTGACTCTGTCTGCCTCCGCAATCTGTTATTCGTCTCCTGCATAAACCTTGCAGGCACCACAATCCCCCTTGGCCCGACCTGTACATTGCCATTGCTGCAGCCACCACAATTATTGCCTTCCTTGACAACCATATTACCCTGTGAATATGAAGTCTCACTGTCTGAGGAGAGACAATCGCTTATTAATTCTGATCCTATCACTGAATTACTCATTCTTTTAATCTCAGATGGCTTCCTCGGGACAGCACTGTTCGAATTTGAGCTAGATAATTTTCCAACCAATGAAGACCTTGCGTCCAAGATCATTGAGCTCTGGAGTGACCTTACAACACTCCCTGCATTTTGTCCGCCTAATTTCCGTCTCTCATCTGTCAAATCCACACTCTGACTGAATGTGTTTCCTTTCCGTAACCTTGCTGGCCATCGGTGCTGCTCCATGGGCGCAGGAGTGACTGTCGTCAATGCAGGCTTTCTCCTCTCCGGTGTGCCTTTCCTCACAGTGCTCGGAGATGAAGACCGAGTCGTAATTGGCTTTGATTTGCTGACCTGGTGCGAGAAGGATTCCCCGTGAAAAGACATTGACTGACCCCGTGCTGAAGTGAGCAGCATCTTCTGCGCAGAGGTCACTTCACCTCCGACTGCTTTACGGTTCGCGCTCCTCAAATCCACAGAATTAGACCGCGGTGTGGCAGGACGCCGCCGCTCGGACGACTGGGACCTCCTTATCGCCGCCGCAGAAGAGGGAGCGGGTGACATCTTGTCCATGGAGATCGCCGTCCGCGAGATCACAGGCGACGGGCACCGTTTCAAGGGGTAAGACGATGCAGACGAAGAGGCGGAGGAGGAGGAGGATGTGGAGGACATGTAGCGAGAGGTGACCTCTCTGGACTTGGGCCGGCGAGGAGAAGCGAGAGCATTGTCAGGGTCGGACGGAAGCAGGGGCCTCCTTGTAGGATTGGTGCGGGTCGCTGCTGTTGGCTTAGGGTTTATGGTTGTTGACACAGCAGCTACCATTGCGTGAGATCGATGTGCAGGCCGCTTCTCATTGCTCAGAGGGATCCTTAATCCCTCGTTCCAAAACTGTAGTACAGCCACGGAAACCCCTGCAACAAGCCGATCAGCTTCAATCACGGGGAACCCGAGTATCCAATTAACTGAGAAATCCTGAAAGCAATCAGAAGCAGCCTTAAATGACGGATGCAGAGATTGGATGAGAGAGAATGCAGAGAGCAAGATTTTTGTTGAAGGTATGAGAGGGGGTGATCGGAGAGGACCGTTACAGGTGACCGGGGAGAGAGAACTCGAGTCACAGAATTTGTGTGTGATGAAGCAGCCTTTGGCTAGAATCAAGAGCTTAACTGTCGTACTCCTCTACTCGGAGTGTGTGTTGGGTTGCCGAATAAGAAGAGTAACTTTTTCTAAAAGTTTCCCAATTTCTTAATGCTAATTAAAGCACATATTTTTATTTAGTTGTAATTTAATTAATCTATAAAAAATTAATTATATATTATACAATAAAGTGAAATTATTTTTTATTATCTAATATAAATTATTTATCTATTTGAATAAAGCATTTTCTCCACCAAAAAAATCCGTACCCCTTTATCCATTCTTCATGCTTTCACCCCATATGGAAGAATGGACGGGCAAAAAAATATTATTTTAGATATATAATGTGTTAGATAATAAAAATATTTTTTTATCCCAATATTTTTCTCTTAACATGCATGCCAAAATTTGTAGTAGTACAATGAAAATTGAGCTAATATGATAATTACATAATAAAAGTGTGAGTAGTAAGAAGCATTTCCTTTTTTTTCTGAGATAATTCTGTAAAAAAAAACTTGAATAAGGCCATTGATATTGATGAAACAATACCCAAACTTTAGTATTTTTACTATATATGGCGCGATTTCACTTTCCATTAATTTTACTAATGTGGAATATATATGTGTAGTGGGTGCAGTTTAGACTGGATTTCATTTATTGGTCCAGAATGGGTTTCGAGGAGGTTGGGAGGAGGGCTCACAGCCAGCCCCTCCCTCCCACGGCCTCGGATGGATGAGTGGAGGGGCTATCACGAGCCCCCTCAACCGATGGGGTTGTCCCCTTATTCTTCTATATATATATATATATATATATTAATTTTAAATATTTTAAATGTTGCATCAACTTTTAAAATTATTTAAGTTACATGTAATAAAATAATTAACATTATGGTGATACACAAACTAAATTTGCTCAGTAGTATTTATTTGAAATGTTTAATGGCAGGAAATTATAAAATATTTAATAAAATAAACTTATTTAATATAAAAAAATAACTTTGTGGAAAGAGCAAAAGGGGAGGAAATGTAGGCGATGCCCCCTCTCCCATCCCCACCGCATGAGGGCCAACGACCTCTATCGAGAGCCCCATTTCATGATACTATAATAAATGGAGAGAATTTATGATGTGAAAAATAAATAATAATTTATATGGTATTAAATATTTAATAAATAAATTTATTTATTATAAAATAACTATGAGGATAGATTGTCAAAGGGAATGAAATGCAGTAGGCCATGCCCTCTCTCCCATCACCACCTTAATGGGTCTAAAACTTTTTTACATTAATTTCATAATTTTTACATCAAATTTGTTATCTTTTTAAGTGTAATGTTATTAGCTTCTAATGACTTACATCAACTTTATCATTTACATCAATTCGATCTATCTATTATTTGTTTCCATCACATATTTAAAATATCTTACATTTAAATAATTAAATTAATCTTTCAATAATTTGTAAATGAAATAATGAAAATTTTCCTAAGTTCCTATAATGTGTCTCCTTTACTAGTTATCTATTATCACTATTCTTTACAGTATCTCATATACTCCATTATCCTCACAGCATAAAAATTGTGGAAGTGGTTAGTTGTATTTTTGGAGATTACCGAGACATGAGTTATTTGGTACGAGAGATTGTCCACGCATGAATTATTTGGTATTTTTTGGAGATCATCAATACACCAGTTATTCTCAGCTTTTAGGTGATTTATTAGACTGAGTTTTCTATACTTTATATATTTTAATGTTTTAATTTTCAAATTTATTGAATATTATTTAAACTATTGGCAAAAAAGTAATTATATTAATACAATATTTATAAAATATCTTATTCATTAATATATTTTAAAGTATAAAAATCTAGTTATTTAATTTATGTGAATAATTTGTAATCAATGATATTATATTCATAATCCATCTAACGTTTTGGATGTAACTCCAAATTTTGGGTTGGTTATTTAAGTCAAATCCTAAAAATTAGTTTTTTCCAATATTTTTCATATACCTTAATAATTTGGGAAATTTTCGTACTTAGAAAAATTAGCCAATTTTCAAGATTAACTTCAAAAATTCATTGGATATTGAAGAATATGCAATTATTTATTGAAATTTACTAAAATTTCTTTCGTACAAATTTAATAACTCAATTTTATACATGTCAAAATATAAATAATAATATTTATAAAATTTGAATTATTATAATTATTTGACCAATTATTTAAATATTGCTCAATGTATATTAAAATAAAAAATACATATATAAATCATTTAAAATTCAAGATCTCAAAAAACCACAAAACAAGTAAAATCCAATGAGAGTGGGTTTATTTTTGTTAGTGATATATTAAAACTGATATTGTTTTTAAGGTTAAAAAACATACCAAATAACTATAATATAAAAAAAAAAAACTCTCATCCTACCACTTTCACATCCTAGAAAAGGGGCATTGTCCATGGACCACATGAGACATGGTAGATGAGAGAGACAAGAAAGAAAAAAATCAAAGGAAAGAGATGTTGGACAAATATGAGAAGTTGAGTTATTTCCTTTTAAATGTCACTAATGACTAATTTAATAATTCAAAGTGAACCCACCCATTTAACATATGCTGAATGTATATGGCCAATGTATAATGTTAGATGATGACAATATTGTAAGCATGGCAAAATTGATGCAAAATATGGTGAAATTGATGTAAAGGCTGATAAAATTAATGTAAAGAAAAATGAAATCAATGCAAATAATGATGAAATTAATATAAATAATAACGGTAACTTTTGAGCAAAAAAAATATAAATGATAATAAAAAATATGTAAAAATGATGAAATTGATGTAAATAATTATAAAATTAAAATATAGATAAATTAAAAAGATGAAAAAATCACGAAAAATATTGAATAAATGTAAAATGATTCCATTAAGGATAAAATAGTCTATTTTTATGAGTATAAAAGGATAAAATAATCTATTTACTTCCAATTATATTTTTCAATACTAAAATAGCAATATATTTTTCTAATATAAACACGTCGTATTTCTTGATTATTTATTTCATAAATTTGGTATTTGTTTTGTCATTAATAAATGTTAAAAAAAATGAAGAAAGAAAGGATACAAAAAAATTGCATACATCTTTAGCTACTACATTTTCCCCGTTTATATTTAGTAATTTATTTCCCTAAAGTAAAGCAAAAGCAATTGGTCAATGATACGTACATACATTTTTTTTTCTTTTGTTAAAGAAACATGCGGGATTGGCGCGCAATGCAATCGTTTCCCTATGATATTATCACGCATTGCTTTTATGTTATGTTTGGTATTAAGTAACGAAAATAATATAATTAGAATAATATTTAAAATTTTTTATTAATTATTTTACAACATTTAAAATACTTAATTTTTATTAGTAAATATTATTATTAATATAATACAATTATGGTTGAACGTGACGTCCGGTTAGGTACCGGACACTGTGTAGTTCAGCTAGCGAGACCCAACTTTCTTTTTTATGTAATGCACGGTCAAAACGACGTTATTTTAATAAACGTGGTTACCAGAATTAAGATTCAAACACTTCCTTGTGTAATTGAAATCCACATTTATTTTTAAATTATTAATAATATATTATATATTAAAATGGATAAATATAATAAAAAATAATAAATTGGATAAACAATTGTATTAAGCACGATTTTGGGTGGACGAAAGTAATATGCTTCTGCTGCAATTTTTTTATCCGGGTCATTTAAAATATAACTAATTTATATATTAAATAAAAATTTATCAAGTTATATTATAAGAATTCAAATTGAATAATACTTACAACATAGATAAAAAATTATGAATAATTAAAGTTGGCTGCGGAATCTATCCCATTTAAGGAACAAATCTTAGGGAACCATCTACTCCAAACCTGAATCACAAGTTTCTAATTACCCTTTAGACTATTATATCACAGCATTCCAATTATAATATAAGTTACTTAATAGTTAAAACAAGCACACACTTTTATTTTTACTTAATTATATATGAAGTTCAATTTTTGTATCAATTTTTACATATTTATTGTCTTCAATCTAATTAAACATAAAATATTGATATTATATAAATTTTAGTGTGCATCGTATTTTTCGTTGAAATTATTACTTAGAATGATGAACGATTTAAAAATTGATGAATGAAATGCAATTTTTCTTATAACAAATCAATGAGGCACCCATCGAGCACTAAAGTTTAGACTTGTGACTGAGGATTGGTATCTACTCTTCAATTTTCATACATTTTAAAAATGGCTTAGAATGCGAAAAATATTTTAAAAATAGTTTTTCTACCATAAATTTAGACAAAAAAAACAAATTTTATTGATAAATAATTTAAATAAATACATAAAATACTTATTTAAAAAATAACAATATTAAAGCTAATAAATAATATTAAAATATTAGAATATAATTTTAATAAAATATTATAATATTTTAACCCCACGAGCTAATAATTTTAACTTAATATCCACTAATACTTTAATATTTTCTTAGCTCAAATTAGGGCTTACAAAAGTATTGAATAAAAACTTAATAATTTCAATGAAATTATGATATGAATACACATGTAATATAAAATTTTTGAAACTATTATTTAATAATACAAATTGTAACGGGAATTAATTACGAATCAGGAATAAAAATCGAAAATTAGGATTTGAAATCAATTATAATTTAGAAATCAATTCAAATTATCAACTTAATAAATAAATAAATTCAATAAATTATACTCAAATAACCCATTTTATCAAAAATTATGGTTAAAAAATTTAGAGTAAAAACAAGTTTGAGTTAGAAATTAAATCAACTTTAGGTAAAAAAAATTAAATTTTTAGTGGGGTTATACCAATTGAAAAATAGTAATTTTTGAGCTCAAATAATATAAAATTATGCAATAAATATTCTAAAAAATAAATTGGACAAAATATTGGTCGAATTGGAAGTAAAATAGTCAAAATACAATCGAAACTCTTAGCAATAAATCCCTGATTTTTAAAAGAGTTGAGATAAATAAGAAAACATAAGTTAACATAAGTTAACATAAGTTATTGAGCTCAATATGTAGTGAATTGAATAAACAAAATTTAGAAAAGTAAACAGGGTAAGATCTGGTTGAATTAGGAGCGAACTAATAAAAAAAACTATCAAAATTAGTCGAATTAGTGGATTTATTTATAAATAAATGGTTCGCTACAGTGCAAACCGGTTGGCGTGTTACGTTGGGGCACATATGCGCTGCGCAAGCGTGCATGTATATTGTCATTATTTTCACCCAATTGAACTTGAATACACGACACGTATTCGCACAGTAACTCGATTTTTCATGCGATTTTCGACATTCTACCCCCAAGAAAAATTAAATGAAAATTGAGGTCTATGAAGACCAACCTGCCAAGCTATGGACATGGGGTAATCGACACTTGGTCCCCCCGAGCTCACCATATAAGACTCGACTCCTTCCTCGCTGACAGGTGGACGAAATTCTTTTTTCAAACTAGCTTGCTTAATTTTTCGTCGACCTCATTTCTAGATAACTTTAGTTTTCAATCACCAAACTTAGCCATTTTAGTGATTCTTTTTGCAAACTAGCTTGCTTAATTTTTCGTCGACCTCATTTCTAGATAACTTTAGTTTTCAATCACCAAACTTAGCCATTTTAGTGATATCGATACCACTTATAACTCAGCTTTCAAGTGCATCTCTCCCCGATACCAACATTGTAAGCCCTATTTTTCCTAAAAAAATGAATAGGAGAATAAAATTTTTTTGCAACAAAACCGTAGTTGAAATTAAACCCAAATCATAAAAAAAATCAAACGAGATGTAAAATGATCAAAATATAACTTAAATTACAAAAAATTAAAGGAAATTGACCCAATTAAAAATTGAAAGTGAGAACTAAACCGAATAAAGTTAAATCAGGATTGAACGAGATTAAATCAAACTGAACTAAGAGTAACCAGTTCAAATATTCATTTTTCGAGGTGATACAAAAGGAAAAATTAGTAAATTGAAGTCATCACCATATAGTAAATTAATTTAGATAAATTTATAATTTTTTTTATATTAGAAAATAGGTCGAATTGAGCCTAAACCCACCGATTTTTTATTTTGGGTCACCAAACCCGTTTCAATTGAACCGATCAATAATCTAGCTGGGTCAACAAACTGCCTACCAAGTCAATGCCTAGTCAACGCATGCGACCAATCAATGCATGACACGCGGCGAGCATGCCTTGTTAGGCAATAGATCAGCATTTAGAAACACTAACCCACCAAGGAGCGGTGCATGTCTATAGTCAATGGTCAACTAATGAAAATCCACATCGATTGTACTGACCAATCAGAGAATGATATGTGTCAATAGTCCATGGTCAACTGATAGAATTCCACATTAGTGGAATTGACCAATTAGAGTATGACACATGGCAAGTATGTCAAGTCAGCAACCAACTTGAACGTCGAAAAACTATTGACCAATCAACAAATGACATGTGACATTACCACGTCAGAAACCCCTGACCAATCTTGAGAGAACACGTGACATTGGCATAGTACGTCAGATGGAGAAACTGACTTATTTAAATCAGCCAATTAGAGGATGCCACATGGCAGAGCCTTAATAGTCATGTAACGATCAGATTATATCAACTGTCATGTTGGATTAAATAACCAATGAGAGGTCATCACGTGTCAGGTCAGATGGTTAGAGGATGACATTGATACTAAGTCAAATGCCACATCAATAATTCCAGCCAATCATTGTGCACCACGTCGCACTTCTCATGTGTAAAGCTCACACATGCTTGTACAATGTCTTCTTCAATTTTTAGACAATTGAACATAAGGAAGGGGAAATGCCACCATAACTCCACCGAGTAGTAAATTGCTTTGACAATGCCTTAAATCAAAGACTTAATGGCTGACAGACGATGGAACAGATAGGACTGAGAGTTCACGAGCTTCCTACATAAAGAGCTACTCCTTGCTCATCTTCTTCACACCTTAAAAGCTCATAGAACCCTTAATGCTCCATTTTTCGATCACCTACAAACCAGAGCTTAGATTTCAACCCTTTTCTTCACCTCAGACTATGAATTCGGGTTTTGTAGAATCCTAAAGAAGTACTCTATGTGACATTACACTCTGTTCAACTCGAGGACTATTAGAGAAATGTCAGTGAGCCTGTACAGTAACCTTGCTCCAACATCTAAACACTCCCTGAACAATTTGAGCTCAATTCGAGCCACCTCCAAACCACTTTCGACTGAGCCAAACCTCCTCGACCATCCTTAGCTAAGCCCCATCCTCTCTAGATCCTAGTGGTAAGTCCTTATTGCTGCTCTTTGCTGAAATATGTGATTTATAGAGAAAATTTACCAAAATTATACTCATTCAAATTATAATCACTCACAGCACCAATTGAGTTTCCATTTGATCCTAGAACGACCCCCTTGGAGAAAGCTAGCTTCCCATGCCAAGAAATCTAGCCGCCGCGTCCTTGCCGGTATGAAAATGGACCTTTCTCTCTAGAATGATTTTTCCAACAAAGCTCCGTTTAGGGTCATTTCTAGGCCAAATTTGGCGAACCAAAGCTTATAATGATTATAGGGACATGGGGAAGACAAATAGAATCATGATAAAATGAAATTAAGGAGGTTTGACATAAATTCTTGAAGCTCAAACATTTAGGGACTAAAATATAATTTTTGAAAAGTTAGGGACTAAGTTGTAAAATTTGAAAAGATGGGGTTTTAACTACAAATAGTGATAAATTAGGACCCAAATGAAAATAAAGGATAATTAGGGATCTAAAGGGAAGACTTGAGAATCTTAAGAACCTAATTAGAAATTAAGTAAACTTAGGAACCTATATGTAAATAATGAAAAGTATCGAAACTTAAGAGTAATTTCATACCTATTGGAATTTAATTATTTGAAAATAAAGTAGGAACTGATTACTTGCGCACATATGCAAGCAAAGGCATAAGAAATTCATAAATTAATTCTGTACGAACATGTAAACTCCATCCTTTAAAGACAAGGAAACTGGAGAAAGAACCGGTCAAACCAAGTGAGAAAAACTGAACTGGTTCATAAGCCTGATCATCAGAGAACGGCAATTTGGGAAACTTACAACTCCTGAGTGACCCAAAGGCTTCATAAAATCTTGGAAAAAACCTTAGAAAAAATTGGAAGAGAAAAACCAGATCAGTTCAGGTGAATCAGATCCAAGCCAGATTGTACCAGTTTATGAACCAGAACCGATAAAGAAAGGGAAAACTGGGAAATTTATGGATCCCGAGTAACCTAAAAAGTGACAAAAGTCATGAAAAAGAACTTTAGGATGAATTGGAGATGAAAAAAAAATGGGTTCAAGTGAACCAGATCTGAACCGGATTGAACCACTATTGAACCTAATGCAAAATTTATTTTTCTAGTTGGCTTAGAAAATTAAAATTGGAGAATTGAGGCCACCATTTGATAGAGAATGAATTTAGAAAATTTTAATTTTGAAAAATTTGGTTGAATCGGGCCTAAACCGGCTGGTTTAAACTTTGAACCTGGTTCAGACCGGTCCGGTCTGGTTCAAAATAATGTCGTCTTCTTCTGTCAAATGATAGCACTGTTCACTCGCCGGAAAATCGAGCAGCGCCGATGAAGATGAAAAGTCTCTGGCCAGGGAGTTTTAGGCAATGAATGACCACCATTAAGGCGCCAATCGGACGATCAAGAAGTCCCCAAGCTTCCTATATAAAGAGCCCCTCCTCATCCATCCTCTCCACAACTAAAAACTCCATTCTCTCTCAACTGTTCCAATTTCTGACGAAGCTCGAACTAGAGCTCTGATATTGGGTCTTTTCTGAGCCAAAGAAGGCATGGTCGGGTTCTTTAAATTCGGGGAGAAGCACGCCTGTAGTCTCCATTTGCTTCGAGAGTCGCCGAAGAGATGCCAGCATGATAAACAGTGAAGCAGCTCCAAGGATCAAATTTGCCCTATTTTGGCCGAGCTAAAATCGACCAATTTGAGTTCTTCTCAGGCCAAACCAAGCCCTCCCAACACCTCCACAACCCTCCTACAACTAAATTAGAGTGGAAAGGTAAGCCAATTTGACTCCACTCTGTAAATTCCGTTGGTTCTAGAGAGAGAACTAGTAGAACTTTGATGACTAAATTCTCATTCAATTCAGCATCAATTGATGTAATTCTTGA
The DNA here is from genome assembly GCA_030064435.1 of Trapa incisa. NCBI lineage: Eukaryota > Viridiplantae > Streptophyta > Magnoliopsida > Myrtales > Lythraceae > Trapa > Trapa incisa. The sequence goes on along the minus strand of CM057775.1, from coordinate 8,464,145 downwards.
TCCTATAAGGAACCTTAGGACGAGAGCTATCTATTCAGATTGAAAGCTCGGACCACCGCGCTCCCAACGGTAAGCTTTCAAAGCTTTCTCTCTCTAAGTCCAGATTTTTGGTGAAGCTTCGTTTGAGCTCATTTCGGCATCAAATTGCGTGATTCAAAGTGCAATTGAATCGTATGAAGGTGTAGAAACTGCAATCTTACTTCAATTTCAACAGTTAAACCCATTTGATTGGTCAATTTGATAAAATCAAATTTAGCTGAGTTAGAAGGTTGAAACTAGGAGAAAAATTGGGGATTTAAAAAATTCGAGGAACTAAAGTGCAATTTCATAAAGTTGAGAACCAATTGGGCAATTTTTGGAATTTTGGGGCAAAACTTACCATTTTTGTAAAGTAGGGGCAAAATGGTAATTTTGGAAAAAGTTGGGGACCAAATTGAAAATTTGGGAAACTTGTACCCCTTTATGTGATTTTGAATAAATTGAGGTCCCATGGTGAATTTTAGAAATTTCGGGTTTCAATTTGAGGGAAAAACGACTTTAGGAACCTAAAGTTAAAGAAAAAGAACTTTAGGGACCTAGTTGCAATAAATTGAAAAGTTTGAGTATTTCATCCATGGACGATGAATGAAGGCTATTAGGACGACGAATAATGAACAAGGATGTTCATATCATGTAGGAACATGAAGTACCGAGAACACGAGCAAGGACAATCTCGTGTGAAGACAAAGAATCGGTCGAGAGGAATTCATTGCATTAATGGGTGAGTAGGAATTTAATATCATACTCGGTTGGGTTGATAAGCACCTCAAAAATGAAAACACACTGCTAAGAGGTGTTTTAATTATCATATCTGAGAATAGTAATGTGGAAATCTCACATAAAAAACTATTTTCCAGTTGTAAATAGATCATATTTGGTTGGTATGATAAAACTTCCTCGAAGGAAGAGGAAAACTCGCTTGTCGGTTATAAGCGGAGATGTCCTCATGCTTGATTGGTATGATGGACAGTTGAAAAGTTTATTTTGTTTGAAATGCTCTCCCCTGACTATGTGCCATTGCTTAAAATTTTTGGGAGACTTTTTTTATGGGAGCTTGAATAGCTCATATAGGTCGGAGGCCTCGATTTTAGAACTTGGGGGCTAATATGCCCTATTTTTGAAAAATCTCGAGTGGGCCCTAGGCCAGTTGGCACGAGCAAGAGCTCGTAAACAAACATGATTATTAAGCCATGAAAACTTAAGTAAATGAGTTGTTTGGCCATGGTACTGAGAAAGGAATGACATACTCAATGGACTAGCGGCAGTGCGACATGACGGGTCTTTAGACTAGTCAAGACAAACAACTACAAGTCGAGTTGAGAGTCGAGGCCATTGGACCAGTGGCACCACAGATTACATGGCTCATTTGAAAAATTGTGATTATGCACGCACTATGTTATGTGTTATTTGTGAAACACACCGAATATGGAAATGAGAAAAAGGTTGTGAAAACCTTGGAAAGGATTTGATAATCCTTGGAAAAGAATTGGTAAACCTTGGAAAAATGTTTTGAAAACCATAACTTAAGAAAAGAATGTTTTTAAAGAAAATAAGGAGTCTGACACACCCATTCACTGAGTTATTGAACTCACCCCCTCCCTTTAGCCATTTTCAGGTAACCGAGGGAAAAACCTACCTACAGACATTCCGCTAGCTAAACCTGCAAGATAGGTATGTAAGTTTAAATTATTCAGTTTTGATTAATGTTATTCTAGGAAAGGTGCATGTATAAATGATGTCTTACTTCTCACGATTTAAAAAGGGGAAAACCCTTAATAAACCGAGAGAGTGGTGGGTTGCTCACAGGGATCTGACCAAACCGGGTCGGGGCGTGATAGAACAAGTCACTGACCATAGGTGAGTGAGATTTTTTACTTCGAGTTGGGTTGGACCGATGACACTTAGATACCTATACAAATTGATAACATGAGATGCTAAAATGGCCGGTAAATTCACTCCGGCCAGAGTTTCTTTTTAGGATTGAGGGTTGGATGTTACGTACATCCACTCATTCTAAGGGTAGAAGTAGACGGGCTTCTATCTAAATGGCCGGTAAAGCCACTTTGATGCCACAAGTGGGTGCAGTGGACGGATTGCCCTACGAATGTGTGATCTCTTCATGATGAAGGGCGTGTGTTGAATGTTAAACACATCGACTATGGTTAAATGAGAAATATTGAATTTTGAAAACCAAGAAATTGAGGAAATGGATAAGGAGTCTGACACACTTCACTTCAAACTATTTTTCTAAAAATCATGTTTTAAACACCTATTCACTGAGTTGTTGAACTCACCCCCTTCATTATAACCCTTTAAGGTAACCAAGGGAAACCTACCCAAAGACCTCCGATTAACTACACCTGTAAGGCAGGTATGTAAAGTTTAAATTTGATGAAGTTTTGATTAATGTTATTCTCGGAAAGGTATAGTTTTAAAGGATGCCTTACTCCTCACGGTTTAAAAGAAGGGGAAAACCCTTAATAAACCAGGAGAGTGGCGGGTTGCTCACGGGGATCCGACCAAACCGGGTCAGGGTGTGACAACTATCATCCTACTTATCCATTCCTTGAGTTGAACTTACTTCTTGGGCCTTCATGAGTACTTTTTCTTGGTACTTAATCTTTTCATCTCAACCAACATTTCATTGGTGAGCTTATCTTTCTTTTCCACTTCGGTTGGTTCCATGACCTCTTAGTTGGGATACATATCCCTTTTCGGGGCTTCCTTCCTTGGTAGAATTCTTTGCCTCTCTCCCAAAATTCCTTTTTCATTCGTCCTTTGGAAGTATCCAACCTTAAATGTCACCCTTTGATGCCGTCCTTCCCGTGTACCCTTCCTTAGAAATGTGGCGGTACGTCCTTGTACCCTTTCCTTAATTCTACTTGTATCCCACACACATTTTCTTCCTTGAGAAGGGTTTAGACGTGGTTTGTTTCAAGACCTCACTGTGTGAAGCTTACTTAATCCTCCTCATGGCTTGAGTATGGTCCCCATTCCATTTTCGGTCGTAAATTCCTTTAAGGATTTCCTTCATCCTTCTTTTCCAACATTTGACCTTTGAACTTCTCTCTTCTTCGCTTGGGTTTATATCCATAATTCCTATGTGGGTCAGTTTGTTTACTATCTCATCCCTACTACATTCCTTGTTTACTTGTCTTGGGTTAGTTGCACCTCAAGTTCACTTGCCCTTGACACCTATTCTATCCCCTTTTTTGAGTGTAGTCTTTACTACTTTCTAGTCCTTTCTAGGGTGTCTCCTCCCGCTATTACTAGTTACATCTTTTCATTAGATTCTTCTTGGCTCCTCTGCTTTTCCATAGCTGGTTACTCATTGCTCTCCCGAGACATCCTGTTTATCTCTCTACATCCGGGGCTTGTATTCTCTGGTAGATGTGCTTCCTTCTTTGCTCTTAGATGGCTTGTGGCTCTCTTTAAGGGGAGATTCCCTTAATCTATATTATGTTCTGTTTATGTTTTTCTCAAGATCCTACCTTTGGTCCTTCCTAGCTTCCGTGACTTTGGATTTTTGGTAGTCGATGTGTTTCTCAAGGGGTGTTGGTAATGTTAGTCCTAGTTTTCTTGGTTCCACTCCTGGGAGCCATCTGAAAATTTAAAATTTTTCTCTCTTGTTTTTTACTATGTTATTTCGTTTTGATAATGTATTCGAGGAAACAGGCTCTAATACCACTCAAGTTGTCACGCCCCGAACCAGTTTGGTCGGATCCCCGTGAACAACCCGCCACTCTCTCGATTTATTATGGGTGTCTCAATTTATTCAAAATCACAATGAGGAGTTCAAGTTTCCTAAATTTCCAATTTAATCCCCAACTTTTCCAAAATTACCATTTTGTCCCTACTTTACAAAAATAGTAGATTTCACCCCATAAATTTAAAAAATTGATCAGTTGGTCCTCCAACATCTTTTCCATGCTCAATTGGCCCTCAATTTTATGAAATTGCACTTTAGTCCCTCAAATTTTTGAAATCCCCAAATTCCCCCAAAAATTTCCTCCAATTTCCCCCTTTCAACTTGGCTGAATTTGATTTCATCAAATTAACCGATCAATCGAGCTTTATTGTTGAAATTTTAGGTAGATTTGAGTTCCTACACATTCATACGATTCAATTGCACTTTGAATCACATGAATTGATGCTAGAACGAGCTCAAATGGAGTTTCGCTAAAAAACTGGACGTAGAGAGAGAAATCTTCGAAAGCTTACTATCGGCGGTGCTGTGGTCTGAGCTTTCGATCTTGGTAGATAGCTCTCGTCCTGAGGTTTCTCATATAATCAAGAATCACCTCAATTTATGTCGAATTGAGGGAGAATTCAGTTAGTAAATTTTGTCAGTTCTCTCTTTGGTCCGAGCTTACTATCGGCGGTGCTGTGGTCCGAGCTTTCGATATTGGTAGATAGCTCTCGTCCTGAGGTTTCTCATAGAATCAAGAATCACCTCAATTTATGTCGAATTGAGGGAGAATTCAGTTAGTAAATTTTGTCAGTTCTCTCTTTAGCACCGATCAGAATTTATAGAGGGGAGCCAAATTGGCTTACCTTTCCACTCTAATTTGATTTTATGAGGGCTCAGGGAGTATTGGGAGAGCTTGGTTTGGTTTGAGGGTGGCTCGAATTGGCTGATTTCAGCTTAACAGAAACAGGGCAGCTTCGGTCTACCGAAACTGCTTCACTGTTCAATCACTCTGGCGCTTCTTTGACGATCCTCAGAGCAATTGGAGACCACTGTTGGGTAGCTGACTTCTCTTCGAGTCTAAAGAACACGACCACACCTTCTTTGGCTCAGAAAAATCCCTATGTCGGATCTTTGGTTTGAGCTTCATTGGAAAACTAAGTAGCTGAGAGAGAGTGAGGTTTTCATGTGTGTGGAGGATGAATGGATAGAGGCTCTTTATATAGGGAGCTCGGGAACTATCCGACCGTCCATTTGGCACCTTAATGACAGTCATTGATGGCCTGAAACGTATTGATGGAAACATTTCTTCTTCGATGGCGCTGTTCGATTTTCCGGTGAGTGAACAGTGCTGTCGTCTGAAGGAAGAAGACGACACTGTCCTGAATCGGATCGGACCATTCTGAACCGGGTTCAATGGTTAAATCGGTCGGTTAAGGCCCAACTCGACTGATTTTTTCAAAATTAATAATTTCTAAATTCATTATCTATCCAATGGTGGCCTAAATTCTCCACTTTCAATTTTTTAAGCCACCTAGAAAAATAAATTTAGCTTCTAGTTCAATAGTGGTTCAAATAGGTCCAAACCAGTTCAGATCCGATTCACTTGAACCGGTCTGGTTTTCTTCCCCAAATTGTCCTAAGGTCCCTTCCCAAGGTTTTTATGACCCTTTGGGTCACTCGGGAGTTGTAAATTTCCCAATTTGCCCATTCTCTAGTGATCGGGGTTTGTGAATCGGTTCGATTTTCTCACTCGGTTTGACCCGTTCTTTCCCTAGTTTTCCTTAACTCTAAAGGGTAGGCTTTACATGCACCATGGTGGTTGGTAAAGGCGCTTTGAACCACAAGTGCTACATATGAGATTTATGTTATGCGATTAGGTGATCCCTTCCATGATTGAACAAGTGATTGTAATGTATGATATGGCTTCCAAATTATAAACCCATATAATAAACAATGATCATGGGTTGTTTCCTTTATTCATATAAAACCTTAGAGAAAAGATGTTAAGATTTTGAGTCAAAAATATTCTACACAGTTAGAAATATTCTACATTAATTCACCACTTCCCTTAACCTTTTTCGGGCAACTTGAAGAGAAATGTTTATGCTGACATTCCTACCTAGTACGTATAAAATTTGCAGATTTATGTATAGAATATATTCATATTTATTTTGGTATATTCATTTATAAAAAAATTGAAAGGGAATTGATTCATTATATAATTATATAAAGCTTTATTCATAGAGACTATACTGGTAGTTGCTATCATAGTACCTTGAGGTATGGTGGGTTGTTCATAGGTTCCGACCGACCAAATTAGGTTGGAGCATGAAAACTTAACCCAAGTTTTTAGAATTTGGAATTTTTAAAATATTTTAGAAAATATCAGACATAATATGCTGGATAAAACTCTAAATAGCCACAAACTCATCACAAGACCATTCTTGTAGGAGGATTACCAAAAAGAAGGGAATTCCATGACAATCTGTTGAAAACGAGAGACCTCCACCAAAACCTCAACATGAAAACAAAGATGAAAATTTACTTACACCACCTTGGTCTCATGTGCTTGAAGCTACATCGAGCTTCACAAGACTTTTGGTACGATTAACAACCCTTATATCCACCAGGTCATCCAGGGCCCTAGGACGCATCACTACCCCTCTTGGGCGTCTTGAAGGCCCCATAAAAATAGTGCATGCACAATCAACATTTTTCATATGATGCCATATAATCTATGGTGCCACTAGTCCAACAGTCCTAACCCTCAACTCAACCTGTAGCTATTTGTCATGACTACTCCGGAGACCTGCCATGCCGCACTGCCGCTAGTTGACTGAGTATGTCGGTCCTATCTTGGTACCATGGCCAAACAATTCAATTACTTAAGTTTTCATGGCATATAAATCATGTTTGTTTACAAGGTCCTGCTCGTGCCAACCAGACTAGGGCTCATTGTTTGAGATTTTTAAAATTTGGCATAACAGCCCCCAAGTTCCAAAACCAAGGCCTCCGGCCTAACAGAGCTATTCGAGCTCCCGTCAAGAAAGTCTCCCAAATTGTTTAAGCAGTGGCACATAGTTAGGGGAGAGCACTTCCGACAAAAATATATTTTCAATTGTCCATCTTGCCAACCGAGTTTGAGGACATCTCCGCTCATAACCGATTAATGGGTTTTCCACTTCCTTCGAGGAAGTTTCATCATACCAACCGTGTATGATCTACTTACAACCGATAATTAGTTTTTTCGCTTGATTTTCACATCACTCCTCTTAGGTATGATGTTTAAAATATCACTTAGCAGTGGGTTTTCATTTTCGAAGTACTTATCATCCCAACCAAGTATGATATAAAAATCCCACTCACCCGATCGTGTAGTGAAATTACTCTTAGCCGGCTTGTTGTCTTAGCTGGCATTCTTGGTACTTCGTGTTCCTACACAATATAAATGTTCTTATTCATTATTTTTTGGCATAGCAGCCCTCATTCATCCCAATTGAATGAGAAAATCAAACTTCTCATTTATTTGCAATTAGGACCCTAAAGTTATTTTCTTTAACTTTAAGTCCCTAATGCCGATTTTTCCTCAATTTAAGTCCCAAAACTTTTAAATTTTATCTTAGGACCTCAATTTATTCAAATTCACAAAAGGGGGTTTAATTCCCCAAAAATTTCAAATTTGGTCCCCAACTTTTCCAAAATTACCATTTTGCCCCTAATTTACAAAATGGTAAGTTTTGCCCCAAAAATTCTAAAAATTGCCCAATTGGTCCTCCAACATCTTTATCATGCTCAATTGGTCCTCAATTTTATGAAATTTCACTTTAGCCCCTCTAATTTTCAAAATTCCTTAATTTCCTCCAATTTTAACCTTCTAACTTTGCTGAATTTGATTTTATCAAATTGACCGATCAAATGAGTTTAGTCGTTAATTTGGAGTTCATACACCTTCATACGATTCAATTGCACTTTGAATCACACAATTTGGTGCTGGAATAAGCTCAAATGAAGTTTCACCGGAAAATTAGACTTAGAGAGAGAAAATTAATGCTTTCAATCTGGGAAGATAGCTCGTGTCTTGAGGTTGCATCTATTAATGCTGAATTGAGTGAGAATTTCATCATCGAAGTTCTTTCGATTCTCTCTCTAGCACTAGTAAAAAATTATAGAGGGGAGCCAAATTGACTTATCTTTCAGTTCTAATTCAACTATAGGAGGCCTATGGAGGTGTTCGAAAGGCTTCGTTTGGCATGAGAAGGGCTCAAATTGGCCAATTGTAGCTCGACCAAAACAAGGCAGCCTCGGTCCGCTAGAGATGCTTCACTGTTCTATCACATTGGCGTTTCTTCGACGACTCTTAGATCAAATGGAGACTAAAGGCGTGTAGCTGACTTCTCCCCGGTTCTAAAGATCTCGACCTCACCTTGTTTGGCTCAGAAAAATGCCCAAGTCGAAGCTCTAGTTTGAGCTTCACCGGAAAATGGAGCAGTCGAGAGAGAATGGAGTTTTTAGGTGTGGAGAGGGTGAATGAAGAGGGGCTCTTTATCTAGAAAGCTCAAGGACTTCCTAGTCGTCAGATTAGAGCCTTAATGGCGGTCAGTCATTGCTTGAAACTCCTTGGACGGTGGCTTTTCAGCTTCATCGGCATTGTGCAATTTTCCAGTGAGTAAATAGTGTTGTCATCTCAAGAAAGAAGATGACACTATTTCGAACCAGACCGGACCGGTCCGAACTGGGTTCAAAGCTTAAACCGGTCGGTTCACCCCCAATTCAACCAAAATTTTTAAATCTAAAAATTTCTAAATTTATCTAAATTCATTTTCTATCCAATGGTGGCCTAAAATCTCAAATTTGAATTTTTTAAGCCACCTAGAAAAATGAATTTAAAATCTTGTTCAATAGTGGTTCAAACCCATCCAAACTAGTTCAATCCAATTCGGATCCAGTTCACCTGAGTTGGTTTGGTTTTCATCCCCAATTCATTCTTAAGTCCATTTCCATGACTTTTGGGACACTTTCGGTCACTCAGGATCCATAAATTTCTTGATTTGCCCTTTCTCTATTGATTCCGGTTTGTAGACTGACTCGACCTTCAATTTGAAAATGACTGGGTCTTTCCCTAATTTTCTTGTTATCAAAGGACGCGATTTACAACTGTCCCCTCCTTTTAGGGGTTTTGTCCCCAAAATAGTTACATGTTAAATAATTGAGGGTAACTATCCCTCATCACACTCTTGGTTTCCCATGTTTCTTCCTGCACGGGTCCGTTCTGCCACAAAACCTTAACCATAGGAATTCTCTTATTCCTTAAATTCTTGTCCCTCCGGTTGATAATTCGTACCGGTTCTGTTTGATAGGTTAGGTTCTCTTCCAGTTCTAATAGAGGTTGGTTCAAGACATGACTAGGATCATGCTGATATTTTCGAAGCATCGAGATGTGGAATACATGATATATTCTCTGCAGGTTTGGAGGGAGTTCTAAATTATAGGCCACCGGTCTTATCCTTTGGATGATGGGATATGGACCAATATACCTTCGTTTCAAATTTCCTCTTTACTGAAACCTAAGTATTCCCCTCCATGGGGACACTATGAGAAATACTTGATCTTCCACCTCAAACTCTAGATTTTTCCTTTGATTGTCCGCATAACTCATTTGTATGTCATATTCTATCTTAAGGCGACTACTGATTAGTTTTATCTTTTTTGTGGTATCCTCGATTAGCTCTACCCTTTCTAGCCTTCTTTTCCCCACTTCTTCCCAAAATAGAGGGGTACGACATGGTCGTCCATAAAGGGCTTCATAGAGAGCCATCTGAATACTTGCCTGATGACTATTATTGTAAGCAAATTCTATTAGGCACAAGTATTCTTCCCAGCTTTTTTTCATAGTGAGTATGCATGCCTTCAACATGTCTTCCAAGGTTTGGATGGTTCGCTCAAACTGCCCATTTGTTTGAGGGTGGAACACCGTGCTCATGTGAAGCTTGGTTCCCATGGCATTTTATAATCTTGGCCAAAACCTTAAAGTAAATCTCAGATATCTATCCGATACTATACTCACTGGAACACCATGGAGTCTTACGATATCCTTCATGTATAATATGGCCAAATGTTCCACTATGTACGTCACTCTTATAGGAAGGAAATGAGCTGATTTGGTCAATCTATCCACGATGACCCAAATTGTGTCTCGACCCTTTCTTGTCACCGGTAGTCTTGTGACAAAATCAATGGTGATGTGATCCCATTTCCACTCTGGAATTGGTAAAGGTTGTAACAGTCATGACGATTTCTGATGTTCTACTTTTATCTATTGTTTCATGCCCCAAGCCGGTTTGGTTGGATCCCTGTGAACAACCCGCCGCTCTCTCGGTTCAAGAGGAGTTTCCTCCGACTTTAACTCGAGATGAGCCAGGCATAATTTAAACCTTGTTCCTTGGAAGACATATATCAAATAAAATGCAAGCTTAAGGAAAATTTAAGCATACCTCATAGAGGGTAAGGCTCGGTATAATTATTAGTCATTTTTCCTTTTGCTGAAAAAGGGATAGAAAGGAGGGGTGAGTATGACTAATCAGTGAATGGGTTTTCAAAAATTCACTTTGAGGAAAAAAATTATATTGGAGTGTCTCAGACTCGTTTCTTTCAAAAAGTCTTGCATTTAAAATCTTGAGTTTTATCACCATTTCTTATTTAATCATGGTGTGTAATCACCCAACACACAACTTTCATCGTGAAGGTCAAACACACATTCACAGGCCAGCATAACCAATGAACCTACTTGTGGCTTCAGAGTGACTTTACCGGCCACCTAGATAGAAGTACGTCCACTTCTACCCTGAGAATGAGTGGATGCACATGACATCAAACCCTCAATCCCGAAATCAATTCTCCATGTTCGTATGAGGACCGAGACCTCATCCCATCCCTACCCCAATCTCATGCGCTTAGTGCTACTCCAAATTTCGCACGGTCACCTGGTATGATGAACTGCCCTTATACTCACCGGGTCGTCCAGGGCCCTTAGGATGCATCACTACCCCTAGTGGGCATCTTGATGATCTTGTAATCATAGTGCATGCACAAACATTATTTTATTATCATGCAATATAATCTATGGTGCTACTAGTCCAACGGCCCCGACTCTCAACTTAACCTGCAGATGTTTGTCTTGACTGATTCGGACACCTGTCATGTCACACTACCACTAGTTGACTGAATATGCTAGTTCTATCTTGGTACCATGGTCAAACAATTCATTTATTAAAGTTTTATGACACATATCTCATGTTTGTTTATGAGCTCCTACTCATGCCCACTAGCTTATGGCCCACTTTTCGAGATTTTTAAAATCGGGCATAATAGTCCCCAAGTTCCAAAACCGAAGCCCCCAACCTATAAGAGCTATTCGAGCTCCCGTCAAGAAGGTCTCCAAAATTGTTTAAGCATTGGCACACAGTCAGGGGAGAGCACTTCCGACAAAATATATTTTCAGCTGTCCATTATACTGACCGGGTATAAGGACATCTCCGCTCAAAACCGATTAACGGGTTTTCAACTTCCTTCAAGAAAGTTTTATCATACCAACTGGGTATGACCTACTTATATAAGATAAGTAGTTTTTCCACATGATTTTCACATTACTCCACTAAGTTGTGATGTTTAAAATACCACTTGGTAGTGGGTTTTCATTTCGAGGTACTTATCATCCCTACCCGGGTATGATATAAAATCCCACTCACCCGTCAATGCACTGAATTCCACTGGACCGGTCCCATGTTTTTACGCGAGCTTGTCCTTGTTGGCGTTCCTGGTGCTTCGTGTTCCTACATGATATGTATATCTCGGTTCATTATCTATCGGTATAATAGAATTCATTCATTCCAAATGAAAAAGAAAAACCAAACTTTTATTTATTTGCAATTAGGTCCCTAAAGTTATTTTTTCTTTAACTTTAAGTTTCAAATGCTAGTTTTTCCTCCAATTGAGTCCGAAAACTTTTAAAATTCCCCTTTGGACCTCAATTTATTTAATTTCACAAAAAAGGGGTTAAATTTCCCAAATTATCAATTTGATCCCCAAACTTTTCCAAAATTACCATTTTGCCCTTTCTCTATAAAAATGGTAAAATTTACCCCAAAAATTCTAAAATTCCTCAATTGGCTCTCTAACATTTTTATAATGCCCAATTGACCCTCAATTTTAGAAAATTACATTTTGGTCCTTCGAATTTTTGAAATTCCCCAATTTTCCCCCTAATTCTAACTTCTTAACACAATTGAATTTGATTTCATCAAATTGACAGATCAAATGACTCCAATTGTTCAAATTGAAGTTGAAATTGAGTTTCTACATGTTCATATGATTCTTTAGCAATTTAAATCGCAAGTTTTAACGCTGGAAGGAGCTCAAATGGAGCATCGTCGAAAAATGAACTATAGAGCGAGAAAGCTTCGATTATTCATTGGTGAGGGCACGACGGTCCGAGCTTTCTATTTGGGTAAGCAACTTTCCTTCTGAGGTTCCTCCTAGGATTAAGAAAGATATCAATTGATGTCGAATCAGATTAGAATTATGTCATCGATATTCGGCCGACTCTCTCTCTAACATCAATCGGAAATTACAAAGTGGAGCCGAATTGGCTTATCTTCCGGTCCTAATTCGACTGTGGGAGGGCTAGGAAAGTGTTGGGAGGGCTTGGTTTGGCCTGAGGAGAGCTTGAAAGGGCCGATTTCAACTCGGCTGAAATAGGGCAGCTTTGGTCCACCTAGCTGCTTCACTGTTCGGTCACGCCGATGCTTCTCCGGCGACTATTAGAATGAACGGATGGCACCACCGTGTAGTTGACTTCTCCCCGGTTCTAATGAACCTGACCTGACCTTCTTTGGCTAAAAAATGACCATAGTTTGGAGCTCTGGTTCAAGGTTCGCCAGAAAACTAAGCAACTAAGAGAGAGTGAGCTTTTTAGGTGCGGAGAGGATGAATGGAGAGGGGCTCCTTATATAGGGAGCTCAGGGACTCATTGGCCGTCCGTTTGGCACCTTTATGATAGAAATTGATGCGATGAAATGTATCAAACAGAAATGTTTCTTCTCCGCCTGTACAACTTCAATTTTTTTGGCGAGTGAACAGTGTTGTGATCTGAAGGAAGAAGACGACATTGTTCCGAACCGGACCGTACCGGTCCGAATCGGGTTCAAAGCTTAAACTGGCCAGTTCACCCCTCATTTGACTGAATTTTTCAAATCTAAAAATTTCTAAATTCATTTTCTATCCAATGGTGGCTTCAAAACTCGAATTTAAATTCTTTAATCCACCTAGAAAAATGAATTTAGAATTCGGTTCAATAGTGGTCCAAACTAGTTCAATCCAGTATGGATTCGATTCACCTGAACCGATTTGGTTTTCATCTCTAATTCATTCTCCAATCCATTTTCATGACTTCTATGACTCCTTAGGTTACTTAGGGTCCATAAAATTCTCGGTATACCATCTCTTATCAATTCTAGTTCATAATTCGATTCGGTCCTTAAACTGGTTTAATCTAGTTTGGATCTGGTTCACCCGAACTGATCTGGTTTCTCTCTCCCACTTTGTTCTAATGTTCCTTCCCAAGGTTTATAAATCTCTTTGGGTCACAAGGGATTCATAAATTTCTCCGTTTACCCATTCTCTATCAGTTCCGGTTCATGAATTAACTCGGTTCATAAATTGGTTCTATCCAATTCGGACCCCATTCTCTTGAACCAGTCCATTTTTTCTTCCCCATTTTTTCCTAAGGTTCTTTTCACAAGTTTATTTACCATTTTGAGTCACATGGGTGTTGAAAATTCTCAAATTTGCCTGTTTCCTAATAATCGAGCTTGTAGACCAATTCAGTTTTAAAATTTAAAAGTGATCGGTTCTCCTCCCGGTTTTCTCATTATCAAAGGACGGGATTTACAATTCTCCCCTCCTTTTAGGGGTTTTGTCCCCGAAATAGTTACACGTTAAATAATTGAGGGTAACTATCCCTCAACATACACTCTGTTTCCTATGTCTCCTCATGCACTAGTCCATTCTGCCATAAAACCTTAACCATAGGGATTTGTTTGTTTTCTTACATTCTTGTCTCTCCATTCAATGATTCGTACCGGTTCTGTCTGATAGGTCAAGTTCTCTTCTAGTTCGATTAGAGGTTGGTCCAGTACGTGACTAGGGTCAGGCTGATATTTCTAAAGCATGGAGATGTGGAATACATCATGTATTCTTTGTAAATCAGGAAGTAGTTAAAATTTATAAGCTATCGGTCCTATTCTTTAAATGATGGGATATGGATCGATATATCTTGGTTTCAGCTTTACTCTTTGCTGAAACCATAGTATTCCACTCCATGGGGACACCTTGAGGAATACTTGATCTCCCACCTCAACCCTAGACTTTGATTATCTACGTAACTATTAGAGAAGGTATTGTGGACCGATAAGGGGTCGGGCCCATGTCTACTTAAAATTCATGACTTGTAAGTAGTGGTACCCTTCCAACCTTATAAACCCACAACACTTCTCTATTTTATCCAATGTGGGATCTATTCTCAACACCCGCCCTCACGTGCAACGTGGATACACTTGCCAGGTGCAATTCTCAACACCTCTTAACACCCACCCTCAACACCTGTCTACGAGCCGGGTATTCCCCTTCCGGTCTCGGACGAGGGGGGACACAATGGCCTCGAGTTGGGTATTTTTTTCCTCCTCCATCCAACTCGGGCAGACCACAAGCCGAGTTTTTGGCCTTTGGTCGGGTACGAGTGCGAGTCCACTGGCTCTGATACCATGTTACACAACTGGATTTGATAAAGAGAAAACAAATATATTGATAGAGAGGCATTGGGGATGAGAAATTGAAACCTTATTATTTTCTCCAAACCCGAACTCAATTATATACATGTCTATTTATTAACTACCTTAAATAGAATATATGATATAATCTTAATATACAAGATTATATCATAATTACCTTAAATATCTTATACTATTTCAACACTCCCCCTCAAGATGGGCGATAAATATCTATCATTCCCATCTTGTTACAAATATTAATCCACTCTTTAGGTCCTAATCCTTTAGCTAAATAATCTGCTAATTGTTCGCCAGTCTTCATGTAGTGTAGCTCCACGATCTTGCTCTCAAGTTTCTCTTTGATGAAGAATCGATCAATTTCAATATGTTTGGTTCTATCATGTTGAACTGGATTGTTAGCAATGCTGATCGCTAATTTATTATCACACCATAACTTAATGGGTTCTTTCCTGAATAAACATAACTCCATCAATAAGTTCTTTATCCATATTATCTCACATATGCCTTGAGTCATAGCTCTATATTCTGCCTCTGCCGTTGATCTTGCGACCACCTCCTGTTTCTTACTTCTCCAAGATACAAGATTACCTCCAACAAACACGTAATAACCTGATGTCGATCTTCTATCATCTACACAACTAGCCCAATCAGAGTCACAGAATCCTTCAACTTTAGTATGACCTCGAGACTTGAACCAAAGGCATTTTCCCGGGCTACTCTTTAGATATCTCAATATTCGCATAACTGCCTCCCAATGTTCTATCCTAGGATCATGCATATATCTACTTACAATATTAATCGCATATGTGATGTTCGGTCATGTGTGACACAAGTAGATAAGTTGTCCCACAATTCTTTGGTATTGTTCTTTATCCATTAGGTCCCCTGACTGAGCACATAGCTTATGATTTGGTTCAATTGGAGTAGCAGTAGTTCGACAACCCAACATCCTTGTTTCAGTAAGTAGATCCAATAGATATTTTCTCTAAGAAAGCACTATGCCTGTACTAGACCTAACTATCTCAATACCGAGAAAATACTTAAGTGCACCCAAATCTTTCACTTCAAATTCTTTGTTCAATCTTTGCTTTAGTCGCAATATCTCATCGCTATCATCTCCAGTTATAATAATATCATCTACATATACTACAAGGATAGCAACTTGACTATTTGAGTGTCGATAGAAAACTGTGTGATCTCCATTGCATTGTTGATATCCCATTCTAACTATTGCATGTCGAAATCGGTCAAACCAAGCTCTTGGTGATTGCTTGAGTTCATACAAAGACTTCTTAAGTTTACATACCCTCCCAGTGGTCTTCATTGTATCAAATCCAGGTGGAATCTCCATATATACCTCTTCTTGTAAGTCTCCATGCAAAAATGCATTCTTTACATCTAATTGATGTAATTTCTATCCAAAGTTGGCAGCACATAATATAAGTATTCTGACATTACTTATTTTAGCAACTGGTGTAAATGTCTTGTCATAATCTATTCCATACGTCTGGTTGTAGCCTTTTGCTACCAATCTTGCTTTATACCTTTCAACCTTTCCTTCAGCATTTTGCTTAACAATGAATACCCATTTGCATCCAACAACCTTTTTCCCGCTTGGAAGTAATGCCAGTTCCCATGTCTTATTTTTCTCTAATGCACGCATCTCCTCATGCATTGCTGCAAGCCACTTTGGATCATTTTTGGCCTCTTGCCAATTTCTTGGTATGTGCACTAACTGTAATGATACAATAAATGTCTTGTATATAGATGGGACAGATTCATATGAGACATAATTAGATATATCATATTTATAACCATATCTAATTGGAGGTTTTCCTGCATTAGCTCTAGGTTTTTTTACGAATAGCAATGGGCAGAGATTCATTACCATCTGGTGATGATGAGGAATCGTCAGGAGATTGATGGGTATCTGGGACATCTGGTGATGATGAGGAATCGTCAGAAGATGGATGGGTATTTGGGACATCCGGTGATGATGAGGAATCGTTAGAAGATTGATGGGTATCTAGGACATATGTGGGCAATGAGTGTGGTATAAGTATCTGTTCTTATCGCTCTCCATCATCTTCTTTATCTTCCTCCCCCTGAGCACAACTCTTGTTCCTTCTACTATAAACCTTCAATTCTAGTTCATTGGTCCCTCCTTCATTGCTACTCAATCTCTTAGTACATGGGATTATACCTACAATGACATCATCTTCTTTATTATCACTAATTCTCTCTTCATTTCCATGTTGTGCTTCAGTCAAATCATCTAGCACTGTGGATGACGTTGTTGATTCACCATAAAAGGGTTCATTCTCATGAAATGTTACATCCATACTCACAAAAAGTCTTCTCTCGCTTGGACACCAGCACTTGTAACCTTTCTGAGTGCTAGAATAGCCCACATAAATACACTTCAATGCACGTGGATCAAGTTTAGTTACTGTGGGACGATGATCTCTCACAAAACATACGCAACCAAATACACGAGGATGGACTGCATATATATTGCGTCCCATCAAAATTTCGTGTCTTCCTACAAGCAATTTGGCCATACCTTCTAAAATTTCTTTCAACTCTCGACTTGTGGTCGGGTACGAGTGCGAGTCCACTAGCTCTGATACCATGTTACAAAACTAGATTTGATAAAGAGAAAACAAATATATTGATAGAGAGGCATTAGGGATGAGAAATTGAAACTTTCTTATTTTCTCCAAACCCTAACTCAATTATATACATGTCTATTTATTAACTACCTTAAATAGAATATATGATATAATCTTAATATCCAAGATTATATCATAATTACCTTAAATATCTTATACTATTTCAACATTAACTCTTTTGCCTCTCCTAGGCGGTCTTAAGATGACTCTTTATTAATCTTCTCTGTGGCATCCTTAATTATTTTTGTCCTTTCTAACTTTATTTCCCCCACTTCTTCCCAAAGTAGAGGGGTGTGGCAAGGTCATCCATAAGGGCTTCATAGGAAGCCATCTGAATACTGCCTGATAACTATTATTGAAAGAAAATTCCATTAGCCACAAGTATTCCTCCCAGATTTTGTTCTTGGTGATTACGCACGCTCTTAGCATGTCTTCCAAGGTTTGGATGGTTTGCTCAGGTTGCCCATCTGTCTGATGGTGGAATGTCGTGCTCATATGAAGCTTGGTTCCCATGGCGTTTTGTAGACTCGGCCATCGGGACACCATGGAGTCTTTTGATTTCCTTCATGTATAGGACAACCAGTTGTTCTACTGTGTATGTCACCTTTATAGGAAGTAAATGTACTGATTTGGTCAATCCATCCACAACTACCCAAATTGCATCTCGACTCTTTCTAGTCACCAATAAGCCCATGACGAAGTCCATGGTGATGTGTTCCCATTTCCAGTCCGTAATTGGTAATGGTTTAAGATGCTTTTGCTTTTATCTGTTGACAGGATAAACATCGAGATACATATTCCGCAATGTCCCTCTTCATGCCCTTCCATCGGTATCTTTGTTTGAGGGTGCGATACATCTTAGTATTGCCTGGATGTATAGCATACACCGAATCACGTGCCTCTTCTAGAATTAATCTTTTCAACTCATTATCTTGAAGCACACATACCCTACCCTTATAGGTTAGTACTCCGTCACCTCGCACGTCGTAGTTTAGTCTCCTTTCTCTGTTTACCAGGTCCAAATAAGATTGGAGTTCTTTATCGGTCCTTTGTTGAGCCTTAATATGCTCGGTTAAACTAGGTCTTTTGGCCACATTAGCCACCGAGCATTTCTTGCTTGTCTACCCTCAAATCTACCTCCATCCTTCCCAAATGTTGTAACAAGGGTAGGTAACTTGTCTTTACATGTGTCATCTCAGTTTGATACTTGCGACTTAAGGCATCTACTACGATATTAGTCTTTTCGGGGTGATATTCTATTGCAAGATCAAAATCCTTCACCAATTCTAGCCATCTCCTATGACTAATAGTTAACTCATTCTAAGTTAGGAAGTACTTAATGCTCTTCTGATCTGTGTATTTCCCGCACCTAACTCCGTAAAGGTGGTGTCACCATATCTTTAGGGCAACACTATTGTAGCAAATTCTTAGTCATGAATTGGGTAATTTATTTCTCTAATGAGCTTTTCAATCTCATTTCTCTTTGTATTTCCTTCTAGATCTACCATAGAAATCCTTAAATTTCTAGAGTATATTTTGCTGATATTTTCACCAACTAATTCTTACTCTTTGGATCCATGAGTACCTTATGTTGATCCTGTATCATTTCCACTAACTTCAGTGTTCTCCTATTCCTTTGAGGTGGATCTCTCCTCCTCATCGTGTCGAAACCTTTCATACCTATATATCCCCAGTATTTCTCTTTTTTCCTTGGTTGGAACCCGGTTCTATCTTGTTCAAACTCGGTTCTCTTTAACCGATTCGGTTTTTCTTCCCATTTTTTCCTATGGTTCTTTTCCCAAGTTTATGAACCATTTTGAGTCACATGGGAGTTGACAATTCTCAAATTTGTCTGTTTCGTAATAATCGAGCTTGTAGACCAATTTGGTTTTAAAATTTGAAAGTGACCGGTTCTCTTCCTAGTTTTCTCATTATCAAAGGATGGGGTTTACAACTCTCCACTCATTTTAGGGGTTTTGTCCCCAAAATAGTTATACGTTAAATAATTGAGGGTAACTATCCCTCAACATACACTTGGTTTCCCATGTCTCCTCACTGGTCCATTCTGCCATGAAACTTTGACCAAAGGGATTTTCTTGTTCCTTAAATTCTTGTCTCTCTGTTCAATTATTCTTACCGGTTCTGTCTGATAGATCAAGTTCTCTTCTAGTTCCTTTGGAGGTCAGTCAAGTACGTGACTAGGTTCAAGCTGATATTTCTGATGCATGGAGATGTGGAATACATCATGTAGTCTTTGTAAATCAGGAAGTAGTTCCAATTTATAAGCTACCGGTCCTATCCTTTAAATGATGGGATATGGACTGATATATCTTGGTTTCAGCTTTCCACTTTGCTGAAACCTTAGTATTCCCCTCCATGGGGATACCTTGAGGTATACTTGATCTCCCACATTAACCCTAGACTTCAATTATCCGCGTAACTCTTTTGCCTATCTTGGGGGGTCTTAAGATGACTCTTTATTAATCTTCTCTATGGCATCCTCAATTATTTATGTCCTTTCTAACTTTATTTCCCCCACTTCTTCCCAAAGTAGAGGGGTATGGCAAGGTCGTCCATAAAGGGCTTCATAGGGAGCTATCTGAATACTGCCCTGAAAACTATTATTGTAAGTAAATTCCATCAGGCAAAAGTATTCCTCCCAGCTTTTGTTCTTAGTGATTGGACATGCTCTTAGCATGTCTTCCAAGGTTTGCATGGTTTGCTAAGACTGCCCATCTATCTGAGGGTGGAATGCCGTGCTCATATGAAGCTTCGTCCCCATAGCATTTTGTAGACTTGACCAGAACCTGGAAGTAAATCTCAGATATCTATCCGCCACTACACACACCGGGACACCACAGAGTCTTATGATTTTCTTCATGTCTGTCACCTTTATAGGAAGGAAATGTGCTGATTTGGTCAATCCATCTACAACTACCCAAATTGCATCTCGACCCTTTTTGGTCACCGATAAGCCCATGACGAAGTCCATGGTGATGTGATCCCATTTCCACTCTGGAATTGGTAACGACTTTTGATGCTCTAGTTTTATTTGTTGACAGGACAAACATCGGGATACATATTCTACAATGTCCCTCTTCATGCCCTTATATCAGTATCCTTGTTTGAGGGTGCGATACATCTTAGTACTGCCTGGATACATAGCATATACCAAATCGTGTGCCTCTTCCAGAATTAATCTTTTCAACTCCTTATCATGAAGCATACATACCCTACCCTTATAGGATAGTACTCTGTCACCTCACACGTCGTAGTCTAGTTTCCTTTCTCTATTTACCTAGTCCAAATATGATTGGAGTTCTTTATCATTCTTTTGTTGAGCCTTATTATGCTCGCTTAAACTAGGTCTTACTACCACATTAACCACCAAGCATTTCCTGCTTGTCTACCTTTAGATCTACCTCCATCCTTCCTAAATGTTGTAACAAGGGTAGGTAACTTGTCTTTACATGTGTTGTCTCATTTTGATACTTGCGACTTAAGGCATCTGCTACCATATTAGTCTTTCCAGGGTGATATTCTATTGCAAGATCAAAATCCTTCACCAATTCTAGCCATCTCCTCTGATTGATAGTTAACTCCTTCTAAGTTAGGAAGTACTTAATGCTCTTCTGATCTGTGTATATCATGCACTTAACTTCGTAAAGGTGGCGTCACCATATCTTTAGGGCAACACTATTGCAGCAAATTCTCAGTCATGAGTTGGGTAATTTCTTTCTCTAATGAGCTTTTCATTCTCCTTTCCCTGCGTATTTTCTTCTAGATCTACCATTGAAATCCTTAAATTTCTAGAGTGTATTTTGTCGATATTTTCACCAACTTATTATTACTCTTTGGATCCAGGAATACCTTTTGTTGATCCTGCATCATTTCCACTCGCTTCAGTGTTCGCCTATTCCTTTGAGGGGGATCTCTCCTCCTCATCGTATCCAAATCTTTCGTACCTTTATATCCCTAGTATTTATCTTTTTGCCTTAGTTGGAGAGTATTCTTCCACTATTTCGCATCTCCGGTTAGATTGCGTTTACTCCAAATAATTTGGTCCAAACAAGTTTTTTCCTTATATAGAATTCTTTTGAAGATCCTATTTTGAGTTTTCCAGACCCACTTGTAGTAGATCATGCCCAACCTCCCTATACTTTCACCTAACCGCTCGTATTTTCTAGTGTTTGGTCTCCTTATCCTTTGGAAACTTTCTCCTAAATATAAGGACCTGTTACAATTCATCTACTTCTTGTCTTTCTTCCTTCTTTGACTCATACTTTACCTTCCACATGTCTCTTATCTTTTGAAATTTCTAAGAAATTTGTATCTTAGTTCTTTAATTTGATACACCTGGGACTGGAACCGATAGAGAATGGGTAAACCAAGATGCTTAAGGATCCCTTGTGATTCAAAGAGGTTTATAATCCTTGGGAAGGAACCTTAGAATAATGTGGGAGAGAAAAACTAGACCGGTTCAGGTGATCCGGACCCAAACCGGTTTAAGAACCGAGCCAGTTTATGAACCGAAATCAATTAAGAGATGGTAAATCGAGAATTTTATGGACCCTAAGTGGCCTAAGGAGTCACAAAAGACATGGAAATGGACTTGTGAAGGAATTAGGGATGAAAACCAAACCGGTTCGGGTGAATTAGATCTTAACCGGTTCGGACCGGTTTGAACCACTATTGAACCGGATCCTAAATTCATTTTTCTAGGTGGCTTAAATAATTAAAATTTGAGATTTGAGGCCACCATTGGATAGAAAATGAATTTAGAAATTTTTAGATTTGAAAAACTCGGTCGAATGAGGGGTGAACCAGTCGATTTAAGCTTTGAACCTAATTCGGACCAGTCCGGTCCAGTTCAGAATATTGTCATCTTCTTCCTCAAGATAACAGCACTGTTCACTCGCCGGAAAATTGAAGCAGCACCAGTGAAAAAGGAACGTTTCCATTCGGTATGTTTCAGGTCTTTAATGCCTGTCATAAAGATGCCAAACGAATGGCCAACAGGTCCCTGAGCTCCCTATATTAAGAGCCCCTCTCCATTCGTCCTCTCCATAACTGAAAAGTTCACTCTCTCTCAGTTGCTTAGTTTTCCAGTGAAGCTCAAACTAGAGCCACGATATAGGGTCAATTCTAAGCAAAGAAGACGAGGTCAGGTTCATTAGAACCGGGGGGAAGTCAGTTACACGGTGGTGACATCCATTCATTCCAAAAGTCGCTGGAGAAGTGCCGGTGTGATCGAACAATGAAGCAGCTCTGGCAGGCCGAAGCTACCCTATTTCAGCCGAGTTGAAATTGGCCAATTTGAGTCCTCCTTAGGCCAAAACAAGCTCTCCTGACACATCCTCAGCCCTTCTACAACCGAATTAGGACTGAAAGGTAAGCCAATTTGTCTCCCCTTTACAATTTCCGATCAGTGTTAGAGAAAGAGTATGCCAAAATTCAATGACAAAATTCTAATCCAATTCAACATCAATTGATGTCATTCTTGATCCTAGGAAGAACCTCTAGAGGAGATCTACCTACCCAGATAGAAAGCTCGGACTGTCGCACCCTCACTGGTAAGAAATTGAAACTTTCTCTCTCGAATGTCTGTTTTTTGGCAAAGCTCCGTTTGAGCTTATTCTGGTGTTAAAACCTGCAAATCAAAGTTCTTTAGAATCGTATGAACATGTAGAAACTCAATTTCAACTTCAATTTCAATGAATAGAGGTGTTTGATTGGTCAATTTGATGAAATCAAATTCGGTTGTGTTAAATAGTTGAAATTAGGGAAATTTTGGGGAAATTTGGGGATTTTCAAAAATTCGAAGGACCAAATGTAAATTTCTAAAATTGAGGGTCAATTGGTCATGATAAGAATATTAGAGGGCCAATTGAGACATTTAGAATTTTTGGGGCAAAATTTACCATTTTTGTAAAGGAAGGGCAAAATGGTAATTTTGGGAAATTGAAGGACCAAATTGAAAATTTGGGAAATTGAACCCTTTTTCACATAATTTAATAAATTGAGGTCCCAAGATAAATTTTAAAAGTTTCGGGACACAATTTGAGGAAAAACTCGGTAATAGGGACTTGAAAAAAAATAACTTTAAGAACCTAATTGCAAATATATATAAAGTTGGGTTTTCTCATTCATTGGAATGAATGAGGGCTATTAGGCCAAAGAATAATGAACAACTATGTTTATTTCGTGTAGGAGAATGAGACATCGAGAACGCCAGTTGAGGTCCAGTGTGCAAGGGACGAAACTCGACTAAGTGGAATTTCACTGCATGATCGGGTGAGTGGGATTTTATGTCATACCCGGTTGGGAATGATAAGCACATCAAAATGAAAACCCAGTACTATGTGGTATTTTAAACATCACAACTTAGAGTTGTGATGTGAAAACCATGTGAAAAAACTACTTACCAGTTGTAAGTAGATCATACCCGGTTGGTATGATGAAACTTTCTCGAAGAAAGTTGAAAACCGGTTCATCGGTTATGAACGGAGATGTCCTTATATCGGATCGATATAATGGACATTGAAAACATATTTTTTCAGAAGTGTTCTCCCCTGACTGTGTGTTAATTCTTAAACAATTTGGAAAACTTTCTCGACGGGAGCTCAAATATCTCTTATAGGCTGGGGGCCTCGGTTTTGGAACTTGGGGCTAATATGCTCGGTTTTTGAAAATCTCGAACAGTGGGCCATAGGCCAATGGGCACGAGCAGGAGCTCATAAACAAACATAATATATATGTCATAAAACTTTAATATGTAAATTGTAAGGTTATGGTACCAATGATGGTCTGACATTCACAGCCAACTAATAGCAGTGCGACATGATCGGTCTCCGGACCAGTCAAGACAAACAACTGCAGGTTGAGTTGAAAGTCGGGACCGTTGGACTAATGACACCACAGATTACATGGCATATTAAGAAAACATTGTTTGTACATGCACTATAAGTACGAGATCATCAAGACGACCATAAGGGGTAGTGATGCGTCCTAAGGGCCTTGGACGACTTGGTGAGTATAAGGACAGTTTGTCGTTCTAGGTGACTGTGCGAAATTTGGAGTAGCACCAAGCACATGAGATTGGGATGGGGACAGGATGAGGTCTTTGTCCTCATACGGACACAAAGAATTGATTTCAAGATTGAGGATCGGACGTCATGTACATCCACTCATTCTCAGGATGGAAGTGGTCATACTTCTATCTAGGTGGCTAGAAAAGTCGCTCCGAAGCCACAAGTGGGTTCAGTGGTCGTCCCAACTTGTGAATGTGTGTAACCTTCATGATGAAGGATGTGTGTTGGGTGATGACACACCGTGATAATAAAAAATGGTGTAAAACCCGAATTTTTAAATGAAGGGATTTTTGAAAGGTGAGGAGTCTGGCACACTACAATATAAATGTTTTTCTTAAAATTTAAAAGTAGATTTTTGAAAAACCCATTCACTGAGTTGTAGAAACTCACCCCACTTTTCTACCCCTTTTCAGTAAAAGAGAAAATGACTAGAAGTAATATCGAGCCTTACCCTTTATCATGTATGCTTAATTTTTCCTTAAACTTGCATTTTTTTTATATGTCTTCCAAGAAACAAGGTTGAAATTTCGTCTGGCTCCTCTCGAGTAAAAGAAGGGAGAAACTCCTCTTAAACAGAGAAAGAGTAGCGGGATGTTCACGGGGATCCAACCAAACCAGGTTGGAGCGTGACAACGATTATGGGACTCTTGATCAGAAGGCTCTAAGGAACTGATTGGGGTCTTTTTGTGCTCCTTAATAGGACGAATTCCATGTATGGCCTCCAATCCGTACCGCCTTAGTACTTCCTCCTCACACTCATAAGTCCACTTCACCTATTGAGACAGGTTTAAGATACGTTGAGTGGGTGGAGGCACTTGGTGGACCTTCAAGAAGGTAGCATATGCATTCCAATAGTTATCCCAGGCCTCCTTCTTGGTGGGATTCCTCTTTGGTTGTTGTGGAATTGGAGGAGGAGGGGTCGAACTTCTAGGAGATGTTGCTGGTTCTTCTTTCTTGGAGGAGGGTATATGATACCTTCTAGTTCTAATAGGGCTCTACCTAGTTTCCGGTAGTCTTCTACCATGTCCTTGGGCACCCTCTTTCAAACCTTTAGAAACCTTTGAATAGCTTCCTCCCTTAGGTTGGATGTCTTTTTCACAATTATAGGGGAAGGACTGAATTTCTCCACAAATTTCCTAGGGACTTTCCTTCCTACAAGATAGTTTAAAGTTGGGTTAATATTAGGGCAAAATATTGATAATGTTTCAAGGGAACTTGACTCTGATACCACTCTAGTTGTCATACTCCAACCCAATTTGGTTGGATCCCTATGAACAACATGCTGCTCTCTCGGTTCAAGTGGAGTTTCCTCCGACTTTAACTCGAGATGAGCTAGGCGTAATTTCAACCTTATTCCCTAGTAGACATATATGAAATAAAATGCAAGCTTAAGGAAACTTTAAGCATACCTGACAGAGGGTAAGGCTCGGTATTATTTTTAGTCATTTTTCCTTTTCCTAAAAAAAGGAATAGAAAGGAGGGGGTGAGTACGATTAATCAGTGAATGGGTATTCAAAAATTCACTTTGAGGAAAAAAATTGTATTGGAGTGTGCCAGACTCCTTTCTTTCAAAAATCACTACATTTAAAATCTAGAGTTTTATCAACATTTCCTTATTTAATCATGGTGTGTCATCACCCAACACACAACCTTCATTGTTAAGGTCAAACATACATTCGCAGGCCAGCACGACCACTGAACCCACTTATGGCTTTGGAGCGACTTTACTAGCCACCTAGATAGAAGTACGTCCACTTCTACCCTAAGAATGAGTGGATGTACATGACATCAAACCCTCAATCCCGAAATCAATTTTTCCAGGGCCCTTAGGATGCATCACTACCCGTCATAGGCATATTGATGATTCTGTAATCATAGTGCATGCACAAACAGTATTTTTTTTATCATGCCATATAATATGTGGTGCCACTGGTCCAACAACCCCGACTCTCAACTCAACCTGTAAATGTTTGTCTTGACTGATTTGGACATTGGTCATGTCACACTACCACTAGTTGACTGAATATGTCGGTCCAATCTTGGTACCATGGCCAAACAATTCATTTATTAAAGTTTTATGGCATATATCTCATGTTTGTTTATGAGCTCCTGCTCATGCCCACTAGCCTATGGCCCACTTGTTTGAGATTTTCAAAATTGGGAATAATAACCCCCAAGTTCCAAAACTGAGGCCCCCAGCCTATAAGAGATATTTGATCTCCAGTCAAGAAAGTCTCCCAAATCGTTTAAGCATTGGCACACAGTCAGGAGAGAGCACTTTTGACAAAATATATTTTCAATTTCCATTATACTGACTGGGTATAAGGACATCTCCGCTCATAACCAATGAACGGGTTTTCAACTTTCTTCGAGGAAGTTTCATCATACCAACCGGGTATGATCTACTTACATCAGGTAAGTAGTTTTTTCACATGATTTTCACATCACTCCACTAGGTTGTGATGTTTAAAATACCACTTGGTTGTGGGTTTTCATTTTGAGGTATTTATCATCCCCAACCGAGTATGATATAAAATCCCACTCACCCGTCAATGCAGTGAATTCCACTGGACTAGTCCCTTGTTTTCATGCGAGCTTCTCCTTGCTAGCGTTTCCGGTGCTTCGTGTTCCTACATGATATAAACATCTCGGTTCATTATCTATTAGCCTAATAGCCTTCATTCATTCCAAATGAATGGGAAAAAATAAAATTTTATTTATTTGCAATTAGGTCCCTAACGGTATTTTTTTTCTTTAACTTTAAGTCCTAAATGCCTGTTTTTCCTCCAATTGAGTACCAAAACTTTTAAAATTCCCCTTGGGAGCTCAATTTATTTAATTTCACAAAAAAGGGGTTGAAATTTCTCAAATTTCCAATTTGATCCCCAAACTTTTCCAAAATTACCATTTTGTTCTTTTTTCACAAAAATGGTAAATTTTACCCCAAAAATTCTAAAATTCCTAAATTGGGCCTCTAACATTTTTATAATGCCCAATTGACCCTCAATTTTAGAAAATTGCATTTTGGTCCTTCAAATTTATGAAATTCCGTAATTTCCCCCAATTCTAACTTCTTAACACAGCCGAATTTGATTTCATCAAATTGACCAATCAAATGTTTCCAATTGTTGAAATTGAAGTTGAGATTGAGTTTCTACATATTCATACGATTCTTTAGTAATTTAAATTGCAAGTTTTAATGTCGGAACGAGCTCAAACGGAGCTTCGCCAAAAAATGAACTGTAGAGAGAGAAAGCTTGGATTACTCACCATTGAGGGCACAACGGTCTGGGCTTCCTATCCGGGCAGGCAGCTCTCCTCCTGAGGTTCCTTCTAGGATGAAGAATGACATCAATTGATGTCAAATCGGATTATAATTTTGTCATTTAAATTCAGCTAACATTCTCTCTAACATTGATCAGAAATTACAGAGTGGAGCCGAATTGGCTTACATTCCGGTCCTAATTAGGTCGTGGGAGAGCTGGGAAAGTGTTGGGATGGCTTGGTTTGGCTTGAGGAGGGATCGAATAGGCCACTTGCAACTCGGCTAAAACAAGGCAGCTTTGGCCTGCCGGAGCTTCTTAACTGCTCGATCACGTCGGCGCTTCTCCGGTGACTCTCGGAATGAACGGATATCACCACCGTGTAGCTGACTTCTCTCCGGTTCTAATGAACTCGACCTCACCTTCTTTGGCTCTGAAATGACCCTATATTGGAGATCTGGTTTGAGCTTCACCAAAAAACTAAGCAACTAAGAGAGAGTGAGCTTTTTAGGTGTGGAGAGGATGAATGGAGAAGGGCTCTTTATATAGGGAGCTCGGGGACTCGTTGGCCGTCCGTTTATCACCTTTATGACAGACATTGATGGCCTGAAATGTATCTAACAGAAACCTTTCTTGTTCGATGGCGCTGGTTTAATTTTTCGGCGAGTAAACAGTGTTGTCACCTAAAGGAAGAAGACGACACTATTCCAAACCGGACCGTACCGGTCCGAACCGAGTTCAAAGCTTAAATCGACTGGTTCGCCCCTCATTTGACTGAATTTTTTAAATCTAAAAATTTCTAAATTCATCTAAATTCATTTTATATCCAATGGTTGCTTCAAATCTCAAATTTGAATTATTTAAGCCACCTTTAAAAATAAATTTAGAATCCAGTTCAATAGCGGTCCAAACCGGTTCAATCCGGTCCGGATCCGGTTCACCTGAACCGGATTGGTTTTTATCTCCAATTCATTCTCCGGTCCATTTTCATGACTTCTATGACTCCTTAGGTCACTTACAGTCTATAAAATTCCCAATTTACCATCTCTTATCGATTCTAGTTCATAATTCGACTTGGTCCTTAAACCGGTTTAATCTAGTTCACAAGAACCGATCTGGTTTTTCTCTCCCACTATGTTCTAATGTTCCTTTCAAAGGTTTATAAATCTCTTTGGGTCACAAAGGATACATAAATTTCTTGGTTTACCCAATCTCTATCAGTTTTGGTTCACAAATCAACTCAATTCATAAACCAGTTCTATTCAGTTGGGACCCTGTTCTCTTGAACCAATCCATTTTTTCTTCCCCATTTTTTCCTAAGGTTCTTTTCCCAAGTTTATGAACCATTTTGAGTCACATGGGACTTGA
The DNA here is from genome assembly GCA_030064435.1 of Trapa incisa. Taxonomy (NCBI): domain Eukaryota; kingdom Viridiplantae; phylum Streptophyta; class Magnoliopsida; order Myrtales; family Lythraceae; genus Trapa; species Trapa incisa. Next base: position 8,435,177 of record CM057775.1, on the reverse strand, counting down.
AAATTCTCAAATTTGCCTATTTCCTAATAATCGAGCTTGTAGACCAATTCGGTTTTAAAATTTGAAAGTGATCGGTTCTCTTCTCGCTTTTCTCATAATCAAAGGAAGGGGTTTACAACTCTCCCCTCCTTTTAGGAGTTTTATCTCCAAAATAGTTACACGTTAAATAATTGAGGGTAACTATCCCTCAACAAACATTCGGTTTCCCATGTCTCCTCATGCACTGATCCATTTTGCCATAAAACCTTGACCATAGGGATTTTCTTGTTTCATAAATTCTTGTCTCTCTATTCAATGATTCGTACAGGTTTTTGTCTGATAGGTCAAGTTCTCTTCTAGTTCCATTGCATGTCGGTCCAGTACGTGACTAGTGTCAGACTGATATTTTCGAAGCACAGAGATGTGGAATACATCATGTATTCTCTATAAATTAGGAAGTAATTCCAATTTATAAGCTACTGGTCCTATCCTTTAAATGATGGGATATGGACCAATATATATTGGTTTTAGCTTTCCTCTTTGCAGAAACCTTAGAATTCCCCTCCATGGGGATACCTTGAGGAATACTTGATCTCCCACCTCAACCATAGGCTTCGATTATTTGCGTAACTCTTTTGCCTGTCCTCGACAGTCTTAAGATAACTCTTTATCAATCTTATATGTGGCATCCTCAATTATTTATGTCCTTTCTAACTTTATTTCCCCCACTTCTTCCCAAAGTAGAGGGGTGTGGCGAGGTCATCCATAGAGGGCTTCATAGGGAGCCATCTAAATACTGTCATGATAACTATTATTGTAATTAAAATTTCATCAGGTACAAGTATTCCTCCCAACTTTTGTTCTTAGTGATTACGCACGCTCTTAGCATGCCTTCCAAGGTTTAGATTGTTCACTCAGATTGCACATCTGTTTGAGGGTGGAATATCATGCTCATATGAAGCTTGCTCCCCATGGCATTTTGTAGACTCGGCCAGAACCTGGAAGTAAATGTCGGATATCTATCCGCCACTCTACTCACTGGGACACCATGGAGTCTTATGATTTCTTTCATCTATAGGACAGTCAGCTATTCTACTGTGTCTCTCACCTTTATAGGAAGGAAATGTGCTGATTTGGTCAATCCATCCACAACTACCCAAATTGCATCTCGACCCCTTCTTGTCACCGATAAGCCCATTACGAAGTCCATGGTAATGTGCTCCCATTTCCACTCCGGAATTGGTAATGGTTTTTGATGCTCTGCTTTTATTTGTTAACAGGACAAACATCGGGATACATTTTCCGCAATGTCCCTCTTCATTCCCTTCCACCGGTACCCTTGTTTGAGGGTGCGATACATCTTAGTAGTGCCTAAATGCATTGCATACACCGAATCGTGTGCCTCTTCCAGAATTAATTTTTTCAACTCCTTATCTTGAAGAACACATACCCTACCCTTATAGGTTAGTACTCCGTCACCTCGCATGTCGTAGTCTAGTTTCCTTTCTCTATTTACGAGGTCCAAATAACATTGGAGTTCTTTATCAGTCCTTTTTTAAGCCTTAGTATGCTCGGTTAAACTAGGTCTTACAGCCACATTAGCCACCAAGCATTTCCTGCTCGTCTACCTTCAGATCTACCTCCATCCTTCCCAAATGTTGTAACAAGGGTAGGTAACTTGTATTTACATGTATCGTCTCAGTTTGATACTTGTGACTTAAGGCATCTACTACCATATTAGTCTTTCCAGGGTGATATTCTATTGCAAGATCAAAATCCTTCACCAATTCCAGCCATCTCCTACGACTGATATTTAACTCCATCTAAGTTAGGAAGTACTTAATGCTCTTTTGATCTATGTATATCCTGCACCTAACCCCGTAAAGGTGGTGTCGCCATAACTTTAGGGCAACACTATTGCAGCAAATTCTCAGTCATGAGTTAGGTAATTTCTTTCTCTGATGAGCTTTTCATTCTCATTTCCTCTCTATTCCTATCTATATCTACCATAGAAATCCTTAAATTTTTGGAGTATATTTTGCCGATATTTTCACCAACTTATTCTTACTCTTGGGATCTAGGAGTACCTTCTGTTGATCCTGTATCATTTCCACTCCCTTCAGTGTTCACCTATTCCTTTGAGGTGGATCTCTCCTCCTCATTGTGTCCAAACCTTTCATACCTTTATATCACCAGTATTTCTCTTTTTGCCTTGGTTGGAGAGTATTCTTCCACTATTCTCCATCTCTAGTTAGACTGTGTTTACTCCTTCAAATAATTTAGTCCAAATAAGTTTTTTCCTTATATAGGATTCTTTTGAAGTTTCTATTTTGAGTTTTCCAGGCCCTCTTGTAGTAGATCATGCCCAACCTCCCTATACTTTCACCTAACCACTCGTATTTTCTGGTGATTGGTCGGCCTATCCTTTGGAAACTTTCTCCTAAACGTAAGGGCCTAGTACAATTCATCTACTTCTTGTCTTTCTTCCTTCTTTGACTCATAATTTACATTCCACATGTCTGTTATCTTTTGAAATTTCTAAGAAATTTGTATCTTAGTTCTTTAATTTGATACACCTGGGACTGGAACCGATAGAGAATGGGTAAACCACGAATTTTCTAGGTACTTTCCTTCCTACACGATAATTTAGAGTTGGGTTAATATCAGGGCATAATATTGATAATGTTTCAAGGGAACTTGGCTCTGATATCACTCTAGTTGTCACGTCCCATCCCAGTTTGGTTGGATCCCTGTGAACAGCACGTCGCTCTCTTGGTTCAAGAGGAGTTTCCTTCGACTTTAATCTGAGATGAGCCAGGCATAATTTTGACCTTGTTCCCTGGAAGACATATATCAAATAAAATGCAAGCTTAAGCAAAATTTAAGCATACCTAACAGAGGGTAAGCCTCGATATTATTCTTAGTCATTTTTCCTTTTCTTGAAAAAGGGATAGAAAGGAGGGGGAGAGCAACACTAATCGGTGAATGGGTTTTCAAATATTCACATTGAGGGAAAAATTATATTGGAGTGTGCGAGACTCCTTTCTTTCAAAAATCCTTGCATTTAAAATCTCGGGTTTTATCACCATTTCCTTATTTAATCATGGTGTGTCATCACCCAACACACAACCTTCATCATGAAGGTCAAACACACATTCATAGGCCAGCACGACCACTAAACCCACTTATGGCTCCAGAACGACTTTATCAGCCACCTAGATAGAAGTACGTCCACTTCTACTCTTTAGAATGAGTGGATGTACATGACATCCAACCCTCAATCCTGAAATCATTTCTCTGTGTTTAGATGAGGACAGAGACCTCATCCCATCCCCACCCTGGTATCATGCGTTTAGTGCTACTCTAAATTTCACACAGTCACCTGGTACGACGAACTGCCCTTATACTCACCGGGTCATCCAAGGCCATTAGGATGCATCACTACCCCTCATGGGCATCTTGATGATCCCATTATCCTAGTGCATGCACAAACATTATTTTCTTATCAGGACATATAATATGTGGTGCCACTGGTCTAACGGCCCCGACTCTCAACTCAACCTAAAGTTGCTTATCTTGGCTGATCCGGACACTGCCATGTCACACTGCCACTAGTTGACTGAATATATCGGTCCTATCTTGGTACCATGGCCAAACAATTAATTTATTAAAGTTTTATGGCACATATCTCATGTTTGTTTATGAGCTCCTACTCATGCCCACTAGCCTATGGCCCACTTTTTCAAGATTTTCAAAATCGGGCATAATTGCCCCCAAGTTCCAAAATTGAGGCCCCCAGCCTATAAGAGATATTCGAGCTCCCATCAAGAAGATCTCCCAAATCATTTAAGCATTTGCACACAGTCAGGGGAGAGCACTTCCGACAAAATATATTTTCAGATGTCCATTATACCAACCAGGTATAAGGACATCTTCGCTCATAACCGATTAACGGGTTTTCAACTACCTTGGAGAAAGTTTCATCATACCAATCTGGTATGATCTACTTACATCAGGTAAGTAGTTTTTTCACATGATTTTCACATCACTCCACTAAGTTGTGATGTTTAAAATACCACTTGGTAGTGGGTTTTCATTTCGAGTTACTTATCATCCCCAACCGGGTATGATATAAAATCCCACTCACCCGTCAATGTAGTGAATTCCATTGGACCGGTCCCTTTTTTTCACACGAGCTTGTCCTTGCTGGCATTCCCGGTGCTTCATGTTCCTACACGATATGATATCTCGGTTCATTATCTATCGGCCTAATATCCTTCATTCATTCCAAATGAATGAGAAAAATTAAAATTTTATTTATTTGTAATTACGTCCCTAAAGTTATTTTTTCTTTAACTTTAAGTCCCAAATGCTGGTTTTTACTCCAATTGAGTCCCAAAACTTCTAAAATTCTCCTTGGGACCTCAATTTATTTAATTTCACAAAAAGGGGTTTAAATTTCCCAAATTTCCAATTTGATCCCCAAACTTTTCCAAAATTACCATCTTTCCCTTTCATTAAAAAAATGGTAAATTTTACCCCAAAAATTCTAAAATTCCTCAATTCGTCCTCTAACATTTTTATAATGCCCAATTGACCCTCAATTTTAGAAAATTATATTTTGGTCGTTTGAATTTTCGAAATTCCCCAAATTTCCCCAAAATTTCCTCCAATTCCAACATCTTGACACAGCCGAATTTTATTTCATCAAATTGACTAATCAAATGTTTCCAATTGTTGAAATTGAAGTTGAAATTGAGTTTCTATATGTTCATACGATTCTTTAGCAAATTAAATCACAAGTTTTAACGTCGGAACGAGCTCAAATGGAGCTTCACCAAAAAATGAACTAGAGAGAGAGAAAGCTTCGATTACTCACCGGTGAGGGAACGACGGTCTGAGCTTTCTATCCGGGCAGGTAGCTCTCCTCCTGAGATTCCTCCTTGGATCAAGAATGACATCAATTGATGTCAAATCAGATTAGAATTTTATCATTGAAATTCGGTCGACTCTCTCTCTAACACCGATCAGAAATTGCATAGGGGAGCCGAATTGGCTTTCCTTTCGGTCCTGATTCAGCCGTGTGAGAGTTGAGGAAGTGTTGGGAGGGCTTGGTTTGGCCTTTAGAGGGCTCGAATTGGCCGATTTCAACTCGGTCAAAATAGGGCAGCTTCAGTCCGTCGGAGCTGCTTCACTGTTTGATCATGCTGGCGCTTCTCTAGTGACTCTCGAAACGAATGGATAGCACCACCGTGTAGTTAACTTCTCCCCGGTTCTAATGAACCTAACCTCACCTTCTTTGGCTCAGAAATGACCCTATATTGGAGCTCTGGCTCGAGCTTCACTAGAAAACTAAGCAACTAAGAGAGAGTGAGCTTTTCAGGTGTGGAGAGTATGAATGGAGAGGGGCTCTTTATATAGGGAGCTCAAGGACTCGTTGGTCGTCCGTTTGGCACCTTTATGAAATTCATTGATGGCCAGAAACGTATCGAATGGAAATGTTTCTTCTCCGTCAGCGCTGCTTCAATTTTCCAGCGAGTGAACAGTGTTGTCATCTAAAGGAAGAAGACGTCACTGTTCTTAATCGGACCGTTCCAGTCCGAACTGGATTCAAAAATTAAACCGACCAGTTCACCCCTCATTTGACCAAAATTTTCAAATCTAAAAATTTCTAAATTCATCTAAATTCATTTTTTATCCAATGGTGGCTTCAAATCTCGAATTTGAATTCTTTAAGACACCAAGAAAAATGGATTTAAAATTTGGTTCAATAGTGGTCCAAACCGGTTCAATCCGGTCCGGATTCGGTTCACTTGAACCGGTTTGGTTTTCATTTACAATTCATTCTCCAGTCCATTTACATGACTTCTCTGACTCCTTAGGTCACTTAGGGTCCATAAAATTTCCAGTTTACCATCTCCTATGATTTCGGTTCATAATCCGACTCGGTCCTTAAACCGGTTTAATCTGGTTCGGGTCCTGTTCACCCGTACTTATATATTTTTTCTCTCCCAATTTGTTCTAATGTTCCTTCCCAAGGTTTATAAATCTCTTTGGGTCACAAGGGATCCATAAATTTCTTGGTTTACCTATTCTCTATCGGTTCGATTCATGAATCAACTCGATTCATAAACCGGTTCTATCCAGTTCAGACTCGGTTCTCTTAAACTGATCCTGTTTTTCTTCCCCATTTTGTCTGAAGGTTATTTTCCCAAGTTTATGAACCATTTTGAGTCACATGGGAGTTGAAAATTCTCAAATTTGCCTGTTTCTTAATAATCGAGCTTGTAGACCAATTCAGTTTTAAAATTTGAAAGTGACTGGTTCTCTTCCCAATTTTCTCATTATCAAAGGACGGTGTTTACATGTTAACATGACAAGCATTGGGCTACATACTCTGCAATGTCCCTCTTCATACCTTTCCACCAATATCCTTGTTTGATGGTGCGGTACATTTTGGTACTGCTCGGATGCATACCATACACTGAATCATGTGCCTCCTCCAGAATTAATCTAATAAGTTCCTTACATTGAGGCACACATGCCCTACTCTTGTAGTTCAACACCTCATCACTACGCAGGTTGTAATCCAATTTAGTTTATCTATTAACTGGATCCAGAAAGTGTTGAAGATCCTTATCTTCTTATTGTTGAGTCTGGATCTACTCAGTGAGACTGGGTCTTACTACCACATTTTCCACCAGGCACCCTTCCCGCTTGTCCATTTTCAGGTCCACCTCCATGCTTCTCAATTTTTGCAATAGGGGTATGTATTTTGTCTTTACTTGCGTCACCTCAGTTTGGTACTTGCGACTCAAAGCATCTGCTACCATATTTACCTTTCTGGGGTGATATTCTATTACAAGGTCATAATTCTTAACCAATTCCAGCCATCTCCTCTAGCGGAGATTTAACTCTTTCTGAGTTAGGAAGTACTTAAGACACTTGTGATCTATGTATATCCTACACTTAACCCCGTAAAGATAGTGTTGCCATATCTATAGGGCACACACTATTGCAGCTAATTCCAGATCTTGAGTTGGGTAGTTTCTTTCATGTACCTTCAATTGTTGCAAGGCGTAAGTGATAACTTCCCTTATTGCATCAAGACGCATCTAAGTCCTTGTCTGAATGCATCACTATAGACTGTGTACTCTCCTACATTAGGGTCAAGTAAGGAGAGTATCGGTGTGGTTGGCAATCGAGTCTTTAACTCCTGAAAAAGACTTCTCACAGCTCTCATCCCACTTATACTCAACTCCCTTCCTGGTGAGTCAAGTTAGAGAAGCTGGCTTCCACCTTAGCTGGATCTATATTGACTCCATCCTTAGATACGATATCCCTAAGAATCCTACCTCCTACAGCCATGACTCACACTTGGAGAATTTTGCATATAATTGATTTTCCTTTTATATCTCTAAGGTGGTTGCCAAATGCTCTTCATGTTCCGACCTGGTCTGTGAGTATATACGGATGTCATCTATGAATACTATCATGAACCTATCCAAATGGGGTTGAAACATACGGTTCATCAAGTCCATGAAGGCTACAAAGGCATTCATCCATCTGAACAGCATCACTCTTAACTCATAATGTCCATATCTGGATCAAAACACCGTCTTAGGGATGTCCTCTTCTCGAATCCTGAGTTGATGATAGCCCGACCAAAGATCTATTATGAAGAAGTTAGTTGCTCCTTTTAATTGATTGAATAAATCATCTATCCTCGAAAGTGGGTATCGATTCTTGATGGTGACCTGGTTCAGCTTTCTGTAGTTGATGCATAGTCTCATGATTCTATCCTTTTTCTTTACGAATAGGGCAGGAGCACCCCATGGAGACTCACTTGGATGTATGAAATCCTTCTCCAGTAATTCGTCTAGTTGTTCCTTCAATTCCTTCAACTCTGTCGAAGCCATGCGATATGGGGCTTGGGATGTGGGGTTTGTTCTTGGGATTATTTATATGGTGAACTCCACTTGCCGACTTGGAGGTAGTCCAGGTAGTTCTTCTAGAAATACCTCGGGGTAGTGTCTAACTACTAAAATGTCTTCCAGCCTCTTCTCTTTAGACTTTTCGTATGTGACCATATCTAGGAAAGCTGTACAGCCTATCTATATCATCTTTTGAGCTTTCAAATGGGACCCCATTTGTACATCACTTTTTCTTCCATCTCCCTAGAACTTTAATCCTTTTGTCTTGGGAGTGTGAAAAGTTACCGTCTTCTTTCCACAGTCCATCATCGCCTAATGGTTACTCAGCCAATCCATCCCTAGGATTACTTCAACCTCCTTTAATGGTAATGGGATCAAGTGAGCTTCAAGTCAGATTCCTCCAATCTTTATCTCACACACCTTTAATTGTTTATTCCTGTTTAAACCTTCTCCTAAAGGTGTAAGGATATTAAGGCTTTGTTCTAGTGGAGTGAGCTCTAGGGGTACTCTTGAAACCAACTCTTCCTTGATGAAGGATCTCTCAGCTCCAAAGTCAAAGAGGGCATAGACTTGTTGTTCCCATAGTTGTATATACCTTGATTGAAGAGACGGGTTGTTTAGAAGAAAATTTCCTTTATTAAATAAAAAAGATCTTTAATTTACATGACTCTCTTGAACTAATTTGGAGGGATTTTGGATGTATCCGCTACAGTGCTAGGGTCTCTTCTAGTTTCCTCCTGGGTGAGGTTGTATACCCTAGCTGGTACTCTTGCTATAGTGTATGGCCTAGGGTTTCTAGGATTCCCTTGAGGTGGTCCAAGAGTATTCCTCTATTTGTTCTCCCTGAGGATGGGACAATCTTTTGCAAAGTGTCCCACTTGCTTGCATGCAAAATAGGTAAGGCACGCTCCCTCATGGTTCCTTCGACACTTTAGACAGCAAGGGTTTCCTTGAGGTAAGGTGGGACTACCCTAGGAGGAGGTGGTGGCATGTCCCTTCTCCTTTGGAATGCCATTTTGTTTCCCCATCTTGGACCGTTATGCTCCTTTTGCCCTCCCTAACGGTTTGGACCCTTATCCTCCTTTCTGGTTGTTTGCTCCATTTGACGATGTCGGGTCTGCACTAGTCGCTCACATTTGTGAGCCATACTAATTACGACTGCCAGGTCTGTGGGGCATCCCAATACTCCCATACGGTCTCGAATGTCCATATTGAGACCATCCACAAACCTCTGGTATATGTCTGCTGACCCAGTTAGGTCAAGAGTAAAGGGTCTTAACTCGTTGAATTTTGTCTCATACTCCAATATGGAGTTAAGCCCTTGCCGAAGCCGGATGAACTCTTGCTTCTTCTCGTTTATCAAATGGGGTGCCAATACTCCTCTGATTATCTCTGATTGAATTGTTCCTAAGTGGGGATGGTGGCATGCAGGTTTCAGACATTGTCCCACCATCATTTAGTGCTTCCCTCCAGGATCACCATATCCTCTAGTGGTATCCTGATGATTCCCATTAGCTTCTTGATGTTGGCCAACTAATCCATGGTGGCTCCAACATCCTTTTCTCCAAGGAAAGGTTTACATCCTAGTTATTAGAGAGTCTTGAGATTTTTGGGAATGTTTATTGGAGTGGGATTGTTAATAGGGGAAGGATGAGATTGCACTTCCTCTGGTTCAACCCGAGAGTTGGTGCCTGCCTCAGGGACGAGGTTATGTTGCCCAAATACACGGGTGAACTCCTCATCTAATCTTTGGTGCTCCCTACTGAGTCTAGGAGCAGTTGTTTAGGCTTCTTTGGGAGTTTTTATAGGTAGGGGTGGTTGGGCAGTGTTGGAGACTATCGCCCTAGTTCTCTTGGTTCCTTTCTTTGGAGTCATTCTATAAATTTTAAAATCAATCCTATTAGTTACTATATTTTCTAGTCTTGATTATGTATTCAAGGAAACAGGCTCTAATACCACTCAAGTTGTCATGCTCTAACCCAGTTTGGTCAGATCCTTATGATCAACCTGCCACTCTCCCGGTTTACTAAGGGTTGCCCCTTGTTTATAAACCATGAAGAGCAAGGCATACTTTAAACCTGCACCTTTCCTGGAATAACATAAATCAAAACTGTATAAAATTTTAAACTGATCATCTTACAGGCATATTATCTGGTGGATTTTCAGGGTTACCTAAAAGGGATATAAGGGAGGGGTGAGTACAACAACTCAGTGAATGGGTTTTCAAATTTTTTATTTTAAGAAAAATGTTTGATTTAGAGTGTGCAAGACTCCTTATTCTATTATAAAAACCTTTCATTTCAAATTTTGATTTTTATCACCATTTCTTAATAACCACGGTGTGTCATCACCCAACACACATCCTTCATCATGAAGGTAAAACACAATCGCAGTCCAGCCGGTCCACTAAACCCACTTGTGGAGTCGGAGCGACTTTACCGGCCACCTAGATAGAAGTTTGTCCACTTCAACCCTAAGAATGAGTGATTGTTCGCGACATCCGACCCTCAATCCTGTAACAAATCTTCATGTCTGTATGAGGACAGAGACCTCATCCTGACCCCACCCCAGTCTCATGCGCTTGAAGCTACTTGAGCTTTGCAAGGCTTCTAGTACGACTGACTGCCCTTATATCCACCAGGTCATCAAGGACCTTAGGAAACATCACTACCCCTCTTGGGCGTCTTGAAGGTCCCGTAAACACAGTACATGAACAATCAATATTTTTCACATGATGTCATATAATCTATGGTGCCACTGGTCCATCGGCCCCGACCCTTAACTCAACATGCAACAATTTGTCTTGACTAGTCAGGAGACCAATCATGTCGCACTACCTCTAGTTGACTGAGTGTGTCGGTCATGTCTTGGTACCATGGCCAAACAATTCAATTACTTAAGTTTTTATGGCATATAAATCATGTTTGTTGCCCCTACTTTACAAAATGGAATTTTTGCCTCAAAAATTCAAAAAATTGCCCCATTGGTACTCCAACATCTTTATCATACCCAATTGGTCCTCAATTTTATGAAATTTCACTTTAGCCCCTCTAATTTTTGAAATTCCCAAATTTCCTCCAATTTTTCCCCCAATTTCAACCTTCTAACTCTCCTGAATTTGATTTCATCAAATTAACTAATCAAATGAGTTTAATTGTTGAAATTTAAGTTAAATTGAAGTTTCTACACCTTCATACAATTCAAATACACTTTGAATCGCACGATTTTTTGTTGGAATGAGCTCAAAGGAGCTTTGCCAGAAAATTGGACTTAGAGAGAGAAAGCTTCGAAAGCTTACCGTCGGGGGTTTGGCAGTCCGAGCTTTCGAACTGGGCAGATAGCTCGTGTCCTGAGGTTACTCATAGGATCAAGAATTGCATAAATTGATGTCAAATTGAATGAGAATTTCATAATCGAAGTTTTGTCGGTTCTCTCTCTAGCACCGGTCAGAAATTACAAAGGGGAGCCGAATTGGCTTATCTTTTAGCTCTAATTCAGCTGTAGGAGGGTTGTGGAGGTGTTGGGAGAGCTCAGTTTGGCCTGAGAAGGGCTCGAATTGGCTGATTTCAGCTCGGTCAAAATAGGGTAGCTTTGATCCATCGGAGTTGGTTCATTGTTCTATCACACCGACGTTTCTCCAGCGACTCTCGGAGCAAATGGAGACTACAGGCATGTAGTTGACTTCTCCCCAGTTCTAAAGAACCCGACCTCACCTTGTTTGGCTTAGAAAAATGCCCAAATCAGAGTTCTGGTTCAAACTACACCGAAAATTGGAGCAGTTGAGAGAGAATGGAATTTTCTTGGATGGAGAGGATGAATGAGTAGGGGCTCTTTATATAGGAAGCTCGAAGACATCATGGCCATCCAATTGGTGCCTTAATGGTAGTCATTCATTACCTAAAACTCCCTGGTCAGAGGCTTCTCAGCTTCGCTGGTGCTACGCAATTTTCCGACGAGTGAACAGTGTTGTTATCTCGAGGAAGAAGACAACTGTAAAACCCGCCCTTTTGAGCTAAGAAAAACCAGGAAAAGAACCGGTCAAACCAAGTGAGGATTTAGAACAGGTTCACAAACCCGATTATTTCTGAACGGGCAAGTTGGGAATTTACAACTCTCGAGTGATCCAAAGGGTTCATTAAACCTTGGAAAAGAAACTTAAGATAAATTAGAAAAAAAAACCCAAAGTGGTTCAGGTGAACTAGATTCCATAAAAACTTTAAAGTTAAGCGTGTTTGCCCGAGAGTAGTATGAGGATGGGTGACCTCTTCGGAAGTATGAATTTTTTTGTAACCCGAAATTTCGGTAAAAAATTTGTATGTACGCCTTATCATAAATAACTATAAATTAATATATATATATATATTTAATTATTGTAATTAATACCAATAATTTAATACCTAAATTAAATTATTGGAATTAATACAAATAATTTAATATCGAAATTAAATTATTGGAATTAATACCGAAATTTAATTTATTGGAATTAATACCGAAATTAAATTATTGGAATTAATACCAATAATTTATGGCAATATTAATACTAGTAATAAATCTCGCCCATTTAATACACGAGTTTTACGCATATATAAATAGACCATCCTCATTTCATTATCCTAACACCTGAACATTTCTCTCTCTATCTCTATTGCTCCATTTCCTGGTGAAGCTTACACCAGAGCTACAACTTCAACATTTTTCTTAACCTCGAAAGGAGAGGTCGGGCTCTTTAGAACCAGGAAGAAGACAACTATCTGATAGAAAACTCCAGTCAATCCAAGAATCACTGGAGAAGCGCCGGCATGATGGAATAGTGAAGCAGCTCTGACGGACCGAAACTGCCCTATTTCGGCCAAGCTGAAATCATCCATTTCAAGCCCTCCTCAGGCCAAACCAAGCCCTTCCAACACTTCCTCAGCCTTTCCACGGTCAAATTAGGACCGAAAGCTAAGCCAATTCGGCTCCCCTTTGCAATTTTTGATCGGTGCTAGAGACAGGGTCGACTGAATTTCAATGACGAAATTCTAATCCAATTCTGCATCAATTGATGTGATTCCTGATTCTAGGATGAACCTCAGGATGAGAGCTATCTAACCAAATCGAAAGCTCGGACCGTCATGCCTTCACCGGTGAGTAATCGAAGCTTTCTCTCTATATAGTTCATTTTCCGGCGAAGCTCTGTTTGAGCTCGTCCTGACGTTAAAACTTACGATTCACATTTCTAAACAATCATATAAACATGTAGAAACTCAAATTCAACTTCAATTTCAACAATTGGAAATGTTTGATGGGTCAATTTGATAAAATCAAATTCAACTATGTTAAGAAGTTGGAATTGGGGGAAAATTGGGGATTTTCAAAATTCAAAGGATCAAAATGAAATTTTATGAAATCAAGGGTCAATTGGGCATGAAAATAATGTTGGAAGACCAATTGAGGAATTTTGAAAATTTTGGGGCAAAAATTACCATTTTTGTAAAGGAAGGGAAAAATGGTAATTTTAGAAAAATTGGGGGACCGAATTGGAAATTTGGGAAATTAAACCCCTTTTTGTGAAATGGAATAAATTGAGGTCCTATGATAAATTTTAGAAGTTTCGAGACTCAATTTGAGGAAAAACCAGCATTTGGGACTTAAAGTTAAAGAGAAATAACTTTAGGGACCTAATTGCAAATAGATGAAAGTTTTACTTTCTCATTCATTTGGAATGAATGAAGGCGATTAGGCCGAAGGATAATGAACCAATATGTTCATATCGTGTAGGAACAGGAAGTACCGGTAACGCCAGCAAGGATAAGCTCACGTGAATACCAAGAACCGGTCTAGTGGAATTCACAGCATTAACGTGTGAGTGGGTTTACTAATATCATACCCGGTTGGGATGATGAGCACAACTTAAAGTTAAAAATCACTTACCGGTTGTGAGTGGATTTACTAACAACATACCCGGTTGGGATGATGAGCACAACTTAAAGATAAAAACCACTTACCGGTTGTGAGTGAAAATTTTATATCATACCCGGTAGGGGATGATAAGTACCTCGATATAAAAACCCACTATTTAGTGGTATTTTAATCATCACCACTTAGAGAAGGTGATGTGAAAATTATGCGAAAAAAACTACTTACCGGTTGTAAGTAGATCATACCCGGTTGGTATGATAAAACTTCCTCGAAGGAAGTTGAAAACTCGTTCATCGGTTATGAACGGAGATGTCCTTATATCGGTTGGTATAATGTACAATGAAAACCTATTTTGTCGGAAGTGTTCTCCCCTAACTGTGTGCCAATGCTTAAACTATTTGGGAGACCTTCTTGATGGCAGCTCGAATAGCTCTGATAGGCCAGGGGCATCGGTTTTGGAACTTGAGGACTAAATGCCCGATTTTGAAAATCTCGTACAATGGGCCCAAGGCCAGTTGGCACGAGTAGGAGCTCGTAAACGAACATGATATATGTGCCATAAAACTTAATACGTTAATTGTTTGGCCATGGTACCAAGATAGGACCGACATGCTCAGTCAACTAGCGACAGTGCGACATGACAGGTCGACGGACTAGTCAAGACAAACAGCTGCGGGTTAAGTTGAGAGTCGAGGCCGTTGGACTAGTGGCACCACAGATTACATGGCAATATAAGAAAATATTGTTTGTGCATGCACTGTGAGTACGGGATCATCAAGATGCCATGATGGGTAGTGATGCGTCCTAAGGGCACTAGACGACCTGGTGGCTATAAGGGCAGTTCATCGTTCCAGGTGTATGTGCGAAATCTGGAGTAGCACAAAGCGCATGAGACCGGGGTGGGGACAAGATGAGGTCTCTGTCCTCATACAGACACGAATAAGTGATTTCGGGATTGTGGGTCGGATGTCACGTACATCCACTCATTCCCAGGGTAGAAGTGGTTGTACTTCTATCCGGGTGGTAGGAAAAGTCGCTCCGAAGCCACTAGCGGGTTCAGTAGTGATACTGACTTGCGAATGTGTGTAACCTTCATGATGAAGGATGCGTGTTGGGTGATGACACACCGGTAACTAAGAAATAATGGAAAAACCCAAATTTTTAAATGAAGGGATTTGTTTGAAAAGAAAGGAGTCTGGCACACTCCATATAAATATTTTTCTTAAAAGTTAAAAGTAAACCTTTGAAAACTCATTCACTAAGTAGTCGTACTCACCCCTCCCTTATATCCCTTTCAGGAAATACCAGAAAGCCTACCTTGAAACACCATCAACTAAGATGTCTGTAAGACAGGTATGTAAAGTTTAAAATTTCATGTAGTTTTGATTATGCTATTCCAGGAAATAGTGCAGGTTTAAAGGACGTCTTACTCTTTACGGATTATAATAAGGGGAAACCCTTTAATAAACCGAGAGAGTGGCGGGTTGTTCATGGGGATCCGACCAAATCGAGTCGGGCCGTGACAACAACACTGTTCTGAACCAGACCAAACCGGGTTCAAAGTTTAAACCGTCCGGTTCACCACCAATTCGACCGAATTTTTCAAATCTAAAAATTTCTAAATTCATTTTCTATCTAATGGTGGCCTAAAATCTCAAATTTGAATTTTTTTTAAGCCACCTTGAAAAATGAATTTAAAATCTAATTCAATAATCGTTCAAACCGGTCCAAATCGGTTCAATCTGGTTCACCTGAACCGATTTGGTTTTCATTCTTAAGTCCATTTCCATGACTTTTAGGACACTTTGGGTCACTCAGTATTCATAAATTTCCTCGTTTTCCCTTTCTCTATTGGTTCCGGTTTATAGATCAACTCGGTTTTCAATTTGAAAATGATCGGTTATTTCCCCAATTTTCTTATTATCAAACAACATGGTTTACAGCAGCGGTCTGGGCTCTTTATCGAAGAAGGTAGCTCTCTCCCCAAGGTACCTTCTAGGATCAAAACTTCAACAATTGACCTCGAATCAAGAGAGAATTCCATCAGTGAAACTTCGTAGTTTCTCTCTCTAACTCCGACTTGTAACGACCGAGATGGGCCGAATTGACTTCTATTTCAGCTCAGTTGAGGTCGTATGAGGGTCGTGGGAGTGTCGGGAGGGCTTGGTTTGGCAAGAGGAGGGCCAAATTTGGTCGATGTGAGATTGGCCGACACAAGGTAGCTTCAGTCCTTTAGAGCTACTTCACTGTTGACTCCGTCGGCACTTCTCTGATGGTCCTCGAGTCAAACGGAGATTGCCGTCAGTAGCTGACTTCTCCTAGAATCTAAAGAACCTAACCTCACCTTCTAAGGCTCAAAAAAATGCCTATGTTAGAGCTCTGGTTTGAGCTTCACCGGAAAATGGAGTAGTTGAGAAAGAATGGGAATTTCAGGTGTGAGGAGAATGAATGGAGAAGAGCTCTTTATAGAGGGAGCTCGAGTACTCTCTGCCTGACCGTTTCACATCTTGGTTAAGCTTATCCTCAATCTGAAATGCCCTGAACGGAGATGTTTTCCTTTGCTGGCACTATTAGTTTCTACATTGAATGAACAATGTCGTCATCTAAAGGAAGAAGACGACACTGTTCTGAACCGGACTGGACCGGTCCGACTGGGTTCAATGCTTAAACTAGCCAGGTCAACATTAAAAATTTCTCAAAATTAAACCAACTGATTTTCTCAAAATTAAAAATTTTCTAAATTCATTCTCTATCAAATAGTGGCTTCAATTCTCTAATTTGAATATTTTAAACCACCTAGAAAAATAAATTTAGCAATTGATTCAATGATAGTTCAAACCGGTTTAGGTCTGGTTCACCTGAACTAGTTTAGTTTTCTCTTCCAATTTGTCCCAAAGTTCTTTTCCATGATTTTTATGACTCTTTGAGTCACTTGGTGTTTGTCAATTTCCCATTTTGCCCTTCCTCAATTGGTTAAGGTTCATGAACTAGTTCAGTTTTCTCTCTTGAATTGACCAGTTCTTTCCCCGGTTTTCTTATCTTTAAGGGACGGGGTTTACACCCTAACTATTCCACTTATGGATCGGAGTGCATTTACCGTCCACCCTGATAGAGGTACACTACCTCTACCCTAAGTCCGACCCTCAAACCCTAGTTATGTCTGCTTGGTGGGACGAGTCATCATTCCCCCTCCGGCCTCGACCTTAGTACTTCATCATGTCCGCTTTGTGGGATGAGACCTCATTTCACCTCCAGCCACAGTCTCAGTGCGTAGGAAGCTATCAAAGCTTCTCGGCATATTGGACGCCAAACTACCCTTATACACCCTTAGGTCATCCAACAGCCCTTGGGACCCATCGACTACCCCTCTTGGGCATCTAGATGCTCTCGAATTCATCATGCTTGCATACAATAATTTTGATCCATTAACCATGCTCTTTGGTGCCTACGGTCCAACGGCCCCGACACTTGACCTAGCTTACATCTATTTGCCTTGACCGGCCAGTCGACCTGGTCTAGGCGCCACTAGCCCATCAAGCCTTGTCAGTCCTATCTTGACCCCATGGCAAGTCACACAACATTTTTCAATTTCATGAGAGTTTTCATGGTTCTTATAATTCACCTTTATCTACAAGTCCATCCTATGCACACTGGCCTTGGGCCCACTTCACAAGTTTTCTAAACTCGGGCCCACTTCATGAGTTTTCCAAACTCGGGCCCCCAACCCTATACTTTTCAAATCCGAGGCCTCAAGCTTGTTGGAGCAATTCTGGCTCCCATTAGGAATGTCATCCAAAATGTTTAAGCAGTTTCACATAGTCAGGGGTAACCATTCCTAGAAAAATGATTATCAAACTTAAAAACGGTTATCATCACTTCCAATCGAGTATGATGCTGAACATCCCACTCACCTGGTAATAGTGATGCGGCCATCCCTGTGAGATCTTGATTTGTGGTGCGCTTCCATGCACCGGTACTTGAGCAATCAGCTCCTGCATGGTTTAAGTACCCTTATCAGGAGAATCGACATAAGGGACCACATAGTTTTAGGTATTTGTGCATAGGTCCTCACACTATGCCTTAATTGCATCTAGGTCCCTCAACATTTATAACCTTACATTTAGGTTGTCACAACCCGACCTCGGATCCCCGTGATCAACCCGCCACTCTCCCAGTTTATTAAGGCTTGCCCCTTGTTTATAAACCATAAAGAATAAGGTGTCCTTCAAACCTGCACCTTTCCTGGAATAGCATAAATCAAAACTACATAAAATTTTAAATTAATCATACCTATCTTACAGGTGTAACTAACAGGAGGCCTTGGGATGGTTTTCCTTGGTCTACCTAAAAAGGGAGGGGTGAGTATAACTACTTAGTGAATAGGTTTTCGAAATTTAACTTTTCGGAAAAATATTTGTATTGGAGTGCGCCAGACTCCTTATTTTCTTTCAAAAATCCTTTCATTTCAAATCTCTATTTTCATCACCATTTCTTATTAATCATGGTGTATCATCACCCAACACACATCCTTCATCATGAAGGTCAATCACACAATCGTAAGCCAGCCCATCCACTGAACCCACTTGTGGCGTCGAAGCAACTTTACAGGTCACCTAGATAGAAGCACATCCACTTCTACTCTGAGAATGAGTGGATGTACGCGACATCCGACCCTCAATCCCAAAATCAATTCTCCGTGTTCATATGAGGACAGAGGCCTCATCCCGACCCCACCACGGTCTCGTGCGCTTGAAGCTACGTCGAGCTTCCCAAGGTCACATGGTCCGATGAACTGCCCTTATATCCACCAGGTCGTCTAAGGCCCTAGGACACAACACTACCCCTCTTGGGCATCTTGGAAGTCTCGTACACACAGTGCATGCACAATCAGTATTTTCACATCATACCATATAATCAATGGTATCACTAGACCAACGGCCCTGACCCTAAACTCAACTGCAGCTGTTTGTCTTGACTAGTCCGAAGACTTGTCATGTCACACTACCACTAGTTGACTGAATATGTCGGTCATGTCTTGGTACCATGGCCAAACAATTTATTTATTTGGAGTTTTATGGCATATATCTCATGTTTGTTTACGAGCATTTGCTCGTGTCCACTGGCTTCGGGTCCACAGTACGTGATTTTCCAAAAACAGCATTTAAGCCATCAAGTTCCAAAATTGAGGTCTCCGACCTATCAGAGCAATTCAAGCCCCTGTCAAGAATGTCTCCCAAATCGTTTAAGCAGTGGCACATAGTCAGGGGAGAGCACTTCCAACAAAAATAAATTTTTTTAACTATCCTTCGTACCAACCGAGTATGAGAATATCTCCGCTCATAACCGATGAACGGGTTTTCCACTTCCTCCAATGAAGCTTCATCATACCAACCGGGTATGATTTACTCACGACATGTAAGTAGTTTTTCCACGTCATTTTCACATCACTCCTCTATGTTGTGATGTTTAAAATACCACTAAGTAGTGGGTTTTCATTTCGGAACCGATAGAGAGATGGTAAACTAGGAATTTCGAGCCCTCCTCAAGCCAAACCAAGCCCTCCCAACACTTCTTCAGCCCTCCCAGGCCGAATTAGGATCAAAAGGTAAGCCAATTCGGCTCCCCTCTACAATTTATGGCCGGTGCTAGAGAGAACCGACAGAATTTCAATGATGAAATTCTAACTCAATTTGGCATCAATTGATGCGATTCTTAATTCTAGGATAAACCTCAGGACAAGAGCTATCTACCCAGATCAAAAGCTGGGAACGTCGTGCCCCCGACGAATAGTTTTCAAAGCATTCTCTCTCTACAGTCCATTTTTCGGCGAAGCTCCGTTTGAGCTTGTTCTAGTGTTAAAACTTGCTATTCAAATTGATAAAGAATCGTATGAATATGTAGAAACTCAATTTCAACTTTAATTTCAACAATTGGAAACGTTTGATCGGTCAATTTGATGAAATCAAATTCGGTTGTGTTAAGAAGTTGAAATTGGGGGAAATTTTGGGGAAAATTGGGGATTTTCAAAAATTCAAAGGATTGAAATGCAATTTTGTAAATTTGAGGGTCAATTGGGCATGATAATAATGTTAGAGGGTCAATTGAGGAATTTTATAATTTTTGGGATAAAATTTACCATTTTTTAAAAGGAAGGGCAAAATGGTAATTTTGGAAAAGTTGGGGACCAAATTGGAAATTTGGAAATTTAAATCCTTTTTTGTGAAATGAAATAAATTGAGGTCCTATGATAAATTTTAAAATTTTCAGGACTCAATTTGAGGAAAAACCGGCATTAGGGGCGTAAAGTTAAAGAGAAATAACTTTAGGGACCTAATTGCAAATAAATGGAAGTTTGACTTTCTCATTCATTTGCAATAAATGAAGGCTATTAGGCCAAATGATAATGAACCGATGTTCATATCGTGTAGGAACACGAAGTACCGGGAACGCCAGCAAGGACAAGCTCGCGTGAATACAAAGAACCGCTCTAGTGGAATTCATTACATTAATGAGTGAGTGGGTTTATTAACGCCATACCCGGTTGGGATGATAAGTACAATTTAAAGTTAAAAACCACTTATCAGTTGTGAGTGAGATTTTATATCATACCCGATTGGAGATGATAAGTACCTCAAAATGAAAACTCACTACCAAGTGGTATTTTAAACATTACAACTTAAACAAGTGATGTGAAAATCATGTGGAAAAAACTATTTAGCGGTTGTAAGTAGATCATACCCGGTTGGTATGATGAAACTTCCTCGAAGGAAGTTGAAAACCCATTCATCGGTTATGAGCGGAGATGTCCTTATACCTGGTCGGTATAATGGACAGTTAAAAATATATTTTTGTCGGAAGTGCTCTCCCCTGACTGTGTGCCAATGCTTAAACGATTTGGGAGACCTTCTTGACACGAGCTCGAATAGCACGTATAGGCATGGGGCCTCAATTTTGGAACTTGGGGGCTAATATGCCCAATTTTGAAAATCTCGTACAGTGGGCCCAAGGCTAGTTGGCACGAGCAGGAGCTCATAAATAAACATGAGTTATATGCCATAAAACTTTAAATAAAGGAACTGTTTGGCCATGGTACCAAGATAGGACTGACACACTCAGTCAACTAGCGACAGTGTGACATGACAAGTCGACAGACCAGTCAAGACAAACAACTACGGGTTGAGTTGAGGGTAGGGATTGTTGGACCTGTGGCACCAAATATTATATGGCATGATGAGAAAATACTGTTTGTGCATGCACTATGATTACGTGATCATTAAGACACCCATGAGGGGTAGTGATGCATCCTAAGGGCTCTCGACGACCCGGTGAGTATAAGGGCAGTTCGTCGTATCAAGTGACCGTTCAAAATTTGGAGTAGCACTAAGCGCATGAGACCGAGGTGGGGATGGGATAAGGTCTCGTTGTCATACGGACACAGAGAATTGATTTCGGGATTGATGGTCAGATGTCGCGTACATCCACTCATTATGAAGGTAGAAGTGGACATGCTTCTATCTAGGTGGCCTGTATAGTCGGACCTTCATGATGAAGGATGTGTGTTGGGTGATGACACACCATGTTTAATATGGAAATGGTGGTAAAAAAAACTGAGATTTGAATTGAAAGGATTTTTGAAAGAAAGGAGTTTGGCACACTCCGATACAAATCTCTTTCATAAAAGTAAAAGTTTTGAAAAACCCATTCACTGAGTAGTCATACTCACCCCCTCCCTTATATTCCTTTCAGGAAATTTCGGACAACCTACCCTTAAAGACCATCAACTAAGATGCCTGTGAGACAGGTATGACGAATTTAAAATATTATGCAGTTTTGATTTATGTTATTTTAGGAAAAGGTGCAGGTTTAAAGGACGCCTTACCCTTTACGATTTATAATAAGGGGAAACCCTTTAATAAATTGGGAGAGGGGGAAGTTGATCACGGGGATCCGACCAAACCGGGTCGGGGCATGACAAACCGGGTATGATATAAAATCCCACTCACAACTGTTAAGTTGTTTTTAGCTTAATTTGCTCATCACCCCAACCGTGTATGATATTAAAAGTCTCACTTAATTGGTTTCCGTCCCTAATAAGCTTAACTTCAGCTGGCATTCCCGATGTCTCATTTTTATACATGAAATGAACATAGCTATTCATTATTCTTTGGCCTAATAACCCTCATTCGTTCCAAATGAATGAGAAAAACTAATTTTTCCTTTATTTACATTTAGGTACCTAAATTTATTTTTCTTTAACTTTAAGTCCAAAAATGTTGAGGTTTCCTCAAATTGAGTCCCGGAACTTTTAAAATTCTTCTTGGAATCACAATTTACTCAATTTCAAAAAAAGGGGTTCAAGTTTTTCAAATTCCCAATTTAGTCCCCCAACTTTTCTAAAATTACCATTTTGCCCTTACTTTACAAAAATGGTAAGTTTTACCCAAAAATTCTAAAATTTCTCAATTAGCCCTCTAACATTCTTATCATTCCTAATTGACCCTCAATTTTATAAAATTGCATTTTGGTCCTTCAAATTTTGGAAAATCCCTAATTTCCCCAAATTTTTCCCCAATTTCAACTCTCAAACACAATTGATTTTGATTTCATCAAATTAACTGATCAAACACTTCTAATTATTGAAATTGAAGTTGAAATTGAGTTTCTACATGTTCATACGATACCATAGCACTTTGAATCGCAAGCTTAAACGTTGGAACGAGCTCAAACGGAGCTTTACTGGAAAACAAACTATAGAGAGAGAAAGCTTCAATTGCTCACCGGTGAGGGCACGGCGGCCTAAGCTTTCTATCTGAGAAGGTAGATCTCCTCCTAAGGTTCCTCCTAAGATAAAGAATGACATCAATAGATGCCGAATTGGATTAGAATTTTGTCATTGAAATTTTGTCAACTCTCTCTCTAATACGGGTCAGAAATTGCATATGGGAGCCGAATTAGCTTACCTTTCGATCCTAATTCAGCTATAGGAGGGCTGTGGAGGTGTTGGTAAGGCTTGGTTTGGCCTAAGGAGGGCTCGAATTGGCCAATTTCAACTCGGCCGAAATAGGGCATGTCACGCCCCGACCCGATTTGGTCGGATCCCCGTGAACAACCCGCCACTCTCACGATTTATTAAAGGGTTTCCCCTTATTATAATCTGTAAAGAGTAAGGCGTCCTTTAAATATGCACCATTTCCTGGAATAGCATAATCAAAACTGCATGAAATTTTAAACTTTACATACCTGTCTTACAGGCATCTTAGTTGATAGTCTTTCAAGGTAGGCTTTCCGGGATTTTCTTAAAGGGATATAAGGGAGTGGGTGAGTACGACTTCTTAGTGAATAGGTTTTCAAAGGTCTACTTTTAACTTTTAAGAAAAACATTTATATGGAGTGTGGCAGACTCCTTTCTTTTCAAAAAAATCCCTTTATTTAAAATTTTGGGTTTTTCCGTTATTTCTTAGTTACCGGTGTGTCATCACCCAACACACATCCTTCATCATGAAGGTTACACACATTCGCAAGTCAGTATCACTACTGAACCCGCTAGTGGCTTCGAAGCAACTTTTCCTACCACCCGGATAGAAGTACAACCACTTCTACCCTGAGAATGAGTGGATGTACGTGACATCCGACCCACAATCCCAAAATCACTTCTTCGTGTCCGTATGATGATAGAGACCTCATCGTGTCCCCACCCTGGTCTCATGTGCTTCGTGCTACTCCAGATTTCGCACAGACACCTGGAACGACGAACTGCCCTTATAGCCACCAGGTCGTCCAGTGCCCTTAGGATGCATCACTACCCCTCATGGGCGTCTTGATGATCTCATACTCACAGTGTATGCACAAATAATGTTTTCTTATATTGCCATGTAATCTATGGTGCTACTAGTCCAACGGCCCCGACTCTCAACTCAACCCGCAGCTATTTGTCTTGACTAGTCCGTCGACCTGTCATGTCGCACTACCGCTAGTTGACTGAGCATGTCGGTCTTATCTTGGTACCATAGCCAAACAATTCACTTATTAAGTTTTATGGCACATATATCATGTTCATTTACGAGCTCCTGCTCGTGCCAACTGGCCTTGGGCCCACTGTACGAGATTTTCAAAATCAGGCATTTAGCCCCCAAGTTCCAAAATCGAGGCCCTCGGCCTATTAGAGCTATTCGAGCTCCCATCGAGAAGGTATCCCAAATTGTTTAAGCATTGGCACATAGTTAGCGGAGAGCACTTCTGACAGAAATAGGTTTTTACTGTCCATCATACCGACCGGTATAAGGACATCTCTGTTCATAACCGATGAACGGGTTTTCAACTTCTTTCGAAGAAGTCTCATCATACCAACCAGGTATGATCTACTTACAACTAGTAAGTAGTTTTTTCGCATAACTTTCACATCACTTTCTCTAAGTATTGATGATTAAAATACCACTAAATAGTGGGTTTTTATACCGAGGCATTTATCATCTCCAACTAGGTATGATATATAATCCCACTCACAACCGGTAAGTGGTTTTTAAATTTTAAGTTATGCTCATCATCCCATCCGAGTATGTCATTTGTACCAGTATGGTATTTCCAATTGAGTGTATCTGCTACCACATTTGCTTTACTGTGATGATACTCTATTATTATGTTGTAGTCCTTCATTAATTTCAACCACCTTCTTTGCCTTAAGTTGAACTCCTTTTGGGTCATAAAATACTTCAAACTTTTATGATCCATGAATATCCTACAGATAAATAGTGTCACCAAATCTTTAGTATGATCACAATTAAAACCAATTCCAAATCGTGAGTAGGATAATTCACATCACGCGTATTTAGTTATCTTGACACGTATGCTATTACTTTTCCTTGTTGCATTAGAACGCAACCTAATCCTTATCTTGATGCATCATTGTACACCATATATTCTCTCACATTTGGATCTGGTAGAGCTAATATTAGGGATGATGTTAGTCATGAATTTAATTTTTGAAAGGAAGCTTCACACCTTTCATCCCACTTGTATTATGCTCCCTTTCTTGTTAATTGGGTTAATGGTGGGACAACTTTAGAGAAATCATCTACAAACTTTTGATAGTATCTTGCTAAGTTTAGGAAGTTGTGGATTTTCGTGGAATTAGTAGGGGTTTTCCAATTTGATATTGTTTCCACTTTACAGGATCCATCTTAATTCCTTCTTTGGAAACGATATGTCCTAAGAAGCCCACTTCATATAACCAAAATTCACATTTCTTGAATTTTACGTAAAGTTGATTCTCCTTTAGAATACTTCGAGTAATCTTCAAATGCTCCTTCTTGTTCATGAGTAGATAAGTATGTTATCAATAAAAACTATCACGAAGTTATCCAAGAAAAGCTTAAATACCCAATTCATTAAACCCATGAATGTTGCTGGGGCATTTGTTAGATCAAATGGCTTGACTTTAAATTTATAATGTCCATATTGTGACTGGAATGCCGTCTTCTAAATATCCTCCTCCTTAATTTTAAGCTGATAATATCCTAAATCTATTTTGGAGAAGTATGTAACTTATTTTAGTTGATAAACAAGATCATCGATCCTTGGAATAAGGTACTCATTTTTAATGGTTACATGATTTAGCTTCCAGTAAACTATATATAATCTCATATTTACATTCTTATTTTTCACAAATAATACCGGAGTACCCCATAGAAATTGACTGGATCGAATAAAATGTTTCTCCAATAATTCCTCTAACGTCTCTTTTTAGATATGAGAAAAAGCTTTAATACTATTGGTAGAAATGAAAATTATTTGGTTTACTTAAAACGTACCATTATACTATTTACTATTGCATTTAATAAAGTTGTTACCCTTTCTCCCTCTATTACAATTGAATCTCTCACGCTCTCCCTACATTCTCTTTGTGAATTCTTTCTTGAAATCAATTAGGCTTTCTCAATTCTCTCTTAAAATCTATTAAGGTTTATTCTTGTCATTATTGTACACTATTTAAATTCTAATTAAATTAATTTAATTTCTTAAATATTGTAGGTTTTCAATCCATAGCAAGAAAATATAAATTACTATAGAAAAAGTAAAAGAAAGACTTAATATAGGTAATATTAAGAATAATTCAACCATTTATTATTACTTTTTATCCTTTTGTACCTTAATTAGAACTCTAAATATATACTCTATTTATCAACTACTTCAATATCTTTTCAACAAATTTGATCTTTTATAATTAACTGATTCACACATAAACTAGCTACCATGTGGTGGAGCATATAAAAGAACAAAATAGGGATTCTTTCCAAAATTGTAGTCACTCAATCGAGAAAATTATAGAAGCCATGAACAAGATACAATGACAAACAAATCAAATAGACACATCAAAATTAATTATGATAGTTTATTTCACTTAAGTATTAGACTTAGAGAATATGATTAATAACATATAGAATATAGATGAAGTGGAATTGCTAGTGGTTGGCCAATTGAAGTTTAAATGGAAGAAGACTTTTACCTTGGAGTATATCATAGTGTACATTAACATATGAATGTGGTATATCAAATCACACGTGAAAAAATTCGGCAGATTGACAAATGTATACAAAAATATCATGTTAGCTCAGTAGAATTTCCAATTATTGTGCATTGCACACATATACAAATAGAATAATAAGTTGATAACTCAAATAATTATTTTACTACTGAATTTGATCGGTTAATACTTTAATTATTTTATGCATCACTACCTTAGATTATTTGAAGAAAAATGGAGCTCCAATGGAACTGATTTAAATGATTTAATTTTTTATTCAGTTCGGTTAATGAGTTATTTTGCAGCATTGCCATTCTTATGAACACTTGTAATAATAAGAAATTTCTGATTTATAAAAAGAATTTCATCTGGATAAGTCTATTAAACACACCAATATTTTTGTAGTTAGATGAAAACAAAAAAAATCATATTTATTAAATATTAGGCACTAATATGATGATTTTAAAATATTAGATCAATAACTATGACATTCCAAATTGTAGATAGTTCTCATATAATTTGACAGTCCTAAATGGTCACTCCCACACCATTTTGTATTGCATGAGCATCCAAATAACAGAAGATCAATCAAGCTTTCATCGAGAAGCCATTGCAATTCCATCAGCACAGATCCATTAGGCATTTCTGGGTGTGCAGACTCAATTGCAGAACTGTACAGTAACATCAACAAGCTTGGATTGCCCAACTGTACGTGTATAACCTACTCTATAAATGCTAAAGCTTTCTTCTAACTACCCTTTTCATCTCAGCAGCCCTGGGAATAGATAATGCGTGATGAAGAAACACTGAGGAAGAACTGTCGGTGAATTCAGTTTTTGGTTGGATTTTGTTGAGCCGGTGCAGGACTCGGATCTTCAAGGTACTCACTGGGGACGGGAGGAGAAAGATGTGCAGATTTTACCGGATCTTGGGATTTCAAGGTGAATTGGCAGTAAGCCATCTCCAAGTTCTGGTGGAACTCTTCTATCTTCCCACTCTGCTCGTCTTCCAGGTCCATCTCGATTAGTAACTACCAAAATTCAACACCTCTACTCAGCAAGACAGATACAGCAGAAGATATTGAATGGAGATATTTGATTCAATGCATAACTCTTTCAAGATTCCATTTTCCTTCTTTTGGAAAGATGGGTAACACAATGAGGAAAATTTTCTTGCCATGGTAATTCAAAACATATGATGGGAATAACATTATTCATTGCAGTGTCATGTTCCTTTTGTTGTTCCAGCAAGAAAAAAAAGGAATCTGACATCTTCCTTGAAGGAGATCATAAAAAAGTGCAGTAAAATCGACTTTTGACGTGCCTTTGGGATTTTGGTTAACTTTTGGTTTAAATAAACAGAGAACTTATTTTCTTTTTCCAAGAGATGAGAAAGATGAGTGAAATGATATGCTGATTCACAAGCACGTATGAACATGAATCATCTTAAAAATTGCATGCTATTCCTTATGTCATGTATGGGTGATACGATACCTCTGCAGGCGTGCTCTTGAATATGGGGTGGAACCTCTTCCTGCAGTACTCGTTGAATAGGAGAGTGAAAATAATCAGCGGAATCATGAAAGCCCCTGCTGTTTTCGATTTCTTCAGCCCAAAGACATACAGAGATATGATCTGCGTAAACACCAGAGAGAAAACTGTTGTGTTGTGCACAGTTGGCCAAAGCTGTCCACCACTTTCATACTTGGTAGTGTATACGTTGAGGATCTCCAGACATATGCAGGACACAGATCAAAATAAATCAATGGACGGATGAAAATAAAGAAAAAGAATGGAATCCATGATAGGCAAGAAATTTGTGCAACTCAATGGGTGAAACTAGGCCAACAGTTCTATGAACTGAAACAGTTGTCAGTTACTTTCTTGTTTCAGAAATTGAGGAGAATATCATTTCACTACTCCTGTTTCATAAGCACCTGTGAGCCAGGTCAGCCGTTCTCAAGTCAGCAATTATGCTACAAGCCTAAATCAGGCATATAGGGGACCAAACACATTTTTTTGTACAAAGGGACCAAACACTTGGAGAACGAATACTTTAGTGAGAGTTTCAGAAGAGAGCCTATACCTGGTTTCGATAGACAAGGTAACCAAGGAAAAAGTACACCAACAGGAGGGGCAGGATTAATGGTGCGAGGACAGAAAATGTGAAGCCAATAAATCCAAAGAGCAGCAGTTTTGGGACTTCAGCGTGGTAGGGAAAAGAGGCAGCACACAAGTCATCCTTCCGTCTCAAAATGCCCCTTCTGAACACATTCCATATCAACAACATCGGCTGCATCAACTCAGATGATAGACTCGCCCAACCCGATGTTAAAATGTAAGTCATGAAAAAGGTAGCCTGCAAATGGTTCAGGATGGATATCTTATTAATCTAAAAGCACATGCTCTAAGACTTGTTCCAAGAATAACTTGTCAAAAGGAATGAGAGATCAGTCAAAGTATTAAGTCATCTAACAATAACCTGGTCTAAAAAGAATCTGGGAAATGAAAGGTCTGTCAAGTTGCACTACCAAGAAATTCCATAAACCAAGTGAAGATGATACAAAAACTGGGAAAACAAATGATTCACCTGTGATGGTATTGCCCTTGCAAGTTGGGTAGGCATTTCTTTCAGGCTGGAGAGGGTGTCTATTTGACTAATGACAGACCCTGAAAGAACATTAACAAAGAATACATTCCATATCAGGAAATAAAGAACTTTGCGACACGCACTCTTCTTCCTTCCAGTTCGAGATATACACCCTTCAATCACTGCAAGCAACATCATTGTGGGAGGAACGGTATAGAGGAACAACAACAAAATCACACTTGGCAGGTATCCTGTAATCAGTTGTGACATATATTTCCTACACAAAAGAAAATTATATGACATAAATATAGCCTCACACGTGAATGCACATGAATTATATATATTTTATTTCAAAAGCATACAAATATTTGTATTCATTCTTCATCTATATTTATCAATAGAATTAAGTAAAAACATCTTCTGACTACTGTCTAACAAGTTTGATGATCATTGCACAAGATCTTATTTTGAATAGCAAGATCACTACAGTTCTAGGACCCATTTACCTCTACTAGCATACCTAAAGACTCAAAAAAGAGTAAGAATGAAAAATATGAAGAGAATTAACATTAATTTATTGTATTATCTTTAGTTTTGAGTGCCCATTGATAGTTCCAAGCCCAAAATTTCATGAAGAAGCCATTGGTAACTAATTAATCTCATGTAGAAACCATATCATATTTTTTTCTCCTCGTCAATTAAAAGGTATTTGAAAAAATCATACTTTCTAAAAAAGGAATTTTCCCAAGCTCATTATATTGTAGATGAAACTGATGGCTTCCACAAGTACCTGCATGCATTTTAATCGTGATGCCTAGAGTGAACATGCCAAAGTATGTCACCCACTATATAAACATGATCAGGATCCATGAGAGAAGCACATGCTAGAAAATAAAATGCTTACTTTTTGAAAAGTCCTCTTAGAAAAGGAAATGTGTGGTGCAAGTGATCCAGTTGAGTGAGCCCTTGAACAAAAGTGACAGGTATGAGAAATAGAAACACAAAGACAATGGCAGCGACAAGAGAAGCTATCTTTCGGAGCCACAGCAGTCTATATGGAATGGAGAGGTTTCTCCAATACACATCATGTGGTTCTGGAGCATTACTAGTCACCCACGACATTGGATTTGTTGACAGAAGAACCTTTGCAGCAACATCTGCAGCATAGCGAGTCTTGAAAAAGACAAAAGCAGCTGCATCTTCCTATTTAAGATACAAAAGAATCACGAGACAGATCTTATCCAAGCAAAGACAAATGAGACATCTAAATATCAAACAATCTAACAGAAATAGTAGACAATTGGAGGAATATTCTAAAATTTTGATAATCAACAAATCTCATGAACCCCAAACATTGTCTGTTGGATCCATGCATGCTCATCCATTGGAATTTCACCACCAAATATTCTGAGTGCTTTCATTTCCCATTTGAATCCATATGGATGATTGTTGTATATCAACTATTTCCATTGAGTCTGTAAGCTATTTTGAGATGAATACCATCAGGAATTGAATGAATAAAGTGACAGTCAATTCAACTCCTAAAAAAGTGAGTGGGTCTTCTAATGATATCAGATCATAACAACTGCCAATAATGCTAATTCAATTAATCTGAGGAAATTCTATGTTAGTACCTTTACATTTGAAGCAGTTCCCACATCATGAAAGGGAGGCTTTCCTTTAATGCTCTCTGGTTCCCTAGAAAGAATCTTCGAAGTACCAGAGGGACCAGCAGGCAGAGCACATTGTACCATATTCTTTCCATGATCAACATTATCAAATCTTAACATTTTACACACCTTCTCCGTTTCAGCCTGTACATCATATAGAAATATTACAATAAAAAGTTAAACTTTAAAAATGAGAAGGAAGAAAAATTACATGTAATGTAAGTTCACTACAATATTTGGCTAATGCACTTTACCACATTGAGACTAAAAAAATTTGATAGGATAAGGAAAGGAACACAAAAGAGAAAATATGTCAAATAAGGATAAGGGCATTGATCTCTAAACTTAATGATGAGATATTTCCAGTTCCCCAAGTTATCCTAAGGGGAGCATAGCAATATCAAGTCTATGATTGCAACCAATTAGATTGAAGAATCAGATCCTTCTACAGAAAGGATGGAAAGCCATCTTCAGTTTGTAAGACACTCTACTAGATAAGCTTCATATTTTCTCAGATATCAGCATTCATGAAAAGTACTGTTAAAAATATTGTTTGATCTTTATCATGCCATATATTGATGCTTGAAGTCCCCATAACCCGAAAATTGTTAAGAATCATGATGAAGCATTGCCTTTCCATTTCATGACAGCAAAACCTTCAAATATAATAGATGTTCCAAAGATCAAAACACTAGCCCTATTAAAACCAGACTACACTTGAATATGTTTGAAACAAATGACTCCTACAACATATTTTAAAATCTGAACAATAATCTATCATATCCATAAGATCCCAAATGACTCAGATAGAGTGAAGAAGCCCCTCACAACAAATATTTTGAAGGAAGTTCCATACCATCAATTTCTGAGTTGTACCAAGACGGTATACCATTTGATGGTCCAAATAGCTTGAGCCAAGATACTTTGTGAAGAACTTCTTCACTGTGTTACTGTATGACTCATCTGGTTTCCAGGGAATAGCACGAACTAGCACGGAAAAATGACCTGGATTTGGAGAAGAAGTTCTTATATGTTTGAGCCTCATACCAGCTATGCTTTTATACTCCTGGTTATGATGAAAGTTAAAGGATCAGAATTTCGTCGAAGATACTAAAAGAAAAATGTATTGGAGGCCACTTACAAAGTAAAGAAGGAAGCAAGCTGTAAGTGAAGTGATGTACAATGCAATGCAATGTGCCCAAAACCTGGAATGTGTTTAAACAACAAAAATTATGAAGTAGCCAACAATCTTGAATCTGCAAAAACTACAAAACATTCATTGACTGACCATGTCTTTCGAGAATTTGGCCAGTCTTAAGAAAGAAGAAACAAAATTTGGCATAGAAAAAACTTGGACTTTTGACATGGTTATTCCAATTACCATTGTGATCCTTCCTTAACATTTCCAATGCTAAAGACATCCAGAGATTCTCTTGGGAACTGCTTATGGTGCATCTCTTGCCCATAATAGTTCACAGGAAGAACTAGAAAGATGCCCACAAAAGCAGCAACCGCAAAGATCCGAAGACTGCACAAATAAAATAAAATATATTGGCATATTTCAAGTCAGTCACTGATAAAGTGAACAAAATTAAAATATCACATACCAGTTTCAAGCTAAGAACAGGTATTGTATCTTAAAGTGCAACCATTTAACAGGTAAAGGTTGTGTCTTACTCCGGGGAAGATAATAAGTATTTCCAGAAATTATGGCAGATCATTATGAAGACAGTGGGGATGACCAGTAATATGATTGAGATATATAAATAATAATTTATCAAAGAATAACCATATTTTCAGGGGCTATAGACTAAGTCACCAGTAAAGCTAAAATCTGATTCATTTAAAAAAATAAACTGCTGAAGAATGTATAGATCACCTGAAAACAACTATCCTAAGAAAAACTACAGCATCCACACCAGCAGTAACCAATATTTCAGCTTCAGGTGTCTGCCATGTCTTCACGATCCAACTGGGGGAAGGAACAAATCTCTGGTATCTAACATGGATTTACCTGGGCAAGATTCCGCCCAAAATACACACTGAAGTTGCTTGGCTGTTTTCTCAATATCGAATAAAGTGACAGGAACACTAGACACACGGCGCTGTTAATGCCAGCAGATGTTAAGAGAGCAGAAATGTTCATCTCTGTCCACTACTAATAGAAGCTGCCAACTACAACCCAATTTTCAAGAAATGATGAATGCAAGTTAACAAAATAACTCTCCTTTGCAGAAAATCAAGAGGACCCCCTCCATAACATTTAAGGGTAGACCATCAAAGTTGTTTCCAAAGCAAATGCTGCAGGATCAGGAAAGGGTGCAAGTTACATATGACGGCAAAATTGAGGAAATCTCAAGAGCTTATTAATCTATTTAATCATGTCATTCTTCTCAAATTTAGCATATCATTTTTTTGTCTATCATCAATAGGCATAACGTTTACTCATTGAGAATATCTATCCCAGCCTTTTCTTCCTATTCTAAATAGGCACAATATGTACTCATTTTCATCAAATCGAGCACAGACACTCATTTTTCATCAAAATTGCATTGATAGTACATGTCCAATAACCAGTGACACATAATTGATTTACTGTTCTTTGAAGTAGATACTATGTCACTTTCATGAAATATTTTTTACATTCATGGATGCAATTTTGTCGGAAAATGGTGATGTGATACATTTGATAGAAAGGATTAGATGTTTTCCTATCCAGGACATATGAAAAATGTTGTACTAGATTTGAAACAAATGACCAAATGTTCTATATAAATGGGTTATTCATCCAATTTTAAGAGAACTAACTATTGAAACACTTCAGTTCTGGTCCTTCCTCGTGAGAATCAACAGGAAACCAGTTCCAAAGTTGATACAGTTTAGCTAAATTCTAACAAAACATTGCCATGCACGAGAAATATCATTTCTTACACGTCCTTGAGAAACTTTGAACAGCAGAAGAATACCCCCATTCTCAACCCAACACCTTCTATAATTATTGATCAATGCTCTTGCTAGCAAAGTTCATCACCCGCACTTCAATTAAGCCTAATACAGTATCGCTGTACCCCCAACACTCTTCCCTACACATTTGAAAATATTATGACTTCCGCTCCATCCCAAACTCCACTCCTCTCTTATTCGAAGAATATACATTTCGGAAACTTTACCAAATTTCTTTACTGTAGATGAACAGTCAAATCGGAAGTCAAAGCACCGATTGAGAAACAGAGGGGTCCGCACAAAATCAGTACTCACCTGGGCAATAATCAGACGGCGGATGGCAGCGCAACTGTAATGGAATGGCAGAACCCCAACGAGATGTTATTGGAGGAAAAAAAAGAAACCGTAACTTAAGGTACCAACCACCGAGGGTCTCAAGAGCTCTGGAGTGAGACAGAAGCCACTTATTGTGTGCGGGAAACTATTTGAACCGGAAACTTGGACGCCATTTCCGAAAATCTCCTCGCTTCAACTTCACAAAAATAGAGTGACGGCGGAGAGTGACGTACGGATGAGAACAGGGTGAAGGCACATCGGCATCAACGCTGGATTAGCTCACCGGTGAAGTTATCATTAGCGGAGAGAGGTCTCTTTCTTCCTACACGAAAATATGGATCCCTACTATGCATGCCATGCTGGATTCTTCTGTCAGTTTTTCTTTATTATCATAAATTCTTTTTTTCTGAATCAGAAATTAATTTTGTTTCCTTTTTTTTCAGGACCGCGTGTATCCCTTACATAAATTATTAACTGAGAGCGACGGGTGCGCCACGTGGACGACAGTGGTTGGAACAAGCGCGTGGGAGCTAGGACGGCGGGAGCAGCCAACTGCCAATCGCTCGTAGGTCTAGCTGTCGTCCTCCCACTTTCTGCCGCGTATTTTAAGTTTGAGGAAAATCTCAAAATTGTCCCCCTCAGGAAATAGAATATATATAGATTTCGCACATATTTTTGTATGTTGATTAAATTAATGTATATTTCAATTAAATTATTTTGCATCTTAGGTTTCTTTACCAAGTAGATTTTTTTATACAAGAATTAGGTCGATCATATAATATGTATCAAAGTAATCCAAAATTACATATTAATGCCCATCCTTATTTCTTCCGAACTCCATTAATTATTAATAAAAAATAATTTTACAAAATGATTCCGTCCTTTCTAATGTTTATTTTAGCTTCATTAATTTAGAATACAATATAAGTTATAAAATCACTGTAAAATGTAATGCTTTATTATGAAATAGTCAAGAAATATAATATTTTAATACGAAATTGTTCAAATTACATCGGATGTATTCAATTTTTCAACTTCACATACTTAGATACTAATACTAACATCTAATCCTAAAAAATAAAAATGTGAAAAATACAAGTTAACTTTAAAAAATCTAGAATACCCATTTTTTATAAATATCTAAAACCCTTAAAAATATGACACCCTATTAATCCTTAAAAGAAATGCTAAAGAGTAGGAAAAAAAAAGCTCTGAAAATTTTAAAAATCATGAAAATAAAAAATAAAAAATAAAAAAAAACATGTGAAATCTAAATGTCTCTAAAACTAATAAAGCTAGAAATTTTAAAAAATGGAACAAATAATAAAAATAAATAAGAAAATATAAAATACCCTAAAAAACTTAAATAACCAAAACCCTTAAAAGTTCAAATAATCCCAAAAATGAAAATTATAAAAACTCTTTCAAGTGTAAACAATTTCTCAAATTACTTAAATCCGTTTAAAATTTATTGGAAATTGTTTAAAAAATCTTAAAAATTTCTCAACCCATTAATTCTATTTTATTTGCCTTGAATAGTCTTATATACACTAGATATAATAGGAAGTCAATTGTTTTGGTGAGAAATAATTGAAAATATTATCCTATTACTGTCTCACAATATCAAGGGGAGTGGTATAATTGTGCTTGAATTTTTGTAATACAACTCGAATAGTAGGAAGACCCTTATTGATAATATCATCAAATTGAGTGTCACTCCCAATAAATTGGATAAGAATATTCTCATACTCACATGTTTACAAATGAAATAATAGTTAATTTTGATATATTTAATATATTTATGAAAAATTAAATTTTATATTAGGTGAATGGTAGAGATTGTCTATCTTTAGATTGAGTGGTGTTACGTAGGAATTTGGAGTTGAAGTGATTCAGATGAAGGTAAATTAGATAAATGATTATTAATAGAATAATTAGAAAGATAAATTTATCTTTTTAATTAAATTAAATAATTTATTATCTATTATATATAATTAAATTATATTTAAAATATTTTATACAATAATTTTTTATTTATAATATTTATATTATATAATTTTATATAAAATATTATTAATATATAAATATTTTAAAGTATATAAGAATAAAAATAAATAAATAATATAAAAATAAATGAAAATTTTAAGGTAATTTAAATAATAAATGGCACAATGCCTCAAAATA
Source organism: Trapa incisa (assembly GCA_030064435.1). NCBI lineage: Eukaryota > Viridiplantae > Streptophyta > Magnoliopsida > Myrtales > Lythraceae > Trapa > Trapa incisa. The sequence continues at coordinate 8,399,121 of CM057775.1, read as the reverse complement.
CCTCACTTTTGAAGTTATTGTTTTCTAGTTTAAATGGAGGGTTTGGAGATGAATCTATTCCAAACCCCTCCATTTTTTTTTTACCAAATGAGTGATTTGTCCACCTCTTCAAACCCCTCCCTTCCAAGTCACTCTAAACCCTCCAATCCAAACAGAGCGTTAGTGACAATATCATTAAGTTTAGTGTCACTTCCAATGAATTGGATAAGAATATTTCCATAACTCACATGTTAACAAATTAAATAATAGTTAATTTCGATATAGTTGGTATATGCATAAAAAATTAGATTTTATATTAGGTGAATGGTAGAGAGATTGTCACACGGAGAGTGTGACATATAAATTCAAATGTCATGTAGTAATTGTCACGTGTCGACCTAATTCTCCTGGTCGGTGTACAATGACAACTCATCACGTTTTCTCGATACTACTTTGTTGGGTACATTCAGTAAATTAGAATCGACCTGACAAATACTTAGAATAAAAACTTTATGAAATTTAGTGAAAATTCAAATTATTTTCATAAAAGTACTTCACAAGTTTATAAATATTCAAACACTAGGGGAAACATATTATACCAAGTGGAAAACCCTCATTCACTTTTTTTCGAATATATCCACCTCGATAACACTCTCAGACAAAGTTGTTTTTCGATGTATGGAATCTTTCTCTACACTTATGTTTTTCTCTAATACATGTAAATGTGCTGGGGGAGGGGGAAGAGTGGATGAATAATGCTTAGTGAGTACAATTTCTAATAATTTAATAGCTAAATATCGTATTTACTAAAAAAAATGACTAACACAGTATTTTTATAGCATTTTCCTTTTTTTAAGCTTCCTTTCAAAGCCATTTAAAGGGTTTCACACCACACCAAGGGCATCTTTCAAAAGCCATTATCTAGAGTGGTTCCTCTCATAACCCACTATCAACGACCCCCTTAACCATCAATAGATGTTTTCAGAGTATCGTTATATGTGAACTATTTTCTTGAACCAACTAACTTTGTGGTATCCATAAACACCCACTCATTACCTCATTCTAGTTTCGAAGGATTTCATATCTATATCATTTTTGTTTATAAAAGATCTTGCTATCCTATTCAATCACATTCATTACGACCGAATACCCTTATGAGATGAGACTCATATGGGTATTCATCCCATTGACCCTTATATTCAAATCAAACCAGATTCTGAGTAGAGGCATGACTCTCTTCTAGAATTAAATCAAACAATACAATAAAATATCTATCACAGTCTTCAAATGGCACCATTGCATCTCATCCTCACAAGCAACATAAATTCAACCCATTATCATTATCCCCGATCTATAGGTATCATCTCTCCATTGTATACTGACCAACTATGCAATATAATTCTCGCCTTAAACCTTATTTGATGCAATTCCATGCACATGATATTATGCAGCATATCATAATAATTTACGGATAATAGGAAAACTATATGTCACTCCCCGACCCGGTTTGATCTAATCCCCGTGAGCAACCCGCCACTCTCTTTGGTTCATGAAGGGTTTTGCCCTTTTCTAAACCGCAAGGAGTAAGGCGTCATTTTTCCTGTCTTTCCTAGAATAACATTAATCAAAACTAAATAAATTTAACCTTACATATTTGTCTTGCAGGTTCAGCTACAAGTAGATATTTAAGTGGGTTTTCCCTTGGTTACCTGAAAAGGGGTAAAAGGATGAGGTGAGTTCGACAACTTAGTGAATAAGTATTGGGAGAGAGTATTCAAAACATCTTTAATCGAAGTGTGCCAAACTCCTTATTTCTTTTCAGAAAATATTATTTCCCTTAAATTCTTGGTTATTCAAAACCATTTTCCTCATTATCCTCAATCAGTGTGTTTAATAATCAACACATGCCCTTCATCATGAAGGGATCACATATTCGCAGGGCAGCTCGTCCACTACACCCACTTGTGGCATCGGAGTGACTTTATCGGCCACCTAAATAGAAGCCCATCCACTTCTACCCTGGGAATGAGTGGATGTTCGTGACATCAGACCCTCAAACCCGAAAATAACTTTGTGTCCGTATGAGGACAGAGACCTCATCCCGACCCATCCTGGTCTCATATGCATAAAGCTATGTCAAGCTTACTTGACTGCTGGCACGATAAACTGCCCTTATCTTCACCATGTCGTCCAGTAACCCCTAGGACACATCACTACCCCTCTTGGGCACTTGATGGTTCCAAACCTCAAGTGCATGCACAAACAAAATTTTTCATAAAGCCATTTATCTTTGGTGCTACTGGTATAACGGCCCCGACCTTCAACTCGACTTGTAGCTGTTTGTCTAGACCGGTTTGTCGACCTGGTCCTGTCGCACTGCCGCTAGTCCATCGAGTATGTCGGTTCTATTTTGGTACCATGGCCAAATCACATAAATCATTCATTAAGAATTTTTATGGCTTATCATCATGTTTGTTTACGAGCTCCTGCTCGTGCCAAATGGCCTTGGGTCTACTATACGCGATTTTCAAAACTGGGCATTTTAGCCCCAAGTTCCAAAACCGATGCCTCTGACCTGTCTGAGTTATTTGAGCTCTCGTCAAGGTCTCCCAAAATTTTTAAGCATTCGCCACCAGACATTTTTCCTGTCGGTCCATCCTCATACTCACTTCCATTCTTCCCAATTGTTGCAACAAAGGTAAGTAGCTTGTCTTGACTTGTGTCGCCTCAGTTAGATACTTGTGACTTAAGGCATCTGGTACCACATTTGCCTTTATGGGGTAGTATTCTATCACAAGATCATAGTCCTTCACCAATTTTAGCCATCTCCTCTGACGAAGATTTAACTCTTTTTGAGTTAGGAAGTACTTAAGGCTCTTATGATCTGTGTATATCCTGCATTTAACCCTGTAAAGGTAGCGTCGCCATATTTTCAAGGCAAACACTATTGCAGCTAATTCCAAGTCGTGAGTCGGGTAATTTCTTTTATGTATCTTCAATTGTCGCGAGGCATACGCGATAACCTTCCCTTGTTGCATTAAAACACATCCCAGTCCTTGTCCCGGGGCATCACTATAGACTATGTACTCTCTTGCAGTAGGATCGAGTAGAGAGAGTACTGGTGCAGTTGTAAGTCGAGTCTTTAATTCTTGAAAAGACTTTTCACAATCCTCATCTCATTTATGCTCAACTCCCTTCCTGGTGAGTAGAGTTAGAGTAGTTGCTATTTTAGAAAAGTCTTGCACAAAGTGTCTATAGTATCTTGCCAATCTTAAGTAACTTCTAATTTCTATAGGATTCCTTGGAGCTTTTCATTCTAATATAGCTTCCACCTTGGTTGGATCCACCTTAACTTCGTCCTTAGATACGATGTGCCCTAAGAATCCTACCTCTTGCAACTAGAATTCACACTTAGAAAACTTTGCATATAATTGGTTTTTCTTCAAGATTTCCAATGTAATTGACAGATGCTCTTCGTGTTCCGACCTGGTTCGTGAGTATATAAGGATATCGTCTATTAATACTATCATGAACCTGTCCATATGAGGTTGGAACACGCGGTTCATTAGGTCCATGAAAGCTGCAGCGGCATTTGTCAATCCGAACGACATCACTCGAAATTCATAGTATCTATATCTAGATTGAAATGTCGTCTTAGGGATGTCTTCTTCTCTAATCCTTAGTTGGTGGTAGCCTAATCGAAGATCTATTTTTGAGAAGTATGCTGCTTCTTTTAATTGATCAAACAAATCATCTATCCTTGGGAGTGGGTATCGATTATTGATGGTGACTTGATTTAGCTTCTTGTAGTCAATACATAGTCTCATACTCCCGTCCTTTTTCTTCATGAACAAAACAGGAGCACCCCATGGAGACTGACTTGTACGTATGAAATCCTTTTCCAATAATTCGTCCAGTTGTTCCTTTAGTTCTTTCAGTTCTATCGGAGCCATGCGATATGGGGCTTGGGATATGGGGTTGGTTCTTAGGGTTATTTCTATAGTAAACTCCACTTAGCAACTTGGAGGTAGTCTAGGTAGCTCTTCTGGAAAAACTTATGGATAATGCCTGACTATCAGAATGTTTTCTATTTTCTTTTCTTCAAAATCTTCATTCACCACCATGGCCAACACAATTGTACATTCTTTCTGAATCATCTTTTGAACCTTCAGGTGGGACACAAATTTTACTTCACTTTGTCTTTTATCTCCCTGGAACTTTAGTCCCTTAGTCTTTGAGGTATGGAAAGTTATTGTCTTCCTTCTACAGTCCATCCTTGCCTGATGATTACTCAGCCAGTTCATCCCTAGAATTACTTCCACTTCTCTTAGAGGTAACGAAATTAAGTCAGCTTCAAGTTTGATTCCTCCAATTACTATCTCACACCCCTTTAGTTGTTTATTTATGTTCAGACCCTCTCCTAAGGGTGTAAGAACGTTAAGGCTTTGTACAAGAGGAGTGAGCTCTAGGGGTATCTTAGAAACCAACTCTTCCTTGATAAATAATCGTTCTGCTCTAGAGTCAAAAAGAGCATAAACTGGTTGTCCCCACAGTTGTATATACCCTGATTTAAGAAACGTATATTTTAGAAGGAATTCTCTTTATTAATTCAAAAGACGTTCAGTTTACATGACTCTTTTGGACTAGTTGGTAGGGTTTTGGGATGTATCTGCTACAGTGCTAGGGTCTCCTCTAGCCTCCTCCATGTACCTGCTACAGTGCTAGGGTCTCCTTTGGCATTTTCCTTCTCCATTGCAATACCTTTTTGTTTCCTCCCCTTGGGCCGATATATTCTCTCTGTACTCTTTGATGGTTTGAATCTTTATCCCCCTTTCTAGTCGTTTGCTCCATTCGACGACGTTGAGTCTATACCAGTCGCTCGCATTCATGAGCCATACTAATTACAGCTGCCAGGTCTGTGAGGCATCCCAGTACTCCCATACGGTCTCGAATATCCAAGTTGAGACCATCCACAAACCTCTGGCATATGTCAGCTGGTCCAGCTAGGTCAGGAGCAAAGGGTGTTAAGTCGTTGAATTTGGTTTCATACTTTGCTATGGAACTAATCCCTTGTCGAAGTCATATGAACTCTTGTTTCTTCTCATTTATTAGGTGGGGTGTCAGGTACTCCTCCGAGTAAGGTTAGGTTGGCCAAATACACAAGTGAACTCCTTGTACAATCTTTGATGCTCCCTGCTAAGTCTAGGAGGAGTTGTTTGGGCTACTCTAGGAGTTTCTACCGGTAGGGGTGGCTGGGCGTTGTTGGAGATGGCAGCCCTAGTTCTCTTGGTTCCTTTCTTTGGAGCCATTCTGTAAAATTTAAAATAATCCTATTAGTTACTATATTTTCTAGTCTTGACTACTTATTCGAGGAAATAGGCTCTAATACCACTCTAGTTGTCATGCTCCGACCCAGTTTGGTCGGATCCCCGTGATCAACCCGCCACTCTCCCGATTTACTAAAGGGTTTCCCCTTATATTATAAACCGTAAAGAGTAAGGCGTTATTTAGACCTGCACCTTTTTCCAAGAATATCATAAATCAAAACAGCATAGTAATTTAAATTAATCGTACCTATCTTGTAGGCGTTTAATTGCGCAAGTCTTTTAAGGTTTAGCTTTCTAGAACTTCCTGAAAGGGGTATAAGGGAGAAGGTGAGTACAATTACTCAGTGAATGGGATTCAAATCTTTTGACTTTCAAAAAAACATTTGTATGGAGTGTGCTAGAGTCCTTTCTTTTCAAAAATCCCTTTATTTAAAAATTTAGATTTTTCCATTATTCTTAGTTACTAGTGTCTCGTCACCCAACACACATCCTTCGTTATGAAGGTTACACACGTTCGCAGATCAGTATGACTACTAAACCCACTAGTGGCTTTAGAGCGACTTTACCTACCACCCGGATAGAAGCACAACCACTTCTACCCTGGGAATGAGTGGATGTACACGACATCCGACCCACAATTCCCGAAATTGCTTCTTCGTGTCCATATGAGGACAGAGACCTCATCCTGTCCCCACCCCGGTCTCATGCACTTGGTACTACTCTAAATTTCGCACAGACACCTGGAACGACGATCTGCCCTTATACTCACCGGTTTGTCCAGGGCCCTTAGGACATTACTACCCCTGATGGGTGTCTTGATGATCCCGTACTCATGGTGCATGCACAAACAAAGTTATCTTAAATTACCATATAATATGTTGTCACGCCCCGACCCGATTTGGTTGGATCCCCGTGATCAACCCGCCACTCTCCCAGTTTATTAAAGGGTTTCCCCTTATTGTAAACCGTAAAGAGTAAGGCGTCCTTTAACCTGCACCTTTTTCCTGGAATAGCATAATTAAAACTGCATGAAATTTAAAACTGTACATACCTGTCTTACAGGCATCTTAGTTGACGGTCTTTAAGGGGAGGCTTTCCAGGATTTCCTGAACGGGATATAAAGGAGGGGGTGAGTACGACTACTCAGTGAATGGGTTTTTAAAAGCTTTTGACTTTTAAGAAAAATATTTATATGGAGTGTGCTAGACTCCTTTGTTTTCAAAAATCCCTTCATTTAAAAATTTGGATTTTTCCATTATTTCTTAGTTACCACGGTGTGTCATCACCCAACACACATCCTTCATCATGAAGGTTACACACATTCGCAAGTCAGTATCACTACCGAACCCGCTAGTGGCTTCGGAGCGACTTTTCCTGCCACCCGGATAGAAGTACGACCACTTCTACCCTGGGAATGAGTGGATGTACGTGACATCCGACCCACAATCCCGAAATCACTTCTTCGTGTCCGTATGAGGACAGAGACCTCATCTTGTCCCCACCCCGGTCTCATGCGCTTTGTGCTACTCCAAATTTCGCACAGACACCTGGAACGACGAACTGCCCTTATAGCCACCAGGTTGTCCAGTGCCCTTAGGACGCATCACTACCCCTCATAGGCGTCTTGATGATCTCGTACTCACAGTGCATGCACAAACAATGTTTTCTTATATTGCCATGTAATATGTGGTGCCACTAGTCCAATGGCCCCGACTCTCAAATCAACCTGCAGCTGTTTGTCTTGACTAGTCCGTCGACCTGTCATGTCGCACTACCGCTAGTTGACTGAGCATGTCGGTCCTATCTTTGTACCATGGCCAAACAATTCACTTATTAAGTTTTATGGCACATATATCATGTTCATTTACGAGCTCCTGCTCGTGCCAACTGGCCTTGGGCCCACTGTACGAGATTTTCAAAATTGGGCATTTCGCCCCAAGTTCCAAAACCGAGGCCCTTGGCCTATCAGAGCTATTCGAGCTCTCGTCGAGAAGGTCTCCCAAATAGTTTAAGCATTGGCACACAGTCAGGGGAGAACACTTTCGACAAAATAGGTTTTCACTGTCCATTATACCAATCGGTATAAGGACATCTCCGTTCATAACCGATGAACGGGTTTTCAACTTCCTTCGAGGAAGTCTCATCATACTAACCGGGTATGATCTGAATAACCCACTCACAACCGGTAAGTGGTTTTAAATTTAAAGTTGTGCTCATCATCCCAACCGGGTATGATGTTAGTAAACCCACTCACCCGATAGTGCAGTGAAATTCCACTTAGTCGGGTTTTGTCCTTAGCAAGCTAGACCTCGACTGGCTTTCCCGATGTTTCGTTCTCCAGTGAGGGCGTGGTGGTGGAGCTTTCAAATCTAGGCAGATAGCTCTTCTCCAGAGGTTCTTCCTAGGATCAAGGATGACATCAATTGATGTTGAATTGGATTAGAATTTCTTCATTGAGATTCAGTCGACTCTCTCTCTAACAACGATCTAAAATTGTAAAGGGAAACCGAATTGGCTTACCTTTTGGTCCTAATTCGGTCGAGGAAGGACTGGGGAAGTGTTGGGAAGGCTTGGTTCGGCCTGAGGAGGGCTTGAAATGGCTGATTTCAGCTTGACCAAAATAGGGTAGCTTCAGTCCGCTGGAGCTACTTCACTATTCCATCATGCCGGCGCTTTTCCAACGATTCTCGTATTGACTGGAGTTTGCTACCAGATAGCTGTCTTCTCCCTGTTTCTAAAGAGCCCGACCTTTGTTCAAGTCAAAACTCTAGTTCGAGCTTCACCGGGAAATGGAGTAGTAGGGAGAGAGAGAAAAGTGTTAAGGTGTGAGGAGAATGAAATGGGGATGACGACCGGTTACAAAAAAATCATACTTCCCAGGAGGTCACCCATCCTCACACTACCCTAAGGCAAGCACACTTAACTTCAAAGTTCTTATGAAATGTAGTTCACCTAAACCATTTTGGTTTTTGTTTCCTAATTTATCTTAAGTTTCTTTTCCAAGGTTTAATGAACCCTTTGGATCACCCGAAAGTTGTAAATTTCCATATTGCTTATTCCCAAATGTAAACCGGCTTGGTTTTTCTTATTCGGTTTGACCGGTTCTTTTCCCGATTTTCCTTAACTAAAAAAAAAATGCAGGTTTTACACTGCTCGTGCCAACTGGCCTTGGGCCCACTATACGAGATTTTCAAAATTGGGCATTTAGCCCCCAAGTTCCAAAATTGAGGCCCCCAGCCTATTAGAGCTATTTGAGCTCCCGTCGAGAAGGTCTACCAAATTGTTTAAGCATTGGCACACAGTTAGGGGAGAGCACTTCCGACAAAAATAGGTTTTTACTATCCATCATACCGACCGATATAAGGACATCTCCGTTCATAACCGATGAACGGGTTTTCAACTTCCTTCGAGGAAGTCTCATCATACCAACCGGGTATGATCTACTTACAACTCGTAAGTAGTTTTTCCGCATAACTTTCACATCACTTTCTCTAAGTAATGATGATTAAAATACCACTAAACAGTGGGTTTTTATATCGAGGCACTTATCATCCCCAACCGGGTATGATGTTAGTAAACCCACTCACAACCGATAAGTGGTTTTTAACTTTAAACTGTGCTTATCATCCCAACCGGGTATGATGTGAATAACCCACTCACCCGTTAATGCCGTGAATTCCACTAGACTGGTTCTTTGTATTCACGCGAGCTTGTCCTTGCTGGCGTTCCCGGTATTTCATGTTCCTACAAGATATGAACAACCTTGTTCATTATTACTCGGCATAACAACCTTCATTCATTTCCAATGAATGAGAAAACCTAAACTTTTAGTTATTTGCAATTAGGTCCCTAAAGTTATTTCTCTTTAACTTTAAGTCCCTAATGTCGGTTTTTCCTCAAATTGAGTCCCGTAACTTTTAAAATTTATCCTGGGACCTCAATTTATTCAATTTCACCAAAAAGGGGTTTAATTTCCCAAATTTCCAATTTGGTCCCCCAATTTTTCCAAAATTACCATTTTGCCCTTCTTTTACAAAAATGGTAAGTTTTGCCCCAAAAATTCCAAAATTCCTCAAATTGGTCCTCCAACATTATTTTCATGCCCAATTGACCCTCAATTTCATAAAATTATATTTTGGTCCTTTGAATTTCGAAAATCCCCAAATTTTCCCCCAATTTCAACTCTTCAACACTACTGAATTTGATTTCATCAAATTGACCGATCAAACACTTCTAATTATTGAAATTGGAGTTGAAATTGAGTTCCTGCATGTTCATACGATTCTATGAAACTTTGATTCGCAGATTTTAACATCGGAACGAGCTCAAACGGAGCTTCACCGGAAAATAGACTGTAGAGAGAGAAAGCTTCGATTACTCACCGGTGAAGGCACGGTGGCCCGAGCTTTCAATCTGGGCAAATAGGTCTCGTCCTAAGGTTCATCCTAGAATCAAGAATTGCATCAATTGATGCGGAATTGGATTAGAATTTCATCATTGAAATTCAGTCGACTCTCTCTCTAGCACCGATCGAAAATTGTAAAAGGGAGCTGAATTGGCTTACCTTTCGGTCCTAATTCGGCCGTGGAAAGGCTGATGAAGTGTTGGGACGGCTTGGTTTGGCTTGAGGAGGGCTTGAAATGGCTAATTTCAACTTGGCCGAAATAGGCCAACTTCAGTCCGCCGGAGTTGCTTCACTATTCCATCATGTCGGCGCTTCTCCAACGATTCTCGGATTGACTGGAGTTTGCTATCAGATAGCTGTCTTCTCCCCGGTTCTAAAGATCCCGACCTTTGTTCAAGTCGAAGCTCTGGTTCGAGCTTTACCGGGAAATGGAGCAGTAGAGAGAGAGAGAAGTGTTTAGGTGTGAGGAGAATGAAATGGGGATGACCTCTTTATATAGTCGTAAAACCTGTGTATTTAATTTAGGTATTAAATTATTGGTATTAATTATATATTAATTTATGATAAGGCGTACATACAAATTTTTGACCAAAATTTCGGGTTACAAAAAAGTTCATACTTCCCAAGAGGTCACCCATCCTCACATTACTCTCGAGCAAGCTCGCTTAACTTTAAAGTTCTTATGGAATCTAGTTCACCTAAACCACTTTGGTTTTTGTTTTCTAATTTGTCTTAAGTTTGTTTTCCAAGGTTTAATGAATCCTTTGGATCACCCGAGAGTTGTAAATTCCCAACTTGCCCGTTCAAAAATAATCGGGTTTGTGAACCGGTTCTGAATTCTCACTAGGTTTGACCGGTTCTTTTCCTGGTTTTCCTTAGCTCAAAAGGGCGGGTTTTACATATGTGGTGTCATTTGTCCCGACCTTCAACTCAACTGTAGCTATTTGTCTTGACTGGTCCGAAGATCGGTCATGTCGCACTGTTACTAGTTGAGTATGTCGGACCTGCCTTAGTACTATGACCAAACAATTCACTTATTAAGTTTTAATGGAACATATATATATATATATATATATATATATATCATGTTCTTTTACGAGCTTCTGCTCGTGTCCATTGGCCTGTGGCCCACTGTTCGAGTTTTTCAAAAACAGGGCATATTAGCCCTCAAGTTCCAAAACCGAGGCCCCCAGCCTATAAGAGCTATTCGAGCTTCCGTCAAGAAGGTCTCCCAAATAGTTTAAGCATTGGAACACAGTGAGGGGAGAACACTTTCGACAAAATAGGTTTTCACTGTCCATTATACCAACCAGTATAAGGACATCTCCGTTCATAACCGATGAACAGGTTTTCAACTTCCTTCGAGAAAGTTTCATCATACCAATCGGATATGATCTACTAACAACCGATAAGTAGTTTTTTCGTATAATTTTCATATCACTCTCTCTAAGTGGTGATGATTAAAATACCACTAAATAGTGGGTTTTTATACCGAGATACTTATCATCCCCAATCGGGTATGATATATAATCTCACTCACCCGATAATGCAGTGAAATTTCACTTAGTTGAATTTCGTACTTAGCAAGCTGGACCTCGACTAGCGTTCCCGATGTCTCATTCTCCAATACAAAATGAACATAATTGTTCATTATTCTTTGGCCTAATAGTCCTATTTCGTTCCAAATGAATGAGAAAACCTAACTTTACATATATTTGCAATTAGGTTTCTAAAGTTATTTTTCATTACCTTTAAGTCCCTATTGCCGGGTTTTTTCTAAATTCGAGTCCCAAAACTTTTAAAATTAATCTTAGGATCTCAAATCATTTGATTTCACACAAAGGGGTTTAATTTTCCCAAATTTCCAATTTGGTCCTTCAATTTTCCCAAAATTACCATTTTGCCCTTCTTTAGAAAAATGGTAAATTTTACCCCAAAAATTCTAAAATTTCTCAATTGGCCCTCTAATATTCTTATCATGACCAATTGACCCTCAATTTTAGAAAATTACATTTTGGTCCTTCAAATTTTTGAAAATCCCCAATTTTCCCCAAATTTTCCCCCAATTCCAACTCTTCAACACAGCCGAATTTGATTTCATCAAATTGACCAATCAAACACCACTAATTGTTGAAATTGGAGTTGGAACTGAGTTCCTACATGTTCATATGATTCTAAGGAACTTTGTATCGTAGATCTTAACATCGGAACGAGCTCAAACGGAGCTTTGCCAAAAAATAGACTATAGAGAGAGAAAGTTTCGATTTCTCACTGGTGAGGGCGCGGCGGTCAGAGCTCTCTATCTGGGCAGGTAGCTCTCCTCTAGAGGTTATTCCTAAGATCAAGAATGACATCAATTGATGTCGAATTGGATTAGAATTTCTCCATCAAAATTTGATCAACTCTCTCTCTAACAACGATCTGAAATTGTAAAGGGAAGCTGAATTGGCTTACCTTTCGGTCCTAATTCGACCATGGAAGGGGTAAGGTGGCATTGGGAGAGCTTGTTTGGACTGAGGAAGGCTCGAATTGGCTGATTTCAACTCGGCCTAAATAGGGCAGCTTTGGTCCGTCGGAACTGCTTCACTATTTCATTACGCCGGCACTTCTTCGGCGACTCTCGGGACGAATAGATGCTACCACCATGTAGCTGACTTCTCCCTAATTCTAATGAACCCGACTTTGTCTTCTTTGGCTTAAAATTGACCATTGGAGCATTGGTTTGAGCTTCGTCGGAAAACTAAGCAACTGAGAGAAAGTGAGCTTTTCGGGTGTGGAGAGGATGAATGGAGGGTGGCTCTTTATATAGTGAGCTCGGGGACACGGTGGCCGTCCGTTTGGCATCGTTATGACAGGAATTGATGACCTGAAACTTACCAAATGGAGGTGTTTCTTCTTCACTGGCATTTCTTTAGTTTCCCGACGAGTGAACACTACTGTCAAAGCTTCCCGTCCGAACTGTTCCGAACCGGACCGGACCAGTCCGAACTGGGTTCAAAGCTTAAACCGGCTGGTTCACCCCTCATTCGACCAAGTTTTTCAAATCTAAAAATTTCTAAATTCATCTAAATTCATTCTCTATCCAATGGTGGCCTCAAATCTCCAATTTGAATTATTTAAGCCACTTAGAAAAATAAATTTAGGATTCAGTTCAATAGTGATTCAAACCGATCCGAACCGGTTTGGATCCGGTTCACCCGAACTAGTTTGGTTTTCATCCCCAATTCCTTCACAATTCCATTTCCATGCTTTTGTGACTCCTTGGGTCACTTAGGGTCCATAAGATTCCCAGTTTACCATCTCTTTATCAATTCCAGTTCATAAACCGGTTTGGTCCTTAAACCGGTTCGGGTCCGGTTCACTCAAACCGATCTGGTTTTTCTCTCCCACTTTGTTTTAAGGTTCCTTCCTAAGGTTTATAAATTTCTTGGGGCACAAACAAGTTGAATTTCTCTTATTTTCCCGTTCTCTATCGGTTCTGGTTCATGAACCAACTTGGTTCATAAACCGGTTCTATCTAGTTCGAACCTGGTTCTCTTGAACTACTTTGGTCTTTCTTCCTCATATCATCCTAGGGTTCTTTTCCCAAGTTTATAAATATTTTTTAGTCACATGGGAGTTAGAATTTTTCGAATTTGCTCGTCCCTTAATAGTTGGGCTTGCAGAGCAATTTGGTTTAAAGATCACATTGATAGGTTCTTTCTCGGTTTTTCTCATTACTAAAGAACGGGGTTTACACCAATTATTTCCAAAAATTGACCAATTGGTCCTCCAACATCCTTTTCATGGCCAATTGACCCTCAATTTTGGGAAATTGTAATTTTTCCCCTCAATTTTACAAAATCCCCAATTTTTCTTAATTTCCCCCCTTTCAAATTGGCTGAATTTGATTTTATCAAATTGACCATTCAATTGGGATTAATTAATCTAATTGAAGATATGGATTAGTTCCTACACTTTCATACGATTCAATGGAGTTTTGAATCGCGTCATTTGGGTCCAAATTGAGGTTGAATGGAGCTTAATCAAAAAATTAAACTTAGAGAGAGAAAGCTTCGAAAGCTTACCATTAGAGGTGCGGCGGTCTAAGCTTTCGATCAGGGCAGGTAGCTCTCGTTCTGAGTATCCTCCTATGATCAAGAATTGCAACAATTCATGTTGAATTGAGTAAGAATTTGGTCAGTGAAGTTTCACTATTTCTCTCTCTAACGCTGATCGAAATTTATAGAGGGTAGCCAAATTGGCTTACCTTTCAGCTCTAATTCTTTCGTATGAGGGTTGTGGGAGTGTTGGGAGAGCTTGGTTTGGCCTGAGGAGGGCTCAATTTGGCCGTTTTTAGCTTGGCCAAAATAGGATAGCTTTGGTCCACCGGAGATGCTTTACTGTTTGATTATGTCAACGCTTCTCCGGCGATCCTCGAATCAAATGGTGACCACCTCGGGTAGCTGACTTCTTCCCGAATCTAAGGAACCCGACCTCACCTTTTTTGGCTCAAAAAAACCCCCAATGTCGGAGCTCTGGTTCGAGATTTACCAGAAATTGGAGTAGTAGTAGTAGAGAGAGAGGGAGAGGAGTTATCAAGTGTGAGGAGAATCTCTTTATATAGGGGGCTCGAGGACTTTTTGGCCATCTTATTGGCGCCTTTATGGCGGTCATTTATGGCCTAAAATACCCTAAACGTAGACTTTTCACTTTCGCCGGCGATACTCACTTTTCCAGCGAGTGAACAGTGTTGTCATATGAAAGAATAAGACGACACTGTTCTAAATCAAAATGGATCGGTCCGAACTGAGTTAAATGCTTAAACCGGACGGTTTAGGCCCAATTCGACTGAGTTTTTCAAGATTAAAAATTTCTAAATTCATTTTATATCCATTGGTGGCTTCAATTTTCTAATTTGAATATTTTAAGCCACTTATAAAAATGAATTTAAAAATTGGTTCAATATTAGTTCGAACTGGTTCAGTTACGATTCACCTGAACCAAATTGGTTTTCTCTTCCAATTCATACAAAAGTCATTTTTCATTATTTTTGTGAATTTTTATTAATTATTATATGTAAATTTGAATATTTAAAAAAGAATAAAAATTTATATTTTTGTATGTACAAGAAATTATGTACTAATTTATGTAAATTTATAAATTTTGTATATTTACTAAATTAATTAATTACTTTAAGTAAATTTAAGTAATTATATTATGATTTTTATTATTTATTCTATATAAATTTATAAATTTTTATGTACACATACTTAATCAGAATAGTAATTTTTTGTCTTAATAGGTATAAGAAATTATGAATTATTTTCAACATATTTATAAATTTTTATATATAAATATTTATATTTAAAGTAAATTTAAATAATTATATTAAAATATTTTTATTAATAAGTAAAATTATATTTATTCTATCTACATCGATGCTATTTTTAGATTGAGTGATTGGAATGGATTTGGAGTTGAGGTGTGGGAATGTGTTTCGTGGGAAGCGAATTGATAGATTTGAAAATATTAAAAAAATTTAATAATAATTTATTATCGATTTGAAAATATTAAAAATTAGTGATTTGTGAGAGGTAAAGTGAGTTAAATGGTTATTAATAAAAAAAATTAGAAATACTAATTTATTATTTTGATTAAATTAAATAATTTATTATCTACTATATAATTAAATTATATTAAATACATTTTTGTATAATAGTAATTTATTTATAATATTTGTATTTATATTATATAATTTTATATAAAATATTATTAATATATAAATTTATTTACGTTAAATTTACATTTATTAATTTAGAAAAATTTAGAGTGTGAGTGATTTGTAGTGGTGTAGTAATTCATTATTTGGTAACAAAAAAATAGAGTGATTTGGAGGGTATAAAATCATCTACCAACCCCTCCATTTATAATAAAATGCAATGGTACAAAATTAAAGGTATTTGTAGTGATTCTATCCTTTATTAGTTAAATTACTTTAATATTCTTTGTATTATTTATAATATTATTTATTTATTTTAAATAAATTTATATATCAATAATATTTTATATAAAAATTATATAATATAAATATTATGCATAAAAATTATTGTATAAAATGTATTTAATATAATTTAATTATTTATAGTAGATAATATATTATTTAATTTAATTAAAATGATACATTTATTTTTTTAATTTTTTATTAATAATTTTTCACTATACCTTACCACCAAAAATTTATTATTCGAAACGATATTATACGAATAAAAAAGCAAGTAAAGGCTCAAAAACTCTCCTAACACCTCAAACACATTATATCAAAATTAACACGTGTTTGATTAAATAATTTGAAGTGATGAAATAATTTATTATTTTGTAAAAAAATAGGGGTTTGAAAGGTAGAGAATCACGTTCGAACCACTTCATTATTTATTTATTAAACTATTTAATATTCTAATTTATTGTTTATATTATTATTTATTTTTATTTTGTATACTTTAAATAAATTTATATATTAATAATATTTTATATAAAATTATATAATACAAATATTATACATAAAAAATTATTTTGTAGAATATATTTAATATAATTTAATTATATATAATAACTAATAAATTATTTAATTTAATTAAATAATAAATTTATATTTTTAATTTTTTATTAATAATTATTTATCTCACTTAATATCCATGTAAACATAAAATATTTAAAAATTTTATTATCTCCCAATTTGTTCCACTTAATTTATTTATAACCACTCAATTCAAATATAATATAAAATATAAATAAATTAAAATAAATAATAAATAAGATTATTAAATTAATTTAATCAATAAATAAAATAAATACAAATACCTCCACTTTTGTAGAGAGAGATTTGTAGTTAATTTTCTATTCTCTAAAGTTATTAACAAATTAGCTATTCATCCGAAAAACCAATTTGATTTAGTTAAAATTTTTGGTTTAAAGTGATATAAATATGTTATTTTTATAGAAGGGACAAAAGTATATTATTATTTTATATAAACGTATAAGTTTTTTATGTGCATGAATTTAAATATTATTTCATGTTTATTTTATAAATTTTTGTATATGCATAAAATTATTAATTATTATATATAATCTTATAAATTTTATACAACATAAATTTATAATTTATATTATTTTAATTTATAAATGTAAAAATATTTACTTGATTTGCTATAAATAAGTTTATTTAGTAATTTTAATTTATGTATTTTCAAAGTTAATGATCTCTAATATATTTAAACATAAAGAGTAAAAAAATTATAAAGTTCAAAATTTTAAACAGTAAGTGTTATTTATTTAATATTTTTTTATTTATGAAGTTTTGGAACTATATTTTTCCTTATTATATTTTGTTCCATTTTTTCTTACAGTTATTTTGTTCCAAATTCCCCTATTGGCTATTGATTTTGTTCCAAATTTCGTATTGATATGTTGTTTACTAGAGCGGCACATCACAGCCCCAACCCACAAATTCCGATTGACGGGTTATCCTTCCAAGGCTGAGCAGAGTCAGGGTGTTTCTCTCTCAATCGGACAAGGAAGAGCATAGTCATGGTCCTAGGGCTTCTCTCGCTGGCTCGATATTGTTGAATTGAGGCAATTCTTTCCTGCTATTGGAGCCAAATGAGCGCTGGGAATGGTGGCGCCCCGAGCGGGGACAAATGGCAGCCTAACAGAAACTCTCGGCGGAAGGAGGAGGAGGAGATGAGCCTCTGGGGGATCCTCGTGTTTGGTCTTGTTGGCGCCACCGCCACTACCCTTGCGGTCAGCTGCTTCCCTGGAACTGCTTTTCTTTAAAGATCAAGCTGGAATCCCTCTTTTTCCATTTAATTTTTCAATCGAGATTCTTCTGTGGACACCATGGTTCAGCTACATATTAAATCGAGGTTTGGAATGTTAATTGATGGAACTAGGGGGAATTGAGTTTTGGATGGGATTCTATTTGTGCATGATGAATTTAAGAATGTTAAATTTCATTTTACTGCACTTTCTGAGAATTCAGCTTCTTAATGCCTCTACAGAAGAATGAATCTCCGGTCTCTTATGATGATAATTTTCTGTTACACGCCACTCTGATATCTTCTCTCAATGCTACAGGCCACAAAGCTTCGTGGGACTGTTGATTGGGTATATTCTCAGGTACAAAACTTATTTGCAGGTTTATCGTATTAGCAATATGCTCCTTTTATTCATTCTTCTGTTAATTTATTAAAATGGATATCTTGATAGGCAGCAGAATAATGGGCAGGGTTGAAATGTCAGTATGCCATACAAAGAGGCTTGAATGCATTATTGCTTATATGTTGGTCAAAACCCTGTAACATCCTTGAGCTGAGTTGTGTTTATTGTTCTTCAAAGCTTAAGAGGACACAATCCTCAGCAAAATCTTTCCAAAGATCCTTCCAAGAGGAAGCATGGAAGAGGTACAATCGGCGAATGCAGGAGGAGTATGAAGATGAAATGGAGAGAGTGGTGAGTCCTCACTATACTGATTTTTTCATCTTCTTCCACTTTTGTGCTGAATCAAAAATCACTTTTTGCAAAACAAGTTAGTGGCTGAGTACTAATGAAGATCTGTGCATATGGTAGCAAGAGTTTTTCTGAAGTGTAGTTTCACTTATAAATGTGTACAAAATGGAATCCTTGAATGATTTTGCAGGGAGTGAAGTGAAATTGATGCCATGTATAGAAAAGTTATGATCTTTTTGCAGTAACCTATGCTACTTTATACACATTTTCATCCCTAGATGGAGCATGTATGAATGTAGGGTTATGAATCATTTTCAATTTAAAAAACTACAATTTTAGCTTCATATCAACGTTCTACTTCAAATTACATAATGTAATTAGCTTAGTGATGGCCTATTATGCAAATCATGGCTCGAGTTTTGCAATTTTGAAGTTTGAAATGTCACATGCACAAGACCTTCAAGCTAAGGGGGAGAATCCTATCATCTTTTATCATTACTGTGTCATTTGAACAACGGAAATGGTCATAGTTTGATTCGCAAATAATGATCCCAGAGAACTAACTTTAACTAGGTTCTCGGTAGTATGCAAATTACAGAGACACCATATGTTTACTACTGGTTATATTATTATTCTTTAGAAGTAATTTTTATGTACAGTAATCACTAGTTTATAAGTAGGATGTGAACTACGTTTTTATCAATTTTATTCGAGTATTATGATAAGCTATTGTGGACATTAATTTTATGTTTTCCTCTTCCAGATTGCAATAATTTTGTCAAAATTTTCTTCTTTTTTCAGGAGCGCATAAGGCGTATGCAGAGTGTATTTAACAGGGAAAGAAGCAAGCATAAGAGGAATTACGAGAGCTGGAAGGAAACTGGTCCTGGTGCATATCATCAACATTACCAGCGGGATGATTGGTATTGGAAGGCTGACACTTCCTTTAAAGAGCATAGGACTGATCACCGTGGGCCTTCAAGACACAATAGGAGCTATCAATTGTCACACCATTATACGGTGTTGGGTCTTGACAGGTAATGGTATTGTATGACTGATGAATACTTTAAAAAAGGAGCATTTTTACACAAGCAATGCTGTCTCAGCTGCTGTTGAAACTATAAAAAGGATATTGTTGGTGATATGTTGCTATTCATCTGTCTTTCATGCTCAATAGGCTACATATGCTCTTATTGTGTATTCTCCTTCTGGTTAATAACACACTTAACAAGACAAATCAGTATGTCAACCTCGACACTTATATCAAATGAGATTGCCTTATCCAAGCCTTTTTTTGGGTGTAGATCAAGGGGAGCTCCTTATACAGATTCTGAGATAAAGGTAAGAGTAACTTGCAGCATGAACTATATCACTAACACGCTCTTCAATATTTCTAAGATTTAATTGTGCTTGTTATTTTTTTATTCTTCAGCCCAGGTGTTGTTGGTTATTCTAGAAATAATAAATGTTACCAGGTCACTTTTATCTGGGAAGTGTTGATTGTTTTGTATATTATTATAAACTATTGATAAACTCCTGAAATAGATTTTGATATCTGATCTAAAAAAATTTTGCCTCTTGTCTAGAAGTCCATGTTTTGTGTTGGATTGCAGGTAACTTTCTTAATTGGACAGAAACCTTTCTGTCCAATTAACACATGGGTTTGGATGAAACCTTTCTCAAGGACAGAAAAATTCGATTCTTTCTGAACATCAAAGAATTCAACAGAATTACCTCTCAAAATGAATAGATCACCTTATCCTCTCATTCCCTACTTTTTTCTTGAGATTTTGAGATTAATTCTATATGCTATTTGAACTTCTTGTAAGGTTTCCATTTGAGTTTACGGATTATCAGATCACTGGTTCACTTTCTAATTATCTACTTGTATCATTAGCACATATTTGGAATTGTTTAAACCAGGTCCTACCTCTTTGTTTTTGCAGACAGCATTCAGGGCCAAGGCTATGGAGTACCACCCTGATCAGAACCAGGATAATAAAGGCAATATTTTCTAGTCCCAAAAAAATTCATTGCCTAGTGCAATTCTTTGTTCAGACTATTCTGAATCTACAAATTGCTTTATTTTCTGATTTTATTTTACTAACGCGGTTGCAGAAGCTGCTGAGGCAAAGTTCAAGGAGGTGCTAAAGTCCTACGAGGCTATCAAGCAAGAAAGGAAGACCAACACGTACTAAACAGCCTAGAAATAACTTTACCGAATCCAAATAATGGTTCTGCTCATATGGAAACTCTACCGGGCGTTCCACAGATTGCACGGTTGATAGTGTGGGCTTGCCCAAGCGGCTATGCTTACCTGTTATGATTTGGAATAGGTTATGCTACATCCTCACTATCATTATACGTGAGATCCCATGCATATACACGGAGTGATGAGGGTTCGGTATTGCCATTAGTCTTTCCTTGTAGTTTGTGAGGTATAGTTGATCATCTCTTACATTACCTTATCTTTGTCGAGAATCTGAGAGCTCGGGGAACAATTGTCGATTATATATTGCACATTTTTTTACTTTTTTTTACATTTCATCTAGTCTGAGACATTTACTCCGGCTAGTGTTGTAAGGAAATTATGTGAATTTATTCTGGACCTGATATCATATTCAACCAACTTTATTGGGTAAAATCAGAAATAAGAACTTTGACAGGTAGTTTAAGGTTTTGGTTCATTGATTGAGGTTATGAACTTGTATTTATGGTTCAATTTAATTTGTCCATCCACATCATTTCAATTTAAGTAGTCCATGCACATAAGATATTTGTTATTTCATTGCCATTTAAACCATGAATATTAATCTAAGATGTTCTTTTGTTATTGAATGGGGTTACTAATAATCCTCTTGTTCAACGCCAGAAATTGAGCCATAATGAAAATTATGAACTAAACCAAATCAAATAAATAGAGATAACCTAAACTAGCCTGTGAGTAGAAGTTTAAGATCCCCTAAAATACAATAGTTATGTTAAAATTTTGTTTTTTTTATTCTTGTCCTCAAATTTTGAAATTTGGTGTTATGGTCATAAAACTTTGATTTCTATTGACAACCTAAAATATATGTATTTTTAGTACAATCCCATTAAAATGCGCTCAATAAAGATCAAAACCAAAGACATCTAAATCAAATTAAATATTGAAGAATAATAATATTAATAAAAATGAAAAGGTTGGGATGGTTGGAAGATGCTGTGATTCCCCCATTTACAACTCTTTACATCAAATTTATCCTTATGATTACAACAATTCAGCCCCTCTATTATTATGGTTCATTATATGGTTAAATATATTCACTTTGAATTATCAAAATAATAATTTAGTGATAATTTAATGACATTTTAAATCAAATTACTCAGGTGGTAAGACCTTAGGAAACAGGTTAATTTATGTAGCATTGATAGATTTAAGTATAGAGCTAGTATAAATAGAATACAAAAATATATAAATAACCCATGCCCAATAAGGTTCCAATTAAAAACAGATTTGTACTGTTCCCTAAACCGTTTTTCTCTATCACAGTATTGCTGCCAGACACTTTCGCCCCCTTGCCGTCACACACACCTGTTGTGATCGATGGGAGCCTTACTCGAGATCGTGGTCAGAGTTTGCTTCCCTTTGCCCCTAGTTCTCAGCCTAGAGCTCTATTGTGGTGATTTTTCGAAATCACTGATCTATAGATCGGTCTTACTGAGCGATATCAGATCAGACAAGAATGTAGGCCCAGCGGGGAAAGAACATGAACAACCCTTGCGCCACACAACTCAACAGGGAGAAAGAACATGAACAACCCCTTGCACCACACAACTCACCTTGGGCGAGAAAGAAGTCATAGTCCAGTACATTGTATTGAGGTTGGCATGAGCCATTCAATTACAAGGTTCGATTAAGTAGCCGGTGAACTAGAACTATAGACCTAGGATGATCTTTGTACATATCATATTTGTGAAGTTTTCACCATAGGAATTATTGGATTAGCTACCCCATTGAGATATTTGAACTTTATGTAGATTTTTGTTAAAAAATTAATTTGTAATTATGAAATTTTAACTAAAGTTCATGGTAAAAATTATTCTTTCCATGAAAATAAATGGTGTTGGTGCGAATCAATTAAGGTTGGGTAGTTAGAGCCCAGTGGATATTCAGGTCAAGAGTATATGATATATGCTTATTATTTATTTTAATCATTAATAATAATAATCAAATTCAACTAAATATTTTTTCATATAAAATTATTATTTACAATATGCAGTAAAATTTATCATATATTATCCATTTTATAAAATAATATACTGTATCATTATTTTTTAAAACAATATATATATATATATATATATGATAAATATAATTTATTTTACAAAAAGCCCCCAATACAATGATTAAAATATCATAAAAATTACAATATAAATGGAAAAATTATACCGATTGAAATTAACATTAGTTCGTCCTAATGCAATTTTGTGTTCATTTGAAACATGCCTGACCTGTTCAGGTGAATCCACTTCTCCGAAAACTAAAGCATGTGAAATGGAAGAAGAATTTGAATTCGAATTCGTCATATATCATTGGGCAAAAAATCATATTATATCCCATCTTTCGCATATAAAATGAGTTTGTGCAAAAAAAAAACAGATAAAATGACATTTCTTATGCAATTGCAAAAAAGTCCACATTTTCCACTTCAAAATGAATAATCTATTACAATTCAGATCCCCACACTTGTTATTTACAGAACTGAGCCTAGGGCTCTGATCATACAGCACACTTGACCGGAGCTGGCCTCTCCGGCGTCGCCGGCATCCGCGCCAAGAAGTTGTGGAGCGGAAACTGCTCGTCCTCCTTCCTGCTCCATTCATCCTCGAAATTGAGCGTGTAACTCAGTGGATCGTTATTTACAGAACTGAGCCTAGGGCTCTGATCATACAGCACACTTGACCGGAGCTGGCCTCTCCGGCGTCGCCGGCATCCGCGCCAAGAAGTTGTGGAGCGGAAACTGCTCGTCCTCCTTCCTGCTCCATTCATCCTCGAAATTGAGCGTGTAACTCAGTGGATCGTAATTGAACTCAGCTTGACTGTTTCCGCCCTTCCTCTGGCTTCGACTTATCAAGCGGAGGCACCGGTCGCGCATCTCAGGAAGGTGAGACGCCAGCATCCAGCGGCAGCGACGGAAGGTCGTCGGCCGATCGTGCATATCACCATAGTCGTCGGCGGCACTGAAGCAGCAGAAGTGACAGATGGTGGATCGGGGGCGGAGCTTGAGAGGGAGAGATGAAGACTCACATTGACTCATCGCAGCCGTCATCTATGATGAAACAAATGGATATGTTCTCTTCTTGCTAAGAATATGGTGGTTGTGGCTTCAACTGGTGAGAATTGATTGGATTTCAGAGTGGAAGTAGATCATGCGATTTATAGAGCAGAGACGAAGGCCACTAAAGGGAGTAAGAAAGTGAAAGAGTGACAGTGACAATGAAAGGTAGGGTCAAGCTGACCTGGTGAAGGGATAAGGACGCGGACGCTGCACAGAGAAGAAAGAAAGAGAGTGAAGGGAGAGTGATGATTGAGATTGAGGAAGAAGAAAACCGTGGGCAGCCCGCCGGGCACGCGGCCCTTAGGTTTGCCTATCCTCTTTCGGTGTCTAATCCGCGTTGGGCCTTTTAGTATAATCAGCTCTCTTTTTCTCTAATTATTAAATTTCCTTACTATCCCATTGGGAATTGAAATTAAATTATTAAATAAGAAAATGGGTTGAGATATGCATAGTTTTTAGAAAACTAAACCTCTCATTTTAAATTTATGAATAATTTATTTTTATGATTTAATTAATTAATTATACTTTTATCAAATAATTATATTTTTAATGTTATTTTCTAATAATTTAGTAAATTTAACTTGTATCTAACAGCTTGGTGTCCCCACTGGATTTGATTGAGCCGAGGATGTCGGCTTCATGAAATATTGCAGCAGCTTTGGCAAGGAATCAAAACAGTAATACTTGTCAGGTGGACAACATGCTCATCTTGCATTTAATATAGGCAGGTTGGATGTAGGAATATTAAAAGTGTAGTTGTAGAGTGCTACGTGTTGGGACGAACGAGTTCAAGAATCCGAACCCGTCGGAATCCGGGTTTATTCGGGTTGGTTTCAATTTTATTAATCACTATATCTCAAATTTAAATTTTAAATTTAGAAAGGTGAATTATAATTAAAATTAATTTTTAAATTTAAATTTAATCCATAGCATGCAATTAAATTTAGTTTGATATGGTTTAATTTTTTAATTATACAAAACTTTTATGATAAATGTTTTTCCTAAATTGAGAAATGTAGGAATTTAAATTAAGATTTTTATGATATTAGAATATATAATATATTATTAATAATTTAAAAATAAATAAACATTTAGTATAATAATGTAATCTATTTTACTTACAAGGTTAGAGATTAAATCGCCTTCTCTCAATTTTCTTTTTCTATTTTAAATTTCCTATTATTTGGTTCCTCCAATGCCATGGGTAACAACGCCTTCTCTTGCTTTCAACCAATGAGGTACGATCATTCTATGCCTTTTGTTTGAATGCATTTCATGCATATCATCCTTTTACTCAATTTACTAAATTTTAGTTGAGGTCCAAAAGGTTTATGCCTAACTAAAATTAAAAAAAAAAATTGAAATATAATATTATGTATAAATAAAAAAATCAAGGAAAAAATTGTTCACTTTTCTAAAATATGGTATCGGATTCACAACAATTGGCTCAGATAGTGTGTTGAATAAATTTTGTATGGAATAGTATTCCTGAAGATATAATTGTATGCTACAAAATGGTGCATATATTAAGATTTTCTTTTATGAAGACCTCATAATAAGGCCTGGTAAAGCTCAGATATGTGGGTAATAATTGGGGTCTGCGATGAAGAGCAGTCAAGGAGCACATGGCCTAATTATCCCCGGTATCAGTTATCTCGGGTGGGGAATGGCCTTTTTTTTAGAGCGAGGGAATGGTATTCATCATTAAATCATAAGCAATGGTTAGTTCATAGAATTAATTAAAACATATATTGTTATTGATTTTCAAGTTTTTTCTATTCTCAACTTCTTTCTCGCAATATCAAATGGTTCATTTTCTCTATTTTGGGTTAATCGAATTTTGACTCCAACATCTTTGGCACTATGTGCCTAAAGAGCCTTCCTACATCAATATTAAAAAATAATTCCAAGAAGCCAGGTTCATCCTTCTAAAGGAATGATTGGCATTACTCGACATTCCTAAATTTGTTATCATCCACGCACTAATTAAAGGAATTATTTTGACAATAAAAAATTTCATCAAGAATCGAAGAAAAATATATCATATAACATGAGAATTTAATCACAAATTAATAATAATATTCTAAATGGAAAAATTGGATCCCAAAATAAAAATAAGAATCAAATACGAGAATAAAATTCTAAACCAAGAGTGAGATTTGAAATTGAGAATAAAATGCGGAACCATAAATGAAAACCAAAATTGAGCATATAACCCTGAACTAAGAATGTAATTCGAGTCGAAATTTATAAAGAGAAATTTGGATTATGACCCAAAGTTGAAAATTTGATAGAAAATCTTATGTTGGGACAAGGGATCCAATTAGATTTGGGATCGAATTCCCGAGTACGAAAATCGAGTTTTTTTGGGAAAGTCGGTTTTCACCTGAACAAGGTAGTAATTTCAAATTTAATTACTGAAATGACTAAAAAGGGGAAAATAGTAATTTAATATTCACAAAAAAAGAAAGGAAGTCGGGTTGGATGAGATTGAGTCGAGTCTACTCGACTCACCTACGAGCCACTACCCACTGACTGACAATAATTCTATTGCGCTGCCACATATGTCAATAGAATTCACTCAATTTTTTTTATCAAATTGAGTGCTACAAATTATAGAGATCAACTAGTAACTAAGCTATCGATCATCCTATAGAGTTAATTGCGTTAACTCCTACTAGATAACTCGAATTTGAAATTCCCGATCTTAGACAACTCCCCAACATCCATTCACCCAAACAAGCTATTCTCTCTTGTTTGATCACCAAATGGGGTGATCTTGTATCAAAATGCCAATAATGAACTCGTCTTGTGTTCCATTGTTGGGTTCCAACTTGTTAGAAGCCAAAAAATGTCACACGAGGGTCGTTTTGGTCATCCCCAATTATTGACTGAAATTTCAGCTACCACTGATGGTCTTCTAGAGCTAAATTCTCCCTCCTCTGGCCACCGATGCCAAAGTGACGGTCTACCTCCCATTTACCCCTCATGGCCAGGGCCGACTTCTGGTAAGGGCAAAATCATCTGACACAGGCTAATCTCTGCTAGTGGGTCTATTGGGTTCAGCTTGATCGCGGTCAGTCGACAGCCAAATTTGCCCAACTCTCCAGTGACCACTTGGTTGACCACTACCATAGAAAGCTTCGCCTAGACCTTGGCTAAAAAAGGCCTAAACTCCGACCACCCCCAATGATAATTTCCGAAAACCCCCTTAGTTGCTTAGTTTCAGCCAATTTTGAAAAATGATCAAATTCAGTTGTGGTTGGCCGGTGTAAGGCCTCCACTCTTCCATGAGCCATTGGAGGTAAATTGTGAATTTAGAAGTTCATTAGAATGAAGCTCCAAAGTTTAAGGACTAAAATAGAATTATGGAAAGTTTGTGGACCAAATTGAAAATATGGGAAAATTGTGAAAAATATACCTAAGAGTAGCCTAAGGGACTTAGAAGTGATTTTGAAACATATGGGGATGTCTAAAGTCATTTTCAGAAGGTTGGGTGCAAAATCGCAATTTTTTTTTGTAAAAGAGGGGTAAAATGGTAATTTTACCCATTTTAGGGATATAAGTGTAATAAATATATTTTTTGGGGCCAAATATGTTTAAAAGAGTTTTAGATACCCAAAATAGGGGAACTTTTGATGAGTAGGGGCAAAATGGTAATTTTGCCCAACTTGGAAAATATTTTGCAAATAATTAAAAATGAGACTTAGGAATGTCCTAAGACGTCTTAAGGACTTGGATTAAACTTAAGGAAACTTTATAACTCATGTAAAATCCTTGGAAAAGTTCAAAGTCCAAAAAGGAAGCATTTTAGGCTGGGAAGGGGAAAATGGTAAATTTTCCCAACTTAAGGACCAAGGGCAATTTTGTGAAAATTGAATGCCTAAATGGTAGATTATGGAAGTTTATACACATAGACAAGTATAACCTCGAAAGGTTATGACCCTAAAGCATATGTTAACTAACATTAGATAAATGTTATTTAAAGTATGGTTGTTCGATAAGTGAGTCGAGTAAACCAAGCCCAATGGGCAAAATTGTAATTTCCTAGGGAAGTTACGATGTACCATTTATAGGGATAATTGGGGTACTTGAAATGACCTCAATTACTTATTCGGACTTGGGTAAGGAAGTACAAGAGAGAGCAAGGGTCACCAGGTAAGAGAAAGGAGGAAACAAGTTGAAACGAACAATTTTTGATGGAAACGGTGTCATGCCCCGACCTGGTTTGGTCGGATCCCCATGATCAACCCGTCACTCTCTTGGTTCATTAAAGGGTTTCCCCTTATTATAAACCGTAAATAGTATGACTTCCTTTAAACTTGCACTTTTTCCTGGAATAACATAAATCAAAACTGCATAATATTTTAAATTTATCATACCTGTCTCACAAGCATCTTAGTTGATGGTCTTTAAGAGTAGGCTTTCCGAAATTTCTTAAAAGGGATATAAGGGAGGGGGTGAGTACAACGAATCAGTGAATGGGTTTTCAAAATTTTTAACTTTTAAGAAAAAAAGAAATGTATTGAAGTGTGCCAGACTCCTTTCTTTAAAAAATCCTTTCATTTCAAATCTCGGTTTTTATCACCATTTCTTATTAATAATGGTGTGTCATCACCTAACAAACATCCTTCATCATGAAGGTCAAACACACATTCACAGGTCAGTACGTCCACTGAACCTACTTGTGGAGTCGGAGCGACTTTACCGACTACCAAGATAGAAGCACGTCCACTTTTACCTTTAGAATGAGTGTATGTTCATGACATTCGACCCTCAAACTCGTAATGATTCTCCGTGTCCGTATGAGGACAGAGACCTCATCCCATCCCCACCCCGGTCTTATGCGCTTGATGCTACTCCAAATTTCGCATGATCACTTGGTACGACGAACTGCCCTTATACCCACTAGGTCGTCTAGGGCCCTTAGGACACATCACTACCTCTCTTAGGCATCTTGATGGTCCGGAAATCATAGTGCATGCACAATCAATATTTTCTTATCATGCCATATAATCTGTGGTGCCACTGGTCTAACAGCCTCGACCCTCAACTCAACTTGTAATTGTTTATCTTGATTAGTCTGTCGACCTGTCATGTCGCACTGCCGCTAGTTGACTGAGTATGTTGGTCCTATCTTGGTACCATGGCCAAACAATTCATTTATTAAAGTTTTATGGCAAATATCTCATATTTGTTTATGAGCTCCTGCTTGTGCCCACTGGCCTATGGCCCACTATTCGAGATTCCCAGTACCTCATGTTCCTACACGATATGAACATCTCGGTTCATTATCCCTCGACCTAATAGCCTTCATTCATTCCAAATGAATGAGAAAATCAAACTTTGATTTATTTGCAATTAGGTCCCTAAAGTTATTTTTCTTTAAGTCCCTAATGCCGATTTTTCCTCAAATTGAGTACCAAAACTTTTAAAATTCCCCTTGGGACCTCAATTTATTCAATTTCACACAAAGGGGTTTAATTTCTCAAATTTCCAATTTGGTCCCCAAACTTTTCCAAAATTACCCTTTTGCCCTTCCTTTACAAAATGGTAAGTTTTACCCAAAAAATTCTAAAATCCCTCAATTGGCCCTCTAACATTTTTATCATGCCCAATTGACCCTCAATTTTATAAAATTGAATCTTGGTCCTTCGAATTTTTAAAAATCCCCAATTTCCCCCAATTTCAACTACTTAACATAACTGAATTTGATTTCATCAAATTGACCAATCAAACACATCTAATTGTTGAAATTGAAGTTAAAATTGAGATCCTACATCTTCATACGATTCAATAGCACTTTGAATCGCAAGTTTTGACACCGGAACGAGCTTAAACGGAGCTTCACCGGAAAATAGATTGTAGAGAGAGAAAGCTTTGATTTCTCACCAGTGAAGGCGAAGCGGTCTGAGCTTTCTATCTAGGCAGATAGCTCTCATCCTGAGGTTCATCCTAGAATCAAGAATTGCATCAATTGATACAGAATTGAGTTAGAATTTTATCATCGAAATTTTGTTGGTTCTCTCACTAGCACCGGTCGAAAATTGTAGAGTAGTGCCGAATTGACTTACCTTTCAGTCCTAATTTGACTGTGGGATGGCTGAGTAAGTGTTAGGAGGGATTGGTTTGGCTTGAGGAGGGCTCAAATTGGTCAATTTCAGCTCTACCAAAATAGGGCAGCTTCGGTCCGTCGGAGCTGCTTCACTATTCCATCATGCTGATGCTTCTTCGGCAATCCTTAGAGCAAACGGAGACTACATGCGTGTAGCTGACTTCTCCCCAATTCTAAAGAACCCGACCTCGCCTTCTTTAGCTCAGAATTGACCCTATATCGGAGCTCTGGTTTGAGCTTTGTTGGAAAACT
Organism: Trapa incisa; assembly: GCA_030064435.1. Taxonomy (NCBI): domain Eukaryota; kingdom Viridiplantae; phylum Streptophyta; class Magnoliopsida; order Myrtales; family Lythraceae; genus Trapa; species Trapa incisa. The sequence continues at coordinate 8,369,238 of CM057775.1, read as the reverse complement.
AAGCAGCTGAGAGAGAGTGAGATTTTTAGGTGTAGAGAGGATGAATGGGGAGGGGCTCTTTATATAGGGATCTCGGAGACTCGTTGGCTGTCCGTTTGACACCTTTATAACAGACATTGATGGCCTAAAATGTACTGAATGGAGACGTTTCTTCTTCGTCGGTGCTACTTCAATTTTCTGGTGAATGAACAATGCTGTCATCTGAAGGAAGAAGACAACACTGTTTTGAACCAGATCGGACTGGTCTGAACCGGGTTCAATGCTAAAACCGGCTAGTTCACCTCCCATTTGACCAAGTTTTTATAATCTAAAAATTTCTAAATTCATCTAAATTCATTTTCTATCCCAGGGTGGCCTCTAATCTCAAATTTAAAATTTTTAACCCACCTAGATAAATGAATTTAGAATCTGGTTCAATAGTGGTTCAAACCTGTCATGCCCCAACCCGGTTTGGTTGGATCCCCGTGAACAACCCGCCGCTCTCTCGGTTCAAGAGGAGTTTCCTCCAACTTTAAATCGAGATGAGCCATACATAATTTTGACCTTGTTCCCTAGAAAGACATATCAATTAAAATGCAAGCTTAAAGAAAATTAAGCAAACCTGACAGAGGGTAAGGCTCGGTGTTATTCCTAGTCATTATCGCTTTTCCTGAAAGGATAGAAAAGAGGGGTGAGTTTCTACAACTCAGTGAATGGGTTTTCAGAACTTTTAACTTTTAGGAAAATATTTGTATTGGAGTGTGTCAGACTCCCTTTTTTTTTTTTTCCAAAAATCCTTTCATTTCAAATCTCAATTTTTACCACCATTTCTTATTAATAACGATGTGTCATCACCCAACATAAGTCCTTCATCATGAAGGTCAAACACACATTCACAGGCCAATATGTCCACTGAACCCACTTGTGGCGTTGGAGCGACTTTAGGAAAACACACCCACTTCAATGCATTCTCAAGGTCGAAGGTCAAACTCACCCCTCTTTTCTATCCTTTCAGGAAAAGAGATAATGACTAGGACCCACTTGTGGCGTTGGAACGACTTTAGGAAAACACACCCAGTATGTCCTAGATAGAAGCACACCCACTTTGACCTTGAGAATGCATGGATGTATGCGACATCCGACCCTCAATCCCGAAATCAATTCTCCATTTTCGTATGAGGAGAGAGACCTCATCTCGTTCCCACCCTGGTCTCATGCGCTTGGTGCTAGTCCAAATTTCGCATGGTCACCTGGTACGATGAACTGCCCTTATACTCACCAGGTCATCTAGGGCCCTTAGGATGCATTACAACCCCTATTGGGCATCTTGATGGTCCCGTAATCATAGTGCATGCACAATCAGTATTTTCTTATCATGCCATTTAATCTGTGGTGCTACTAGTCCAACGGCCCCAACCTTCAACTCAACCTACAACTGTTTGTCTTGACCGGTCTGGAGACCTGTTGAATAGCACTACCACTAGTTGATTGAATATATCAGTCCTGTCTTGGTACCATGGCCAAAAAATTCATTTATTAAAGTTTTATGGCACATATCTCATGTTTGTTTATGAGCTCCTGCTCGTGCCCACTGGCCTATGGCCCACTTGTTCGAGATTTTCAAAATCGGGCATAATAGCCCCCAAGTTCCAAAACCGAGGCCCCCGTCCTATAAGAGCTATTCGAGCTCCCGTCAAGAAGGTCTCCCAAATCGTTTAAGCATTGGAACACAGTCAGGGGAGAGCACTTCCGACAAAAATATATTTTCAACTGTTCATAATATCAACCGAGTATGAGAACATCTCCGCTCATAACCAATGAACGAGTTTTCCACGTCCTTCGAGAAAGTTTAATCATACCAACCGGGTATGATCTACTTACAACCGGTAAGTAGTTTTTTCACGTGATTTTCACATCACTTCTCTAAGTTGTGATGTTTAAAATACCACTAGATAGTGGGTTTTCATTTTGAGGTACTTATCATTCCCAACTGGGTATGATATAAAATCCCATTCACCCGTTAATGTAGTGAATTCCACTTAACTGATTCTTTGTGTTCACGCGAGCCTATCTTTGCTGGTGTTCTCGGTACTTCATATTCCTACACGATATGAACATCTTTGTTCATTATTCTTTGGCCTAATAGCCTTCATTCATTCCAAATGAATGAGAAAACTCAACTTTCTATTTATTTGCAATTAGGTCCCTAAAATTATTTTTCTTTAACTTTAAGTCCCTATTACTGGTTTTTCCTCAAATTGAGTTCCAAAACTTTTAAAATTTATCTTAGGACCTCAATTTATTCAAATACACAGAAGGGGTTTAATTTCCCAAATTTCCAATTTGGTCCCCCAATTTTTCCAAAATTACCATTTTGCCCTTCCTTTACAAAAATGGTAAGTTTCACCCCAAAAATTCTAAAATTCCTCAATTGGCCCTCTAACATTCTTATCATGCCAATTGACCCTAATTTTATAAAATTACATTTTAGTCCTTCGAATTTTCAAAAATCCCCAATTTTCCCCTAATTTCAACTTCTTAACACAGCTGAATTTGATTTAATCAAATTGACCGATCAAACACTTCCAATTGTTGAACTTGAAGTTGAAATTGAGTTTCCACATATTCATACGATTCTCTAGTACTTTGAATCACAAGTTTTAACGCCAAAACGAGCTCAAACAAAGCTTCACCAGAAAATAGACTATAGAGAGAGAAATATTTGGTTGCTCACTGGTGAAGGTGCGACGGTCTGAGATTTCTATCTGGGTAGGTAGTTCTCCTCCTAAGGTTCTTCCTAGGATCAAGAATAACATCAATTGATGTCAAATTTGATTAGAATTCTATCATTGAAATTCGGCCGACTCTCTCTCTAACATTGATTGGAAATTGTAGAGGGGAGCTAAATTGGCTTATCGTTCGATCCTAATTCGGCTGTGGGAGGGCTGAGGAAGTGTTGGGAGGGCTTGGTTTGGCCTAGGGAGGTCTTGGTTTAGCCTGGGGAGGGCTCAAATTGACCAATTTCAGCTCGGCTGAAATAGGGCAGCTTCTGTCCACGGGAGTTGCTTCACTATTCGATCACGCCGACGCTTCTCCGGCGACTCTCAGAACGAGTGGTCACCACTGTGTAGCTGACTTCTCCCCGGTTCTAAGGAACCCAACCTCACCTTCTTTAGCTCAGCAATGACCCTATATCAAAGTTCTAGTTCGAGCTTCATTGAAAAACTAAGTAGCTGAGAGAGAGTGAGTTTTTTAGGTGTGTAGATGATGAACAAAGAGGGGCTAGTTATATAGGAAGCTCGGGGACTTCTTGGTCGTCCGGTTAGTACCTTTGTGGAGGTCATTCATTGTCTGAAACTCCCTGGCTACACGATTTTCTGGCGAGTGAACAGTATTGTCATATGAAGGAAGAAGATGACACTATTCCGAACCGGACCGGTCCGAACCGGGTTCAAAGCTTAAACCGGCCGGTTCACCCCCCATTTGACTGAAATTTTCAAAAATAAAATTTTCTAAATTTATCTAAATTTATTTTCTATCTAATGGTGGCCTCAAATCTCAAATTTGAATTCTTTAAGCCACCTAGAAAAATGAATTTAGAATCTAGTTCAATAATGGTTCAAACTAGTTCATATTCGGTTCGCTTGAACCGGTTTGGTTTTTACCACCAATTCCTTCTCAAGTCCATTTCCTTCTCAAGTCCATTTCCATGATTTTCGAGACTCTTTGGGTCACTCGGGATTCATAACTTCCCCGGTTTACTCCTTTCTCTATCGGTTTCGGTTCATGAGTCGACCCGGTTCATAAACGAGTTCTATCTAGTTTAGACCCAATTCGCTTGAACAGGTTGGGTTTTTCTTCCCCATTTTGTCCTAAGGTTCTTTTCCAAGATTTATGAACCATTTTGAGTCACATGGGAGTTGTAAATTCTCAAATTTGCCCATTTCTTAATAGTCAAGCTTGTAGACCGATTTGGTTTTAAAATTTGAAATTTACCATTCTTTCCCCGATTTTCTCACTATCAAAGGACGAGGTTTACAACTCTCCCCTCCTTTTAGGGGTTTTGTCCCCAAAACAGTTACATGTTAAATAATCGAGGGTAACCATCCCTTATAATACTCTCAATTTCCCATGTCTCTTCTTTCACGGGTCCGTTCTGCCATAAAACCTTGACCATAGGGATTTTCTTGTTCCTTAAATTCTTGCCTCTCCGATTGATGATTCATACCGGTTCTGTCTGATAGGTCAGGTTCTCTTCTAGTTCCATTGGAGGTCGGTCTAGTACATGACTAGGATAAAGCTAATATTTTCGATGCACTAAGATGTGGGATACATCATGTATTCTCTGTAGGTCCGGAGGTAGTTTCAATTTATAATCTACCGGTCCTATCCTTTGAATGATGCAATATGGACCGATATATCTTGGTTTCAGTTTTACTCTTTGCTGGAACCTAAGTATTCCCCTCCATGGAGAGACTTTGAGGAATACTTGATCTCCTAGTTCGAACTCCAGATCTTTCCTTTGATTGTCTGCGTAACTCTTTTGCGTGTCCTGTGTGATCTTAAGACGACTCCTTATTAATTTTATCTTCTCTGTGGCATCCTCAATTATTTCTGTACTTTCTAACTTCCTTCCCCCCACTTCTTCCTAAAATAGAGGGGTACAAAAAGGTTGTCTATAAAGGGCTTCATATGAAGCCATCTGAATACTAGCGTGATAACTATTATTGTAAGCAAATTTCATCTAACACATGTATTCCTCCTAGCTTTTGTTCATGGTGAGTGCGCACACTCTCAGCATGTCTTCCATGGTTTGGATGGTTCGCTCAAACTGACCATCTGTCTAAGAGTGAAATTTCGTGCTCATTTGAAGCTTGGTTCCCAAGGCATTTTGTAAACTCGGCCAGAACTTGGAAGTAAAGCTCGGGTCTCTATCCGATACTATACTCACTGGGACACCATGGAGCCTTGTGATTTTCTTCATGTATAGGACGACCATTTGTTCTACTGTGTTCGTCACTTTTATAGGAAGGAAGTGTTATGATTTGGTCAATCTATCCACTATGACCCACATTGCATCTCGACCCTTTCTAGTCATCGATAGGCCCGTGACAAAGTCCATGGTGATGTGCTCCCATTTCCACTCTGGAATTGGTAAGGGTTGTAGTAGTTCTGACGGTTTTTGATGCCCTGCTCTTATCTGTTGTCAGGACAAACATTAGGCTACATATTCCGCAATGTCCTTCTTCATTCCTTGGTTATCACCTTTTATGCTGGACTTCGTTATGTCTTATTCATAGACCATTCCTTGTGTAAGTCGTATTTCTCAAAGTTAGTTGGGTTTACCCGTCCCTCTTACCGCATGATGTTCTTCATGATGTTTTAACTTTACGTCCCTATGACAGCATTGGTTTCTGCACTTCTCATCTTTTCTAAATTTCTTTATTCGTTCATTCTGCCTTCAAATCCTTAAATTCCTTCATACTTACAGACATATTAAAACTTTTGCTCTTTACTTCATTCTGCCTTCCCTCTGGTGTCCATTCCCCTTAAGATCTCTTCTCTTTCCAATTCCATCCTTGCCTTTATCAATGTTTCTTCTAGTATTATTCATTTTGAGTTTAATTCCTTTCTTACTCGTATGGAATCTGTTGATGTCATCTTCCTTTCTATATATCACTTGGGTTGATTTATCCCCTGATTTCTTTACGATTTCCTTCTCTTTATACAAGATTCTTTCCTTTCCATTATCTTGTTCTTGAGGAGTTATTATCTTGCTTATTTCGTTGGCTTCACTTTCTTTCCTTGGTATACCAATGTCTTCCCAAAATTTCTTTCTTTGACGAGCTTCACATTCTCTTTCCCCTCATATTTCCTTCTAGTTATACCATTGAAATCCTTAAAATTCTAGAGTATCTTATTGCCGATATTTTCACCAACTTACTCTTACTCTTTGAACTCATGAGTACCTTCTGTTGATCTTACTTTATTTCCACTCGCTTCGATATTCGTTTATTCCTTTGAGGTGGATCTCTCTTCCTCATCATGCCCAAACCCTATCGTACCTTCATATCCTTAGTGTTTCCCTTTTTGTCTTGGTTAGGGTGTATTCTTCCACTATTTCTTAGCTTAAACTAACTGGTTCACTCCCCATTCGACTGAGTTTTTCTAATCTAAAAATTTCTAAATTCATCTAAATTCATTTTCTATCCAATGGTGGCCTCCAATCTCAAATTTGACCTTTTTAATCCACCTAGAAAAATAAATTTAAAATCCGATTCAATAGTGGTTCAAACCAGTTCGGATATGGTTCACCTGAACCGGTTTGGTTTTCATCTCCAATTCATTCTCAAGTCCATTTTCATGACTTTTGGGACTTTTTGGGTCACTCGGGATCCACAAATTTCTCGGTTTGCCCTTTCTCTATCGGTTCCGGTTCATGAACCGACTCGGTTCACAAACTGGTTCAATCCAGTTGGATTCGATTAATCTAAATTGGTCTTTTTTTTCTCTTCCAATTTGTCCTAAGGTTCTTTTCCAAAGTTTTATGAACCCTTTGGATCACCCGCGAGTTGTAAATTTCCAAATTGCCCATTTCCTGATAATCAGGTTTGTGAACCAGTTCAGTTTTCTCACTTGGTTTGACTAGTTCTTTTTCCCGATTTTCCTTAACTCAAAAGGGCGGGGTTTACAATCGGTGAGTGAGATTTCTGACTTTTTGTATGTAACACCAAAAATCCAAATTCAAAAACTAGGCCAAATTGATCCGAGAAATGAGATTGATATGAGAAGAAAAACCTGAACTGAAAAATTTAATTGAACCAGACTGAGAGAAATGATCGATGGGGAGTCTAAAAGGGATGAAATGGGTCATGAGGGACTTTAGGGGACATCCCGAGATACAAGATCAAGGATCGAGAGAAACTTGGGAGAGAATTGACAAGAACCTGGTTTGGGTTGACCACCACCTTCGATGATCTTGATATCTCTAGAAAGTTCAGAAAGTTAGCTTTCCACCTCTATTGACCCTCAACTCTTCCTCTACAGTTTCCAGCGAGATCGCACATTAAGGAATCCCCGGTGATTGGAAATAGAGCATCTATTTTAGAAGATAATTCTTAGAGCCTCGAAGGCTGAGAAAAATTCAACAGATTCTCACACCACTAACTTTCCATAGCCACCAACATTACTCGATTTGAGTAAGTATAGATGTAGAATTAAATCTTTCAAGTTTTAGTTTTTGGGTGAAGTGCCCGAGCTAACTAAAATGGATATTGCAAGAGCTTTAGACCACCAATCAACTCGATTTAAGTGGCCACCGACTTCTTAAGGAGTCTTGTGAAACTCGTCATCTTGAATCATAGAAAATTGGGAAAGAACTGGTCAATTAAATGAGAAAACCAAACCATTTAATGAACCGAGAATGATAAAGAGGGGTAAAAATTGGAAATTGGAAAACCCCAATTGACCAAAAAGTCATGAAAATCATGGGGAAGAAGCATGAAGTAAATTGGATGGGAAACCGGACCGGCTTAGGGTGAACTAGACCTAAACTAGATTGAACCATAATGAATCGAATTAGAAAATTCATTTTTCTAGGTGGCTTGAAAATCTCAATTTGGAAAATTGAGGCCACCATCAGATAGAAAATGAATTTAGACAAATTTAGAAAATTTTAATTTTGAGAAAACGGTCGAATCAGTCCTGAACCAACCAATTTTCGCCATTGAATCTAGTCGGACCGGTTCGGTCTGGTTTAGAAGAGTGTCATCTTCTTCCATGGGATGACAACACTGTTCACATGGTAGAAAAACTTTCCTTCTATGACAAGAGAATATTCCCTCTGATTTGGGATTTTTCTAAAGAGGATAAGCTTGACCAATATGGAAACTAATATTGTAGAGGGTCCCTGAGCTCCCTATATAAAGAGCTACTCTCCATTCATCCTCCAAACTCCTCAAATCCTCTCCTCCTCCTAAGTGCTCAATTTTTTAGTGAAGCTCAAACCAGAACTCCAACTTGGGCACTTTTCTTAGCATTAGAAGGCAAAGTCAGGTCCTATATACTCTGGGGGAAGTCAACTACCCGATAGTAACCTCCATTCGACCTGGGGATCACCGGAGAAGCGCCGACATAATCAAATAGTGAAGCAGCTCCGACGGTTTGAAGCTGCCCTATTTTGGCCAAGCTGAATTCGGCCAAACCAAGCCTCCCCAAAGTCCCCATGACCATGACACGACCTCTACAGAAGTGAAAGGTAAGCCAATTTGGCCTTACTCTGTCATTGTAGATCGGTGCTAGAGAGAGAATGTGTTGAATTTCACTAACAAATTCCTCTTCATATGGACTTCAATTGTAGTGATTCTTGATCCTAGGAGTACCCTAAACATGAGAGCTACTTCCTAGATCAAGAGCTCGGACCGCCGCAACTCCGACGGTAAGCTTTTAAAGCTTTCTCTCTTTATGAACAATTTTCTGGCGAAGCTCAATTTGAGCTCATTTAGACCCAAATTCTGCAATTTAAAGCTCTATTTGATCGTATGGAAGTGTAGAAATTGATCAATGTCATCAATTGGAGCAATTAACCCCAGTTGAATGGCCAATTTGAATAAATCAAATTCGGTCAGTAAAGGGGGTAGAAATTGGGGGAAAATTAAGGATTTCAAACAATTGAGGGACCTCCATGCAATTTCTCAAAATTGAAGGTCAATTGGCAATGAGAAAGATGTTGGGGGACCAATTGGATAATATTTGAAAGAATTAGGGTCAATTAACAATTTTTGGATAGTAGGGAGTAAACTATAATTTTGGAAAGATTAGGGACCAAATTGGGAATTTGGAAAACTTGAGCCACTTACATAATTTTAAGTAAATTGAGGAACCAAGGAGGATATTGGAAGCCTTAGGACTTGATTTGGGGAAAAGTTAGCATTAGGGAACTAAAGTCAAGAAACATGAACTTTAGGGACCTAAGTGCAATAAACCAAAGATTTGGGCATAGTCACTCATATGTGTGAAAACGAAGGCTGCCATGCCGAACCCTTACTGATTATGATAACCAAACCGTGTAGAGACACTTGGGACTGGAATGCCAGCTAGAGAGAGAGCTCGTGTGGACTTGAAAATTGACTAGGGATGAACACATCAGAGTCAACGGGTGAGTGGGCTAATTTACACTTCATACCCGGTTGGGATGATTAGAACCTTTTCTAAATTGGAAATCACCATGAGTGGGACCTTTATACGTCATACCCAGTTGGGATGATGAGCACTTTTATGAAAGGAAAACCTATTTACCAGTTGTAAGTAGGACAATTTAAGCATCATACCCGGTTGGTATTATGAGCTTACTTAAAGAAAGGAAAAATCCACATACCGGTTGTAAGCGGACCTATCATCACACCGGGTTGTTGTGATGAATTAAAAGGAAGGTTTTGTTATAAGTGTTCTTCCCAGACCGTGTGCCAATGCTTAAAACATTTGGGAGATCTTGATGAGAGCTAGAACAACTCTAACATGCGATGGGCCTCAATTTTGCACTCATTGGGCTTAAGGCTCAATTTTGAAATACAAGTGCAGTGGGCCCAAGGCCAGTGGGCACATGCTGAAGTCCGTAAACAAACATGAATAGGAAGAGCCATGAAAAAATCTTTTTAAAAGGGAATTTAGCCGTGTGATTCACCACGACCAAGTCAGGATTGACAATGCTCGATGGGCTGGTGATAGTGCGTTAGGGCCAGGTCGACGGACCGACCTAAACAAATAGTTGCAGGCTAGGTTGAGTGTTAGGGCCATTGGATCGTCGACACTAAAGGGAATGACTAAGTTATGAATACTTTTGTTTGTGCATGCAGTTATGGATTTAAGACCATCAAGACGCCCTAGGGGGTAGTGATAGGTTCCAAGGGCTATTGGATGACATGGTGGCAAAAAGGGAAGAAAAAGCTACTGTGTTTGGGCTTCTCGTCATACCAGTTAATCATGGAACTACTATGTTTTGGTTCTATGAAGCTACTGTGTTTGGGCTCCATGAAGTTATTGTGTTTGGGCTTCCTGAAGCTACTATGTTTGGGCTTCATGCGCACGAGACTGGGGTGGAGACAAGATGAGGTCTCCATCCTCATATGGACATGAAGTGGAATTCGGGTTTGAGGGTTGGACATCTGGGATGTCCACTCAGACTTAGGGTAGAAGTCCGAGACTTTAATCAGGGTGGACCTAAGTGCAATTTATTGATAAATTGTGAGCCTAGGATTTTATGCCAAACTGAAATTTATAAGGTTGCCCAAATCGTGTAGGGACAAGTGTGACCAGAACGCAAGCAAGAGAAAGCTCGCATAAAGTTGGAAAACCAACCAAGTACGAACACGTCACAATTATTGGGTGAGTGGACTTATTTACATCATACCCGATTGGGATGATGAGCACTTTAGAAATGAAAAACTACTTGTGAGTGGAATTTTTAACATCATACCCGGTTGGGGTGATGGGCAAACTAAGCTAAAACCTACTTATCGGTTGTAAGTAGAGGAAATCATACCCGATTGGTAAGATGGACTTCCTTGAAGGACGAAGAAACCCGCTTGTTGGTTGTAAGCGAAGGTATCATCACCCCCGGTTGGTGAGATGAAGTGAAAAATATATTTTTGTCTGAAGTGTTCTTCCCTAATTGTATGCCAATGCTTAAACCATTTGGGAGACCTTCATGACGGGAGTTAGAACAGCTCAGATAGGCCAGAGGCCTCGATTTTTGAACTTATGGGGCTATTTGCCCGATTTTGGAAAATCACGTGCACTGGGCCCAAGGCCCATGGGCACGAACAGAAGCTCATAAACAAACTTGAAATGAGAAAGCCATGAAAATTCCAATGAACTTTTTGTGTGATTTTACCATGGTGCTGAGTCAGAATCGACAATACTTGATAGAATGGCAATAGTGCGTTAGTGCCAGGTCGATTGACCAACCTAGACAAACAACTGCAGGTCGGGTTGAGGGTCGGGGCCGTTGGACTAGTAGCACCAAAGATAAATGGATATATGTGAAAACTGTTATTTTGTGCATGTACTTGAGGTACATGACCATCAAGATGCCCAAGAGGGGTAGTGATGGGTCCTAAGGGCTACTCGACGACATGGTGGAGATAAGGGCAGTTCGTTGTGCCAACTGTTGGGAAGCTCGGTGTAGCTTCTTGTGCATGAGACATGGGTGGGGTTAGGATGAGGTCTCTATCCTCATATGGACACGGAGTGGAATTTCATGTCTAAGGGTCGGATGTCAAGAACGTCCACTCAGACCCAGGGTAGAAGTGGACGAACTTCTATCTTGGTGGTTGATAAAGATGCTCTGAGCCACAAGTGGGTGCAGTGGACGGGCTACATCTACGAATGTGTGTACCCTTCCTAATGAAAGACGTGTGTTGTCTGCTAAACACACCTAATGTAGAAATGGGAAAAAAGATTTTTGAGAACCAAAACTTGAGAAAAGATCTTTCTTAAAGGAAATGATAATATTGGAACACTTTGAACGAAGTTATTTATGAAAACTCACTCCCAACACTCGCTCACTGAGTTGTAGAACTCACCCCCTCCCTTTTTACCCCTTTCCGATAACCGAGGAAAGACCCTCCCTAAAAGACCCTCCCTAGAAGACCCTACTAATTCAAAACAAGACAGATATGTCTACTTTAAATTACTCAGTTTTGTATAACACTATTCCAGGAAAGATATATGTAAAAGGACACCTTTCTCCTCGCGGTTTAGAAAAGGGGAAACGCTTGATAAACCATGAGAGTGGTGGGTTGTTGATGGGGATCCGACCAAACTGGATCGGGGTGTGACAACTTGAGTGTTATCAGAGCCTGTTTCCTTTAATGCATTATCGAGAATATAAAACCTAGTAACTAATAGGTGTAAATCTTAAAATTTTAGATGGCTCCCAAGAGAGGAACCAAGAGAATAAGAGCCACTGTCTCTGACATTTCCCAATAACCCCTTCTTGTGGAAACTCCCTGAGATGCCCGGACAACCCCACATGGACTAAGCTTGGAACAACAGAGATTATACGAGGAATTTACCCGAGTGTTTGGAGGACCTAACCTCGTCCCTGAGGTGGGCACCAACTCTCTAGATGAGCTAGAAGAAGTACAATATCATCCCCCCTCTTAACAATCATCCTCTAGTTGGCATCCCCAAATACCAGAAAACTCTCCATCAACTAGGATGTAAGCCTGTCCTAGGATAGAAGGATGCTGGGACTGCTATGGACTGGCTGGCCAACATCAAGAAGCTTACGAGGATAGTTAGGATTTTACCAGAGGACATGGTAATCTTGACAAAATTTTTCCTAGAGGCAAGTGCGAAAAGATGGTGGGATAATGTTAGGAGCTTGCATACCACCACCCCACCTGGAAACAATTTGAGGAGAGGTACATGGAGGAGTACCTAGCTCCGCATCTGATTAATGAGAAAAAGCAAGACTTCCCCCGACTTCGACAAGGGCTTAATTCTATTTCAGAGTATGAAACTAAGTTCAATGAGTTAAGACCCTTTACCCCTAACCTGGCTAGACTGGTAGATATATGCCAATGATTCATAGATGGTCTCAACATGGACATACGAGACCGAATGGGAGTGCTAGGACGTCCCACGAATTTGGTAGAGATGATTAGTATGGCTCCGAAATGTGAGCGACTGGTATAAACCCGATGTCGCTAGATGGAGCAGGCGAACCAGAAAGAGGACAAGGGCTAAGGCCATCATGGAGGGCGGAAGGAGAAAAATGGTCCGAGATGGGGAAATAGGGTGGGTTTCCAAAGGAGGAAGGACGTTTCACCACCCCCATGAAGAGTGATCCCCATAGTACCATAGCAGGTACTTCCCAAAACCTTCCTAACTAAGATTGAGATAAACCTGTAATTTAAATTTCATTCAATAAAGGGATTTTTCTTCTGAAAAATGCCTTTCTTTAATCAGGGTACCTGCACTTGTGAGGAAGAAAAGTCTATGCCCTCTTCGACTCAAGAGTAGAGAGATCTTTTATAAAGGAAGATCTAAACCCATGTCTTTCCCTTGAACGTATCCTCCTAGAATGAAGTCTCAACATCCTCACACCCTTGGGAGAAGGAATAAATAGGGAAAAACAATTAAAGTGAGTGTGAGATCACAATTGGAGGAGTTAAACTGGAGGCAGATTTGATCCAATTACTTCTAAGGGAGGTAGAAATAATTTTGGGAATGGATTGGTTAGGTACCCATCAAGCCAAGATAGACTATGGAAAGAAAGTAATAACTTTTCACACTCCTGAAACACTCAGACTATGTTTTCAAGGAGACAAAAGGAAGGGAGGAATACCAATAGTGTCCCACATAAGAGCTCAAAAGATGATACAAAAAGGTTGTGAGGCTTTTCTAGCAATGATCATCAATGGGAAGTCAGAAGAAAAAGGACTAGAAGGCATCCCAATAGTTGAACACTACCCAAAGGTATTTCTAGAAGAATTACCCGGATTACCTCTGGAATTTACCGTAGAAGTAATCCTGGGAACTCATCCCATATCCCAAGCCCCTTATCGTATGGCCCAAGCAGAGTGAAATGAACTAAAGGAGTAGCTAGATGAGCTATTGGAGAAGGGTTTCATACGCCCTAGTTAGTCTCCATGGGGTGCACCAGTCCTGTTCATAAAGAAAAAGGATAGGAGCATGAGGCTGTACATTGATTATCTGAAGTTAAATTAGGTCACCATAAAGAATAAGCATCTACTTCCATGGATCGATGACTTGTTCGACCAATTAAAAGGAGCAGCCTACTTCTCTAAGATCGACCTTCAGCCAGGATACCACCAACTCAGGATCCGAGAGGAAGATATACCAAAGACTGCCTTTCGGTCCCGATATGGACATTATGAGTTCAGGGTGACACCTTTTGGCTTGACCAATGCCCCTGAAACCTTCATGGATTTATGGAACCGAGTGTTCCAGCCGCACTTGGATAAGTTCATGATAGTATTTATAGACGACATTCTTATATACTAACAAACAAGGTTAGAGCACAAAGAACATCTAACTATCACCTTGGAGATACTACGAGATAACTGCTTATATGCGAAATTATCCAAATGTGAGTTTTGGTTGTACGAGGTAGGGTTCTTAGGGCACATAATGTCCAAAGATGGGGTCAATGTAGACCCGGCAAAGGTGAAAGCCATATCCGATTGGAAGGCACCCAAGAATCCCTCAAAGATACACAGTTTCTTATTCTTGGCAGGATACTACAGATGGTTTGTGTAGGATTTTTCTAAGATACCTGCCCCTTTGACTCATCTCACAAGGAAAAGTGTTGAGTATAAGTGGGATGAAAACTATGAGTCTCGTTTAACGACGACACCTGTACTCTCTCTTCCTAACCCAAGTGTAGGAGAGTATACCGTCTACAATGATGCATTCAAACATGGACTTAGATGTGTATTAATGCAACAAGGAAAGGTTATCACCTATGCCTCGTGACAACTAAAGGTACATGAACAGAACTACCCTACTCACGACTTGGAGTTAGTTGCAATAGTGTTCGCCCTTAAGATTTGGAGACACAACCTATATGGGCTTAAGTGTAGGATATATATCGATCACAAGAGCCTTAAGTACTTCTTGACTCAGAAAGAGTTGAACCTTCGCTAGAGGAGATGGCTGGAGTTAGTAAATGATTATAACCTTGTGATAGAATATCACTCCAGTAAGGACAATGTGGTTGCAGATGCTTTAAGTCCGAGTACCAAACTGAGGTGGCGCAAATAAAGACAAGCTACTTACCCTTGTTGCAGTAACTAGGAAGAATGGAAATGGACCCTTAAGTAAACAAGAGAGAGAAATGTTTATTGGCTGACATAGTGGTAAGACCCAACCTAACGGAGCAAATTAAGGTCCAGCAAAAAGGGGATAAGGAACTCCAACCCTATATGGACTCGATCAATGAAGGAACAAAACCAAACTACAACCTTCAAGGTGATGAAGTACTAACCTAAAAGGGTAGAGTGTGTATGCCTCAAGATAAGGAACTGAAGAGATTAATCTTGGAAGAGGCACATGACTCTGTTTATGCAATGCATCCGAGCAATACTAGGATGTACCACACGCTCAAACAAGGTTATTGGTGGAAATGGATGATGAGGGATATTGTGGAATATGTTGCCCGATGCTTGTCCTATTAGCAAATTAAAGCGGAACATCAGAAACCTTCAGGGTTGCTACAACCCTTGCCAATCCCAGAATGGAAATGAGAACACATCACTATGGACATTGTCATGGGAATACCTATGACTAAAAAGGGACGAGACACAATCTAGGTCATAGTGGATAGATTGACCAAGTCTACCCATTTCTTACCTATAAGAGTGACAGATTCAGTAGAACAACTGGACGTCCTATACATAAAGGAGATTGCGGGACTCCATGGTGTCCTAGTAAGCATAGTGTCTGATAGAGACCTTAGATTTACCTCGAGGTTTTGGCCTAGATTGAAAAATGCCTGGGGAACCAAACTTCACATGAGTACGACATTTCATCCTTAGATAGATGGACAGTATGAGTGGACAATCTAGACACTGGAGGACATGTTGCATGCCTGTGTACTCACCATGAATAAGGGTTGGGAAGAATACTTGTGCCTGATGGAGTTTGCTTATAATAACAGTTATCCGACCAGTATTCAAATGGCTCCTTATGAAGCCCTTTATGGATGACCATGCCGTACTAGCTTGTTTTGGGAAGAGGTGGGAGAAAGGAAGTTGGAAAGGGTCAAACTAATCAAGGATGCCATATAAAAGATTAAGATAATAAGGAGTCGACTTAAGGCTGCTCAGGATAGGAAAAAGAGCTATGCGGAGCATCAGAGAAGAGATGTGAAATTTGATGTGGGAGACCAAGTGTTCCTAAAGGTATCCCCATGGAGGGGAATACTTATGTTTCAACAACGAGGAAAGTTGAAACCAAGATACATCAGTCCTTACACCATAGTCCAAAGGATAGGGTCGGTGGCATATAAACTAGAGCTGCCTCCAGACTTGCAAAGAATACATGATATGTTGCATATATCAGTACTCTGAAAATACCAGCCTGATCCTAGCTATGTGCTGGACTGATCTCCACAAGAGCTAGAAGAGAACCTGACTTATCAAGTAGAACTAGTGCAAATCATCGACCGGAGGGACAAGAACTTGAGGAACAAGAAGGTTCCTATGGTTAAGGTTCTTTGGCAAAATAGATCCCTGCAAGAGGAGACATGGGAGACTGAGAGCATTATGAGGGATGGGTATCCTCAGTTCTTTGACATGTAATATTTTTGGGGACAAAACCTCTAAAAGGAGGGGAGAGTTGTAAATCCCATCCCTTTATAGATAAGAAAACCGGGAAAAAAACCGGTCGTTCCAAAAGAGAAAACCTAGCCAGTTTACAAACTATAACCGATAAGAAAAGGGTAAATTTACAAATCCCAAGTGACTTAAAGAGCCATAAAAAGAATGGAAAAGAACCTTGGGACAATTAGGAAGGGAAAACCGGACCGGTTCAAGGTGAACCGGACTGAACCAGATTGAACCAATTTCTAAATTCATTTTTATAGATGGCTTAAAATACTTAAATTGGGGAATTGAAGCTACCGTTAGATAGAGAATGTATTTAGAAATTTTAAATTTTGAGAAAATCGGTCGAATTAGGCCTGAACCAATCGATTTATGCGTTGAATCCGATCGGACCGATCCGGTTCGGAACAATGTCATCTTCTTCCTTTAGATGATAGCACTGTTCATTCAATGTAGAAACGGATAACGCCGACTAAGGATAAGCTCGACCAAAAATAAAGTTGTGGGGCAAAGGGTCCCCGAGCATCCTATGTAAAGAGCTCCTCTCCATTCATCCTCCACACACCTCAAATATCCATTCTCTCTCAACTGCTCCATTTTCCGGTGAAGCTCAAACCAGAGCTTTGACTTGGGTAGTTTTCTCAGCCTCATAAGGCAAGATTGGGTCCTACAGACTACAAGGGAAGTCAACTACTTGATAACACCTTCCTTTCGACCCAAGGACCACTAGAGAAGAGCCGACAAAATCAAATAATGAATCAACTTCGATAGATTGAAGCTACCTTGTTTTGGATGAGCTAAATTCGACCAATTTCAGCCCTCCTCTAGCCAAACCAAGCTTTCTCAATACCCCCACATCCCTCAAATGACCTTAATAGAGTTGAAAGGTAAGCCAATTCGACCGTCCTCAGTTGTTGCAACCAAGCTTTCTCAACACCCGCACAACCCTCAAATGACTTTAACAAAGTTGAAAGGTATGCTAATTCGACCTTCCTCAGTTGTTGCAGGTTGGAGTTAGAGAGAGCAAATGAGAAACTTCACTAACAGAATTCTCCCTCAATTCGATGTTAATTGTAGCGATTCTTGATCCTAGGAGAAACCTCATGACCAGAGATACCTACCCAGATAGAGAGCTCGGACCGTCGCACCTCCGATGGTAAGCTTTTGTAGCTTTCTCTCTCTACACACAATTTTCTAATTAAGCTCCATTTGAGCTCAATTCGGACCCAAATGATGCGATTCAAAGCTCAATTGAATCTTATGGAAGTGTAAGAATTGATCCATACCTTCAATTAGAGCAATTAACCCAGATTAAATGGTTGATTTGAAGAAATCAAATTCAGTCAATTTGAAGGGGAGAAATTGGGGGAAAATTGGGGATTTCATAAAATTGAGGGACTTTTTTTTTTGCAATTTTCCAAAATTGAAGGCCAATTGGTCATGAGAAAGATGTTGAGGGATCAATTGGTTAATTTTTGAGACATTTGGGGCCAAATTGGTATTTTTGGAATGTAGGGGCAAAATGGTAATTTTTGAAAAATGGGGGACCAAATTGGAAATTTGGAGAACTTGAGTCCCTTACACAATTTTGTGTAAAATGAGGACTCAATGGGAATTTTGGAAACATTCAGACTCAAAATTGGGGATAATTGGCATTAGAGAGCTAAAGTTAAGAATAAGGAACCTTAGGCAGCTAAGTGCAATTTATTAATAAATTGTGAGCCTAGGCTTTTATGCCAAACTGAAATTTTTAAGGCTGCCCAAATCGTGTAAGGACAAGTGTGACCGGAACGCAAGCAATAGAAAGCACTCGTAAAGTTGGAAAACCAATCAAGGACGAACACATCACAATTATCGGGTGAGTGAGCTTATTTACATATTATCCGGTTGGGATGATAAGCACTTTAGAAACGAAAAACCACTTGTGAGTGGAATTTTTAACATCATACCCGGTTGGGGTGATGGGCGAACTAAGCTAAAACCTACTTACCAATTGTAAGTAGAGGAAGTCATACCCGGTTGGTATGATGGACTTCCTTGAAGAAAGGAGAAACAAGCTTGCCAGTTGTAAGCGGAGGTATCATCACACCCGGTTGGTGAGATGAAGTGAAAAATACATTTTTATCTGAAGTGTTCTCCCCTGACTGTGTGACAATGCTAAAACCATTTGGGAGACCTTCTTGATGTGATCTAAAATAGCTCAGATAGGCTCGAGGCCTCGATGTTTGAACTTATGGGGGCTATATGCCCGATTTTGGAAAATCACTTACAGTGGGCCCAAGGCTAGCAGGCACAAGTAGGAGCTCGTAAACAAACTTGAAATGAGAAAGACATGAAAATTCTAATGAACTTGTTGTGTGATTTCATCATGGTATCAAGTCAGGACTATCAATACTTGATGGACTTGCTGTAGTGCGTTAGGGCCAGGTCGATAGATCGACCTAGACAAACAGCTGCAAGTCAGGTTGAGGGTCGGAGCCGTAGGACCAGTGATACCAAAGATAAATGGCTACATGTGAAAACTATTGTTTTGTGCATGTACTTGAGGTACAAGACCATCAAGATGCCCAAGAGGGGTAGTGTTGGGTCCTAAGGGCTATTGGATGACATGGTAGAGATAAGGGTAGTTTGTCATGCCAATAGTCTGGAAGCTCGGTGTAGCTTCTTGTGCATGGGACAGAGGTGGGGTCGGGATGAGGTCTCTGTCCTCATACGAACACGAAGTGGAATTTCAGGTCTGAGGGTTAGATGTCGAGAACATCCACTTGGGCCTAGAGTAGAAGTGGATGGGCTTCTATCTTGTTGGCCGGTAAAGATGCTCCGAGACACAAGTGAGTCCAGTGGATGGGTTGCACCTTCGAATGTGTGTACTCTTCCCGATGGATGGTGCGTGTTGTTTGCTAAATACACTTAATATGGAAATGGGAAAAAGGATTTTTTAGAATCAAAACTTGAGAAAAGATATTTCTAAAAGGAAATGATACTATTGTCGCACTTTGAACAAAGTTATTTCTAAAAACTCACTCCCAACACCCGCTCACTTAGTTGTAGAACTCACCCCCTCCTTTTTGCCCCGTTCATGTAATCGAGGAAAGACCCTACTAATTCATAACAAAACATGTATGTATACTTTAAATTACTTAGTTTTGTATAATGATATTCCAGGAAAGATATAGGTAAAAGGACTCCAAACTCCTCATGGTTTGTGACGGGTTGTTCATGGGGGTCCAACTAAACTGAGTCAAGGCTTGACACTAGTAGCTTCCAATCTACTTTGTGACCACCTTCTTGTAATAGGGCTAAAATCCCAATGTTTTGTACTCCTTATCCATTAATTAATAACTCCAAATTCCTAAAACCTCGTCTCTACAATATGAACTGATCTTGTGCCTCAACTGTAGGAAGATGGCCCCAAGAAAAATAACCAAACAAAACTATGTTACCCTAGACACCATGAAAATCGGGGATAATCCCATCCCAAATAAATGAACCAGTAGACTAAGGAGTCTACGAGAACTCTTGGAGTAACTATTAGGCAAAAAAAAAACTCAACAAGAAAACCATCAAAGTGTGTGGGCGCAAGGAGACTATGTGCCTCAACTACACAACAAAGGGTCATGAGAAAAATTGAAGGAAGGACCCTGTGAAGTTGCAAATGGAACAGAACCTGGAGACAAATATTTCCCTAAGGAGAACTACACGCCCTCTTGGAGCAAAGAAGGAAGTACCCCCACCCAAGAAGACAAATTCCGAACGTTGAAAGACAAAGGGGATGTCTTAGGATAGCAAAGTATGACCTGCTTTGGAAAAGCAGAGGAGCAAAGTTGGGTTATAGATGGACTGAGGAGAAAGAAGTAACTAGTAAATATAGAATGATCAAGGAGACACCCTAAGGAGGACTGGGAAGTAGTAATGACTACATACTAAAAAGGGCAGTAGGATGGGCATTAAATACAAGTAGACTCGAGAGACATCTATCTCAAGACAATTAGATAAGGAGAATAGTAGGGACGAGGCATGTAAACCCCACCCTTTTAAGCTAAGGAAAATCGGGAAAAGAATTAGTCAAACCGAGTGAGAAAAACTGTACCGGTTCACGAAACCGATCATTTGGGAACAAGCAATTTGGAAATTTACTTCTGGGTAATCCAAAGGGTTCATTAAACTTTAGAAAAGAAACTTAAGACATATAAGAAGAGAAAAATCAAATTGGTTTAGGTGAACAAGAATCCATAAGAACTTTAAAGTTAAGAAGAGGATGGGTGACCTACTATGAAGTATGATTTTTTTTGTAACCCGAAATTTCGGTAAAAATTTTTTATGGGAATCGTATGCCTTATCATAAATAGCCAAAAATTAATATATATTTGATTATTGTAATTAATACCAATAATTTAATACCTAAATTAAATTATTGGAATTAATATAAATAATTTAAAATCGAAATTGAATTATTGGAATTAATACCAATAATTTATGGCAATATTAATACTAGTAATAAATCTCTCCCATTTAATACATGGTTTTACACCTATATAAAGAGGTAATCCCCGTTCATTCTCCTAACACCTGAACACTTCTCTCTCTCTCTACTACTTCATTTCTCGGTGAAGCTTAAACTAGAGCTTTGACTTGAACATTTTTCTTAACCTCAGAAGGAGAGGTTGAGCTCTTTAGAACCGAGGGGAAGTAAGCTATCTGATAGCAAACTCTAGTCAATTCGAGAATCACTGGAGGAGCGCCGACATGATGGAACAGTGAAGCAGCTCCCGCGGACCGAAGCTGCCCTGTTTCGGCCGAGTTGAAATTGGCCATTGTGAGCCTCCTTGGGCCAAACCAAGCCTTCCCAACACTTTCTCAGCCCTCCCATGACCGAATTAGGACTGAAAGGTAAGCCAATTCAGCTCCCCTCTGCAATTTCCAATCAGTGCTATAGAGAGAACCGACAGAATTTCAATAATGAAATTCTAACTCAATTTGGGATCAATTGATGTGATTCTTAATTCTAGGATGAACCTCAAGATGAGAGTTATCTGCCCAGATTGAAAGCTCGCACCCTCGTGCCCTCACCGGTGAGAAATCGAAGCTTTCTCTCTCTGTAGTCTATTTTTCGGAGAAGCTCCGTTTGAGCTCGTTCCTGTGTTAAAATCTATGATTTAAAGTTCTTTAGAATCATATGAACATGTAGAAACTCAATTTCAACTCCA
This sequence comes from Trapa incisa, assembly GCA_030064435.1. Lineage (NCBI taxonomy): Eukaryota > Viridiplantae > Streptophyta > Magnoliopsida > Myrtales > Lythraceae > Trapa > Trapa incisa. The sequence goes on along the minus strand of CM057775.1, from coordinate 8,347,700 downwards.
ATTTCAACAATTATAGGTGTTTGATTAGTCAATTTGATGAAACCAAATTCGACAATGTTGAAGAGTTGAAATTGGGGAAAATTGGGGATTTTCGAAATTCAAAAGACCAAAATGCAATTTTATGAAATTGAGGGTCAATTGGGCATGAAAATAATGTTGGAGGACCAATTGAGGAATTTTGGAATTTTTGGGGTAAAAAATTACCATTTTTGTAAAGGAAGGGCAAAATGGTAATTTTGGAAAAGTTAGGGGGACGAAATTAGAAATTTGGGAAATTAAACCCCTTTTTTGTGAAATTGAATAAATTGAGGCCCCAAGATAAATTTTAAGAGTTTCGGGACTCAATTTGAGGAAAAACCGACATTTGGGGACTTAAAGTTAAAGAGAAATAAATTTATGGACCTAATTGCAAATAACTAAAAAGTTTGGGCTTTCTCATTCATTGGAAATGAATGAAGGTTGTTAAGTTGAGTTATAGTGAACAAGGATGTTCATATCATGTAGGAACACGAAGTACCGGTAATGCCAGCATGGACGAGCTCGCGTGAAAAGAAAGAACCGGTCTAGTGGAATTCATTGTGTCAATGGGTGAGTGGGTTTACAAACATCATACCCGGTTGGGATGATGAGCACAACTTAAAATTTAGAACCACTTATCGGTTGTGAGTGGGATTATATATCATATCCGGTTGGGAATGATAAGTGCCTCAGTTTAAAAACCCACTATTTAGTTGTATTTTAATCATCACCACTTAGAGAAAGTGATGTGAAAAATTTGTGAAAAAACTACTTACCGGCTGTAAGTAGATCATACCTGGTTGGTATGATGAGACTTCCTTGAAGGAAGTTGAAAACCCATTCATCGGTTATGAACGGAGATGTCCTTATACCAGTTGGTATAATGGACAATGAAAACCTATTTTGTCAGAAGTGTTCGTTCCTGACTGTGTGCCAATGCTTAAATTATTTGGGAGGCCTTTTTGATGGGAGCTCGAATAGCTCTTATAGGCCAGGGGCCTCGGTTTTGGAACTTGAGGGCTAGAATGCCCAATTTTTGAAAATCTCGTACAATGGGCCCAATTCCAGTTGGCAGGAGTAGGAGCTCGTAAACGAAGATGATATATGTGCCATAAAACTTAACAAGTGAATTGTTTGGCCATGGTACCAAGATAGGACCGACATGCTCAGTCAACTAACGACAGTGCAACATGAAAGGTCGACGGACCAGTCACAACAAACAACTACAGGTTGAGTTAAGAGTTACAGTCGTTGGACCAGTGGCACCATAGATTACATGGCTATATGAGAAAACATTGTTTGTGTATGCACTATGAGTACGAGATCATCAAGACGCCCATGAGGGGTAGTGATGTGTCCTAAGGGCTCTGGACGACCCGGTGAGTATAAGGGCAGGTCGTCGTTCCAGGTATCTGTGCGAAATTTTGAGCAGCACCAAGCGCATGAGATCGTGGTGGGGGACAGGATGAGGTCTCTGTCCTCATATGGACACGAAGAAGCGATTTTGGGATTGAGGGTCGGATGTCGTGTACACCCACTCATTCCTAGGGTAGAAGTGGTCGTGCTTCTATCCGGGTGGCAGGACAAGTCGCTCCGAAGCCACTATCGAGTTCAGTAGTGATACTGACTTGCGAATGTATGTAACCTTCATGATGAAGGATGTTTGTTGGGTGATGACACACCGTGGTAACTAAGAAATAATGGAAAAACCTGAATTTTTAAATGAAGGGATTTTTGAAAAGAAAGAAGTATGGCACACTCCATATAAATGTTTTTTTTTAAAGTCAAAAGATTTGAATCCCATTCACTAAGTAGTCATACTCACCCCTCCCTTATATCCCTTTTAGGAGATTTTGGAAAGCCTACACTTAAAGACCATCAACTAAGACGCCTATGAGATAGGTATGGTGAATTTAAAAATGTTATGTAGTTTTGATTATGTTATTCCAGGAAAAAGGTGCATGTTTAAAGGATGCATTACTCTTTACAGTTTAGGATAAGGGGAAAACCTTTAATAAATCGGGAGAGTGGTGGGTTGTTCACGGGGATCCGACCAAACCGGGTCGGGGCATGACAAGGCAGTTAACGAACTGACCCTCTAAAGGCCATAAATTTAAACTCTAGCAAAGAAGGGAGAGGTGAAAAGGCCAAACATTGGAAAAGAAGGATGAAGGAAATCCTTAAAGAAATCAATGGTCGAAAATGAAGTGGCAAACAAACTCAAGTCGTGGGAAGGATTAAGAAAGCTTTTAGAAGGAGGTTAGGAAACCTTGAAACAAAAAGAAATTGAATCCCTCTCCCCCCAATAAAATAGACTCAAAGTGATTACAAGTAAGAATAAAGACAAGGTACAAAGGAGGTGCCAGTAAGACCTCCCAAGTAAGGGTAAGCAGGAGAGAATGGCATCGAAGGATGTGATGAGATCAATTTAAAAGACAAATACCCACAAAGATGATGGAAAAAGGAAATCCTAGGAAAAAAAAGGAAGATTATCAAGGAAAGAACTCCCAGGGAATTATATGTACCAAGAAAGAGTCGATGGACCCAATGGAATTGGGATAAGTAGATAAGCCTACAAATGAAGTACATGTTGAGGTGAAAGGACCAAGGAAAGCATACTAGGAGGGCCCAAGGACAATAAGTATTAAGATAGCATCAAATGATATTGTAACAAGTGGGAATGGAAGGAGTACTCATAATAAGAGAATAAAGGAAGAATGATTCCTTAAGTGCGTGGTTTAATGGGCTAAGTAAAGTGACAACCAAAGTAGTAGCATGTCAAGCAAACCTCAAGTTGACATTAAGGGAAATTATTCCTGATGCAAAGGAAGCTGATTAAGTTTTGGGGATAAAACTCCTAAAAGGAGGGGAGAGATGTGAAACCCGTAATCTCAGATGAAGGAAAACCGGGAAAAAACTGATCAATTAAATGAGAAAACCGAACCATTTATGGAACTGAGAATGATAAAGTGGGGTAAAAATGGGAAATTGGAAAACCCCAAGTTTACAAAAAGTCATGAAAATCATGGAGAATAACCATGAAGTAAATTGGATGGGAAAACTAGACTGGTTCAGGGTAAACCGAACCTGAACCGAATTGAACCAAATTAGAAAATTCAATTTTCTAGGTAGCTTAAAAATCTCAATTTGGAAAATTTAGGCCACCATCAGATAGAAAATAAATATATACAAAGTTATAAATTTTTAATTTTGAGAAAATCGGTTGAATCGGGCCTGAACCGACCAATTTTTGCCATTGAACCCGGTCGGACCAGTCTGGTCCAGTTTAGAATAGTTTTGGTCTAGCTGAATTCGACCAAATTCAAACCTCCTCCAGCCAAACCAAACCTCCCCAATGTCCACACAGCTCTCATGCGACCTCCATAGAGGTGAAAGGTAAGCCAATTTGTCCCTCCTCTGTCGATGCATATCAGTGCTAGAGAGAGAAAGTGTTAAATTTCACTAATAAAATTCCCCTTCATATGTACATCAATTATAGGGATTCTTGATCCTAGGAGTACCCTAAGGATGAGAGCTATGTCCCTAGATCAAGAGCTCGGACCGCCACACCTCCGATAGTAAGATTTAGAAGCTTTCTCTCACTACGAACAGTTTTCTCGCGAAGCTCCATTTGAGCTCGTTTCATACCTAAATTCTGCAGTTCAAAGATTCATTTGATCATATGGAAGTCTAGAAACCAATCCATGCCATCAATTGGAGCAATTAATCCTAATTGAATGATCAATTTGAATAAATCAAATTCGGTCAGTAAAGGAGGTAGAAATTGGAGATTTTGAAAAATTGAGGGACCTCCATGCAATTTCTTAAAATTGAAGATCAATTGGCAATGAGAAAGACGTTGGGGGACCAATTGGTTAATTATTGAAAGAATTAAGGTCAATTGGCTATTTTTGGAAAGTAAGGGCAAAATTGTAATTTTGGAAAGATTGGGGACCAAATTGGGAATTTGGAAAACTTGTGCCCTTTACACAATTTTAAGTAAATTGAGGACCCAAGGAGGATATTGGAAGCATTGGGACTCAATTTGGGGAAAAGTTAGCATTTGGGACCTAAAGTCAAGAAACATGAACTTTAGAGACCTAAGTGCAATAAAGTGAAGATTTGGGCATAGTCACTTGTACGTGAGAAAATGAAGGCTGCTATGTTGATCCCTCACTGATTATGATAACCAAACCACGTAGGGACACTTGGGACTAGAACGCCAACTAGAGAGAGAGCTAGTGTGGACTTGGAAACCGATTAGGGACGAACACATCACTATCAATGGGTGAGTGGGCTAATTTACACTTTTTACCTGGTTGGGATGAAGAGCACCTTTTCTAAAATTGTAAGACACCATGAGTGGGACCTTTATACATCATACCCAGTTGGGATGATAAGCACTTTTTTTGAAAGGATAACCTATTTACCAGTTGTAAGTAGGACGATTTAAACATTATACCCAATTGGTATTATGAGCTTCCTTAAAGAAAGGAAAAATCCACATACCAGTTGTAAGCATATCTATCATCACATTCGGTTGTTGTGATGAGTTAAAAGGAAGGTTTTGTTGGAAGTGTTCTTCCCAGATTATGTGCCAATGCTTAAAACATTTGGGAGACCTTCTTGACGAGAGATAAAATAGCCATAACAGTCCAAGGGCCTTAGTTTTGAACTCATAGGGCTCAAGGCCCAGTTTTGAAAAACACCTGCAGTAGGCCTAGGCCAAAGCCCATTGTAAATCCCACCCTTTTAAGTTAAGGAAAACTGGGAAAAGAACCAGTCAAACCGAGTAATAAAACCAAACCGATTCACACACCCGATCATTTGGGAACGAGCAATTTGGAAATTTACAACTACTGGGTAATCCAAAAGGTTCATAAAACCTTAGGACAAATTGGAAGTGAAAAACCAGACCGATTTAGATGAACCAGATCCAACTGGATTGAACCAATTTATGAACCGAGTTGATTCATGAACCGAAACCGATAGAGAAAGGGAAAACTAGGAAATTTATGGATCCCGAATGACCAAAAAAGTCCCAAAATTCATGGGATTGGACTTGAGAATGAATTAGAGATGAAAACCAAACCTGTTTAGGTTAACGGGATTCGAACCGGATTGAACCGGTTTAGACCGGTTTGAATCATTATTGAACCTGATTCTGAATTCATTTTTATAGGTGGCTTAAAAATTTCAAATTTGAGATTTGAGGCTAATTGGATAGAAAATAAATTTAGATGAAATTATAAATTTTTAGATTTGAAAAATTCGGTCGAATGAGGGGTGAACCGACCGATATAAGCTTTGAACCCAATTCGGACCAGTCCAGTCTGGTTCTGAACAGTGTCGTCTTCTTCCTTCAGATGATAGCACTATTCACTCGACGAAAAATCGCATACCGTTGGCGAAGGTTAAAAGTCTCCAGCCAAGGAGTTTCAGGTAATGAATGACTACCATTAAGGTGCCAATTAGACGACCAAGAAGTCCCTGAGCTTCCTATATAAAGACCCGCTCCCCATTCATCCTCTCTACACCTAAAAAACTCCATTCTCTCTCAACTACTCCATTTTCTAGTGAAGCTCAAACTAGAGCTTCGACTTGTGCACTTTTTTGAGCCAAACAAGGAGAGATCGAGTACTTTAGAACCGAGGAGAAGTCAGTTACACACATGTAGTCTTTGTTTGCCCTGAGGGTCACCAGAGATGCGTCGGCGTGATGGAACAGTGAAGCAGCTCCGACGGACCGAAGCTGCCCTATTTTGGCCGAGCTGAAATCAGCCATTTTGAGCCCTACTTAGGCCAAACCAAGCCCTCCCAACACCTCCACAGCCCTCCTACAGCTGAATTAGAGCGGAAAGGTAAGCGAATTCGGCTCCACTCTACAATTTCCAATCGGTGCTAGAGAGAGAACCGACAGAAGTTTGATGATAAAATTCTCATCCAATTGACATCAATTGATACAATTCTTGATTCTAGGATAAATCTTAGGATGAGATCTATCTGCTCAGATTGAAAGCTCAGACCGTCGTGCCTCCGACGATGAGTAATTGAATCTTTCTTTCTCTACAGTCTATTTTCCTGCAAAGCTCCATTTGAGTTGTTCTGGCATCAAAACTTGCGATTCAAAGGTCTATTGAATCGTATGAAGATGTAGGAACTCAATTTTAACTTCAATTTCAACAATTAGAAGTGTTTAATCAGTCAATTTGATGAAATCAAATTCGGTTGTGTTAGGAAGTTGAAATTGGGGATTTTAAAAAATTCAAGGGTCCAATATGCAATTTTGTAAAATTGAGGGTCAATTGGGCATGATAAGAATGTTAGTGGGCCAATTGAGCTATTTTAGAATTTTTGGGGTAAAACTTACCATTTTTGTAAAGGAAGGGCAAAATGGTAATTTTGGAAAAGCTGGGGGACCAAATTGGAAATTTGGTAAATTAAACCCCTTTTTGTGAATTTGAATAAATTGAGGTCCTAAGATAAATTTTAAAAGTTTCAAGACTCAATTTGAGGAAAAACCGCATTAGGGTCTTATAGTTAAATAAAAAATAACTTTAGGGACCTAATTACAAATAAATTAAAAAAGTTTGATTTTTTCATTCATTTGGAATGAATGAAATCTATTAGGCCTAGGGATAATGAACAAGGATGTTCATATCGTGTAGGAACATGAAGTACCACGAACGCCATTATGAACAAGCTCGTGTGAATACAAAGAACCGGTCGATTGAAATTTACTGTATTAACGGGTGAGTGAGATTTATATATCATACTAGGTTGGGATGATAAGTACCTTAGAAATGAAAACCCACTACTTATTGGTATTTTAAACATCACAACTTAGAGGAGTGATGTGAATATGACATATAAAAACTACATACCAATTGTATGTAGATCATACCCTGTTGGTATGATGAAACTTCCTCGAAGGAAGTGGAAAACCCATTCATCGGTTATGAGTAGAGATATCCTCATACTCGGTTGGTATGATGGATAGGTACAAATATCTTTTGTAGGAAGTGCTCTCCCCTGACTGTGTGCCACTGCTTTAACAATTTGGGAGACCTTATCGGCGGGAGCTCGAATAGCTCTATTAGGCTAGAAGCCTCGGTTTTGGAACTTGAGGTCTATTATGCCCAATTTTGAAAATCTCGAACAGTGGGTCATAGGCCAGTGGGCATGAGCAGGAGCTCGTAAGCAAACATGAGATATATGCCGTAAAACTTTAAATAAATGAATTGTTTGGCCATGGTACCAAGACAGGACCGACATACTCAGTTAACTAGGCTGGAGGCCTCAGTTTTGGAACTTGAGTGCTAAAATGCCCAATTTTAAAAATCTCGTACAATGGGCCCAAGGTCAGTTGGCACGAGCAGGAGCTAGTAAATAAAAATGATGATAAGCCATGAAAAGTCTAAATGAATGAATGATGTGATTTGACCATGGTACTTAGATAGGATCGACATACTCGATGGACTAGCGGTAGTGCGACAAGACCAGGTCAACGGACTGGTCTAGACAAACAGTTGTAGGTCGAGTTGAGAGTCGGGGCTGTTGGACCAGTGCCACCAAAGATTAATGGCTTTATGGAAAACTTTGTTTGAGCATGCACTTAAGGTTCGAGACCATCAAGAGGCCTTATAAGGGTAGTGATGCGTCCTAGGGGCTACTAGACGACATGGTGGAGATAAGGGCAGTTTGTCGTGCCAGCAATTAGGGAAGCTCGATATAGCTTCATGCGCATAAGACCGGGGTGGGGTCAGGATGAGGTCTCTGTCTTCATATGGACACGATGTATTTTGGGTCTAAGGGTAGGACGTTGGAGACGTTTACTTAGACTTCGGGTAGAAGTCAGAGACTTCTATCAAGGTGGATGATGAAGACACACCAATCCACAAGTGGGTGCAATTGGCGTAACAACATCTCGTGAATGTGTGTGAACCCTTCTTGATGAAGGGCGTGTGTTGTTTGTGAAACACACCTAATATGGAAATGGGAAAGAGGTTATGAAAACCATGGAAAGGATTTGAGAATCCTTGGAAATGAATTGGTAAACCTTGGAAAAAGGTTTTGATAAACCGCAATTTGAAGAAAAGCCTTTTTAATGAAATGAGGAGTTTGACACTCTTCGATTAAAATTGATTTTGTGAAAACCCTCACCCAACACCCATTCACTAAGTTGTCGAACTCACCCCTCCCTTTACCCCATTTTCAGGTAACCAAGGGAAAACCCACCTAAAGTTGAACCTGTAGGACAAGTATGTAAGGTTAATATATTTAATTTTAATTAATGTTATTCTAGGAAAGGTACAGGTGAAAAAGGATGCCTTACTCCCCATGGCTTAGAGAAGGGGAAAATCTTTAATAAACCGGTAAAGTGGCGGGTTATTCATGGGGATACGACCAAACCGGGTTGGGGCGTGACAGCCCGACTCACTAGTTGATAACTCGACCTCGATCTAACCTTGTCTAAGGTTAACCTCTTAGGCCTAAGTTCATTCCCTTTTTACTTGTCACTTATTAAAGTTCTCACATTTCCTTTACTCACCACCTATTGGTTCCATTTTCCCCAAATTACCATTTGGTCCTTTCTTTGAGAAAATTACAATTTACCCTTTATAGTTTACAAATTCCTCTTTTTATTCCATAGAATTTTCCAATTATTTCAATTGGGTCCCTCAAGTTTCCTTGAGTCCCATTATAGTCCCAAATAGGCATTAGAACAATTCCAAGCTATATTTTCCATGAATTCCTAAAAGGCCCCTATGTTTTGGCAAATTTACCATTTTGACCCTCTTCTTGAGAACTTAGGCTTTGATATTCATTTGGCCCCCAAATTTCTCATTTGGATCCCTAAAATTTTTTTAATTAAGTTTAGGTCCTTTGATTGCCCAAGACAAATCTTTTGACTACAAAAATACTTGTATTTGTATTTTAGTCCTTAACTTTTCTTTTATTGCAAATAGGTCCCTACACCTTTCACTATAGGCAAACCCAGTTCCCAACCTTCACCAAACTTTTCAATCAAACCCAATACTTTATTTTACCCCTTAGGAAGACCCCATAAAAAGCTTATTAGCAATTAGGATGCCTAACTTTCAAATATTTGAAATTTAGTCCCCAACCTTTGACCCACTAACAAATTTTCTCTAAAAATTATCAAATTAAATGGGGAGGTCCCCCTAGCCACCCTCTAAGTTGTCGTAAACTTAGTTTGGTTAGAGTTGGGCAGAGTTGCTCTAATCAAACTTGATAAAAAAATCACGCACAAACATTTAAATTCATTTCAAAGTCGGGAACTCACCGGAAAAGGCTCATCGGTCATTAAGGCTAGTGGGGTCTAAAAGCTGACTCCTCAAGGAATCTTTGGCCACTTGAAACACCTCAATTGGTTGTTAGTAGCTCATGTAATTCATGTTTTAGTAAGCTCGACCACTTAGCCCATGATCTAAGAATTAAATGAATTAATTTTCTCTCAAATCTTTCTCACACCGAATTTTTCTCAACTTGTGAGGGTCATCAAGGCCATCTAAATTGAGCTCTAAAATAGAAACCCTATTTTGGATGGTGGAGATTAGTTATTATGCGATCTCGTTGGTGCCGTTAGAGGCAAAGTTGAGGGTCAAGAGAGGTGGCAATGGAAAGCTGAGGTACTTAACTTTACAAGGATGATAGGATGGTCATCGGAGGTGGTCAAACATAGGAGTTATGCTTTCTGGTAGTAATGTCACCAGAGTTGAAAGCAGTCAGTGATTGATAGAGAAATCTAAGCAAAATCCAATGAGGGAACATCCCCAATTATATGGTTGTGATCTAGCCTTCTCTCATTAATCCATAGTTTGTGGTGCTGGTAATGAATAATTTCCCCAAGCGATCTAGATATTTGTGGCTCTCTAAACTTGTGTTTTCAGGTTAAAATAGTGGATCCGGGTATGCGAGTCAGACGAGGATGATGACATGCACGCATGTGTGCACTTGACGTTACATGCCACCCAGTTTGCACTGTAGCGAACCGATTTTTGGAAAACTTCTTGATTGATTCGACGATTTTTTGGCTTAGTTCACCCATTTCCCAACCGACACTTGGAAAAATAAAAATACCTAAAACTTCTACATTCAATTTCCTGTTGAATGGACTCAAAGAACTACTCCATTTTGATTTGTTTTGATCCCTTAATTTTTTTTGGGGGGGAGCGGGTGGGGTGGGGTTTGTGACTCTACACAACTTGAACCCTGTCCAAACCGATTATGTCACACCTCAAATTGGTTTGGTTGGAGTCTTGTAAACAACACGCCATCCTTCCCTATGCTAAATTGGTATTTCTACCAAATAGACCGAGGAAGGTAAAGGTGTAGAGCACACATGCTTTCCATAACAAAATATATAAAACAACTAAAAAAAACTTTACCTCCTAACGATACTTCTAGCTTGCTCCTCTAACTTTCACTTTTCTTGATGGAAGGGTTTTCCCTAAAAAAAGGTTTAGCGAAAGGGGTGTGCTCTACAACTTAGTGAGGGATAAATTTTGTAGCATACTTTAGGCAAACATTTTTGGTAGTTAATTTATTTACAACCATTATTTGTTTTGGTTCATCATGCAAACACCTGCCCTTTTATCATCAAAGGGTTCACTCATTTGCAGAGCAGTCCCCGACTGCTCCACTTGTGAATTAGAGCATCTTTACTGTACACCCTTGGTAGGAGGTTACACCTTCTAACACAAAGTCTACGTGAGTATCAATTGCCCAGTCCCCACACTTAGATTTCCTTCATGTCTACTATTGTCGGACGAGACCTCTCCCCCTACTTACTCGGTCTCAATGTGCATGAAGCTCCTAAAGATTCTTGACTCACTAGATGACAAACTTCCCTTATGCTCTCGGGGTTTTCCAATAGCCCTTGGAACCAGTACTACCCCATATCGGGCACCTCGATGGCTTCGTATTTCATGCATGAACAAACACAAGTCTTTTTAGTTAAGACATTTTGTCTTTGGTGCTACCGGCCCCCATGAGCTTGTCGACCCAACTTCGGTTTGGTGCAACCAACACAATGAGTTCGACAACTCGACTTCGGCTTGATAACCACTAGTCCAACGAGTTTGACAACACTGGTTATAGCTCTGTAGCTATCACACATAATTTACCACTTTTATGAGTATTTATAGGCTCATTACTCAACTAATTATCAACGGGTCTAAACCCATGCCCATTGTCCTTGGGCCCATTGGAGCAATTTTATCTCTCCTCATAAATAACTCCCAAAAGGTTTAAGCCAGTTCATACAGTCAATGAAAACTATTTCTAGAAAACGGTTTTTAATCTAAAAACATGCTCATCACCCCAAATGGGTTTGATGCCGGAAAACCCACTCACTTGTATTTGGATACTTGTTCATCCTGGGGGTTTCCTAACTTGACATGACTTTTCTTTGCATGTACACCGAGGTGATCTGTTCCTACAATTAATTGGGCAATTAGGCCCCAAACTATAAGGTACTTGCACTTTAGACCTATAACCTCCCAATAATTACATTTTAGTCCTTAAGTATACCTTATTGTCAATTAAGTCCCTAAGATTATCAAATCTTTCATTTGAGTCCCTAATTTCATTAAATTTCTATCTAGGACACCGTAATTCTCTTAATTATAGAAAACCCCTATTTTTCAAAATTTATAATTAAGTCCTCAATCTTTCCAAAAATTAAAAGTTGGCCCTTAAACTTGAATTTCATCAATTCGACATGAATTCCTCCCAATTGAGACCTAACATGGTACTAATCATCTTCCCCATGTCCCTTGGTTCATTTTGAGCTTTAAAACACCCATTTTGGCTTAGAAATGAGCTTGAATGGAGCTTCACCGGAAAATAGTTCTAGAGAGAAAGATTCAAATACTCACCACGAAGGACTCGGTGATTTGAGCTTTCATTCCCACTGATTACTCTCATCCTGGGGATCCTTCTTAGATCAAAGCTCACCTAAATTCATGGCATGAGAAGTGGAAATTTATAAATTAAATTCTTGGGCAAAGATGACTCAATGAAGGTTAGGGCTCTAGTAGGGGAGATCTAGAACGCTTGGTTTGGCCGTGGTTGGTCTAGGAGTGGCTTGAATGAAGCTCTACCGATTTTGGTTGGAGACAGTCGAGAAGCAAGTTCACTATGCGAGATCATTAGTGCTTCTCTGGCAATCCTCGAGTGGAAATGTGGTTGGAGTGAGGTAGATGACTTCTCCCCAGTTTCAGAGAACCCAAATTCGGCTTCTAAGCTTGCAGGAAAGGCCCTCGTTGGAGCTCTAGTTTGTGCCTCACCGAGAAATAGAGTACTTCTCCTTAATCGATCGTTTAAAGGATGAGGAGGGTGAACTGGAAGGGTTTCTTTATATAGGAAGCTTGAAAACTGACAAGGCTATTAGTGGGCATAAGACTCGACCCCAATTTTGCTCATCGTTGGTATGACCATAGAGTTTTTCTGTTTGCCGGAGATCGAGCAGTTTGCCCATCTCTCTCTCCTAGATTTTCCAAGGTTTACAATGACACTATGCACACGCGTACGAGCTACCACATGGTGCACTATGATTGGATGTCTTCACTGACATGGCTTCCCACTCAACATTCAAGTCACCCTTTGATTTGTTGACAAACCACGTGGCGCCCTCCCATTAGTCGCTTGTTCTAGCGTGGCCACTGACAATACTCGGTCATCCGTTGACCATGACACATGACGTCATCTAATTGGCTGATTTAAAAAATTCAAATTTCCTTTTTGACTTACTATACCACTACCACGTGTTAACCTCTTATTGGCTGATTTAAAAAATTTGGATTTCCTTCCTGACCCACTATACCACTACCACATTGGGCCATCTGATGTGGATCTGCCATGTGTTAACCTCTGATTGGTCGACCATTTCTCCATCACTCTTGTTGGCTGCTGATACGGCTTCTTCACCATGTGTGAGCTCCTCATTGGTCAGCCTTGCTGATGAGGCTTCTCCTCACTTGACCGTTAACTTAGGACATGTGTTGCTCACCTATTGGATGGTTGTTGGTGACGTGGCTTTGACCATTGACCAATGACACATGCCAGACTCTAATTGGTCAACATTGACTGGGTGCACTTCACCACATGTCGCTCATTGAGTGGTCATGCTCATTGACTAGGCGCTGACCTAGGAGGTGGTTCATGGACTGGTTGGACCATTGACCGGTTCGGTTAGATCGGGTTTGGTGACTTAAAATTGAAAATCGATCGATTCAGGCTAGATTTGACTAATTTTCTAAAAATTTAAAATTTCTAAATTTGTCTAAATTCATTTTCTAGCTAATGGTGAGTTCAAATTTCCAAATTAATGTTTTTAAGCCACCTATAAAATTGAATCTTTCAACCGATTCTTCACGGTTCAATCCAATCCATGTTTGTTTCACCTTGAACCAATCTAGTTTTCGCATCCAATTCACTTTATGGTTTTTTCCATGATTTTTAGGTCTTTAATGGCCACTTGGGATTTTCCAAATTCCTATTTTGAGCCTTTTTTACCAATTTTGGTTCACCTGAGTTTTCTCTCAAAAATTTTTGGTTCCTTATTAGGAAAGGACAAGGTTTACAACTACTCTCCACCTTTAAGGAGTTTTGTCCTCACAACTCATTAAACGTTGTTTTAATAGGGCACGCTTTTCTCCCTCATTTCTTCCTTAAACTTCTCGCCTTTACCATGATGATTTTTCCTTATCTCACTATCGTATAGGGATCCTCCTCTTTTTAGCTTGACCAATGCTATCATTTGGGTGTCATCCACGTATTGGTATCCATCTAAGTCACATACCTCTAGCTTATATAGTCATTATGATGACGTGATCCTTAACAAATGTCTGAGATTCTTTCCCTTCCATTTTTCACTCACTTGTGTGACTAAAATCTTGTTACTATTGATCTAAATGCGTTATCCATTCTTAAGGCTTGGCTATTCAACTCGAATCATCCTTTGTCATAATTATTTTTATCTGAAGGTCCTACCTTCAAGGACCCAAAATCAGAACTTTGCTCAATGATGGCTTCTTAGAGGCATCCTTTCTTTCTTATAACTCAAGTCCACCCAAGTCTTCCATTTTACATCATCATACTTTAATAAACGACTCTTCTTTCCATGAGTCATACCTTTTCAGTAATTTTAAACTTACATGTTGTCAACGCAATAGGATGCTTTATCATGTTATCTTTCGGGGATATTTTCATATAGTTATACTTCAAGAACATTCTCCCGACAATTTTTCCTTAATTTCCAATCCTTTAGGGATCATGGGACTCTGTCCCTCCTTACCATATGGTAGTGTTCCTCAACTTCCTTGAACATTATCCAAACATTTAATGTATACACCCATGATTTGGTCATTTCTCACTTACCTTGCCGATCTCCATTTCATGTAATTTGAACCTTTTCAGTATCTAATCCTCACCATTTCTTTCATTCAATGGTATTCCCATGCTCTTCTTCTTGCATTGTTAGAATGTTCCATCACTCTTTTCTTGTTTGTGGATCTCTTCCGTACATATCAAGTTCCTTTACTTAGACGTCATGCCTTTCATAACCATTTGGGTTTTTCTTATTTACTCTCCTTTACCAACCTCCCCATTGGTCATTCTTGGTTCAAACTATCGGGTTTTCCAATCACTTCATGAATAGTCTATTGACATACTCATGAGTTTCCTCCCTCATGCCCTTCCTCATGTTTGATGGCATTCTTTCCTAAGGATTTCCATTCCTTAGTCCATCTTTACTCGTTCGTGACCATTTCATAGTTACTCTCCATTCACTCCTATTTGATCCCTTGTATCATACTTACTGTTTCCTTGGACTTATCTTAGGGAGTTCCTTTTGTTGGTCCCATTCTCTACTCTCGCACTTCGAACTAGAGACTTTCATCTTTGGAACTATGCGACCAACCTTCTTACCACTCCTTTAAGGTTTCCTTCCTTCATATCCTTACACCCTTTTATATTGGTGCATTCATCTATATTTGATCCTTTGTCATAATTGAATCATCAAGCTAGAATTTATTTTCTATTATTCTAGTTACTAGGGTCTTGTTTCGTGTACTCCACACTATGCCCCATGGTTCATTCTTAAGTTACATTAAGTGGGTGTGGACTGAAACCAGTCTTGATGTCCATCATTATTCCTTTAATTGTATTCATTAACTCTTAATTGGAGTATTTACTTCTCCAAGATTCCTCTCCTTTTAGTAGTCCTTTCCTTTATTCCCTTATTATGGGTACCTGACCCATCCTAAATTGTTATGACATCATTTAATGCTATCTTCCAGTTTTCCCGTTCCTTAGGTTTAACTTTCTCCTTGGACTCCCATGAATACACTTTCCCTCCCTATATACTTGGTCCTTTATCTCAACATGTATTACATTTACAAGTTTATTTGTTAACTGAAGGTTTTAGAAAATTCCTTCCTATGCATCTACTTCTCGATTTCCTTGACAAAATATTAGCTAGCTTTTAAGTGACATATTATCGAGTCCAAACCCATAGCCCGTGTTTAGATCCTTGTAATATGGAGTTCCCAATCTCCCCAAAACTTGGTATTCTTTCTTAGGATTATTGACATTTTTGTCACACCCCAACCTGGTTTGGTCGGATCCCCGTGAGCAACCCGACACTCAATCGGTTTATTAAGGGTTTTCCCATTCTTTAAGTTGTGAGGAGTAAGACGTCCTTTTTCACATGCACCTTTCCTGGAATAACATTAATTAAAAGTGAATATATTAACCTTACATACATGTCTTGTAGATTCAGCTTCAGGTGGGTTTTCCCTTGGTTACTTGAAAAGGGGGTAAAGGGAGGGGGTGAGTTCGACAATTTTAATTGGAATGGGTGCTAGGTGAGAGTTTTCACAAAATCATTTTAATTGGAGTGTGCCAGACTCCTCATTTCATTAAAATGATTTTATTCAAATTCTGGTTTATCAAAACTTTTTTCCAAGGTTTACCAATTTATTTCCAAGGATTCTTAAATCCTTTCCATGGTTTTCATAACCTCTTTCCCATTTCCATTTTAGGTATGTTTCACAAATAACACATTCCCTTAATCATGAAGGGTACACACACATATTCGCAAGATGTAGTTATTGCCAATTGCACCCACTTGTGGATTGGAGCTTCTTTACCATCCACCCTGATAGAAGTCTCTGACTTCTACCTGGAGTCTGAGTGAATATCTCCAATGTTCAACCCTCAAACCCAAAATACTTCGAGTCCATATGAGGACAGAGACCTCATTCGAAACCCCGCCCTAGTCTCATGTGCATGAAGCTACATCGAGCTTCCCTAAATGGTGGCATGACAGATTGCCCTTATCTCCACCATGTCGTCTAGTAGTCCCTAGGACGAATCACTACCCCTCTTAGGCATCTTGATGGTCTCAAACCTTAAGTGCATGCACAAACATAGTTTTCCATAAAGCCATTTCTCTTTGGTGTCATTGGTCCAACGGCTCTGACCCTCAACTCGACTTGCACCTATTTGTCTAGACGGGTCCTTCAACCTAGTCTTGTTGCACTACCGCTAGTCCATCGAGTATGTCGGTCCTGTCTTGGCACCATGGCCAAATCACATCCAATCATTAAAATTTTCATGGCTTATCATCATGTTTGTTTACGAGCTCCTACTCATGCTAACTGGCCTTGGGCCCACTGTACGTGATTTTCAAAACTAGGCATTTTAGCCCTCAAGTTCCAAAAACGAGGCTTCTAGCCTATCTAAGCTATTCCAGCTCTAGTCATGAAGGACTCCCAAACATTTTAAGCATTGGCAGATAGTTAAGGGAGAACACTTGTGACAAAATAACTTTTCATCCATCACTCCAACTAGGTGTGATGACATCTCCTATAACACCATTTTTCTAGTAACTAGAAATAAAAAAAAAACATACCAGCACTAATGCTTCGGATTCCACTGGAACTACGAAGTTTATTTTAGTAACCCGAAATTTCGTTCAAAAATAGTTTATGGAATTATATTATAAGTTTAAAATTTAATTGATATAATTGGAATAAATAAAATAAAAAGTGTTGGTTTGACCGAAATAAATAAATATCAAGTAAATTTCTTTAGGTGAAAATAATGAGATAATTATATATATATTGGTTTAATTAGTATTAATACCCACATTTAATTATTAAAATTAATACCCATAATTCAATATCTACATTTAATTATTTGAAATTAATACTAATAAATACTCATCAATTTTCCAATTTAATGAGAATAATGGCAATATTAATAACGTAGTAATAAATCTTCCTCATTTAATTCACAATTTTACATCTATATAAAGAGCTCATCCCCATTCATTCTCCTCACACCTAAAAACTCCTCTCTCTCTCTCTCTCTTTACGACTCCATTTCCTGGTGAAGCTTGAACTAGAGCTTTGACTTGGGTATTTTTCTCAACCTCTAAAGAAGAGGTTAGGCTCTTTAGACACAGTGGGAAGTCAACTATCTGATAGCAACCTCCATTCAATATGAGTATCGTCAAAGAAATGCCGGCATAATCAAACAGGGAAGCAGCTCCGACAGACCGAAGCTACCATGTTTTAGCCTAACTAAAATTGGTCGAATTCAGCCCTCCTCTGGCCAAACCAAGCTCTCCCAACATCCCCACAACCCTCATATGATCTCAATGAAGCTGAAAGGTCAATAGTAGGAATTATTGATCCTAGAAGGTAATTTAGGAAGAGAGCTACCTTTCTCGATAGAAAGCTTAGATTGTCGCACCTTCGACGGAACAAGTGTGATCGGAACATCAACAATAGAAAGCTCGCGTTAACTTGGAAAACCAACCGAGGACGAACACATCACGACTAACAAGAGAGTGGGCTAATTTACACTTCATACTCGGTTGGGATGATGAGCACTTTTTCTAAATTGGAAGCCAACATGAGTGGGCTTACTAACGTCATACCTGGTTGGGATGATGAGCACAATTTAAAGTTAAAAACCACTTACCAGTTGTGAGTGGGATTTTATATCATACTCGGTTGGCGATGATAAGTTTCTCGAAATGAAAAGCCACTACTTAATGTTATTTTAAACATCACAACTTAGAGGCGTGATATGAAAATGACGTGAAAGAACTACTTACAAATTGTAAGTAGATCATAATTAGTTGGTATGATAAAACTTCCTCGGAGGAAATGGAAAACTCGATCATCGGTTATGATCAGAGATATCCTTATACTTGGTTGATATGATGGATAATTAAATATTTATTTTTGTCGGAAGTACTCTCCCTTGATTGTGTGACACTTCTTAAATGATTTTAAGCAGTGGCACACAATCAAGGGAGAGCACTTCCAACAAAATAAACTTTTCAGTTGTTCATCACACCAACCAAGTATGAGGAAATTTCTAGGAAATTTCATTATACCAATCGGGTATGATCTACTTACAACCGGTAAGTAGTTTTTCCGCGTGATTTCCACATCACTCCTCTCAGGTGTGATGGTTAAAATACCACTTAGTTGTGGGTTTTCATTTTCGAGGTGCTTATCATCCTAACCGGGTATGATATAAAATATTCCACTCACCCGATAGTGTAGTGAATTTCCTCTTAGCCAACTTGTTGCCTTCACGCGAACTTGTCTTAGTTAGCATTCTCGGTACTTCATGTTCCTACAGGATATGAACATTCCTAGTTCATTATCCTTTGGCCTAATAGCCTTCATTCATCACACTTGAATGAAATAACCAAACTTTTCATTTATTTGTAATTAGGTCCATAAAGTTAATTTTTTTAACTTTAGGTCCCTAACGCCGATTTTCCCCCAAATTGAGTCTCAAAACTCTCAAATTCACTTTAGGACCTCAATTTATTCAAAATCACATAAGGGGTTCAAGTTTCCCAAATTTCTAATTTGGTCCCCAATTTTTCTAAAATCACCATTTTGCCCCTACTTTACAAAAATGGTAAGTTTTGCCCCAAAAATTCCAAAAATTGCCCAATTGTCCCTCCAACATCTTTATCATGCCCAAGTGTCCCTCAATTTTATAAAATTGCACTTTAGTCCCTCAAATTTTCAAAATCCCCAAATTTTAGCCTTCTAACTCAATCGAATTTGATTTCATCAAATTGACTGATAAAATGAGTTTAATTGTTGAAATTGAAGTTAGATTGGGGTTCCTACAACTTCATATGATTCAATTGCACTTTGAATCACACAATTTGATGTCGGAATGAGCTCAAATGGAGCTTTGTCAGAAAACTGAACTGAGAGAGAGGAAGCTTCGAAAGCTTACCATCAAGGGCGTGGCGGTCCTAGCTTTCAATATGAGCAGATAGCTCTTGTCTTGAGGTTACTCCTAGGATCAAGAATTGCATCAATTGATACCGAATTGAGTGAGAATTTAGTTATCGAAGTTCTACCGATTTTCTCTCTAGCACCGATTGGAATTTATAAAGGGGAGCCAAATTGGCTTACCTTTCAACACTAATTCAGCTGTAGGAGGACTGTGAAGGCGTTGGGAGGCTTGGTTTGGCATGATAAGGGCTCGAATTGGCCAATTTCAGCTTGGTCAAAATAGGGCAGCTTCGGTCTGTCAGAGCTGCTTCATTGTTCTATGAAGTCGGTATTTCTCCGGTGACCATCAAAGCAAATGAAGACTACAAGCATGTAGCTGACTTCTCCTCGAATCCAAAGAACTCGACCATGCCTTCTTTGGCTAAAAAAAGACCTTATTTTGAAGCTCTAGTTTGAGCTTCACCGTAAATTGGAGCAATTGAGAGAGAATGGAGTTTTCAAGTGTTGAGAGGATGAATGAGGAGGGGCTCTTTATATAGGAAGCTCAATGACTTCTTGGTCATTCGATTGATGCCTTAATGGAGGTCATTCATTGCCTGAAACTCCATGGTCGGAGACTTTTTATCTTTGTCAGCACTACTCAGTTTTTCGGTGAGTGAACATTGTTATCATCTGAAGGAAGAAGACGACACTTTTTCGAACTGTATATGACCAGACTGGTCCGAACCAGGTTCAAAGCTTAAACCGGTCGATTCATGCCCAATTCAATCGAGTTTTTTTTAAATTAAAAATTTCTAAATTCATTTTCTATCAAATGGTGTCCTCAATTTTCCATTTTGAATTTTCTAAGACACCTAGAAAAATGAATTTAGCATCTGGTTCAATAGTGGTTAAAATTGGCCCAAACTGGTTCAATCTGGTTTAGATCCGATTCACCTGAACCAGTTTGGTTTTCATCTTTAATTCATCCTAAAGTCCCTTTTCATTACTTTTGTGACTCTTTAGTTCACTCAGGATCCATAAATTGTCCGGTTTGCCCTTTCTCTTTCGATTCATAAACAGGTTCAATCCCAATTCAAATTAAGTATACCTCAATCGATTTATTTTTCATCTCCCAAATTTTCCTAAGGACCTTTTCCAAGGTTTTATGATCCATTTGGGTCACTCGAGAGTTCTAAATTTCCAAATTGCCTGTTCTTTGATGATCTGATTTGTGAACTGGTTTGTTATTTCTCATTTGGTTTGACTGGTTCTTATTCCCGATTTTTCCTTAACTCCAAAGGGTGGGGTTTACAAATCTCCCCTCCTTTTAGGAGTTTTGTCCCCAAAACTAAATCAGCATTTTTTTACTCTAGGATAAACATCCCTTAATGTTAACTTAAACATGTTAACACTTCGATCGTTCTTTCACTTAGACCACTTTAAATTACACGCTTAAGGAAGTTTCTTTCCTTTACATTGTGTACTCTTTCCATGGAGTTTATCATAACTAGTATGTCTTTCCCACGAGTTCAAAGGTATTTCCCAAGGTTCATATCTTCATTTGCTTAGGGCAAGAATCTTCCCCTTGAGGTTCTTACTCTAGATTTCCGAATTGGGAGTTGCAAGATGCCCAATCGTTACTGTGTCTAGTTATTCTCTCCATCATTGAAACTCTTAGCTTGGTGTTCTTTTGAGCAATCGCATACTTGTTTTTCACAGGTTTTAGTGTTATTACCCCTTCGGCCTATTTTGACCCTTCCTTCATCCATCATTTATTTAAATTTTGGTCAAATTTTTTTGTTTGACCTCGTCATGCTTACCAACTGACTCTTCCTTACTTGAGTCACATTTTTCCTTGAAACTATTGGGCTTACATGCCCCTTATAGCATGACATAGTCTAGAACATGTCTTTGACCATTTAAAATTTTTTAGAACACTTCCATAATAGTTATTCTTCCTTTCTTAGGTCCTTCCTCATTCTTGGTGACGTCATTTACTCAAGGATTTTTCCTTTCCCCTAAACCCACTCTTACTTGCTTGTGACCTTTTCACGATTCCATTATTTTGGGGAGTTCTCTTTTAATGATTTTCATTCTCTACTATGTCTTTCAAAGTAGAGATTTCCCTCTAGGTGCTAGATGTTTGAATTTCTTACTAATCCTTGAAGGTTTCCTTCCTTCGCATTCTTACACCCTTTTGAATTATGGCTTTTATCCACCTTTAATCATTTTCCAATCAAAATTTCCCACTTCACCTTTTACTTTCCTACTCAAGGTATTTCCGATCGTTGGGTCTTATTTCGTGTACTCAACACTATGCCCACTCTATTACTCTTCTTTAGAGTGTAGTCTCCACTACTTCTCGATCCTTCGTAGGGCCTCATTTATTCTCCTTGACCATCTTGTTGCTACTAGTTACTCCTTTTCTAGGTTCATTGGAAATCCCTAATTGACTTCTTTGCTCTTACAAATCAAGTAATACTTTGGCCATCCCGACATACCCTTAACTGCTTATGGTTATTTATGAGTTTCTTTATGTCAGTTTAAGCCTCTTAGGATCCATCTAGTGGTTCCTTGGCTTTGGGACTTCCCTTTTTGAGGTCTCACTTCCTACTTGTATCCTCTACCTAAGGATTCCCATCCTGTTTCAACTTCTTAACGCTTCTTGAAGGCTTTTCTGTCTTTCCTTCTTACACCCTTCTAGGGGTAGTATTATTTTCCGCTCCTTATCTTGCACTGTACTCCATTTCCTTTTTGTTCCTTATCTTTTCTTCGAAGAGCTCCTGCTGATAGATTGGTTCCTAGCACCCTTTATGTCCAGCCATACACTCCTTGGGCTCTATTAAGTGAGTGTGGACCATGACCAGTCTTGATATCATTGGTTGTTTTCTCCTTAACCTCTTTTGAATTGAAGGCCTTAATTTTCCAAGGTTTTTTTAATGTTCTTTCCATTATTTCCTTATGATGGGTAGCCCACCCTTTTTCACTTGTCACTGCGTCCTTTGCTGCTATTTCCTACTTAACCGTTCTTTGGGTTTAACTTTCCCCTTGGGTCCTCTTAATGTGCTTCCCTTGGTTCTTTCACCTTGGTGTGCACTTCATCTCCTCATCCTTCTTCACTTGGTCCATTATTTCTTAGTTGGAACATGTATACCTTCCCAGGGTCTCCTTCCTTGGGAAAAGGTTTAGGTCCTTTTTTGTTTGACCTCTTTAGGCCCTTATTCTCCTTATGGCTTGAGTGTAGTCATCATTTCATTTTCAGCCATTTATTTCTTCAAGGGTTTTCTTTATCCTTCCTTTCCATTGTTCTAGTCTTTTCCACTTCCCCCTTCCTTGCTAGGTTAGTCTACAACCCTACTTAGTTCCTCTGCTTTTCCAAAGTAGATCATACCTTACTGCCTCGAGGCATCCTAGTTGGCTTTCATCGTTTAGCTTGTATTCTATGAAGGATGTGTTTCCTTCTTTGTTCCTAGGTGGTTTTTAGTGCTCTTTAAGGGAAAATTCCCTTTATCTATATTCTACTATTTCTGAGTTTTCTTAAGGTTCTACCCTTGATCTTCTTTCTGTGATCCTTCCTCGGACAACTGAGGCATGCTATCGTATTATTAAGGAATAGAGAATTTTTCAAAAATTCGGAATCTTATTGAAGTAAGAATACATTTATGGGGTTTTAACATCTCTAGAGAGATTGTTACAATGATGGGTTGGGGAATACTCATTACTAGACTATGGTCTAGAGGGATTTCTTCCTAAGTGAGATTGGGTTTCCTAGCCATAATTGTTGTTCTTGTAATGTTATTCCTTTAGGCTTCTATAGAGGTGGAGATGTCCTTATTGGAAGGTATTACTCGGATTCCTTGCAATGTGGGACAGTTCCTTGTTATGTATCCTACCCTCTTGCATTCATAATAGATCCATTTGGGTCTTGTCCTTAGGCATCTTCTAATGAAGTGTACCTGTTGCCCACATCTATAACAGGTCATCTCCTTGCATGGATCTTTATGATCTCTCTTATATTTTGAGCATTGTGGGGCCTTTCTAAGGAGTTGTTGATGATTCGATGCCTTGCCGTTCTTGAGCCTGAACACCATGGAGGCTTTCTTGTCGAGTCCTCTTTGACCCAAAGTTACTCCAAGGGTCCTTCTATACTCCTGGTTCATTTCCTCCCTTGGGATGGAGTTCTCCCTGGCTTCTAGGGTGGCTAAGGTAGCGTGGGTTTGTTTGGCTACTTTTCTTGGGGCCATCTGAAAATTTTAAAATTATTTCCATTAGTTACTATGTTATCTAGTCTTGATAATATATTTGAGGAAACATGCTCTGATACCACTTAAGTTGTCATGCCCCGACCCGGTTTGGTGGATCCGTGTGATCAACCCGCCACTCTCCTGACTTACTAAGTGTTGCCCCTTCTTTAGGAGTAAGGCGTTCTTTAAACTTGCACCTTTCCTGGAATAACATAAATTAAAACTAAATAAAATTTGAAACTTATCATATTTGCCTTACAGGTGTATTAGTTGGTGGTCTTTGGGGTAATCTTTCTGTAGTTACCTGAAAGGGATACAAGGGAGGGGGTGAGTTCAACAACTTAGTGAATGGGAGTTTTATGGTATGACTTTTAGAAAAATAGTTTGAATTAGAGTGTGTCAGAATCCTTATTTTCTTTAAAATTTCTCATTTTCAAAATCTTGGTTTTTCATAGCCATTTCTCATCTCGACTGTGTGTTTATCAACCAACACACACCCTTCATCATGAAGGAAAACACACATTTGCAGGCCAACCCGTCAATTGTACCCACTTGTGGTATTAGAGCGACTTTACCAGCCACCTAGATAGAAGCACGTCCACTTCTACCCTAAGAATAAGTGGATGTACGCGGCATCTAACCCTCAATCCCGTAACAAAACTCCATGTATTTATGAGTACAAAGATCTCATCCCGTCCCCACCCCAGTCTCATGCGCAATGAAGCTACGTCGAGCTTCTCAAGACTTCTGGTACGATTAACTACCCTTATCTCCACCAGGTCATCTAGAGCCCTAGGACACATCACTACCACTCTTGGGCATCTTGAAGGTCCCGTAACACAATGCATGCACAAATCAATAACTTTTCCACATAAGCCATATAATCTGTGGTGCCATTGGTCCAACGGCCCCAACCCTCAACTCGACCTGCAGCTGTTTGTCATAACTAGTTCGAAGACCTGTCAGGTCGCACTACTGCCAGTCCATCAAATATGTCAGTCCTGTCTCAGTACCATGGCCAAACAATTCATTCACTTAAGTTTTCATGGCTTAGAATTATGTTTGTTTACGAGCTCCTACTCGTGCTAACTAGCCTAGGACCCACTATTCGAGATTTTCAAAATTGGGCATATTAGCCCCCAAGTTTAAACACCGAGGCCTTCGGCCAAACTGAGTTATTCGAGCTCCCATCAAGAAGGTCTCCCAAAAATTTTAAGCAGTGGCACACAGTTAGGGGAGAGCACTTCCGACAAAATAAACTTTTCAATTGTCCATCAACTTCCTTCTAGGAATTTTAAGCAGTGGTACACAATTAGGGGAGAGCATCTCCACTTATAACCAATAGACGTGCTTTCCACTTCCTTCTAGGAATTTTCATCATACCAACCGGGTATGATCTACTTACAACCAATAATTAGTTTTGTCGCATGATTTCCACATTACTCCCCTTAGGTGTGATGGTTAAAATGCCACTTAGCAGTGGGTTCTCATTTCCGTGATACTTATCATCCCAACCAGATATGATATAAAATATCCCACTCACCCGATAATGCAGTGAATTTTCTCTTACTCGGCTTGTTGCCTTCACACGAACTTGTCTTAGTTGGCGTTCTCAGTACTTCGTGTTCCTACACAATATAAACACTCCTAGTTCTTTATCCTTTGGCCTAATAGCCTTCATTCATCACACTTGAATGAAATAACCAAACTTTTCATTTACTTACAATTAGGTTCCTTAAGTTATTTTTCTTTAACTTTAGGTCCCTAACATCAGTTTTCCACCAAATTGGGTCCCTAAACTCTTGAATTCACTTTAGGACCTCAATTTATTCAAAATCACATAAAGAGGTTCAAGTTTCCCAAATTTTCAATTTAGTCAAGAATTTTTCCAAAATTTCCTTTTTGCCCCTACATTACAAAAATGGTAAGTTTTGCCCCAAAATTTCCAAAATTGCCCAATTGACCCTCCAACATCTTTATCATACCCAATTGGCCCTCAATTTTATGAAATTGCACTTTTGTACCTCGAATGTTCAAAATCCCCAAATTTCCCCCAATTTCAACATTCTAACTCAGTTGAATTTGATTTCATCAAATTGACCGATCAAATGAGTTTAAATGTTGAAATTGAAGTTAGATTGGAGTTTCTACACCTTCATATGATTCAATTGCACTTTGAATCGCACGATTTGACGTCGTAGTGAGCTTAAACGGAGCTTCGCTGGAAAAGTGGACTTAAAAGAGAGAAAGCTTCGAAAGCTTACCATCGGGGGCGCAACGGTCCGAGCATTTAATTTGAGCAGATAGCTCTTGTCCTGAGGTTTCTCCTTAGATCAAGAATTGCATCAATTGATGTCGAGTTTAGTTAGTATTTAATCATCGAAGTTCTATAGTTCTCTCTCAAGCATCGATCAACATTTATAGAGGAGGTGTTGGGAGGGCTTGGTTTGGCCTAAGAAGGGCTCAAGTTGGCTGATTTCCGCTCAGCCGAAACAATACAGCTTCTTTGGCTCAGAAAAGACCCTATATCAGAGCTTTGGTTCGAGTTTTGCTAGAAAATAGAGCAGTTGAGAGAGAGTGGAGTTTTCAGGTGTGAAGAGGATGAATGAGGAGGGGCTCTTTATATAAGTAGCTCGGGGACTTCTTGGCCGTTTGATTAGCACCTTAATTGTGGTCATTCATTGCCTGAAACTTCCTGGCCAGAGACTTTTCATATTCACCGGCGCTGGTCACTTTTGAGTTAAGAAAAACCGGGAAAAGAACTAGTCAAACCGAGTAAGAAAACCGAGCCGGTTTACATTTGAGAATACGCAATATGGAAATTTACAATTTTCGAATGATCCAAAGGGTTCATTAAACCTTGGAAAAGAAATTTAAGAAACTTTAGAAAACAAAAACTAAATTGGTTCAGGTGAACTAGATTTCATAAGAATTTTAAAGTTGAGTGTGCTTGCTTGATAGTAGTGTAAGGATGGGTGACCTCCTGTGAAGTATAAATTTTTTTTTGTAACCCGAAATTTCGGTAAAATTTTTTTATGTATGCATTATCATAAATAACCATAAATTAATATATATTTAATTATTGTAATTAATACCAATAATTTAATACCTAAATTAAATTATTGGAATTAATACAAATAATTTAATACCGAAATTAAATTATTGGAATTAATACCAATAATTTATGATAATATTAATACTAGTAATAAATCTCACCCATTTAATACACGGGTTTTACGCATATATAAAGAGATCATCCCCATTTCATTCTCCTCACACCTGAACACTTCTCTCTCTCTCTCTACTGCTCCATTTCCCGGTAAAGCTCGAACTAGAGCTTCAACTTGAACAAAGGTCGGGCCCTTTAGAACCGGGGAGAAGACAGCTATCTGATAGCAAACTCCAGTCAATCCGAGAATCGTTGGAGAAGCGCTGACATGATGGAATAGTGAAGCAACTCCAGCGAACCGACGCTGCCCTATTTTGGCCAGGCTGAAATCGACCATTTTAACCCCTCCTCAGGCCAAACCAAGCCCTCCCAATACTTCCTCAGCCTTTCCACGGCCGAATTAGGACCGAAAGGTAAGCCAATTCAGCTCCCCTTTACAATTTTCGATCGGTGCCAGAGAGAGAGTCAACCGAATATCAATGACAAAATTCTAATCCAATTCCACATCAATTGATGCAATTCTTGATTCTAGGATGAACCTCAGGACGAGACCTATCCGCCCAGATCGAAAGCTCGGACCATCGCACCTTCACCGGTGAGTAATCGAAGCTTTCTCTCTCTATAGTCTGTTTTCCGACGAAGCTCAGTTTGAGCTCGTTCTGGCGTTAAAATCTGTGATTCAAAGTTTCTTAGAATCATATGAACATGTAGGAACTCAATTTCAACTCCAATTTCAAAAATTAGAAGTGTTTGATCGGTCAATTTGATGAAATCAAATTTGGTAGTGTTGAAGAGTTGAAATTAGGGGAAATTTGGGGATTTTCGAAATTCAAAGGGCCAAAATACAATTTTATGAAATTGAGGGTCAATTGGGCATGAAAATAATGTTGGAGGACCAATTGAGGAATTTTGGAATTTTTGGGGCAAAACTTACCATTTTTGTAAAAGAAGGGCAAAATGGTAATTTTGGAAAAATTGGGAAACCAAATTGGAAATTTGGGAAATTAAACCCCTTTTTGGTGAAATTGAATAAATTGAGGTCCTAGGATAAATTTTAAAAGTTACGGG
The DNA here is from genome assembly GCA_030064435.1 of Trapa incisa. NCBI lineage: Eukaryota > Viridiplantae > Streptophyta > Magnoliopsida > Myrtales > Lythraceae > Trapa > Trapa incisa. The sequence goes on along the minus strand of CM057775.1, from coordinate 8,319,910 downwards.
ACTCAATTTGAGGAAAAACCAACATTAGGGACTTAAAGTTAAAGAGAAATAAGTTTAGGGACCTAATTGCAAATAACTAAAAGTTTGGGTTTTCTCATTCATTGGAAATGAATGAAGGATGTTATGCTGAGTAATAATGAACAAGGTTGTTCATATCGTGTAGGAACGCTAGAAGGGACAAGCTCGCGTGAATACAAAGAGCCAATCTAGTGGAATTCACGGCATTAACGGGTGAGTGTGTTTACTAACATCATACCCGGTTGGGATGATGAGCACAACTTAAAGGTAAAAACCACTTACCGGTTGTGAGTGGAAATTTTATGTCATACCCGGTAGGGAATGATAAGTACCTGGGAGAGTGGCTGGTTGTTCACGGGGATCCGACCAAACCGGGTTGGGGTGTGATAGGTCCAAACCGGGTTCAAAGCTTAAACAGGCTCGATTCGACTGAGTCTTTTCAAAATTAAAATTTTCTAAATTCATTATCTATTAAATGGTGGCCTCAATTCTCCATTTTGAATTTTCTTAGCCACCTAGAAAAATGAATTTAGCATCTGGTTCAATAGTGGTTCAAATCGGTTCAAACTAGTTCAATTCGGTTCAGATCTGGTTCACCTAAACTGGTTTGGTTTTCATCTTCAATTCATCATAAAGTCCTTTTTCATGACTTTTGTGACACTTTAGGTCACTCGGATCCATAAATTTCTCGGTTTTCCGTTTCACTATCAGTTCTGGTTCATGAACCGACTCGGTTCATAAACCGGTTCAATTCGATTCACCTAAACTAGTTTGGTACTAGGATCATTATGTGCTTCCTCTTGAGTGAGGTTGTATACTCTGGTTGGTACCCTTGTCCTAGTGGCTATGTATTGTTCTCCATCTAGTACCCTTGGGTTCCCTTGAGGTGGTTGATGGATACTTTGTCGTGTATTACCTCGAAGGGTTGGACAACTCTTTGCAAAGTGTCCAAGCTGTCCGCATTCGAAGCATGCTCGACACAACCCTTCATGGTTTTTCCGACACCTAGGGCAATAGGGGTTTTTTCATATGTGGGGTTGTACTTGCCTCCCTTTGGGCATGGTAACTGTCATTTCTCCTAAAGGGCCCCATTCTTGTCCCCCATCTTTGCCCACCAGGCTCCCTTTGACTTCTCTAGCTATTCTATCCTCCTTCTTCCTTCCGACCGGCTTGCTCTATCCGGTGACGTCTTGTCTCTACTAGACGCTCACACTAATGGGCCATGCTGATGATGGTAACCACATCTGTGGGGCATCCTAGTACTCTCATCCAGTCTCATATGTCCATTTTGAGACCGTCCACAAACCATTGACAGATATCTGTCGGTCTGACTAAATCAAGAGCAAAAGGTTTTAGCTCATTAAATCTAGTCTCAAACTTCGAGATGGTGTGATATCCTTGTCGGAGTCGGGAGAATTCTTGTTTCTTCTCATTGATCAGATGCGGGGCTAAGTATTCCTCTAAATACCTCTCCTCGAATTGCTCCCTGGTGGGTGTGGTGGCATGCTAGCTTCTGACATTATCCCACCACCTCTTCACATTGGCTTCTAGGAAAAACTCTACTAGGATTAGCATATCTTCTGATGAAATCCTGACTATCCCCATGAGTTTCTTGATACTGGCAAGCCAATCCATAGTAGCTCCAACATCCTTCTCTCCTAGGAATGGCTTACATCCTAGTTGTCAGAGAGTTTTGAGATATTTGGGGATGTTAACTGGAGGATGAACGTTAACAGGATGGGGATGAGATTGTACTTCCTCATGCTCAGCTCGAGACTTGGTGTCCTGGTTAGTCTGTCCAAACACAAGAGTGAATTCCTCATACAATCTCAAGTGTTCTGGGCTTAGTCCAAGTGGAATTATCTAGGTTTCCCGGGGAGTTTCTACAGGAAGGGTTGGTTGGGCAACATCAAAAACTGCTGCTCTGGTTCTCTTAGTTCCTCTCTTGGGAGCTATCTAAAATTTTAAAATTATCCCTATTAGTTACTATGTTATATAGTTTTGATAATGTATTCGAAGAACTTGGCTCAGACACCACTCAAGTTGTTACGCCCCATTACGGTTTAGTCGGATCCCCGTGAGCAACCTGCCACTCTCCTGATTTATTAAGGGTTTCCCCTTCTTTAAGCCATGAGGTGTAAGACATCCATTTTCACCTATACCTTTCCTGGAATAACATTAATCAAAACTGAATATACTAACCATACATACATGTCTTGCATTTTCAGCTTTAGGTGGATTTTCCCTTGGTTACCTGAAAAGGTGATAAAGGGAGGGGGTGAGTTCGAGAACTCAGTGAATGGGTGTTGGGTGAGACTTTTCACAAAATCAATTTTAATCGGAGTATGTAAGACTCCTCATTTCATTAAAATAATCTTCTTTAAATTCTGGTTTATCAAAACATTTTTCCAAGGTTTACCAATTCATTTCCAAGGATTCTCAAATCCTTTCCACGGTTTTCATAACCTTTTTCTCTTTTCCATATTAGGTGTGTTTCACAAACAACACACGCCTTGTGTGTTTCTCTTTTCCATATTAGGGTACACATACATATTCGCGAGATGTAGTTATGCCAATTGCACCCACTTATGGATCGAAGCGTCTTTACCATCCACCCTGATAGAAGTCCTTGACTTCTACTCGAAGTCTGAGTGAACATCTCCAATGTTCAATGCTCAAACCCAAAATACTTCGTGTCCATATGAGGACGGAGACCTCATCCCAACCCCACCTAGTCTCATGCACATGAAGCTACATCGAGCTTCCCTGAGTGCTGGTACAACAGACTACCCTTATGTCCACCATGTCGTCCAGTAGCCCCTAGTATGCATCACTACCCCTCTTGGATGTCTTGATGGTCCCAAACATCAAGTGCTTGTGCAAACAAAATTTTCCATAAAGCCATTTATCTTTGGTGCCACTAGTCCAACGGCCCCGACCCTCAACTCGACCTACAGTTGTTTATTTAGACCGGTCTATCGACCTAGTCCTATTGCACTGCCACTAGTCCATCGAGTATGTTGATCCTGTCTTGGTACAATGGCCAAATCACATCCATTCATTAAAATTTTTATGGCTTATCATCATGTTTGTTTGCAAGCTCTCGCTCGTGCCAACTGGCCTTGGGCCCACTCTATGTGATTTTCAAAACCGGACATTTTAGCCCCCAAGTTCCAAAACTGAGGCCCCTAGCCTATCTAAGCTATTCCAACTCTTGTCAAGAAGGTCTCCCAAAAGTTTTAAGCATTGGTAGACAATCAAGGGAGAACACTTCTAACAAAATAACTGTTCATCCATCACTCCAACTAGGTGTGATGACATATCCGCTTACAACCGGCAAGCGAATTTTCTTCTTATTTCCAAGAAGATCATCATACCAACAGAGTATAATCTACTTACAACCGGTAAGTAGTTTTTCCGCGTATTTCTCACATCACTTCAACCAGGTGTGATGTTAAAAAATTCACAAAGAAGTGGTTTTTCATTTTCGAAGTACTCATCATCCCAATTGGGTATGATGTGAATAATCCCACTCACCCGATATTCGCAATGTATTCCTCCTTAATTGGCCTTTTACTTCCACGCGAGCTTATTTTTGTTGGCGTTCCAGTCCTTCATGTCCTTACACGATTTGGACATCATTTTTTATTAACATTTGGCAAATTGGGTCCCATTAGGTCCCTAAAGTTCTTTACTTACGTATTAACAAAAATGCCCAAACTTTTCAGTTAATTGCCTTTAGGTCCCTAAAGTTCTTTTTCTTTGACTTTAGGTCCCTAATGCTAACTTTTCCCCAAATTGAGTTCCAAAACATTGAAAATTTACTTTGGGTCCTCAATTTATTCAAAATCACTTAAGGGGTTCAAGTTTCCCAAATTTCTAATTTGGTCCCCATCTTTTCAAAAATTATCAAAAATGGCAATTTGACCCTAATAAATTTAAAAAATCAACCAATTGGTCCCTCAATATCTTTTTCATGGCCAATTGACCTTTAATTTTAGGAAATTGCACGTTGGTCCCTAAATTTTATGAAATCCCCAATTTCCTCTAAAATTTCCCCCTTTTAAACTGGCCGAATTAGATTTCATCAAATTGACCATTCAATTTGGGTTAATTCATCTAATTAAAGTTATGGATAAGTTTCTACACTTCCACACGATTCAATGGAGCTTTGAATCGTGCCATTTGGGTCCTAATTGAGCTCAAACAGAGCTAAATTGGAAAACTGAACTTAGAGAGAGAAAGCTTTAAAAGCTTACCATCGGAGGTGTGGCGGTCCGAGATTTCAATCGAGGTAGATAGCTCTCATCCTGAGGATCTTACTAGAATCAAAATTTGCAACATTCATGTCGAATTGAGTGAGAATTTGGTCAGTGAAGTTTCATCGTTTCTCTCTCTAATGGTGATTGGAATTTATAGAGAGGAGCCAAATTGGCTTACCTTTAAGCTCTAATTCGATCATATGAGGAAAGCTTGGTTCGGCCTGAGGAAGGCTCAATTTGGCCATTTTCAGCTCGATCGTGACAAGGCAGCTTCGGTTCACCGGAGCTGCTTCACTGTTTGATCACGTCGACGCTTCTCCGGCGATCCTCGGAGCAAATGGAGACTATCGTCAGATAGCATACTTCTCCTTGAATCTAAGAAACCTGACCTCACCTTATTTGGCTCAGAAAAATGTCCAAGTCAGAGCTTTGGTTCATGTTTCACCAAAAATTGGAGCAATAGAGATAGGAGTTTTCAGGTGTGAGGAGGAGGAATGGAGATGAGCTCTTTAGATAGGAAGTTTGGGGACTCCTTGGCCGTCCCATTGGCAATTTTATGGTAATTGTTCATGGCATGAAACGCCTTAAACGAAGACTTTTCATCTTCACCGATGCTGCTCACTTTTCTGGTGAGTGAATAATGCTATCATCTGGAGGAAGAAGATGACACTATTACGAAACGGATCGTACCGGTCTGAACTGGGTTCAATGCTTAAATTGGCCGGTTTAGGCTCGATTTGACCGATTTTTTTAAAATTAAAAATTTCTAAATTCATTCTCTATCCAATGGTGGCCTCAATTCTCCAATTTGAATTTTATAAGCCACCTAGAAAAATGAATTTAACATATGGTTCAATGATGGTTCAATCCAGTTCATGTCCAGTTCACTTGAACTGGTCTGGTTTTCTCTTCCAATTCATCCCAAAGTCCTTTTCCATGACTTTTATGACTCTTTAGGTCACTCAGGAGTTGTAAATTTCTCTTTTTACGCTTTCTTTATCGGTTGTGGTTTGTGAACCAACTCGGTTTTCTCACTCGGGTTGATCGGTTCTTTCCCCAATTTCCTTACCTTTAAAGGACAAGGTTTACAGTTTTCTTTGTCAATCCCTTATTGTGGTTTTATTAAGATTAAGGGTCTCATGCATCCTTTTCTTTCTTAAGTTTTAACCTTCACAACCCTCCCTTGGTCACATTTACAAGCTTTCCAGTTAAGGAAGGGTATCAGCCTGATTGGGCGCATCATGGTTTTGAGAGACAAAAATTTTATGAACTTGGAAATTTATTCTTTTATGGGAAAGGAATATAATTTATTTTGGGCTTTTCCCCCATAAAAGGAGATAGCTAATCTAGAGGTCAGGAAGTACCCGCTACTACTCTCGAGTCTTGATGAGCTTTCTCCTAGGTGAGGTTGTAAACTCTTGTTGGAGTTCTAGCTCTTGGGGTGGCTTCTTGTCTTCTATCCATTTGAGCTCTTGTGGTTGAGGAGGTGTTGTTTGTAGGAGGTATTGCCATAAATCCTCGGGGTGTGGGACAATCTCTCACAACATGTCCTACTTGTCCACACCTATAACAGGTTATTCCAGTACATGCTCTTACATGGTTCTTTTGGCATTTGGGGCAATGGGAAATTTCCTTTTCCCCATCTAGTTTCTGAGACTATGATCTCTCTTCCTTCCTCATCCATTTTCCTTGGTAATGTTTATTATGAGGTTAGAAAAATTCCCTTACCTTGCAAAGGAGGTTGCCTCGTTCCTCCTTCTTGCCAATGTTCTCCCCTTTGTGACATTTTACTTGTACCAATTGTTCACACTTGTGTATCATGCTAATAATGGCCACCAAATCAGTGGATCCTCCAAGCACTCTCATTTGGTCCCTTATGTCCAAGTTAATACCATCCATAAATTTCTGATAGATGTCAGCTGGTCCCACCAAATCTAGGGCAAAAAGTCTTAACTCATTGAAGCGAGTCTCATACACAAAGATAGAACTTGAGCCTTGATGGAGTCGGAAGAACTCTTGTTTCTTCTTGTTTATTAGGTTCGGGTCAAATACTCATATGAAAATCTCTCTTTTGAACACCTCCCATGAGGGTGCTATGGTGGTGAGGTTCCTTATGTTCTTCCACCATCTACTAGCACTTCCTTCAAAGAAATATTCCACCATAGTTACCATATCTTCCTAGAATAGTATAAATCCATATAAATCAAGCTTACAAAAACTATAAATGTACCTTACTGATAGAAGTCCATCCACTTCTACCATGAGTTTAAGTGGATGTCCTAGACGTCCAACCCTCAAACCTGAATGGCACTTCGTGTTCATATGAGGACGAGACCTCATCCTATCCTTAGCTCAGTCTCATGCACAAGAAGCTCCCAAAGCTTCATTACTGACTAGCACGACAAAGTGCCCTTATTGCCCCCCACGTCGTCCAATAGCTCCTAGGATCCATCACTACCCCAAAGGGCATCTTGATGGTCCTGATCCTTAAGTGCATGCACAAACAAGAATTTTCATATACTTAGCCATCATCTTTGGTGCCCACGGTCCAACGACCTTGACACTCAACCCGACCTCCAGTAGTTTGTCTAGGCCGGTCTGTCGACTTGGCCCTAACACTCTGCCACCAATCCATCAAGCATTGCTGGCCTTGTCTCGGTACCGTGGCGCAACACACAAACAATTCCATTTAATTATGAATTTACATGGTTATTCCTAATCATGTTTGCTTATAGGCTCCAGCCCGTGCCCACTATCCTTGGGCCCATTGCATGTGTTTTCCAAAATTGGGCCTTGAGCCTATGAGTTCAAAAACCGAGGCCCCTAGGCTATTAGAGCTATTCTAGCTCCCATCAAGAAGGTCTCCCAAATAGTTTAAGCGGTTGTCACATAGTTAAGGGAGAACACTTCCGATAAAAATCACTTTTAAATTCATCACACCAACCGGGTGTGATGATAAATCCGCCTACAACTGGTATGCGGGTTTTTCCATTTCTCAAAGAATCTTATCATACCAATTAGGTATAATATTGGATAATCCCACTCACAACCGATGAGTAGGTTTTTAGTATTCAAAACATACTCATCATCCCAATTGGTTATGAAGTGTAAAAGTTCCCACTCACCCGGTGACTCTAACGTGCTTGTCCCTAGATAGTTCTCCAAATCCGAGTCTTTCTTCCATATTAGCGTTCCGATCTCAAGAGTCCCTACAGAGTTTGGCCACTCTTATATATTAGGGTTTTTTTTTAAGTTTCCCAGCTTTTCAGTATGGGCTACTAGGCCCATATTTCTAGTTTATTACACTTAGGTCCTTAAAGTTCATACTCTTTAACTTTAGGTCCATAGTGTTAGATTTTTCCTCAAATTAAGTCTCGAGTACTTACAATATTCTCCTTGGGTCTTCATTTACTTAAGATTGTGTAAGGGACTCAGATTTTCTAAATTCCCAAATTGGTCCCCAACTTTTCAAAAATTATGGTTTTGCCCCTACTTTCCAAAAATAGCAATTTGACCCCAAAATTTTTAAAAATTGAACAATTGGTCCCCTATCATCTTTCTCATTGCCAATTGGCCTTAGATTTTAAAAATTGCATGGAGGTCCTTCAATTTTTTGAAATCCCCAAAATTTTCCCAATTTCTACCCTTCTTTCTTACTGAATTTGATTTCTTCAAACTAACCATTCAATCGAGGTTATTTCTTCAAATTACTGAATGAATCAGTTTCTACACCTCCCTACAATCCAATTTCACTTTGAATTGCTAGATTTGGGTCTGAAACGTGCTCAAACAGAGCTTCGCCGAAAAATTGAATGTAGAGAGAGAAAGCTTCAAAAGCTTACTGTTAGGGGTGCGACAATCTGAGTTCTTGATCAGGGAAGATTGCTCTTGTCCTCATAGATCTCCTAGGAACAAGAATTGGGACAATTGATGATAGGATTAGTGGAATTTGATTGAAGAATTTTGTCACTTTCTCTCTCTAGAACCAGAATGTAACGATAGAGGAGGGTCGAATCGACTTACCTTTTGCCTCTATAGAGGTCGTGTGGTGGTCGTAGGGGCTATGGGAGGGCTTGATTTGGCTACAAGAGGAAGGAATTGGCCAAATTCTGATCGGCCAAAACAGAGCAGCTTTGGTCCTCTAGAGCTGCTTCAATGCTTGATGTCATGCCCCGACCCGGTTTGGTCAGATCCCCAAGAACAACCCGCCACTCTCCCGGTTTATTAAAGGGTTTCCCCTTATTATAATCCATAAAGAGTAATGCATCCTTTACAGGCATCTTAGTTGATGGTCTTTCAAGGTAGGCTTTTCGGGATTTCCTGAAAGGGATATAAGGGAGGGGTGAGTACGACTACTCAGTGAATGGGTTTTCAAAGGTCTACTTTTAACTTTTAAGAAAGATATTTATATGGAGTGTGTCAGACTCCTTTCTTTTCTAAAAAATCCCATCATTTAAAAATTTAGGTTTTTTCATTATTTCTTAGTTACCAGTGTGTCATCACCCAACACACATCCTTCATCATGAAGGTTACACACATTCGCAAGTCAGTATCACTACTAAACCCACTAGTGGCTTCGGAGCGACTTTTCCTACCACCCGGATAGAAGTACAACCACTTCTACCCTGGGAATAAGTGGATGTACGTGACATCCGACCCACAATCCCGAAATCACTTCTTCGTGTCCGTATGAGGACAGAGACCTCATCCTGTCCCCACCCCGGTCTCATGCGCTTGGTGCTACTCCAGATTTTGCACAGACACCTGGAACGACAAACTACCCTTATAGCCACCAGGTCGTCCAATGCCCTTAGGACGCATCACTACCCCTCATGGGCGTCTTGATAATCCCGTACTCACAGTGCATGCACAAACAATGTTTTCTTATATTGCCATGTAATCTGTGGTGTCACTAGTCCAACGGCCCCAACTTTCAACTTAACCCGCAATTGTTTTGTCTTGACTAGTCCGTTGTCGCACTGCTACTAGTTGACTGAGCATGTCGGTCCTATCTTCGTACCAAGGCCAAACAATTCACTTATTAAGTTTTATGGCACATATATCATGTTCGTTTACAAGCTCCTACTCGTGCCAATTGGCCTTGGGCCCACTGCACGTGATATTTAAAATCGAGCATTTAGCCCCCAAGTTCCAAAACCGAGGCCCCCGGCCTATCAGAGTTATTTGAGCTCCCGTTGAGAAGGTCTCCCAAATTGTTTAAGCATTGGCACACAATTAGGGGAGAGCACTTCCAATAAAATAGGTTTTCACAGTCCATTATACCAATCGGTATAAGGACATCTCCGTTCATAACCGATGAACAGGTTTTCAACTTCCTTCAAGGAAGTCTCATCATACCAACCGGGTATGATCTACTTACAATCGATAAGTAGTTTTTCCGCATAATTTTCACATCACTTTCTCTAAGTTGTGATGATTTAAATACCAATAAATAGTGGGTTTTTATACCGAGGTACTTATCATCCCCTACCGGGTATGATATAAAATTTTCACTCACAACCGGTAAGTGGTTTTCATCTTTAAGTTGTGCTCATCATCCCAACCGAGTATGATGTTAGTAAACCCACTCACCCGTTAATGCCGTGAATTCCACTAGACTAGTTCTTTGTATTCACGCGAGCTTGTCCTTGCTGGCGTTTCCGGTATTTCACGTTCCTATACGATATGAACAACCTTGTTCATTATTACTCGGCATAACAGCCTTCATTCATATGAATGAGAAAACCCAAACTTTTAGTTATTTGCAATTAGGTCCCTAAATTTATTTCTCTTTAACTTTAAGTCCCTAATGTCGATTTTTCCTCAAATTGAGTCCCGTAACTTTTAAAATTTATACTAGGACCTCAATTTGTTCAATTTCACCAAAAAGGGGTTTAATTTCCCAGATTTTCAAGTTGGTCCCCCAATTTTTCCAAAATTACCATTTTGCCCTTCTTTTACAAAAATGGTAAGTTTTGCCCCAAAAATTCCAAAATTCCTTAATTGGTCCTCCAACATTATTTTTCATGCCCAATTGACCCTCAATTTCATAAAATTGTATTTTGGCCCTTTGAATTTTGAAAATCCCCAAAATTTTCCCCAATTTCAACTCTTCAACACTACCGAATTTGATTTCATCAAATTGACCGATCAAACACTCCTAATTATTGAAATTGGAGTTGAAATTGAGTTCTTGCATGTTCATATGATTCTAAGAAACTTTGAATCACAGATTTTAACGTCGGAACGAGCTCAAACGGAGCTTCGCCAGAAAATAGACTATAGAGAGAGAAAGCCTCGATTACTCACCGGTGAAGGCACGACGGTCCGAGCTTTTGATCTGGGCAGATAGGTCTCATCCTGAGGTTTATCCTAGAATCAAGAATTGCATCAATTGATGCAGAATTGGATTAGAATTTCATCATTGAATTTCGGTAGACTCTCTCTCTAGCACTGATCGAAAATTTTAAAGGGGAGCCGAATTGGCTTACCTTTCAATCCTAATTCGGCCGTGGAAAGGCTGAGGAAGTGTTGGGAGGGCTTGGTTTGGCCTGAGGAGGGCTTGAAATGGCCAATTTCAGCTTGGCTGAAATAGGGCAGCTTCGGTCAGCCAGAGTTGCTTCACTATTCCATTATGTCGGATTGACTAGAGTTTGCTATCAGATAGTTGTGTTCTCCCCGGTTCTAAAGAGCCCGACCTTTGTTCAAGTCGAAGCTCTGGTTCGAGCTGTACCTGGAAATGGAGCAGTAGAGAGAGAGAGAAGTGTTCAGGTGTGAGGAGAATGAAATGGGTATTAATTCCAATAATTTAATTTAGGTATTAAATTATTGGTATTAATTATAATAATTAAATATATATTAATTTATGGTTATTTATTATAAGGCGTACCTAAAAATTTTTGACCGAAATTTCGGGTTACAAAAAAATTTCATACTTCCCATGAGGTTACCCATCCTCACACTACTCTCGAACACGCACACTTAACTTTGAAGTTCTTATTAAATCTAGTTCACCTAAACCAATTTGGTTTTTATTTTCTAAAGTTTTCTAAATTTCTTTTCCAAAGTATAATGAACCCTTTAGATCACCCGGAACTTGTAAATTTCCATATTGCGTGTTCTCAAAAGTAAACCGGCTCGGTTTTCTTACTCGGTTTGACCGATTCTTTTCCCGGTTTTTCTTAACTCAAAAGTGTGGGGTTTACATTTGAGCTCGCCAGCGCTTCTCTGACTATCCTAAGTCGATTGGAGGTAGGCATCAGGTAACTGACTTCCTTCTGAGTATGTAGAATCGGAATTCAGCTTTTATGGCTAATAAAAGTACCAAGTTGGAGCTTTGGTTTAAGCTTCACCAGAGAATAGGGCACTTTAGAGAGAAGAGACAATTGAGGTGTGTGGAGGACGAATGAAGGGGAGCCATTTATATAAGGAGCTCAGGGACCCTTTACCCGACCAGTTTCCATACTAGTCGTGCTCAACAAGATTAGAAATTACCCAAATCGAAGCAAATTTCCCTTCACCAGAAAAGGGCAGATTTTCTTTCCTCGATGAACAATGCCATCGAACGGAGGAGGAAGATGATATTATTATGCACGTGTGAGCTTCGCATGTGCAGGCCAGCCCCGTGGCAACATGCGATTTGTTGGTCTTGCTAACATGGCGGTCCAACTCAGCTGCCAAGTCAGTCATTCACCAGTTGATCAGACATGTGGCAATTGGTGATTGGTTAGTCTTACTGATGCGGTGATCCAACTCAGCCGCCATGTCATCCGTTGACTATTGATCGGACACGTGGTAGCCTCTCATTAGCTGGTCGTGCCTATGTGGCTATTGATTAGGCACTTGTTGACTGTTAACCGTCGACCGGATGACAAAGCGTGCCTTGCCATGCGTTGTGCTTTAATTAGTTACACGCGTGCTGATTGGGCATTGACCGATCAACGGTCCGTTGAATGGTTAGACTATTGGCCAGTTCGGTCTGACTGGGTTTAGTGACTAGAAAGTGAAAATTGGTCAGTTCATGCTCGATTCGGCCGGTTCTTTTAAAATTAAAATTTTCTAAATTTATTTAAATTCATATTCTATTCAATGGTGGCTTCAATTTCCCAAATTGATCATTTTAAGCTAACAAGAAAAATGAATTTAGTGATTGGTTCTTGTTAGGTTCAAACCGGTTCAACCCGATTCAGGTTCGGTTCACCCCGAACTGGTCCGATTTTCCCATCCAATTCCCATTACAAACCTTCCCCATGATTTTTGTGACCTCTTGGTCACTTGGGATTTCTAATTTCCCATTTAAACCCCTCTTTATTGTCCTCAATTCATCTAGGGAGTCGGTTTTCTCTTCACTTTGACTGGTTCTTTTCCGATTCTCCTTGACTCGGGGTGATGGGTTTTACAACTCTCCCCTCATTTTAGGAGTTTTGTCCCCAAAACTAATTTTGCCTCCTTTTTCCTTGGGGCAATCTCCCTTGGTGTCAAATTGGGTTTACTTGGTTGTTCCTTTACTCAGTCCTTTTTAATCCACGCATTAATGGGACTTCTCTTCCATTATATTAATCACTCACTCTATGGAGGGTATCTTAATTTGGTGGGTCTTACCCACTATTTCGAAAGTATACCTTTATGCCCACTCTCTATTTTACTTAAGGTAAGGTCTTTCCTCTTGAAGGTTTTCATCCATGTCTTTGATTTAATTGTCTTATGATCATTCCTTCCCTTACAATCCTAGGTGGTCTTTTTATGGTGGTTCACGCCTATCCAATCTCCTTGAAACAACTATGATGATGCCTTATTGTCACCCGATAGTGTCTCTCAACTATTCTCGATGTTATCCAGTCGTCCTTTCTCCTTGACATCATGCCCTCTTTTGGATGCATATGGTTCTCTTTTATTGGATTTCCCGATTTCATCCTCTATGTTTTCCATCCAATTCTGAACTTACTGACTTATTTGTGAACCTCTCTCTCATTCCTTTCCTTCTTTATTTCCAATGGTATCCTTGTACAAGGATTTCCTTCCCTCCATTACATCATCAACCATTATGCTCCTTTTTAGGTTCCTTGGGTCAGGTAAAGCCTCTTAGGATTCTATTGTCGGTTCCTTAGTTGAGTCTTACTTTCTACTTTTATCCATCTATGTAGATATTCCCGTATTGGGAGTCTCAAGTCCTACTCCTCCATGTTTCACAAAGGTCTTCCCTTCCTCTCTTCCTTACTACATGGTTGTAAATCCTTAATCCTTCGTTGTCCTCAAATTTCCCTTTTTGTCCTTCATCCCCTATGTTAGGAATTTATGATTATTGGGTCTTCTTACTCCTATCCATTTTTTAGGCATGGGTTAAATTGTTTTCCCGGGTCCGTTGGGTCCATCATCTCTCTGTTAGGGACATGCACTTCCCCATAGGTCTTTTCTTTACTAAACTCCTTTCGTTCCTTGTCCTTACAATCATCCGATCTTAGTGTAGCTTAGTTCCGTCTCCCACTATGGCTCTTCTTGTTTATCCTTCCCTAAAATCTTTTGGGTACGTCCTTGTGCATTTCATACAAGTCTACTTCCTTGGGGCGACTTCGGGTGTTGTTCGTTTCTAAGATTTCTTGTCCTCCTTGTGTGAGGCTTATTTTAATCCTTCTCATCGCCTAAGGGGGTCGCTATTTCATTTTTCGGTCATTAGTTCATTAAAGATTTCATTCAACCATTGTTTGTCCTTTACACCTTTCTCCTCTTCGTCAGGCTTACATCCATGATTCTCACAAAGGTTGGGTCATTAACTGCCTCGTCCTTACTAATCTTCTTGTTCAATTTGTTGAGACCATCATCTCTCGAGTTCTCTTGCCCTTTATGCCCATCCTATTGCCTCTTTTTAAGGTGTAGTCATAACTACTTCCCAATGCTTCCTTCTATCGCTACCGACCCTAGAACCTTTAGACGTCATTTCCCACGTTTGCTTCTTTCTGGGAAAATCATGTGGGTACATCTTATGTGCCATTGTTACCTTTCTTTCAAGTTGTCCTTCTCAAGGGAAACTCAGTTCCTCTTTGTTCCAGAATTCCTTGACTCCTACATGAGGACTCACTTGATCCTTGTTGATCATTAGGTTCTTTCTTGTACTAATCCTCCTACTCCTATCATCTTTCCCCTGTGTTTATCCTATTCTCTAATTTTCGCATAAGTGTGCTTCCCTTACACTTGGCCCTCTACGAGGATATTCTTTTTCCTTTTTCCCCTTCAGTTGGTTCCTTTGCCTCTCGGTTAGATTATGCCCTTTTCCTATGACTTCCTTTTTGGATAGGCACTTTGTTGTTCCCTAGAATCCTACTAGTCTCTTAACTTGTTGTCTTGGGTTGGGAGTTCCTTGTTTTTTGGGGACTATTCGGGTTTAGGTTGGGTCATCATAGGGTTGTCAGTTAGTACTAATTAGATGTGGTTTGTAGTCTTCCCTCTCGAACTACCCTAAGTCATGATTGGTATATTCTCATCCTTGTTGGTAATAGGGAGACTAATACTTTAGACATAAAATTTATTTGTTTTTATTCATTCAAGAAAATAGTTTCTTGTCGTACTCAGCTTATTACAAAAAATTCCTCAATACTTCCTGTCCTAGTTCCTCGAGGTCATAGACCGGAAGTTTGCCTCTAGGTTGTTTCGGGATTTGTGGTCTGAGGGCTTCGAAGGACTAGTAGATGTCCATCCATACTCCTGTTGGACTTCCCTACTGGGACGGATTCCACGGAACACCTCGAGTCCCTACCTTCCCAGCATCTCAGCTTCGCACTCACAAGCCCACTTTATCCATAGGGTGGGGTCAAAGTTGTAATGAGTTGGTGGGGGTGCCTGGAAAAATTTATGAAGGTTGTGTGGGCATCACAGTAGTTGTTCCAAGCCTCCCTTTGAGTCAGGGTCCTTTTTGGTTGTCGTGGGGCTAGAGAGGGTGTCGGGTTCCTTGGGGGAGGTATAGGTTCTTTTTACCTTGATGGAGGTATAGGTTCTTTCGACCTTGGGGGAGGTATAGGTTCTTCCTTCCTTAGGGAAGGTATAGGTTCTTCCTGCCTTGGGGAAGGATATGTTATGACGATTGGCTTTAACATTTCCACAAGAAGCTTCCTATAGTCCTCGACTATGTCTTTTGGCACATTCTTCTTGAATTCAGCAAGCTTCTGGATGTCTATCTTGGTGGAGGTAGGAGCCTTTTTCAAGTGTCCGTGAGTGGGGTTGATTCTTATGACAAACTTCCCAAGGACTCTTCCTCCTATAGGGTAATTAAGTTTTTATTAATATTAGAGCATAGTATTGATAATGCTTTAAAGGGAACACGGCTTTGATACCACTCATGTTTTCACACCTCAACTCGGTTTGGTCAGATCCCCGTGATCAACTCGCTACTCCCTTGGTTCAAGAGGGGCTTCCCCTTCTTGATTCAAGAGCAGCTAGACATAAATTCAAACTTGTTCCCTAGAATAACATAAATCAATCTAAAGCAAGCATAAAGAAACTTTAAGCATACCTAACAGAGGGTACATCTTCACACTTTCTCTTAATTTATCTCCTTACTCTTAAAAAGGAGTAAAGAGAGGGGGTGAGTTTCTACAACTCAGTGAGTGGGTGTTGGGAGTGAGTTTCACAATATTTTTAGTTAATCAAAACCACGCCAAGTTTAACAATTCCTTTTTAAGGTTTTCCTCAAACTCAAATCTCTAAAACCTTTTTCCATTACCATATTATTAGGTGTGTTTAACCCATCCCCTTGCCTGGGGAGGCCTTTAGCAAACACACACACGCCCTTCATTAGGAAGGGTACACACATTCGTAGGGCAGTCTCAGCCTATACCCACTTAGGGATTAGTACAACCTTGCAGTCCACCCCAATCAAAGCCCGTCCACTTCTACCCTCAGTCTGAGTGGACATCCCAAATGTTCGATCCTCAAACCCAAATGCCACTTTGTGTCCATATGAGGACAAGACCTCATCCTGCCCCCACCCTAGTCTCATGTGCAAGAAGCTCCAAGAGCTTCATGACTGACTAGCACGACAAACTGCCCTTATCGCCCCCATGTCGTCCAACAACCCTTGGGACCCATCACTACCCCTAAGGCGTCTTGATGGTCCCGATACTTAAGTACATGCACAAACAAGAATTTTCATTACTTAGCCATCCCCTTTGGTGCCCACGGTCCAATGGCCCCAACTATCACACCCCAACCCGATTAAGTCATATCACCATCAGTAACCCGCCACTCCCTTTGATATAAGAAGGATTTCACTTCCTTCTAAACTGTGAGGAGACAGTCGTCCTTTTTCCTGCTTTTTCTAGAATAACATTATACAAAACTTAATGTATTAACAACTTTACATACATGTCTTAAGGGTTGGGCTTCAAGGTATTCCTTAAGGGTTTATCATCCTTCCTAAAAAGGGGTTAAAGAGAGGGGGTGAGTTTCTACAACTCAGTGAGAAGGTGTTGGGAAAAGAGTTTTTCAAAAGTACTTTTTCTTCACAAAATCTTGAGGTTTCTCTTTGTCTTAGAGAAATAAATCATGCTCTTGAAATTTCTTCGCCATTATGTGAGTTTAACTCTTTTAACACTTCACCTTACTCGAAAAGTGTTTCACGTAGTACAATCGTACGTGTTTTTAAAACCTTTCACCATTTACCTTATTATGTATGTTAAACTCTTTTAGCACATCCCCTTGCCTCAGAAGGCATTTAGTAAACAAACACATGCCCTTTATCATAAAGGGTACAAACGTTCGCAGGGCAGTCCCAGAGTGCACCCACTTGGGGATCAGCGCAACTTGGCCATCCAACCTGATAGAAGTCCTAGACTTCTACCCTAAGTCTAAGTGGATATCCCAGACATCCGACCCTCAGACTCGAAATTCACTTTGTGTCCATATGAGGATGGAGACTTCATCATGTACCTACCTTGGTCTTGTGTGCATGAAGCCCAAACATAGTGGCTTCAGGAAACCCAAACGCAGTAGCTTCATGGAGCCTAAATGCAGTAGCTCAATTACTAACTAGTACGGCGAGAAGCCCAAACGCAGTAGCTTCTCCTTCCCTTATCGCCACCATGTCGTCCAGTAGTCCTTGGGACCCATCACTACCCCCTTGGGCAGTTTGATGGTCCTGAATCAATAGGTGCATGCACAAACAATAATTTTCATATACTTAGCCATTCTCTTTGGCGTCGACGGTCCAATAGCCCTGACACTCAACCCAGCATGCATCTATTTGTCTAGCTGGTCCGTCAACCTAGCCCTGACGCATTGCCACCAGCCCATCGAGCATTGCTAGTCCTGACTTGGTACTGTGGTGAATCACACAGTTAATTCCACTTTTAATGAGAGTTTTCATGGCTCTTCCTATTCATATTTGTTTATGGGCTTCAGCCCGTGACCATTGGCCTTGGGCACATTGCAATATTTTTCAAAACTAGTTCTTGAGCCCTATGAGTTCAAAACCAAGGCCCCTGGCCTATTAGAGCTACTCTAGCTCCCGTCAAGAAGATCTCCCAAATTTTTTAAGCAGTTGTCACATAGTTAGGGGAGAACACTTCTGACAAAATCTTTTTTAATTCATCACACCAACCGGTGTGATTATAGATCTGCTTACAACCAGTATGCGGGTTTTTCCTTTCCTTAAGGAAGCTCATCATACTAACTGGGTATGATGTTTATCTAATCCTATGCACAACCTGTAAGTAGGTTTTTAGCTTTTAAAACGTGCTCATCATCCCAACCGGGTATGAAGTGTAAATTAGCCCACTCACGGTAGCTTCCAATTTAGAAAATGTGTTCATCATCCCAACTAGGTATGAAGTGTAAATTAGCCCACTTACAACCGATAAGTAGGTTTTCTTTTCATAAAAGTGAGCTCATCATCCCAACCAAAATGATATATAAAATTCTCACTCACTCATTGACCATGACGTGTTCATCCCTAGTCAGTTACAGGTTCACGCTAGCTCTCTCTCTTGCTTACGCTCTGGTCCCAGTTGTCCCTATACTCACTCATTGATGGCATGGATCAGTTCCTACACTTCCATAGGATCAAATGGAACTTTGAATTGTAGAATTTCAATCTAAAATGAGCTCAAATGGAGCTTTGCCGAAAAACTGTACGTAGAGAGAAAGCTTCGAAAGCTTACTGTTGGAGGTGCGGCGGTCCGGGCTCTCGATTTGGAGATGTAGCTCTCGTCCTTAGGATCCTTCTAGGATTAAGAATTGCTACAATTGAAGTCCATATGAGGTTGAACAGTGTTAGTGAAATTCGACACTTTCTCTCTCTAGCGCCGATCTGCAACGATGGAGGAGGGCTAAATTGGCTTACCTTTCACCTCTATGGAGGTCATGTGATGGCTGTGGGGACTTTGGGGAGGCTTGGTTTGGCCGGAGGAAGTCTGAATTGGCCAAATTTAGCTTGGCTAAAATAGGGCAACTTCGAACCGACAAAGCTACTTCACTGTTTGATCCCACCAACGCTTCTCTAGCGATCCATGGGTCGAAGGGAGATTGTTGTCAGGTAGCTGACTTCCCCTAGAGTCTGTAAGAACATTGCCTTCTAAGGCTAAGAAAAGTGTCCAAGTCGGAGCTGTAATTTGAGCTTCACCGAAAAATGGAGCACTTTGGAGGAGGAGAGGATTTGAGGTGTGGGGAGGATGAATGGAGGGGAGCTCTTTATATAGGGAGCTCAGGGACACTCTACCCTACTAGTTTCCATATTATTCAAGCTTATCCTCTTTAGAAAGTGCCCAAATCGGAGGGAATATTCTCTTGTTAGAGAAGGAAAGTTTTCTGCCATGTGAATAGTGTTGTCATCACCAGGAAGAAGACGACACTATTCTAGAACGGACCGGAAAAGTCCGACCGAGCTCAATGGCGAAAATTGGTAGGTTCAGGCTCGATTCGACCGGTTTTGTCAAAATTAAAATTTTCTAAATTTATCTAAATTCATTTTCTATCTAATGGTGGCCTCAATTTTCCAAATTGAGATTTTTAAACCACCAAGAAAAATGAATTTTCCAATCCGGTTCATTATGGTTCAACTCGGTTCAATTCGGTTTAGGTCTGGTTCACCCTGAGCCAGTCTGGTTTTCCCATCCAATTTTCTTTATGGTTCTTCCCCATGATTTTCATTACTTTTTGGTCACTTGGTATTTTCCAATTCCCCATTTTTACTCTAATTTATCATTCTTGGTTCCTTAAATGGTTCAATTTTCTCATTTAAATGATCGGTTTTCCTTGATCCAAGATGATCGGTTTCACACCGACGCTCAACTCGACCTGCAACTATTTGTCTAGGCTGGTCCGTCGACCTGACCCTGACACACTACCGCCAGTCCATCAAGCATTATCGGTCCTAACTCGGTATTGTTGCGCAAAACACAAACAATTCCATTTTAATTAGGAGTTTTCATGGTTCTTCCTAATCATGTTTGTTTACGGGCTCCAGTCCATCTCCACTAGCCTTGGGCCCACTACACGTGCATTCCAAAACTAGGCCATGAGCCATGTGAGTTCAAAAATCAAGGCCCCTTGCCTATTAGAGATATTCTAGCTATAGTCAAGAAGGTCTCACAAATAGTTTAAGCAGTTGTCACACAGTCGTGGTAGAACACTTTTGACAAAAATTACTTTTAAATTTAACACACCAACCGGGTGTGATGATAAATCCGCCTACAACTGGTATTCGGGTTTTTCTTTCCCTCAAAGAATTTTATCATACCAACCAAGTATCATATTGGATAACCCCACTCACATCCAGTGAGTAGGTTTTTAGTATTGGAAACATGCTAATCATCCCAACCAGGTATGAAGTTTAAAAGTTCCCACTCACCTGATGACTTTGATGCACTTGTCCTTAGCCAGTTCTCCAAATCCGAGTCTATCTTCCTTGTTAGTGTTCCGATCTCAAGAGTCCCTATAGAGTTTGGCCGCTCTTATATATTAGGGTTTTGTTTAATAGTTTTCCAGCTTTTCAATATGGGCTACTAGGCCCATATTTTTAGTTTATTACACTTAGGTCCCTAAAGTTCATACTCCTTGACTTTAGGTCCTGAATGTTAGATTTTTCCTCAAATTAAGTACTGAGGACTTCCAATATTCTCATTGGGTCATTAATTTACTTGAAATTATATAAGGGGCTCATATTTTCTAAATTTCCAATTTGGTCCCCAACTTTTCAAAAATTACGATTTTGCCTTACTTTCCAAAAATAGCAATTTGGCCCCAAATTTTTCAAAAATTGAACAATTGGTCCCTCATCATATTTCTCATTGCCAATTGGCCTTCAATTTTGAGAAATTGCATGGAGGTCCATAAATTTTTTGAAACCCCCAATTTTGCCCCAAAATTTCTCTCAATTTCTACCACTCTTTCTAACCGAATTTGATTTCTTCAAATTGGTCATTCAATCATGGTTATTTCTTCAAATTGACAACATGAATCAGCTTCTACACCTCCCTATGATACAATTGTACTTTGAATTGCAAGGTTTGGGTCTAAAACGAGCTCAAATGGAGCTTCGTTGGAAAAGTGAACGTAGAGAGAGAAAGCTTAGCGTTGGGGGCAAGTCAATCCGAGTTCTTGATTGGGAAGATTGCTCTTGTTCTCAGGATCCTCCTAGGATCAAGAATTGGGATAATTGATGTAAGGGTTAGTGGAATTCGATCAAAGAATTCTGTCACTTTCTCTCTCTAGAACCAAACTATAATAGTAGAGAAGGGGCGAATTGGCTTACCTTTTGCCTCTATAGAGGTCGTGTGGTGGCCATGGGGGCTATGGGAGGGCTTGATTTGGCCGTAGAAGGTTAGAATTCGCTGAATTCTGATCAGCCAAAATAGAGCAACTTTGGTCCTCTAGAGCTGCTTCACTATTTGAGCTCGTCGGCACTTCTCCGGTGATCCTTAGGTCGGTCGGAGGTAGGCGTCAGGTAGCTGACATCCTCCCAAGTCTGTAGGGCCTGAATTCGGCTTTTGAGGCTAAGAAAAGTGCTCAAGTCAGAGCTCTAGTTTGAGCTTCAGCAAAGAATAGGGCACTTTAGAGTGAAGAGAGAATTGAGGTGTGTAGAGGATAAACAAAAGGATCTCTATATAAGGAGCTTAGGGACCATCTGCCCGACTAGTTTCCATACTGGTCATGCTCATCCTGATAAAAAATTGCCCAAATCGAAGCAAGTTTCCCTTCACAAGAAAAGAAAAGATTTTCTTTCCTCGATGAATAGTGCCATCAAACGGAGGAGGAAGATGTCACTGTTCTGTATGTGCGGACCGGCCACGTGGCAGCACGTGATTGGTCGGTCCTACTAACAAGACTCGTTCCCCGGACCAAGTAAAATGGGGAAAGAACCTACGATTTTGAGAAAAACGAGCCAAAAAAGGAACCAAAAATGATAAAAAAAAAAAAAAAGGTTAAAATGAGAAATTGAAAATTCTCAAGTGACCAACAATTCACAAAAATCATGAGGAAGAACCATGAAGTGAATTGGATGGGAGAACTAGACCAGCTCGGGGTTAACCAGACCTGAACCAAACTGGACCGAATTGAACTATAGTGAACCGTATCAATAATTCATTTTTCTAGGTGGTTTAAAAATGTCAATATGGGAAATTGAGGCTACCATTAGATAAAAAAAATGAATTTAGATAAATTTAGAAAATTTTAAATTTTAGAAAACTAGTCGAATCAAGTCTGAAACGGCCAATTTTCCCATTCGGGTCACCGAACCCAGTCAGACTAGACTAGTTAACGATCCAACTAGTAAATGAACCAGACCGGTCATCGATCAATGGAGCCCAGTCAATAGCCACACAAGTATAGGCAGCTAATAGGAGATTGCCATGTGTTCTATCAATGGTCAATGGATGATCAATCAGCATGCCACACAATCACATGCAACCAATGGTAGGCTACCACGTGTGCGGTCAACGAGTTAATGGCTGATGTGGCAGTTGAGTTAGATCTCAACGTCAAAAAAAATAGGCAATCACAATGTGCCACATGGCACGCCTGCCATGTCATCATCTTCAACCTTCGGCAGCTAATAGAGAGATAGAGAAGAGACAGAGACCGAAAAAGTTAGAGTCTCTGGCAACTCAAAAATCTTTCCGGTCAGATTGTCGACGGCCGAGTCCTACGCCGACCTGTAGCCCGGTCAGTTGCCGAGCTCCTTATATAAATAACACCCCTCCATTCGTTCTCGGCACCCCACAATCGACCAAAGAAGGAGAAGTACTCAGTTTCTCGATAAGCAGCAAACAAGAGCTCCAACATCAGAGCATTTCTCCACCTCTAAAGCTGCATTCAATGCCATTAGAACCATGAGGAAGTTGTCTACACAGTTGCACCTTCCCTTTAGCCCAAGGACCACTGTGGAGGAGCGAGGAAACTAAAATAGTGCCGCTACTTCTTGGCTATCAGAAGCCTGAGCTGCTTGAGCTCAAGTCGAGCCATTCCCCAGCTAATTCCGGCCAAACCAAGCCCCCCAAACTCTACCTATAGGTGCCCCGACCTTCCCCAAAGCTAATACAAAAATCCCCTTCGTCACCCCTTCGCTAGAAAACACTATCCACGTTGCATTTCTATAGAAACCTAAACTAAGAAATTCACATTGCTCAAGCCAACAATATGGAAATTCACACTAATCATCTAGGGAGGATCCCAAGAGAAGAGAAATTCAGACAAAGTAGGAGCTCCGGTCGTTGGACCTTCACCGGTAAGATATCGAAGCTTTCTCTATCTAGACTGAATTTTTCGGCGAAACTCCATTTCAACTCATTTTTGAGCCAAATCGAGCGGTTCAAAGCTTGAAATGATGAGAAAAACATAGAGATTATTCAAATCATGAATGAGGGCAAATAACCAAGTTTTGGGGGTCAATTGAACAAAATTGTGATTCGGAGACTAAATTACAATTTTTGAGAAATTGGTCAAGTTGAGGATTTTTCAAAATTTTGGGGCTGAATTGCAATTTAAGGAAAATTGACGCATTTTCATGAAATTAACTTCCAATTGAGGTCTAATTACGCAATTATATGAAATGGTGAGCCAATTGGCAACTTTTGAAAGTTCAAGGACCAATTGGTAATTTTGGGAAATTAGGGACCACTTGGTAATTTTGGAAAATTGAGGACCAATTGGTAATTTTGGAAAATTTAAGGACCTGTGAGGAAAAATTGGAAATCCTAGTGACTTAATTAAAAATAAGTTGAGTATTAGGGACTTAAAGTCAAAATTTATGAACTTTAGGGACCTAATCACAACAAGGCATAAATCAAGGACCTATATGCAAATATATGGAAGTAAAAGGTATTTTATGCCAAACCATCCTGATGTGAATACTCGAACCATGTAGACACGAGTCATACGAGTACGAGTGCCAAGGAACACATTAAAGATTGGAAATCCAGCAATGACGAATCCGTCACGGTATTGGGTGAGTAGAATTTTCAGCATCATACCCGGTTAAGGGTGATGAGAACCGTTTTAAAGTTTAAAAAATAATTTTTTCCAGGAATGGTCTCCCCTAACTGCGTGAATCTGCTTAAACATTTTGGGAGATATTCCTAATGGGAGCTAAAATCGCTTTGATAGGCTCAAAGCCTTGAATTTGAAAATGATAGGGCCGAAGGCCCAATTTTGGAAAATTTGTGAAGTGGGCTCAAGGCCAGTGTGCACGAGTTGGACCCATAGATAAACGTGAGTCATAAGAACCACGAAAACTCTCAGAAAAATTGGAAGTATTGTGTGATTTGCCACGAGGCCAAGACATGACTGACAAGGCTTGATAGGCTAGTGGTAGTGTGCCTAGACTAGGTCGACGAGCCAGTCAAGGCAAACAGCTACAGGCCAGGTCGAGTGTTAGGGCGGTTGGATCGTTGGCACCAAAGAGCATGGTTAATGGATCAAAACTATTGTATGCATGCATGAGGAATCTGGGAGCATCTAAATGTCTGAGAGTGGTAGTCGATGGGTCCTAAGGGCGATTGGATGAGCCAAGGGTGCATAAGGGTGGGTATGTCGTGCTAGTCAGTCATGAAGCTCTAATAGCTTACTACGCACTAAGACCAAGGTTAGAGGAGAAATGAGGTCTCATCCCACATAGCGGACATGATGAAGCACTAAGACCGAGGCTGGAGGGGAAATGACATCTCGTCACATCAAGCGAACATGATTAAGGTTTGAGGGTCTGACTATTGATGTCCACTCAAACTCAAGTGGATGATAAAGGCGCTCTAGTGCATAAGTGGAATAGTCGGGGACTATTTTGCGAACGTGTGATCTCTCTCTATGATAGAAAGGGCGTGTGAATGTTTGTCGAAACGCCTCCCGAGCAAGGGGAAGGGCTCAAAAAGAGACGAATTCATATTACAACAAACTAAAAGTATAAAACATTTTGATTGAGTAATTGTTTTGAAAACTCACTTCCCAACCCTCGCTCACTGAGTTGTAGAAACTCACCCCTCCCATTAAACCTTTTTCAAAAGAACCACCGCGCCATGACAAGCAGAGGCTAGAGGAGAAAGCCAAAGGTACCGTCCACAGGTAACTTTTATTTAGTTGTTTTGTAAACTTTGTTATGAAAAATAGGTATACTTCAACGCCTTTACCTTCCTAGGACTATTTGGTAGAAATACTAAATTAGTACGAGGAAGGGTGGCAGATTGATCATAGAACTCCAACCAAACCGAGTCGAGGTGTGACATGGTAGTCCAATTGATTAGTCATGTTGACGTGGAAATCTGACTCAGTCGCCACATCATCCGTCGATTATTGATCAGACAAGTGGCAACCTCTCATTGGTTGGTCGTGCCTATGTGGCTGCTTACTAGGCGCCTATTGATCGTTGACCATTGACCGGCTCATAGAGGGCGTCTTGCCACCCATCGCACTCTGATTGGTCATGTGCATGCTGATTGGGCTCTAACTGATCATCGGTTCATTAACCGGTTCGGTCTGACCGGGTTCAATGACCTGAAAGTGAAAATCGACCGGTTCAGGCCCAATTCGACCGATTCTTTCGAAATTAAAAATTTCTAAATTTATCTAAATTCATTTTCTATTCAATGGTGGCCTCAATTTCCCAAATTGATCATTTTAAGCCCCCAAGAAAAATGAATTTACTGACTGGTTCATGTAAGGTTCATACTGGTTCAATCCGGTTCAGCCCAATTCAGGTCCGGTTCACCAAAAACCGATCTGGTTTTCCCATCTAATTCACTTCACAAACCTTCCCCATGATTTTTGTGACCTCTTGGTCACTTGGAATTTCTAATTTTCCATTTAAACCCCTCTTTATTGTCCTTGATTCATCTAGGGAGTCAATTGCATCTTCTCTTTGACCGGTCCTTTTTCAATTCTCCTTGACTCGTGGTAATGGGTTTTACATTATACCTTCTACCACTAGTATGTGTAAGCATCAATTACGCAGTCCCCACATAGATTTCCTTCATGTCCGCTATTGTGGGATGAGACCTCTCCCCCTACTTCCTCGGCCTCAATGTGCATTAAGCTTCCAAAGCTTCTTGACTCACTGGACTACAAACTTCCTTTATGCTTCCTGAGTCATCCAATAGCACTTGGAACTAGCACTACCCCATACTGGGTGCCTCGATGGTTCTATATCTCATGCATACACAAACACAAGTCTTTTTAGTTAAAACCTTTTATCTTTGGTGCTATCGGCCCCCATGAGTTTGCTAACATGGTTTCAACTTGATGCTACCAGTTCAACGAGTTCGACGACTCGGCTTCAGCTCGATAACCACCAGCTCAACGATTTTTACAACCCTGGTCTTGGCTCGATAGCTATCACACACAATTTTCCAATTTTATGAGTTTTCAAAGGCTCATTACTCGACTAATTATCAACAACAATAAGATACTTGCACTTTAGACCTGTAACTTCCCAATAATTACATTTTAGTCCTTAAGTATACCTTATTTTTAATTAGGTCCCCAATATTATCAAATCTTTCATTTGAGTCCCTAATTTCTTTAAATTTCCATATGGGACACAATAATTCTCTTAATTATAGAAAACCCCCTATTTTTTTGAAAATTTGGAATTAAGTCCCCAAATGTTCCAAAATTTTCAATTTGGTCCTTATACTTGAATTTCATCATTTGACCTAAATTCCTCCCAATTGAGTCCTAACATGATACTAATCACCTTCCCCATGTCCCCTGGTACATTTCAAGCTTTAAAAAACCCATTTTGGCTTCAAAATGAGCTTGAATGGAGCTTCGTCGGAAAGTAATCCTAGAGAGAGAATGCTTTGATTACTCATCACGGAGGAGTCGATGATCGAAGCTTTCATTCTCACCGGATTCCTCTCGTCCTAGGGATCCTTCTTAAATCAAACCTCACCTCAATTGGTTAAATGAGAAGTGAGAATTTCTAAATTAAATTCTCGGGCAAAGTATACTATAATAGTGAATTCCGATGAAGGGTGGTGGAGGGGACTTACCAAGACGACTCAGGGAAGGTCAGGACTCTACTAGGGAGGTCTAGGATGCTTGGTTTGGTCGTGGTTGGACTGGGAGTAGCCAGAATGAAGCTCGATCGATTCTAGTTGAAAACAATCGAGGAGCAAGTTCAATGTGCAAGCTCACCAGCGCTTCTCCAGCTATCCTCAAGTGGAAAGGAGGTTGCAGTGAGGTAGAGGCCTTCTCCCCGATTTCAGAGAACCCAAATTCGGCTTTTGAGGTTGCAGGAAAGGTCCTCGTCAGAGCTTTGGTTTGTGCCTCGCTAGGAAATGGAGTACATCGCCTTCTTTGATCGTTTGAGGGATGAGGATGATGAATGGGGAGGGGCTCTTTATATAGGGAGCTCGGCAACTAACAAGGCTACCAACCGGCATAAGACTCGGCTCCAATCTCGCTTGTCATTGGTTTGACCAGAGAGATTTTTAGGTCATTGGAGATCGAGCAATTTTCCCATCTTTCTCTCCTAGATTTTCCAATGTTGAAGATGACACTATGTGTGTGTTGTGAGCTATCACATGGCGCACTATGATTGGCTGGATTCACTAACGCGACTTCCCACTCAGCATCCGAGTCACCCTTTAACTTATTGACCATCCAAGTGGCAGCATCCCATTGGTCACTCATTCTAGCATGGCGCTGACCATACTTGGTCAACCATTAACCGTGACATGTGGCATCCTCTGATTGGCTAATTTAAAAATTTTAGATTTCCTTTCTAACGCATAATATCGCTGCCACTTGTCAGCCTCTGATTGGTTGGGACCATCCGATGTGGCTCTACCACGTGTCGAGCTCTAATTCATCAATCGTTTTTCCGACATCCATGTGAGTTAATAATGGGGCATCTTTGCCATGTGTGAACTCCTCATTGGCCAGTCTTGCTGACGAGGCTTCTCTTTAGTTGACCATTGATTGAGGACATGTGTTGCTCTCCTATTGGATGGTCTTTAGTGACATGGCCTTGACCGTTAATCGGGAACACGTGTCACGCTCTAATTGGTCAACGCTTTTAGGTGTTGACTGGGCACACTTCACCACGTGTCGCTCGCTAATTGGTCATGCTCGCTCACTAGGCGCTGACCTGGCAAATAGTCTGTTGATCAGTTGGACCGTTGACCAGTTCGATCAAATTTGTTTCAGTAACTTGAAATTGAAAATTGACCAGTTCAAGCCAATTCGATTGGCTTTCTAAAAATTAAAATTTTCTAAATTTTTCTAAAATCATTTTCTAGCTAATGGTGGCTTCAAGTTTCCAAATTGATGTTTTTAAGCCACCTAGAAAAATGAATCTTTGAATTAGTTCTTCATGGTTCAATCCGGTTCATTTCCATTCACCTTAAACCAGTCTGGTTTTGACATCCAAGTCACTTCATGGTTCTTTTCCACAATTTTTAGGTCTTTATTGGCCACTTGAAATTTTCCAAATTCTCATTTTTACCCTTCTTTACCAATTCCAGTTCACATAGATTCTCAATTTTCTCTCAAAAATTTCTGGTCCCCCTTTCCGATTCCTTATTCCGAGAGGATAGGGTTAACAGATTCTCTCCCAATTTTCTCCCAATCCTTGACTCTGTGTCCCAAGACACTCCTAAGGGTTACTCATGGCTCTTTCTCACTCCTCTTGGCCTCTCCATTGATCCATTCCTTATTTTTGGTTCAATTTCATTTCTTGGTCTAATGTTACTCTCTTGGTTCAATCCCACTTCGTGGTTCAACTCAGCTTGGTTATCAAGTTAGTATTTCTCGTTCTTATAATTTAGACAACTTTCTAGCAAATTTTACAGCCAATTTCGGCCTTCTTGGGTTTGGTTCACCTAAAATTTGACTAGTTCTCAACCCAAATTATTTTTCTAAAAATACTTTGACTCATTTTCTAAATTGAGCTAAGAATTACATTTTTATCCTTCTCAAAGTTACTTGTAAAATTCCCAAAACTATTATAGGTGAAATTTTGGGTTCATATTTAGGGCTAAGATTTAGCTGTGAGCTCACCCCTCCCCAAAATTGTTACAAGTGAAAGTGAAAGCTAGTGGAAGTACAAGTTCAAAACATCAATTCTATCACTTACATGAATTGAGGTATGGATCTTGAAGTGTTCACACAAAAATTTTATTTTATGCATATCAATTGTGTATTCAGGGGAATTTTGTATGAGTTTTGGGCATACTACTTTTATGAATGAAACTTTTCAATTTCTATTAAAAAATTTGTGTATATTTTTATTTTGAGCATTGGTTTTATTGGTACTACTATGGTAAAGGTACCCACCATTGTAATATCAAGGAGATATAACGAGTTGTCATTACTCCTGACTTGGATAATCAAGCAGGGGCATGACATATGCAATTGATCTGAATAAGAACTTTGGGAAATTTATCAAATTAAATTTCTTGATTCAAGGGAATCCTCTTTCATAGAGAATCTAATATCATAAACTTTAAATTAGAAACTTGGAGGAAGTGGAAAGAATTCAAATTAGAATCAGATCAAACTATTCCAACCTTGAAATGGGAGGAATTTTACAAGTGACTTTGAGAAGGGTAAAAATGTAATTCTTAGTCGTAAAATTTAGAAAATAAGTTAAAGAACTTTTAGAAAAATAAATTGGGTTAAGAACTAGTCAAATTTTGGGTGAATCGGACCCAAAAAGACCAAAATTGGTTGCAAAATTTGCTAGAAATTTTTCTAAACTGTAAGAATGGGAAATCACAACTTGATAACCATGTCGAGCTGAACCATGAAATGGAATCAAATTGGAAGAGTAACGTTAGACCTAGAAAATAAATTGAATAAAAAATAAGGGGTCGATGGAGAGGCTAAGATGAGTGAGAAAGGGCCATAAGAAACCCTTAGGAGTGTCTCAGAACATGGAGTCAAGGATTGGGAGAAAATCAAGAGGGAACCGGTTTGGACCGGGTTTAAGCTGTGTGGAGTAAAAAAAAAAACCCCACATTTTTAAGGGTTAAAACAAATCCAAATATAGTAGTTCTTGAGTCCATTCAATAGGAAATTAAATGTAGAATTTTTAGGTATTTTTATTTTTTCAAGAACCAGTTAGGAAATGGGTAAACTAGGCCAAAAAATTATCTAATCGACCAAGAAATTTGCCAAAAATCGATTCGATATGGGGAGGGTTGAGCTCACAGTCCATTGATCCCTTCCTTATTTCTAGTTCAATTTCATTTTTTGGTCTAACGTTACTCTTCCAGTTTGATCTCACTTCCCAGTTCAACATTGCCCGATTATCTAGTTGGGATTTCTCATTCTTACAATTTAGACTAGTTTCTATCAAATTTTACCGCCAATTTAGGCCTTCTTAGGCCTGGTTCACCTAAACTTTGACTAGTTCTCAATCTAATTTATTTTTCTAAAAATTACTTAACTCATTTTCTAAATTTTGGGGCTAAGAATTACATTTTTTCCCTTCTCAAAGTCATTTGTAAAATTCTCAAAATAGTTAAAGGTGAAATTTCTGAAACCGAAATATAAACCCAAATGGGATTGAGTCACTTCAAGGCTTCAACCCTATCCTTTACTCGAAATATCTAACATAGAGATTTATTAAGATTATCAGTTTCCTAACTATAATAATTTTCATGATGATGATCTATGACAGGTCAAGGGGACAATGGTCCATCAACCCATGTCCTTATATAGTCGGATTGGACCACTATAGGCTCATTTTCCATTTAAATGCCCTAGGGAGCATAATGTTGGAAATCGTACAATTTTCTTCTACAAATCTGGTTTTAGATCAAGTTTTTGGGTTGGATTCATGTGTGCAGCACATGGGCAAGCTGCACACCCCATGTGTCATGTATTGGGCAAAAATTCAATTAGTTCTATTGTAGAGAACCAGTTTTCAACAAATAAATCTATTAGCTCATAATTTTTTTGTTATTTTCTAATCAATTCACCTCCAATTCAAAAAATTCTTGGCTCAATTTATTTTTCTAAAAATTAATTTTCCAATTCCACATTAATTGGGCTCAAAATTTTCTATTTTTCAATATATACAACCCCTTCAACTTAGTTTGATCCCATTTTGAACTAGTTTTCAATTGAAATTTTCTTAATCCTTAACTTCCAATCAAAAGTTCTTTGAGGGTGGTTTATTCCACTTTTAAATTATCCATAAATCTCGATTGAAACCAATTTTCTAATTTAGTTTGGTCTCCAATCCTAGTACAAGTTTTCATTCCTAGTTCAACCTAGGTGTCCGATCTAATTAGGTTTATATTTCGATTTCAAAAATTTTTATATTACACCATATTTGTACTGTCTTCACTCCCAATCCCATTTGGGTCTCTTGATCTTGATTCGTTGAAATCCATTCATGAACATTTCATGTGTTACAAGGTCGATTAATATGTGATTTTAGGAAGATTAAGGGACTAAGTATGATTTTTAGAAGTTTAAGGACTAAAATATAATTTGTAAAAAATGTGGGTCGAAAAGGGTATTTTGAAATTTTGGTGACCAAAATAAGATATTTTGAAGTATGTCAGTCGAATAAAGGATTTAAAGGCTTATATGAAAGTGTAAGTTTTGAAAAAGTATAATGGCAATAGAGTAATTTTGGGAGTAATGAGGGAATTATGTATTTTTTTTTAAGATTTGAGTTGTGTATGGATTTTTGAAAATTATGAGGGCACCAAAATGTAATTTCAAAGTGTAAAAATGACAAAGAGGTGATTTTTGAAAATAAGAAGGAAGAGATATAACTTTGGAAAGCTCAAAGGGCAATTTGGTAATTTTTTAAATTAGAGTGGCAAATTAGTAATTTTTAAAGAATGAAGGATAAATATTGAATTTTAGTGAGTTTTGGATCAATAATATTTTTTAGAATTATGAAGTGTAAAAAATAAAATTTTAAAGTATGAGGGGCAATATTGTAATTTTGAAAAATATTGATAGTTCAAAAATTTTAAAAATGGAAGAAGGGAAAGTATGATATTTGGGATATAGGAAGGGAAAATAAGGAACTTGAAATGGAAATTAGAGAGGGTGAAAATGAAATATTTGGAAAAATTAAGGGTAATTAAGTACTTTTAATATATGATGGGTAAAAATGAAATATTTTAAAGTAGTGAAGGGTAAGAGTGTAACTTAAGGAAATGTAAGGAAAAAGTGAGATAGATTACGAGAAGTACAAACCAATGGTAAAATTGAGAGTTCTGTGTTCAATAAACCTAACAGAGAGATTGGGTCACCTAATGTTGAGTCATGGATTAACTAAGTAATAAGATATAGATGAACACTTAGCAAAAAGTGGTACAAATTCGAGTACTATAGTCCTAACTCAAGTGAGTGAAATTTATTAACATCGAGTTTAATTGGATGAACTTTAATGTTTTACTATTTTAGAAAATATATCATGTGTATAATAGTATTGTAAAAGTATTTAAGAAAATCTGTAAACCCATTATAGATGTCACACTCTAATATTTCATGAATAGGTTTTAAAAAGTGGGTTAAAACCTAAATAATTTTTTTTTAAGAAAATTGAGCTACAACTCAAACTTACCTTGAATAGGCGCTAATTTTAATGAAATAGAACTAAGTTATTAACTTATTAAAAGATTTAGCAGTGTCCAATACTTTTAAATAATGAACTAACAACTTAATATCATGAAAAGAAGGGGACAAAGACCAATATTGTGGAATAATGAATTAGCACCTTCACACCATGAAAGAAAGGAATCTCATATTTTTAAGAAAATGAACTATCATACTAATCTTATAAAATTAGGGTTGTGCCCAAATTAGTTTTGAGAAAAATGGATAGAGGTGTAACTATTTTTATGAACTATGAAATAATTTTTAAATATGATATGGGCAAAGGATAAATTTTCAAATATTTGTTTTTTTTTCTTTTGCAATGTGGACATTCTTGGATTTGGTGAGTCTATGTATAATGTAAGTAGAGCATGGATTCACTTCATGCAAATGATTTGATTTAAACTGGTGAAGCTAAAATTAACTTTGCATTTCATAAAAATACTTTTATTG
Organism: Trapa incisa; assembly: GCA_030064435.1. Classification (NCBI taxonomy): domain Eukaryota; kingdom Viridiplantae; phylum Streptophyta; class Magnoliopsida; order Myrtales; family Lythraceae; genus Trapa; species Trapa incisa. The sequence goes on along the minus strand of CM057775.1, from coordinate 8,287,133 downwards.
ATGCATGGTAGAAAACATGAGGCACTACCATAGTATAAGGTAAGTATTTTTACTTCAATGAGATATTTGATCCGGGGCATAGATGTGGGTTAGTTTGATTTTAGATTAGGAGTTGGTCTTGATAGTTTCAAATTATTTTGTATAGCATTAGTCATAGAAATTCAACTATTAAAACTATTTTTTAACGTTATGACTTAGTTTTTATTTATTAGTACGGTTAATGAATTTTCAACTAATTAACTATTTTCTCTAAAAATTAAGTTTTGGCATCATGTGTATTAACAAGTTAGATGGTATAGATAAGGAATTTTCAGCCAACAATATTATTTTTGTATTAAAAATCAAACTTTTTCCCCTATGCATATATTAAAAAGTTAATAATTAGCTGTAGATTTACAACCAACAAAATTATTTTCGATACATAGTTTAAGATTATAATTGAGTTTCTATCATATTGCTTATATTAATAATATATTGTGGAAGAAAAATTATTTTAACTCGATACTTATCTTCTAAACAGATGAATAGTTAAGAAACTTAAAATACTCATTTGAGAATAAACTTAAGATTTTTAAGAACTGATCCTGAAACAAGTTGATTCATTTATTCTCTAATGTTTGTCATTTCCTAAAATCCTTTTAGATGTAGAACACAAAGAATACTAAGATGGATATTAGTTGAGAAAATCACAATCGATGAAATTTTCACAATTAATCATTTCTTATTAGTGATTATTATCATTTTTAGGTTTTTTGGATGGAATTTGTGAAATTGGTGTAAGTTCAAATTTTTATAAAAATTTATAAAAAAAGAATTTATTTTAGTTTTATATTATATTGTTACTAAAATGGTGTGAGTACACTAATTTAATATCAAGAGTAATACAACCAACCTAAAGTTTGAGTAAGTGTATGATATTATTTATATTATCTATTTTCATCATTTCTTTGTATTTGACAGGTCTATTATCTTTATTTAAGCATTACTTGAAGTATGTAGAATAACTAACTATTTACTTTGAAAATTAATAAGACATTTCCAATAATTTTATATTTATTTATTTATTTTTGTTAATAATGTAATTTTATTTATAAAAAAAACACTTATAAAAATATTAAGAAGTTGAAGGATAGTGTTTAGTGCTTTGGCATCAGTCTTCATAGTCATCTTTATATTTCACGAGGAATACAAACATGGTACAAAAGATTAGTGAAATTGTATGTACATATGGATTAGGGGAATGCAAGCCATAGGAGAAGGATCCAGAGGTGGAAGTTACAATATTTGTTGTTATGTGCCAAGTACTCCTTAAATCAATTTCAAACTTGATTCCTATCTATATTTTAAGTTTTTTCTTATTGAGAGTAGATATGCTTATTTATTAATCGCACAATTATGGTGGGGTAAAACAGGTGATACACATAAGTTACATTAGATTAAATGGATTAAATTCACTAAACTCAAAGAATAGGGGATATGCTTAAAAAACTTCATAGTTTCACTATAACTGTTTTAAAATTACGCAGAAACTCTTATAAAGATACTTCTCAATGGATGAAAGTAATGAAAGATGGTTATTTTCATAGAACTTATTTTTGGAATTCATATGCACGCACTTCATAGCATTAGAAAAGTATTACTACATGTGTGGATTGATAAATGGATCCCCAAATATAGTATAATATATCATCTATTGAGTGAAACTTAAATAGCATAGAAAATCTAATATCCTTAATGGAAAAGGAAGCCATATTAATTATACGGATGTTGAGAACATCTAGAGGACAAATTGATATGAGATTGGGAGAGGAATGGGATTCTCAAAGTGCAAAAAGAAGTGGGAAATTTTGATTGTCCCATCTCCTTTTCTCCATGATTAGCTACTTTTCTTTCTCATGTCATTTGATGAAAGTTACAGTCATCTGAGCATTAATATACACCATAATCAAAATAAACAGAAAATTACATAAATCTTCATTCAATAACTAGAATCAGTCTCTCTCTGTTAAATATACATAGGAATCAGCTGGATTTCTATTTCATTTTCTTCAATAAAACTTTGAAGAAACATATTTTGGAGCTGATAATCTGCACAAATCTTCATTCAATAACTAGAATCAGTCTCTCTCTGTTAAATATACATGGGAATCAGCTGGATTTCTATTTCATTTTCTTCAATAAAACTTTGAAGAAACATATTTTGGAGCTGATAATCTGCACAACACTTCCCTGCCATTTCTTCTCCTCTTCTTGTTTTTTTTTTCTAAATTTTACCCTCAGTATCTCCCATCTAAACTCAGTTGGATCAAATCTGCAGTCAGCTTACAATATCAGAAACTTGTCAACAGAAAAGAATTTCAACCTCTCACATACTCAGAATTCATTGCTACAACTTTAGTTTCCCTGCTGATAAAATTTTAAAATCTTATGCCATTGCAGAACTAAGCCGCCAATATCAAAATTTCAGAAGCTGAATAGGACTTGGGATATTGCCATTTTGTTTTAATATGTCAACTTCAGAAGTGTCGACAAAACCCATTGGGAAGTGAGTCTGGAGCCCACTGGCTAATTGCACCTATGATGAGAAGAGAAAAATGGTATGTAACTGGCTTCGGATAGTTGGGTCACACCAAAACTGGTGTATCAAAACAATTATAGGATGCTTGGAAATGAATTCAAAATTTAAAAATTGTTGAATGATAACTTGCAAACCTGTAGAAAACAATGTTCTAAAGATGTTCTCATATTTATCAGTATCTCGAGTATATACACTAAAAGCCATTATTAAAAGATATCATGGGTGGGGCTAGTTATATCCTCGTATATTAATTTAAGGGAGAGGAGGACCTGTCCCAGGACCTAGCCCATGAGCTATTGATTCTCTACCCTGTGCTTGGAGAAGCTAACAGAATGTGAACCATAAAAAATCAGAGATAATAACTGTTAATGTGGTTGTTGATGAACTTATATTATCTCCTTACTTCTTTTGACAGGACCCTTTCCAAGTCAGTGCTCAGATTTGGAAGTAGTGTGGCAAGTTTCATTGACAGAAACTGCAAAACAAATATTTGTTTTAGTTAATTGTTGAGATCACAATTTCATTGTCGTAATGGGATGAAAACAGAATCCATGGATTGCCCATATAAAACTCTTCATTTTCCAAGGGATGTTGAACCCTTGATCTGCTAAGATCATAAACTGTCTAAATGTCTGTCCAATCATTGAAACATTTTGAATGATAATGAGAAACTTCTGTGGTGCTCCAAGTTTGTAGGGCATACCTCAACTTGCTGTTGCAAGGACTGTACATAGTTGATGATCTCATCCAGCATCACGGCCTTTCCAGTAATCTAAACCAAAGAAGAAAAACATTTAATAATAGCCCATGTTCACGAATAAGAATATTACTTGCTACTGAAGCCAAAGCACTTTAAGTCCAGTCACCTTATTACATCCGGGGACGAGTTCCTGGAGCATTCGCATCCTCTCACTAATTTTCTCTCTTCTCACCTGACAGCATAAACAATTTCACACAAGGATCAATATTACAAAGTTTGGAGAATCCTTTTTCATCAATTAGATTATTAATGATCTTACCCTTTCTGCAAGGCTGTGACTGTTTGTAGCTTGGCCTCTTCGAGCTCGGATGTGAATGTAATTCTCCTTGGGTGGTTCTCCACTGTTAGAATCTTCTTTAGTTTGATTGCCTCGAGAAATTGTGTTGTCGAACTGCTCAATCTTCTGTTTCTTTTCATGATGATTTCTCTGAATATCGTGGGTATCCCCTGAAGGATCTCTATGAGCATCTCCATTACTCTGTAGTACAAGATAATAGAATCAATCATTATTGAACTAAAAACACTATCACAGAATCCAAGAAAAGGATGCAAAGAACTTTCGATATGTTGGTGAAAACTTCAAATGGCATCAAGCTAGATTTCAAATACCAAAATTACCTTATTTAGCTCATAAGGAGAGCTGGAGTCAGGTGTGCGCTTCCTCCTTCTCCTTTCAGCAGAAGGAAAATTCATGGCATCAACACCTCTATCTTGAGCCCCTTCATTATTACCACCTTCCACATTCAAAGCATAATCTGGCCCAGAGTTAGCAACTGAACCATACTGGAACAGTCTCATAGGACCCACAATATCAGGCAAGCCACAGCTCATTAGACCCAGAGCCCTAGGTGCCATCTCGAGGAAACCCGGATTGGGAGGTGGATAGTTAGCCAAATGTGGGATGATCCCTTGATTTTCCCAGAGAGTAGGAGGTAAATGGAAATTGGCAAAGTCTTTGTGAGAAACATTTGGAGGACATCCAACATTGTGGTGGCTCTGAACCATAGCAGAAAGCGGGTCCCAACCTGAGTTGAAGAAACGGTCTTGATGCACATTTGAAGGTTTAGGCATCATCATTGGGGTCATTGCCGAGGCATCATGGGATATTGGGTTGGACTTGCAATTTGTGCCAGCATTCCTTTCTTGTTGGAATCCCATTTCTCCACCATCACAAGCTTCCATATTTTGAGAAGTTAGGAGACTAATCTACAGCAGGAATGAATGGGGCTGGAGGTGGAAAGAAGCACTTGAGAGTGAAGAAAACTTGACTATAATGACGCAAAAAGGTGTTAAGCTAAGTTTTAACCAGAATTTTCGGGTAGTGAAATCTCCACCAGGACTCAACAAGAAGGAAGCAACTTTGGGCAGCTTTATAGAATTGAGAAGCTAAAAGGAAAAGTTAACAACTCTCTCTCAGTTCAATTCCAGCAACATCAAATACAGGCAACAGAGTAAAAGGAAATCCAATATATCAGGCACAATATCTAGAGAGCACCAACTGATACTTGCCTCTTCTATGTTCCATTCTATCATAAAAGGGAGGAAATAAACTTGGGATCAATATTGGAGGTTAATGGAGAGAAGAAAAGAAATGCCTCACAGAGACAAGAAAGGGAACCTTTCAGAGCATAAAGTGCAGGCAAAGGAACAATAACAGTGGGTGAAGAACAGCTCAACCAAGAAAACTCAGAAAAGAAGATTCTCTTTCTCTTCTTCAGCTAATTAATGAGCTAAGGACCGCAAATTTACCTTCCCCATCGAAGACTCTCGATATGCCAATTGCCTAAGGGAAAAGAAGTAGCTAATTTGCAGCTGTAAAGGCAGTGACGAACAACTACCGACTATTTCTTTACTCCCTAGGCAAGAGCAGTGAGAGGAAACCCAAGAATTTGGGGGGAATGGAGGGATTTTGCAGTCACCCTTTAAAAGATTCTCTCTTATGGGTACGCATAAAAGGGTAAGAGAGAATATCAAGCCCTAATCTTGAACTATGAAACAGCTAAGTGTATCGGATGCTTCAGCCTCAGCTCAGCCCCGACTCGTAAATTTGGAAATGTGGAAAGAAACTTGCCCTCGGATGCTCTCATTAGAATCCTCCGAAAGAAAACATAGCAGGAGAATTTCAATCTTCCAGCAGTAGATTAAGAGAGATGTGACGTGATGGAGAAGATTTGATGGCAAGAGGAAGGAGAAATCAAAGAAAGCTTAGAGCTTAATCATCCCAGCTTTGCCAAGCTAAAGAAACTCTTTTTAACTTTTAGGGACAGAGACTCAAGCTTGTCTAGTTTTGAACTTTATGGCTTAATTCCATGTCATTTCTGGGCATTCATAGCTCAGAGCCCAAGACCTTAAATTACCTTATAAAAGTCATAGTAATGCTCTCTTGTTGTTTATTGTAGGAAGTAATAATGGCTGAGATGGGAGAGATGTTTTTCTCTTACAGGTCGAGCTTGCTTGATTTCTTTGACATATGAAAATTCTTTAATTGGTTCCTGTATTTATTCACTTACTTTAACTGTCTCAAACAAAGCTTTATTTTCTGTTACATTCTCATTTTATATCATACAGCCAACCCTCCCCTTTCATTTATTTTGAGAAGAAAGCTAAGGCCACGTTCTGCTGTAGCTATCTCCACCATTCCCTCCATGGACCTGCAATTCAAGATCAACTTATAGTTCAGGAACCTAGGAAGAACGATAATTTTTTTATTCTAATATAGCATGTTTCTGTGGGCAATTTTTTTACGAGGATTAGTATAATGGAAATAATTGCACCAGAAGTGAAGCAGAGGAAAAAGAGAGTGCATTACAGTATTTTACTTTGAGAATGATGATGAGTAAGAGAAACTCGGGATGATGAATACCTTTGTTGCAAAGGAATCTAATCATCAAATTATCTTATGTCTCCATTTCCAAAAATAAATATAGAAGTTGAGATTATATACTAAATGGATGACCATTTGATTGGGAGTGCCATAAGAATACATGACAAATTAAGCATTGAGGAATTTTTGAACCATGATGTAAAATTACGCTCATTGGTTGAATAATGTTGAAGATTGACACTTGAATTTTATATGATATGAGTAAATAGTCATAAAATTATTGATTCAATTACTACTATATATTTTGATTAAAATAAGTTAATACTAATAATTGAGATTTTTTAATGATGAAAACACCTTATTCATTTAAACCTTAGCCAATATCAAAATGAGTTGAAATAGTGTTATTTTAAGAAATTATATCCTCCTCTAAAATGATCAAAAGTGATAATAATGCTGGGACACATTCTTAAATGAGCACAATGAGTTAGCATATATGATGTGTTTGTTGTTATGTATATACATCATATATGTGAAAAGTAAGAAAAATGTATTTATTTTAATATTATGTAGGTATGAAGTAAGCTTTTAAGACCATGTTTTTTTGCTCACCATGGATGACATTAATTACCAACTTTAGAATCACTTTAGAAAACATGCTTCTATTGATGTCACCATTGTAAAATTTGAAGGATAACTTTAAACTATGATTCTTTTATAGATAAAATGACATTTTTTGATTGGGTGAATAAATTAATAGTATGATATATAGCAATCATAATATACCTACATAATATAACATAAGACTTCGTTAAGAATCTCCAACAACTTGAAGTGACATTGATTGTATTTTTTTCCCAACAATTTACTTATAAAACATTATGTTCATGTACCTATTTTCGTTCAATCTTTTATAATAGAGTTCTATTGAAATTTCTTAAATCTTTAAAAATAATTTATTATTATTTATCTTTTATGGTTATTAAGTGTATTAATTTCCTTGTTTTAAATATTAGATCCGCATCTAACTACCTGTACATTCAACTAGTTTGGATTCGATCACAGATTTGAAATATATTTTTTATTTAGGGTAATTTAGTAAACGATACTATTGTTTATAATATATCAACTAATATATTATTAATTTATGTTATTTATTTAAAATATAAAATTTATAATATAAATAATTATTTAGGGAAAAATTTTAAAAAAATTTAATCACTCAAAATTTTTGTTCAAAAATTTAAATTTATTATTCAATAAACTTTTATATTATAATATTTATATTTTAAATATATAATAAAATAACATTATTTAATTCGATAAAATAACATTATTGTTACCTACAAGTGTTTTAATTTGGTTGATCCCAAAATAAATATATTTTGGATATATGGGACAAAAAGAGGTAGATCTTGTGTGAGATCTCTACCAAAATTATCTTTTCATCACTTAATTTCTCATAAATTATTAAATTACCAATTCTTATATTTAAGAAATAAATCTTAAAAATTTTCCACATTTATTTTCGTATTGCATTTTTATTAAATATAAGTCTCCAAATATTTTAAAATTACATATTGGCCTCACACTTTCTTCTATTTACATTTACCCCTAAAATTTATAAAAATTGCATTTAAGTCATTTACCATTTCAAAACTTCTAAAATAGGCCACCAAGCTTGACTACATAGCATTTTAAGTCCCTACACTACCTTTAACCTCTATTTGGTCCCCCATTTTTTTTAAAAAAAATCTCATTTTGACCCTTATGATTTTTAATATTTACATTTTAATCCATCAACTTATTCGTTCCATTAAAAATGTCATTAAACTCGATAAAAATCTCTATAACAACTTAACCACACTTCTTAGGTCCCCATGGTTCTGTTCCAACTGACTATGGTCGGAAGAGTGCCATTTTTGGCCGCATAGGGCTATTAGTCGGAAAACAACATAGAGTCATAGTTTGGGTTATACCTCACTAGAGAGAGGGAGTTGGAGTCTACATCGTTAGGGTTGGAATGCTGACTTTCCAATGAGCTCAAAACCACCTTGATTACTCTTGGAGGTGGTTAGAGTCGTCTAAAATCCCTTATTTACAAAGGGGTGTTAGAAATAGAGCATTATCGGAGTTATTACGATGGAATTCAACCATAAGGATAACCTTTCACCCAGAAAGTCAATGAGGTTCGATAGTTGGGGTCGAGAGGAGTTCGTGGAAAATTTGGGGTGATTTTATATTGCCTTATAATGGAAAATTTGACCCAAAAGATGTTGATCTCTTTCCGATGCATAGGGGTCGATTATTGTGCAGGTTCAATGTCACCAATAGAGAGATTATTTAGCCACCATCTGTTAGCATTTTCCCAAGAAAATTTTTACCATGGTCACTCTTTCCTCTGTAGGAACCATGACAATGTCCATAAATTTCTTAATGTTTCGAAGCCAATCCATGGCTACCATGACATCATTTTCCCCTGATAATGGCTTGTAGCCTACTTGTTTGAGAGCCTTAAGGTTCTTGGGTATGTCGTACTCATGAATCTCCTTAGGAAGTGAAGGCGCCTCACGTAAGAAGCACATTCATTTCCCCTATTTCAGTGACCTTGACCTATCCAAAGGCCCTTGTTGCTTCAAGATTTAACCATAATCCTCTCAAGATATCCATATACACCAGTATGTACTCTCAGGTTGTGGTCAAGGCCTAGGGACCTTCGGTAGGCACTTCCCCATTTCCTCCTTCTGTAACCTAGCGTGTCGGTCCCCTTACTAACCCATCGATGTGGTCTTTTGAGGGTACTTGGTAACTTCTCATTGAGGGCACCTGTGGCTATCTTGGAGCCATATCTATAAGATTTTTAAATTTCTATATTAGGATTTTTCTGTACTATTTCATACACCTATCTCTTTCTATGTTATCAACAAATGTTTTATCAATGCTATTCCAGACGTTCTAACCATCCTAAATTTGTTTTGTTTCCAAAATATTTCCCTTTTTGAAAACATGAGCTCTGATACCACTTAAGTTGTCATGACCTGACCTAAACCTTTGGGCTGGGATGTCCGTGGTAACCGCCACATGCCTTTGATGCTCCAATGGTGTGTAGCTTCAGAAAGGTAGAGCCGACTTGATTTAAGGCAAAGAACCAAAACATAAAAAATCTTGTTGTAAAAATTTAATCCTTCATAAACCATACATTGAGCCCCAAAAAATATTTTAAAACAAATTTGTTATTGGGAATAAAATAATTAATGATCATAATTCTTAACCTTTGTACATGCAATAGAATATTGTACCTTTTTAGCGTGTCTTGAAAGTTGAAGCTAGCATGAACACCTTAGTGCTCCCTCGCCCAAGCCTAAAATATTTTGGGGAGGGGTGATGTAAACCCCACCCTTTGAAGTTAAGGAAAGACCGGGAAAGAACCGGTCAAACAGAGTGAGAAAAACCAAACTAGTTCACAAACTCCGATCACAAGAGGATCGGAAAATTGGGAAATTTACAACTCCTGAGTGACCCAAAGAGTCATAAAAACCTTGGAAAGGGACCTTGGGATAATTTGGGAGAGAAAACCAAACTGGTTCAGGTGAACCGAATCCGAACCAGATTGAACAGGTTTGGACCGGTTTGAACCACTATTGAATTAGATGCTAAATTTATTTTTCTAGGTGGCATAGAAAATTGAGGTAACCATTGGATAGAGAATGAAATAAATGAATTTAGAAAATTTTAATTTTGAAAAACTTGGTCGAATTGGGACTAAACGAGGTTTATGTGTTGAACCTGGTTTGGACGGGTCCAGTCCGGTTTGGAACAATGTCATCTTCTTCCTTCAGATGATGACACTATTCATTCATTGGAAAATCAAACCAGCACCGACGAAGAGGAAAGGTTTCCGTTCAGTACATTTTAGGCCATCAATGACTACCATTAAGGTGCCAAACAGATGGCTGGAGAGTACTCGAGCTCCCTATATAAAGAGCGCCTCTCCATTCATCCTCCACACACCTGAAAACCTCACTCTCTATCAACTAATTAGTTTTCTGATGAAGCTCGAACCAAAGCTCTGACATAGGGTCTTTTCTGAGCCAAAGAAGGTGTGGTCGAGTTCCTTAGACTTGGGGAGGAGTCAGCTACATGGTGGTAGTCTCCAATTACTTCGAGGATCGCTAGAGAAGCGCCGTCGTGATCGAACAGTTAAGCAGCTCCAGTGGATTGAAGATGTCCTATTTCTGTCGAGCTAAAATCAGCCAATTCGAGCCTTACTTAGGCCAAACCAAGATCTCCCAACACCTCCTTAGCCCTCATACGGCCGAATTAGTGTAGAAAGGTAAGTCAATTTGGCTCCACTCTATGAATTTCGATCGGTGCTTGAGAGAGAACTAGCAAATCTTTACTCACCAAATTCTCCTTCAATTCGACATGAATTAAGGTGATTCTTGATTCTAGGAAGAATCCTAGGATTGGAGCTATCTGCCGAGATCGAAAGCTCAGACCGTCATATCCCCGACAGTAAGGTTTCGAAACTCTCTCTCTACGTTTAGTTTTTTGGCGAAGCTCCGTTTGAGCTCGTTTCGACGTCAAATCGTGCAATTCAAAGTGAAATTGAATTGTATGGAGGTGTAGGAACTTGAATTTAACTTCAATTTCAATAATTAACCTCATTTGGTTGGTCAATTTGATGAAATCAAATTCAGCCAAGTTGAAAGGTTGAAATTGGGGGAAAATTTGAGGAAAATTTGGGGATTTCAAAAATATGAGGGACCAAAGTGCAATTTCCTAAAATTAATGACCAATTGGGCATAATAAAGATGTTGGAGGACTGACATACTTGATGGACCGACAGTAATACGACAAGATAGGTCGACGGACCAGTCAAGACAAACAATTGTAGGTCGAGTTGAGGGTCGGGGCCGTTGGACCAATGGCACCAAAGATTAAATGGCTTATGAGGAAAACTGTTATTTTGTGAATGCACTAAGGTATGAGACCTTCAAGATGCCCAAGAGGGGTAGTGATGCATCCTAGGGGCTACTAGACAACATGGTGGAGATAATGGCAGATTGTCATGCCAGTAATCAAGGAAGCTCGACGTAGCCTCATGCACATGAGACTAAGGTGGGGTCGAGATGAGGTCTCTGTCCTCATACGAACACATAGTTTTTCTTTATAGGATTGAAGGTCAGATGTTAGGTACATTCACTCTTTCTCAGGGTAGAAGTGGACATGCTTCTATCTAGGTGGCCGGTAAAGTCGCTCCGACCCCCCAAGTGGGTGCAGTGGACGTGCTGCCTTGTGAATGTGTGTTCCCTTCATGATGAATGACCTGTGTTGGTTAATAAACACACTGCTTATGGTTAATGATGAGAAATGGCTTTGAAAACCAAGATTTTGAGAATGAAATATCTTAAAGGAAATAAGGAGTCTGACGCACTCCAATTCAAAAACTATTTTACTAAAACTTTATTTTTAAAATTTCCCATTTACCGAGTTATAGAAACTCACCCACCCTTTTTTTATCCCTTTTCAGGAAATAAAGAAATGACTAGGGATAACACCAGGCCTTATCCTTTGTCAGGTATGCTTAATTATTTTAACTTACATTTTTATTATTATATGTTATTCCAGGGAACAAGGTTGAGATCATTCCTAACTCCTCTTGTGTTAAAGAAGGAGGAAACCCCTTTCAAACCAAGAGAACAATGGGTTGTTCATGGGGATCTGATCAAACCGGATTTGGGCATGACAACTTGAGTGGTATCAGAGCTAAGTTCACTTGAAACATTATCAATATTATGCCCTGACATTAATCAAACTTTAACTATCGTGTAGGAAGGAGAATCCCTAGGAAGTTTGCTTTGAAATCCAATCCTCTACCTATAACCCTGAAAAAGACACCTAACCCAAGAGAGGCAGTTGTTCAAAAATTCTTAAAAGGCGAATAAAGGGTACCCAAGGACATGATGGAAGATTATCGAAAATTTGTGGGAGCCTTATTGGAACCAGAGGGCATCACATACCCTCCTCCAAGACAATAGGAACATGTACCTCCTCCCAGAAGCCCAACCCCTCCTTCAGCCCCACAAAAACCAGAGAGGAATCCAACCAAGGAGGAGGCTTGGGACAACTATTAGGATGTGTATACCACCTTCATGAAAGTCCACCAAGTACCCCCACCTACTCGCCCAACTTCAATCCCTCCCAATGGATGAAGTGGACATATGGGTGCGAGGTAGAGGTACTAAAGTGGTCCAGATTGGAGGCCATACATAAAATTCATCCCATAAGGGAATGCAAATGGACCACAACTAGTTCCTTAGAGCCTTATGATCAAGAGTCCCACAACTGTTCTCAAGCTAACTCTTGACCTATGACCCCAAGGGATTAAGGGATAGAAAATTTCTATAATAAGACAAGTATGGCAAGAAATATTTCTTGAATGAATGAAAGTTAAATCCTTCTTGCTAAAATTTATGTGTTTCCTTGATAAAATAATAAGTGTATGCTAATAAAGATCAACATAAATGGATAGAAAATCATTCAAGGAAGGGAAAAAAATGGGTTATTTTTAGTTAACCTCAATCTTTAAAATTCCTCATAAGTACAATGGAAATTTACAAGGAAGAGACTCTTAGAGTTCACCTAAGGAAGACGAATCCTAGCTAAGGGAAGGAAGGAACAGTTAGAACAAAAAGAAGTGAACATTAAGAATAGGGGATTAGTCTAGGGAATTAAGGAAGGGTTCAAAGGATAAAAGTAAAGAAAACAAATAAACTATTCTAAAGAAAACCAAAGGAATGAAAGTTGATCAAGAAGAAAAAAAGGAGGAGCACTGAAGATGTTAAGACAAGTAAGACAGGACAATGAAAAGAGAAGGGAAAGGAGCACGATAGAAAGAAACCCCGAGAATATTACCAATACTTGAAAAAGAGTTAGGACACACATCCTTAGGAACTCAATAGTAATAAGGGACTTTGTTTGGAGATAAGGATTTGAAATAAAAAGGAATAGAAGATAGGGGAGAAAGCCAGAGTGAATCACTATACAAAGTTCGGGAAGTATAAGAAAAAAATAAAGGGATAACTTTCAAGGAGCAGTAAGGAAAATGAATGTGAAAATCCCAGTATGGGAGTTCTTAGAAAAAGAATGAAGGTAAGAAGTGGAATCGTGAAAAGGAGCAAGTTCCAAGCTAAGCTAATCAATAGATGAGATATCATAAATTGGGGCAGGAATCAAGGCCTCAATAAAGGACATGGGTGATTAAGTAAATACTTGGAAGGCCAAGCATGAGCTACTTGCAAGAGAGAAGGGAACAAAATAGGGATTTTAGATGGACCCAATTGATGAAAATTATTCATAACAACCAAATCGTCTGAGAGAATAAACAACGTCCTAAGATGGACCAGAAAGTAGTGAGAACTACACTCTCAAAAGGGAATGTGATGGGTATTAAGAACCATACAACTCAAGAGATGACAATCTCAAAATCATATGACAAAGATAAATGATAAGAACGAGGTAATTAATGAACTGACCCTTGGGAGAAGTATAAATTGAACTCCAGTAAAGAGGGAGAGATGGAAAGACCAAATATTGGAAATTTAAGATGAAGGCAAAATCTTAAAGAGATCAATGACCAAGATTGAGTTAACAATCAAACTAGAGACATGAGAAGATGAGGTAAGCCTCTCATAGGATAATCGTGGAATCTTAATAATGAAGCTGATGTGAATCCCATCTAACGGAAATAGATGGATAGAGGAAAGAAAGGGGAATGAGGATGAAGTACATATAAGTCTTCAAGAGTAATATAAGTAGAAAAGGATGACCTTAGGGAATATCTTCTAAGTTAAACATTCTAAATAGCGAGACGAGAAGAGAACTCGAGAGAAAAGAACATAAACTGCCAATGAAGGAAACCTTGTATGGACAGAAATGACCAAATTAAAAAGGAAATGGGATCGATAGAAATGGAGATTGGATAAATTGTCTAAGATATGTTGGTTGAAATAGAAGGATTAAGGTCAAAAGAAAGGTACTCAGGAGGACCCGATGAGCAAGTTAAGACCAAGTAATGTGTAAGAAGGAAAACACATCAAAGGAGGTAGTGCGAGTAAGGAGGGGGTAGATTACCCAATAAATGAAGAAACAAAGAAAAGTACATCTAAGAAACTTTGTAAAGTTAACTACTCGGCTAGAGAGGGATTTAAGTGAAGGATCACTGACATCAAAACTGGTAGTGATTGATGCTCAAACAAATAAAGACTGAAAGAGAGAACTACTAAACACAGTGTGGAGTACCCGGAACAAGATCGATGATTGAAAATGCCTCGAGTAAGAATAAGAGAAGATACCAAAATTTCAGTTAAAGAAGAATTCAAAAAGGGAAAATGCCCTATTATAAGAAGGATTATGAAGGAAGGAATAAAATCTTCAAAGAAATGATAGGAAGGTCAAGTACATAATTACAAAGGTGATAGTCTCTACGGTGAGGGAAATAGTAGGGAACAAAACTGTAATCGGAGAACTTTTCCAAACTAGTAATTGATACTTAGACTAAAGAGGATTAACTCGGGGATAAATAATTGTGAGGTAATCACGAGGGAGTAAGAGTGGCTTTAGAGCAAGGAAAGGTCATGACGAAATGACACCTCTGAAACTATAGAATTAAATAAGAAGGGGTCAAACTGGCCAATACCAAAATCTATGCAGTAAGTGATGCTCGAGAGGACCCTAAGGTAAGGGTTTTAATGACAAAAGAGCTAGTATCTTGGAACTCCCAATCCCAAAAATTTTAGGTAAAGAACCTCAAGATGAGGAATTATACATTTAGGAATGAAGGATGTGAATGTAAGGATATGACCTAAAACCTTCCAAGGAGATATGCTCAAATAAAGAAAACTTCATGGAATGAGCAAGTAATGGGAAGGAAAAGAAAATCTCAAGTGTAAGCTATATAAGGGATGAATGAGAATAACCGATAAGGTATAATGTCTTTGAACACCAAATTGACATCGAGGAAAGTTCCTTAGAGTGTGGAAAATGTGGAACAAGTTTTGAGGAGAAAACTCGTAAAAGGAGGGGTGAGTTGTAAACCCCACCCTTTGAAGTTAAGGAAAGACCGGGAAAGAACCGGTCAAACCGAGTGAGAAAAATCAAACAGATTCACAAATCCCAATCATTAGAGTATGGGCAAATTGGGGAATTTACAATTCCCAAGTGACCCAAAGAGTCATAAAAACCTTGGAAAGGGACCTTAGGACAATTTAGGAGAGAAAACTAAATTGGTTCAGGTGAACTGGATCAAAACCGGATTGAATTGGTTTGGACCGGTTTGAATCACTATTGAACTAGATGCTAAATTTATTTTTCTAGATGGCTTAGAAAATTTAAATTAGAAAATTGAGGCCACCATTAGATAGAGAATGAATTTAGAAATTTTTAATTTTGAAAAACTTGGTCGAATCAGGCCTGAATTGACTGGTTTAAGCATTAAACACGGTTCAGACCGGTCCAGTCCGGTTGAGAACAATGTCATCTTCTTCCTTTTAGATGATACCACTGTTCACTTGCTGAAAAATTGAACCAACACCGACGAAAAGGAAACATTTCTATTTCGTATGTTTCAGGCCATCAATAACTATCATTAAGGTGCCAAACGGACGATCGGAGAGTCCCCAAGCTCCCTCTATGAGGAGCCCCTCTCCGTTCATCCTCTACACACCTAAAAACCTTACTCTCTCTCAGCTACTAAGTTTTCCGACAAAGCTCAAACCAGAGCTCCGACAAAGGGTCTTTTCTGAAACAAAGTAGGCATGGTCAAGTTCCTTAGACTCGGGGAGGAGTTAGCTACATGGTGTAGTCTCCAATTGCTCCAAGGATTGTAGGAGAAGTGCCGGCTTGATCGAACAATGAAGCAACTCTAATGGACTGAAGCTGCCCTATTTCTATCGAGCTGAAATCAGCCAATTCGAGCCCTCCTCAAGCCAAACCAAGCTCTCCCAATACCTCCTCAACCCTCATACGACCGAATTAGTGCAAAAAGGTAAGCCAATTTTGCTTTCCTCTATGAATTCTGATCGATGCTAGAGAGAGAACCAATAAATCTTTACTTACCAAATTCTCCCTAAATTTGACATGAATTAAGGTGATTCTTGATTCTATGAAGAACCTCAGGATGAGAGCTATCTACCCAAATTGAATTCTCGGACCATCATGCCCTCGATAGTAAGCTTTCAAAGCTTTCTCTCTCTACATTCAATTTCCTAGCGAAGCTCTAATTGAGCTTGTTCTAGCATCAAATCATGCGATTCAAAGTGCAATTGAATCATATATGGTGTAGGAACTTGAATTTAACTTCAATTTCAACAACTAACCTCATTTGATCGGTCAATTTGATGAAATCAAATTCGGCCAAGTTGAAAGGTTGAAATTGGGGAAAATTTAGGGATTTCAAAAATATGAGGGATCAAAGTGAAATTTCCTAAAATTGAGGACTAATTGGGCATGATAAAGATGTTGGAGGACCAATTGGTCAATTTTTGGGGTGAAACTTGCCATTTTTGTAAAGTAGGGGTAAAATGGTAATTTTAGAAAAATTGGGGATCAAATTGGGAATTTGGGAAACTTGAACCCCTTTATGTAATTTTGAATAAATTGAGGTCTCAAAGTAAAGTTTTGAAGTTTCGGGACTCAATTTGGGGGAAAATCGACATTTGAGACCTAAAGTAAAAGAAAAAGAACTTTAGGGACCAAATTACAAATATTTGAAAAGTTGGGTATTTTATTCATTTATAATGAATGAAGGCTATCAAGCCAAAGGATAATGAACAGGGATGTTCATACCATGTAGGAACACGAGGTATCAGGAACGCCAGCTAAGAGAAAGCTCAGGAGGAGACGAAAGTTGGTTAAGAAGAATTTGTGACATTCATAGGTGAATGGGATTTTTATATCATACCCGGTAGGGATGATAAGCACCTCGGAAATGAAAACCTGTAAAATGTGGGATTTTAACATCACACCTGGACAAGGTGATGTGAGAAAACACATGAAAAAACTACTTAACGGTTGTAAGTAGATCATACTCGGTTGGTATGATAAACTTCTTAGAAGGAAGCAGAAAACCCGCTTATCGATTATGAGCAGAGATGTCTTTACACCTGATTGGTGTAATGTACAACTGAAAGTTTATATTGTCGGAAGTGCTCTCCCCTAATGGTGTGCCACTGCTTAAACATTTTGGAAGACCTACATGACGGGAGCTCAAATAGCTCAGATAGGTTGGAGGCCTAGGATGTGGAACTTGGGGGCTAAAATGCCTGATTTTGAAAATCTCATAATGTGGGCCTAAGGCGAGTTGGCACAAGCAGGAGCTCGTAAACAAACATGAGATTAAGCCATGAAAACTTTAATGAATGATGTGTTTGGCCATGGTACCAAGACAGGACCGACATATTTGATGGACTGGCGGTAGTGCGACAAGACGGGTCGACGGACCAGTCGAGACAAATAGCTGTAGGTCGACTTGAGGGTCGGAGCCGTTGGACTAGTGGCACCAAAGATTAAATGGTTTATGAGGAAAACTATTGTTTTGTGCATGCACTGAGGTTTGAGACCATTAAGATGCCTAAGAGGGGTAGTGATGTGTCATAGGAGCTACTGGACAAAATGGTGGAGATAAGGGCATTTTATTGTGCCAATAGTCAAGAAAGCTCGACATAGCTTCATGTGCATGAGACCAGGGTGGGGATGAAGAGCATTAACGTATGAATGAGAATTTTCACATCATACCCGGTTCGGATGAAGATCACCTCGATAATGAAAACCCGCTACTATGTGAAATTTTAACATCACACCCGGATGGGGTGATGTGAGAAAATACGTGGAAAAACTACTTACCAGTTGTAAGTAGATCATACTCGGTTGGTATGATGAACTTCCTAGAAGAAAGTAGAAAACCTGCTTATCGGTTATGAGCGGAGATGTCCTCACACTCGGTTAGTGTAATGGATAGATGAAAAAAATTTATTTTGTCAGAAGTCCACCCTCTGACTATGTGCCACTGCTTAAACATTTTGGGAGAGCTTATTGACGGGAGCTCGAATAGCTCAGATAGGTTGGAGGCCTCAATTTTGGAACTTGGAGGCTAAAATGGCCGATTTTGAAAATCTCGTACAGTGGGCCCAAGGCCAATTGGCACGAGCAGGAGCTCGTAAACAAACATGTGATTAAGTAATGAAAACTTTAATGAATGAGGTGTTTCACCATGGTGACAAGATAGGACCGACATACTTAATGGATTGGCGGTAGTGCGACAAGACGGGTCGACGGACTAGTCAAGACAAACAGCTACAGGTCGAGTTGAGGGTCGGGGCCGTTGGACCAGTGGCACCAAAGATTAAATGGCTTGTGAGGAAAACTATTGTTTTGTGCATGCATTGAGGTTTGGGACCATCAAGACGCCCACGAGGGGTAGTGATGAGTCTTAGTGGCTACTGGATGACATGGTGGAGATAAGGGCAGTTTGCCATGCCAGCAGTTAGGGAAGTTCAATGTAGCTTCATGCGCATGGGATCGGGGTGGGGTTGGGATGAGGTCTCTATCCTCATATGGACACATAGTTTCTTTTCGAGTTTGAGTGTCAGATGTCGCGTATATCCACTCATTACCAGGGTAGAAGTGGATGGACTTCTATTTAGGTGGCTGGTAAAGTTGCTCCAACGCCACAAGTGGGTGCAGTGGACGGGCTGCCTTACGAATGTATGTTCCCTTCATGATGAAGGGCGTGTGTTGATTTTTTAACACTTCAACTATGGTTAATGGTTTTGAAAACCAAGAAATTGAGGAAGAAATAGTTTTTAAAAAAATAAGGAGTCAAGCACAATACAATTCAAACTACTTTTCTAAAACTCATGTTTGAAACACCCATTCGCTGAGTTATCAAACTCACACTCCCTCCCTTTACCCCTTTTCAAGTAATCAAGGGAAAAACTATCTCAGTACTTTCAGCTAGCTAAACTTGCAGGACAGGTATGTGAGTTTAAATTTATGCAATTTTAATTAATGTTATTCTAAGAAAGGTACATGTCTAAATGACGTCTTACTCCTCATGGTTTAAAAAGGAGGGGAAAACCCTTAATAAACCGGGAGAGTGGCAGGTTGCTCATGGGGATATGACCAAACCGGGTCGGGCGTGACAACTTGAGTGATATCAGAGCCTATTTCCTCAAATACATTATTAAGACTAGATAACATAGTAACTGATAGGAATAATTTTAAAATTCTTAGATGGCCCCAAGAAAAGTAGCCAAACGCCACCCCGAAAGCCAGGGGGAACACCGTCGCAAGGAAGGAAATGAACCAGGAGTATAGAAGGACCCTTGGAGTAACCTCGGGTCAAAGAGAACTCGACAAGAAAGCCTCTAAGGTGTTCAGGCTCTAGCACGACAAGGCATCGAACCATCAGCAATCCCTTAAAAAGGCCTCACAATGCTCAAAGTATAGGAGGAACCCCAAAGTTCTATGCAAGGAAATGACCTATTATAGATGTGGATAATGGGGACACTACATTAGAATATGCCCGACATTTTAGAGGACAAGACCCGAGTGGATCTATTATGAGTGTAGGGGGGTGGGTGTCACGCCCCGACCCGGTTTGGTCGGATCCCCATGATCAACCCGCCACTCTCCCAGTTTATTAAAGGGGTTCCCCTTATCGTAAACCGTAAAGAGTAAGGCGTCCTTTAACTTGCACCTTTTTCCTGTAATAACATAATCAAAACTGTATGAAATTTAAAACTTTACATACCTGTCTTACAGGCATCTTAGTTGACGGTCTTTAAGGGGAGGCTTTTCGAGATTTCCTGAAAGGGATATAAGGGAGGGGGTGAGTACGACTACTCAGTGAATGGGTTTTTAAAAACTTTTTATTTTTAAGAAAAATATTTATATGGAGTGTGCCAGACTCCTTTGTTTTCAAAAATCCCATCATTAAAAAATTTGGATTTTTCCATTATTTCTTAGTTACCACGTTGTGTCATCACCCAACACACATCCTTCATCATGAAGGTTACACACATTCGCAAGTCAGTATCACTACTAAACTCGCTAGTGGCTTCGGAGCGACTTTTCCTGCCACCTGGATAGAAGTACGACCACTTCTACCCTGGGAATGAGTGGACAGAGACCTCATCCTGTCTCCACCTCGGTCTCATGCGCTTCGTGCTACTCCAGATTTCGCACAGACACCTGGAACGACGAACTGCCCTTATAGCCACCAGGTTGTCCAGTGCCCTTAGAACGCATCACTACCCCTCATGGGCGTCTTGATGATCCCGTACTCACAGTGCATGCACAAACAATGTTTTCTTATATTGCCATGTAATCTGTGGTGCCATTAGTCCAACGGCCCCGACTCTCAACTCAACTCGCAATTGTTTGTCTTGACTAGTCCGTCGACCTGTCATGTCGCACTGCCGCTAGTTGATTGAGCATATGTCGGTCCTATCTTGGTACCATGGCCAAACAATTCACTTATTAAGTTTTATGGCACATATATCATGTTTGTTTACGAGCTCCTGCTCGTGCCAACTGGCCTTGGGCCCACTGTATGAGATTTTCAAAATTGGGTATTTAGCCCCCAAGTTCCAAAATCGAGGCCCCTGGCCTATTAGAGCTATTCGAGCTCCCATCGAGAAGGTCTCCCAAATAGTTTAAGCATTGTCACACAGTCAGGGGAGAACACTTCCGACAAAATAGGTTTTCACTATCCATTATACCAACCGGTATAAGGACATCTCCGTTCATAACCGATGAACGGGTTTTCAACTTCCTTCGAGGAAGTCTCATCATACCAACCGGGTATGATCTACTTACAACCGGTAAGTAGTTTTTTTTTTTTCGCATAACTTTCACATCACTTTCTCTAAGTAGTGATGATTAAAATACCACTAAACAGTGGGTTTTTATATCGAGGCACTTATCATCCCCAACCGGGTATGATGTTAGTAAACCCACTCACCCGTTAATGCCGTGAATTCCACTAGACTGGTTCTTTGTATTCACGCGAGCTTGTCCTTGCTGGCATTCCCGGTATTTAACGTTCCTACACGATATGAACAACCTTGTTCATTATTACTCGGCATAATAGCCTTCATTCATTAATGAATGAGAAAACCCAAACTTTTAGTTATTTGCAATTAGGTCCCTAAAGTTATTTCTCTTTAACTTTAAGTCCCTAATGTCGGTTTTTCCTCAAATTGAGTCCCGTAACTTTTAAAATTTATCGTGGGATCTCAATTTATTCAATTTCACCAAAAAGGGGTTTAATTTTCTAATTTCCAATTTGGTTCCCCAATTTTTCCAAAATTACCATTTTGCCCTTCTTTCACAAAAATGGTAAGTTTTTCCCCAAAATTTCCAAAATTCCTCAATTGGTCCTCCAACATTATTTTCATGCCCAATTGACCCAAAATTTCATAAAATTGTATTTTGGCCCCTTTGAATTTCAAAAATCTCCAAAATTTCCCCCAATTTCAACTCTTCAACACTACCGAATTTGATTTCATCAAATTAACCGATCAAACACTTCTAATTATTGAAATTGGAGTTGAAATTGAGTTCCTGTATGTTCATACGATTCTAAGAAACTTTGAATAGCAGATTTTAACGTCGGAACGAGCTCAAATGGAGCTTTGCTGGAAAATAGACTGTAGAGAGAGAAAGCTTCGATTACTCACTGGTGAAGGCACGATAGTTCGAGCTTTCGCTTTGGGCAGATAGGTCTTATCTTGAGGTTCATCCTAAAATCAAGTATTGTATCAATTGAGGCGGAATTGGATTAGAATTTCGTCATTTAAATTCGGTCGACTCTCTCTCTAGCATCGATAAAAAATTATAAAGGGGAGCCGAATTGGCTTAACTTTCGGTCCTAATTCGGCCATGGAAAGGCTGAGTAAGTGTTGGAAGGGCTTGGTTTGGCCTGAGGAGGGCTTGAAATGGCCGATTTCAGCTTGGCTGAAATAGGGCAGCTTCGGTCCACCGGAGTTGCTTCACTATTCCATCATGTCGGCGCTTCTCCAATGATTTTCGGATTGACTGGAGTTTGCTATCAGATAGTTGTCTTCACCTCGGTTCTAAAGAGCCCGACCTTTGTTCAAGTCGAAGCTCTGGTTCGAGCTTTACCGGGAAATGGAGCAGTAGAGAGAGAGAGAAGTGTTCAGGTGTGAGGAGAATGAAATGGGGATGACCTCTTTATATAGTCGTAAAACCCGTGTATTAAATGGGCGAGATTTATTACTAGTATTAATATTGCCATAAATTATTGGTATTAATTCCAATAATTAAATATATATTAATTGATGGCTATTTATGATAAGCCGTACGTTCACATAAAAAATTTTGACCAAAATTTCGGGTTACAAAAAATCATACTTCCCCGGAGATCACCCATCCTCACACTACTCTCAGGTAAGCACGCTTAACTTTGAAGTTCTTATGGAATCTAGTTCACTTGAACCAATTTAGTTTTTGTTTTCTAGTTTGTCTTAAGTTTCTTTTCCAATGTTTAATAAATCCTTTGAATCAACCGAAAGTTGTAAATTTTCATATTGCTTATTCCCAAATGTAAACCGGTTTGATTTTCTTATTCGGTTTAACTGGTTCTTTTCCCGGTTTTTCCTTAACTTAAATGTGCGGGGTTTACAGTGGGTCAGATAGCAAAGAATTGTCCCATACTACAAGGAATCCAAGCAATACCTTCCAATAAGAACACCTCCACCCTTATAGAAGACCGAATGGATAACATTACAAGAACCACTATTGCGGCTAGGGAACCCAATCTCACCTAGGAAGAAATCCTTTTAGACCATAGCTTAGTAATGAGTATTCCCCAAACTATGATTGTAACAATATCACTCAAGAGATGTTAAAACCCCAAAATTGTATTCTTACTTTGATGAATAAGATTCTAGGTTCCTGAAAATTTTTTTGCCCCTTAATAATATGATTGTATGCCTCAATTACTTGAGGAAGTATCACAGAAAGAAGATCAAGGGTAAGGCCATAAGAAAACCCAAAAATAGTATAATATAGATAAAGGAGAATTTTCCCTTAAGGAGCACTACAAGCCACCTAGGAGCAAGTAAGGAAACCCCTTCTCCATAGAAGACAAGCCGAACGATAAAAGACAACTAGGATTCTCAAGACAACAAGGTATGATCTACTTTGGAAAAACAGAGGAGCCAAGCAAGGTTGTAGACTAACCTAGCGAGGAAGGGGAGGTGGAAAGACTATAACAATGGAAAGGAAGGATGAAGGAAATCCTTGAAGAAATAAATGGCTGAAAATGAAATGATGACCACACTCAAGCCATAAGGAGGATTTAGTAAGTCCCACACAAAGAGGTCTTTGATCAAATAGTGTCTGAACCTTTCCCAAGGAAGGAGACCCTGTGAAGGCATACACTTTCCAACTAAGAAGTAATGGACCAAGTGACGAAGGATGAGGAGATGAAGTGCACGCCAAGGTGAAAGAATCGAGGGCAGTACACTAAGAGGACCCAAGGAGAAAGTTCAACCCAAGGAATGGGTAAGTAGGAAATAACATCAAAGGATGCAGTGACAAGTAAAAATGGGTGGGCTACCCATAATAAGGAAATAAAGGAAAGAAAATCCAATAAAACATGGAAAAGTAAGTTGTAAACCTCACCCTTTTGAGATAAGGAAAACTAGGAAAATAACCGATCAAACCGAGTGAGAAAAATCGAATCGGTTTACAAACTCGATCATCAGAGAATGGGCAATTTGGGTAATTTACAACTCTCAAGTGACCCAAAGGGTTCATAAAGTCTTGGAAAAGAAGCTTAGGACAAAGTGGAAGAGAAAAACCAGACTGATTCTAATGAACGGAATCCAACTAGATTGAACCGGTTTATGAACCGAGTCAGTTCATGAATCGAAACCGATAAAGAAAGGGCAAACCAAAAATTTATGGATCCTGAGTGACCTAAAGAGTCACAAAAGTCAAGAAAAGGGACTTTAGGATGAATTGGAGATGAAAACCAAACCAGTTCAGGTGAACCAAATACGAACTAGATTGTACTGGTTTGAACCACTATTGAACCTAATGCTAAATTTATTTTTCTAGGTGGCTTAGAAAATTCAATTTTGAGATTTGAGACCACCATTGGATAGAAAATGAATTTATAAAATTTTAGATTTGAAAATTTTGGTTGAATCGGGGGTGAACCGATCAGTTTAATCATTGAACCCGATTCGGAACTGTGTCGTCTTCTTCCTTTAGATGACACCACTGTTCACTCATCGAAAAATTGCACAGCGCCAGTGAAGCTAAAAAGTCTATGGCCAGGGAGTTTTAGGCAATGAATGACCGCCATTAAGGTGCCAATTGGGCAACCAAGAAGTCACCAAGCTTTCTATAAAAAGAGCCCCTCCTCATCATCCTCTCTACACATGAAAACTCAATTCTCTCAACTGTTCCAATTTTTGGCGAAGCTCGAACCAGAGCTTTGATATAGGGTCTTTTCTGAGCCAAAGAAGGCGTGGTCAGGTTCTTTAGAACCGGGGAGAAGTCAGCTACACGTCTGTAGTCTCCATTTGCTCCGAGGGTCAATGGAGAAGCGCTGACGTGATTGAACAGTGTAGTAGCTCTGGTGGACCGAAGCTACCATGTTTTGGCCGAGATGAAATTGGCAATTTCGAGCCCTTCTCAGGCCAAACTAAGCCCTCCCAACACCTCCATAGTCCTTCTACAACTGAAAGGTAAGCCAATTCAGCCCACTCTGTAATTTTTTTTCGGTGCTAGAGAGAGAATCAACAGAACTTCAATGATAAAATTCTCACTCAATTCGACATCAATTAATGCAATTCTTGATACTAGGAGTAACCTCAAGATAAGAGCTACCTGCCTAGATTGAAAGCTCAGACCGTCGCATCCCCGACGGTAAGCTTTCGATGCTTTATCTAAGTCTAGTTTTTTAGCAAAGCTTTGTTTGAGCTCATTCTAGCACCAAATCGTATGATTCAAAGTGAAATTGAATTGTATGAAGGTGTAGGAACTCCAATGTAACTTTAATTTCAACAATTAAACTCAATTGATCGGTCAATTTGATGAAATCAAATTCGACAGAGTTAGAAGGTTGAAATTGGAGAAAAGTTGGGAATTTCAAATATTCGAGGGATTAAAGTGAAATTTCATAAAATTGAGGACCAATTGGGCATGATAAAGATGTTGGAGGACCAATTGGGCAATTTTGGAATTTTTGGGGCTAAACTTACCATTTTTGTAAAGTAGGGGCAAAATGGTAATTTTGGAAAAGTTGGGGGACCAAATTGGAAATTTGGGAAATTGAACCCCTTTTTGTGAAATTGAATAAATTGAGGTCCCAATGTGAATTTTAAAAGTTACAGGACTCAATTTAAGGAAAAATCGGCATTAGGGACTTAAAGTTAAAGAATAATAACTTTAGGGACCTAATTGCAAATAAATGAAAAGTCTAGTTTTCTCATTCATTTGGATTGAATGAAGACTATTAGGCCATAAAATAATGAACAAGGATGTTCATATCATGTAGGAACACGAAGTACTAGGAATGCTAGTATGGACAAGCTCACGTGAATACAAAGAATCAGTTGAGAGGAATTCACTACATTAACGAGTGAGTGAAAATTTTATATCATACTTGGTTGGGATGATATGCACCTCGGAAATGAAAACCCACTGCTAAGTGGTATTTTAAACATCACACCTGAGAGGAGTGATTTGAAAATCATGTGGAAAAACTATTTATTGGTGTAAGTAGATCTTACCCAGTTGGTATGATGAAACTTTCTCAAAAGAAGTCGAAAACCCGTTCATCGGTTATGAGTAGAGATGTCCTCATAATCAGTTCGTATGATGGATAGTTGAAAGGTATTTTTGTCGGAAGTGCTCTCCCTTGAATGTGTGTCAGTGCTTAAATATTCTGGGAGACCTTCTTGACGGGAGCTCGAATAGCTCTGTTAGGTCGGAGGCCTCATTTTTGGAACTTGAGGGCTAATATGCCCAATTATGAAAATATCGAATAGTGGGCCCAATGCTAGTTGGCATGAGTAGGATCTTGTAAACAAACATGACTTATATGTCATGGAAACATAATTAAATGAAGTTTTTGGCCATGGTACCAAGACAAGACCAACATACTCAGTCAACTAGCAGTAGTGCGACATGACAGGTCTTTGGAGTTGTCAAGACAAACAGCTGCAAGTTGAGTTGAGGGTCGGGGCCGTTGGACCAGTGGTACCACATATTATATGACATTATGTGAAAATTTTTTATTGTGCATGCACTGTGTTTACGGGACCTTAAAGACACTCAATGGGGGTAGTGATGCATCCCAGGGCTCTGGATGACCTGGTGGATATAAGGGCAGTTTGTCATACCAGAAGTCTTGCGAAGCTCGGAGTAGCTTCAAGCGCATGAAACTGGGGTGGGCACAAAATGTGGTCTCTGTCCTCATACGAACATGGAGATTTATTACGAGATTGAGTGTCGGATGTCGCAAATATCCACTCATTGTCAAGGTAGAAGTGGAACTGCTTCTATCTAGGTGGCCGGTAAAGTCGCTCCGATGCCACAAGTGGGTTTAGTGGACAGGCTAGCCTACGATTGTGTGTTTTACCTTTATGACGAAGGATGTATGTTGGGTGATGACATGCCATGGTAATAGGAAATGGTGATAAAAACTAAAATTTAAAAAATGAAAAGTTTTTAAAAGAAAATAAGGAGTTTGGCACACTCTAAATTAAACATTTTTTTTTCTAAAAGTTAAACTTTGAAAACCCATTCACTGAGTCGTTGTACTCACCCCTCCCTTATATCCCTTTCAGATAACCTCGGAAAGCATACCCCAAAGACCACCAGTTAACGCGCATGTAAGACAGGTATGATTAGTTTAAAATTTTGTGCAGTTTTGATTTATGTTATTTCAGGAAAGGTGCAAGTTTAAAGAATTGCTTACTCCTCATGGTTTATAAAGAGGGGAAACCTTTAGTAAATGGGGAGAGTGGCGAGTTGATCACGGGGATCTGATCAAACCAGGTCGGGGCATGACAACTTGAGTGGTATCGGAGTTTGTTTACTCCAATACATAATTAAGCCTAGAAAATATAGTAATTAATAGGATTGATCTTAAAATTTTTAGATGGCCCCAAGAAAAGTAGCTAAACAAACCCACACTACCATAACCATCCTAGAAGCTAGGGAGAACCCCATCCCAAGGGAGGAAATGAACCAAGAGTATAAAAGGACCTTGGAGTAACCCCAAGTCGAAGAGGACTCAACAAGAAAGCCTCCAAGGTGTTTAGGCTCAAGGACAGCAAGGCATCGAACCATCAACAACCCCTAAGAAGGGCCCCATAATGCTCAACGTGTGGGAGAAACCATAAAGGCCCACAAAAAGAGATAACCTATTATAAATGTGGGCAATGGGGACACTATAGTAGAAGATGCCCGACATTTCGGAGGACAAGACCGTAGACAATCTGTTATGAGTGTAGGAAGGTGGGATACATAGTAGAGAATTGTCCCACATTGCGAGGAATCCAAGCGATACCTTCTAATAAGGACACCTCCACCCCTATAGAAGTTTGAAGGGATGACATTACAAGAACCACAATTGTGACTAGGGAACCCAATCTCACCTAGGAAAAAATCCCTCTAGACCATGGTTTAGTAGTGAATACTCTTCAACCCATCATTGTAACAATCTCCTTCAAAAGATGTTAAAACCCCAAATTGTATTCTTACTTCAATAAATAAGATTCTAAATTTCTAAAAATTTCTCTGTTCCCTAATAATACGGTAGCATGCCTCAATAGCTCGAGGAAGGATCAGGAAAGAAGATCAACGTTAGGACCTTAAGAAAACCCAAGAATAGTAGAATATAGGTAAAGGGAAGTTTCCTTAAAGAGCACTACAAACCACCTAGGAGCAAAGAAGGAAATACCCCTTCCATAGAAGACAAGCTGAATGATGAAAGACAACTAGAATGCCTCAAGACAGTATGGTATGATCTACCTTGGAAAAACAGAGGAGTCAAGTAGCATTATAGACTAACCTAGCAAGGAAGGGGCTAGTGGTTCCCGACTCCACCCCCCTCCCCCTCGAGCTCAGTCCCTCAGTTGACTCTGTTACATTTGTGTGATCTCGTATGTGGGTTCCCGTCACCCTGCTCTATAGTTTGTGTATCACATATGCTAGCCATCATAAGGAAATAGAGAAAGACATAAGAAGGGAAGTAAGCCCTTCAATTCGGAAGAGGGTAAGGAGAAAACAACCAATGATATCAAGACTGGTCGTGGTCCACACTCACTTAATAGAGCCCAATGAGTGTATAGCTAGACATAAAGGGTGCTAGGAACCAATCTATCAGCAAGAACTCTTCGAAGAGAGGATAAGGAATAAAAAAAGAAATGGAGGATAGTGAAGGATAAAAAATAGGAAACAATACTGACCTCATAAGGATGTAAGAAAGAGGCAACTAGTAATAATAGGATGGTCAAGGAGAATAAACGAGACCATAGGAAAGACAAGGGAGTAGTGGAGACTACACTCTATAGAAGGGTAATAGAGCGGGTATAGTGTTAAATACATGAAATAAGACTCGATGATCAGTAAATGATTAAATGTGAGCAAAAGCTCAAATTCAAAAGGGTGTAAGAATGCAAAGGAAGGAAACCTTCAAGGAGTAGTAAGAAATTCAAGCATCTAGCACATAAAGGGAAATCTCTACTTTGAAGGGACATATTAGAGGATGAAAATCATTAAAGGAGAATGCCCTAAAGAAATAACGGAATCATGAAATGATCACAAGTAAATGAGAATGAGTTTAAGGAAAAGGAAAATCCTTGAGTAAAGGACGTCACTAGAAATGAAGAAAGACATAAGAAGGGAAGAATCTCAGCATGTCGGTAAGTCATCAAAAAATTCAATAATTGGCACTAGAAAGACCCAATAAAGAAGTTGGGAAAGAACGAGTAAGTAAAGAAAAATTGACATGATTATGTAAGACACCTTGTCAAGACATGAAGGATAATTGGATAATTTGGGAATAACCCTAAAGGAGGTGTTCTAGAAATCTAATGGACATAGAGACAATATCTAGAAAATGTCATGTTGTAAGGGACATATAAACCCAACGGTCCCGAGGAAAACATGACTCAAGATAAGTAAGAGTCAGTTAGTAAGTATAACAAGGTCAAACATAAAATTTGGAATGAAATTGTAATGAACAACGGATGAAGGAAGAGTCAAAATAGGATGAAAATGTGATAACAAGGAAACCCATGAAAACAAGTATGTAATGCTCTAAAGAACATTGAGCTAAGAGTTTCAACGATCAAGAGGTTAACTAGACACGAGAATGGTTAGGTATCTTGGAACTCCCAATTCTGAGAACAAAATCTCAAAGGGAAAAATGTTGCTCTAAGCAAAGAAAGATGTGAATCTAAGGATATACCTTTAAGTAAGGTATGTCTAGTTATGATAAACTCCATGGAGGGAGGAAATAATATAAAGGAAAAGATATTCCTTAAGTGAATGATGTAAAAAGGGCTAATTGAAAGAACAAGAAAAGAATTTGCATGTTAAGCAAACACCAAATAGACATCAAAGGAAATGGTTCCTCATGCAAAGGTTGCTAAATAAGTTTTGGGGACAAAATCCTAAAAGGAGGGGAGAGTTGTAAACCCCGCCCTTTTGAGTTAAGGAAAACTGGGAAAAGAATCGGTCAAATTGAGTGAGAAAAATTGAATCGATTCACAAACTTGATCATCAGAGAACGGGCAATTTAGGAAATTTACAAATCTCGAGTGACCCAAAGGGTTTATAAAATCTTGGAAAAGAACCTTAGAACAAAGTGGAAGAGAAAAACTAGACCGATTTAAATGAATCAGATCCAACTGGATTGAACTAGTTTATGAACCGAGTTGGTTTATGAACCAGAACCGATAGAGAAAGGGCAAATCGGGAAACTTATGGATCCTGAATGACCTGAACAATCACAAAAGTCAAGAAAAAGGACTTTAGGATGAATTGGAGATGAAAACCAAACCAGTTCAGGTGAATCGGATCTAAAACGGATTGAACCTGTTTGAACCACTATTGAACTAGATGCTAAATTCATTTTTCTAAATGGCTTAGAAATTTCAAATTTAATATTTGAGGCCACCATTGGATAGAAAATGAATTTAGATGAATTTATAAATTTTTAGATTTGAAAAATTAGTTGAATTAGGGGTGAACCGATCGGTTTAAGCTTTGAACCCGGTTCAAAACAGTGTCATCTTTTTCCTTTAGATGACAACACTGTTCACTCACCGGAAAATCGCGCAGTACCGGCGAAGCTGAGAAGTCTATGACCAGGGAGTTTTAGGTGATGAATGAACAAAATTAAGGCACCAATCAGATAGAAAGAAGTCCCTGAGCTTCCTATATAAAGAGCCCCTCCTCATTCATCCTATCCACACCTGAAAACTCCATTCTCTCTTAGTTGCTCCAATTTTTGGTGAAGCTCAAACCAGAGCTCTAATATAGGGTCTTTTCTGAGCCAAAGAAGGTGTGGTTGAGTTCTTTAGATCCGGGGAGAAGTCCGCTACACACCTATAGTTTCCATTTGCTTTGTGGGTCACCGGAGAAGTGCCAACGTGATCGAGCAGTGAAGCAGTTCTAGTTGACCGAATCTGCCCTTTTTTGGTCGAGCAAAAATTGGCCAATTTGAGCCCTTCTCAGGCCAAACTATGCCCTCCCAACACCTCTACAGTCCTCCTATAGCAAAATTAGAGCTGAAAGGTAAGCCAATTCGGCTTCCCTCTATAATTTTCGACCGGTGCTTGAGAGAATCTATAGAACTTCGATGATAAAATTCTCACTCAATTCGGCATCAATTAATGCAATTCTTGATTCTAGGTGGAACCTCAAGACAAGAGCTACCTTCCCAAATTGAAAGCTTGGACCGTCGCACCCTCGACAGTAAGTTTTGAAGCTTTATTTCTCTAAGTCTAGTTTTCTAGCGAAGCTACGATTGAGCTCATTCCGACACCAAATCGTGCGATTCAAAGTGCAATTGAATTGTATGAAGGTGTAGAAACTCCAATCTAACTTCAATTTCAACAATTAAATTGGGGGTAATTTGGGAATTTTGAATATTCGAGGGACTAAATTGTAATTTCATAAAATTGAGGACCAATTGGGCATGATAAAGATGTTGGATGACCAATTGGGCAATTTTGGAATTTTTAGGGCAAAACATACCATTTTTGTAAAGTAGGGGGAAAATAGTAATTTTGGAAAAGTTAATTTCAACAATTAAACTCATTTGATTGGTCAATTTGATGAAATCAAATTCGACAGAGTTAGAAGGTTGAAATTGGGGAAAATTGAGGGTAATTTGGGAATTATATTATTCGAGGGACTAAAGTGCAATTTCATAAAATTGAGGACCAATTGGGCATGATAAAGATGTTGGTGGGCCAATTAGGCAATTTTGAAATTTTTGGGGCAAAATATAATTTTGTAAAAGTTTTGGGACCATGATGGAAATTTGAGAAATTGAACCCCTTTTTGTGAAATTGGATAAATTAAGGTACCAAGGTGAATTTTAAAAGTTTATGGACTCAATTTGAGGAAAAAACGGCATTAGGAACTTAAAGTTAAAGAAAAATAACTTTAGGGACCTAATTGGAAATAAATGAAAAGTCTGGTTTTCTCATTCATTTGGAGTGAATGAAAGCTATTAGGCCATGAAATAATGAACAAGGATGTTCATGTCATGTAGGAATACGAAGTACCGGGAATGCCAACAAGGACAAGCTCACGTGAATACAAAGAATCGGTTGGGAGGTATTCACTACATTAACGGGTGAGTGAGAATTTTATATCATACCCGATTGGGATGATAAGCACCTCAGAAATGAAAACTCACAGGTAAGTGGTATTTTAAACGTCACACTTGAGAGGAGTGATGTGAAAATCATGCAACTTACTAGTGTAAGTAGATTATGCCCAGTTTGTATGATGAAACTTCCTCAAATGAAGTGGAAAACCCGTTCATCGATTATGAGTGGAGATGTCCTCATACTTGGTTGGTATAATGGATAGTTGAAAGTTATTTTTGTCAGAAGTGCTCTCCCTTGAATGTGTGTCAGTGCTTAAATATTTTGGGAGACATTCTTGATGGGAGCTCGAATAGCTCTGTTAGGTCGGAGGCCTCATTTTTGGAACTTGGGGGCTAATATGCCCAATTTTGAAAATCTCGAATAGTGGGCCCTTGGCCAGTGATATGACATGAAAACTTATGTAAATGAATTATTTGGGCATGGTACCAAGACCGAACTGACATACTCAGTCAACTAGCGGCAGTGCAACATGGCAGGTCTTCGGACTAGTCAAGACAAATCACTGTAGGTTGAGTTGAGGGTTGGGGCCGTTGGAC
Source organism: Trapa incisa (assembly GCA_030064435.1). Lineage (NCBI taxonomy): Eukaryota > Viridiplantae > Streptophyta > Magnoliopsida > Myrtales > Lythraceae > Trapa > Trapa incisa. Next base: position 8,254,477 of record CM057775.1, on the reverse strand, counting down.
CAGTGGCATTACAGATTATATGGCATTATAGAAAAATTATTGATTGTGCATGCATTATATTTACGGGACCTTCAAGACACCCAAGAGGGTTAGTTATGCATCCTAGGGCTCTGGACAACCTGATGGATATAAGGGTAGTTTGTCGTACTAGAAGTATTGCGAAGCTCTGAGTTGCTTCAAGCACATGAGACTGGAGTGGTGACAGGATGCGGTCTTTGTCCTCATACAGACATAGAGATTTATTATGGGATTGAGAGTCAGATGTCACAAACATCCACTCATTCTCAAGGTAGAAGTTGACGTGCTTCTATTTAGGTAGCCGGTAAAGTCGTTCCGATGCCACAAGTGAGTTTACTAGACAGGCTAGCCTACAATTTTGTGTTTTACCTTCATGACGAAGGATGTGTGTTGGGTGATGACACACCATGGTAATAAAAACTGAAATTTGAAAAATCAAAGGTTTTTAAAAGAAAATAAGGAGTCTGGCATACTCCAAATCAAACATTTTTTTTCTAAAAGTTAAACTTTGAAAACCCATTCACTAAGTCGTTGTACTCAACCCCTCCCTTATATCCCTTTCAAATAACCCTGGAAAGCATACCCCAAAGACCACCAGTTAACGCACCTGTAAGACATGTATGAATAGTTTAAATTTTTGTGCATTTTTTATTTATGTTATTCTAGAAAAGGTGTAGGTTTAAAGGACGTCTTACTCCTCACGATTTATAAATGGGGGAAACCCTTAGTAAACCAGGAGAATGGTGGGTTAATCACGGGGATCCAACCAAACCAGGTCGGGGCGTGATATAAGCCCTCAAATTCGGAAGTGGGTAAGGAAAAAACAACCAATGACACAAGACTGGTCGTGGCCTACACTCGCTTAATAGAGCCCAAGGAGTGGATGGTTGGACATAAAACAGAGTGCTGGGAATCAATCTATCTGCAGGAACTCCTCGAAGAGAGGATAAGGAACAAAAAGAAAATGGAGGATAGTGAAGGATAAAGAGTGGGCAACAATAACAATCTTAGAAGAGTGTAAAAAAGGAAACAATTAAAAGCCTCCAAGAAGCGTTAGAGAGGTTGAAAGGATGGGAATCCTTAGGTAGAAGGATAAAAGTAGGGAGTGAAACCTCAAAAAGAAAATTTTGAGGCTAAGGAACCACCAGATGGATCCTAAGAGGCTTAACCCAACGTAAAGAACCTAATAAAGAACTATAAGTGGTTAAGGGAATATCAGGATTGCCAAAGTATTACCTGATTTGGAAGAGCAAAGAAACCAATTAGAGATTTTTGATGAACCTAGAAAAGGAAGCATCTTGTAGCAATAGGATGGTCAAGGAGAATAAACAAGACCCTAAGAAGAACCGAAAAGTAGTGAGGACTATACTCTAAAGAAGGGTAATAGAGTAGTTATAGTGTTGAGTACATGAAATAAGAATCGACGATTAGAGATACCCTTGGTAGGAAAGTAAAGGGTGAACTAGAAAATTATGGTATGCAAATGATTAAGGTGGGCAAAAAGCCCTAATTCAAAATGGTGTAAGAATGCAAAGGAAGGATACCTTTAAGAAGTAGTAAGAAATACAAACGTATAACGCCTAAGGGGGAAATCTCTTCTTAAAGGACATAGTAGATAATGAAAATCATTAAAAGGAGAATTCCCCAAACAACGAAATCGTGAAATGGTCACAAGTAAATAAGAGTGAGTTTAGGGAAAAAGGAAAATCCTTGAGTAAAGGACATCACCAGAAATGAGGAAGACATAAGAAGGGAAGAATCCCAACGTGTCGGTAAGTTATTAGGAAATCTAATGATTTGCACCAGAAAGACCCAATAAGGAAGTTGGGAAAGGACAAATGGGTAAGAAAAGCAGACACGGTTGTGTAGGACATTTTGTCAAGGCATGAAGGATGATTGGATAATTGTAAAGGTCGTTAAGGGATATTACTCGATGAAAAGAGGGATAAAGTTATACAATCCCTGAAAGGTTGGAAATTTGGGAACAACCCTAAAGGAGGTATCGTAGAAGTCTAATGTACAGAGATAGGTCCTGGAAAATGTCATGTCGTAAGGGACATGTGAGCACCAACAGTCCCGAGTAAAATGTGACTCGAGTAAGAAAGAGTTAGTTAGTAAACATGATAAGGTCAAACATAATTTTACCGAAGGGGTAAGGAAGGGTCAAATTAGGATGAAGGGGTAATAACACCGAAACCTATGAAAACAAGTACGTAATGCTTGAAATAACACTGAGCTAAGGGTTTCAACGATGAAGAGAATAACTAGACAAATGAACGATTGGGCATTTTGGAACTCCCAATCCTAAAATCTTGAGTAAGAACCTTAGTGGGAAGAATCTTGCCCTAAGTAAAGGGAGATGTGAACCTAGGGATATACCTTTGGACTCGCGGGCAAGACATATTAGTTATGATAAACTCCATGCAAGGAGTAAACAATGTAAAGGAAAAGAAATTCTTTAAGCACGTGATTTAATGTGGGCTAAGTGAAAGAATGACCAAAGTATTAACATGTCCAAGTTGACATTAAGGAAAGTTTATCTCGGAGTGAAAAATGCTGATTAAGTTTTGGGGACAAAACTTCTAAAAGGAGTGGAGAGTTGTAAACCCTGCTCCTTTAGGATAAGAAAACTGGGGAAAGAATCGGTCAACTCGGGTGAGAAAACCAAACCAATTCACGAACCCAACCATTAGAGATTGGGTAAACCGGGAAATTTATAAATTTCGAGTGACCTAAAGAGTCACAAAAGTCATGAGAAAGGACTTTAGAATGAATTGGAAGTGAAAACCAAACTGGTTCAGGTGAACCAGACCTAAATCGGATTGAACCGGTTTGAACTACTATTGAACCAATTTCTAAATTTATTTTTCTAGGTGGCTTAGAAAATTCAATTTGAAAAATTTAAGCCACCATTGGATAGAGAATGAATTTAAAAAAATTTTAATTTTGAAAAACTCGGTCGAATTGGGCCTGAATCAGTTGGTTTAAGCATTGAATCTAGTTTGGTTCGGAATAATGTCATCTTCTTCCTTCAGATGACAGCACTATTCACTCACCAAAAGATCAAGCAGTGCCATTGAAGATGAAAAGTCTCCGGCTAGAGAGTTTCAGGCAATGAATGTCCACCAAAAAGGCGCAAATCAGAGGGCCAAGAAGTCCCTGAGCTTCCTATATAAAGAGCTCCTCTCTACTCTTTAATTTCCGACTAGTGTAAGAGAGAGAACTAGTGAAACTTCACTGACCAAATTCTCCCTCAATTCGGCATGAATTGATGCGATTCTTGATCCTAGGAGGAACCTTGGGACGAGAGCTATCTACCAAGACCGAAAGCATGGACCACCACACCCCTGATGATAAGCTTTCGAAGTTTTCTCTCTAAGTCTAGTTTTTCGACGAAGCTCCGTTTGAGCTCAATTCGAATCTAAATGATGCGATTAAAAGTTCCATTGAATCGTATGGAAGTGTAGGAATGCAATTTTACCTTCAATTGTAATAATTAACTTCGATTGATCGGTCAATTTGATAAAATCAAATTCGGCCATGTTGAAAGGGGAAATTGGGGGAAATTTTGGGAATATTTGGGGATTTCAAAAATTCAAGGAACTAAAGTGCAATTTTCTAAAATTGAGGGCTAATTGAGCATTGAAAAGATGTTGGAGGACTAATTGGTCAATTTTTGGAATTATTGGGATCAAATTTGCCATTTTTGTGAAGTAGGGGCAAAATAGTAATTTTTGTAAACTTGGGGAACAAATTGGTAATTCAGGAAACTTGAACCCATTTTTGTGATTTTGAATAAATTGGGGAAACATTGGCATTAGGGACCCAAAGTTAAAGAAAAAGAAATTTAGGGACCTAATTGGAAATAATTGAAAAGTTTGGGTATTTTATCCATTCATGGTGAATGAAGGCTATTAGGCCAAAAGATAATGAACAAGGATGTTCATATCGTGTAGGAACACGAAGTACCAGAAATGCCATCCAAGACAAGCTCGTGTAGAGGCAAATATCCAGTTAAGAGGAATTAATTGCATTAACGTGTGAATGAGAATTTTTACATCATAACCGGTTGGGATGAAGAGCACCTCGGTAATGAAAACCTGCTACTATGAGAAATTTTAACATCACACCTGGATGGCGTGATATGAGAAAATACGTGGAAAAATTACTTACCAGTTGTAAGTAGATCATACTCGGTTGGTATGATGAACTTTCTAGAAGAAAGTAGAAAACCTGCTTATCGGTTATGAGCGGAGATGTCCTCACACCTGGTTGGTGTGATGGATAGATGAAAAAAAATTATTTTGTCGGAAGTCCTCTCCCCTGACTATGTGTCACTTCTTAAACATTTTGGTAAAGCTTATTGATGGGAGCTCGAATAGCTCAGATAGGTCGGATGCCTCAATTTTGGAACTTGGGGGCTAAAATGCCCGATTTTGAAAATCTTGTACAATGGGCCCAAGGCCAATTGGCACAAGCAGGAGCTCGTAAACAAACATGAGATTAAGGAATGAATTCGCTCTAGTGTCACTGGGAAATTCATTCCAAAACAAACATGGGCTTCTATCTAGGTGGCTGATAAATTCGCTCTGACGCCACAAGTGGGTGCAGTGGATGGGCTACCCTAAGAATGTGTGATCCCTTTATGATGAAGGGCGTGTGTTGATTGTTAAACACACCGACTATGGTTAATGGTTTTGAAAACTGAGAAATTGCGTTAGAAATGGTTTTAAAGAAAATAAGAAGTTTGGCACACTCCAATTCAAACTATTTTTCTAAAACTCATGTTTCAAACACCCATTCACTGAGTTGTCGAATTCACCCCCTCCGTTTACCCCTTTTTAGGTAACCAAAGGAAAAACCTACCTAAGGACCTTCAGCTAGCTAAACCTACAAGACAGGTATGTAAGTTTAAATTTATGCAGTTTTGATTAATGTTATTCTATGAAAGGTATAGGTTTAAAGGACGCCTTACTCCTCGCAGTTTAAAAAGAAAGGGAAAACCCTTAATAAACCGAAAGAGTAGCGGGTTGTTCATGGGGATCCGACCAAATTGGGTCGGGACGTGACATCTATATTTTATCCTTTGGTCACTCTAACCATATTTACTTTAAACTCTATAATCTCCCAAAATCTTCTTAAAATACTTATCTTTTTACTTTTTAAATTTTAACGCTTAAACTTCCTGATATTACCAAAATGCCCCTATTCTTTTAACTTACTCTTTATAAGTCAAGTTTCTTAAATTTTTCAATTTGGTCCCTACATTGAACTTTAACTCCATTATGGTCCTTAAGTTTGGTAAAATACCATTTGATCCCACTTTTACACTATTTTCCAATTTACACCTTTAATTTCTTAAAACTTCACTAAGGTCCTTACCACATTTTAAAAATCTCAACTTAAGTCCATGAGTTTCCTAGCATATTACCTTTGGTCCTTACACTTATAATAACTTGCTCTTAGGTCCCCATACTTTTAAAATTTCTAACTTAGCCCCTATACTTTTCAAAAATTATACTTTAGTCCCTTAACTTTATTCATCTTCCAATAGCCACAATAATCTCATTAACAAGCCATAATATCAGCTTAAGCATGCTTCCTAGGTCCCCATGACCCTATTCTAGTCGCCCCTGCCTAGAACAGTGTTGTTTCAGCCTGCCCTATCTAGAACAGTGTTGTTTCGGTCGCGTTTAGCTCATCGTTGGAAAATGACTCAGAGTTAGGTTTAGGTTTATACCTTGTCGGAGAGAGAGCTACAATTGTTGGCATCGGTGGGGTTGGAAAGCTGACTTCCCCATGAGTACTTGTCGGTTTGGATCTCTCTCGGGGGTGGTGTGGATCGACTGCAATACCCCATTTATAGAGGGGTGTTAAAAACAAATTACAGACGGTTTCCATAGGGAAGACTGACCATTAAGCTTACATTAGGCTTGAGAGGACAAAGTTTCCGTGGGAATTATTGTGTGATTTTAGGTTGTCAGATGGAGGAGAACTTGACCCTGAAAGAAGTCGGCCATTTTCCGACGAGTGGAGGTTTGTTACTCTATGGGATCACTAATGCTAGTAGAGGGGATGTCGACACAGGATACCAGTGAATATGGAAAGCCAACCTTCGCACGCACACAAGGACACCATAATCACTAAGCCTTGTGGTGTGAGGGAGGATAATTTTTGCTTGAATGTGTCGATTGCAAGAAGCTCACTTCCAACTCTCTCTACTTTTAGAGCAAAATTCGAACAAATGAGATCATGATAACTCAATTGTTCAACTAAAGAGTTAGATAGACGAGTTGTTAGTTCGATAACAATATTTTATTGCGTGGGATTTGATCAAAATTGAGGTTTTTTTAGAAATTCCCTTACGCGTGTTGTAGATAAATTTCTATGAGAAAGTGGGTGGAAGGGTTGCAAAGTGTTGGTTCACGAGTTGTCAGGTAGGGTTTCAGTTGGGCGGAGGGTACGACATGTAGGTGCGTGTGTGCACCGTGTGTCCCATGCATGTGGCGCATGCTTGAGCCTAGCGTCACGTACCGACTGGTTTGCACTAGAGCAAACCAATTTTCGACAAATAAATCGATCGGTTAAGCCAATTTTAGACTTTTATTGGCTGGTTTAGCTCCAATTTGGTTGATTTTTTGTTGAAATTAAACTTTTAAAATTTTTTCACTCAATTTCCCATCAATTGAGCTCAAGAACATCCATAATTCAATTTAATTTGCCACTTTAAAAATCGAGGGGTTTTAATTCTCCTAGTCGGATTGACAAGTTTTGGCCATAATTTGGTTGGTTCACCCTTTATTTGCCTAATTCTTGACCTTATCAAATTTTCTAAAAATCGTTATTCATATTCCTTATTCGTCGGATTCAAGATTTTCTTTTTCTTGATTAATTTATATCTCATAAATATTTTGAGGTCATTTTACTTAGATGACCCCAATCTTGGTTCAACCTACTTTTTGCTTGGGATTTGCTCGATCATCTATCTCCAATTCGATCATCTATCTCTAATTGGAGGAGTCCATTAAGTATTTAAGGTAAATTTTCTCAATTCGAAGTTTAGGGTCTATATGACCTTTCTCTCCCTTTGTTTGATTTCGATTTTTTTATTTTTTCGGTCTATTTAGTTTAAATTCCCTATTTGAAATTTTGGTTTTATATGCAACATCCCATTGAAATACTAACTTACAACAAATATGAGTATTTAATATATTAAGGGAAGTGTGAAATTGGATATTCTTTATAAAATAAACTATGAAACAAGATTAATATACTACACCCATAATAAGACTATGGGGGTAATTTGGATAATAGGCATAATGCATGTGAATGTGTTTATGTAGAGTGGATGTGTTATTTTGTGAACATCCAAAAAATAATATATTGAGTCTCTTAACCACCGATATCTTAGTACATATGAATGTGTTTATATGTATGTGTGGTGGAGGAGTTATTTTGTGAACATCCAAAAAGTAATATACCACCGATATCTTAGTACATATGAATGTGTTTATATGTATGTGTGGTGGAGGAGTTATTTTGTGAACATCCAAAAAGTAATATATAGTGAGTCTCTTAACCACTAAGATCTTATTTATTTCAACAAGAATATGTGCATATTAAGAAATTTGACAGAGAAGAATACTTCAAAAAAAGTTAATAAAGTATTAGAAGGAGTTACTATTATTTACTCTTATATTCAGCTATAAAATTATTCATAAATTAAGTTTTGCATGAAATGTGTAAAAAAATTGATATTAGATTTCATTTTTTAAGAATTTCATCTAACTACAAATTAATAAAATGGGTAAATTAGACTACATATAATCAAATTATTGATTCAATAATAAATGCACTTACTGGGGAATGTTTCCAATGTTTTTGAGACAACCTAATAAAATGGATAAAGTAGGTTTTATTTTTGAAGGATTTTATCTAACCACAAATTAGTAAAATGTATACATTAGGCTACACATAAACTGGTTGCACAAAACTATGAGTTTAAAGAATGAGGAGTTAGGTAAGCTGCAATAGAAAATCAATATCAATGTGTGGAGATAGTAAACCACATCAAAAAGATCTTCTCATGCCATTGATTGGGGTTGATGATATTAGAATACATGTAATTTGAAAGTCTTACTTCGCGTCTTCTTCTTTTCTCTTCTCTTCATCAAATGGCCTAAAATAAAGCTGGTCCGTCCAAGAAGCAAACCAGCCAATATTGGATTTGGGGCTCAACATCAATAATATTCGATTCATTTCTCTGAATTTCTACCATCCCGAAAAAAAATGTTTAGGTTGGGCAGGAGATTAATGCTATATATATGATAGGGATTGAGCAGCTACGTACATCAATGCTAGCTCGGAAATACACTGTCCGATCTTATCCTCAAGCATATGAGCGTTGACTATTTATGTGTCAAGTCAAATCCGTGGTGCCATGTGGCAAGGCATTGATTAATAATATTAATAATTTATAAAAGAAACTAAATTATTTAATTAACATGTTCGTATTATGAGACCAATTTCAGTTCTGGCCACTTCACGGTGTAAAATAAATTTATTTTCACATAAATTATTATTCAGAATATCTATGTTTGCAATCTCTATGTACCCATCCAAACAGGTTGCTATTTACCATTGGACACCCCAACATGTAGGATGGAATAAAGGTGAATTATCTTATCATTCTCAATAATCCAAGACTTGAAAGAAAGATTTTACTTGAAAAAAGAATATGGAATAGTAATAACCTCAATTGAATCTGTTAAAGTGTTTCTGGTGATAGTATGCTACACTGCCTCATGTAGGTGGAGGCTCCCACCTCCGACTATGGATCATTAGAGCCTGTATGCACTGACGGTGAAGATGCAAATAGAACCCTAACCCTATCCCTAAACCTATATACAACAACACTATTCTTTCCCTTGACCGATCAATCAATCTTTCATTCTGTGTGTACCTAATAGTAATGCACAAGTACGTAGCTAGGCTGTGTGTGGTCAATTTTTATAGGCCGTAAAGGGTTAAAAGGACTTACCCTTATCTAGCCGGTGCAAATCAGCGGCCCTACGGCCGGCGGAGGAAGCCGCGTGGAAGCTGCTGATTCCCTCGCAGGGGCAATTGGACGGCAATAACAGAGAAAACAAGTTTGATTTCCTAAGTTAAATTTGAACAGTTTCAATGAATGGATTTCCTATCCTACGGAATAGTGACTGTTCAACAATTTTCTTCTTACGGGCTCGTATATCTAGACAACTACACACATTAATTCGAGCAAAAAAAAAAACCCCACACACAACTTTACTTAATTTGTCACGGGTAGACTGAGAATCTACTAGGTTTGAAATGTTTCCTATAATAATAATATTTTTTGAACATTGCTGACTTGGGTTTACTGATTTGTGTTTTTCCTCTTCAGAAATGAATGCGAGGATTGATTTTCTACTAGCATTTTGATGAAGCAGAACTCAATCAATCATATAGTACATATGGATCAATCTCTACCACCATGATATTTGCCACTGGAATTTGGAATTGGCGCACCAACTTTAGATCTTACAACATTGTGAGAGCCCTATTTTTGATCGATTGATTGATACCCCCTCTTCCCATGATTAATTTCGACTATTCATTCATAGCTATGACCCAATACAGTAACTTGAATTTTTGGGTAATAGGATTATTACTCTTAATATAACCTTCAAGTAGTCAATTCCATCTTCAGGTTCCGTGATATTGAATCCTCACAACAGGGACCAAAGCCTTGTCTATATAGCCTTCACTTCTTTGAACACCTATGTTGCCTACCTGGATTCAATGACCCTTGTATATTCGTTTTGTTTGATTGAAGAGTGATCCGTTTTGGTGGTGACAAAAAAATTCGACCCTCTATATATTATTATTCGAATAAGGTTTATATAACTAATTTTATATCCGAATCTTAGTTTTTAACATGAAAAAATTTTAAAATGTTAGAAATTTAATAAATACTAAAATAATCTTCAAATTTTAAAAAAATTAAATAAAAAAATTCAAATAAATTCCATTCTTGAAGTGACCTTTACATTCACATCCATATAACATCTCAAATTAAAAAAAATAATAATTCGAGCGGAAAAAGGAATTTAGAGTAATGTGATTAAATACTGAAAAAATCGCCCAATTGAAATATGTTAATTTTGTTACACTTAATAATTAAATAAATGAATTAAAAAATATTTGAGTTTGACCTCACTCGTATAAGGAATCTGAATCAACAAGTGGTGGTCAAGCAGAAAGGGGAATTACGGTCTTTGGGAAGCTTTATTAAAGATTCATTTAAAAAATCCAACTAGTCTTATCCCTTATTGTTTTCAAAAAATTCTCTTCCATACGCCCGGAGTATTCCACATCTTCAATCTCACTCAAGCCTCAAGCCTTCCCTTCCGAGAGCTCCTAAAAGCTTTTTGGACACTTTTTTCACATTGACATGCCAAGCTTTGGAGTCCATCCAGTTCACACCCTCAATGACAATACTATGACGACAAATAACGATGATTCAGCCTCACTAATTGTCCACCACGCACTTGTAATGACCTCTCCCTGGTTCGATAACCCATATCTTGGCTTTGTCGAGTGGGACAGTAGTAGTATTAGGTTTAAAAAGGGGAGCTGTGAGAACTATTTTCATGCTCTCCTAGTTTGAGAATTGTGACATCCAATCCAGTTTGTTTAAAATTTCGTTACTAATTTGTTACCATTTCCTGTATTAAATTTGTATTTCTACTAAAATAGATCGGATAAGATAAATATGTATAAATACATATTTTTCATAATAAAGTTTATAAACTATTTAATAAAATCTTAACTTCTCGTGATAATTCTAACTTGCTACACTAAATTTCACTTTTCATGACATGAGAGCTTTCATGAAAAAGGGTTTAGGAGAGTGATGAGTTCTACAACTCAGTAAATGGTTGATAATGTAACTTTTCATAGAAAAATATTAATTATTGTTAACATATAGTACCATTCTGTTTTAAGGGTTTTATGAGTTTAACTCCACATCATCTATCAAAAGGGGTATTTTATCATTCACCATTTTTAGGTTTAGTTTAGTACACGATCACACATGCACTTTATCAAAAATGGATTATACTTTTGTGGAGCAATCTCCGACTACTCTACTTGTGGTACAAAGTACCTTTACTAGCCACCCAGGTAGGAGGTTGCACCTTCTACTATTAGTATGAGTGAGCCTTACCGCCCATCCCTCAATCGTGAATTATCTCTATGTCCGCTATTGTGGAATGAGACCTCTCTCCCTGCTTCCTCGGTTTCAATATAGATAAAGCACTCGAAGTTTCTTGATGTACTCGATGACAAACTTATCTTATACTTCATGAGTCATCCAACAACCCTTATGTAAATCCCGTCCTTTAAAGATAATAAAAACCGGAAAAGAACCGGTCAATTTCAAAGTCAAAACTGAGTCGATTAACGAACCCAAACCGGTAAATAAAGGGTAAAATGAGAAATTGAAAAATTCCAAGTGACTCAAAGAGTTATAAAAATCATGGAAAAGAACCGTTGAACAAATGGGAAGAGAAAACTAGATTGATTCAAGGTTAACCGGACCTGAACTGAATTGAACATGTTTGAAAAATACATGAACTAGATTCTAAATTCATTTTTCGTGGTGGCTTAAAGTGATCAAATTGGAAAATTGAAGCCACTATTGGATAGAAAATGAATTTAGAAATTTTTAGATTTGAGAACACCGGTCGAATTAGGCCTGAATCGATTGATTTTCGCCATTTAACCCAGTCCAACTGGACCGGTTCGATTTAGAAAAGTGTTGTCTTCTTACTCAAAATTACAACACTGTTCATCTTAGAAGGATTCTAAGGATAAGAGCTACCTCCCTAGATCAAGAGCTCGGATTGCCGCACCTCCTACGATAAGCTTTCGAAGCTTTCTCTCTTTACGAACAGTTTTCTGACGAAGCTCCGTTTGAGCCTATTTCAGACTCAAATCATGCAATTCAAAGCTAAATTGAATTGTATGGAAGTGTAGGGACTGATCCATACCATCAATTGGAGTAATTAACCCCGATTGAATGTCCAATTTGAAGAAATCAAATTCAGTCAGTTTGTAGGGGAGAAATTGGGGGAAAATTTTGGGGAAATTTTGGGATTTTGAAAAGTTGAGGGACCTTCATGCAATTTATTAAAATTGAAGGCCAATTGATAATGAGAAAAATGATGGGGGATCAATTGGTCAATTTTTTAAACATTTGGAGCCAAATTGCTATTTTTAGAAAGTAGGGGCAAAATTGTTATTTTTTAAAAAATTGGGGACCAAATTAGAAATTTGGAAAACTTGAGCCCCTTATACAAATTTGAGAAAATTAAGGGGCCAGAGGGAATTTTGGAAGCCTTATGACTTAATTTGGGGAAAAGTTGGCATTAGGGACCTAAAGTTAAGGGAAATGAACTTTATGGACCTAAGTGTAATAAACCAACAAATTTGAGCCTAGTCGTTCATACATGAGAAAACGATGGTTGTCATGCCAAATCTTAATTGATAAGAATGCCTAAATCATGTAGGGACATGAGAAACCGAAACGCCAACAAGGAAAAGCTAGCGTGGACTTGGAAAATCGACTGGGGACGAACACATCACGATCATTGAGTGAGTGGGACCTTCTAAATATCACAACCGGTTGGGCTGATGAGCAAGTTAAAAGTTAAAAACCTGCTTACCAGTTGTGAGTGAGACTTTTATACATCATACCGGTTGGTTTGATGAGCTCACTTTTATGAACTGAAAACATACTTATCGGATTTTAAGTAGGATTAAATAAAAATCATACTCAGTTGGTATGATGAGTTTTTGAAAGGAAAAACCCGTATACCGGTTGTAAGCGGACCTACCATCACACCCGGTTGGTGTGATGCCAAAAAGAAAAATTTTGTCGGAAGTGTTCTCCCCTGAATGTGTGCCATTGCTTAAACTATTTGGAAGACATTCTCAAAGAGAGCGAGAACAACTCTAACAGGACAGAGGCCTCGATTTTTTAACTCATAGGGCTCAAGGCCCAATTTCGAAAAACACGTGTAATGTGCTTAAGGCCAGTGGGCACGAGCTCAAGCCCGTAAACAAACATGAATAGGAAGAGCCATGAAAACTCTATTTAAAATGGAAATTAATTGTGTGATTCTCCATTGTACAGAGTTAGGACCAACAATGCTTGATGGGTTGGTGGCAGTGCATTAGGGCCAGGTTGACAAACCGACCTAGACAAATAACTGCAGGCTAGGTTGAATGTTAGGGTTGTTGGACTGTCGACACTAAAGAGAATGGCTAAATTATGAAAAATTTTGTTTGTGCATGCACTCATGGATTCGGGACCATCAAGACGACCTGGGGGATAATGATGGGTTCCAAGGGCTGCTAGACGACATGGTGGAGATAAGGGCTATTTGTCATGCCAATTAGTCATAAAGCTTTGGGAGCTTCTTGCGCATGAGATTGGGGTTGGGTCAGGATGAGGTCTCCGTCCTCATATGGACATGAAGTGGCATACGACTTTGAGAGTCGGACATCTAGGACGTTCCACTTAGACCTAGGGTAGAAGTGGACGAGCTTTTATCTTGGTGGATGGTAAATACGCTCCGATCCACAAGTAGGTGCAGTGGACGGGCTGCACCTGCGAATGTGTGTACCCTTCCTGATGAAGGGCGTGTGTTTGTTTTCTAAATGCCTCCTGAGGCAAGGGGATGAGCTAAGAGAGCTAAACACACTTAATATAGAAAAAAGGTTTTGAAAATCGAAATTGAGGAAAACCCTTTTTAAAAGAAAGGATAACCTTGGCATGGTTCAGATAAACAAAAGTTATTTTGAAAACTCACTCCTAACACCCGCTCACTGAGTTGTAGAACTCACCCCTCCCTTTTACCCCTTTTCAAGAGTAACGAGATAGAATGAAAGAGAGCGTGAATATGTATCCTCCGTCTGGTATGCTTAAAGTTCCTTTTAAACTTGCATTAAATTGATTTATGTTATTCCAGGGAACACGGTTTGAATTTACCCCTGGCACCTCTTGAATAAAAGAAGTGGGAAACCCCTCTTAAACCAAGGGAGTGGTAGGTTGATCACGGGGAACCAACCAAACTAGGTCAGAGCGTGATAACTTGAGTGGGATTAGAGCTATGTTCCCTTGAAAGCATTTTAAATACTATGCCCTTACACTAACAAACATGTAATTACCCTGTAGGAAGAAGAGTTCCTAGGAAGTTCATCGTGCGAACCAAACCCATGCACGAAATCGTGAAAAAGGCTCCTAACCTTAATACAAACATTCAAAGGTTCATAGAAGTTGAGAAGAAAGTGCCAAAAGACATGGTCGAAGACTATAGGAAGCTTGTTGGTACATTGTTAGAGCCAAACGACATAACATATCCTCTTCCAAGGTGGGAAGAACCTATACCTTCTCCAAAGAGCCCAACATCCCCTCCAGTCTCGGAAAGCAAAAAAGGACCCTAACTCGAAGGGAGGCCTGAAACAACTACTAGGATGCCCACATAACCTTCTTGAAAGTTCACCAGGCACCCCATCGGCTCAATATAACTTTAACTCTCTCCACAATGGATTAAGTAGACCTATGAGTGCGAAGCGGAGGTGCTGGGAAGGTACAAACTCAAGGTGTTCCATGAAGCCCGTCTCAGCAGGGAAGCTCGATGGGAGTATGGATGGACGTCAATCAGTTCATCAAAGCCCTCAGACCATGAATCCAAAAACAATTTGGAGGCTAACTCCCGACCTATGACCCCAAGGTACTAGAATAGGAAGTTGTGAGAAATTTCCTATAATAAGCCGAGTGAGGCAAGAAACTACCTCCTTAAATGAATAAATACCATTTTTCCATTTGAAAGTTGGTCTCCCTGTTAATGACGAGTACTGTTAACGGATTGAAATATACCAATTAGGACCTAGGGAAGTATGTGGAGAAAGGGCTACCTGAGAAGGAAGACTACAGGCTAGCACTAGTTAATACTAACTAACGACCCTAAGATAGCCAACCTAAATAGTTTTCCCCCCACAAGAACTAAGGAACTCCCAATGTAGAGCAATAAGGTAACAAGTCAAAAGACTAGGAAGGAAGTTCTCAGGAAGGAACAAAGAGCCTACCTAGAAGGGAGTCGTCGGAAGGACAAGCCCTAACCAAGAGACAAAGAACCCAACTGAAATGGGAAAAGGAAAGAGTATGCTCATAAAGGGCCGAGTGTAAGGGAAGTAATACTTCTACGAGGTCAAAGAATAGGATAAATCTGGGGGAAAGGGAAAAGGAGAAGGTGACATCAAGAGATGTAGTAGGAGTGGGAGGATTAGTACTAGAAAGAAAACCTAAGGACCAACAAGGGATTAAGCGAGCTGTCACGCCTCGACCTAGTTTGGTCGAATCTCTGTGACCAACCCGCCACTCTCCCGGTTTATTAAGGAGTTTCCCCTAATTATAAACTGCTAAGAGTAAGGCATCCTTTAAACCTACACATTTCTTGGAATAACATAAATCAAAACCGCATAAAATTCTAAATTTATCATACCTGTCTCACATGCATCTTAGTTGATGGTCTTTAAGGGTAGGCTTTTCGAAATTTCCTGAAATTGATTTAAGGGAGGGGTAAGTACGACTACTCAGTGAATGGGTTTTCAAAATTTAACTTTTAGGAAAAAGATTTGTATTGGAGTATGTCAGACTACCTATTTTCTTTCAAAAATCCTTTCATTTCAATTCTTTATTTTTATCACCATTCCTTATTAATCATAGTGTGTCATCACCCAACACACATCCTTCATCATGAAGGTAAAAAAATATACAATCGCAGGCCAGCGCGTCCACTGAACCCACTTGTGGTGTCGGAGGGACTTTACCGGCCACCTTTAGAAGCACATCCACTTTTACCTTGAGAATGAGTGGATGTACGCGACATCCGACCCTCAATCCCGAAATCAATTCTCCGTGTCCGTATGAGGACAGAGGCCTCATCCCAACCCCACCCCGATCTCATGCACTTGAAGCTATGTCGAGTTTCGCAAGGTCACCTGGTCCGACGATCTGCCCTTATACCCACCAGATCGTCTGGGGCCCTTGGACGCATCACTACCTCTCTTGGGCGTCTTGAAGGTCCCGTAATCACAGTGCATGCATAATCAATATTTTCTCATCATACCATATAATATGTGGTGCCATTGGTCCAATGGCCCCGACCCTCAACTCAACCCACAACTATTTGTCTTGACTGGTCCGTCAACCTGTCATGTCGCACTGCCGCTAGTTGACTGAGTATGTCGGTCTTGTCTTGGTACCATGGCCAAACAATTCATTTATTTAAAGTTTTAGGGCATATAACTCATGTTTGTTTACGAGCTCCTGCTTGTGCCAACTAGCCTTGGGCCCACTGTATGAGATTTTCAAAATAGGGCATATTAGCTCCCAAGTTCCAAAACCAAGGCCTCCAGCCTATAATAGTTATTCGAGCTCCCGTCAAGAAAGTCTCCCAAATCGTTTAAGTAGTCGCACACAGTTAGGGGAGAGCACTTCCGAAAAAATATGTTTTCAACTATCCATCATACCAACCGGGTATAAGGACATCTCCGCTCATAATCAATGAATGGGTTTTCCACTTCCTTCGAGAAAGTTTCATTTTACCAACCAGGTATAATCTACTTACAACTGGTAAGTAGTTTTTTCGCATATTTTCACATCGCTCCTCTAAGTTGTAATGTTTAAAATACCACTAAGTAGTGGATTTTCATTCCGAGGTACTTATCATCCCCAACCGGGCATGATATAAAATCTCACTCACAATCGGTAAGTGGTTTTTAACTTTAAAGTGTGCTCATCTTCCCAACCAGGTATGACATTAGTAAGCCCACTCACCCGTTAATGTAGTGAATTCCACTCAACCAGTTCTTTATATTCACGCGAGCTTGTCCTTGCTGGCGTTCCTAGTACTTCGTGTCCCTACACAATATGAACATCTCGGTTCATTATCCCTCGACCTAATAGCCTTCATTCATCCTAAATGAATGAGAAAACTACAATTTCTATTTATTTGTAATTAGGTCCCTAAAGTTATTTTTCTTTAACTTTAAGTCCCTAATGCCAGTTTTTCCTGAAATTGAGTCCCGAAACTTTTAAAATTTATCTTAAGACCTCAATTTATTTAAATTCACAAAAGGGGTTTAATTTCCCAAATTTCTAATTTGGTCCCCCAACTTTTCCAAAATTACCATTTTGCCCTTCCTTTACTAAAATGGTAAGTTTCACCCCAAAAATTCTAAAATTCCTCAATTGGCCCTCTAACATTCTTATCATGTCCAATTGACCCTCAATTTTATAAAATTGCATCTTGATCCTTCAAATTTTCAAAAATCCCCAAAATTTCCCCAATTTCCCCCTAATTTCAACTTCCTAACACAACTAAATTTGATTTCATCAAATTGATCAATTAAACACTTCTAATTGTTGAAATTGAAGTTGAAATTGAGTTCCTACATCTTAATATGATTCAATAGCACTTTGGATAATAAGTTTTGACGCTGGAACGAGCTCATACGGAGCTTCGCCGGAAAACAGACTGCAGAGAGAGAAAGCTCAAATTACTCATCGTCGGGGGCACGACGGTCTGAGCTTTTGATCTAGGCAGATAGCTCTCATCCTTAGGTTCATCCTAGAATTGAGAATTGCATCAATTGATACCAAATTGAGTTAGAATTTCATCATCGAAATTCTATCGGTTCTCTCTCTAGCACCGGTCGGAAATTGTAGATGGGAGCCTAATTGGCTTAAGTTTCAGTCCTAATTCGGCTGTGGTAGGGCTTGGTTTGGCCTAAGGAGGGCTCGAATTGGCCAATTTCACATTGGTCGAAACAGGGCAGCTTCGGTCCACCGGAGTTGCTTCACTGTTCCATCATGCCAGTGCTTCTCTGACGATCCTTAGAGCAAACGGAGACTACATGCGTGTAGCTGATTTCTCCCCAGTTCTAAGGAACTCAAACTTGCCTTCTTTGGCTAAAAAATGACCCTATATTGGAGCTCTGGTTTTAGCTTTGCCAGAAAAGTAAGCAGCTGAGAGAGAGTGAGCTTTTTAAGTGTGGAGAGGATGAATGGGAAGAGGGTCTTTATATGGAAAGCTCGGGGACTTCTTGGCTGTCCGATTTGCACCTTAATGATGGTCATTCATTGTTTGAAACTCCTTCGCTGGAGACTTTTCAGCTTCATCGACGCTACGCGATTTTTCGGTGAGTGAACAGTATTGTCATCTGAAGGAAGAAGATGACATTGTTACGAACTAGACCAGATCAGTTCAAATGGGGTTTATAGCTTAAACCGACCGGTTCACCCCCCCATTCGACCAAATGTTTCAAATCTAAAAATTTATAAATTCACCTAAATTAATTTTCTATCCAAAGTGGCCTCAAATCTCAAATTTGATTTTTTTAAGTCACCTAGAAAAATGAATTTAGAATTCGGTTCAATAGTGAATCAAATCGGTCCAAACTGGTTGAATCTAGTTTGGATCCGGTTCACTTGAACCAGTTTGGTTTACATCTCCAATTCATTCTCAATTCCATTTTCATGACTTTTGGGACTCTTTGGGTCACTTGAGATCCATAAATTTCCCAGTTTGCCCTTTCTCTATCAGTTTCGGTTCATGAACCGACTTGGTTCCTAAACCGGTTCGATCTAGTTGGAGCCGGTTCATCTAAACTAGTCTGGTTTTTCTCTTCCAATCTGTCATAAGATTCTTTTCCAAGGTTTTATGAACCCTTTGGATCACCTGAGAGTTGTAAATTTACAATTTGCCCATTCCCAAATGATTAGGTTTGTGAATCAATTCAGTTTTCTCACTCGGTTTGACCGATTCTTTTCCCACGTTCCTTAACTCAAAAGAGCGAGGTTTACATGAGCCCTTGTAAAGGAGGCAAGACATTCTGGAACAAAGGGGAACTGAGTTTGCCTCTAAGAGGGATAGGTTGAAAGAAAGACAACAAACAATGCAACAATAAAGACGTACCCATGGGACTTCGCCAAAAAGAAGTAAACCTAGGAAACGACATCTAGAGGTTCTAGGATCGGTAGCTACATGAATAAGGAGAGGAAAATAAGTATCAAGGGAAGAAAGCCTAGAAAGGGTATGTACAACTCAAGGGGAGTCACAACGGCACGATTAGACATATTATAGAATGTACGAAAGGGATTTGATGCTTAGGAGTCTATAGAAGAAGGAAGGAAGGACTAGGAAGTAATTGTGACTGCACCCTACAAAGGGGCGATGGGATGAACATCAAGGATAGGAAAACTCGAGGAACAGCGGTCTCGACAAATTGAACAAGGAGAATGGTAGGGACGAGATAGTTAACGAACTAATCCTTGTAAGAATTATGGAGTTAAACCCAAATGAAGAAGGGAGAAGTAAAAAGGGTCAAACATCAAGAAAGAAGGATAAAGGTAATCATTAGGGAAATCAATGGCCGAAAATGGATTAACGACCAAACTCAAATCGTGAGAAGGATTAAGTAAGCCTCTCACAAGCTGATTGAGAGACCTTGAAAAAGGAGAAATTGAACCCCTCCCTAAAGAAATCGACTTGTACCGGGATACAAGTGGGAATAAGGATAGTGTACAAAAGTCGTACCCGCAAGATTTCAAAAGTAAGGATAAGTAAGAAAGAATGACATTAAGGGATGTCATAAAGTTGCTCTAAGGCTGAGTACCTGTAAGGGTGAGGAAAGGAAGAGGCCAATCAAGGAAGAAGTCTCAGGGAAGTATATGCCCCAATGAAGAGGTGATGTAACTAATTAAATTGGGAAGAGAAGATAAGCTCGCAAATGCATTGCAGGGCAAGGCAAAAGTATAAAGTACAAAGGAAATGTACCCATAAGGACCCAAGGGGTAAGTTAAACCAAGAAATGGATAAGTAATAAAATAGCATCAAATGATGCAGTGATAAGTGAGAACGGGCTATATCACACCTCGACCTGGTTTGATCGGGGTTCTGTGATCAACCCGCCACACTTCCTCATACTAATCTAGTATTTCTACTAAATAGTCCGAGGAAGGTAAAGGCATTGGAGTACCTATTTTCCATAACAAAGTTTATAAAACATAAAAGTTACTTGATGGCAGTACCATTGGCTTCTTCTCCCAGCCTAGGCTTGTCGTGGCGAGGTGTTTATCCTAAAAAAAAGTTAATGGGAGGGGGGAGTGAGTTTCTACAACTCAGTGAGTGGGGGTTGGGAAGCGAGTTTTCAAAACAATAAGTCTATCGAAAAATTTTATGCTTTTAATTTATTGTAATGTGAGTTCATTTCTTCTTGAACATTTCCCCTTGCTCGAGAGATGCCTCAGCAAATAATCACATGCCCTTTCTTTCATAGAAAAGAATCACACGTTCGTAGAACGGTCCCCGACCATTCCACTTGTGGTTTGGTGCGTCTTGACTATCTACTCTAATAGAGGTGCACTACCTCTACCCTGAGTTTGAGGGGACATCAATAGTTTGACCCTCAAGCCCTCATCATGTCTGGATGGTGGGATGAGACCTCATTTCCCCTCCGGTCTCGGTCTCAAGACCGCATTTCCCCTTCGGCCTTAGTCTTAATGCTTCATCATGTCCGCTTTGTGGAACGAGACCTCATTTCCCCTCTGATCTCAGTCTTAGTGCGTAGGAAGCTATCGGAGCTTCATGACTGACTAGCATGATAGACCTCATAGCCCTTGGGACCCATCGACTACCCGTCTCGGGTGTCTAGATGCTCCTAGATTCCTCATGCATGCATACAATAGTTTTGATCCATTAATCATGCTCTTTGGTACCAATGGTCCAACGACCCGGATACTCGACCCGGTCTGCATTTGTTTGCCTTAACTGACCCGTCAACCTGGTCTGGGCGCCCTGCCACTAGTCCATCAAACCTTGTCAGTCTTGTCTTGGCCCTACGGAAAATCACACAACAATTCCAATTTTTCTGAGAGTTTCCATGGTTCTTATCATTCATGTTTGTTTATGGGCCCAACCCTTGCACATTGTCCTTGGGCCCATTTCACGAGTTTTCCAAAAACTAGGCCTTTAGCCCTATCATTTTCAAATTCAAGGCTTTGAGCCTGTGAGAGTGATTACAGCTCCCCTCAGGAACAGGTCCCAAAATGTTTTAGTAGTTTCACGTGGTTAGAGGAGACCATTCCTAGAAAAATAATTTTTCAAGCTTTAAAATGATTCTAATCACCCCAACCAGGTATGATGTTGAAAATCCAACTCATCCAGTAATAGTGATGTGGTCGTCCTGGTGAGATCTTGATTCGTAGTGCACTTCCTTGCACCAGTACTTGAGCAATTAGCTCCTGCATGGTTAGAGTACCTTATCAGGAGAATGGACATAAGGGACCTCATAGTTTCAGGTATTTGTGCATAGGTCCTCGCATTATGCCTTAATTGCATTTAGGTTCCTCAATGTTTTTAACCTTGCATTTGGGTCTCTAAATTTTCATTTGATCTCAATTAAGTCACTAGGACTTCCAATTAGTCCTCATGGTCCTTAAAATTTCCAAAATTACCAATTGGTTCTCAATTTTTCCAAAATTGCCAATTGTTCCTTAACTTCCCAAAAATTACTAATTAGCCCTTGAACTTTCAAAAATTGCTAGTTGGCTCTCGTTTCATCCAATTGCTTAATTGTGTCTCAATTAGAAGTTAATTTCATGAAAATGACCCAATTTTCCTTAAATTGCAATTCGGCCACCAATTTTCCAAAAATCCCTAAATTTCCCAATTTCTCAAAATTGTAATTTGGTCCCCGAATCACAATTTCGTTCAATTGATCCCCAAAATGTGGTTAATTTTCTCAATTGGTGATATGAATCATCTTCCCTATGTCTCCCTCATCATTTTGAGCTTTGAACCGCTCGATTTAGCTAGGAAATATGCTCTAACACAGCTTCGTCGAAAAATTCAGTCTAGAAAGAGAAAGCTTCGATATCTTACCGGTGAGGGTCTGGCGACCCGAGCTCTTGCTTTCTCTGAATTGGTCTCCTCCCGAGGATCCTCCCTAGATCAAACTGCGCCTCAATTGGTGGCATGAGCAATGTGAATTTCTTAGTTTAAATTCTTAAAGAAATGCACCATGAATAGTATTTTCTTGCAAAGGGGCTTACCGTGCTAGCTTGGAGAAAGTTTGGGGCACCTCTAGGTGGTGTTTGGGGAGCTTGGTTTGGCCAGAATTGGCCCGGGGACGTCTTGAGCAGTTGACAACTGAGGAGTAGCATTACTTTGTGAGCTTCCTTGTTCTTCTACGATGACCCTAGGGTTGAAGGGAGGGTGCAGCTGTGTATAGGACTTCCTCCCGGTTCTAAGGTGGAGTGCCAGCTCGACCACTGTTGACCCATTGACCAGACACGTGGCAGCCTATCATTGATTATTTGTGTCTGCGTGGCGTGCTGACGAGGCACCAACTGACCATTGATCGGACACGTGGCAGCCTCCCATTGGCTGCCAATGTCTGCATGGCAACTAATGGGGCACCGACTGTCCGTTGACCATTTACCGTTAACCGTTGACCATTGTCTGTTGTTTGTTGACCGTTGTCTATTGTCCATTGACCAGTCCGATTCGACCGGGTTCGGTGACCCGAATTCAAAATTTGGCCTGTTCGAACTCGATTCGACCATTTTTATGAAATTTAAAATTTTCTAAATTCATTTTCTATCTAATGGTGGCCCCAATTTCCCAAATTGACATTGTTAAGCCACCTATAAAAATGAACTAGTGAATCGGTTCACTATGGTCCCTCTCAGTTCGGGTCCGGTTCTCTCATCAATTCCCCTTTCCGGTTCTTCCTCATGATATTTATGAATTTTTGGTCACTTGGGATTTTCCAATTTCCCCTTTTAACCCTTCTTTGTCATTTTTGTTTCCTTTTTCGGTGTATTTTTCTCAAAACTGCCGGTTCTTTCGCCAATTTACTTGGTTTGAGGATCGGGTTTCACAACTCTCCCCTCCTTTTAGGGGTTTTGTCCTCAATACTTAGCCGTGCATCCTTGACATCGGAAATGGATTCTCTTACGGTCAACTTGGGGTTTGATTTGACATCCTATTGCTCTAGTTCCTCCTTTTTGTTTGCTCATTTATTCCCTTGGACTTAGTTCCTTTGCCTTGCCTTACCCCCGTGTCCAAGTAATCACCTCTTAGTTGAAGGGCGTATTTTCGAAGGTTTCTCGGGTATCCTTCCCTAGGTTCCTTCATTATGGGTATTCCACCAATCCCCACGTGTTACGGTATTACCTGTGTTTGTTATCCTACCATCCGCTCCTTGGGTTTCGCTTCACTCCTTGGGCTTTGGGTATACTCTCCTTTTCATCTGTCCTTGGGGTATCCGACCCTTAACCAAATCTATGACATCCTTTGATGCCGTCCTTTTCTACTTGCCCTTCCATTGTATCCTTTCCTTATTCCTACAAGTTTACTTAATTTCGAGAAAGTCCAAAGTCCTCTTTGTGTCAATGTCTCTTGGTCGCCTCACGAAAGGTGCATTTGGTCCTTCTTGTGGCTCGAGGGTGGTTGCCAAATTCCTTTTGGCCATGAACCATCCTAAGGATTTCCTTCATCCTTATCTTCTGACGTTTGCCCCTTTTTGCTTTTCCCTCCTAATCGTGGCCTGAATCCATGAGTCTCATAAGGGTCGGTTCGTTCAACTGCCCTGTTCCAATTGCCCTCTTTGTCTTGAGATAGTTGTCTCTCGAGTTCTCTTAATGCCCATCCTTTCACCTTCTTCAGGGTGGGGTGGTCACTCTTTTGGTCCCTCTTAGGGAATCATTTTGTCTCCTTGGATTATCCTATAGTTACTAGCTGTCTGCTTTCACTGGGTGGGTTTGTAACCCTACTTGGCTCTTCTATTTTTCCAAAGCAAGTTACACTTTGCCATTCCTAACTTCATGTTTCTATCTGAGAAACTTCTGGTTCTTGCCCTCATCTTGCACACTCCCGATTTTGCCTTGTCGTTTGATCTTAGGTTTCCTTAAGTAGATGGGGTTAGAGACTAGTCTTGAGGCTTATTGTTCTTTAGTTAGTGGGCGTACACCTTCTAAAGTCCTTCTCTCCATGGAAATTCTTTCCTTTGTTCCTAGGTCATGGTTACCTTACCTGTCCCAAAAAGGGGTTGTCGTCTCCTTTGCTATTGTCTCCTCATTTGCCCGTTCTTTGGGTTTAGCCTGGGGGGAGGGGGAGGGGGGTCAGAGTACCTTGACCTCCTTTATAGGCATTATTTGTCCTTATTAGGTTTGTCCTTTTTATTCTGTATTCGTCTCGAAGCACAAGATTTTGATTGTACTCATTACGAGTCGAGGCAACAAAATTTTTATGAGAATTTAAAATCTTATTTCTTGGGAATTGAATATAGTACACTTTGGGTACCTCTTTCCTCTAAGGGAAATGGTTAAAAGAAAGGTTGGGAAGTTCTATGCTAGAATTTCGAGGAACTGTCTCCGGGGTGGGTTTGAAACCCTCATTTGGAGTTGTGGCTTCTGGGGCGACTTCATGTCTTCCATCCTTTCGAGCTCCTATAGTCGGGGAGGGATTCCTCTTGAGAGGTATTTCCATCCATCCTTGTGGTGTGGGACATCTTCTCATCGTATGCCCTATTCCTCCACACCTATAGAAGGCTATCCCTACACCTGTTCCTACATAGGTCATTTGGTATTTACTCGATGGAGAGGCTTCCTCTGCTGTAAACCCCGCATATTTGAGTTAAGGAAAACCGGGAAAAGAACCGATCAAACCGAATAAGAAAACCAAACCGGTTTACATTTGGGAATAAACAATATGAAAATTGACAACTTTCGGTTAATTCAAAATATTTATTAAACATTGGAAAAAAAACTTAAGATAAACTAGAAAATAAATAGTTCAGGTGAACTAGATTCCATAAAAAATTCAAAGTTAAGCATGCTTACCTGAGAGTAGTGTGAGGATGGGTGACCTCTTGGGAAGTATGATTTTTTGTAACCTGAAATTTCGGTCAAAAATTTTTATGCGAACATACGGCTTATCATAAATAGCCATCAATTAATATATATTTAATTATTGAAATTAATACCAATAATTTAATACCTAAATTAAATTATTGGAATTAATACTGAAATTAAATTATTAGAATTAATACCAATAATTTATGGCAATATTAATACTAGTAATAAATCTCGCCCATTTAATACACGGGTTTTACGACTATATAAAGAGGTTATCCCCATTTCATTCTCCTCACACCTGAACACTTTTCTCTCTCTCTACTACTCCATTTCCCGGTAAAGCTCGAACCAGAGCTTCGACTTGAACAAAGGTCGGGCTCTTTAGAACCGGGGAGAAGACAGCTATCTAATAGCACACTACAGTCAATCAGAGAATCGTTGGAGAAGCGCCGACATGATAGAATAGTGAAGCAACTCCGGCGGACTGAAGCTGCCCTATTTCGACCAAGCTGAAATTGGCCATTTCAAGCCCTCCTCAGGCCAAACCAAGCCCTTCCAACACTTCCTCAGCCTTTCCACGGCCGTATTAGGACCGAAAGGTAAGCCAATTCGGTTCCCCTTTATAATTTTCAATTGGTGCTAGAGAGAGAGAGTCGACCGAATTTAAATGACGAAATTCTAATCCAATTCCGCATCAATTGATACAATACTTGATTTTAGGATGAACCTCAAGACGAGACCTATCTGCCCAGAGCGAAAGCTCGAACTGTCGTGCCTTCACCAGTGAGTAATCGAAGCTTTCTCTCTTTACAGTCTATTTTCCGGCAAAGCTCCGTTTGAGCTTGTTCCGACGTTAAAATCTGCGATTCAAAGTTTCTTAGAATTGTATGAACATACAATAACTCAATTTCAACTCCAATTTCAATAATTAGAAGTGTTTGATCGGTTAATTTGATGAAATCAAATTCGGTAGTGTTGAACAGTTGAAATTGGGGGAAATTTTGGGGATTTTTGAAATTCAAATGGGCCAAAATACAATTTTATGAAATTGAGGGTCAATTGGGCATGAAAATAATGTTGGAGGACCAATTGAGGAATTTTGGAAATTTTGGGGAAAAACTTACCATTTTTGTGAAAGAAGGGCAAAATGGTAATTTTGGAAAAATTGGGGAACCAAATTGGAAATTTGGAAAATTAAACCCCCTTTTGGTGAAATTGAATAAATTGAGGTCCCACGATAAATTTTAAAAGTTACGGGACTCAATTTGAGGAAAAACCGACATTAGGGACTTAAAGTTAAAGAGCAATAACTTTAGGGTCCTAATTGCAAATAGCTAAAAGTTTGGGTTTTTTCAATTATTAATGAATGAAGGCTGTTATGCCGAGTAATAATGAACAAGGTTGTTCATATCGTGTAGGAACATTAAATATCGGGAACGCCAGCAAGGACAAGCTCGCGTGAATACAAAGAACCGGTCTAGTGGAATTCACGGCATTAATGGGTGAGTGGGTTTACTAACATCATACCAGGTTGGGGATGATAAGTGCCTCGATATAAAAACCCACTGTTTAGTGGTATTTTAATCATCACCACTTAGAGAAAGTGATGTGAAAATTATGCGAAAAAAAACCTACTTAACGGTTGTAAGTAGATCATACTCGGTTGGTATGATGAGACTTCCTTGAAGGAAGTTGAAAACCCGTTCCTCGGTTATGAACGGAGATGTTCTTATATCGGTTGGTATAATGGACAGTGAAAACCTATTTTGTCGGAAGTGTTCTCCCCTGACTGTGTGCCAATGCTTAAACTATTTGGGAAACCTTCTCGACGGGAGCTTGAACAGCTTTGATAGGCCAGGGGCCTCAGTTTTGGAACTTGGGGGCTAAATGCCCGATTTTGAAAATCTCGTATAGTGGGCCCAAGGCCAATTGACACGAGCAAGAGCTCGTAAACGAACATGATATATGTGCCATAAAACTTAATAAGTGAATTGTTTGGCCATGGTACCAAGATAGGACCGACATACTCAGTCAACTAGCGGCAGTGCGACATGACAGGTCGACGGACTAGTCAAGACAAACAACTGCGGGTTGAGTTGAGAGTCGGGGCCATTGGACTAATGGCACCACAGATTACATGGCAATATAAGAAAACATTGTTTGTGCATGCACTGTGAGTACAGGATCATCAAGACGCGCATGAGGGGTAGTGATGCATCCTAAAGGCACTGGACGACTTGGTGGGTATAAGGGTTGTTCGTCGTTCCAGGTGTCTGTGCGAAATCTGGAGTAGCACGAAGCGCATGAGACCAGGGTGGGGACAGGATGAGGTCTCTGTCCTCATACGAACATGAATAAGTGATTTCGGGATTTTGGGTAGGATGTCACGTACATCCACTCATTCCCAAGGTAGAAGTGGTCATACTTCTATCCGGGTGGCAGGAAAAGTCGCTACGAAGCCACTAGCGGGTTCAGTAGTGATACTGACTTGCGAATGTGTGTAACCTTCATGATGAAGGATGTGTTGGATGATGACACACCGTGGTAACTAAGAAATAATGGAAAAATCTAAATTTTTAAATGATGGGATTTTTGAAAACAAAGGAGTCTAACACACTCCATATAAATGTTTTTCTTAAAAGTAAAAAGTTTTTAAAAACCCATTCACCGAGTAGTCGTACTCACCCCCTCCCTTATATTCCTTTCAGGAAATCCCGAAAAGCCTTCCCTTAAAGACCGTCAACTAAGATGCCTATAAGACAGGTATGTAAAGTTTTAAATTTCATACAGTTTTGATTATGCTATTCTAGGAAAAAGGTGCAAGTTAAAGGATGCCTTACTCTTTACGGTTTACGATAAGGGGAAACCCTTTAATAAACCGGGAGAGTGGCGGGTTGATCATGGGGATCCGACCAAACTGGGTCGGGGCGTGACATCTGCCCTTTCCTTTCTTCATGTCCTTCCCTACTTGTGTTGGTAGTGCTTCTAGGAGTGGGTACTACATTGCTTAGTGGTATTGGGCATTTTCGGGCATAATGTCCCTTCTGTTCACAATTGTAGAAAGTTATTTCCTTGCATGGACCTCCATAGCTTCTTCTCCATCTTGGGCTTTGGGAAGTTTTTCTTGGTGCTTGCTGGGGGCCTCCACGTGTCACCATCCTCGGGTGCGCACTTCCTATGGAAAAATCCCCATTTTTAAGTGCGAAGCAAGGTTCTCCGAATACCTTGACGAATTCTTAGTAAAGTCTCCTTGGCTTAAGAGACACCCCTAATCTCGTGGATTGGGTCTTCCTAGGCTATGGAGTTTCCAATCTAATTCCCTCGCATGGGGTAGGATTTCTTTGTGGTTCTGGGGTGGTTGTGATAGCGTGGGTCTATTCTGTAAACCCTGCTCCTTTAGGATGAGAAAACCGGGGAAATAACCAATAAACCTGGGTGAGAAAATCGAACTAGTTCACGAACCCTAATTGATAGAGAAAGGGTAAGGCAGGAAATTTATGGATCTTGAGTGACCTAAATAGTAACAAAAGTCATGAAAAAGGACTTTAGGATGAATTGGAGATGAAAACCAAACTGTTTCAGGTGAACTGGATCCGAACCGAATTGAACCGGTTTGGACCGGTTTGAACCACTATTGAATTGAATGCTAAATTCATTTTTCTAGGTGGCTTAGAAAATTCAAATTGGAGAATTGAGGCCACCATTGGATAGAGAATGAATTTAGAAATTTTTAGATTTGAAAATTTTGGTCGAATCAGGGGTAAACCGGTTGATTTAAGCTTTGAACTCGGTTTGGACCGGTCTGATCCAGTTCAGAATAGTGTCGTCTTCTTCCTTCAGATGACAACATTGTTCACTCGTTGGAAAATCGTGTAGTGCTGGTGAAGCTGAAAAATCTTCGGCCAAGGAATTTCAAGCAATGAATGAGCGCCATTAAGGCATCAATCGGATGGGCAGGAAGTCCCCGAGCTTCATATATAAAGAGCCCTCCCCATTCATCCTCTCCACACCTGTAAAACTCAATTCTCTCTCAACTGTTCCAATTTCTAGCGAAGCCTGAACCAGAGTTCTGACTTGGGCATTTTTCTAAGCCAAACAAGGTGAGGTCAGGTTCTTTAGAATCGAGAAAAAGTTAGCTATACACTTGTAGTCTCAATTTGCTCCGAGAGTCATCGAAGAAAAGCCGGCATGATAGAATAGTGAAGCAGCTCCGTCAGACCGAAGCTACCCTATTTCGGTCGAGCTAAAATCGGCCAATTCGAGCCCTTCTCAGGCCAAACATAGCCCTCCCAACACCTCCACAACATTCCTACACCTAAATTAGAGCTAAAAGGAGGAATCACAGGACACGAGCTATCTGCCCATATCGAAAGCTTGGACCATCACGCCCCCGATGGAATGCAAAGTGCCAAGAACACTAGCTAAGACGAGTTCGAGTAAGGTCAACAATCTGGCTAAGAGAAATTTCACTGCATGATCAGGTAAGTGAGATTTTTATATCATAACCGGTTAGGATGGTAAGCACCTCAAAAATGAAAACCCACTACTAAGTGGTAATTTAAACATCACACCTGAGAGAAGTGATGTAAAAATCATGCAGAAAAACTACTTACTGGTGTAAGTAGATCATACCCGGTTGGTATGATGATGAAACTTCCTCGAAGGAAGTGGAAAACCCATTCATCAGTTATGAACGGGGATGTCCTCATACTTGGTTGGTATAATGGATAGTTAAAAAGTATTTTTGTCAGAAGTGCTCTCCCCTGACTGTGTGCCACTGCTTAAATATTTTGGGAGACCTTCTTGACAGGAGCTTGAATAGCTCTGTTAGGCCGGAGGCATCGATTTTGGAACTTGGGGGCTAATATGCCCAATTTTGAAAATCTCGAACAGTTGGCCCTAGGCCAGTTGGCACGAGCAGGAGCTCATAAACAAACATGATTTATATGCCATGAAAACTTACGTAAATGTATTGTTTGGCCATGGTACAAAGACAGGACCGACATACTCGGTCAACTAGTAGCACTGCAACATGATAGGTCTCCAGACTAGTCAAGACAAACAGTTGCAAGTCGAGTTGAGTGTCGGGGCCGTTGGACCAGTGGCACCACATATTATATGGCATCATGTGAAAAATGTTGATTGTGCATGCACTGTGTTTACGAGACCTTCAAGATGCCCAAGAGGGGTAGTGATTCGTCCCAGGGCTCTGGATGACCTGGTGGATATAAGGGCAGTTAGTCGTACCAGAAGTCTTGTGAAGCTCGACATAGCTTCAAGCGCCTGAGTCCAGGGTGGGGTCAGGATGAGGTCTTTGTCCTCATACGAACATGGAGATTTGTTACAGGATTGAGGGTCAGATGTTGCGAATATCCACTAATTCTCAAGGTAGAAGTGGATGTACTTCTATCTAGGTGGCCGGTAAAGTCGCTTCGATACCACATGTGGGTTCAGTAGATAGGCTAGCCTGTGATTGTGTGTTTTACCTTCATGATGAAGGATGTGTGTTGAGTGATGACACACTGTGATTAATAAGAAATGGTGATAAAAACCTGAATTTGAAATGAAACGGCTTTTTAAAGAGAATAAGGAGGCTGGCACACTTCGAATCAAGAATTTTTCCTAAAAGATAAATTTTGAAAACCCATTCACTGAGTCATTGTACTTACCCCTCCCTTATATCCTTTCCAGGTAACCCTGGAAAACCTTCCCCAAAGACTACCAGCTAATACGCCTATAAGATAGGTATGATCAGTTTAAAATTGTATGCAGTTTTGATTTATGTTATTCCAGGAAAGGTTCATGTTTAAAGTATGTCTTACTCTTCATGGTTTATAAACAAGGGGTAACTCTTAGTAAATCGGGATAGTGGCAGGTTGATCATGGAGATCTGACCAAACTGGGTCGGGGCATGACATTTCTAATTATTGGTCTTATTTCATGCACTCCACACTATGCCCATCTATCCATTCTTTAGGCTCTATTAAGTGAGTGTGGACCACGACCCGTCCTGATGTCAATGGTCGTTTCCCTAATTTACTTCTTAATTGAGGGTTTACTTCTCCAAGATTCCTCATACATTCTTTCTTTTATTCTCTTATTATTGTGGTCCACCCACTCCTACTCGTTACGACATCTTTTGATGCTACCATCCTATTTACTCGTTCCTTGGGTTTAATTTACTTCTTAGGCCCTCATGAGTATTTTTCCTTGGTACTTGATCTTTCCATCTCAACCAGCATTTCACTTGTGAGCTTATCTTTCTTTCCATTTCGATTGGTTCCATTTCCTCTTAATTGGGATATGTATGCCTTTCCGGGGCTTCCTTCCTTGGTAGGATTCTTTCCCTTTCTCCCAAAATTCCTTTTTCATTCATTATTTGGAAGTATCTAATCATTAAATAACATCCTTTGATGTCGTTCTTCCCATGTATCCTTCCCTAGGAAATCTAGCGGTATGTCCTTGTACCATTTCCTAAATTCTACTTATATCCCACACAAGTTTTCTTACTTGGGAAAGGTTCAGACGATTTATTTCAAGACCTCTTTGTGCAAGGTTTACTTAGTCTTCTCCTGGTTTTGAGTTCGGTCCTCAATTTGATCTAGGTTATTGATCTCTCCAAGGATCTCCTCCATCTTTCTTTTCCAAATGTTTGGCCTTTCCATCTTTCCTTTCTTTACTAGAGCTTAATCTATGAGCCTCACGAGTGTTAGTTTGTTACCTTCCTCGCTTCTACTATTCACCTTGTCTAATTATCTTGAGGCAGTTGTCTCTCGAGTCTTCTTGTCCTTAATGACCACTCCATTGCCCTTTTTAGGGTGTAGTCCTTACTACATTCAGGTCCTCCTTAGGGCGTCATTTATTCTCCTTGACTATCTTGTTATTTCGGTTTGCTTTCTTTTGCTATGTTTGTCTGAAACACTAATTTGACTTCTCCACTTTTTCCAAAGCAGGTCGCTTTTATCATCCCGAGACATCCCATTTGTCATCGACTTGTCTTCTCTTGTGGAGACGCTTCCTTGCTCCTAGACGGTTGGAAATTTAAGGGAGAATTTTCTTCAGCAACCTTTTGTTCTATTTTGCGGTTTATCGAGGTCCTACCTTCGGTCCTTTTTCCTTCCTGCCACTACGCTAGGATCTTGAAGAGCTTCCTCCTGGATGTGGTTAAAATTTCGAGCAGGAGTCCTATTTCTAGGGATGACATCCTTCTAGATTCCTATAGCTGTGGGGCGTTATCTTTGGAAAGTATTGTTCTAAATCCTTGTGGTGTGGGACATTTCTTCACTTTATGTCCTATTTCCCTTACAACTTGTAATAGGTCATTTTCTTACCCAGTTGTTACTCCAAGTGTTCTCCTTAATTACCTTGACAGTTTTCTTATCGTACTTTCTTCACCTAATAATTCCGTTGATTCATGCCTTTATTTGGGATGGGAATCTCCTTGGTCTCCATAGTATCTAAGGTAATGCGGGTTTGTTTGGTTACTTTTCTTTGGAAAATCTTCCTACACCCAAGGTGCAAGGCCACATCTTTTTGAGAGATATAGTTTTAGGAACTTGGAGTTCTTCATTATTGGAGAGGTAGTACAATAGGTTGGGATCTTAGCCCCATTACAAAAAAAAGTGTTTACAAACGGATGGGGAGCTACTCAATTCTTGACAAGCGTTCTCCGTAGTAAGGTTATAATCTCAACAAATCCTGGCACCAACCTTCTGGATACTTCCCACTTATGTCTCTTGGTTCTTTGGGACTTCTCGGGTATTATAGGGGGATCTCCCTAAGTGGATAGAGTGTTGGGTGGTGTTGGTAATGTCAGTCCTAGTTTTCTTGGTTCCTCTCCTGGGAGCTATCTAACAATCTTAAAATTTTCTCTTAGTTACTATATTATATAGTTTTGATAATGTATTCAAGGAAACAGGCTCTGATACCACTCAAGTTGCCACGCCCCGACCCGGTTTGGTCGGATCTCTATGATCAACCTGCCACTCTCCCAATTTACTAAGGGTTGCCCTTTGTTTATAAACTATGAGGAGTAAGGCATCCTTTAAACCTGCACCTTTCCTAGAATAACATAACTCAAAACTGCACAAAATTTTAAACTTATCATACCTACCTTACAGGTGTGTTTGCTGATGGTCTTTGGGGGTAAGCTTTCCAAGGCTACCTGAAAGGGATATAAGGGAGGGGGTGAGTACAATGACAAAGGGCATGTGTTGAGTGAATAACACACCATTGAGATGAGAAATGACTATGAAAACTAAGATTTGAGGATGAGATATTTTAAAGGAAAATAAGGAGTTTGACACATTCTAATTCAAACTATTCTTTTCGAAAAGCAAGTCTTTAACCCATTAATTGAGTTGTCAAACCACACCCTCCCTTATACCCCTTTCAAGTAACTAGGGAAAACCTACTCAAGGACTTCTAGTTAACTACACCTACAAGATAGGTATGGAAAATTTAAATTTCATGCAGTTTTGATTAATGTTATTCCTGGAAAGGTACAGGTTTAAAGGATTCCTTACTTCTCACGGTATAAAAGAAGAGAAAACCCTTAATAATCATGGAGATGAGGGCAGTTCGTCATTCTAGTTAGTTATGAGCTCTAGGAGCTTCTTGCGCATGAGACTAGGGTGGGGTCAGGATGAGGTTTCCATCCTCATATAGACATGAAGTGGCATTCGACTTTGAGGGTTGGGTGTCTGGGACGTTCCACTCAAACTGAGGATAGAAGTGGATGGGCTTCTATCTTGGTGGATGGTAATTATGCTCTGATCCACAAGTGCATGCAATGGACGAGCTGTAGCTACAAATGTATGTACCCTTCCTAATGAAGTGTGTGTGTTTGCTTGCTAAATGCCTCCCGAGGTAAGCGAATGGGCTAAGAGAGCAAAACACACCTAATATGGAAAAAGGAAAAAATGTTTTGAAAACCGAAATTGAGGAAAACCCTTTTTAAAGGAAACAATAACCTTGACATGGTTTAGATAAACAAAAGTTATTTTGAAAACTCACTCCCAACACTTGCTCACCGAGTTATAGAACTCACCTCCTCCCTTTTACCCCTTTTCAGGAGTAAAGAGATAGAATGAAAGAGATCATAAAGATGTACCCTCTGTCAGGTATGCTTAAAGATCCTTTTAAACTTGCATTAGATTGATTTATATTATTCTTGGAAACAAGGTTTGAATTTATGCCTAGCTCCTCTTGAATAAAAGAAGGGGGAAACCCCTCTTAAACCAAGGGAGCGGCGGGTTGATCATGGGGATCCAACTAAACCGGGTCGTGGCGTGACACCTTAGAACCAACACTACCCTATATTGGGCCTTTCGATGGTTTCGTATCTTAGCATGCTTAAACACAAGTCTTTTTAATTAAAACCCTTATCTTTGGTGCTACCAGCCCCCATGAGCTTGCTAACTCGACTTCGACTCGGTAACTACTAATCTAACGAGTTCGACGACCCAACTTCGGCTCGGTAGCTACCAGCTCAAAGGGTTTGACAACCCTGACCTTGACCCGGTAGCTATGTCACACAGTTTACCATTTATGTGAGTTTTTCATAGGCTTATAATTTGTCTATTTATCTACGGGTTTAAGCTCGTTCCCATTGGCCTTGGGCCTACTAGAGCAACTCTAACAATCCTTAACCAAGAAATTCTTGTTATCATGGTATTATTTTGTATTCTACATACTATGTCACGTCATCCCGTCTTGAGCTTCTTTAAATGGAGGTGGGCTTAACCAATTCTCTCTGATGTCCATAATCCTCATCTCCATTTTTTCTTTAATTCGATCGAATTACCCCTTTATTGGAGTACGTACTTCTTTAGGATTACCTTCCTTGGTACGTCTCATTCCGTATCTTCGAGGGTCTTTTTCTTTGATTTGTCTTTATAGGTACTTGTCTTATCAAGAGTTTTTATGACATCTTTTGATGTCTCATAATAGTTTATCCATTCTATAGGGTTAGTTCCCTTCTTGAAATTTTGTAAATACGCCATTATTTCAATCTTTATCTTCACTTGTATTCCATTTGCAAGTCTACTCCTTAAGATGAAGGTTTTGGCTATGTCTTCATCTCTGAACTTCCTTGTCAAGAAAATTAGAAGAATTTATCAATTCATCCTCAAATTATATACTCGTAGGCCATGTTTTGATTTCTTTTCAAATCTTTGTAGTAGTGAGTTTTATCTCCTAATAATTTGGTACAATTCTTAGGATAATTGTCTTCTTTCCTTGTTAATCACTTTTTACGACTTTGATATACTAAGGATTTCCTTCATCCTTCTATTTGTGCTCTTGGTTTCCCTTCATTCTTTTGCTCCAAGGTTCATGTCCCCCAAAGGAAGCCCTAACATGGATCCAACGTCCAGCTTCGTTGCATGTCGTCGGGAGATCCAGTGTTTGTGATTCTAGCTTCTCATTTACTTAATTCCAATTTCACCTGAGTTTAATCCCAAATGTCAAGGCTGGAGATTGCTCCTCTAAGATGCTAAGAATTTCCTCCAATCAACTCTCCCGCTTCCTTGTATCTTCATCCTCCTTCAATGAAATTTCAATGAGGCGTTCCATGTCGTTTCCACAAGTGTGTGATTGAGTTTAACAACTTAAAGGTAACTCCCTATCCCAATTCTTAGGCTTGATCATTATGAATTATGTTGGTTTTTAGGATACCCTTAATGTCTTCATTCTAAGTCTGTTATTTCTGAAAGAATTGTTAGTAAATTTAATGGGATCATGGTAGGCAAATCTAGGATCTTTAGCAGGGAAGGATCACTTGTCCTTTATGGTGATTGCTATGGTATGGATGTAATGAAGTGCATGATTAGAATAGGTCTCTCCCTCTTTGCTCTTACATCTATTAACTTGGTAGGTTGATGAAAGGTGATGTCACGCCCCAACCCGATTTGGTCGGATCCCCGTGAACAACCCGCCACTCTCCCGATTTATTAAAGGGTTTCCCCTTATTATAAACCGTAACGTGTAAGGCATCCTTTAACATGCACCTTTTCTTGGAATATAATAATCAAAACTACATGAAATTGAAACTTTACATACCTATCTTATAAGTGTCTTATTTGATGGTATTTAAAGGTATGCTTTCCGGGATTTTCTGAAAGGGATATAAGGGAGGGGATGAGTACGACTACTTTGTGAATGAGTTTTTAATACTTCTATATTTTACGAAAAAGTATTGTATTGGAGTGTGCCAAACTCCTTTCTTTCAAAAATCATTTCATTCAAAATCTCGGGGTTTATCACCATTTCCTTATTTAATCACGGTGTGTCATCACCCAACACACATCCTTCATCATGAAGGTTAAACACACATTTGCATGTCAATATGTCCACTGAACCCACTTGTGGCTTCGGAGCGACTTTACCAGCCACCTAGATAGAAGTAAGTTCACTTCTACCCTAAGAATGAGTGGATGTTCGTGACATCCGACGCTCATTCTTGGAATAAATTCTTCATGTCTGTATGAGGACAGAGACCTCATTCCATCCTCACCCCGGTCTCATGCGCTTAGTGCCACTCCAAATTTCGTACGGACACCTGGAACAATGAACTGCCCTTATACTCACCAGGACATCCAGGGCTCTTAGCACACATCACTACCCCAAATGGGCATCTTGATGATCCCGTACTCATAGTGCATGCACAAACAATGTTTTCTTATTATGCCATGAAATTTTTGGTGTCTTTAGTCCAACAGTACTGACTTTCAACTCAACCTGCAACTGTTTGTCATGACTGGTCCGAAGACTGGTCATGTCACACTGCTGCCAGTTTACTGAGAATGTCGAACTAGCCTTGGTACCATGACCATACAATTTACTTATTAAAGTTTTATGGCACATATATCATGTTCGTTTGCGAGCTTCTGCTCGTGCCCATTGGCCTATGGCCCACTGTGCGAGATTTTCAAAATTGGGCATATTAGCCCCCAAGTTCCAAAACTGAGGCCCCCGGCCTTTAAGAGCTATTCGAGCTCCTGTTGAGAAGGTCTCCCAAATTGTTTAAGCATTGGCACCCAGTCAAGGGAGAACACTTTCGAAAAAAGTATGTTTTCATTGTCCATTATACCAACCCGATATAAGGACATCTCCGTTCATAACGATGAATAGGTTTTCAACTTCCATTGAAGAAGTTTCATCATACCAACTTAGAGAAAATTTTGCTTGTGCATGCACTATGAGTACGAGATCATCAAGACACCCATGAGGGGTAGTGATGTGTCCTATGGGCTCTGGACGACCCGATGAGTATAAGGGTAGATCATCGTTCTAGGTGTCTATGTGAAATTTAGAGTAGCACCAAGTGCATGAGACCGGGGAGGGGACGGGATGAGATCTCTGTCCTCATATGGACATGAAGAAGTGATTTCAGGATTGAGGGTTGGATGTCGCGTATATCCACTCATTCCCAAGGTAGAAGTGGTCGTGCTTCTATCCGGGTGGCCGGTAAAGTTGCTCCGAAGCCACTAGTGGGTTCAGTAGTCGTACTAACCTGTGAATGTGTGTAACCTTCATGATGAAGATGTGTGTTGGGTGATTACACACTGTGGTAAATAAGAAATGATGGAAAAACCAAAATTTTAAATGAAGGGATTTTTGAAAAGAAAGAAGTCTGGCACACTACATATAAATGTTTTTCTTAAAACTTAAAACTATACCTTTGAAAACCCATTCACTAAATAGTCGTACTCACCCCCTCCCTTATATCCCTTTTAGGAAATTCCAGAAAGCCTACCCTTAAAGACCATCAACTAAGATGCCTGTAAGACAGGTGTGTAAAGTTTAAAATTTCATGCAGTTTTGATTATGCTATTCTAGGAAATGGTGTAGGTTTAAAGGACGCTTTACTCTTTACGATTTATAATAAGGGGAAACCCTTTAATAAACTGAGAGAGTGGTGGATTGATCACGGGGATCTAACCAAACCGAGTCGGGGCATGACAACTAGAGTGGTATCAGAGCATGTTTCCTCGAATACATAATCAAGACTAGAAAATATAGTAACTAATAGGATTTATCCAAAAATTTGCAGATGGCTCCCAGGAGAGGAACCAAGAAAACTTGGAATGGCTTTATTCAACACCCTACCTTCATAGGAAGACAAGCCTAGAAGCTTCACAAATGCCTGAGACCTGACAGAAATCTCCAAAGACCAAATGGAGAAGTATCCCGGAGAATGTGCTAGGTCCTATTGAGGGCACAACTCTAAGTATAAAGGAAGCCAAGCGTGAAGCTACGAACGTTAGTAAAGGGTGTATAACCTTACCTAGGTATTTATCAGGAACCCTGTAGCTCCTTATTTTGTGACCACTTTCTGTAATAGGGCTAATTGTACTCCTCGATTAATAAAGTACTCCAAATTCCTAAAAACTTTGTCTATCAAAGGATATAATCTTGTTAGGAAGATAGCCCCAAGAAAAATACCTAAACAAAAGACACCATGGATATCATGGAGATTATTATGCAAGGAAGGCATGAAAAAAGAATCGTCATTGTAAGGAGTCTAGGAGAACTTTTGGGTAACTAAACATGGGGTAACCTATTATAAGGTACAAAGGAAATAGGGCATGAAATGAAGTACCATCCCACACCACTAGGATTTAGAATAATACTTCCCAAGGAAGATGCCCTCACAACTATAGGAAAATCAAAAGGATACCATCCCAAGAAATGTGACTCCAGTTGCAACAACAGATAAGAGGAAACTCTTCAAAATCTTAGCAAAGTGGTAAGAAGTAGGACCTTAATAAAACCACAAATGGAATAAAAGATAGCTGAAGAGAATTCCTCCTTTAAGAAGAAAATCCAAACAATTTAGGAGCAAAGAAAGGAGTGCATCCACAAGAGAAGACAGGATGAACATTTGATGACAAATAGGACGTATTGGGATTACAGGAATAAATCACCTTGGAAAAAGCAACTATGCCAAATAGGAAGTTCGGACCAATAGGACAAGAGAAAGCAAGTTGTCACAACATGATAGTTAGAGGGAACAAATGACACCCTAAGGAAGACCGGGAAGTAGAAAGGACTACATCCTAAAAAGGTCAATGAGATGGACGTTAAGGACAGGAGTACTCGAGAAGACAACTACCTTAAGAAAACCTAAACCAAGGGACTAGTGGAGGCGGGGCAGTTAATGAGCTAATACACGGGAAAACCATAAATTGAGTTCCAACCAAGAAGAGAGGGCCAGAAAGGCCAAGTACTCAGGAAAAGAAGGATGAAAGAAATCCTTAACATGACCAAAGGCCAAATTAACACCTAAACTCAAGCCAAGAAAAGAATAGGAAAGCCTCTCACATAATTGTCAAGAAATCTTGAAATAAGGAAGATTTGAACACTCCATAAAGAAATACACTATGAAAGTAAACTTTGGAGGGATGCATATGACTAACTACCCTAGAAGGAATTTTGATGGGCGGATGGACATAATGTGAAGTGCAAGGAACCAACCCTTAATTGAGAAATGTTTCAAAGGAAGGAAGTATCATGATGGCCCAATGTGACCTGCTTGGAGAGAGTAGGAGTACCAAACAATAATTTTAGGAGAACCAAGTAGAAAGAAGAAACGAGTAACAACGGGACGACCAAAGAGAATAAACAAAACCCTTAGAAAGACTGAGATGTAGTAAAGGCTACATTCTATGAAGGAAAATAGGATGGGCATGAAGGATGAGTGATACAGTTGCCCAGACGATTGGACCAGAAAAGTATAGAGAAAAAAAAAAGAAGAAGACAGCTAAAGAATTGGTATTCGAGAGAACCATGGATTTAAACCATGACAAAAAAGGGAGAAGTGAAAAGGCTAAAATGTTGAAAAAAATAGAGAAAGGAAATCCTTAAAGAAATCAATCACCAAGATCAGATTTACTATCAAAAAGCCATGAGATGGTTAAGTGAGCCTCTCGAAGGACGATCAAGTGATTTTGAGACTAGGTGGATGTGAGCTCTCCCTAAGGAAGATATAGACATGTACTAGGGTACGAGTGATAATGAGGATGGAATATGAAAGACATACCCGTAGGATCTCAAGAGTAAAGTTAAGCATACAAGAATAGCATCGAGGGACATCATTTAAAGTTAGGTGTCTTCAAGGATGTATGAAAAAGAAATTATGGGAGAAAAGGGTAAGAATCTTCCCAAATAAGGAAATCCTAATAAAGGATACATGACGTAATAAAGAATCAACAGAACCTAGTGACGAGAGGTGAGGAGACAAATTCACAAATAAAATCCATGCTAAAGTGAAAGAAACCCAAGGAAGCATATTAAGAGATGTTGTGGCAAGTAAAAATAAGTGGACTATCCATAATAAGTTAAGGAAGGAAAGGACGTATGAGAAATATTGGGAAAGTAAGCCCTCCAAATAAGATGTGGTTATGGAGGAATAATCGCGATTGGTAAGACAAGTCGTAGTCCACACGCGTATAATAAAGCCTAAAGAGTGGACGGCTGAGCATAATATGAAGTACCAGTAATAAGATTAATAAACTACTCAAATAAGGAATAAGGGATGGAATGGGAAAAATGTAAGACAATGGATGTCATGCCCCGACCCGGTTTGGTCGAATCCCCGTGATCAACCCGCCACTCTCCCGATTTACTAAAGGGTTTCCCCTTATATTATAAATCGTAAAGAGTAAGGCGTTCTTTAGACCTGCACCTTTTTCCAGGAATATCATAAATCAAAACTGAATAGTAATTTAAATTAATTGTACCTGCCTTGCAGGCGTTTAATTGCACAAGTCCTTTAAAGTTCGACTTTCCAGGACTTCCTGAAAGGGGCATAAGAGAGGGGGTGAGTACAACTACTCAGTGAATGGGATTCAAATCTATTGACTTTCAAGAAAAACATTTATATGGAGTGTGCCAGACTCCTTTCTTTTAAAAAATCCCTTCATTTAAAAATTCGGGTTTTTCCATTATTTCTTAGTTATCGATGTGTCATCACCCAACACACATCCTTCATCATGAAGGTTACACACATTCACAAGTCAGTATCACTACTGAACCCGCTAGTGGCTTCGGAGAGACTTTTCCTACCACCCGGATAGAAGTACGACCACTTCTACCCTGGGAATGAGTAGATGTATGTGACATCCGACCTATAATCCCAAAATCGCTTCTTCGTGTCCATATGAGGACAGAGACCTCATCCTATCCCCACCCCGGTCTCATGCGCTTTGTGCTACTCCAAATTTCACATAGACACTTGGAACGACGATCTGCACCTTATACTCACCGGGTCGTCCATGGCCCTTAGGACACATCACTACCTCTCATGGGCGTCTTGATGATCCTGTACTCATGGTGCATGCACAAACAAAGTTTTCTTAAATTACCATGTAATATGTGGTGTCATTTGTCCCAACGGTCCCGACCTTCAACTCAACCTGTAGCTGTTTGTCTTGACTGGTCCGAAGATCGGTCATGTCGCACTGCTACTAGTTGACTGAGTATGTCGGACCTGCCTTGGTACCATGACCAAATAATTCACTTATTAAGTTTTAATGGCACAAATATATATATATATATATATATATATATATATATCATGTTCTTTTACAAGCTCCTACCCGTGTCCATTGGCTTATGGTCCACTGTTCGAATTTTTCAAAAACTCGGCATTTTAGCCTTCAAGTTCCAAAACCGAGGCCCCGACCTATAAGAGCTATTCGAGCTCTCATCAAGAAGGTCTCCCAAATAGTTTAAGCAATTGCACATAGTCATGGGAGAACACTTTTGACAAAATAGGTTTTCACTGTCCATTATACCAACCGGTATAAGGACATCTCCATTCATAACCGATGAACAGTTTTCAACTTCCTTCGAGGAAGTCTCATCATACCAACCAAGTATGATCTACTTACAACCGGTAAGTAGTTTTTTTTCTGCAAAATTTTCACATCACTTTCTCTAAGTGATGATGATTAAAATACCACTAAACAGTGGATTTTTATACCGAGGCACTTATCATCCCCAACCGAGTATGATATATAATCTCACTCACACGATAGTGCAGTGAAATTCCACTTAGTCAGGTTCCGTCCTTAGCAAGTTGGACCTTGACTGGTGTTCCCAATGTCTCGTTCTCCTACATGAGATGAACATAATTGTTCATTATTCTTTGGCCTAATAGCCCTCATTCATTCCAAATGAATGAGAAAACCCAACTTTACATATATTTGCAATTAGGTCCCTAAAGTTTCTTTACGTTTAAGTTCCTATTGCCGAGTTTTTCCTAAATTCGAGTCCTGAAACCTTTAAAATTTATCTTAAGACCACAAATTATTTGATTTCACACAAAAGGGTTTAATTTCCCAAATTTCCAATTTGGTCCTTCAATTTTCCCAAAATTACCATTTTGCTCCTTCTTTAGAAAAATGGTAAATTTTTGCCC
Source organism: Trapa incisa (assembly GCA_030064435.1). Classification (NCBI taxonomy): domain Eukaryota; kingdom Viridiplantae; phylum Streptophyta; class Magnoliopsida; order Myrtales; family Lythraceae; genus Trapa; species Trapa incisa. The sequence goes on along the minus strand of CM057775.1, from coordinate 8,212,022 downwards.
CAAAAATTCTAAAATTTATCAATTGGCCCTCTAATATTCTTATCATGACCAATTGACCCTCAAATTTAGAAAATTACATTTTCGTCCTTCAAATTTCAAAAAATCCCCAATTTCCCCTAATTGTTTTTTGCAATTTCAACCCTTCAACATTGCCAAATTTGATTTCATCAAATTGACCAATCAAACACCTCAAATTGTTGAAATTGGAGTTAAAATTGAGTTCCTACATGTTCATATGATTCTAAGGAACTTTGAATCACAAATTTTAACGCTGGAACGAGCTCAAACGGAGATTCGCCAGAAAACAGACTGTAGAGAGAAAATGCTTTGATTTCTCATCGGTGAGGGCGTGGCGGTGGAGCTTTTCAATCTATGCAGGTGGCTCTCCTCTAGAGGTTCTTCCTAGGATCAAGAATGACATCAATTGATGTCGAATTGGATTAGAATTTCTTCATTGAAATTCAGTCGACTCTCTCTCTACCAACGATCTGAAATTATAAAGAGGAACCGAATTGGCTTACCTTTCGATCCTAATTCGGCCGAGGAAGGACTGAGGAGGTGTTGGAAGGGCTTGGTTTGGTTTTAGGAAGGCTCAAAATGGCCGATTTCAACTTAGCCGAAATAGGGCAGTTTCAATCCACCGGAGCTGCTTCACTGTTCGATCATGCTGATGCTTCTCTAGCAATTCTCGGATTGACTGGAGTTTGCTATTAGATAGCTGTCTTCTCCTCGGTTCTAAAGAGTCCGACCTCTCCTTCAAAGGTTAAGAAAATGTTCAAGTCAAAGCCCTAGTTCGAGCTTCACCGGGAAATAGAGCAGTAGAGAGAGAGAGAGAGAAGTGTTCAGGTGTGAGGAGAATGAATGGGGATGACTTCTTTGTATTGGTGTAAAATCGTGTATTAAATGGGAGAGATTTATTACTAGTATTAATATTGCCATAAATTATTGGTATTAATTTCAATAATTTAATTTCAATTTTAAATTATTTGTATTAATTTTAATACTTTAATTTAGGTATTAAATTATTGGTATTAATTACAATAATTAAATATATATATATATATTAATTTATGCATATTTATGATAAGCTCGTATAAAAATTTTTGCTTAACTTCAAAGTTCTTATGGAATCTCGTTCACCTAAACCAATTTGGTTTTCCTGTTTTAATTTGTCTTAAGTTTCTTTTCCAAGGTTTAATGAACCCTTTGTATCATCCGAAAGTTGTAAATTTCAAAATTACTTGTTCCCAAATGATCGGGTTTGTAAACCGGCTTGGTTTTCTTACTCGGGTTTGATTGGTTCTTTTCCCATTTTCCTTAACTCAAAAATGCGAGTTTTACAATGGAGGACTAAAAGCAGGCAAATGCCCCAATATGGAAAGGGTGTAAGGAGATGAAGAAAGGAAACCTTTAAGAAATGGTAAAAAGGGGAAACTCCCCTTTTTTTTAACATGTATCTCCTAAGATGAAAGTCTCTACCTTGAAGGAAATAGTTGAGAATGAAACCGTAAAAAGGGGAAACTCCCCAAACCAAGCAAACGACATGTAGATCGAAAGGAATCGATTCGATATAAAGAATGGTGAGATGATTACAAACAAGTAAGAGTGGATTAAGGCCAAAGTAAAATCCTTGAATAAAGGATGTTATTGGGAATGAGGAAGGACCTAAGAAAGGACAAATATCAGCATGTCAGTAAAACATCTGGAAATCAAATAATCGGAACCGAAATACTATAAGGAAGTAAAAAAAAGATGAGTGGGTAAGGAGAACTAACACGGTTGTGTAAATTGAGTTAATAATGGTAAAGGTAGTCGAGGAATACTACCAGAAGAAAGAAGGGATGAAGTTATACAATTCCTGAGAGATTGAAAATAAGGAATAACCCTAAAAGAGGTGTTTTGGAGATCTAATGGATATAGAGGCAAGATCTAGAAAACGCCATGCTGTAAGGAACAAGAAAAACCCAACAAGCCCGATGAAAACATAACTCAGAATAAGGAAGAGTCGGTTCATAAGCATGACAAAGTCAAACATAATTTGGTTTTATTTGTAATGAGCAACAAATGAAGAAAGAGTCGAAATGGAATGAAAAAGTGATGATAAAGAAATCCGTGAAAATAGGTATGTAATGCTCTAAAGGATGTTGAGCTAAGGGTTTCAATGATTAAGTGGTTAACTAGACACAGAAATGGTTAGTTATCTTGGGATTTCCAATCTTGAGTTTAGAACCTCAAGGGGAAGAATGTTGCTCTAAGCAAAGAAAGAGATAAAATCTAAGAACATACCGTGAAGTAAGGTATGTCTAGTTATGACAAACTCCATGGAGGGAGTAAATAAAACAAAGGAAAAAAGAATTCCTTAAGTGAAGGTTGTAAAAAGGACTAATTGAAAGAATGAGAGAAGAGTTTGCATGTTAAGCAAACACCAAAGGGGCATCAAAGGAAATGAGTACTCATACAAGATTGCTAATTAAGTTTTGGGGACAAAACTCCTAAAAGGAGGAGAGAGTTGTAAACCCCGCACTTTTGAGCAAAGGAAAACCGGGAAGGGAACCGGTCAAACTGAGTGAGAAAACCGAACTGGTTCTCAAACTCGATCGATTGTGAATGGGCAATTTAAGAATTTATAACTCCCAAGTGATCCAAAGGGTTCTGTCTTGGTACCATGGCAAAACAACTCATTACTTAAGTTTTCATGGCATATTAATTATGTTTGTTTATGAGCTCCTTCTCATGACAACTAGCCTAGGGCCCACTGTTTGAGATTTTCAAAAGCGGGCATATTAGCCCCCAAGCTGCAAAACCGAGGCCTTCGGCCTAACAGAGCTTTTCGAGCTCCCATCAAGAAGGTCTCCCAAAATGTTTAAGCAGTGGCACATAGTCAGGGGAGAGCACATCCAACAAAATATACTTTTCAACTGTCCATCATACCAACCAAGTAAGAGAACATCTCCGGTTATAACCGATTTTTCAGGTTTTCCACTTTCTTCAAGGAAGTTTCATCATACCAACCGGGTATGATCTACTTACAACCGGTAAGTAGTTTTTCTACTTGATTTTCATATCACTTATCTCAGGTGTGATAATTAAAATACTACTTAGTAGTGGGTTTTCATTTTCAAGGTGCTTATCATCCCAACTGGGTATGATATTAAATTCCCACTCATCAGTTAATGTAGTGAATTCCTCTCGACTGGTTCTTTGTATTCACGCGAGCTTCTCCTTGTTGGCATTCCTGGTACTTCGTGTTCTTACACGATATGAACATCATTGTTCATTATCCCTCGGCCTAATAGCCTTCATTCATTCCAAATTAATGAGAAAACCAAACTTTTCATTTATTTGCAATTAGGTCCCTTTCTTTCACTTTAAGTCCCTAATGTCGGTTTTTCTTCAATTTGAATTCTGAAACTTTTAAAATTCACCTTGGGACCCCAATTCATTCAATTTCACAAAAAGGGGTACAATTTCCCAAATTTCCAAATTTGGTCCCCCAAATTTTCCAAAATTACCATTTTGCCCCTACTTTACAAAAATGGTAAGTTTTGCCCCAAAATTGCCCAATTGGTCCTCCAACATCTTTATCATGCTCAATTGGTCCTCAATTTTATGAAATTGCACTTTTGTCTCTTGAATTTTCAAAATTCCCAACTTTCCCCAAATTTTAACTTTCTAATTCAGTCGAATTTGATTTCATCCAATTGATCGATCAAATGAGTTTAATTGTTGAAATTGAAGTTAGATTGGAGTTCCTACACCTTCATACAATTCAATTGCACTTTGAATCGTGCGATTTAATGTTGGAATGAGCTCAAATAGAGCTTCGCCGGAAAACTACACTTAGGGAGAGAAAGATTCAAAAACTGGACTTATCGTCAGGGCCGCGATGGTCCGAGCTTTTGATATCGAATTGAATGATAATTGCATTAATTGATATCGAATTGAATGATAATTTAGTCATCGAAGTTTTATCGGTTCTCTTTATCGCACCGATCAAAATTTACAGAGGGAAGCCAAATTGGCTTACCTTTTCACTCTAATTCAGCTATAGGAGGGCTATGGAGGTGTTGGGAGAGCTTGGTTTGGATTGAGGAGGGCTTGAATTGGCCATTTTTAGCTCGTCCAAAATAGGGCAGCTTCGGTCCGCTGGAGCTGCTTGACTGTTCTATCACACTAGCGTCTCTCCGGCGACCCTCAGAGCAAATGGAGTCTATCGTCGGGTAGCTGACTTCTCCCTAGTTCTAAAGAACCTGAACTCACCTTGTTTGGCTCAGAAAAGTGCCCAAGTTGGAGCTCTAGTGTGAGCTTCGCTAAAAATTGGAGGAGTTGAGGGAGAATGGAGTTTTCAGGCGTGGAGAGGATGAATGAGGAGGGGCTCTTTATATAGGAAGTTTAGAGACTTCTTGGCTGGTTGATTGGCACTTTAATGGTGGTCATTCTTTGCCTAAAACTCCCTGGCCGGAGACTTTTCACCTTTGTCAGCGCTGCTCGATTTTCTAGCGAGTGAACAGTGCTGTCATCTGAAGGAAGAAGACGACACTATTACGAAGTGGACCGGATCAGTTCGAATCGGGTTCAAAGCTTAACCCGACCGATTCAGGCCCAATTCGATCGAGTTTTTCAAAATTAAAAATTTCTAAATTTATTCTCTATCCAATGGTGGCCTCAAATCTCAAATTTGAATTTTCTAAGCCACTAGAAAAATGAATTTAGCATTCGATTCAATAGTGGTTCAAACCGGTCCAAACCAATTCAATCTGGTTCGGATCTGGTTCACCTGAAGTCCAAACCATGGGTTAGCTATTGTAAGTCTCTAATAACTATCTTTGAGTTGTGTAGCTTCCATATGTATAATTAACTTAGATTCCCTTGTAAATGCTTGTTAGTTTAGGATTGTCTCTAAGGATTTTTTTTTTGCATCCTAATGCAGGGTTCACTTAGGTAATAGGGGATTGTGATGAACTACTTCTTTAGGGCTGCTCAATTAACCCCAAGGTGAAGGTGGATGATGCACTGTAGAAGAGTCCACATACTACTTTGGACTTTTAAGGAGGCTTACTCACCATGGTAATAGTAGTAGAATGGGTTTGCAAATAAATGGTGTCATACATTCGCTATAGGTCCGTCCAAGGAGAAGAAGGTTGATGGGCTAGCCTTGCCTCTTATTTTATGATTCTTTTATTGGGTTGATACTTGTGGGTGTTTTTGTATGTCATTGTATGTTAATTGGTTTGTGTTGATACTAATGCTTGTGCTTTTATGGGTTGTTAGTAAGGACTCTTAGATTTTATTTATGGCCCAACTAATTGGGCTTCCTTGTATTGACATTGGATCATCCTTAATGTTACCCATACTCTTATTGTATTAATAAAATTATTTACCCAAATTGTTTGTGCTATGTCTTATTCATGTTTTATATTTGGACCCCTCTATTAATAATTATTTATACATTTATATATATATGTTAAATAATAATTTAACTAATTTAATTCAGACCCATTTAAATTATTTGGCTTGAACTAGTTAAGTTTCCATTCTTGTTCAAATTCTAGTTAAAAGTTTTGGGTTGCAAAAAATGGGGTGTTACATTGGAGTTGCTTGTAAGCTTCGATATATAGAGAGGTGTCAAGAATGGAGAGCTAAAAGAGCTTCTAATATTTTGCGTGGTCAAGAAGCTTAACTATAGCCTAGAGATGATTATTTATGTGAACCTCGCCAATATGCTGACAACACCCTACACCAAATATGGCAAGACCCCAAGACTTTCACGACACAAGTATGAAAAGATAAAAATATATCTTGTTTATGTAAGAAATAAGGTATGAGATATGTAGACATTAGACTCAAATCCTCTCAGTAGAACTCTTAGAAAACCCTAGTAATAAGTCTGATTACTTGAACGCCACAGGTAAAAACATAAGTTCAAAAGTTCTTTAAAAAGAAAAAGAAGACAACCTCACAAAATTGAATTTTTAAAGTGTCTCATCTAATGTTGTGGAGTGTGCCTTTTATAGTTAAAAATAACAAATGAATTGCCTAAAAACAAGGAAAATAGTATCTTATGGTTACATGCCAACCATATCACTTCTCATCTAATCTAAATATCCAGGATATTTTAATAACTGCTTTAAAAATCTAAATTTGACTAAGTAAATATCTAATATTATCATTTAATATCCTATAATATTTATTATATTAATAAATCTCTCATTAATAATTAAATATGGACATTCTCTTGGACTTTTCTTGGGTTATTCTATTGGGCTTCCACTTGGATTTTCTGTAATCTTTTTTAATCAGTCCATATAAAACTTCTTTAAATCTTTTAGCCCTTAACCTTGTGATTGGGCCCTATTACAGTCACAAATGATTATTTATCTCATTTGTTTACAAATTGTTCAACTCTATTATAGGTTCGGTTGATTGAATTTGTGAATTCGTAGTTGCTTTAGTCAGATTCACATCATTCTTCCCCTCTTGAAAATGTTTTGTCCTCAAATCTTCGGTTCCTTCATCACCTACATCAAAAGGCATTAAATAAGAAATATTTATGCTATAGCTAATAGTGTATTTGTCAAATAACTTTATGTCATAATTATTACTAATGAGTTTTAACACTTTAAATAATCCCTCTAATCTAAGAAATTTTGATAGTTTTCTATCTATAATCCGTTCATTCCTCAGATGTAGGATAATCCAAATCCCTGGATAAAAAAAATAACCTTCTTGAAACTCTTGTTGGCTAGATTAATATTTTGTTGAGTCTTATGTTTTCTATCCAATGGATTAAAACCATAGATAATCTCCAATGGTGATAACTTAGTCACTGAATAAATATAACGATTATAAGCAAACACAACAGGTGGTAAACATGCAGTTAAAAATAGAAATTTTGTATCCAACAAAGTATTCCAAGAAAAACTAAGCAATTTATTATCAATGATTGTAAGCAAAATGTACCTTCCAAATATCAGCAACTACATTTTTATACCTTGCTTACAGTTGATCACATAAGGAAATATTTTGATGAAATCCACCCACCTTGCATGACACTCGTTCAGTATGTGTTACCCATTGAGGTGCAAAACAAATTCACAGTTCTTATGAATTATAAACTCTTTTGACCATAAGTAGTGCTGCCATGTTTGTAGTGTTTGAATTAAAGCATCCATCTCCTTGTTATAGGTAGGATACTTGAGAGCTACTTCGCTGAACTTTTCATTATAATATGCAATTGATCTTCTTTCCTAACTTACCAAATAAGATGTTTGTCAATCTCGAATTACCTTAATTTCCTTATCAATGGCAATCCCTTCAGAACTTACCACATTTCTAGCAAATACAAGCTTATCCGAACAAACGATAAATATCTTAAAATTCTCAAGTTCATCTAACATAATTTTCAAATATTCCCCAAGTTCATCTAAGATCTTATCATATACTCAGATGTCATCAATATATATAGTCAAACTTTAAAATGATAACATGCAAGATATGGTTCATTGATCTCATAATAGTGCTAGAGGCATTAATTAATCCAAAAATTACAACTAACCAATCATATAGACCTAGTTTTATTTCAAATGTTGTTTTCAAATCATCTTTTTTCTTTAATTTGAAATTGATGATATTCACTCTTAAGATCAAGTTTTGAAAATAAATAATATCCATGCAACTCAATAATAATATCATATAAATGACAAAGATGTCATCAATACTTTACCATGATATTGTCAATGGCTCAACAATCGATGCATATGTGTCAAGTTTTGTCCTTCATTGCTATGACACATGGTTGATTGCTCTTACGTATATATCTTTTTTCCATCAGTTTTAGGACTGGGTGTTAACTTTGATTCTTGATTTCTCAAACCGGTGGCAAACTAGTAGTTATCTTCTTTGGAATGACAAGCTTGAATTCCTGCATAGTGCTCGGCAAATATCCAACAAATTGATTAGTAATAAAAAAATAAATCCTTGTACATAAGTACTGTAAGGATAGTTTCTGAAATTATATATCTCTTGATCTCACTTTTTCTCTCCATAAAATTGTTTTTACTCTCTTTTCTTTTTATTATGGTTTTTCTCTCTTCTTTTTCAACCTTGCCTTTCCTCTCATCATTTTCAATTCTGGCTTTTCTCTCTTCAATTTCAACTCTGATTTTTCTCTCTTCTTTTTCAATATTGCCTTTTATCTCTTCCTCTTCAATCTTGGCTTTTCTCTCTTGTTTTTCTACTATTTTCTTTTCATTTGAGTTTTTCTCCAACTAATCCTGAAAAACTTGTTGTAAAGTCGAAGGTACAAGAGATATTGGTCTATTATTCATCACGAATAATTACCTATTTGTTAATTTATCATATGTAATTTGACGATATAACTTCCAAGGTTCTCCCAATAGAATATGACATGCATGCATTGGTACTACATCACATAATAGTTCATCCTAATATTTCCCAATAGAGGACACTATCACTTGTTGGGTTACCTCAAGTTTGGGTTGATCATTCAGCCCTTGAATTTGATATGGATTTAGATGCTTCATTGTATGTAATGCCAACTTCTCCACAAGCTCGGTGCTAGAAAAATTAGTGTAGCTTTTCTCATCTATGATAATAGAACAAACCTTATTTTTCATAGAACAATGAGTATGAAATAAATTCTCATGTTGGTTGTCCAAGATATCGTTAATCCACGGTCTGTCCCAAGTAGTATGTTAATTACAAGAATTGATACTAAGGTTGTCATGATTAACTTTGACATCATCTAACTCCTTGAGTTCTTCTAGATCAAAATGTCTAGATTGAAAGCTCAAACATCATTGTTTATTGGGCATATATTGATGCAAACTCCATCTCACACCTTTCTCTATGTGACCCATTCGGGTATAAAGAAACTCAAATTCATACTTCACTATCTTTTTTATATCACTCTTCATTACTTTCTACTATAGGTTTTGAATGGGTGGTATGAAACCTTCTTTGTTCATAGCATTTCCTTGTTGTTGGGTCTTGTGATCCTAACAATTGTTAGAAAGAAAATAACCTTGCAACTCTCCCTCACATGTTTTCAAGCACTCGTGTTTCACAATAAATGGATTTTTTTTATAGATTGAAAACACTCTTGCCTTTTTCCACTCATTTGTCTTCTTTATTGAACTTAAAAATAAATCGTTTCTATGAAGCAGTTCAACTTGAGGAACAATTAAGATAAATCAATAAGGTTTTCAAAAAGTAATTCCAAAAATATTTAAGTGAGAGGTACGAATAGACTCAATCAGATAGGAAAGAATAATGAAATTTAGATAGTGAAGAAAAATAAGAAACATAGACGGAATGAAGTAATAAACTCAAGTGGTAATAAATAAGAAAAAAATTTAGATAGAGCATAATAAATAAATATACTCAAATCAAGATAGAATTGTGTGCCTCTCTCTTTTTTTGCCCTTTTTCGTAAGAATTTTTTTGTTCTTTTTTTTGCTTTACTTTTTTTGCAGGATTTTTTGTTTACTCCTTTTTTTTCTTTTTTTGTACAAATTTTTTGCTCTTTTTTTTCTTTTTTTTTGGCATGAATTTGTTTCAACTTTTTCTTTCTATTTTTTTAACTTATTGAAAAGAAGATAGATAAAAGAAGATGATACTTTTTTTATTTTTTTAGAGAATAGAAATAGGTAGAGAAGATAAAAAAAAAACCAGATATTAAAGAAAGGATATGAAACTTGTCGTGCAATCATGTGCTCTAATACCAACTAATGCGAACCTCACCAATATGTTGACGACACCCTACACCAAATATGGCAAGACCCCAAGACTTTCACAAAACAAGTACGAAAAAATGAAAATATACCTTGTTTATGTGGGAAACAAGGTATGAGATATGTAGATATCACACCCAAATCCTCAAAGGAAAACTTTTAGAAAACCCAAGTGATAAGTCTGATTGCTTGAATGCCACAAGTAAAAACCTAATAAGTTCAAAAGTTTTTTCAAGAGAGAAAGGAGAAAAAACCTCACAAATAATAAATGAATAGCCTAAAAACAAGGAAAAAATATATTATGGTTACATACCAACCATATCACTTCTCATCTAATCTAAATATCTATTATATTTTAATAACTGCTTTTAAAATATGAATTTAACTAAGTAAATATATAAATCTCTCCTTATTAATTAAATTTGAACCTTCTCTTGGGGCTTTCTTGGGCTCTTTTATTGGGCTTCCACTTGGATTTTCTACAATCCATTTTAATCGGCCCATATAAAGCTTTTTTGAATCTTTTAGCCCTTAACCTTGTGATTGAGCCCTATTACAGTCTCAAATGATCATTCATCTCATTTGGTGACAAACTGTTCAGCTCTATTACAGGTTCGGTTGATTAGACTTATGAATTCGTATTTTGTTTAGTCGGATTCACATCAATTGTGATAGGTCAGAGGGGAGTTAGAGGGTCATCCATAAAAAGATTTGGCTATAGTTGGCCATTTGGGGGGAGGATGGGGGGTCGGGGTGAACCCCAAAAACCTCTACTCTATTTTTGGCGGATGGAGCAGTGTTATTATTATATCGATTTTCCACAAGGAGATAGCACGTTAGTGGTTTGAGAACTGACTCTCTCCTAAAGACACCTATTTGGAAAATCTTGATGGCTCAAAGAGGAAATGGGAATATCTAGTTCGAATGTCACCAGGAAGTGGAGGTGTCTGACTTCTGGAGAGAAATATGATGATCCTCCGGTAAGAGGAGGGCTAACAGTTATATAGATGGATCGGGGAATAAGTTACATGTCAAACCATGTCCATATCTAACCAAATGGCACTCTCTAGCCTCTGGATTTCATTTAACTTAACTGCGAGAGTAAATGAAGAAAATCTCACTCATAGTCGTTTTATTGTCGGGTTTGGGTCGGGTATTCGGATCTTGAGTGGGACGAAGAAGACAACATGTACGTGCGATTATGCGACCTGCACGTTCAGCGAGTGTGTTAAATCGGTATGGTGTGTCACCTAGTTTGCACTGTAGTAAACCGGTTTTCGGCAAATTAATCCATCAGTTCGCCCAATTAGGTCGATTGTGTCCCAATTTATTTTTCCAACAATTCTTCTTCCAATTCCCTATCATCTGGGTACAAGAACTCCCATTTCTCGGTGTGTATTATTCTTTTTAAAAATCAGGGGGATTTACAACTTTAAGCCAATTTGATTGGTTTTGGCTTTCCTTTTGTCTATTCACTTTCAATCCGGCTATTTCTTGGCCCAATTCTTTTTCTAAAAATCCTTCATCATATTCCAAGATGATTACGGTAAAAAATTGTCATTTTTCAATTTATTCAACCCCTCTTAATAATTGTGAGCTTCTTACCTTAAATCTGTTTGATCCCGATTCGAATTGATTTTCACATGAACTTCTCTCAATACCTAATTTTCAATCAAGGGGGTAACTTGGGATGCTTTTATCATCTTTTGAGATTAGGGTTTGAATGGGTCCCCAATCCGAGTTTGAGATCAATTCTCAATTCTCGAGTCTTCATTCCTAATTCTACATCGGATTCTTGGATTCAAAACTTTCGAAGGTTATAGGAGGAGAATGAAGATTAATATTAGTTTGAAGAATGAGCCACCCTAATGTCTTATGTGTGGAAAGGTTCACTCGGGGGTTTTCTAGGATATTATTTATTATATATGCGAACATCTCAAACACTTTGCCCACAACAATCAAATTATTAGTTATTTAACGAATATTCTTGGGCCCTCTATTGCATGACCTTCACTATAATCGAGATTTCAAACTTGGATGAACGTCGCATCAGACAGTAGAACAATGAATAAGGGATCTGGAAATCCCCCAACCTAGCCCACGGTTTTGGCTAGGGGTCTACAACCTGAACGGGAAGAAGCTAAAGCACATCGCAGTGATATATCAAGTACTTTTTAGAAGCCTTAACCAAGAATGTTACTAGAACTGGAATTGGAAATCAAACTGGTTTGGTAACTAGTTTGAATCGGAGTTTTAGACAATTTATAAGGTGACATGAATTACTCATGAAGAACTACCACTGATAAAAAAATCAAGGTTCTAGAAAAGTCTAATTAAGAATCAATTCAAATCTTATTGAACCAACTTGGATTGAAAACTTGATGATTTTTCCAATAAGCTTAAGAAATCATAAAATAGAAATTTTTAGGTCAATATGATATGAAATTTCCTAAAGTAATTTTAGAAAAATCAATTAGGCTAAGAACTAATCAAACTAGAGGTGAACTGTAAACCCCACCCTCTGAAGTTAAGGAAAATCTTGGGAAAGAATCGATCAAACCGAGTGAGAAAATTGAACCGGTTCACAAACCCCGATCACATAAAATAGGAAAATTGGGAAATTTACAACTCCTAAGTGACCCAAAGGGTCATAAAAACCTTGGAAAGTGACCTTAAGGCAATTTGGGAAAGAAAACCAGACCGGTTTAGGTGAATCGGATCCAAACCAAATATAAACCGATTTGAACAACTATTGAACCGGATAATAAATTCATTTTTCTAGGTGGCTTAGAAATTTCATATTGGAGAATTGAGGCTACAATTGATAGAGAATGAATTTAGATAAATTTTAAAAATTTTAATTTTAAAAAACTTGGTCAAATCAAGCATGCACCGACTAGTTTAAGCGTTGAACCCGGTTCGAACCAGTGTGGTCCAGTTTAGAACAATGTCGTCTTCTTCCATCAAATGACAGCACTGTTCACTCATCGGAAAATCAAACCAGTGCCGACGAAGAGGAAACATTTCCATTGAGTACGTTTTAGACCATCAATGAGTGTCATTAAGGTGCCAAACGGACGGTCGAAGAGTCCTCGAGCTCCCTATATAAAGAGCCCTTCTCCATTCATCCTTCACACACCTGAAAACCTTACTCTCTCTCAACTACTTAGTTTTCCGACAAATATTGAACCAGAGCTCTAACATAGGGTTTTTTCTGAGCCAAAGAAGGCGTGGTCAAGTTCCTTAGACTAGGGGAGAAGTTAGCTACTTGGTGGTAGTCTCCAATTACTCTGAGGATCGTCGGAGAAGCGCCGACATGATCGAATAGTGAAGCAGCTCTGGTAGACTGAAGTTGCCCTATTTTTTTCAAGCTGAAATCAGCCAATTCGAGCCATCCAGGCCAAACCAAGCTCTCCCAACACCTCCTCAGCCCTCCTACGACCGAATTAGTGCGAAAAGGTAAGCCAATTTGGCTCTACTCTGTGAATTTTGATCAGTACTAGAGAGAGAACTGATAGATCTTTAATGAACAAATTCTCCCTCAATTCAACATGAATTGAGGTGATTCTTGATTCTAGGAATAACCACAGGACGAGAGATATCTACCCAGATCAAAAGCTCAGACCGTCGCATCCTTGACGGTAAGCTTTTGAAACTTTCTCTCTACGTGTGTGTGATTTTATTTGGGTTTTATGAAAAAATCAAATAATCCCAAACCATTAGAGAATGATCTTTCCTTCTAGAAAATGATGGTTTAACTATCATTTAAAAGTTTGATTGCAAGGAATTTGATGAAAACATGGGTTAATTAGATGTGTTTCCATAACATGTCAATTGTAGAATCTAACCGGAGTAGGTAAAGGAGTGCATTCAGGTTGTATGGAAATGACTTGGTCGTGTTGGCTAAAGTTGGGCTGAATCTTACTCGACTTGGTACCCCTACATTTCCAAACTTTCCAAAAATCCAAATTATATTCTTGCCCTCTTCAATCCCCTTGGTAATTAAATCTGAAATCTCAACCCCATTCGGGAGAAAACCAGGTTTTTCCAAGACTCTCAGTTTTTGTAGTCGAGGATTCAAACCCTAATATGTTCATATTCATATTCCCAACATCAGGTTCCCTTTCCATTTATATCATTGGGTTTTGATCCGATTTGACTTTCAAATCTCGACTTGGTTACCCTTCCTAGTTTGGGGTTCCATTCTTGGTTTCAGTATGCATCCTAGGTTCAAGATTGCATTCCTAGTTTCAGTCCTCATTTTCTATTTGGGATTTAATTCTTAGTTTAACCTTGGTTTCCCAATCTGGTTCAACTCTTGATCTCATTCTAGGATTCCATTCCTTGTTCACTTTCTCGATTTTTAGTCCAAGTAGCTTAAGTCCGATTTTCAAAATTCTAGTGTTATAGCCCATTTCACATAAAATCACATATTTAAGTGTTTTAACATGCTCAACATCTACAATCAAGATTGTTTACGGGACAATGCACATTTTCATTGGCCTTGGGCCCACTACTTTTGAAAATGATGGTCTTGTGCCCACTTCTCAAATCATGGATTTAATCTATTTCTATCAACCATGAACTCGACCCATTTCAAGCATTAGGGAATGGATCAAGATCCCATCCTTGAATATGTTTTCACAACATAAAATTCAATGGTAGATTTTCTAAGTAGAGTTCATACTCTTATCAAGAATGTATTCCCAAAAATAATTATAGTAAGGTTAATGCTATCAAAGTGAATATATTGCAAAATATTTTTAAGCAACTCATGCTATGAGGTGTGTGATAAATATTGTGTCATCGGTCTAATTGGACTCGATTCCCAAAATCTCACTCACTATTGTTAGGGGATATGTTAATCCTAGAGGGATTCTTGAGTCTTTGTGCTCCTCTCACACGATCATGTATGATTTGCTCCATTCATTTCATATATGTATTTCATAAATATGCTTCGGATCTATAATTTGGACATTTATTAAATTGTACCATAAAATTTTCAAAATTATGGTTTTTTTTTGGTAGACCCTATTTCCATAATTAGAGATAATTATATCACATAAAAGAATCTCACTAATTTATAAATTTGTGTGCCTACTTGAAGAACTTGGGATTGGCTGTATGCGTTAAATCGATTCTTCGATCTAGGGGCATTTTTGTAATTTTTCCCCTTTTATTTCCATTTATCACAAACACACCCTTAGGGCATTTTATTTTATCCCCACCCGAAACACGCCCTTATGGGTGTTTATGATATTTCACATTCTACAAAGGGTATTATGCTCATTTCAATTTATTACCCTCAGTTGAATCGTGCAGCTTCGTGGGGGATCTAAAATCCCACAACACAATATCAACCAATAATGTTCTCCAATTTCTATCTCTAGATGTTGGTTTGTGGTGCTCAGCAGGATCCTCGGTAAGCTTGACCTTTCTTCCCTCTCTTTCATTCCTAACTTCTTCTATAATGGTTGCTCTCAATTCAGTCGTTTACTGGAGTTCGACCTCTATCGCCATGGTTCATTTTCTCATCATCGTCACCAATCATTCGTTTGTGTTCACACTTGGAGATCCCACATTCTGTCTCCCGATAAGTCACATGTGAATTTGCCAACATTACCTTCTTCGAATTAGCAGTTTCATTTTGGAGAGGTCTCAAACTCCCTCCTTGAGCTCCTTGTTAAGCATCATAGTCCTTGGATTCTAGAGGTTGAACTCCATTCATCTAATTCTAAACACTCAAAGATGATTTTTTAGACTAATTTCCTATTCACAAGTGCCTGAAGGCTTATTGTCATTCGATTGAAGATAGCATGCATGCTCAGCTCCTCAATTAGCTCTAAGGAATTTAGGTGAGTTCCCTCTTATCCTTTAGGTTGTCTCAGCTCCTACACTATCAATTTTTGGGATTTTGTAGGGAGGTGGAACGATAGTGTTAAGCAGAGAAATCGTACGTACTAGACGAGGCAAGGGACGCCCATTTTTATGGATGATTGCTCAGCTTGAATTACCTAGGCATGTCTCAACATTGTAAGTTCATCTAGCTATCGTGTTTCTTTAATTCATTTGATCTTGTCTGTATTGTCGTGAGTTGGAAATGTAGGGAATGGCTTTTGTTTTAGGATGACCAATCCTCCCCCTCCAAACTCTACAAAGTAGTTGGCTATTGTCTCCTCTTGGCTAGGTTCAGAAGTGATCACATTGGCTACATCAAATTAGCGTAATTAGGCATGTTGGTGATCGACTTCCTTGGTCAGTTTCATCCAAGGTATCTCTCCTTCAAATTCTTATATCTCTTCTTCATTCAAATCACAAATCTTTGTATGTATTTGGTAGATTCCTTGGTGTCCCTTTTTAGAGTGAATGAATGTTAGGATTTCTATCATAACTGACAAAATTCATAGAGTCTAGGTGGCCAAAGTAATCATTTTTCATTCATTCCTTCATTAATTCAGCCTATTGAGTTTTTTTTTTTTTTTTGCATGTGAAATTGTTAGTTTTCTTTTGAAGGTTGTGAGTATGGATTGGTTATCATTGGACTTTATTTCATGTATAGGCTTTAGACATATTGGAAAGGATGGATAGCTAAATTATTTGTGGATCTTTAAGTTAATATCATGTGAGCTTCCAATAAGGTTATTGTATCAAATCTTGAATTTTTATCTATGTGATATAGGTGTGTGCAAGATAATTTAGCTTATAGCATGTGGCATGCTTCACCCATCATTTGACATGCTTTTTTGTTGGCTTTGAATGCAGGATTATGCGTAGAGAACTTTGAATGTAAGCTTGACTATTGTGGAGGGCATCTCCCATGGAAGCTAAAGAGGTTTGGACTCTCACTCATGCCAAAATTTTTTGTCTAAGTTTTACATGTTTTTTAAGTCTAATTGGCCTACAATCAAGTGTTTAATTGGGCTCTTTAGGTGGTGTAGGAATGGTGGCATTCTTTTTCATTGTAAATAGGATAGCCCATTAGTCCATTTTATGATATGTTTATGGACTTGTCCATTAGTTTTAATGATTTGTTTATGGGTTAGGCCCTTATTGGTTTTCTTATTAGAATTTTGGGTTTCTTTAGGGTTTATGGTGATTTATAATGAGTTTGGATGTATTATGGGTTTGTATTTCCTTGTCATTGAGTTGAGTTATTTTTTCTTGTATGGGTCTTGGTCTAATGTAAATGTAATCCTTATTCTTTTACATTAGTAATACTATTTAGCCCCAATACCATGAGATTTCAATTTTCCAAAGTCTATATGTTTTCCAGTAACATGGGAAATAAATTGGACTATGGATATTGGCCCCCAATATTTGCAGCTATTATAATCCATATATGTATATACATATACACATATATTTATTATTAATGTAATAATTATTAAATTTCATTTTTTTTTAAATTGGGTCTTTCTAGCTTAATTAATCCAACTTATTTTAAGTGTTATCTAATTCATTACATATATTGAATAGGACCCAATTAAACTTGATATCCAAGTAAAAATTACTCTTTTATCCTAAATTAATTGGATCATTATCACTAAATGATATCCATTATTGATTCATTTATTTTTCAATTTAAATTTCTGATTGAAATTTTTGGGTTTCAAAAATATGGTGTTCAACAATAGTGTTATTTGGTCTTAGTTTGACCT
This sequence comes from Trapa incisa, assembly GCA_030064435.1. Classification (NCBI taxonomy): domain Eukaryota; kingdom Viridiplantae; phylum Streptophyta; class Magnoliopsida; order Myrtales; family Lythraceae; genus Trapa; species Trapa incisa. The sequence continues at coordinate 8,194,612 of CM057775.1, read as the reverse complement.
TTGACGAACAACTACATAATTTTGGTTAAAAGTAGTGTACACATTGGACAAACATGAGATATGTGCACTAAAACTCTAATAAATAAATTTTTTAGCTATGGTACCAAGACAGGACCGACATACTCAATCAACAAGTGGCAGAGCAACATGATAGGTCGATGGACCAGTTAAGATGAACAGCTGCAGGTTGAGTAGAGTGTCGGGGCCATTGGACCTGTGGCACCATAGATTATATGGCATGATAAGAAAATACTGATTGTGTATCCACTGTGATTATGGGACCATCAAGACACCTAAGAGGGGTAGTGATGCGTCCTAAGGGCCCTGGACAACCTGGTGGGTATAAGGGCAGTTCGTCGTACCGGGTGACCATGCGAAATTTAAAGTAGCATCAAGCGCATGAGACTAGGGTGGGGATGGGATGAGGTCTTTGTCCTCATATGGACATGGAGAATTGTTATAGGATTGAGGGTCGGGTGTCGCGAACATCCACTCATTCTCAAGGTTGAAGTGGGTGTGCTTCTATCTAGGTGGCCGTTAAAGTCGCTTCAACGCCACAAGTGGGTTCAGTGGACATACTGGCTTACGAATATATGTTTGACCTTCATGATGAAGGATGTGTGTTGGGTGATGACACACCATGATTAATAAGAAATGGTGGTAAAAATTGAGATTTGAAATGAAAGGTTTTAAAGAAAGGAGTTTGGCACACTCCAATACAAATCTTTTTCCTAAAAGTTAAAAATTTTGAAAACTCATTTACTGAGTCGCTGTACTCACCCCCTCCCTTATATCCCTTTCAAGAAATTCTTAAAATCCTACCCTTAAACACCATCAACTAAGACACATGTGAGATAGGTATGATAAATTTAAAATATTATGCAATTTTGATTTATTTAATTACAGGAAAATGTGCGGCTTTAAAGGACGCCTTACTCTTTATAGTTTATAATAAGGGGAAACCCTTTAATAAACCGGGAGAGTGGCAGGTTGATCATGGAGATCTGACCAAACTGGGTCGGGGCGTGACACTAATGCAGGAGAGTACACTATCTATAGTGACAAGGACTCGGGTGTGTTTTAATGCAACAAGGGAAAGTTATCGCCTATGCCTCGCGACAACTTAAGGTACATGAAAGAATCTACCCAACTCATGATTTGGAATTAGCTATAATAGTGTTTTCCCTAAAGATTTGGTGACACTACCTTTATGGTGTTAAGTGTAGGATATACACATATCACAAGAGTCTTAAGTACTTCCTAACTCAAAAGGAGTTAGATCTTCGCCAGAGGAGATAGTTGGAATTGGTTAATGACTTTGACCTTGCGATAGAATGTCACCCCGGAAAGGCAAATGTGGTAACAGATGCCTTGAGTCCTAAGTACCAAACTGAGGCAACACAAGTAAAGACAAGTTACATACCCCTGTTACAACAATTGGGAAGAATGAAGGTGGACCTGAAAATGGACAAGCGAGAAAAGTGCCTAGAGGAAAACATGGTAGTGAGGCCCAGTTTAATTGAGCAGATCCAGGCACAACAAAAAGCAAATAAGGAACTTCAACCCTATCTTGATCTAGTTAATAGAGAAACTAAACCGGACTATAACCTGCGTAGTGATGGGGTGCTGACCTACAAGGGTAGGATATGTGTGCCTTAAATTATGGAACTAAAGAGGTTAATTCTAGAAGAGGCATACGATTCGGTATATGCTATGCATCCGTCAAGTACAAAAATGTACTACAACCTCAAACAATGATATTGGTGGAAAGGTATGAAGAGGAACATTACGGATTATGTAGCCGATGCTTGTCCTATCAGCAGATAAAAGCGAAGCATCAGAAACCATAAGGACTGCTACAACCCTTACCAATTCCAGAGTGGAAATGGGAGCACATCACCATGGACTTTGTCATGGGACTACCGGTGACTAGAAAGGGTCAAGATGCGATTTGGGTCATCATGGATAAATTGACCAAATCAGCTCATTTCCTTTCTATAAGAGTGATAGACACAGTGGAACAACTAGCCGTCTTATACATGAGGAAAATAGTGAGACTTCATGGCGTTCCGGTGAGTATAGTATCAGATAGAGACCTAAGATTTACTTCAAGGTTTTGGCCAAGCCTACAAGGTGCTATGGGAACCAAGCTCCACATAAGCACAGCGTTTCATCTTTAGAGAGCTGGGCAGTCTAAGCGAACCATCCAAACCTTGAAGGACATGCTAAGAGAGTGTGTACTCACCATGAACAAAGGTTGTGAAGAATACTTGTGCCTGATGGAATTTCCTTACAATAATAGTTATCATGCTAGTATTCAAATGGCTCATCCCTATGAATCCCTTTATGGACGACCATGTCGTACCCCTCTATTTTAGGAAGAAGTGGGGGAAAGAAGGTTAGAAAGGGTAGAACTAATCGAGGATGCAACGGAGAGGATAAAACTAATAAGGAGTCGTCTTAAGACCGCGCAAGACAAGGAAAAGTGTTATGCAGACAATCGAAGGAAAGATTTGGAGTTTGTGGTGGGAGATCAAGTATTTCTCAAGGTGTCCCTATAGAGAGGAATACTTAGATTTTAGCAAAGAGGGAAGTTGAAACCAAGGTATATTGGTTCATATCCCATCATTGAAAGGACAGGACCGGTGGCATATAAATTGGAACTACCTCCAGACCTGCACAAAATACACGATGTATTCCACATCTCAGTGCTTCAGAAGTATCAACCTAATCCTATTCATGTATTGGACCGACCTCCATTAAAGCTAGAGGAGAATCTGACATATCAAATGGAACCGGTACGAATCATCGACTGGGGGGCAAGAATTTAAGGAATAAGAGAATTCCTATGGTCAAGGTTATGTGGCAGAACGGACCCGACCTAGGAAACTCAAAGTGTGATGAGGGATAATTATCCTCAATTATTTAACATGTAACTATTTTGGGGACAAAATCCCTAAAATGAAGGGAGAGCTGTAAACCTTGTCCTTTGATAATAAGAAAAAGTGGGGAAAGTATCGGTCATTTTCAATTTGAAAACCGAGTCGATCTAGAAACCAGAACCGATAAAGAAAGGGCAAACTGGAAAATTTATGATCCCGAGTGACCCAAAGAGTCCCAAAAGTCATGAAAAAGGACTTAAGGAGGAATTGGAGATGAAAACCAAACAAGTTCAGGTGAACCGTATCCAAACCGAATTGAACTAGTTTGGACCGATTTGAACCACTATTGAACCGGGTGTTAAATTCATATTTCTAGATGGCTTAGAAAATTCAAATTTGAGATTTGAGGCCACCATTGGATTGAAAATGAATTTAGATGAATTTAGAAATTTTTAATTTTGAAAATTTCGGTCGAATCGGGCCTGAACCGACCGGTTTAAGCTTTGAACCTGATTCAGTTCGGAATAGTGTCGTCTTCTTCCTTCAAATGACAGCATTGTTCACTCGCCGAAAAATCAAACAACGCCGATGAAGCTGAAAAGTCTCCGACCAGGGAGTTTCAAGCAATGAATGACTGCCATTAAGGTGCCAATCGGATGACCATGAAGTCTCTAAGCTTCCTATATAAAGAGCCCCTCCTCATTCATCCTCTCCAAACCTGAAAACTCCATTCTTTCTCAATTGCTCCAATTTCTGACAAAGCTCAAACTAGAGCTCTGATATAGGGTCTTTTCATAGCCAAATATAGTGTGTTTAGGTTCTTTGGATTTGGGGAGAAGTCAGCTACACGACTGTAATCTCCATTTGCTCCGAGGGTCGTCGAAGAAGTGCCGACGTGATAGAACAGTGAAGCAGCTTTGGCGGACCGAAGTTGCCCTATTTTGGCCGAGCTTAAAATGGCCAATTCAAGCCCTTCTCAAGCCAAACCAAGCCCTACCGACACCTCCACAGCCCTCCTACAACTGAATTAGAGCAAAAAGTAAGCCAATTTGGCTCCCCTTTGTAAATTTCGATCGGTGATAGAGAGAACCGGTTGAACTTCCCTGACTAAATTCTCATTTAATTCAGCATCAATTGATGCAATTCTTGATCCTAAGAGGAACCTCAGGAGGAGAATCATCTGCCCAGATCGAAAGCTCGAACCGCCGCATCCCCGATGGTAAGTTTTCTCTCTATACGTCCAATTTTACGGCGAAGCTCTGTTTTAGCACATTTCGGCATCAAATTGTGTGATTCAAAATGAAATTGAATTTTAAGAAGGTATAGGAACTCCAATCTAACTTCAATTTCAACAATTAAACTCATTTGATTGGTCAATTTGATGAAATCAAATTTGGCTATGTTCGAAGGTTAAAATTGGGGGAAATTTGGGAATTTTAAAAATTAGAGGGAATAAAGTGTAATTTCATAAAATTGAGGGCCAATTGGGCATGATAAAGATCTTGGAGGACAAATTGGATAAATTTTAAAATTTTTGGGGCAAAACTTATCATTTTTGTAAAGTAGGGGCAAAATGGTAATTTTGGAAAAGTTGAGAACCAAATTAGAAATTTGGGAAATTAAACACCTTTTTGTGAATTTGAATGAATTGAGGTCCCAAGGTGAATTTTAAAAATTTTGGGACTCAATTTGAGGAAAATTCAAAATTAGGGACCTAATTACAAATTAAGGAAAATTTTGGTTTTCTCGTTCATTTGGGGTGAATGAGGGCTATTAAACTAAAGGATAATGAACAAAAGTGTTCATATCATGTAGGAATACGAAATATCGAGAACACCAGCTAACACAAGTTTGGGTAAGGACAACAAGTCAGCTAAGAGGATATTCACTGCACTATCGAGTGAGTGAGAATTTAATATCATACACAGTTGGGATGATAAGCACCTAGAAAATGAAAAATCCACTATTAAGTGGTATTTTAATCATCACATCTGAGAGGAGTGATATGGAAATCAAGCGGAAAAACTACTTATCAGTTGTAAGTAAATCACACCCGGTTGGTATGATAAAACTTCCTCAAAGGAAGTGGAAAATTCGTTCATCAGTTATGAGCGGAGATGTCCTCATACTCGAATGATATGATGGACAGTTGAAAAGTATATTTTATCGGAAGTGCTCTCCCCTGACTGTGTGCCACTACTTAAACATTTTGGGAGACCTTTTCGATGAGAGCTTGAATAGCTTTATTAGGCCGAAGGCCTCAGTTTTGGAACTTGGGGGCTAATATGCCCGATTTTGAAAATCTCGAACAGTGGGCCCTAAGCTAGTTGGCACGAGTAGGAGCTTGTAAACAAACATGATTAATATGCCATCAAAACTTAAGTAAATGAGGTGTTTGGCCATGGTACTGAGATAGCACCAACATACTTAGTCAACTAGCGGTAGTGGGATATGGCAAGTCTTCGGACTAGTCAAGACAAACAGCTGCAGGTCAAGTTGAGGGTCAGGGTTGTTGGACCACTAGCACCACAAATTATATGGCATTAGGTGATAAACTGTTAATTATGCATGCACTATGTTATGGGACCCTCAAGACGCCCAAGAGGGGTAGTGATGCGTCCCAGGGCTCTGGACGACCTAATGGATATAAGGGTAGTTAATCTTACCAGAAGTCATGCGAAGCTCGACGTAGCTTCAAGCGCATGAGACCAAGGTGGGGATAGGATGAGGTCTCCGTCCTTATACGGACATGAAGATTTTTTACAGGATTGAGGGTCGGATCTCGGGAACATTCACTCATTCTCAGGGTAGAAGTGGGAGTGCTTCTATCTAGGTGGCTGGTAAAGTCGCTCCGACGCCACAAGTGAGTTTAGTGAACAAGCTGGCCTGCGATTGTATGTTTTACCTTCATGATGAAGGATGTGTGTTGGGTGATAAGCACATTGTGGTAATGAGAAATGATTTTGAAAATCAAGATTTGAAAATGCACAAATTTAAAGAAAATAAGGAGTCTAGCACACTCCGATTCAAACATTTTTCCTAAAAGTTAAATTTTGAAAACCCATTTATTGAGTAGTTGTACTCATCCCCTCCCTTATACCCTTTCAAGAAATCCTAGAAAGCTTACCCAAAGACCACCAGCTAATGCACCTGTAAGACATGTATGTTCAGTTCAAAATTTTGTGCAGTTTTGATTTATGTTATTCTAGGAAATGTGTAGGTTTAAAGGATACCTTACTGCTCACGGTTTACATTAAGGGACAACCCTTAGTAAACCGGGACAGTGGCAAGTTGATCACGAGGATCTGACCAAATCAGGTCGGGGCATGACAACTTGAGTGGTATCAGACCCTCTTTCCTCAAATACATAATCAAGACTAGAAAATATAGTAACTAATAGGATTGATTTTAAAATTTTTAGAATGGCTCCAAAGAAAGGAACCAAAAGAACTAGGGTTGCAGTCTCCAACACTACCTAACCACCCCTACCTGTAGAAACTCCTAGAGAAGCTCAAACAACTCCTCCTGGACTTTGCACGGAGCACTAGAGATTGTACGAGGAGTTCACCTGTGTATTTGGGCAACATAACCTTGTCCCTGAGGCAGGCACCAATTCTCGGGTTCAATTGGAGGAAGTGCAATCTTGTCCTCCCCCTGTTAACCATCCCACTCCAATAGACATTCCTAGAAACCTTAAGATTCTCTGGCAACTAGGGTGTAAACACTTCCTCAGAGAAAAGGATGATGGAGCTACCATGGACTAGCTGGCCAACATTAAGAAGCTAATGGGAATTGTCAGGATACCACCAGAGGATATGGTGATCCTCATAGAATTCTTCCTAGAGGGAAGCGCCAAACGATGGTGGGACAATGTCCGAAACCTACATACCACCATCCCCACTTGAGAACAGTTCAAGGAGAGGTACTCAGAGGAGTACTTGGCACCCCCATTTGATAAATGAGAAGTAGGAGTTCATATGACTTCGGCAAGGGCTTAACTCCATATCAGAGTATGAGACAAAATTCAATGAGTTAAGACCCTTTGCTCCTAATCTAGCTGGGCCAATAGACATATGTCAAAGGTTCATGGACAGTCTCAATATGGACATTCGATACATGGTTGTATTGGGACACCACATAGACTTGGTAGCCATAATCTATAGCTCACAAGTATGAGTGACTGGTGTAGACCCGACGTTGTCGGATGGAATAGATGACATGAAAGGAGGATAAGGGTCCAAGCCGTCAGGTGGGGCGGAAGGAGCATAATGGTCCAAAATGAAGAAATAGAATGGCATTTCAAAGGAGAAGGCTCATGTCACCACCTCTCCCCAAAGTAGTCCCCACCTTACATCAAGGAAACCCTTGCTGTCCAAAGTGACAAAAGAACCATGAGGAAGCATGCTTTACAAGTTTTGCATGCGAGCAAGTGGGACACTTTGCAAAGGACTAACACACTCTCAGGGAGAATAGGTAGAGGAACACTCTCGGACCACCACAAGGGAATCCTAGGAACCCTAGGCCAGACGCTACAGCACGAGTACCAGCTAGGGTATACAACCTCACCTAGGAAGAGGCTAGAAGAGACCCTAGCACTGTAGTGGGTACACCCTAAAACCCTCCAAATTAGTTCAAGAGAATCATGTAAACTGAAGATCTTTTTATTTAATAAATGAAACTTTCTTCTAAACTATACACTTCTTCAATCAGGATATATGCAACTATGGTGACAACAAGTATATACGCTCTTTGACTCCCGAGCTCAGAGATCCTTCATTAAAAAAGAGTTGATTTCAAGAGTACCCCTAGAACTCACTCCACTAGAACAAAGTCTTAATATCCTTACACCTTTAGGAGAAGGTTTAAACATGAATAAGCAATTAAAAGGATGTGAGATAAAGATTGGAGGAATCAAACTTGAAGCTAACTTAATCCTATTACCCTTAAAAGAGGTTGAAGTAATCCTTCGGATGGATTGGCTAAGTAACCATCAGGCGAGGATGGACTGTGGAAAGAAGATGGTAACCATCCATAATCCCAAGACGAAAGGATTAAAGTTCCAGAGAGATAAAAGGAAAAGTGAAGTACAAATGGTGTCCCATAAAGCCCAAAAGATGATATAGAAAGGTTGTACAGCTTTCCTAGCCATGGTTGTAGATGAAAAGTTTGAAGAAAAGAGACTAGAAGATATTCCAGTAGTTTAACACTACCCAGAGGTATTTCTAGAAGAGTTACCTAGACTACCTCTAAGTTAGCAAGTGGAGTTCACCATAGAAATAATCCCAAGAACAAACCCCATATCCCAATTCCCATATTGTATGGCTCCGGTAGAGTTGAAGGAATTGAAGGAATAATTGGAAGAATTATTGGAGAAGGATTTCATATGTCCTAGTCATTCTCCGTGGGTTGCACCTATCCTATTCGGAAAGAAAAAGGACAGAAATATGAGATTGTGCATAGACTACAGAAAGTTCAACCAGATCACCATCAAGAATCGATACACACTTTCGAGGATAGATGATTTATTTGATCAATTAAAAGGAGCAGCTTACTTCTCCAAAATATACCTTCGGTCGGGCTATCATCAACCCAAAATGGTATTTCGATCTAGATATGGACATTAAAAGTTAAGAGTAACGTCATTCAGATTAATGAATGCCCCTGCAGCCTTCATGGATTTAATGAACCATATGTTCCAAACACATTTGGATAAGTTTGTGATAGTATTCATAGATGACATCCTTATATACTCATGAACTAGGTCAGAACATGAAGAGCATTTGGCAATCACCTTAGAGATATTAAAGGAAAATCAATTATATGCAAAATTCTCCAAGTGTGAGTTCTAGCTGCAAGAAGTAGGATTCTTAGGACACATAGTGTCCAAGGATGGAGTTAAAGTAGATCCAGCCAAGGTGGAAGCCATATCAGATTAGAAGGCTCCAAGGAATCCTACAGAAATAAGAAGTTTCTTAGGTCTGACAGGATACTATAGACAATTCGTGCAAAATTTTTCTAAGATAGCATCTCCTCTAACTCGACTAATAGGAAAGGAGTTGAGTATAAGTGGAATGAGAGTTGTGAGAAGTATTTCCTGGAGTTAAAGACTCGACTAACAACTACGTCGGTACTCTCCTTACCTGACTCTAATACAGGAGAGTACACCGTCTATAGTGATGCATCTGGACAAGGACTCGGGTGTGTTTTAATGCAACAAGGGAAAGTTATCACCTATGCCTTGTGACAACTTATGGTACATGAAAGAAACTACCCAACTCATGATTTGGAATTAGCTATAATAGTGTTTGCCCTAAAGATTTGGTGACACTACCTTTATGGGGTTAAGTGTAGGATATACAAAGATCACAAGAGTCTTAAGTACTTCCTAACTCAAAAGGAGTTAAATTTTTGCCAGAGGAGATGGCTGGAATTGGCGAAAGACTAAGACCTTGTGATAGAATATCACCCCAGAAAGGCAAATGTGGTAGTAGATGCCATGAGTCGCAAGTACCAAACTGAGGTGACATAAGTAAAGACGAGTTACATACCCATGTTGCAACAATTGGGAAGAATGGAGGTGGACTTGAAAATGGACAAGCGGGAAAAGTACCTAGAGGCTAACGTGGTAGTAAGGCCCAGTCTAACTAAGCATATCCAAGCTCAACAAAAAGCAAATAAGGAACTTCAACCATATCAAGATTCAGTTAATAGAGAAACTAAACTGGAATACAACATGTGTAGTGATGGGGTGTTGACCTAAAAGGGTAGGATATGTGTGCCTCAAAGTAAGGAACTAAAGAGGTTAATTCTGGAAGAGGTACACAATTTGGTATATGCTATGCATCCGGGTAGTACCAAAATGTACTGCACCCAAACAAGGATATTAGTGGAAATGTATGAAGAAGGACATTGCGGAATATGTAGCTGATGCTTGTCCTATCAGCAGATAAAAGCGGAGCATCAGAAACCGTTAGGACTTCTACAACTCTTACCAATTCCAGAGTGGAAATGAGAGCACATCACCATGGACTTTGTCATGGGACTACCGGTGACCAGAAAGGGTCGAGATGTGATTTGGGTCATCCTAGATAGATTGACCAAATCAGCTCATTTCCTTCCTATAAGAGTGACGGACACAATGGAACAATTGGTCGTCTTATACATGAGGGAAATAGTGAGACTCCATAGCGTTCCGGTGAGTATAGTATCACATAGAGATCCAAGATTTATGTCAAGGTTTTGGCTAAGCTTACAATGTGCTATGGGAACCAAGCTCCACATAAGCATGACGTTTCATCCTCAGACAGATGGGCAGTATAAGCGAACCATCCAAACCTTCGAGGACCATGAACAAAGGTTGTGAAGAATACTTATGCCTAATGGAATTTCCTTACAATAATAGTTATCATTCTAGTATTCAGGTGGCTCCCTATGAAGCCCTTTATGGACAACCATGCCATACCCCTCTATTTTAGGAAGAAGTGAGGGAAAGAAGATTAGAAAGGGCAGAACTAATTGAGGATGCAACGGAGAAGATAAAACTAATAAGGAGTCGCCTTAAGACCGCGCAGGACAAGCAAAAGTGTTATGCAGACAATCGAAGGAAAGATTTGGAGTTTGAGGTGGGAGATCAAGTATTTCTCAAGGTGTACCCATGGAGGGGAATACTTAGATTTCAGCAAAGACGGAAGTTGAAACCAAGGTATATTGGTCCATATCCCATCATTCAAAGATAGGACTGGTGGCCTATAAATTGGAACTACCTTCAAACCTGCAGAGAATATACGATGTATTCCACATCTCCGTGCTTCAGAAATATTAGTCTGATCCTAGTCATATATTTGACCGACCTCCATTAGAGTTGGAAGAGAACCTGACCTATGAAATGGAACCGGTACAAATAATCGATCGGAGGGACAAGAATTTAAGGAATAAGAGGATTCCTATGGTCAAAGTTCTGTGGCAAAATGAACCCGTGCAGGAAGAGACATGGGAAACCGAAAGAGTGATCAGGGATAGTTACACTCAATTATTTAGCATGTAACTATTTTGGGGACAAAACCCCTAAAAGGAGGGGAGAGTTGTAAACCCTGTCCTTTGATAATAAGAAAAATTGGGGAAAGAACCAGTCATTTTGAATTTAAAAATTGAGTCGCTTTACAAACCAGAAACTTTATGGATCCTGAGTGACCCAAAGAGTCTCAAAAGTCATGAAAAAGGACTTAAGAATGAATTGGAGATGAAAACCAAACCGGTTTAGGTGAACCGGATCCAAACTGGTTTGAATCACTATTGAACCGGATGCTAAATTCATTTTTCTAGGTAGCTTAGAAAATTCAAATTTGAGATTTAAGGCCACCATTGAGTAAAAAATGAATTTAGATGAATTTGGAAATTTTTTATTTTGAAAATTTTGGTCGAATTGGGCCTAAACCGACTGACTTAAGCTTTGAACCCAGTTCGGACCGGTCCGGTACAGTTTGTAACAGTGTTGTCTTCTTCTTTCAGATGACAACATTGTTCTCTTGCCGGACAATTGAACAGTACCGGTGAAGCTGAAAAGTCTCCGGCCAAGGAGTTTCAGGCAATGAATGACTACCATTAAGGTGCCAATTGGATGGCCAAGAAGTCTCCAAGTTTCCTATATAAAGAGCCCCTCCTCATTCATCATTTTCACACCTGAAAACTCCATTCTCTCTCAACTGCTCCAATTTTTTACGAAGATCAAACCAGAGCTTTGATATAGGGTCTTTTATGAGCCAAAGATAGTGTGGTTAGATTCTTTGGTTCGGTGAGAAGTCAGCTACACGCCCGTAATCTCCATTTGCTCCGAGGGTCGCTAGAGAAGCGCTAGCGTGATCAAACAGTGAAGCAGCTCTAGCGGACCGAAGCTGCCCTATTTTGGCCAAGCTGAAAATGGCTAATTCAAGCCCTCCTCAAGCCAAACCAAGCCCTCTTGACACCTCCACAGCCCTCCTATAGCTGAATTAGAGAGGAAAGGTGCCAATTTGGCTCCCCTCTATAAATTTTGATTGGTGCGAGAGAGAACTGGCAAAATTTCGATGATTAAATTTTCAATCAATTCAGCATCAATTGATGCAATTCTTGATCCTAGGAGAAACCTCATGACGAGAGCAATCTGCTCAGATCAAAAGCTCGGATCACCGCACCCCCGACAGTAAGCTTTCGAAGCTTTCCCTCTCTAAGTCCAATTTTTCGGCGAAGTTCCGTTTGAGCTCATTCTCGCATCAAATCGTACTATTTAAAGTGCAATTGAATTGTATGAAGGTGTAAGAACTTCAATCTAACTTCAGTTTCAACAATTAAACTCATTTAATCTGTCAATTTGATGAAATCAAATTCAGTTGAGTTAGAAGGATGAAATTGGGGGAAAGATGGAAATTTTGAAAATTAGAGGGACTAATCTGTAATTTCATAAAATTGAGGGTCAATTGGGCATGATAAAGATGTTGGAGGACCAATTGGACAAATTTTGAAAATTTTGGAGCAAAACTTACCATTTTTGTAAAGTAGGGACAAAATGGTAATTTTGGAAAAGTTGGGGACCAATTTGGAAATTTGGGAAATTAAATACTTTTTGTGAATTTGAATTAATTGAGATCCCAAGGTGAATTTTAAAAGTTTTGGGACCCAATTTTAGGAGAAATCGGCATTAGGGACCTAATTGCAAATAATGAAAAAGTTTAGTTTTCTTATTTATTTGGGATGAATGTGGGCTATTAAGCCAAAGGATAATGAATAAAAGTGTTCATATCGTATAGGAACACGAAGTACTGAGAATACTAGCTAAGATAGGTTTGAGTAAGGATAACAAGCCAGCTAAGAGGATATTCACTAGACTATCAGGTGAGTGGGAATTTAATATTATACCCGGTTGGGATGATAAGCACCTCGAAAATGTAAAAACTCATTTTTAAGTGGCATTTTAATCATCACACCTAGGAGGAGTGATGTGAAAATCAAGTAGAAAAACTACTTACCGGTTGTAAGTAGATCATACTCGGTTGGTATGATAAAACTTACTCGAAGTGGAAAACTCGTTCATCGGTTATGAGTGGAGATATCCTCATCCTCGATTGGTATGATGGACAGTTGAAAAGTATATTTTGTCAAAATTGCTCTCCTCTGACTGTGTGCCACTGCTTAAACATTTTGAGAGACCTTTTTTACGGGAGCTCGAACAGCTCTGTTAGGCTGGAAGCCTCAGTTTTGGAACTTGGGGGCTAATATGCCCGATTTTGAAAATCTTGAACGGTAGGTCCTAGGCTAGTTGGCACGAGTAAGAGCTCCTAAACAAACATGATTAATATGCCATCAAAACTTAAGTAAATGAGTTTTTTGGCCATGGTACCGAGACAAGACTGACATACTTACTCAACTAGCAACAGTGCGACATGGCAAGTCTCCGGACTAGTCAAGACAAATAGCTACAAGTCGAGTTAAGGGTCGGGGCTGTTGGACTAGTAGCACCACAGCTTATATGGCATTATGTGAAAAACTATTGATTGTGCATGCACTATCTTACGGGACCTTAAAGATGCCCAAGAGGGGTAGTGATGCGTCCTAGGGCTCTAAACGACTTGGTGGATATAAGGATAGTTAGCTGTACCAAAAGTCTTGTGAAGCTCGATGTAGCTTCAAGCACATGAGACCGGGGTGGGGACAGGATGAGGTCTCTGTACTCATATGGACACAAAGATTTGTTACAGGATTGAGAGTCGGATGTCACAAACATCCACTTATTCTCAGGGTAGAAGTGGACGTGCTTCTATCTAGGTGGTCGGTAAAGTTGTTCCGATGCCACAAGTGGGTTCAGTGGACGAGCTATTATGCGATTGTATGTTTTACCTTCATGATGAAGGATGTGTCTTGGGTGATAAACACACCATGGTAATAAGAAATAACTTTGAAAACCGAGATTTGAAAATGAGCAAATTTAAAAAAAATAAGGAGAATGGCACACTGCGATTCAAACATTTTTCCTAAAAGTTAAATTTTGAAAACTCAGTCACTGAGTACTTGTACTCATCCCCTCCCTTATACCCTTTTAGGTAATACCGGGAAGTTTACCCAAAAACCACCAGCTAACGCACCTGTAAGACATGTATGTTAAGTTCAAAATTTTGTACAGTTTTGATTTATGTTATTCTAGGAAAGGTGCAGGTTTAAAGTACGCCTTACTACCCACGGTTTAAATTAAGGGGTAACCCTTAGTAAATCAAAAGAGTGGCGGGTTGATCATGGGGATCCGACCAAATCGGGTCGGGGCGTGACACTATAACTACAATAGTCACGACAAGAATAGATTTTCGAGTTATTAGGTATTTTTCGGTAATGTGGATTTGGCTACTAGTTTTTTAAAAATAAATTTGATGTTGAAATCTCTTTAAAAGATTATTTTACCTTGTGTTTTTTAAGCATTACAATGTGCCAGTACTAAAATGGTAAATGTCTCACTATTATAGTATCGGTAGCACGTGGGGTTGTGACGATAGTCCAACCCAGGATATCGGGTCGGACATTATATTAGGAGTAAAGTATGTCACTTTAACTATTATCTAAAATTTATGTATGAACTAATTTCCAATCTTATTTAATTTTTAATACTGTTTCGAGTTTCCATTACCGATTCAACCAATGTTTTTGATTCAATTGTATTTAAATTTCAGTTTCATAAATTATAATTCTAAAAATTTCGATGTTACACTATTACTCCATTATTATTCATTTCAAATCAAACAAATTATTTAGAGTTTGGTCAATATTCATGGATTTCTAATATTTTAGATCAAATCGATTCGATCTGATTATATTTTTCAATTCTAGTTTAAGGCAAAATTTAACATAAAACTATAATTCTCGATTTAATTTGATTTAGTTCACTTTTTTAGATTTATGATGTTAAAAGAGAAGTTGTGTTTGATTGATGATCTACTACAGGCTTTTGAGGAGACCCCGCGGAACCTCATTGAGTTTTATTTGGCCCTTTGCTCTAATTAATATTCACACTTTACATTTTTCTAGTCAATACCCCTATAGCCTTTCACGAGATTCATCTTGATGCTCATATGGGAAATGCATGATTGAGTGGGTAATTCTCCCACACATGAAGCAAAATTTTGAAAGTATCTAGTAATTAAATTTAGTCCACTTATTTTTCCCTTCAATTGTATTGATCTAAGCTCCGATAATCAAGGTTAGTCCACTTTGATTTCAACTTTTATTCTTATATATAAGCAAGTTTCATGTGAATTAGTGACACCTAGCACCTCCCCTTAACTCTGCCCATCTTCCACCTATTGTTCATTCTTAGTAAATTTCGCAAGTGATGCACTTCAACCAAAAAGGCATACATATAAAGTTAACTTGATTCAAACTTTCCAAATTATCAAATTCCTTTAAACACAAACTCTACCCTCAATGGATCATATGACACCATTTAATATTTTTTTCCATCAATTCAAAATATAATATATTTTCAATAAATTATAAAACCTTAAAACTTTATATTTAGATATTTGAGTACACGTGTGAGGGTTTCAACTAATTTTTTTTTACCAATAATTACTTTGTCTACCAGTAATTTATGAAAACTATAATCTAACATACTCAAGTTCCAAAGTGGTAAACGATCTCTTTCTACTATTTTATGAGGATGAACATCTAAATTATCCAGTGAGGCTGCGGGAATTGAAAAGAGCTAACTCACTAAGATTGTACTCACCTTGGCCTTAGCACACATAAATAATCCTCGACATAGGAAGTCTTCAAGCCACCCTTGATTGCATTGATGGATAAAAGATAATGAATCACCAATGCTATAGTCCCGGAATAGTTAGGAAACTAGTAACACAGGCAACGAGGGAAGTTGCAGGATTTGGGGAGACGAATTTCGTTCCATTGTAAGTCTCTCGTCCACAATATTATGAAGAAGATTTTACTATTGAAGTTTAAGTCCCATTTCTAATAGAACCCATTTTTTGCATCAGAGATGGTCTTAATATACTTTGGGCCAGGTGGAAAAGCAAAGTTGGAGACCATCCAATCCAAGGGAGAAAGCAATTCAGTAATGACGTATATTGCCATTGAATTATAATCATTAGGCACCTTGGGTTCTACCCTTTTTTACTATCCAAACAACACATGATTAAGCCTGGAAAATTCCAAGGGCATCAATCAAACACTTCAATATCATTTCAGTTGTTATATAGATTGTTCTGTATACTTTTGTTCTAGTAATATTATTTATAATGAAGTAACATTACATAAGTCATGTCCAATGGAGTCAGATAGAGAGATTAGAGGATCAAAAGTGCAGGATAAACACATTCTTGTAATCGAAAACGAAATTAACAACTCTGGCGCATTCAGCATAATTTTCTGTAATTTCTTTCCATTATCGCAAGGGCCAAAATCTTCATTTTTAATTCCAAAAGCTTATCAGCTTCCCTACACATCGATCAAAAGACAATATTCTGGCCCCACCTTGGTTCCCTATTCCATCCACTAGAAAAAAGTTGAGAAAAAAAAAAGGCCATGAGAATGCCTCCGCTTCACCTAAGTTTGGTCTAGCTCCTCCCTTCAAAAATTCTTTTCTCCTTCTCCATGCACAACTACCTGATATGTTATGCTTCCATACTGAACTTGCAGCATATGGGCAGCAGCAAGGAAACCCTCCTATTTATCCTCCCAGGCTGTCTCCCCAAGACGCGAAAACGGACAGATTAGACATGGAGACGGCAGCCTGAGGGAACCACTGCGAGCTGACCACCGGACCCGATGGCTGGCCCAAGAACTTCGAGCCAAGAGGTGGCTTCCCGAACCCCAGGCCGGGTCCTATCCTCTCTGGGCTCCCCTCCCTCGAGCTTCCCAGACTCGTGACCAGCGAAGAAGGGTTTGAGAAGTGGCTGGGAGCCGCCCCGAGCCTCTGATCATCAGCAAGATCATGTATAGCTCTCGAGTACGGGCTGCTTGCCATGCAGTTATTGATTTCATGTTGGCTTTGCTGATGGGATCTGTACATGACCATCTTCCAATCCAAAGCACTTCCACTGTCAGTGTTGCCATTATGGATGCCTTCAATGCTGCTCCTTGCCACGTGAGGTAAATCGGTCATGCCGGCCTCAGCGTTGGCCGCCGGTTCGATTGCCTTGTTCCTCCGCGCGAGCTCTCCTGCAAGAAGGGTGTTGCTTTCCATGATCCTCTCAACATCATAACGAGTTATGTCGAAGTTGGTTACGGCATTGACCCCACGAAACTTTATGGCCGCGATGTCGTAAGACTCGGCTGCTTCCTCTTGAGTGCCTGGAAAGAGGATGATAATGGTAAGTGACAAGCAGTCATAGTTATTACTCGGTCAATCGCATCATTTTGAATAGTTATCGAGACAGATGAGGACACTCTTCCTTTGGGAGAAAAGTGAAAAACGGTGATCAGAATAACAGGGTAAAAGTAGTAATGAAATCACAGCCTTATGAAAGCACAGTGAAGCTTTAGCCAGCAGTCACAAAAGAGGAGCACTACGAAAGCTTTTTCGAGAATGACCTTTTTTTTTTTGGGTTAGATTGATCATTGAAGAGATGATTATCCATAGTAAAATTTCCTGCCATTATACCTTGTGAAACCAGTGAATCTTCTCTAAAACGGAAAAGATATCTACATTAATATATTCATGAAACTCAAAGAGGATCCCTTTTCTTCTTTATGGCCTTTTGTTTCCATGGAAATAAATTGTTTTTCTAGGTTTCAAGCTCTAATAATAAGGTTCAGTGAGAACATAATGTAAGCACATTGCAACTGAGAGTGCCATCTTCTGTCTGAACATAACATCGGACAGTGAAGCGAAAAAAAGTGGACCAGGGGATGACATACTGAATGTTCCAAGATACAGGTCCTTGTTTCCTGCGACCCGCCCGATCCGAGCTTGCCATCTCCCATGCTGGTGGTGTCTACGATTGCAGAAAAGTGGGGAAAAAATGAAAGTTAGGCGTCTATGAAATCTAAAAGCTCTCATCTGCATTACAGTATGTGCAGAAGAAGTATAAAACCTTGTGACCCCTCTATACATTGAAGCACCCCTTGAGAACCCGCTACTTTTCCTGCAGAAGAGGTTTTGTGTCAGTAAAAATGGATTTGATTCAAAGGTTTGAGATACACTGAAATGTTGTACCTCCGGAGATGGGCGACATATTCTTGGCGGCTCATGTTCTTCATCTCCTCCAGCTCTAGCTGGTAGTTCTCCAGCTGCAGAAGTTTCAAGAATCACTGAAGGGTTTAGACATCTGTCAGAAACTTGAACATTGATAGCCATTAGGCAAAAGATCAGCACCGAGAAGTTTATGTGAGTTGAGGGTCCCCAGTACTTGAGAGCGGCGAGGTCGTAAGCTCTAGCAGCTTTCTCTTCCATATCATAACCTCCTGAAAATATCCACAAGGCAACAGAAACTTTGAATCATCATGACTAACTATGGAGCTAAACAGAAGTGACCAGTGATCATAATAACAGGGATCAGAGATTTACCCAAATAAACTGAGGCTCGAAAATTGGTACGAGTTGTTACCCCAAACAAAACCAGACATCACAAATAAAGAACCGATCAGCTCATGAAATAAATAAGAACTCAAACATTTAAAGCACCCTGTTGAAGAACCTCAAAAATATACTGGTAAGTGCCGAGTGAGGTCAGAGAGGCGATATATGTTAGAGAAAGCAGACCCAGTAGTTCTTTTGCATGAAAATCCGACGAGTCAACTTTTGTTTTAATATTCCTTTTACCTTGTCTTCCTTTCCTAGTCTGCCCCTCTTTCTTACAGCTGTTGTCCCACAGATGAGCTTCATATCTACCTGTCCATCTATGCCTGATGATGAAGAACGAACACCGTCACAAAAAATGTGCTGGAGAGACAAAAAAAACACATTAAGATGTGCTACTAGCAAACAACATATCAAACATGTACCTCGTGACGCCTCTGTACTGAGAAGTCCTCTGCCCGAAGGTGTCGATAGACTTGCGGTGGACCGTCTGCTTCTGATCGACCGACTTGTGGATGCCTCTCTTCTTGGCATTGTCAGCCACGACCCCAACAATCTCGTTAGAGGCCGAGATATGACCGGCGGTGGTCAAGGCAGCGGCCGTCACGCAGCTCGACTGTGAGCCAGGGCTCATCGACAGGCTCAGAGACTGCAACTGGTCTCCTCCTCCGCCGCAGTGAATGACGGCAGAAGCTCCGCTGCTGTCGATGTTATGCTCGCACTCTCTGCCACCGCCGGCGACCGGCCAGTTCCTCAGGCACTGACCATCGCTTCCGGTCAGGTCTCCCATCGTAGGGTAGTAGATGGTGTCGAGGCTCAGTGGCATTGTCTCTCTGTCTCCCCCATAGCTATGGTGGTGGTGGGCTCCTCCGATAGTCAGAAAGTCCTCAAGCTTGGGCGGAGCTGAAGGAGGCAGAACCCCTTCAAGAGCAAGTATCTGAAAGTTATGACCTTGGTACATAATCTTATTCGAAAGAGGCTTTCAGAAGCACCGGAGTTTACCTTGGGATTGATGGGATCTAGAGAGAGCTTCCATGATGCAGAGGGAGCCATCGGACTTGAGGGGCATCATGGAGAGAGGCGCGGTAGCTGCGGCGGAGTACAGGAAGCCCCCACCGGTGCCGGCATTGAGGCCGCTGCTGCTGCTGATATTGTCGCCTCCATAGCTGCAGAGGCCATGGTGAGGGGAGGGAGACGAAGACATGACATAGCTCGTCGGGATAGAGGAAGGGGAGACAGTTGCAGAGGTAGCAGAAGGCTCCAACTGCATGTGGGGTGAGAGAGAAAAGCCCAGCCAGTTGCTCTCACTCATTGGCTTCATCTTCTTCCCTCAATGCTCCCTGTTTATCTCCTTTTACCGCTCGACTGTTCGAAAAGGCTGAAAGGAGTGGAAGTTTTTTTTTTTCTGCTGCTCACAACAGAGGCTCAATCATTGACCAAGAAGAAACAAGTTATAGGTTACAACCACCAACATTTCAATGAAACATCATCACACAGCCCGAAGATCTATCTTCCACTGCTGTTTTCAACGCTATGTTCTCTGCACATATATATATATATATAGAGTGAGAGGAAGAGGAGGGGAGAAAGAAAATAAAGAGAAAAAAAAACAAAGGAATGTTGAGGTAGGGAGGATTAGAGGGGGAAGGGGAGGAGCAGCAGAAGAGGATGCTGGGGAGCATCCCTACAAGTTCACAAGAAGCCCTCTCACCCTCACTCGGCCTCTCAAGAACTTCATGGGGATCTGTGTAAATTTTGTTTATTGTGCGCGGTGTAACTAGAAAGTGAGAGGAGGAAGAGATGACCCATTTCTACTACTTCCCATTTCCCTCTGGTTCAGAGGCTCTTCCTTCTTACTAAGGAAACACACCACCAAACTAAAGCTCATCATTTCCTTCTCTAGAACTACTGCACCTGCATCCACCTCTTCTCTGCCACTAAACCCCACTATGACTCTGCTTTATATAGCACAATACCAATTTAATAAAGACATTGATAGTATTCTTAATTCTTTATTCTTATCCCTTCTTTTAATTACATGATTTTTTTTTGTAATAGAAAAGGAGCTAGACACTATTCTATTATGAGTGTCTCTATCCTATGACCCAACTAGACAATTATTTTTTCTAAACTCAACCAAATAACTAAATTGCCTAACCATTACTAAAATAATGGTTTCGCTAAGGTAGGTAGAATCGTCCAAAATTTCTGAACTATAGAGTATCTAATATTTTGTTCAATCCGCACTTTTATGTGTCCGTTATCAATTTTTAGTTGTCTTTTTAACAAATGCATTGAACTGGGTACCAAATAAGCCATTCTGAAATATTAGATACCCAAATAAAAAATCATACAAATATTGGATTCACCACTCTATCTCTCATTAACCATGGCTCTGTCTGTAGATATTGCTTTGGACAGTACAAACTGCATTGAATTAGAAGGATCAGTTGCAATCTAGCGGCAATACATAAAAGCCAATAGGAAGAGGGCTGACAGGTATCCATATTTGGGATCCCTGCAACTCCACCTTCCATTAAATATTAAATACCGGTTCATTATCTGTCTGCAGTTCGTAAAACGGTTCTGATATTCTTACAATGATCCAGCCCGAGTGGACCGGACGTTATTGAACTTGATACACCTTTTAATTTATATTATATGCATGAAGATTTAAGTGTATTCGATGTATTATATTAGTTTTATTTTATATTATATAATTATTTTAAGGTTAATTATTTTATATAATTTATTCATATTACAAAATTATTAAATCATGACATATTTAATAAAGACACTCCTTGTACACGGCTGGGTAAATGGCGGGGCGGTACTATGGAGCTGCCCTAAATCTAAGGCTCTATCAATTACATAGGTGAATTTTTTTCGGGCAAGGGTTGGGGCGAGGTACAACTGCCCGCCAATCCCCTTCGGCCACATAACTTTATCTGACCCTATGCCTTCTTACTCCAATCTAGTTTATAGTGCAGTATCTGTCTATATTCACCTCTCCCCCTCTCTTTTTACTTTTTCCCAAAAACAAATTATGGGTAAATTATCTAAATATAGTGATATCATTATTTATATGTTATATTAGTTAATTAAACATGTTAAATATTTCAATATAAAATGGAATTATATATATTTAATTTAAATAAATTAATAGAAAACTTTTGTATTAAAATAAATAAAATAATTATTTTTACCAATTAACTGAAAATAAAGAATCCAAGGGTAGTATAATTTTCTTTAATATTATTATTATATATAAACAAAAATAAAAGAAATTTACACATGTGAGTTATAGTATATGGTTGAGAATTTATCATGACAATGTAGCACATTAATTAAAAGGATACTACATAGTCAGCAAATACTAGCATATTAAATTTATGAAACAAATTGTAATGTTTACAAACAATCTTAAAACCTAGAAAGTAAGTAATGGTCTTAAATCATATTGTATTATATGGGCGTATGTCTTTGACAAAGTGACTCTTCTATCTTATATTTCTTCTCTTCTCAATAAATTTTTTTAAAAGAGTTTAATGAGAGCAACAAACTATTGTCCAATTAGTGGTGTTATTTATATGGTCATTCATAATCTTGATCACATCTTTATTCAAAATCTCTAACCTAACTGTTTTAATTCAGGTTTCAAAAATTAGTAAATGAGTATTAATAATCAAAATCTCTAACATACAAGTGTTTTAATTCACATATAAGTGGATTAATAATTAATAAATTTTCATATTTTTTATAAACCATGTATTATCATAAATCCCATTTAATGCACAATATCTCATTCCCATCCTCATTTAGATTTTATGGCAACATCCCCTACTCATTCGGACGCAAGGACAAATCCATATGACTCAATAGGGTAGGAGTCATATGGAAGACACAATTATCTATCCTTATAACTTTGGTTTCATTGCACCCTAAATGATTAACAGTCTCTATAAGTGTCATGTTGATCATTTGAATTCATCTTCCCTAATCACAAATAATAATGTAAAGTAATGTATTAACTCATTTATATTTAATCATATAAGTATTCAAAAGTCGAAAATTGACTAACTATTTAATCAACCCAACTATTACTATTCATACCAGCGTTCAAAATGACCATAGAGGCAATATCACTTTAATATGAATTCATCACTTTGCAAAAATATTTGGTCTATATGTATTTGAAATTGACTATAAATAAGTCCACCAATTCTTAAAAATAAATGGATTATCACACGTTTTTCCTAAAATTTGAACCTTACATACTTTCATAAATATAAATAGCATCTTAACCCAATTTTTTTTAAATTGAGCATTAACCTCATTTTAAAAATATTGGCTATGAGTCCACTTATTATAAAAATTAGAGTATCATCCATTTTCTCATGTCTGGCCATTAGTTTTTTATATAAATATTTAAGTATTAGTCCACTTTTTAAAATTTTGATACTTATAAATCTGGATTTTAAAATATTTTACAAATATTAGGTCTTATCAATATTTGTGGGTGAGCCCCTTTCCAAAATATTAGGCCCTTCACCCATTTCTCTATTTATTGGATTTTAGCCCATTTATAAATAATTGAACTTTAGTTTGTCTAAACATTGAGTATAAGTCATTTCCCTTAAACATTACTTTTAGCTTCATAATATTCCTCAATTTAGTTTTTTTATAGTTTTAAATAATATTTTTATAATCACATAAATATGTAAAATAATTTTAGTTGGTTAAACTAAACTTGCGGTCAATAATCTCACACACATTAGTTCCACACCAGTTCGTCAGTTATCATATCATTATGTTTTCTTGCACACTTTCTTAGAATGTAGACCTAAAAATATATGTTTTCAATTATATTTTGTGCAAGTATTTAAGGTCAGTCTTAATTGGTACATTTTGTATCATCCCATAATTTCTCTGAAATTACAAATTTATTCTTAAGGCTCGATTCATTCACTAATGAATCCAATCACACTACTTAGCCCTTAATTTCTTCAAAATTATAAACTTTTCCTAACACTTCTTCATATTTTATCACGCCTCGACCCAGTTTGGTCAGATACCCGTGAGCAACCTGCCACTCTTCCCGGTTTATTAAGAGTTTTCCTCTCTTTTAAACCCGGGAGGAGTAAGTCATCCTTTAAATATGTACCTTTCCTGGAATAACATTATACAAAACTGAAAAATAGACATACCTGATTTTATAGTTCCTATATAGGGAAGTCTTTAAGATTGGTTTTCCCTTGGTTTTCTAAAATGGGTAAAAGGGAGGGGGTGAGTTCTATAACTCAGTGAGCAGGGGTTGGGAGTGAGTTTTCATAAACAAAAAAATTTTAATCGGAGTGTGCCAAACTCCTTATTTTCTTTTAAAATATCTATTACTCAAATACTAGTTTTTAAAACCTTTACCCTACCGAGGGTAACATTTTCAAGTTGGAGTGTGCCATACTCCTTAATTTCCTTTAGATTTTCTCCACTTTAAAAATCTCAATTCTTCACCATTTCTTATTAATCATGGTGTGTCATCACCCAACACACATCCTTCATCAGAAGGTTAAAATACACAATCGCAAGCTAGCCCGTCCATTGAACGTACTTGTGGTGTCAGAGCAATCTTACCGACCACCTAGATAGAAGCATGCCCACTTCTACTTGAGAATTAGTGGATGTATGCGACATTGAACCCTCAATCTCAAAATTAATTCTCCGTGTCCGTATGAGGACAGAGACCTCATCCCATCCCCACCCCGGTCTCGTGCACTTGAAGCTACGCCGAGCTTCACAAGGTCACCTGGTACGACGAATTGCCCTTATACCCACCAGGTCGTCCAGTGCCCTTAGGACGCATCACTACCCCTCTTGGGCATCTTGATGGTCCTGTAATCATAGTGCATGCACAATCAGTATTTTCTTATTATGCCATATAATTTGTGGTGCCACTGGTCTAACGACCCCAACCCTCAACTCAACCCGTAATTGTTTGTCTTGACTGGTCCGTCAACCTATCATGTTGCACTCTATTAGTTGACTGAATATGTCGGTCCTGTATGGCCAACAATTCATTTATTTAAAGTTTTATGGCATATATCTCATATTTGTTTACGAGCTTTTGCTCGTGTCCACTGGCCTTGGGCTCACTCTACGTGATTTTCCAAAACCTGGTGTATTAGCCCCCAAGTTCCAAAACCGAGGCTTACAACCAAATAAAGCTATTCGAGCTCCTATCAAGAAGGTCTCCCAAATCATTTAAGCAGTGGCACACAGTTAAGGGAGAGCACTTTCGACAAAATATGTTTTCAACTATCCATCATACCGACCAGGTATAAGGACATCTCCGCTCATAACTGATGAACGAGTTTTTCACTTCCTTCGAGGAAATTTCATCATACCAACTAGGTATGATCTACTTACAATTGGAAAGTTATTTTTCTACGTGATTTTCACATCACTCCTCTAAGTTGTGATGTTTAAAATACCACTAAGTAGTGGGTTTTCATTTTGAGGTACTTATCATCCCCAACTGGGTATGATATAAAATTCCACTCACAACCGGTAAGTGGTTTTTAACTTAATTTGCTCATTACCCCAACCGGGTATGATGTTAAAAGTCCCACTCACAACCGGTAAGTAGGTTTTTCTTAAATAAAAGTGCTCATCATCCCAACCGGTATGATGTGTAAATTAACTCACTCATCCATTAACTGTAACGTGTTCGTCCACGGTTGGTTTTCCAAGTTGACGCGAGCTTTCTCTTATTGGCATTCCGATCACACTTGTCCCGTTAGAGATGCGACGGTCCGACCTTTCTATTAGGAAAGGTAGCTCTCTTTCTAAAGTACCTTATAGGATCAAGAATTTCTACTATTGACCTTCCAACACCATTGAGGTCGTATGAGGGATGTTGGGAGAGCTTGGTTTGGCTAGAGGAGGGCTGAATTCGGCTAATATTAGCTAGGCTAAAATAGAGCAGCTTTGGTTTACCGGAGCTATTTCACTGTTTGATTATGTTGGCATTTCTTCAACGATCCTCGAATTGAATAGAGGTTGCTATCAGATACCTAACTTCCCCTAGAATCTAAAGAGCTCAACCTCTCCTTCTGAGGTTAAGAAAAATGCCTAAGTCGAAGCTTTAGTTCGAGTTTCACCGAGAAATGAATGGGGATAAGCTCTTTATATAGGAGTAGAATTGCATATTAAATGGGGAGGATTTATTTCTACGGTATTAATGTTGTCATTATTCTCGGGAAATTGATGGGCATTTATTAGTATTAATTCTAATAATTAAATATTTGTATTAAATTATTAGTATTAATTTCAATAAATAAATATAGGTATTTATGATATTTATGTTAGGGAACAAAGGATATATATATATATATATATATATATCTAGTTCGAGGTCACCCATCCTAACACTACTCTCGCCCAAGCACACTTAACTTTGGAGTTTTGATAGGATCAAATGCATTAGTACTAGTATGTTATTTAATTTTAGGGTTACTAAAATAATATGGGTTGACAACTATTGAGAGAATGAAAAATGAATACTTCCTAGCACTACTCTCACGCAAACATGCTTAACTTCGGTATTCTAATGGGATCAAGTTTATCTGAACCAATTTGATTTTTCTATTCTAAATTTTTTTTCTCGTTACTAAAAACATGATGTTACATATTTACTCGTGAATCCCTAACTTCCAAAATTATATTTAGGATCCAAAATTTCTAAAATTTGCACTTTTCCCCTAAAGTTCTCTAAAATTATATTAAGGTCCATAAAATTTTCAAGACTTCCATTTGGGTCACTAAACTTTTTCTTAGTTCCATTTGGGTCTCTAAACATTTCTTATTTATGGTTTGGTCCCCAAATGTACCAAAAATATATTTTCGTCCCCAATCATTCTACTCCACTAACACTCATCTTTAACCACTTGAATAGTTCCTAACATCATCCTAAATGTGTTTACCATGTCATAGCGGTTATTTTTTGACCTTAATTTGTTGAAATTGTGTCATTTTGGCTCGGTTTCATAAGTCATTAAATAACTACACTATCATGCCCTGACCCAGTTTGGTCGGATCCCCGTGATCAACCCGCCACTCTCCCGATTTATTAAAGGGTTTCCCCTTATTATAGACTGTAAAGAGTAAGGCGTCCTTTAAACGTGCACTTTTTCCTATAATAACATAAATCAAAACTGCATAATATTTTAATTTCATCATACCTATCTCACAGGCGTCTAAGTTGATGGTCTTTAAGGGTAGGCTTTCCGAAATTTCTTGAAAGGGATATAAGGGAGGGGGTGAGTACAACGACTCAGTGAATGGGTTTTCAAAACTTTTAACTTTTAGGAAAAAGACTTGTATTGGAGTGTGCCAAATCCTTTCATATCAAATCTCGATTTTTATATCACCATTTCCTTATTAATCACGGTGTGTCATCACCCAACACATATCCTTCATCATGAAGGTCAAACACACATTCGCAGGCCAGCCCATCCACTGAACCCACTTGTGGCGTCGGAGAGACTTTACTAGCCACCTAGATAGAAGTACATCAACTTCTACCATGAGAATGAGTGGATGTACGTGACATCCGACCCTCAATCCTAAAATCAATTCTTTGTGTCCATATGAGGACAGAGACCTCATCCCGTCCCCACCTCGGTCTCATGCGCTTGAAGCTATGTCGCTCCTGTCTAGGTACCATGGCCAAACAATTCCTTTATTTAAAGTTTTATGGCATAAAACTCATGTTTGTTTATGGGCTCCTGCTCGTGCCAACTGGCCTTGGGCCCACTGTACAAGATTTTCAAAATCGGGCATATTAGCCCCCAAGTTCCAAAACTGAGGCCCCTAGCCTCTAAGACCTATTTGAGCTCTCGTTAAGAAGGTCTCCCAAATTGTTTAAGCATTGGCACACAGTCAAGGGAGAGCACTTCTGACAAAAATATATTTTCAACTGTCCATTATACCGATCGGGTATAAGGATATCTCTACTCATAACCGATGAACGGGTTTTCAACTTCCTTCGAGGAAGTTACATCATACCAACCAGGTATGATCTACTTACAATCGGTAAGTGGATTTTTCGCATGTTTTTCACATCACTCCTCCAAGTTGTGATGTTTAAAATATCACTTAATAGTGGGTTTTTATTTCAAAGTACTTATCATCCCCAACCGGGTGTGATATAAAATCCCACTCACCCATTAATGCAGTGAATTCATAGGCGTGTAGCTGACTTCTCCCCGATTCTAAAGAACCCGACCTCACCTTCTTTGGCTTAGAAATGACCCTATATCGGAGCTCTGGTTCGAGCTTTTTCAGAAAACTAAGCAACTGGGAGAGAGTGAGCTTTTTATGTGTGGAGAGGATGAATGGGGAGTGGGTCTTTATATAGGAAGCTCGGGGACTCCTTGGCCATCCAATTGTTGCCTTTATGAAAAGCATTGATGGCTAGAAACATATTGAACGGAGACGTTTCTTCTTCGCTAACACTGTTTCAATTTTTTGGCGAGTGAACAGTGCTGTCATCTGGAGGAAGAAGATGAAATTGTTTCAAACCAGACTGGACCGGTCCGAACCGAGTTCAAAGCTTAAACCGGTCGATTCACCCCCCATTCGACCGAGTTTTTCAAATATAAAAATTTTCAAATTCATCTAAATTCATTTTCTATCCAATGGTGGCCTCAAATCTCAAATTTGAATTATTTAAGCCACCTAGAAAAATGAATTTAGAATTTGGTTCAATAGTGGTTTAAACCAGTCCAAACTAGTTCGGATCCGATTCTCTTAAACCTGTTTGGTTTTCATCTCCAGTTCACCCAAAAATCCTTTTTTATTACTTTTATGGCTCCTTAGGTCACTTAGGGTCCATAAATTTCCCGATTTACCATCTCTCTATCGGTTCCGGTTCATAAACTGGCTCGGTTCTTAAATCAGTTTAATTCGATTTAGGTTTGGTTCACCCGAACCGGTCTGATTTTTCTCTCTCACTTTGTTCTAAGGTTCCTTCCCAATGTTTATAAATTTCTTTGGGTCACAAAGGAGTTGAAATTTCTCTAATTTTCCTGTTCCCCAATAAACGGGTTTGTGAACCAATTCGATTTTCCTTATTCGATTTCACCGGTTCTTTTCCCGGTTTTCCTTAACTCAAAAGGGCGGGGTTTACATACACAATTTTAGAAAAATATAAGCTCTATTTTTCCTAAATAAGATAACCGTTAGTGAGAACTTGAAAATTTTATTGAAAAATAGTGATCCTAATTGAACAGAAAATAAAGTGATCAATGTGTGATATGAAGTGACCCACAATGGAGTGTAAACTATCAATCATCATGGAAGATGGGTCAATCCAAATAATTGAGGTCAAAACCAGACCGGATTAAGGTGAACCAGGCTTTAACCAAATTAAACTGGACAAAACCAAGAGCAATCGATAAGAATATTCATTTTTCGGTGGACTCAAAAAGGGAAAAAAATGTAAATATTGGTTTCCACCATGTAGAAAATTAATTTAGAAAATTTAGAAAATTTTAATTTTTTGAAAATTGGTCGAATAGGGCATGTGGGACCCATCCCCTCGGACCAAGGAAACCGGGAGAAAAACCAAAAGTATTTTGAAAATTGGGCCAAATTAATCAATAGAAAATAGTAAATAAGGGCTACCATGGGAGATTGAGAATCCCAAGTGACAAAAAATTCACAAAAATCATGGGGAAGAACCATGAGGTGAATTGGATGGGAAAACCAGACCGATTCGGGGTGAACCGGACCCGAACCAGAGTTAACCGGGATGAACCATAGTGAACTAGTTTAATAATTCATTTTTTAGGTGGTTTAAAAATATCAATTTGGGAAATTAAGACCACCATTAGATAGAAAATGAATTTATAATTTTTAAAATTTAGAAAACTGGTCATATCCGGTCCAAACCAGCCATTTTTTGAATTTGGATCGCTAAAACCGATAAATGGTTTAGTCGGTCAACGAACTGGACCAATCAACGGTCTAATCGGTCAACAGATCGGACCGGTCAACGGTCAACGATGCCTAGTCCGCTGTCACGCAGACACGAGCAGGCAATGTGAGGCTGCCACATATTCGGTCAATGGTGATCGAACGACCCATCAGGTTGCCATGAAAACACGAGTAGCCAATGGGAGGCTACCATATGTCCGGTCAACCAGTCAATGGTTGACGTAGTGGCAGAGTTAGCTCACCACGTTAGAAAAATTGACCAATAACAACGTGTCACCTGGCACTCTCACCACATCATTGTGTTTAACCTTAGTCCTCTAACAGAAAGGAGAGAGAGACCAGGAAAGAGGGAGTCTCTTATGACTAAAAAAATCCTCCATGCAGGTTGACTGTGAGCAGGGCAAGGGCCGAATCTCACGTGGGTCGGTAGCCTGAACAGTTGTCAAGCTCCCTATATAAAGAGCACCCTCCCACACATCCTCCTCACCTCTCAGCGCTCTTTGAAGACAAGTCACTCACTTTCTGATGAAACTCCAATCAAGGCTTTGACGACGGGCAAATTTGCAACCAAAGAAGCTCCGAAGGGTGTCATCAGAACCGGGGAGGAGTCCCCTAACTCGAGAAGCCCTCAAAGCAACCAAAGGACAGTCGGAGAGGTGCTGGAGGGATAGCACAGTGAAGTTGCTCTGGAACTCAGAACAGCGAGCTCCCGACCGACAGAACCCTAACCCTCTCAGCCCTTTCACCGCTAGAATTGACCACCTCTGACCGCCTGAGACCCTCTCCTCCCCTCACGGACCCCCAGTAAGCTCAATTTCACCTATACTTGTTGGATTTTCTAAGTTTCAGAGCTCCACCTCCCCAAAAGTTCTCTATTCAAATTCCCATAGTGCAATGATAAATTGCAGCGGGATTCAATCATGGTAGGATCCACTTGACGAGCACTAGCTACCCCCACCTCAAGCTCTGACCACCACCCCTCCATCGGAAAGCCAAGCAAGCTTTCTCTCTCTATTGTAAAATTTTCGACGAAGCTCCGATGGAGCTCAAAACTAAAAAAAATTTGGAAATTCAAAGTGTAGGACGATTGGAGGGAGTTGGAGGAGGCAACTAGTAGCAAGAAACGAAGAAATTAAGGACTTACATGTTGTCAATTGGATGAGGTAAGATTCAAATATTCAATTGTTCAAATTGGGGAAGAAGGGGGCAATTTGGGGATTTTTCAATAAAAAGGGTCTTTTGTGCAATTCTTCAAAAATTTGAGGGCCGAATGGAAAATTGATGAAACTGAGGGCATTTTCGTGAAATTCACCCCCAACTGAGGGCCAATTGGGCAAAATTAAGGGCTAATAGGTAACTTGGAAAAGTTTAGGACAAATTTGCAATTTTTGGAAATATCGAGGGCCAATGGGTGATTTTGATAAAATTAAGGACACAAGAAGGATAATTGAAAATCTTAGGGGCTTAATTAAAACTAAGGGGCAATTAGGGACCTAAATGCAACTAACGCATAATATGAGGGCCTATGCATAAATACTCGAAAATGCGGCCCCTTATGTGAAGCGTCATGATATATACATTTGTGCCATGTAAGAGTGTGCAACCCAATTATTAGCACACGTAAGTGCAACTGAAGCAAGGTTTCGTTGGGACAACCCGTCACTAATGTGATTACCGAGTGAGCAGGAACTCTATAACATTGGTTTCGGTTGGAATGACAAATTGCCTTAAAACTATTTTCTTGAAATTAGCCTCCCTTGATTGGGTGACTTTGCTTAATACATTTGGCAGCTAATTCCAGGCTCAGGCTCGGTAATACAAGTGGGTCCAATGCCGATGGACACGGGTATGGACCTGTCCAAAATCAGCATGTAATAAATTTTGCTGAAAGATCTAATTAATGGGTAATTGTCTGTGATACCCACTGAGCCAAGTCTGGGATGTTGGGCTTGTTGAGCCAAACCACTGCTAAGTCAAAGCCAGGTCATCAAACCTATTGGGCCAAACCGCTGCTAAGCCGAAGCCAAGTCATTGAACCTATTGGGCCAGTACGCATGGGCCAAAGCTAAGCCAACAAACCGTTGCACTAGAGGGCCACAAATAATGGCTATACATGAAAAGACTCTTGATTGTGCATGCACTTTAAGATACGGGGCCATCAAGACACCTGACACAAGGTAGTGATGGATCACAAGGGCTACTGGATGACCTAGGGTGCACAAGGGCGGTTTGACATCTAGTATGTCGAGAAGTCGAGGAGCTTCCTGCGTATTGAGACCAAGGCAGTAGGGGAAACAAGGTCTCGTACCACAAAGCAAACACTATGAAGTGATTAGGGTTTGAGGGTTGGATGAGAAAGGTCCACTCAAACCCTGTGTAGAGGTAGTTAACCTCTATTAGGGTGGACAATAAAGGTGCTCCAATACACAAGTGGAATGGTCAGGGACCGTTCTGTGAACGTGTGATCCTTCCTATGATAGGAGGGCAGTTGATGCGTGACTGATATGCGAAAAATGACTAATGGATGAAGTAACAAAATAAATCAATCATTGTAGAAGTCTCCCTCACTAAGTATTTGTAACAATATACTCATTCCTCTTCTCTCAACCTTTCAAGACTAGGACAAAGACGGAAAGCTCCAGGACAAGCTCGAGCCCTCAAGGTACATTCCCTATCCCAACTCATAATAAGGGAATGAATGTAGGCACACCTTTACTGTGACGCCCCGACCCGGTTTGGTCGGATACTCGTGAACAACCCGCCACTCTTCCCAATTTACTAAGGGTTTCCCCTCTATTAAACTTAAGAGGAGTAAGGCGTCCTTTGAACCTGCACCTTTTTCCTAGAATGACATAAATCAAAACTGCATAATATTTTTAAATTTCTAATACCTATCTTGTAGACATTTAAATTTGCAGTTCTTTAAGGACAGGCATACTAGGACTTCCTGAAAGGGATATAAGGTAAGGGGTGAGTACGACTACTCAGTGAATGGGTTTCAAAACTTTTAACCTTTAAAAAAACATTTGTATTTGGAGTGTGTCAGACTCCTTTCTTTCAAAAATCTTTTCAAATTTAAATCTCGGGTTTTTGTCATCATTTCCTCATTTACCACGGTGTGTCATCACCCAACACACATCCTTCATCCTGAAGGTTTAACACACATTCGCAAGCCAGAATGACCACTGAACCTACTTATGGCTTCGAAGTGACTTTATCGGCCACCTAGATAAAAGCACGTCCACTTCTACCCAGAGAATGAGCGGATGTACGCGAAATCCTACCCTCAATCTTGAAATCAATTCTTCATGACCATATGAGGACAGAGACCTCATCCCGTCTTCACACTGGTCTCATGCGCTTTAGTGCTACTCCAAATTTTACACGGTCACCTAGTACGACGAACTGCCCTTATACTTACTAGGTCGTCCAAGGCCCTTAGGATGCATCACTACCCCTCATGGGTGTCTTGATGATCCCAAAGTCAGTGTATGCACAAACAATATTTTCTTATCATGCCATGTAATTTGTGGTGCCATTAGTCTAATGGCTCTGACCTTCAACTCAACCTGTAGTTGTTTGTCTTGACTGGTCCAGAGACCGGTCATGTCGCACGGCTGCTAGTGGACCGAGTGTGTCGATCCTATTAAAGTTTTATGGCACATATCTCATATTTGTTTACGAGCTCCTGCCCGTGCCCATTGGCCTATGGCCCACTATTCGAGATTTTTAAAACTAGGCATAATAGCCCCCAAGTTTCAAAACTGAGGCCCCTAGCCTATAAGAGCTATTCGAGCTCCCGTCAAGAAGGTCTCCCAAATAGTTTAAGCATTGGCACCCAGTCAAGGGAGAGCACTACCGATAAAATATATTTTTAACTGTCCATTATACCGATCAGGTATAAGGACATCTTCGCTAATAACCGATGAACGGGTTTTCAACTTCCTTTAAGAAAGTTTTATCATACCAACCGGGTATGATCTACTTATAACCGGTAAGTAGTTTTTTTGCATGATTTTCACATCACTCCTCTAAGTTGTGATGTTTAGAATACCACTGGATAGTGGGTTTTCATTTCGAGGTACTTATCATCCCCAATTGGGTATGATATAAAATCCCACTCACCCGATCTTGCATTGAAATTTCACTTGATCAATTTCCGTCCCTAGTAAGCTGGACTTCAGCTGGCGTTCCCAATGTCTTGTTCTCCTACATGAAATGAACATAGTTGTTCATTATTCTTTGGCCTATTAGCCCTCATTCGTTTCAAATGAATGAGAAAAACTAAACTTTCTATATATTTGCAATTAGGTCCATAAAGTTATTTTTCTTTAACTTTAAGTCCCTATTGCCGAGTTTTTCCTCTAATTTGAGTTCCAAAACTTTTAAAATTTATATTAGGACCTCATTTTATTCAAATTCACAAAGAGGGTTTAATTTCCCAATTTTATAATTTGGTCCCTCAACTTTTCCAAAATTACCATTTTGCCCTTCATTTACAAAAATGGTAAATTTTACCCCAAAAATTCTAAAATTTCTCAATGGGCCCTCTAATATTCTTATCATCCCAATTGACCTTCAATTTTAGAAAATTTCATTTTGGTCCCTCGAATTTTTCAAAAATCCCCAATTTCCTCAATTTTCTCCCAATTCCAACTCTTTAACATAGCCGAATTTAATTTTATCAAATTAACCGATCAAAGACCTCTAATTGTTGAAATTGAAGTTGAAATTGAGTTTCTCCATGCTCATAATATTCCATAGAACTTTGAATCGTGAGTTTTAATGCCAGAACAAGCTCAAACGGAGATTCACCGGAAAACAGACTGTAGAGAGAGTAAGCTTCAATTGCTCATTGGTGAGGGTGCAGCAGTTTCAGCTTTCTATCTGGGCAGGTAGCTCTACTCCAGAGGTCCTTCCTAGGATCAAGAATGACATCAATGCATGTTGAATTGGATTAGAATTTCGTCATTGAAATTAGGTCGACTCTCTCTAACACCAATCGGAAATTACAAAGCGGAGCCAAATTGGCTTACCTTTCGGTCCTAATTCAGCTATTGAAGGGCTGAGGAAGTGTCGGGAGGGCTTGGTTTGGCCTGAGGAGGGTTCAAATTGGCCAATTTCAACTAGGCCGAAATAGGTTAGCTTCAGTTCACCGGAGCAACTTCATTGTTTGATCACGCTGGCGCATCTTCGGCAACTCTCGGAACGAATGGATGCTACCACCGTGTAGCTAACTTCTCCCTAGTTCTAAGGAACCCAACCTCACCTTCTTTGACTTAGAAATGACGCTATATTGGAGCTTTGGTCCAAGCTTCACCGAAAAACTAAGCAACTGAGAGAGAGTGAGCTTTTAATGTGTGGAGAGGATGAATGGGGAGGGGGTCTTTATATAGGAAGCTCGGGGACTTCTTGGCCATTCGATTGACACCTTTATGATAGGCATTGATGGCTGAAAATGTATTGAATGGAGACGTTTCCTCTTCGTCAGCATTGCTTCAATTTTCCGGCGAGTGAACAGTGCTGTCATCTAAAGGAAAAAGACGACACTGTTCCAAACCGGACCGGACCGGTCTAACCCGGGTTCGAAGCTTAAACCGGCCAGTT
Source organism: Trapa incisa (assembly GCA_030064435.1). Lineage (NCBI taxonomy): Eukaryota > Viridiplantae > Streptophyta > Magnoliopsida > Myrtales > Lythraceae > Trapa > Trapa incisa. The sequence goes on along the minus strand of CM057775.1, from coordinate 8,159,575 downwards.
CACCCATCATTCGACCGATTTTTTCAAATCTAAAAATTTCTAAATTCATCTAAATTCATTTTCTATCTAATGGTGGCCTAAAATCTCAAATTTGAATTATTTAAGCCACCTAAAAAATGAATTTAGGATCCAGTTCAATAGTGGTGCAAACCGGTCCAAACCGGTTCGAATCCGGTTCACCTAAACTGGTTTGGTTATCATCCCCAATTCCTTCACAAGTCCATTTCCATGACTTTTGTGACTCCTTAGGTCACTTAGGATCCATTACATTCCTGGTTTACTCTCTTTATCGATTCCGATTCATAAATCGACTCGATCCTTAAATCGGATCTATCATGTTCGGACCTGGTTCACTTGAACCGATCCAATTTTCTTTCCCCATTTCATCCTAAGGTTCTTCTCCAAGATTTAAGAACCATTTTGAGTCATATGGAAGAAGTAAATTCTCAATTTTTCCCATTTTCTATTAATCGAGCTTGTAGATTGATTTAGTTTAAAATTCGAAACTGACCAGTTCTTTCCCAGTTTTCTCATTATCAAAGGACGGGTTTATATTTACCTTCCCCGTATCATTAAGGTAGGAATACCCAGATGGTGCATGGAAGGGTGGTGGGTTGATCACAGGATCTCAACCAAACCTGGTCGAGGTGTGACAACTTGAGTGGTATTAGGCGGTAGAGAAACCTATCCCGTGGCGGTCCGTCTTTATAAAGGAAGCTCGGGGACTTCTTAGTCATCCGATTGGCACCTTAATGGCGGTCATTCATTGCCTTAAACTCCTTGGCTGAAGACTTTTCAGCCTCGCTAGCGCTGCATGATTTTCCGACTAGTGAACAATGTTGTAATCTGAAGGAAGAAGACAACACTATTTCGAATCAGACCAGACCTGTCCGAACCGAGTTCAAAGCTTAAACAGGCTCGTTTACCCCTAATTCGACTGAAATTTTCAAAATTTCAAATTTCTAAATTCATATAAATTCATTTTCTATCCAATGGTGGTATCAAATCTCAAATTCGAATTTTTTAAGCCACCTAGAAAACTAAATTTAGCATCCGGTTCAATAGTGGTTCAAACTAGTTCAATCCGGTTCAATAGTGGTTCAAACTAGTTCAATCCGGTACACCTGAACCGGTTTGATTTTCAATCCGCACTCATCCTAATCCTTATTCCTTATTCCACATTTTGATCTATGTGTCGATTCCTTTGCTTGGGAAGGTTCCCTTCTTCTGGTTTCGTTCTCTACTATTTCCCTCAAAATAGAGACTTCCATCTTAGGAGCTACCTTCTTATCATTCCTTATATGGTTCTTTCTTCCTTTCTTCACTTCTTCTCACCCCTATCTATGTGGCATTTGTCCGATTGGATCCTTCTTTATCCACAACTTATGTTTCATCTCTTATTCCTTACTTGAGATACTTTTGATTATCGGTCTTATTCCATGCACTTCACACTATGCTCATCCGTCTACTCTTTAGGCTTCATTATGCGCATGTGGACTACGACCCGTCGTCTCACTAATTGTGGTTATTTCTCCTTAGCCACATCTTATTTGGAGAGCTTATTTTCCCAACATTTCTCGGACGTTCTTTCCTTTATTTCCTTATTATGGGTAGTCCACTCATTATTAATTGTCACAATATCTTTTGATGCTAACTTCCTATTTCCCATTCCTTTTAACGTATTCTCTGGGTCCTCCCAATATGCTTTCTTGGTTCTTTCACCTCAGCTTGTGCTTCATTTTTAAGTTTATCTCTTTGTCCCTTCCACTTGATTCCATCATCTCTTAGTTGGGATACATATGCCTCTCCAGGGTTTACTTACTCGATAGGACTCTTCTCTTTTTCCTTGGTTCTAGGGAATATCTACTCTTAAATGGCATCTTTTGATGTCGTCACCTTTTATCCTTGCTCTTGAAATCTTGCGGATACATCTTTTATGCTATATCCTCATCCCCACTCGTACCACAGTACGTGTCTACTTCTATTAGGGGGAGTTCAAACCTTCCATATTTTAGGATTTCTTGACCATTATGTGGCAGACTTGCCTACCTCTTTCTCGGCTTGAGTTTAGTCGTTAATTTGGCCCTTGGTCTCTTTAGAGATTTTTGTTCATTCTTCTTTTTTCTCAATATTTGGCCTTTCCACCTCTCCCTTCTTTGTTGGAGCTTAAATTGTGACCGTCACGAGTATTAGTTCGTTAACTGCCTTGTCCCTATCATTCCTTCTTAGGGTAGTTGTTTCTCGAGTCTTCTTGTCCTTAATGTCCAACTTGCTGACCTTTTAGAGTGTAGTCTTTTCTACTTCTCGGTCTTCCTTAGGGCATTGTTTATTCTCATTGACTGTCTTGTTGTTACAACTTGCTTCCTTCTGCCATGTTGGTCCAAAACTCTTATTCAGCTTCACTGCCTTTTTTCCAAGGTAATTTGTACTTGCAATCCCAAGACACCCCATTTGTTGTCAAATGCTCGACTTGTTTTCTCTTGTGGATGCTTTCCCTTCTTTGCTCCTAAATTATTGGAATTTTCTTCTTTAAGGGAGAGTTCTCTTTGTTTTATTTGCGGTTTATTGAGGTCCTACCTTTGACCCTTTTTCCCTCCAACCACTAGGATTTTGAAGAACTTCCTCCTGACTAAGGTTAAATTGACGGGCTGGAGTCGTGTTTCTTGGAATGGTACCCTTTTGGATTTCTATAGCTGTGGGACATTTATTCTTGGAAGGTATTGTTCTAAATCCTAGTGGTGTAGGATAGTCCCTTACTTCATGCACCTTGTAGTAGGTCGTTTCCTTGCCTAGTGATTTCTCGAAGAGCTCCACTAAACTCCTGACCTTGACAGTTTTCTTGTTATGCCTTCTTTGCCCAACAATTTCCTTGATTCATTCCACTTTTGGGATGAGAATCTTCTTAATCTCCATAGTGTCTAAGGAAATGCAGGGTTGTTTGGTTACTTTCCGTGGGAAGTCTATCTACACCTGAGGTTTAAGGTCACATTATTTTGAGAGATATGGTTTTAGAAACTTGAAATTCTTTATTATTGTAGAGGTAATACAATAGGTTGGGGTCTTAGCCCTCATTACAAAAAGTGTTTCAGATGGGAAGTTACTGGGTTCTTTGACAAGCATCTTCTTTAGTAAGGTTATAAGCCCTTGATGGTGTTCTTGTCCTTAGGCTTGGCTCCCTTCATTCTTAGGATTATGACCTCAACAGATCCTGACACCATCCTTTTGAATACTTTCCACTAGTCTCTTCGTTCTTTGGGACTCCTTGAGTATTTTAAGGTGATTTCCCTACAGGGATAGAGTGTTGGGTGGTGTTGGTAATACTAGTCCTAGTTTTCTTGGTTCCTCTACTCGGAGCCATCTGAAAATTTTAAGATCAATCCTATCTGTTACTATGTTTTCTAGTCTTGATTATGTATTCGAGGAAACAGGCTTTGATACCACTCAAGTTGTCACACCCCGATCCAGTTTGGTCGGATCCCCGTGATCAACCCGCCACTCTATCGATTTATTTAAGGGTTTCCCCTTATTATAAACCATAAAGAGTAAGACATCCTTTAAACCTGCACCTTTCCTGGAATAACATAAATCAAAACTACATAAATTTTTAAATTTATCATACCTATCTCACAGGCGTATTAGTTGGTGGTCCTTGAGGGTAGGCTTTCCGGGATTTTCTAAAAAGGGATATGAGGGAGGGGTGAGTACAACAACTAAGTGAATGAGTTTTTGAAATTTAATTTTTAGGAAAATAATTTGTTTGGAGTGTGCGAGACTCGTTATTTCCTTTTAAAAGTCCTTTCATTTCAAATCTCTATTTTATCACCATTTCTTATTAATTACGGTGTGTCATCACCCAACATACATCCTTCATCATGAAGGTCAATCACATAGTTGCAGAGTACATCCACTGAATCTAATTGTGGTGTCAAAGCGACTTTATCGGCTACCAAGATAGAAGTATGTACACTTCTACCTTGAGAATGAGTGGATGTTCACGACATCCGACCCTCAATCCCATAACAATTCTCCGTGTACGTATGAGGACAAAGACCTCATCTTGACCCCACTCCAGTCTTGTGTGCTTGAAGCTACATCGAGCTTCGCAAGGTCACCTGGTCCGACGAACTGCCCTTACACCCACTAGGTCATCCAGGGCCCTAGGACACATCACTACCCCTCTTGGGTGTCTTGAAGGTCCCGTAATCATAGTTCATGCACAATCAATATTTTGACATCATGCCATATAATTTGTGGTGCCACTGGTCTAATGGCCCCGACCCTCAATTCAACCTGCAACTGTTTGTCTTAACTGGTCCAAAGACCTATCATGTCGTATTGCCAGTAGTTGATTGAATATGTCGGTCCTGTCTTGGTAACATGGCCAAACAATTCATTTATTTAAAGTTTTATGGCATATATCTCATGTTTGTTTACGAGCTCCTCCTCATGCCAACTAGCCTATGGCCCACTATTCGAGATTTTCAAAACTGGCATATTAGCCCCCAAGTTCCAAAACCGAGGCCTCCAGCCTAACAGAGCTATTCGAGCTCCCGTTAAGAAGGTCCCCCAAATCATTTAAGCAGTGGCACACAGTAAAGGGAGAGTACTTCTAACAAAAATATATTTTTAACTTTCCATCGTACTAACCAAGTATGAGGATATCTCTGCTCATAATTGATAAACGAGTTTTCCACTTCCTTCGAGTAAGTTTCATCATACCAACCGGGTATGATCTACTTACAACCAGTAAGTAGTTTTTTCGCATTATTTTCACATCACTCCTCTAAGATATGATGTTTAAAATACCACTAAGTAGTGGGTTTTCATTTCGAGATGCTTATCATCCTAGCCGTGTATGATCTAAAAATCCCACTCACCCGATCGTGCAGTGAATTCCTCTTGACTGATTCTTTGTATTCACACGAGCTTGACATTGTTGGCGTTCTTGATACTTCATGTTCCTACATGATATGAACATCCTTGTTTATTTTCTCTTGGCCTAATAGCCTTCATTCATTCCAATGAATGAGAAAACTAAATTTTTTATTTGCAATTAGGTAGCTAAAGTTATTTTTCATTAACTTGAAGTCCCTAATGTCAATTTTTCCTCAAATTGAGTCTCGAAACTTTTAAAATTGATCTTAGAACCTCAATTTATTCAAATTCACAAAAAGGGGTTCAAGTTTCTCAAATTCCCAATTTGGCCACCAAATTTTCCAAAATTACCATTTTACCCTTCCTATACAAAAATGGTAAGTTTCACCCCAAAAATTCTAAAATTGCTCAATTGGCCCTCTAACATTCTTATCATGCCTAATTGACCTTTAATTTTACAAAATTGCATTTTGGTTCCTCGAATTTTTGAAAATCCCCAATTTCCCCCCCCCCCCCCCCCCCCCCCCCCAATTTTAACTTCCTAACACAGCCGAATATTTCATCGAATTGACTGAATAAACACTTCTAATTATTGAAATTGAAGTTAAAATTGAGTTCCTATATCTTAATATTATTCAATAGCACTTTGAATTGCAAGTTTTGACGCTGGAACGAGCTCAAATGGAGCTTCACCGAAAAATAGACTATAGTGAGAGAAAGCTTCAATTGCTCACCGTCGGGGGCACGACGATCTGAGCTTTCGATATGGGCGAATAGCTCTTGTCCTGAGGTTTATTCTAGAATCAAGAATTGCATCAATTGATGTGGAATTGAATGAGAATTTTATTATCAAACTTTTGTCGGTTCTCGGTCTAGCACCGGTCGGAAATTGTAGAGGGGAGTCGAATTGACTTACCTTTCAGCTCTAATTCAGTTGTAGGAGGGTTGTGGAGGTGTTGGTAGCTTGGTTTGGCCTGAAAAGGGCTTGAATTGGCCGATTTTAGCTCGGCCAAAATAGGGCAGCTTCGGTCCATTAGAGCTGCTTCATTGTTCGACCACGCCGGCACTTCTCCGGCAACCCTCGGAGCAAACGAAGACTACAGGCGTGTAGCTAACTTCTTCTCGGTTCTAAAGAACCCAACCTCACCTTGTTTGGCTTAGAAAAGTGCCCAAGTCAAAGTTCTGGTTCGAGATTCATCGGAAAATGAAGCAGTTGAGAGAGAATGGAGTTTTCAGGTGTGAAGAGGATGAATGAGGTGGGGGTTTTTATATAGGAAGCTCGGGGACTTATTGGTCGTCCGATTGGTGCCTTAATGGTGGTCATTCATTGCTTGAAACTTCCTGGCTGGAGGCTTTTCGGCTTCGCCAGCGCTGCACGATTTTCCAGCGAGTGAACAATGCTATTATCCGAAGGAAGAAGATGACACTGTTTTGAACCAGATCGGGTGGGTCCGAACCGGGTTCAAAGCTTAAACTGGCCGGTTCACCCCCAATACGACCAAAATTTTTAAATCTAAAAATTTTTAAATTCATCTAAATTTATTTTCTATCTAATGGTGGTTTCAAATCTCAAATTTGAATTTTTTAAATTACCTAGAAAAATGAATTTAGCATCCGGTTCAATAGTGGTTCAAACTGGTTAAATCTAGTTCGGATCTGGTTCACCTGAACCGCTTTGGTTTTCATCCCCCATTCATCCTAAAGTCTTTTTTTATGACTTAGGTCACTTGGGATCCATAAATTCCTCGATTTACCTTCTCTCTATCGATTCTGGTTCATAAACCAACTCGGTTTATAAACCGATTCAATCTAGTTCGGATCTGGTTCACCCGAACCAGTCTGATTTTTCTCTCACAATTTATCCTAAGGTTCTTTTCCAAGGTTTATGAACCATTTTGAGTCACTTATGAGTTGTAAATTCTCCAATTTGCCCATTTCCTGATAATCGGGTTTGTGAACCGATTAGGTTTTCTCACTCAATTTGACCGGTTATTTTCCCGGTTTTCCTTAACTCAAAAGGGCGGGGTTTACAACTCGCCACCTCCGTTATCCTCTTTCAGGATAGCTTGTATACTAAAGAAAGGGAAGCTAGAGCAGCAAGCTAGGATTTCCCCGAAAAGGTAAAAGTTATTAAGATGTTTTGTTTATTTTGTGATAGAAAATAGGTATGTTTATATGCCTTTACCTTTACTGGCTTAGCTTGGTAGAAATATCATTATAGTACGGAAAATGGGTGGTGGGTTGTTCACAGGGATTCGACCAAACCAAGTCAGGGTATAAAAATTTCACCCAGTGTCTATGTTATCCTCTAAATGTCAGATGTCTAAAGTAACTGACTATTAAGAGTGTGTTACTTGGTAGTGTCGTGTCAAAGAATGTTACCAATCTTGGAAGGACACGTAGCGTTAGCACATGTTAGCGGGTGGAAACTTGACATATTTAAATAGAATAATTAGAGGACGTCATATGAGAATGTTATAATGGTCTCTGTTGACCAAATACACTCAACCGTCTCATCGAATCTAGTAACAAATGGAAGGTTGGCACATGGATTGGCCTAGCTGACATGGCTTGCTTATAGAGATTCCTTCCCATTAACATTTCCACGTGTCGCACAATTATTGTTTAGTGCTTTAGGCCACTTGTCTAGTAGTTGACTAGGCACTCTTCCCACATGACGGTCGTTGGATGGCCATGCCTACCTACCTTGTGCTAAGCTGGCAATTTGGTCCACTAACTCGGTTGGTTGCATTGACCTAATCAGATCATTTACCATTTCAATCGAACTAGATTCCACTTACGTGAAATAATTTTTCGATTGGTTCAAACCCAATTCGACTAATTCTCTAATTTTTAAAAGTTTCTAAATTTATTTTTTATAGTTGGTGATCACATTTTTCGAAAATTCATTTTTAAATCAGCACGAAAAATGAATTTTCGAATCGGTTTTATTTGTTTGACACTATTCAGTCCAGATTAACTCTAGTCCTCCCCAATTTAATCTGGTTCCCACTTTCGATTTCTAGTTAAATTAATTTAATTTAAAATTTTGATAAATTTTATCTCAATTTAGATCACTTCTAATATTATATTAATTAATTTTTGTGATCCTAGTTTAAACTGATTCTTGATTTAGCTTAAAAATTTTCAATTCATATTTTTAATTTATTTTATTTTTGAAATTGGAGTCTACATAAAAACTCCCACCCAAACTTTTCAGATTAAAAGAAGAGTTGGGTTAACGAGTTTGACGAACAGTTATCGAATTTAGACAGGTCTTTCTTGATTTTCCCATGTTAACCAGGTCAAGTTTGGTCGGTTGATCCTATTAGGGTCAAACCCTTTTTTTCGTAGACCAAAAATAATAAAATTAACATTTTAGTTTCTCCGGAAAAATTACACCTGATCTCACCTAATTTGATTCAATCAAATTTCCAACCCAATTTACAATCAGCTCATATCACCAACAAAAGTATTTCGACTGTTAATTTTCAAATCAAGGATATTTGTTTTAACACAAAAATAATTTGTTTGTTATTTATGATTTCACTCCTAATCGTCCATTCGTTTTCCTTCTCATTCTAAAATCACGATTTCATTTGAATTTTAAGATTATGGTTTTATAACTAGGGTCTATTAGGACAGTATACACATCAACACGAACAATAACTCAATTTATTTGATTTTGGGATCTTGGGGAGGGAGATATCACTCCATTTTCTCAAGTGGATTGCACACACCCTAGCTAATTAGGATGGAGCAAATAGATTAAAAAAATAAGTTTGTAACAATAAGTAGTCCCTTGAATGCCCTCACTCATGCACATAACTTGAGGAAAAGCCACACAATGACAAGAGTACTCCGATGCCATGATACATGTAACTCTAGTCTCGCTGCGCAATGGAGGAGTTGCCTTCAATTGTCTATGTGAATAGGTGTAAGCATGCAAATAACAAGATGAACGAGTGGAATAATAAGATAAGAATATTTCTATATTTCTATTTTTCTCTATGGCCACTAGAGTGATAAAGGATACAAGAGGTACCCCTCAAGGATCTATCATGACTTTGAGGTCTGCGGGGATGGAAGAGCCTAACACCTGAAAAGAGACTGGTCGATGAACTCGCACTAGTCGAGGTTGAACACCAACCTAAGACTACCTGGTTGTTGACCTCCCAAAAGAAGCTTACTCTCAAGTTGCAAGTGGTTAGCATTCACTCTCTCAATTTAGGGTTAAGTTGGGAAAGCGATTGTAAGTGTGATTTTGTATAACTGATAACACTCTTACTGATGAAGGGGAAAACTCGATTGAAATTGAGATGTAAGTTCAAAACGTATAAAATCAACCCTTTAATCTTATTCAAGGAAGAATATGGAAAGGATAGATTGTATACGGTAAGCATGTTGTGTACCCATTCTCTTATATGATATATTAATATGTTACAATTGTTAAATTGTTAAATGAATAGTAAATAATAATTAATATTTTAAATTGTAAAAATTTTAATATAATATATATTCCAAAATAAAATATATATATATATAAGTCTTGAAAAGTAAATAATGTTATATATTATAACGTTGATGCAAGAAGAGTTTCTCGCTCCTTCGACTTGTGGTTGTTGGTGAACTCGCTCACTTAGGAACACCAAATATCTCCAAGGAAATCTAAAGGGGAAGCTGGCGGATTACTGCGGCAATGAATAGGGTCAAGCATCATTATTTTTATATAGATATATTAATTCATGTCAAATTTATTCCAATTGTACCTCACAAAAACTTATTACGCTCCCGTCAATGGCCATGATATGTATTTTTTTTTTACTATTCTTAGGTAAGCTCAAATGATCTATTTTTTTTCTGTCGCCTTATTCAAACTTATAAAGTCAAATGACAAATGAGGCTTTTTTTTTTCTCGTGAATATCATACATTAAATAAATTCATACTTATAAAGTCAAAACTTATTCGTTTCTTTGTAGTAGCCATTGACCTATTTCTTTGTAGTAGGCAATAATAGTATAAATACAAGAGCTTATCTTTATATTAATTAGATTCATAAAGTTGGTAAAGTTGCGAATATGTTTTTTGTTTTAAAACTAGCAATAAGAAATGAATTTATCATTGTCATTAAACATATTTGAACAATAATACTCTTATCATGACCTTTTAGTCAATTTTGATCTTTAGCGGGAACTATTACTCCATTGATGGAATATGGACGCTAAAATTTGAAACTACACATATTCATGGATTGTTTTTTAGTATAATACAGATGACAAAAACGGGCAAATGGGGATGAGAAGAAAAGGGGTAGTCCTCTAAAGTGAAAGAAGGGATCTTTAAAGTGATTGCGAGATCTACTCAAATTTAGTAGCCAAAAGGGGCCTCTACTTGACACTTGCCTTCTCATGTGTTATATCCCTTGCCGATCTTCCTCTCCTTTGAAAATTGATCGCTTCTCTCTTACCCCTTCCGCCCTCTTAGGCCTGCCCTTTTGCTTTCAGACATACCCTTTTGCTTCATTCGAGAGGCTTTGCTAATTCGGGACCTCTTCTCCTCCACGTACATTAATTATTACGTTCAATATTCGTCACCACGTTAGCTTGATGATATGATACGTCCTGAATATTATGAGCATCACACACTTCCATGTCCACATAATGCCTAGGCAGGCTAATGATGCTTCACTAAAATCTGCCTCTGTATGGAGACGAAGAATAGGTGCTATTAATAATTTAGTGGTATTTAAATTTAAATTTATGATATTTATTTAAATTATTATATAAATGCTAAAATATAATTTGAATTATTATATAAAGGTATTTTTTTATTTTAGTAAAAAAATATAATATTTGAGAGTTTAAAAATTATTTGAGATTTCATCGATTATAACCAACCTGGTGTGACCACGAAACATTCGTAAAGTTCTTCCACCGATTTTAGGGTTTTTTCTTCAAGCCCTGATCACCATTTCTCCTCGCTGGGTGCTTTTACTGTTCCCGCAGCAGTCTGACGACATGTCAAAATCTAAGGTGGATTGCCATGTCACTGTCGCCTTAATACATACCTCTCCCATCTCACATATACAATTACATACATATTTTGATATGATGTATAGAATTAAATGAATACACTTTTGTATTTAAAATCAAATTTTGAGAGAAAAAGTTAAGATAAGGACAACCACAACTACGTATCTGATGGATCGATCGCTTTCACTCCACGGGTAGAATAAATGAAAAACAAGAAGAATGGAAGGAGAAACTACTGCTCAAGATATTATGTTGAAGCAAGACCCGGAGGTTCCAAAAATTGACCGTTTTGACATGTAGGATGAATTAGTGGTACCATGAATAAGTTAAAATAGGTTGGATATGCATTAATATGATCATGAATGATAAAAATAGTACAATAAAATTTATATAGTTTTATATTAAAATTATTTAGGTTATATATGATAAAATATTTCACAATATTAAAAGTTTATGGTTAAAAACCCAAAAAAAGTATAAATGAGACATTGACTATCACACTATTTCACTATTTCACTATTTCAGGTGTAGGTGACAGACCTCCTTCAGAGTGTATTAGAAAGCACTTTTCATAAAATATTTCGAAAATTAGTCTAATACATGTATATTATGACGAAGTCTCAATAGGTTTGTCAACAAATATATAACTTATTGTTATTGTGTAATGTATGCTTTTTTTTAGTTGGAGCCTCGTTGTCCAAAGAGTGATTACTAAGATAAATCATTCAAGTTTTAAATGAGAAAATATTAAAATATTTTTATACTTGATGCTATTATTTTAATAGTAATTATTTTTATAAATATTAAATTTCAACTTAAGTTCCTCACTCATTAAGTATTAAGTATTATAGCTCACACTCTTCCTAATCACTTTTTATGTACAATATCTCTTAAGCCTAAAGATGTAAAATTAGTACATATATCAATGTAAAACATTTTAACAATATTTGAAATAGTCTCCAGAAGTAAAGTATTTTAAGGCGATGGGTTATTTTTTTATTTATAAAATTTTTTATATGGAAATTGTGTATTTTAAATTTTATAAGGATATTGAGGGTCTCACTATTATAATTTATAGTTTATAGAATATGTGACAATTATGATATTCATTAAATTCGAAATATCGAGTTGATACATTACAAAATGTCTACAAAGATAAAAATAAATTTTTGATAAGACTTGGTTTATAAAATATTAATGTTCAATACCATATATGCATGTTTCAAAAGTGTATGGTGCTCACAAACAAATAAGTTTACATGTTATCAAAGAATATCCATCACATACACATTCTTTTATTATCGAAGAATTACACGAACGTAGAATGAAGATAAATTATCATTCCATTTGTGATTTAAAATGACTTTATCAACTATACATGTATGAATACTTATCATTTATCACAAGTTTGAATGGATAATGATACCCATGTAAGATTATATGGTCCAAGTTACCCATCATCATAGATGTAAATAATTTGTCTAATAATGAAATACGAAATCATTCGTACTAGGCACATTGGACTTCCGAAGTGTTAGCATACTGGACCAATATCATCTCCACCTATTTTTTCTTTATTGTCTAATAGTGTTATGAGATCATCACAGTCTCTCATTAGACATTTCACAATTTCACGCTTACAAATACAAGATCAATCTCATCTATTCATATTTAGTACTACTTGATCGAGACCCATCCCAATCTCAATAGTAATTACTGATAGTTCTAAATAATAATTTATTCTAATATTTTATTATTAATACTTTACTTACTATATAGTAAATTCATTATACTATAATTATTTACATGATAATTTTTATTTCCAAGTTTCCAAATACTATGGGATGGAACCCACTTTTCCTTTGACTCTCCTTTGGAGTCATGCCACGTTTCTTTCAAATTATGGCTTAGGGTCCACTTTTATAAGTAATTTTAAATCATGGCTTTATACTCGCTTTCATGAAACAATAGTCTGACTCATTTTTGTCAACCATAGACTTGACCCATTTCTCATATGGAGGATAAGACTAGAACTTATAATTAGAAAAGATTTTTTCAAACATTTATCATACATAGTTTTTCATATTTTCAAAAGGTTTTCTAAACAATGCTCGTAATTTAAAAAAAATGTGAGTAATAATGCATCATTGGTTCAATTGGACGCGATGCAAAAAATCTCACTCACCTTTATCCAAGTACGTGTTCGTCCTATAGTGATTATTCAATATTTATGCTCTTTCTGTATTATTGAGTATAATTTGTTCCCTACACATCATACATGAATTTTATAAATATATTTTGAGTTAGCAATTATGTTATTACTATATTGTACTATAATATTTACAAAATTACTGTTTTATCTTTTTTGTATACACATATTTAAAAGGACATGCATCATTTGGCCCAATTTACCTCAACCAAATGAGACTTTTGTGATATTATGGTCATTTGAACAAACTGTCCTCAGCTCCCCCTATATCTCCAAATTAACATTTTAAGACCCCTCTAGCTCAGTTCAACCCAAATTTTCTCTCAATTTGATGAAAATTTGAAGCTCATTCAAGGCTCTTATAAGTGTTCGATTGAAAATGAATTTCATCATCAACATCTTACTACTCAACTAACATCCTAAGCTTACAATTGAAATCTCGAACATCGCCTCCCGATTAGTGGTGTTTAGTCCCTAATGACACCTCTTCTAGCTCATCAACTATACTTCGAAAGAGCCTCAAATCTCCACTTTGAGTTCATCTAGAAAAACCCCAACTCCTTCGTCCTCCTCTCAAGCTCGAGGTTGTTCCAAGGATGCCTTCAACTACTTCATTCTCTTGTCAACTTGGGATTTAGTTTCCCAATCCCACAACTCCATTCAAAGGTTTCGGGTTCCTTGCACCTCAGCTCCAACTTCACCCAAGGAATCTCCCTAAATTCCTTTGCATTCTTTAATGGCCACATAGTCCAATGACAACTAGAACCTCCAATGCCACTCCCACACATATCCAAGTGAGTGACTCATACTTTCAATTTGGGCGAACTCTTTTTCCTTCGAAACTCAATGGTATATTTATAATTTCGTCTAAAAATTTCACATGTTTAACTGCATGACTAATTCTACATATGGTGGAAGAAAGGTTACCCATTCTCTGAAAACATATCATCAATCATGTGAATGAATTTCCTAGTTAGGGGTGAGCTTATGCATATCATCCAGTATAATCAAGATAGGCCAATTGCCCTCGTAGTTATCACATTTCTTTTTACCCATGTGAAAAATATTGAATCTTCTAGATAATTTAGGAAGAATATTCAGTTCTATGATAATTTGGAGGAAGAGGCGACCGACTTCATCTATCAATTACAATAAAGAGGTATACACACTAACTCTCTAAATTCCTATTACTCTTCCTTGATGATTAACCTTTCTTCTCATATTATAGGGGTTGGTGTGAGTCTTGGATGATTAACCTTTTGTAGGAGCAAGGAGCATTGCTACTCGAATTCATTAGGTATTTCCCATTCCATCTCTAAATTGTAGGAAGGATTTCATCACATTCCTTGTTGATAATGTAAGGTTAATTCTATCCATTAATTCTATAATAGAATTTGGAGGGGATTGAATGACATTGTTATTAAAGTATAACATCAACTCAAATGGAGGAATACTTTGATCTTTTAAGGTTTTATAAAAATGGTTGATTTCATTATTTTCATTTCTTAATATATTTGGGCATGCATTGATTTCTTCACATTTTGTTTTGCATGAAATGCTCACATTCCATGGTTAGAGGCATCATGATTTTGAAATGAAATTTTATAGAAGGAATTGATATTGTGATGAGTTCTCTATACATGCATTCTTAATGAGGATAAAGGTCCTTTTCCAATTAAGGAAGTTGTAAGATAGAGGGGAAGCCTTTCATATATTGTTTTGTTTAGCTTTTCAATGCTTTCTTATAATTGGGTACTTCATTGTACAACTTACCATTTGAACAACCTACATTTTGGTATTATGGAAAAATGGACGTGAGTATGGGCTTTGTTATTTTTTATTTAGTTTTATTTATGAATTACTTATTTAAGACCTTATCTTCAAGTCTCTCTCTTCTTTAAATCTAAATGGTCTACTATCAAACCAACATGTGTGGACTTGTAATTTGTAAATCCATTATCTGTACTATATATATATATATATATATATATATATATATATAAGGAATTTAATAACAATTTAATTTTCATGTGTTTAAATTGGATATTTCAAGCTTAACAATATTTGACTAATTCTCATCCAACTCAAAAATTAATTTTGATCCAATAATTCTTCATATTCAATTTCCTATCAAATTAACTTAATTTCTAATTCAAAAAGTTTCCTTTCGTGCCAAAATTTTAATAGAATTTTTTCTAATTTTTATTCCCTAATGAATCAATCTTCTATTTGATTCATTTTCTTTCTGAATTTAAATTCTAGATTCTAAAAACATGGTGTTACACATGGAGTATATTTCTAAAATAAATCATAGTAATACTTGGTGGACCTTATCCATACACTTAGTCCAAGAGTTTATTTATCATGTTAGTTTACAATTGTGTTTTTTGCTTACTCATATCACTCTTATTATATGCTTTATTTTCTTGCCATAGGATATTAAAGTGTTTGATTGTATTTCCTTAGTGGTTATCTTTCAAGCCTTAATACTCAAGTTTTTATGAGGTTTATTAATTACGTCTCTCCCTAGAACATTGTCCATCTTTATGTCTTTAAGGGCTTTAGAGAAATCATCATGTCATCTTGACAAATAGTTATCGTTCATGCTTATATCTTGTGATTGTAATAAATATGTTGTCTACCTTGGGTAATTCTTCCCTCATTTTCCTTTTACCTTTTGATAGGTTCCCTGTCATTGGTACACTCATCAAACTTTCAATTTATTCAATGACTACCTCCACCATACACATTCACCTTGCTTCCACATAGGAGTGTATCCCTTTTTTCCTAATATTGTCATCACATCATGACTTCAACACTTACGATACATCAAGTCTTTCCTTGCTCGTGAACAATCCCTAATATTTGAAGAGATTCCTCTATTTACTCACAATCATGTCATGGTCTACTTCGTCTTCCTCATGTGTTATGTCCTACTGCCATCACTCTTTGCTACATAAAGGTTGCTCAATTCTACCACTCCTCGGGTCATTACCCGAGGCATTTCTAATATTTGTGGAGGGTTTTGGTATGTTTGTGAACTCGTATGAATGCTCACTATAATCCTAAGCTGGGTGTAACTTGTTTGAGGATATTCAGGATACTTCCTTTCTGCATCGACTCCTTTTAAATTTATTTGGGGAACTATATCTTGTACCGTATATTATTCGATCCTTCTCATAGGATATCATCATAGTTTCTTAATCAAATGTGTATTGTACATTTACCACGTACACTATCTTTTAACAAAGCTTTCATCATCTAGCTCTATTGCTTATAAGGTAATAATGCTCGACCCATAAGGTACTCGACATTACTAAGAGTCTTACTTGTACTAGCAGCATGTGACATATCACCTCTCATTTTCTATTGGGTTCAGTTGTACATTTACATTAGTACCATCCCTGTATTCAGGGGTTACTTAGACTTATAACAACTTATGCCTTACCATTCAATCATATCCAATAGGTCTTGCATTAAATGGGTACTTTGTTCCTTTTCAATGTACATTATTGTCTTGTCATAACTTTCATCCCATAGTTTTCTTAGGTATATGGGTGTCCATCCCTTTTTCGCTTAATTACAGAAGAAACTAACCTTAGTTAAGTCCTAAGTTGTACAAGTGGCTTCTTCATGTCTATATGGACTTCTCACTAAGTTAGGTTGTACTACTCTCTCACTGGTACCATTTTCGGTCTGAGTCATTAGACACACTACATTCGGGTCACTGCCCTAAATATTGTTCTAGCTCTCATAAGAACTCAACCATGTTAACCATCTTGGTCACTAATACTCTTAAGATGCTCCTATGTCTTTCCACATTCTTAAGTTATCTATCGTTGCAACTACATCCTCATATTCTCTAAAGGATTCACAATCGAAATCTAACTAGACACTTCACATACTTAAGTATATTGAAGTGGTGTTTATCCCGATTCTATAGCGGGGTGTTTCTAGAGGTAGCGTGCACTCTTTGCACCTCATCTTCTATGGATTCAACTATACCAATATAGTATTTCCACAACACTTGGGGTATATCATAGTTTTCCTTAACCAAAACTTGCTTTCTCACATGCTATATTTACCTGTCCCAATCCCTAGTTGCTTGAATTATATGGTCCACTAACTCTATGGTGACCCACTAGAAGTTCTCATCAACAATTAGTTTTACATCTCATGATACTCTTTTGGTACAATTTCTATAAGATTCTTAACTTTATTTTATTGGCATTTTGAGTACTTCCCCCTAAAAGCAAGTTTTTGTTTTAGAAACGTAGGCCTTATCAAAGTTATTCTTGTTGTTCCCAACTTTCTCAATTTCTTTCGTTCCCAAAATACTATTTTTTGTAAATCTAGCTCTAATACCACTAACATTGTCATGCCCTAACCCGATCTCAAGGTCGGGGTTCGATAACAATTTGACATATCTTATCGATGCTACAATGGTAGGTAATTTCACCAAGGTAGTACCGATATAACCAAGACTCATAATAAAATTCATACAATATTTAGTGAAAATTTAAATCTTCCTTTCATAAATAGCATGCAAAAAACTTTGAGAAACTTCTTGAGAATACCACAATTGATATGTATGCAATCAAACCTTTGTAATCTTACTTCAAAATTTGTACCTCAAATCACGCTAGTGATGTAGGTGATGTCCTGTCTCTATACTTCATAGACTTCTTTCACCTATAATTGTTTTAAGGATGGGAGTGATCTCACATCTTAGTGAATAAAGTTACTAACATCGGGCCAATACGTGACTTACGACCCTAGACTACTCTAAAGGGTCTATACATGGAGAATTCTCATAAATTCTTATATAATGTTGTTTTCATAATTTCTTGGTCCTTAAAACTCATGCCTTAGGGTTTACACACTCATTTATATCCAAATAGAGCTCCCACTCACCATTTACCACATTAATAAATCAAGCATGTTTTCCCATCGGAAGAACATGGCCTCACCATTTACCACATCATTAAGTCAAGTACTCTCATATATCAAGGAGTTCAATTCTATATCGACCGACTCCATCTCTTATGTAATTTTTGGGCTTCTTGCCCTCGATTCATATAGTCCTATGTCATGAATATCATTATCATTACTATCAATTTTTGAAGGTTCTTAACCCTCATTTTATATAGATAATAACCTATGTCATCTATTTAAGTGAGCATTCATCCATGTAGTTTTCATCTACCTTTCATAATACTTTCAAAAGCACAATACACATACTCATGGATTTTCTTAGAAAATTACTAAGTGCAATGGTCATTCCAATTAGAATTTTTGTCAATAATCCCATTTATAGTTATAATTAGCCCTTGTTCATCAAGATAGTTTTTCTCTTGTCTCAAGATGCAAGGTCCTTGTATGGTAGCTGCTGAGTTACTATGCAAGAATCATATCATAAATTTGGGATCAGTTTTGACTTCCACTTGGTACTCATACTACCACCTCATACTTTTATAAAAAAAAATATGATTTTGCCCCTCTAGTCTAGTTCGCCTAACCCACATGTTGATGAACCCATTTTAACTAACCCCTTTCTATCATATCTTTAGAAAAATCAAAGGTTATATCTAAATAGGTCACATATTTCCAAAATGCCCAAAAATTTCTTATTTTTCCAATTAGATCCTTAACTTTTCCAAAGTTTGGATTTTAGTCACTAAGATGGGCAAATTACCATTTCCCCTTACACTTCAAAACTCCCCCTTTCAGACCTTAGACTTCTCAAGTATTTCATTTAAATTCTTATACTTTCTTTAGTCTTATTTAGGTCGCTAAATTCCCAAGAATCACTATGGGTCCCCAAATTCTATTATTTATAGTTTGGTCCATAAATCTTTCCCAATGTCTCATTTAAGTAATTTATCTTGCAAAACACATCATCTGAGTCCTATCGTTTTCATTCTTTCCCGTATGTTCCTAGACCTTAGGCCCTAATAGAGATCCCTAGGAAATCTCATTTTTGAATAGGTTCTATAACTTTACCAAAATTATATTTTGGTCCTTGACATTGGTTTATTAACAAAATATTTCTAAGAAATGATGAAACTCAAACATTATGTCCCTAAGGTCTTTCCTTAGGTCTCCATAGTCCCAACTAAATTTGGACTAGCTAAAAGAATGCAATTTTAAGGGCAAATCTGAAGCTCGCATAAATAGAGCAACAATTGGATCAAGGTTGGGATCATGTTGAAGACAATGACTTGGTTAGTGTCATTGGTGGGATTGGAAAGCTCACTCTAAGAGGAGTCTCCGAACACTTTAATCACCTGAAACAAATGTTTGGGTAGCCCACATATGCCATTTTACTCTACCTAGCCATGTGTGAAGGATAGTTAGGATTTTGAAGAATTTATTTGGCTTTAATACTTATTTGAAGCTCACAAGGCTGGTGAAATTTGAAAGCTGGGATCTAGATGTGTATTTGGCATTTTTGGAGGCAACGTTTGGTCCTCAAGGGCATCAAAATGTTATAATAAAAGTTTCTAGTTTTTAGAGTGCGTGTATTGTTTGATCATGACAATACTAGTACCATTGGAGATTAGTGACATTGGATTCTAATGATACTTGATCACTAGAAAATAGAGTGATCTCCTTTCTAGAGAGAATTTCTATTAGTCTACAGTGAAAAAGGGACCAAGGCTTATAAGTTTGTATTATATACTTAATTAGCTATTAGACCATAACTTCCTTTCATTAAATCATAGCCCACTTATCCATGCAAAAATTAATTTCATCTATAGGGATTTTTGAAATGCAATGGGGAAAACCGGGTCAAATTTCCTAATTCATGTCATTCGTGGGACTTAGGGGACAACACACATGTGGTGTGTTTATCACTATTTTGAATTGGTTCTCAATATATTTCTTAGTTGGTTTGGCTAATTTTAGCCATTTTTTGGTTGATTCAAATTTAATTAGACTAATTCTTGGCCAAATTAATTTTTCTAAAAATATATTATATAAATTCCATAATATTTGGCTAAAAAAATTCCATTTTTAATTTATACAACTCCTTGTAAAAATTGTGAATTAAACTTTTCACAATCATTGATTTTAGATTTAGGGAGGTCCTTTTGGAGTAATTTATGTCACTTTGTCAATTTTCTAAAATTTTGATAAGAATTGATTTCTAATCCGATTTGATTTCCAATAGCGATTCAAGTTTTCATTCCTTATTCAACCTCAATTTCAATTCTAAATTGACATTAATTTTTGTTCCAAAAATTATGGTTTTATTAACATATTTTAGATTGGTTTCCAACAAATTTTCAAATCACTTTGACCAATTTTGACATTATGTGACCCATTTCACAGAAAATAAAATTAGTTCTCGACCTAACTTATTTTTATACAAATATTTTGACTCATTTCCACATTTTTAGTGCAAATTTTACATTTAACCCCTTCTAAAATCCAACGAAAATTCATCATATTTCAAGGTCGGTCCAATTCAATTTAAATTTCAATATGACTTTCTTATCATTACTCCACACTTCTTGTCACACCCGAGCTCGGTTTCCTTGGCTGGATCTGCAAACAACCTGCCACACCTCCAGTTTTATGATTTATGAGGGTGAGTTTCACCATCATAGCACCCACAAGAATAAGGCTCAGAATAAGTACTTGAAACACTCTTAAAAGTTACTTTAAAAATAAATCTGGAATATAACTGCATTGAATCATAAAGGCGTATTCTACTATGTTTGGGTCTTTAGTGATCCATTCTACTTCAATCTCATTTTCTTGCAAGGCATCATGGATTCCAACTAATAGTACGATATGATGGACACAAGGGATTCCCATTTATGGGGGAGAGGGGTATTTCATTGAGTTTTAGGTGTTGGGATTCTTGTCTTTAGTAATTCAGGGTTTAACATAAAAACTCCATTCCATCATGGAGGATTCACATATTCGCATAATAGAACTCCCTTATGTTCCACTTATGGCCTGAAGCGCCTTTACCATCCACTTTTTTGTAATGATAGACTGCTTGTGTGAGCACCACTTCCCAACCCAGAAATATGAATCGCGTTTTTCTACTATTGAGGGATGAGACATTTTCCCCTTTGCCAAGGCCTGGTGCGTATAGTACTCCTAGATCCCTTGAAATACTAGACAAACATTTCTTTTCTTGTATGAGCAGTGTTGTCCAGCAGCTCTTGAAACCACCACTACCCCATATTGGGTGTCTATTGATCCCGCTCAACAATCACATGCATGTATCTTATCTTTAATCCATTGTTTATGTTCTACCAGGCCTTTGGGTTAATGCTCGCATTGGCTTAGTTGAATTTATTGGGTAAGACCCATTTCATACAACCTATTATAATCTTTTATCAATGTGTGTCTCTAATATAATAATTAGGTTATTTATGGGACAAGGCTTGCCTCCATTAGCCTAGGGCCCACTTGTCGAGCATTTTCAAAACATGGCCTTGGGCCCACTTGATTTTAGAAAACGATGGCCTTATGCCCACTATGATATCGAATAAAATATAACCAGTCTAGCAGCACTCTAAAAACATGCTTCATACTAACATTAGGTTTAAGATATCACATAGATTGCATGATCATAATATTGCTACTATCATAATTTATGCTATCACACAAATTTCATGCTCTAATGGGGGGTTAGGCTATCTCAAGGTTTATGATATCATAGGTATGGGTCATCGGCCCAATAATACTCGATGCTAGAAAATCCCACTCACCTGTTAATTATGACGTGTTTGTCCTAGCTAAACTCCCGATCTGTGATGTGCTCCTCCACACAAGTACTTATACGAACACCTCCTACACAATTAATGTATATATGTAAGAAAATTAGCATAAAAGACCTCATACTATCATGTATTTGTACATAACTCCCTAAGTTATGTCTTAATTACAATTACATATAACTTTTTAATTTAGGTCCCTAGTATTCACTTTATCCTCAATTACATCCTTAAGGTTTTTAATATTCCCTTTAGGTCCATAGGATTCTCTTATTTCCATTTAAATCTTCGACTTTCACTTAAACACAATTTGGCCCTTAAGTTTTCATTTTTTTGTAAATTAGTCCCCAAACTTTGATTCGCACAAAACATGTTTAAATCTTCCCAAATTAGAGCGATCATGCAACTAATCATCTTTCCCAAGTCCCCACAATCATTATAAGCTTTGAACCAATTCATTTGGCCTAGAGTTGACTAAAAATGGAGTTTCGTTGAAAAATATAGTATAGAGAAAGAAGTTTTGTAACATACTAGTGAGGGCATGAAGATTGGAGCTAAGCATGGGGAAGGTTGCTCTCATCTCGGGGATCCTTCCTAGATTGATTGACGGTTTAAACAATGGCCCGATGGGTCTGAAATTTGATGGAACAATAGCTATTATAATTGAACTAAAAATAAGAATTTTCTGGAGAATGATAGCGGTATGGACTTATCAAGGAGGACTTGGGTACAACTAGGGACATTGGGGGCCTTGAGCAGCCATAGGTGGCCGCGGTGGGGCTCAAACTTAACTTTATTAGGACTGGAGAGAGTCAGGGCTGGAGTAGGGTTACTATAAGATCGTCACAAGGCTTCTTAGGTCGTCCTTAAACTAAAGGGAGATTGCAATTGGGTGGAGAACTTTCCCCAAAATCTACTGGGACTAGTGTTGACCTTTCTCATTGAGAAAAAAGGCCCTTATTAGAGTTATGGTATGAAGGTCGTTGGAAAAGTGAGCAATTGAGGGAATTTGGGAATTGAATGTGTGAGGAGGATGAGAAATGAGGAACACTTTATATAGGGAGCTCGGAGACCCTTAGCTCTACTAGTTTCCAAATTGCCCTATCATATCTTCTCATTGAGAAAAAAGGCCGTTATTGTTGTCAGAGCAAATATTCGCTCGCTAGAAATTGAAAGGACATATTCAAATTTCCCATTTTTGTGAATAGTATTAGCATCTGAAGGTTGAAAATGATATTGTGCGTGGGGATGCAAGCTGTCACATGATGCACAGTGATTGGTTGGGCTGACTAATGTGGAATCTCACTCAGTGTCTTGGTCAACCTTTGACCCATTGACTTGACACATGATGATCTCCCATTGGTCACTAAGGTGGATGTGGCTGTTGACTAGATTTCAATCGTTGATGCTTTGCCACATGGCATTCTCAGATTAGCTAATTTAAATATGTTAATATTCCATTTATAATATTTGACTGTGCCATGTGGCCTCTTTTGATTGTTTCAAGGTTTATGTCGTGTATTGCCACATGTCACACACTAATTGGTTAGTCCTATTAGACGTCCTAGTCGTCTGCTAACTCAACACACCTTCCACATGTTGCCTTTTGATTGGTTCATTCCATGGGTTTTGGTCAGTCTGACCATTGACTTTTATCACATGTCACTCGCTAATTGTTTGGCGCTTCCAAATGCTGACCAAGCGGCTGATGGAGCTTGCTCACCATGCATCGCTTACTAATTGGTCTCTCCACTTGACTTGGTACCCACGTGGCATCTGGTCCATTGACTTGGTCTGACTAGTGACCGGTACAATTCAACCAGATTTTGGTGGCCCAAGACATAAACCAGAGGATTCAGACCTAATTCGACCAATTTTCTAAAAATTAAAAAATTCTAAAATAATCTAAATTTATTTCTCACATGGTGGTGACTTCAATTTACCAAATTTCCCATTTTTGCCTCACCCCAAAAAATATATGTTTAAACCGGTTATTCTCAATTTAATACTATTCTATCTGGTTCGAGTTCAATTCACTTTGGTTTGGTCTAATTCTTGTCTCAATTAGTTTAATCCTTGGTTAGTTAGGTTATTGGGGTTGACTTTCGTCCCACTTTTATCACTTGGTGTAACTATGGTTAAATCGAGACTTTGATTTCATTTGAAAATTTTCGGTTCAAAATCTCGGTTCTTTTATTAAGGAAAGTAGGTCGTACATTTCTAATTTATAGATTATGATCTTAAATTCTCCATTAGAGAGTATACCCTTGAGTTGAAAAAAATAATTTAATAAAATTTTGAAGTTATTGTTTGGATCAATTCCCTATTTAGCTTATTTTCACTTATAATCTCACACGGGTTGTTGATCCACCCTTACCAAATTTTACCTATGGGAGAGTAAAATATTATAGTATATGCCATGCTCTTTGATATGTTCTCTCCAAACAAACAGATGATGTAAAATTGCTTCCAAATCTGGAATCACTTTCACATCCTAACATGGGTATTAGGTCAACCTAGCAAACAACACGCAATGTTCTCCCGATGCTTCATAATGAGTTCCACACCATTGTTGGATTGTCACAACGTAAGACTTATAATATAAAACCCAAATGAGTTCTTTGTCAAGTATTGCACTTAATTAAATAATTTCTAAATAATACAAAAATATTTTATTTATTTATCATAAATAATATAGGTCATATCCCTCTTTATTTATCAGTGGTAGTAGCTCTCCTTCTTAAAAATTCAAGTGGGTCTCGACCCATTTTAAAATGTTTGCTTTATTTCTCTTAAATAATTCCTATGTATTATTTATACATTTTTCTAAGGATTTTTGTAAAAAATAATTATTCATAAATTATAAAATATGAGTAAATAAATTTACCAATCCAATCATACGTGATCAAAAAAATCCCACTTACCTCCGATTTGAGATCCTTGAATCTTGTGAGTACGTCTTTCCTGCCTTTATTCGTATATGCATAAAATTCGTAACAACCAATCATTATGTATATAACTAGTTATTATTATTTAGGTATCTTAGATCGATTATTTCAATACTACATGTATTGTATTGAGTCTTCTTAATAATTACGATTTTTCCACGACTAGCTCGACTAATCAATTATGCATTTGGTTGATCACTAATTTTATTTGACCCATAATTTTCTCTATTTGCAAGATTGTTCCAAAATGTTATCTTATTTAAAATTCTTCCTAATATATTTTTAATATTTTTGCATAGGACCCTAAACTTCCTTTTAGATACAACTAAGTCCATAAACTTATCATTATTTACATCTAGATCCCTAAACTTTCCATTACTCATAATACATCCTTAGACTTTACCATCTTTACTATTGTGTCCCCTAAACTTTTCCAATTTTTCAAATTAGTCCCTAATCTTATTTGAATTTACATACGTGCCCCTAAATTTTAGTTCCCTTAAAACTAAATCCTAACTCATATAATTTAAGCCTAACATGATTCTAAATTTTTACTACATTTCCCAACATTCGTTTTATGTTTTGAATCGATTGATTTGGGTCATAATTGACTGAAATCGGAGCTTCATCCGAAAAAAGGTTTTAGGGAGAGAAAGTGTCCAGATCTTCTAGTGATGACATGTCGACCAAAATTAAGGGTCGAGTTGAGAACTTGGACTCAATGAGGGTCGCCTAAGATCATTATGTGACTCAATTGATAATTGGGCATGCATAATATAGTGATTGAATGAATTTTAGTAAAATAACAGTGGATTTATGTTTTATGATGACCTATAGTGGATTACTTACTAAGAACTTAGCCCAATCGTAACTGGACACAAGAAAGGTTAAAATTTCCTCGGGAAGGAAGTGCACCCTTACGGGTAGCTTGAGGAGTGGTATTGTGTGTTGTCATCGGTGCTCCCTCAATTATTATTGTGCTTGGGAAATGTGGGGATGTGTGGAGTAGGTTTGTAGAAATCTTTAATGCCAATAATCCACTCATTTGGTTACCAAAATATCTCATGTTGGTGCTCTTATTCGCAACTCATCAAAAGAGGAGATGAGCTGATCTTTATATAGGGAGATTGAAGACTTGAAGTGATGTTCTAACCATCTAAGCTATAGTAACCTAGTTGTTGTAAACTAACCTACAAAATCTTGTTGTTTGTAATATTTTTCACCCTAAAAATATAAATTAGCATGATATGTCGAGTCTACCAGGTCAGATTCGACCATCGAGTCCAGCCCCTTAACGCAAACTCAACCACCAATTCAAGCTAGGTTGTTCAAGACCTGACCATCAAGTCTTGAGTTCATTCCCCATGGACCCAAACCCGAGATCTGATAGTTGGTGGGGCCTTTTTAGGTTTGGGTTCAGATCCAACCGGGTCCTATTACTGCCCCTAGCCCCTAGCCACTCAAGGCTTACACTTGTGGTAACACTTTTCTTGTTAGATATGTTGTGTCACTACCAACACTTCTATGAAACTCGTTTCTCGGACCAAGGAAACTGAGAAAAGAACTGGTAATTTACATGACGAAACGAGTCATTTAACAAACCAAAATTGATAAAGGAGGAATTAGAATGGGAAATTGGAAAATCTCAAGTAACAAAAAATTCATAAAAATCATGGGGAAGAACTATAAGGTGAATTGGATGGGAAAATCAGACTAGTTAAGGGTGAACTGAACCTAAATTGGAGTGAACCATGGTGAACCAGTTCAATAATTCATTTCTCTAGGTGGCTTAAAAAGATCAATTTGAAAAATTGAGGCCACCATCAAAGAGAAAATGAATTTAGATTAATTTAGAAATTTTTAATTTTTAGAAAATCAATCAAATCAGACATAAATTGGTCATTTTTCATTTTTAGGTCATCGAACCCAGTCGGACCAGACTGGTAAACAGTCAACGAATGCCCGGTCAGCAACCACACAGACACGAGCAGCCAATAGAAGGCTGCCACATGTCCAGTCAACCGGTCACCGGCTAACACGATGATTGAGTTGGATCACCACATTAGCTAGACCAGCCAATCACGTGCTGCAGCATGGCTAGTCCGCACGTGCGAAACTCGCACATGCTAATGTCATCTTCCTCCTCCGTCTAATGACATTGTTCATGGAGGAAAAATTTTTCTTTCCTTTTCGGTGAGGAAAGATTGCCTTTGATTTGGGAAATTTTCGATCAGGATGAGCATGACCAGTATGGAAACTAGTAGGGTAGAGGGTCCCCGAGATCCCTATATAAAGAGCTACTCTCCATTCATTCTCCACACACCTCAAATCTCCTCATCCTTTGAAGTGTTCAGTTTTCCGGCAAAGCTCAAACTAGAGCTTCGACTTGGGCACTTCCTCCAGCCTTAGAAGCCAAATTCAGGTCCTACATACTTAAGAAGAAGTCAGCTACCTGAAGATGACCCTCATCCGACACAAGGATCGTCGTAGAAGCGCCGACGAGCCCAAATAGTGAAGTAGCTCCGTTGGTCCCAAAGTTGCCATGTTTTGGCCGAACTGAATTCAGCCAATTCAGACCTCCTATGGCCAAATCAAGTCCTCCCTTAGTCTCCACAACCATCACACGACCTTCCCAGAGGGAAAAGGTAAGCCAATTCGACCCTTATTCGTCGGAGTAGTTCGGTTCTAGAGAGAGAAAAGGCTTGATTCCATCAATAAAATTTCCAATGATCCTGATGTCAATTATAACGATTCTAGATCCTAGGACCCTGGGAATGAGAGCTATCTTCCCAGATCAAGAGCTCGGATCGCCATCACTTTGATGGTAAGCTTTCGAAGCCTTCTCTCTCTACCTCCAATTTTTCAGCAAAGTTTCGTTTAAGCTAGTTTCGGACCCAAAATCTGTAATTCATAGCTAAATTGGATTATATAGAAGTATAGAAACTGATTCACACCACCAATTTGAGCAATTAACCTCGTTTGAATGGCCAATTTGAAGAAATCAAATTCGGTCAGTAGAAAGGGGTGAAATTGGGGAGAAAATTTCGGGGGAATTTGGGATTTCAAAAAATTGCAGGACCCTAATGCAATTTTTCAAAATTGGATGTCAATTTGCAATGATGAATATGTTAGAGGACCAATTGGTCAATTTTTGAAAGAATTGGTACCAATTGGCCATTTTTGGAAAGTTATGGGCAAAAAGGTAATTTTGTAAAAGTCGGGCATTGATTTGGATATTTAGAAAATTTGAGCCCCATTTACAATTTTAAGAAAAATTAAGGACCCAAGGAGGATATTGTAAATCCTTAGGACATGAATGGGGGAAAAATTGAGCACTAGTGACCTAAAGTTAAAAGTGTATGAACTTTAGGTACCTAAGTGAAATAAAATCAATAATCAGGGCCTAGTTGCCCATACGTGAGAATAAGAAGGTTGTCATGTTGAACCCTTCCTAATAAGGATACCCAAACTGTGTAGGGACACTTGGGACCAAAACGTGAGCAAGAGAGCCAAACTTGGACTTGGAAAATCGACTAGGGACAAACACGTTACAGTCATCGAGTGATTGAGCATATTTATACATCATACCCGGTTGGGGTGGTGAGCATCATTTTAAAATGAAAAACCACTTACCGGTTGTGATTGGCTTACTAACATCATACTCGGTTGGGATGATGAGCACGTTTTAACGTTAAAAGACCACTTTGAGTGGGATAATTTATACATCATACCTGGTTGGTATGATGAACACTATTTGAAATGAAAACTACTTACCAGTTGTGAGTGGACATCTTTCTATCATCATACTCGGTTGGTATGGTGAGTACATTTGAGCTAAAAACCATTTTGTTGGAAAGGTTCTCCCCTGACTGTATGTGAATGCTCAAACTATTTGGAAAACTTTTCTGATGAGAGCTAGAACAGCTCCAACAAGCTGGGGACCTCGATTTTGAACTTATAGTGCTCAAGGCCTAGTTTTTGAAAAACTCGTGAAGTGGGCCCAATGCCAGTGGGCATGGGCTAGAGCCCGTAGACAAACATGAGTAAAAGAGCCATGAAAAATCTAATTAAACTGGAAATTTTGTGTGATTTGTCGTGGTACCAAGTCAGGGCTGACAAGGCTCAATGAGCTATGGCAGTATGCCAGGACTAGGTTGACAAACCAATCATGCAAACAACTACAGGCTAAGTTAAGTGTCGGAGTCAATGGACCATTGGCACCAAAGATGATGACTATTATGTGAAAACTATTGTTTATGCACGCACTCTAGTTTTGGGACCATCGAGATGCCTATAAGGGGGTAGTGATGGGTTCCAAGGACTATTGGACGACCTAGTGGCGATAAGGGTAGTTTTTCGTGCTAGTTCATCATGAAGCTGGTCGGATCTTCTTGAGCATGAGATCGGGGCGAGTGGGCAGGATGAGGTCTCCGTGCTCATACGGACACAAAGAGATTATGGGTATGAGGGTTGGGCGCCTTGGGCGTCACTCACACTCAAGGTAGAAGTTGTCAGACTTCTATTAGGGTAGACAACAAAGTCGCATTGATCCCCAAGTGGGTGTAGTCTTGGACTTTTGAACCTGTCCCCTCGGACCAAGGAAACCGTAAGGGAGGATGACATCATTGTCGAAAAACTAGGTCAATTTAATAAATAGAAAATAGGGTTCACGTGGGAAAATGGGTGATCCCAAGTGACCAAAAATTCACAAAAATTGTAAGGAAGAACCGAGAAGTGGAATTGGGGTGAACTAGATCTAAACCAGATCGGTTTGGGGGTGAACCAGACCAGAACCGAACTAAATCGAGATGAACCATTGTGAACCAGTTCAATAATTCATTTTTCTAGATGGTTTAAAAATGTTAATTTGGGAAATTGAGGTCACCATTAGTTAGAAAATGAATTTAGAAATTTTTAAATTTTAGAAAACTGGTCGAATCGAGTCTGAACTGACCGATTTTCAAATTCGGGACAGCGATCCCGGTTGGACCGGGCCGGTTAGTAGACCAAATCGGTCAACGGTGCTCCGTTAACAGCCACACAGACACGGGCAGCCAATGAGAGGCTGCCATGTGTTCGGTCAATGGTCAACGGGTGACCCGTCATGCCACACAAACATAGGCAGCCAATGAGAAGTTGTCACGTGTCCGGTCAACAGGTCAATGGCTAACATAACAGCCAAGATGGACCTTCACGCTAGAAAAACTGGTCAATCACAGTGTGCCACGTGGCACAACTACCGTGTCATCATCTTCAACCTTCAGACGCTGATAGAGAGAATGAAGGAGAGAGAGAGGCTAGAAAAGCTAGAGTCTCTGGCGACTCAAAAAACTCTCCGGTCTGGTCGCAGGTGGCCGAGTTGGAGGCCGAGTCTTACGCCGGTGGATTGCCTGAATAGTTGTCGAGCTCCCTATATAAAGAGCACCTGTTCATTTGTTCTCAGCATCACACAATCGAGCGAAGAAGAAGAAGATTGCATTTTTCGACGAGAAGAAAACTAGAGATCTGACGACGGGAAATATCTCAGCCAAAGAAGCTCCGAAGGGTGGCATTGGAACCGGGGAAGAGTACTCTAGCTCCAGACACTCTTAGAATGAATCGAGACCAACCAGAGAAGTGGGAAGGGGATCACAAAATGAAGTCACTACAGAGCTCAAAATAGCGAGCTCTTAACTAACCTGTCCTCGACACACTCTGCCATTCCGCCACACGCATTGGCCTTCTCTGACCACCTAAGACTCCCCACAACCCCCCTACAGACCCTGGTAAGCCTAGTCTCACCTCTCCTCATGGAATTTCAAAGTTTCATAGTTGCACCCCCAAAACTTCTCTCTTCAAATTCCCCCAGGATAACGGTGAATTGTAGTGGAATTTAGTCCTGGTAGGTTCCCCTCGACTAACACTAGCTGGCCCCACCTCAAGCTCCAACCATCGCCCCTCTAATCGAAGTGTAGGCTTAAAACTCAACCAAATTTGGAAATTCGAAGTGTAGGATGATCAAGGAGAGCTAGAGTAGATGAATTGAAGTAAGAATCGAAGAAATTAAGGACTTATAGGCCGCCAATTGAATGAGGTAAGATCCAAAGGCTTATATGCTTGAATTGGGGAAGAAGATGAAGTTCAATTTAGGGATTTTGGGGACTTTTATGCAATTTTGGAAAATTGAAGGACTGAAAGGAAAATTTTCAAAATTGAAGGTGTTTTCATGAAATTCACCCCAATGGAGTGCCAATTGGGCAATTTGGGCAAAATAGAGGGCAAATTGGAAAATTTTGAAAAGTTGGGGACCAAATTGCAATTTTTGGAAAATTAAGGACTAAAGGGCAATTTTGGTAAATTAAGGGCCAATTGGTGAAATTAAAAGAGTTAAGGACCCAAGAAGAATGATTGGAAACCCCAAGGGCTTAAGAGAGATTAAAGGGGAATTAGGGTCCTAGATGCAATTAAGGCAAAGTACGGGCCTTATGTGCAAATACGATAAATTATGCGACCTCATAGTCAAAACATCCTAACACGAACACTCATGCCATGCATGAGAGAACTACTTGAGTGCCAATTCCCAGAGGCAAACCTTGGAGCTATATTTCGATTGGAATGATGGTTCAACTTTGAAAACTATTTTCTCGGAATTAGGCTCCCCTGACTGGGTGACTCTGCTTAAAATATTTGGGAGCTAATTCTAGACTTAGGTTCGGTATGCCAGTGGGCCCAAGGCTGATGGATATGGGTATGGACCCGTCCAAAACTAATATATGATGATTGATGCTAAAATATCCAAATAATGGGAAATTTGTGTGATACCATCAAGCCAAGTCTGAGTTGTCAAGCTTGTTGGGCCAAACCACTACTCAGCTGAAGCTAGATCTTCGAACCTATTGGGCCAATACGCGTGGGCCTATTGGAAGGCCAAAGATAAATGTTATAATTAAAAGACTATTGATTGTGCATACACTGTGATGTTCAGACCATCATGACACTTGGCATGAGGTAGTGATGGAGCCCAAGGACTACTGGACGACCCAAGGTGCATAAGGGCGGTATGTCATCGAGTAGGTCAAGATGCTTGAGGAGGTTCCTGGTTACTGAGACTAAGATAGTAGGGGAAAGGAGTTCTCATCCAACTAAGCGAAAATGATGAAGTGATCAGGCTTTGAAGGTTGGACTATTGATGTCCTCTCAAACTTCGGGTAGAGGTAGTGCACCACTATTATGGTGAATGGTAAAGGCGCTCCGATTTACAAGTAGAATGGTCGGGGACCATTCCGCGAATGTGTGATCCCTCCTATGATAGGATGGAGGTTTTTGATAATGTAAAATGTGTGAATAACGACAAATGAATAATTTAAAGGAAAAAAATGAATCTAAGTAAACGTTATATTAGTTTCCCTCACTAAGTATTTCATACTCACCCCATTCTCTCCCCCTTTTTCAAGCTAGCACCCAAACGGAAAGTTCCTGGATGCGCTTGGACCCTCAAGGTATGTTTCCTACCCCCAAGTTAAAATAAGGATTTGAACATAAACATGCCTTTACCTTCCCTGTCTCATTTAGGTAGGAAAACCCGTATGATACAGGAAATGGTGGTGGGTTGATCATGGACCCCGATCAAACTAGGTTGGGGCATGACATGGATTGTCCTATGAACATGTGTACCCTTTATGAGAAAGGGCATGTGTATGTTTGCTAAACACCTTCCGGGCAAGGGGAAGTGCTAAACACACATAATGGGTGAAAATGGTGAAAGGATTTGAAAAGAAAAGACATGTTAAATTACGATTTTTTATAAACATATTTATTTTAAAATAAACTCACTCCCAGCACCTGCTCACTGAGTTATAGAAACTGACCCCTCCCCTTTTTCCCTTTTTCAAAAATAAAAAGAAACCACACTTATAGAGTCCACAAAGATGAACCCTAAGTCATGTACGCTTAATGTTCTTTTAAGCTTTTCTTTAGTTTTGTGCAATGCTATTCTATGGAATAAGTTAAAAAATTATGCCCGACTCTTCTTGGTCTTGAAAAGGGGTGATCCTTCTTAAATTAAGGGGAGTGGCGGGTTGCTCCTAGGGATTTGGCCGAGCCGGGATGGGGCGTGACAACTTTCCTCTCATCCGAAGTGTTATAGTGGCAGCGAGATTTTAGGGAAGATAATATTGTGTGTGTTCGCACATGTGAGTTGTCACGTGACACATGATGATTGACAACACTTCCAGACATGGTTGTCTAACTCAACTTCAGTCTTCACTGATCGTATGAGATGTCGGTGGTGCACGATGATTTGTCACGTCCACATGACTATATTTGGTTTTAGCTTTTCGTGTTAGCTGCCAGACATTGTGCTAGGATTAGTAGCATCCCCTGACACAATCTTTTGAGTTGACCTATCTTAATCAATTGTCATTGACCGATCTTGGCTGGTTCACTTCGTTGACTAGTTCGAGTTTGATGTTTGGTCTGATTCGATCAGATTTCAACAATGAGTGATTTAATGATTAGTTAATGCACAATTTTCTAATTTCTTTTATTTTCTAAAATTTATAAAAATTTCTAAAATCATTTACATGTATTTTTGGACCTAAAATTATTATTCCTTATGAAATTAAATTTCAACCCGATTCGATTCAATATGACTTTTCTCCCAATTTCCAATCATTTTATTATAAATCCTAAATTCCTGGTTTAGGACATCTTTCAAGGTTTGTTTTAGCTTAATTTGTTTATTCATAAAATTCCAATTTGAAATGCTTTCCTAATCCCTCTAATTGTTTTCTCTTTGTTCAATTTCAATATTCGATTTAACTCAATTTTACCTGTATTCCAAGAATGAGAGATGATATCTACTACCATTCTTTTAGACATTTTGTCATCAAAATATTTATTAGGTAGGAAATTACTCTTTTCCTACAAGGGTGGACCGTATATTTGTTGAATCTTGTAATTCTGTAATTCTCTTTCCTTGGATAAATCATGAGTTTTTTTTTTCTTTCTTTAGAGTATCACTATAGTTTGTAAGTTATAAATTTCATACTTTATAGAATATTTTCCAACGAGGACTAAAACGAGATAGGCCCGAGTCATTAAATACAACTATATTGAGAGGTAGGGCTAAAATGAGATGTATCATAGGGTAAGCTGGTGGAATAAATCCCCATTTCGAAGCAACATTGTTTGAACTAATAGTCTAGAATGCAATGAGAAAAGATCCTTGTAAAAAATAACTGTCAATTAGAGGAAACATAAATTGATATATGCAATAAATTAAAATGAATTTAGTAGATTCAATTAATGAAGCGGTGAATGAAAAAGGATTTCTATATCCACATAAACTCTAAGACTTTTATATGTTATAATAGAAATTCTATCATGTATTAACTATAAAAAGGAACATCAACAACCCTACAACACACACAAACATTCATTATCTAGATAAAAAAGAAATGTAAAGATTTGAAGGGATACCTGGACTACAGGTGGCCGAAGAAGTTGCTTTCTAATAAGCTTAATTGAGCTAATCTGATGTAGCCAGAGCAATCACTTCTAAAACTAGCCAATATGAAACAAAGACTAACCACTCACCAAAGTTTAGAGGAAGAGGATCAATCATCCAAAAACCACATCATTCCCTGCACCAACAAGGGGAGACAAATTTAGAGTGAACGATAGCCAAATGAACCTACAATGATCATGCATACATGGACAATGCAAAAATAAAAACCAAACAATCATCCATTAGATTGGATGTCCCTTGCCTCCTCTAGTATGCACTATTGCCTTGCTTAACATTTTCATCCCACCTCCAAGTAAAATTCATTAGACAGGGAGTATAGGAGCTGAGACAACCTAGAGGAAATGATATGAAGGAAGTTACCTAATTCGTTGGGATGGATTGAGGAGCTAAGCTTGCACGATATTTTCAATTGAAGGGTAATTGACCTTAAAACACCTATGGATAAGAATTTAACTCTAATAATTCTCTGAGAGTGTTCAGAAATTAGGCTAATGGAGATCGACCCTAGGAATAAAAAAACTAGGAACCTTAATAAGGAGAGGAGCTTAAAACTTTATGAAGTGCAACTGTTGGGTTAGAGAAGGTGATGTTAGCAATTTCACATGCCGCTAATTGAGAGATAGAATGTGGATCTCCCAGAGCAAACACTGTTAAGCATGAGGCGGTCACTATCAGATAGTGATGGTTCTGAGGATTATTATTTAGCAAGGTTGGTAAAAGGTAATCTATACTTGAGCCATTACATCTAGGGCTTAGGAGTCTTGTACGCATCAGAGCTAATGAAGGTGAAAGGTCTAGTCACTCTATACTGGACAATTCGATTGATATGTGTGGGGGTTGGGCTACATTGCTCACAAAAATAAATGGTCAATTTCATAGCCTCATACATGTGTGGTAAAGGTTGTAGCCTAGTACCGAGGTGATTGGTAAAGTCGATATGAACCACAAGTGGAACATATAAGTTATTTGTTCTACGAATATGTGATCTTTTCCATGATGAAAAAGATGTGTGTGATGTAAAATATTCTTGTTGAATACAAATTTCATAAATTAAACCTTTAAGCCTTGTTACGGATAACAAATGAAAGGTTTTTCACTGATGAAATGGACAGAATGCAAGCTTGTCAAATACAAGCCTCTTTTATTAAAACTTTATCCCTTTTATGGTTAAATCTTATTTTCTAAACCCTTCCTTTATAATGGTTTAGAGTATGTGCTTAATAATGGATATAATGTCATGCTGTTAGCTAATCCTACTCAATGAGTTATGAGCTCACTCCCCTCCAATACCACTTTTAGGAAACTAAGATATTTTCCAGACACATCGAAAAGAAAGAAAGTTGTAAATTTTCCAAAGGTATACTTTACATTCAGTGCTTGATCCTGATATTGTTTATAAATTTTATTTTCCTATTCCAAATAAATATTTTTTAAAAATAACTTGATATGTTTTATTCTCAGCCTTAAGTCATGTCGGGCTTACAATGATGAGGAGACCATCATTGTAAAACTTAGAGGATGTGGAGGGTTGTTTGCAAGTCCAACCGGTGAAATTGGGTCAGGGCATGACATGGTTCCCTTTGAATCTCGTTTGATCCCTCCTTTTAAATATCACTTCAATTTGAACAACGATTTTGCTCAAACTTTTTTGGTTCTCTTATCTCGTTTTCTAATTTATAGAAGTCAGGATTTACACGCTGGTCTTAAAAAATATATTGACATGATCATGGAATTAATGACCCTTTGACCTCACAATAAGAGATGATGGGTTCTTAGTCTTAAAGGGACGAGTAGTGGTTCTAGTTGATGATCCATTGAAGAATGTCATATTGGATGAAGTGCATGACTTTGTGTATGTGATGCACCTTGAGAGCACCAAAATGCATAGAACCCTAAATGAAATGTGTGATCACTAAATATGTAGCCATATGTCTATCTTTTCAATAGATTAAGGATGAACATCAAAAGTCGCATGGATGATTTACCTCTCCATATTCTTGAATGGAAGTGGGAGAAAATCATGATGGATTTTGTGATCAGTCTACCTCCTTCATCAAGAGGATATGAAGTTATATGGGTAATCGTGGACCAACTCACTAAGGTGACCCATTTCCTACCCATCAGATTGATGGATTCAATTCATAGGCTAGCTATATTATACATCACAAAGATTGTACAAATAAATAGAGTACCAATGACTATAGTATAAGATTGAGACCTTTGATTTACATCCATATTTTGGCCAATTTTATAGAGGTCCCTCGGGACTAGTTTACCCGTAAGCATTACTTTCCATCCCCGTATAAAAGGGCAGCTCGAGCAGACGAAACATGCATTGGAGGATAGGCTTCGAGTGTTCAACTAAGATTCGACAATAAATGGGAGGACTACATGTGCTTAATGGAATTGTCTTATAAAAAAACTATCAAGTCAATATTCAAATGGCCCCATTTGAGGATTTATAAGGAAGGATATAAACCCCGTTCCTTTAAAGATAAGAAAACCGAGAAAAGAATCGATCGATTCAAAAGAAAAAACTGAGCTGGTTAACAAACACAAACCGGTAAAGAAATGGTAAAATGGGAAATTGCAAAATCTAAAGTGATTCAAAAAGACATAAAAATCATGGAAAATAATTTTGGAACAAATGGGAAGAGAAAACTGGACCGGTTCAGAGTGAACCAGACCTGAACCGGTTTCTAAATTCATTTTTCATGGTGGCTTAAAATGATCAAATTGGAAAATTGAAGCCATCATTGGATAAGAAATGAATTTAGAAATTTTTAGATTTGAGAAAACTTGTCGAATCAGGCCTGAACCGACCAATTTTCAGCATTGAACCCGGTCAGACCAGATCGATCCGGTTCGGAACAATGTCTTCTTCTTCCTTAGGATGACATCACTATTCATCGATTCAGAAACTTTCCTTCTCCAGCGAAGGAATATTCGCTTCGATCAAGGCATTTTTGGGTGAGGATAAGCTCGACCAAAATGGAAAGTGGTCGGGGAAAGGATCCCCGAGCTCCATATATAGAGAACTCATCTTCATTCATCCTCTACACACCTCAAATTGCCATTCTCTCTCTACTACTCCATTTTCTGATGATGCTTGAACTAGAGCTCCGACTTAGGCATTTTTCTTAGCCTCAGAAGGTAAGGTCGGTTCCTACAGACTCTGAGGGATGTCAGCTACTTGACAGCAACCTCCCTTCGACCCTAGGATCATTGGAGAAGCATCGACAAAATCAAACAGTGAAGCAGCATTAATGAACCAAAGCTACCCTATTTTGGTCGAGCTGAATTCGGTCAAATTTAGACCCCCTTCATCCAAACCAAGCCTCCCCAATGTACCATGACCCTCACACAACCTCAACAGAGCTGAATTGTAATCCAATTCGACCCTCCTACATCGTTGGAAATCGGTGTTAGAGAGAGAAAGTGGCAAATTTCACTAATAAAATTCACCCTCATTAGGACTTCAATTGTAGTAATTCTTGATCCTAGAAGGAACCTCAAGATGAGAGCTACCTTCTAGAATGAGAGCTCGAACCGCCGACCCTCCAACGGTAAGCTTTCGAAGCTTTCGATCTCTACGAATAGTTTTTCGGCAAAACACTATTTGAGCTATTTTCGAACACAAATGTTATGATTCAAAGCTCAATTGAATTGTTAGGAAGTGTAGGAACTGATCCATACCATCAATTGAAGCAATTAACCTTGATTGAATGCCCAACTTGAAGAAATCAAATTCGGTTAGTATAAAGGGGAGAAATTGGATGAAATTTTTGGGAAAAATTGGAGATTTTGAAATATTGAGGGCCCTCCATGAAATTTCTCAAAATTGAAGGCCAATTGGCAAT
This sequence comes from Trapa incisa, assembly GCA_030064435.1. Taxonomy (NCBI): domain Eukaryota; kingdom Viridiplantae; phylum Streptophyta; class Magnoliopsida; order Myrtales; family Lythraceae; genus Trapa; species Trapa incisa. Next base: position 8,121,404 of record CM057775.1, on the reverse strand, counting down.
GATAAAGATGATGGGGGACTAATTGGTCAATATTCGATATATTTGAGGTCAAATTTCTATTTTTGGAAAGTATGGGCAAAACCGTAATTTTTGAAAAAAAATTAGGGACCAAATTAGAAATTTGGTAAACGTGAGCCCCTTTCACAATTTTGAGTAAATTGGGGATCCAAAGAGGATATTGGAAACTTTGGGACTCAATTTGGGGAAAATTTAGTATGAGAGACCTAAAGTTAAGAAAAATGAACTTTAGGGACCTAAGTGCAATAAACGAACAATTTTGAGCCTTGTCTCTCATACATGAGAAAACGATGGTTGTCATGCCAAACCTTAATTGATAAGGATAGCCAAATCATGTAGGGACATGAGAGACGGGAACGTCGGCTAGGAAAAGATAGTGTAGACTTGGAAGCTAACTAGGGACTAATGGGTCAGGGTCACAGGATGAGTGGGAATTTTATACATCGTAGTAGTATGGATGGTGAGTTCACCTATATGAAAATAAAACCTACTTACTGATTGTGAGTAGGAATAAACGAACATCATACCTAGTCAGCCTACTGGTAGTAAGCGGAGTTATGATCATACCCGGTTGGTGTGATGAGTTAACAAGCGAATTTTGTTAGAAGTGTTATCCCCTGACTGTGTGCCAATGCTTAAAACATTTGGGAGACCTTCTTGATTAGAGCTGGAATAGCTCAGATAGGCCAGGAGCCTCAATTTTGAACTCTTAGGGCTAAATGCCTAGTTTTGGAAAACACGTGCAGTGGGCCCATGGCTAGTGGGCACAACAAAAGCTCGTAAATAAAATTGATTAAGAAGTGTCATGAAAATTCCTAATGAAATTGATTGTGTGTATGCCACGGTACCGAGTTAGGGCTGACAATTCTCGATGGACTGGAGGTAGTGCGTAAGGGCTAGGTCGACGAACCTGCCTAGACAAACAGTTGCAGGTCGGGTTGAGAGTTGGGGTCGTTGAACCGTTGGCACCAAAGATGATGGCTATTATGTGAAAACTCTTGTTTGTGCATACACTTATGGTACGGGACCATCAAAATGCCCTATGGGGTAGTGATGGGTCCCAAGGGCTATTAGACGACATGGGGGGCGATAAGGGCAGTTTGTCATACCAGTCAGTCGTGGAGCTCTGGGAGCTTCTTGCGCATGAGACCAAGGAGGGGACAGGATGATGTCTCCATTCTCATACAAACATAAAGTGGCATTCGGGTCTGAGGGTCGGATGTTTGGGACGTCAAATCAGACCTAGGGTAGAAGTGGACATGCTTCTATATTGGTGGATGATAAAGATGCTCCGATCCATAAGTAGGTGTAGTGGGGGGTTGCACCTGCAAATTTGTGTACCCTTCTTGATGAAAGACATGTATTTGTTTGCTAAACGCCTCCCGAGGCAAGGGGATGGGCTAAGAAATCTAAACACAACTAATATGAAAATGAGAAAAAGGTTTTGGAAATGTAAATTTGAGGAAACCCTTTTTAAAAAAGGAAATGTTAACCTCTTGGCATGGTAAACTAAAGATGTTTTGAAAACTCACTCCCAACACCCACTCAATGAGTTGTAGAACTCACCCACTCTCATTACCCCTTTTTCAGGAATAAGAAGATAAAATGAAATAGAGCGTGAAGATGTACCCTCCGTCAGGTATGCTTAAAATTCCTTTTAAGCTTGTTGAGATTGACTTATTTTATTCTAAGGAACAAGGTTTGAATTTACGTCTTGTTGCTCTTGAATAAAAGAAGGGGAAATCCCTCTTAAACCAAGGGAGTGGCAGGTTGATCATGGAGATTCGACCAAATCGGGTTGGGGCGTGACAACTTGAGTGATATCAAAGCTATGTTTCCTTGAAAGCATTACCAATACTATGCCCTGACACTAACAAAAACCTAATTACCCTATAGGAAGAAGAGTACCTAGGAAATTCGTCGTGCGAACAAAATCCATGCACAAAATTGTGAAAAAGGTTCCTACCCCCAACAAGATAGACATTCAAAGGTTTGTTGAAATCGAGAAGAAAGTGCCAAAAGACATGGTCGAGGACTATAGGAAGCTTCTTGGGGCGATGTTAGAGACAGTCGGCATAACATATCCTCCCCCAAGACAGGAAGAACTTATACCTCCTCCAAGGGACCCAACACCCCCTCCAGCTCCGCGACAGCCAAGGACACCGACTCGGAGGGAGGCCTAGAACAACTAATTGGATGCCCACACAACCTTTATGAAAGTTTTACGGGCACCCCCGCCGGTTCGGTACAACTTTAACCACACCCAATGGATTAAGTGGACTTATGAGTGTGAAGCTGAGGTGCCAGGAAGGTACAAACTCGAGGTGTTCTATGAAGTCCGTCTCAGTAGGGAAGCCCGACAGGAGTATGACTGGACATCAACCAGTTCATCTAAGCCCCTGGACCATGAATCTTGGAACAATCCAGGGATGAACTCCTAGTCCACGAACCCAGGAAACTAGAATAGGGAGTAGTAAAGAACTTTCTATAATAAGTCGAGTACGGAAAGAAACTATTTCTTTGATTGAATAAATACTAGTAAATTTTCTACTTAAAGCATTAGTCTCCCTATTAATAACAAGGGTGAGAATACACCAATCAAGACCTAAGGGTAGTATAGGAATGTCTAAGGAGGTAGACTACAAGATAGACCCACTGACAAGGGAAACCCAACCTAAACCCGAATAAGTTCCCATAAAACAAAGAGCTCCCAACCAAGACAATAAGTCAAGTCAAAAGACTAGGAGGTTGAATTTAAGGGAATCCTCATAGGAAGGCTAGTGTAGGGGAAGCACATTTACGCAGAGTCAGATGAATGTGTTGAATCCAGGGGAAAAAGGAAAAGGGGAAGGTGACACCAAGAGGAGTAGGAGGATTAGTATAAGAAAGAATCCAAAGGATAGACAGGGATAAAGCAAACTCTCATGTAGGAGTTAAGAAAGTATGAAGAAGAACTAAGATGCCCTCGAGAAGGACAACCAAAAGGAAGGGCAACAAAGGATATAGTACATGAGATATACCCACGAGATTTCCCCAAAAAGAAGCAAATACAGGAAACAACATCCAAGGGTGAGGTCAGGTTCCTTATACTCGAGAAGAAGTCAGCTATCCGACGGTGGTCAATATTTGATCTGAGGATCACTAGAGAAGCGCCAGTGTAATCAAACAGTAATGTAGCTCCAGCAGACCAAAACTACCCTGTTTCAGCCAAGCTAAAAATGGCCAAATTGAGCCCTCCTCAGGCCAAACCAAGCTCTCCCAACACTTCCACAACCCTCATACGACTTAATTAGAGCTGAAAGGCAAGCCAATTTGGCTCCCCTCTGTAAATTCCGATTAGTGATAGAGAGAGAAACGACGAAATTTCGATGACCAAATTCTCATGCAATTCGACATGAATTGTTGTAATTCATGATCCTAGGAGAATACTTAGGATGAGAGCTACTTGCCCCGATCGAAAACTCGGACCACCGCACCTCCAGCAGTAACCTTTCGAAGCTTTGTCTCTATAAGTTCAGTTTTTCGACAATGTTCCGTTTGAGCTCAATTTGGACCCAAATGACGCAATTCAAAGCTCCATTGAATCATGTGGAAGTGTAGGAACTGATACATACCTTCAATAAGATCAATTAACCCCAATTGGATGTTCAATTTGATGAAATCAAATTCAACAAATTTGAAAGGGGGAAAATTAGGGAAACTTTTGGGGGAAATTGGAGATTTTGTAAAATTGAGGGACCCAAGTGCAATTTCCCAAACTTGAGGGCCAATTAGCCATGAAAAGGATGTTGGAGGACCAATTGGTCAATTTTTTAAACTTATTGGGGTTAAATTGTCATTTTTGTAAAATAAGGGCAAAATGGTAATTTTTGAAAAGTTGGGGACCAAATCGAAAATATGGGAAACTTGAATCCATTAAGTGATTTTGAATAAATTGAAGATCCAAAGTGAATTTTAGAAGTTTCGGGACTCAATTTGGGGAAAAGTTTGCATTAGGGAGCTAAAGTTAAGGAAAAAGAACTTTAGGGACCTAAATGTAAATAATTAAAAAGTTTGGGCATTTTGTTCATATGTGAGGAATGGAGGCTATTATGCCAAATGTTAATAAACAAGAATGTCCAAATCATGTAGGAACATGAAGGACCTGAATGCTCGCAAGGATAAGCTACAAATATCTATAAGAAATAAAAAAACCACTATTATGTGAAATTTTAACATCACTCACACCTTGTTGGTGTGATGTGAGAAATACACGTAAAAACTACTTACCGGTTGTATGTAGATCATACATGATTGGTATGATGAACTTCATGGAAAGAAGTAGAAAACTCGCTTACCGGTTGCAAGCGGAGATGTCATCACGCTTGGTTGGTGTGATGGACAAGTGGAAAGTTATTTTGTCTGAAGTGTTCTCCTCTAACTGTGTTCCACTACTTAAAACTTTTGGGAGACTTTCTTGACGAGAGTTGGAATAACTTAGATAGGCCGGAGGCATCGGTTTTGGAACTTGGGGGCTAAAATGCCCGGTTTTTGGAAAACCTCGTACAGTCGGCCCAAGGCCAGTTGACACAAGTAAGAGCTCGTAAACAAACATTATGATAAGCCATTGAAAATCTCATTAAAAGTGGAATTTACTAAGTGATTCACCATAGTATCAAGTTAGGACCGACAATGCTCGATGGGCTAGCGACAGTGCGTTAAGGCTAGGTCGACAGACCAATCAGATAAACAACTATAGGCTGGGTTAAGTGTCGGGGCTATTGGATCATAGGCACCAAAGATAAATGGCTATTTGGAAAAATATTGTTTGTGCATGCACTTAAGGTTTGGGACCATTAAGATACCCAAGAGGGCTTGTGATGCTATGGGCTACTGGACAAAATGGTGGTGATAAGGAAAAGATAAGCTACTATGTTTGAGTTTCTCATCGAACCAGTTAGTCATGGAGTTACTGTGTTTGAACTCCATGGTGTTATTGTGTTCGAACTCCATGAGGCTAGTGTGTTTGGGGCTTCGTGAAGCTATTATGTTTGAGCTTCATGTGCATGAGATTGAGATATGGTTTCTGTCCTCATACGGACATGGAGTTGATATGGGGTATTAGGGTCAAATGTCACAAACATTCACTCATTCCTAGGGTAGAAGTGGACGAGCTTCTATCTAGGTGTTTGGTAAAGTCACTCTAACACCACAAGTGGGTGCAATGGATGGGCTGCCCTGCAAATGTGTGATCCCTTCATGATGAAGGGCATGTGTTGATTGTTAAATACACTGATTATGGATAATGAGGAAAATTCATTTTGAATAACCAAGAATTTAATGAAGAAATGATCTTAAAAGAAATAAGGACTCTAAAACACTCCAATTAAAAACTATTTTCTAAAAACTCATTTTCAAACACATGTTAACTAAGTTGTCAAACCCACCCCCTCACTTTACCCCTTTTCAGGTAACCGTGGAAAAAACCTACCTAAAGACCTTCTACTAGCTAAACCTATAATACAGGTATGTAAGTTTAAAATTGTTCAGTTTTGATGAATGTTATTCTATGAAAGGTATAGATAAAAAGGATTCCTTACTCCTCACGGTTTAAAAAAGGGGAAAACCCTTAATAAACTGGGAGAGTGGTGAATTGCTCACGGGGATTTGACCAAACTGGATCGGGGCATGAAAACTTGAGTGGCATCAGAGCCTATTTCCTCGAATACATTATCAATACTAGAGAACATAGTCACTAATAGAGATAATTTTAAAATTTACAGATGGCTCCCAAGAGAGGAACCAAGAGAACTAGAGGCATAGTCTCTAACACTGCCCAACTACCCCTCTCTGTGGAAACTCCCCGAGGAGCCCAAACAACCCCACTTGGATTAAGCTCAGAACATCAGAGATTGTATGAGTAGTTCATCCGAGTGTTTGGATGACCTAACCTCACTCCTGAGGTGGATACCAACTCTCAAGCTAAGCCTGAGGAAGAACAATCTCATCCCCCTCCTACTAACGTTCCTCCTCCAGTGGACATTCCCAAATACCTGAAAACCCTCTGATAATTAGGTTGTAAACCATTACTAGGAGAGAAGGACGTTGGGGCTGCTATGGACTTGCTAGCTAGCATCAAGAAACTCATAGTGATAGTCAGGATTTTACTCGAAACTCATATGGTAATCCTAGCAGGGTTTTTCCTGGAAGGCAATGCGAAGAGGTGGTGGTATAATGTCAGAAGCTTGCATGCCACTACCCCACATGGCAGTAATTCGAGGAAAGGTATACGGAGGAATGCCTAGCTCCATATCTAATCAACGAGAAGAAGCAAGACTTCCTCCGACTCCGACAAGGGCTCAACTCTATCTCGAAGTATGAAACCAAGTTTAACAAGTTAAGACCCTTTGCCCCGACCTAGCCGGACCTACAGATGTTTTCCAACAATTCATGGATGGTCTTAATATGGACATACATGATTGAATGGGAGTACTAGGATGCCCCATAGATTTGGCGACTGTCATCAGCATGGCCCATGAATGTGAGCGTCTACTACAAATGAGATGTTGCCGGATAGAACAGACCAGTAGGAAAGAGGAAGGAGTCCATGACAGCTAAGGAAGATAAAAGGAGCCATGTAAACCTCACCCTTTTAAGCTAAGGAAAAATTGGGTAAAGAACCAGTCAAAACGAGTGAGGAAATCGAACTGGTTCACAAACCCGTTTATCAGGAAATGGGAAATTTTGAAATTTACAACTCTTGGGTGAATCAAAGGGTTCCTAAAACCATGGAAAAGAACCTTAGGACAAATTGGAAGAGAAAAACCAGACCGGGTTAGATGAATCAGATCCAACTGGAAAGAACTAGTTTATGAACTGGGTTGATTCATGAACCAAAACCGATAGAGAATGGGTAAACCAAAAAATTTATGGATCCCTTGTGATCCAAAGAGATTATAAACCTTGGTAAGGAACATTAGAACAAAGTGGGAGAAAAAAACAATATGCATGTCATAAAGGTGCCTATCGGACAGTTAAGTAGTCCCCGAGTTTCCTATATAAATACCCCCTCTCCATTCATCCTCTTCACACCTAAAAAGCTCACTCTCTCTCAATTGCTTAGTTTTTTGGGGAATCTCGAACCAGAGCTCCGATATAGGGTATTTTCTGAGGCAAAGAAGGTGAGGTCATGTTCTTTAGAACTGGGGAGAAGTAAGCTACATGCATGTAGTCTCCGTTCACTCCGAGGGTCGCCGAAGAAGCGTCGGTGTGATGGAACAGTGAAGCAGCTCCGGCGGGCCGAAGCTGCCCTATTTCGGTCGAGTTGAAATCCACTATTTTGAGCCCTCCTCAGGCCAAATAAATCCCTGCCAACACTTCCTCAGACCTCTCACGGCCGAATTAGGACTGAAAGGTAAGCCAATTCGACTCCACTCTATAATTTTCGGCCAATGCTAGAGAGAGAACCGACAGAATTTCAATGATGAAATTCTAACTCAATTCGGCATCAATTGATGCGATTTTTGAGTCTATGATGAGCCTTAGGATGAGAGTTATCTGCCCAGATCAAAAGCTCGGACCGTCGTGCTCTCACCTGTGAGTAATCAAAGCTTTCTCTCTCTACAGTCCATTTTCCGGTGAAGCTCCGTTTGATCTCGCTCCGGCGTTAAAACTCGTGATTCAATGTTCTATGCAATCGTATGAACATGGAGAAACTCAATTTCAACTTCAATTTTAAAAAAATAGAGGTGTTTGATCGGTTAATTTGATAAAATCAAATTCGGCTATGTTAAAGAGTTGGAATTGGGGGAAAAATTGGGGGAAATTGGGTATTTTCAAAAATTCGAGGGACCGAAATGCAATTTCCTAAAATTGAGGGTCAATTGGGCATGATAAAATGTTAGATGGCCAATTGAGAAATTTTAGAATTTTTGGGGTAAAATTTACCATTTTTATATAGGAAGGGCAAAATGGTAATTTTGGAAATGTTGGGGAACCAAATTGGAAATATGGAAATTTAAACCCCTTTTTGTGAAATGGAATAAATTGAGGTCCTTTGATAAATTTTAAATGTTTTGGGACTCAATTTGAGGAAAAAACTGGCATTAGGGACTTAAAGTTTAAGATAAATAACTTTAGGAACCTAATTGCACATAAATGAAAGTTTGACTTTCTCATTCATTTCGAATGAATGAAGGCTATTAGTTCGAAGGATAATGAACCGAGATGTTCATATCGTGTAGGAATACGCAGTACCGAGAATGCCAGCAAGGACAAGCTCGTGTGATACAAAGAACCGGTCTAGTGGAATTCACGGCATTAATGGGTGAGTGGGTTTACTAATGTCATACCCGGTTGGGATGATTAGCACAACTTAAAGTTAACAACCACTTACCAGTTGTGAGTGGGTTTACTAACGTCATACCCGATTGGGATGATGAGCACAACTTAAAGTTAAAAAAAAACACTTACCAGTTGTGAGTGGGATTTTATATCATACCCGGTTGGGAATGATAAGCATATCGGAATGAAAACCCACTACTATGTGGTATTTTAAACATCACAACTTAGAAGAGTAATGTGAAAACTATACGGAAAAACTATTTACTGGTTGTAAGTAGATCATACGCGATTGGTATGATGAAACTTCCTCGAAGGAAGTTGAAAACCTATTCATCGGTTATGAACGGAGATGTTCTTATACCCAGTCAGTGTACTGGACTGTTGAAAATATATTTTGTCGGAAGTTCTCTACACTGACTATGTGCCAATGCTTAAACTATTTGGAATACCTTCTTGACGGGAGCTCGAATAGCTCTTATAGGCCAGGGGCTTGGTTTTGGAACTTGGGGGCTAATATGCCCAATTTTGAAAATCTTGTATAGTGGCCCAAGGCCAGTTGGCATGAGTAGGAACTCATAAACAAACATGTGTTATATGCCATAAAACTTTAAATAAAGGAATTGTTTGGCCATGGTACCAAGATAGGACCGACATACTCAGTCAACTAGCGGTAGTGCGACATGACAGGTCGATGGACCAGTCAAGACAAACTGCGGGTTCAGTTAAGAGTCACGGTCGTTAGACCAGTGGCACTACAAATTATATGGTATAATGAGAAAATATTGATTGTGCATGCACTGTGAGTATGGGACCATCAAGTCGCCAAGAGGGGTAGTGATACGTCCTAAGAGCACTGGACGACCTAGTGGGTATAAGGGTTGTTCATCGTACTAGGTCCAAGCGCATGAGACCGGGGTGGGGATGGGATGAGGTCTCTGTCCTCATACGAACATGAAGAATTGATTTCGGGATTGAGGGTCGAATGTCACAAACATCCACTCATTCTTAGGGTAGAAGTGGACGTACTTCTATCTGGGTGGCTAGTAAAGTCGCTCTGAAGCCACAAGTGGGTTCAGTGGATGTACTGACCTGTGAATGTGTGTTTAACCTTCATGATGAAGGATGTGTGTTGGGTGATGAACATCATGATTAAATAAGGAAATGGTGATAAAACCCGAGATTACAAATGAAATGGTTTTGAAAGAAAGGAGTCTGGCACACTCCAGAAATCTATCTTTTTCCTAAAGTTAAAAAGTTTTGAAAACCCATTCACTGAGTAGTCGTACCCACCCCCTCCCTTATATCCTTTTTAGGAAATTTTGGAAAGCCTACCCTTAAAGACCATCAACTAAGACACCTGTGAGACAGGTATGATAAATCTAGATTATTACATAGTTTTGATTTATGTTATTCTAGGAAAAGGTGCAGGTTAAAGGAAGCCTTACTCTTTACGGTTTATAATAAGGGGAAACCCTTTAATAAACCGAGAGAGTGGCGGGTTGATCACAGGGATCCGACCAAACCGGGTTGGGGCATGACAACAAGAGTGGTATCAGAGCCTGTTTCCTCGAATACATAATCAAGACTAGAAAATATAGTAACTAATAGGATTTATCCTAAATTTTTTAGATGGCTCCCAGGAGAGGAACCAAGAAAACTAGGAATGGCTCTACTCAACACCCTATCTTCATAGAAAGACAACCCTAGAAGCTTCCCAAAAGCCTGAGGCCTAGCAAGAATCCCAAAAGACCAAATGGGGAAGTATCCCGGAGAATGGTGCTAGGACCTATCAATGGCACAACTCTAAGTATAAAGGAAGACAAGCATGAAGCCATATAACCTTACATAGAAGGGTGATTATCAAGAATCTCGTAGTTTCCTAGTTATTTTGTGATCATTTTCTATAATAGTGCCAAAACACCCAACATACTATACTATATTAATGAAGTACTCCCAATTCCTAAAAAAACCCTGTCTCCAAAAAGGATGTAATTTTGTTAGGAAAATGGCCCAAGAGAAATAACCAAACAAAACTGTGATTCCCTAGACACCACAGATATCAAGGATAAAAGAAATAAATCAAGGAGATTATTATGTAAAGAAGGCATGACATGTGTATCCCAATTAAGAGAAAATGGAACCAACCGAAATAAAAAGAGCGATAAGCTCACAAATGAAATGTTGGTTGAGATGGAAAGATTGAGTACCAAGGAAAAGTACTCGTGAGGTCCTAAGAAGTAAATTAAACCAAAAGAATTATTAAGGGGCGGATGGACATAATGTGGAGTGCAAGAAACCAACCCTTAATTGGGAAATATTTCAAAAGAAGGAAGTATCGTGATGGCCCAGTGTGACCTGCTTGAAGAGAGCAGGAGAACCAAGTAGAAAGAAGAAACGAGTAACAATGAGATGACCAAAGAGAATAAACAAATCCTAAGAAAGGCTGAGATTTAGTAAAGACTACACTCTATGAAGGACAAAGGGTGGGTAGGAAGGACGAGTGATACATCTACCTAAAATATTGGATCAGAAAAATGGAGAGAAGAAGACAGTTGAAGAACCAGTCTTCGAGAGAACCCTAGATTTAAACCACAACAAAGAAGGGAGAAGTGAAAAGGCCAAAACATTGGAAAACCAAAGGAAAATCCTTAAAGAAATCAATGGCCAAAATCGAATTTATAGTCTAATGTCTTAGGACGGTTAAGCGAGCCTCACGAAGGATGAATAAGAGATTTTGAAACAAGGAGGATGTGAACCCTCCTTAAACAGAAATAAGTTAAAAGGGTTAGCATCAAAAGATATTGTGACAAGTATAAATTAATAAACAACCCATACTAAGGTAATAAAGGAAATAATACTTGAGAAACATTGGGAAAGTAAATCCTCCAAATAAGATGTGGCTAAGGAGGAATAACCACAATTAGTAGGACGGATCATAGTCCATACGCGCATATGAAGCCTAAAGAGTGGACGATTGAGCATAGTGTGGAATGCATGGAATAAAACCAATGATCAAAAGTATCCCATGTAAGAAATAAGGGATAAAACAAAAGTTGTGATGGAGAAGGATCCAAAGCAAACAGATGCCCTAACATATATAGGGGTGCGAAGAAAGGGAGAAAAAAACATTCAAGGAATGGTAAGAAGGTTGAGCATGTAGCTCCTAGAACGAAAGTCTCTATCTTGAAGAACATATTAGAGAATGAATTCATAAAAAGGGAACTTTCTGAACAAAACAATAGACTGAAAAGGGTCAAACAGGAATAATGAACTATGAAATGATTACGAACAAGTAAGAGTGGATTGAGGCCAAAGGAAATCCTTGAGTAAAGGATGTTATTGGGATTGAGGATGGAACTAAGAAAGCATGAATCCCAGCATGTCAGTAAAACATCTAGAAATCAAATAATTAGAACCGGAAAGACTCAATAAGGAAGTTGAAAAAGGACGAGTGGGTAAGGAGAGATGACACAGTTTTATAAGTTGGTGAGGACAATGGTTAAGGTATACTACCAAAAGAAAAGAGGGATGAAGTTATACAATCCCTGAGAGGTTAAGAAGTTAGGAATAATACTAAAGGATGTGTTCTGGAAATCTAAGGGACATAGAGACAAGATCTAGAAAGCGTCGTGCTGTAAATAGCAGGTAAACCAAACAGTCCCGGGGAAAACATGACTCAAAATAAGGAAGAGTCAGTTAGTAAAAATGACAATGTCAAACCAAAAATTTGGACTGAATTGTAATGAGCAATATATAAAGGAGGACGAAAAGGTGATGACAAGGAAATTCATGAAAACAGGTACGTAATACTCTAAATTTTGAGTACAGGACCTCAAAGGGGAAAATGTTTCTCTAAGCAAAGAGAGATGTGAATCTAAGAATATACCCTGAAGTAAGATGTGTCTAAGTTATGATAAACTCCATGGAATGAGTAAATAATACAAATCAAAAGAAATCATTAAGTGAAGGATGTAAAAAGGGCTGATTGAAAGAACAAGATAAGAGTTTGCACATTAAGCAAACCCTAAAGGGCATCAAAGGAAATGATTCCTCATGCAAGGTTGATAATTAAATTTTGGGGACAAAACTCCTAAAAAGAGGGGAGAGTCGCAAACCCCGCCCTTTTGAGCTAAGGAAAAATCAGGAAAAGAACTGGTCAGACCGATTGAGGAAACCGAACTGTTCACAAACCCTATTATTAGGAAATGGGCAATTTGGAAATTTACAACTCTCAAGTGAATAAAAGGGTTCCTAAAACCATGAAAAAGAACCTTAGGACAAATTGGAAGAGAAAAACCTGACTCGGTTAGATAAACCGAATCCAACTGGATAGAACTAGTTTATGAACTGAGTTGATTCATGAACCAGAACCGATAGAGAATGGGTAAACCAAGAAATTTATGGATCCCTTGTGATCCAAAGAGATAATAAACCTTGGTAAGGAACATTAGAATAAAGTGGGAGAGAAAAACCAGATCAGTTCGGGTGAACCGTGCACAAATCAAATTAAATCGGTTTAAGGACCAAGCCAATTTATGAACCGGAATCGATAAAGAGATGGTAAACTCGGAATTTTATGGACCCTAAGTGCCTAAGGAGTTACAAAAGTCATGGAAATGGACTTGTGAAGGAATTGGGGATGAAAACAAAACCGGTTCAGGTGAACCGGATCCAAACCGGTTCAGACCGGTTTGAACCACTTTTGAACCGGATCCTAAATTCATTTTTCTAGTGGCTTAAATAATTCAAATTTGAAATTTGAGGCCGCCATTGGATAGAAAATGAATTTAGATGAATTTATAAATTTTTAGATTTGAAAAACTCGGTTGAATGAGTGCTGAACCGACTGGTTTAAGCTTCGAACCCGGTATGGATCGGTGTTGTTCAGTTCGGAACAGTGTTATCTTCTTCCTCCAGATGACAGCACTGTTCACTCGCCGAAAAATCGAAGCAGCACCAGTGAAGAGTAAACGTCTCCATTAAATACTTATTAGGCCATCAATTTCTGTTATAAAGGTGCCAATCGGATGACCAAGAAGTTCTCGAGCGTCCTATATAAAGACCTACTCTCCATTCATCCTCTCCCCTCCTGAAAAGCTCACTCTCTCTCAGTTGCTTAGTTTTTCGGTGAAGCTCGAACTAGAGCTTAGATATAGGGAGTTTTCTTTGTCAAAGAAAGTGAGGTCAGGTTCTTTAGAACCGGGGAGAAGTCAGCTACTAGTCTCTGTTTGCTCAGAGGGTCACTGGAGAAACGCCGGCGTGATGGAACAGTGATCATTGTGTCAAAGCTAGAGTATACAACCTCACCCAAGAGGAAACACTGAAGGATCATAGTGTAGTAGTTAGTACTTACCAAAATTCCCCTAAACAAATATAGCCAAAGACTGTAATTCCTTACCATCATAATAAATAAAAGTTATATTTCCTAGAAAAAAATAAACTTGTGATACAAGTAGGTGAAAATACAAAGGACATATCCACGAAATTTCGAGGAGGAAACGAGAAAGAATGGCATCTAAGGATGTCATGAAGTGAATTTGAGGTTAGATGCCCTCAAAGACGCATAGAATTATGGGAAATAAGGGGGAAGCATACTCCTAAGGAAGGAGAAGCATACATATCCCAACTAAGAGGTAGTGTAACCAAGTGATGAGGGATAAGGAGATGAACTTGCAAATGAAGTATATGTTGAGGTGAGAGAATCAAAGGAGGTATACTAGGATGACCCAAGAAAGTAAGTTAAACCCAAGGAACAGGTAAGTAGGAAGATAGCATCAAAAGATGCTGTGACAAGTAAGAATGGGTGGACTACTTATAATAAGGAAGTAAAGGAAGGAATGTCCAAGAAACCTTGGAGAACTAAGCCCTCCAATTAAGAAGTAGTTAAATGGAACAACCACTTACATCAAGGTTGGTTGTGGTCCACGCTCAATTGATGGAGCCTAAAGAGAGGATGATTAGACTTAGTGTGGAGTATAAGGAATAAGACTGAGATCGAAAGTGCCTCCAGTAAAGGATAAGGGGGATAAAGAAAGGAAGGAATGAGAACTTCAAGGAATAAAAAAAAGGGTTAAGCATATAACTCCTAAGGTGAAAGTCTCTACTTTGAAGGACATAGTAGAGAATGAAACCGTGAAAAGGGGACACCCCAAACATAGCCATCAAGACGTAGACTGAAAGGGATCAACTCGGTAGAAATAATTGTGAAATGGTCACGAGCGAGTAAGAGTGGATGAAGTAAAAGGAAAGACCTTGGGTAAAGGATGCCATTGGGAATGAGTAAGGATATGAGAAGGGTAAAAACTAGAAGAAAAGGAACTAACATCAAAATTTATGAAAAATGAGTACGTAGTGTTTGAGGGGACACCGAGCTAAGGGTTTCAACGATAAAGAAAATGACTAGACACGAGATTGATTGGTATCTTGGAACTCCCAATCTTGAAATCCTAAGTAATGAACCTTAAGGGGAATAATCTTGCTCTAAGCATAGGAGGACGATAATCTAAAGGTATACCCTTGAACTCTCAAGTAAGATATTCTTAGCTAGGATAAGCTCCATGGAATGAGTAAGCAGTGGAAAGGAAGAGAAATTTTTCGGTGAAGCTCAAACCATAGCTCCCACATTGGGGTTTTTCTAAGCCAAAGAAGATGAGGTTAGTTTCATTAGACTCGGGGAGAAGTCAGCTACCCAGTGGTCACCATTCGATCTGAGGATCATCGGAGAAGTGCTTACGTAATCAAACAGTGAAGCAGCTCTGGCAGACCGAAGCTGCCATGTTTTGGTCGAGCTAAAAATGGCCAAATTAAGCCCTCCTCATGCCAAACCAAGCTCTCCCAAAACTTCCACATCACTCATACAACTGAATTAGAGTTGAAAGTCAAGCCAATTTGGCTCCCCTTTGTAAATTCTTATCAGTGTTAAAGCGAGAAATGACGAAACTTGGATTCCCAAATTCTCACTTAATTTGACATGAATTGTTGTAATTCTTTATCCTATGAGGATCCTCAGGACGAGAGCTAACTGCCCCGATTGAAAGCTCAAATCGCCGCACCTCCAATGGTAAGTTTTCAAAGCTCTCTCTCTCTCTCTCTCTGTTAGTTCAGTTCTCCAACGAAGCTCCGTTTGAGCTCAATACGCACCCAAATGATGCGATTCAAAGCTCCAATAAATTGTGTGGAAGTGTAGGAACTGGTCCATACCTTTAATTGGATCAATTAACCCTAATTGAATGGTCAATTTGATGAAATCAAATTAGGCCAATTTGAAAGGGAGAAAATTGGAGAAATTTTGGGGGAAATTGGGGATTTCATAAAATTGAGGGACCAAAGTGCAATTTTCCAAACTTGAGGGCCAATTGGTCATAAAAAGGATGTTGGAGGACCAACTGGTCAATTTTTTAAATTTATTGGGGTTAAATTGCCATTTTTGTAAAATAGGGGCAAAATAGTAATTTTTGAAAACTTGGGGACCAAATCGAAAATTTGGGAAACTTGAACCCCTTAAGTGATTTTGAATAAATTGAGGACCCAAAGTGAATTTTAGAAGTTTCGGGACTCAATTTGGGGAAAAGTTTGCATTAGGGTCCTAAAGTTAAGGAAAAAGAACTTTAGGGACCTAAATGTAAATAATCAAAAAGTTTGGGCATTTTGTTCATACATGAGTAATGGAGGCTATTATGCCAAATGTTAATAAAAAAGAAAGTCCAAATCGTGTAGGAACACAAAGGACCGGAACGCCGTAAGGATAAGCTCGCGTGGAGGTATAAAGCAAATTCAAAGGTAATACACTACAAATATTGGGTGAGTGAGATTTTTAAATCACACCCAATTGGGAGGATGAGTACATTGGAAATGAAAAACCACTACTATGTGGAATTTTGACATCATACCTAGTTGGAGGGATGTGAGAAATATGCGAAAAAATTACTTATCGTTTGTAAGTAGATCATACCCAATTGGTATGATAAACTTCCTAGAAGGAAGTAGAAAACTCGCTTACCGGTTATAAGCGGAGATGTCATCTCACCCGGTTGGTGTGATGGAAGAGTGGAAAGTTATTTTGTTCGAATTGTTCTCCCCTAACTATGTGTCAGTCCTTAAAACTTTTGGGAGACCTTCTTGAAGAGAGCTGAAATAGCTCAGATAGGCCATAGGCCTCGGTTTTGGAACTTGTGGGCTAAAATGCCCAGTAATTGGAAAACCTCGTACAGTGGGCCCAAGGCCAGTTGGCATGAGCAGGAGATCATAAACAAACATGATGATAAGCCATGAAAACTCTCATTAATAGTGGAATTTATTGTATGATTCACCACGGTACCAAGTGAGGACTGATAAGGCTCGATGGGCTAGCGGCAGTGTGTCAAGGCTTGGTCGATGGACCCGTCAGATAAACACCTGCAAGTCGGGTTGAGTGTCGAGGCCATTGGATTGTAGGCACTTGAGGCTCGGTACCATTAAGACGCCTAAGAGGGGTAGTGATGCATCCTAACGGCTACTGGACGACATGGTGGCGATAAAGGAAAGAGAAGCTACTGTGTTTGAGTTTCTTGTCGCACCAGTTAGTAATGGAGTTACTGTGTTTGTACTCCATGGAGTTACTATGTTTGAACTCCACGAGTCTACTATGTTTGGGGCTTCCTAAAGCTACTATGTTTGAGCTTCATGCGCACGAGACCGGGTTATGGTCTTTGTCCTCATTTGGACACAGAGTTGATCTCTGGTTTAAGGGTCGGATGTTACGAACATTCACTCATTTTTAGGATAGTAGTGGACAGGCTTCTATCTATGTGGACGATAAAGTCGCTCTCACGCCACAAGTGGGTGCAATGGATGGGCTGACCTACGAATGTGTAATCCCTTCATGATGAAAGGCGTGTGTTGATTGTTAAACACACCGATTATGGATAATGAGGAAAATTGGTTTTGAATAATCGAGAATTTAAGGAAGAAATGATCTTAAAGGAAATAAGAAGTCTGTCACACTCCAATTAAAAACTATTTTATAGAAACTCATTTTCAAACACCCATTCATTGAGTTTTCGAACTCACCCCCTCCCTTTACCCCTTTTCAGGTAACCAAGGGAAAAACCTAGTTAAAGACCTTCTGCTAGCTAAACCAGCAAGACAGGTATGTAAGTTTGAAATTTTTCAATTTTTATTAATGTTATTATAGGAAAGGTACATGTAAAAAGGATGCCTCACTCCTCACAGTTTAAAGAAGGGGAAAACCCTTAATAAACTCGGAGAGTGGCGGGTTGCTCACGAGGATCCGACCAAAGCGGGTCGGGGCATGACAGTCATCTTCTTCCTTAAGATGACAGTATTGTTCATCAATTCAAAAACTTTCCTTCTCCATTAAAGGTATATTCGCTCTAATCGTGGCATTTTTAGGCAAGCATAAGCTCGACGAAAGTGGAAAGTGGTCGGGAAAAGGGTCCCCAAGCACCCTATATAAAGAGCTCCTCTCCATTCCATATCTACATGCCTCAAATCACCATTCTCTCTCAACTGCTCAATTTTCTAGTGAAGCTCAGACCAAAGCTTTGACTTGGTTATTTTTCTTAGCCTCAAAAATCAAGGTCGAGTCCTACAGACTCCGGGGGGAGTCAGCTACCTAACAGCAAGCTCCCTACGACCCGAGGACCACCAGAGAAGCGATGGAGGAATCAAATAGTGAAGTAGCTCTGGCATACCGAACCTGTCCTATTTTTGCTTAGCTAAATTCGGCCAAATTTAAACGCCCTCCAACCAAACCAAGCCACCCCGACGCCCCACAACCTTAACAAAGATTAAAGGTAAGCCAATTCAGCCCTCCTCCATCGTTGCAGATCGGTGTTAGAGAGAGAAAGTGTCAAATTTCACTGATAAAATTCACCCTCATTCGGACTTCAATTGTAGCAATTCTTGATCCTAGAATGAACCTCAGAACGAAAGCTACCTCCCTAGATTGAGAGCTCGAACCGATGCCCCTCTCACGGTAAGCTTTCAAAGCTTTCTCTCTCTACGAATAGTTTTCTAGCGAAGTTCCGTTTGAGCTCATTTTGGACCCAAATGTTGTCATTCAAAGCTCAATTGAATCGTATTGAAGTGTAAGAATTGATCCATATGATCAGTTGGAGCAATTAACCCTAATTGAATGGTCACTTTGAAGAAATCAAATTCGGTCACTTTAAAGGGGAGAAATTGGGGAAAATTTTGGGGAAATTTCAGGATTTCAAAAAATTGAGGAACCTCCATGCAATTTCTCAAAATTGAAGGCCAATTGGCAATAAGAAAGATGATGGGGGACCAATTGGCCAATTTTCAAAATATTTGGGTCCAAATTTCTATATTTGGAATGTATGGGCAAAACCATAATTTTTTAAAAATTTTGGGACTAAATTAGAAATTTGGTAAATTGAGGATCCAAAGAGGATATTGGGAACTTTGGGACTCAATTTGGGGAAAATTTAGCATTATGGACCTAATATTAAGAAAAATGAACTTTAGGGACCTAAGTGCAATAAACCAACAATTTTAAGTGTAGTCACTCAAATGTGAGAAAACGATAACTATCATGCCAAACCTTAATTGATATGGATACCCAAATCGTGCAAGGACACAAGAAACCAGAATACTAACAAGGAAAAGCTAGCGTGGACTTGGAAACTGACTAGGAACGAACGCGTCACAGTCACCGGGTGTGTGGGAATTTTATATATCATACCGATTGGGATGATGAGTTTCCTTAAGGAATGGAGAAACCTGCCAACTGGTAGTAAGCGGAGTTATCATCACACCCAATTGATGTGATTAGTTAAAAAGCAAATTTTGTCAGAAGTGTTCTCCCTTAACCGTGTGTCAATACTTAAAACATTTGGGAGACCTTATTGACGGGAGCTAGAACAGCTCAGATAGGCCAGGGGCATCGATTTTGAGCTCTTAGGGCTAAATGCCCAATTTTGGAAAACACGTGTAGTGGGCCCAAGGCCAGTGGGCACGAGTAGAAGCTCGTAAACAAAATTGATTAAGAAGAGCCATGAAAATTTCTAATGAAATTGATTGTGTGTATGCCACGATACCGAGTCAGGGCTGATAAGGATCGATGGACTGGCGGCAGTGCGTTAGGACTAGGTTGACAGATTGGCCTAGACAAACAGCTGCAAGTCCCAAGGGCTGTTGGACCGTTGGCACCAAAGATGATGGCTATTATGTGAAAACTCTTGTTTGTGCATACACTTGTGGTACGAGACCATCAGGATGCCCTAATGGATAGTGATGGGTCCCAAGGGCTGTTGGACGAAATAGGGGACGATAAGGGCAGTTTGTCGTACCAGTTAGTCATGGAGCTTTGGGAGCTTCTTGCACATGAGACCAGGGTGGGGACAGGATGAGGTATCTGTCCTCATACTGATACGAAGTGGCATTTAGGTTTAAGGGTCAGACATTTGGAATGTCCACTCAGACCCATGGTAGAAATGGATAGGGTTCTATCTTGGTGGATGGTAAAGATGCTCTGATCCATAAGTGGGTGCAGTGGATGGGTTGCACATGTGAATGTGTGTACCCTTCCTAGTGAATGGCATGTGTTTATTTGCTAAATGCCTCTCAAGGCAAGGGGATGGGCTAAGAAAACTAAAGACAACTAATATGGAAATGAGAAAAAGATTTTGGAAACCTAAATTTGAGGAAACCCTTTTTAAAAAAGGGAAATGTTAACCTTGGTATGGTAAACTAAAGATGTTTTGAAAACTCACTCCCAACACCCGCTCACTGAGTTATAGAACTCACCCCCTCTCATTACCCATTTTTCAAGAGTAAGGAGATAAAATGAAAGAGAGTGTGAAGATGTACCCTCTGTCAGGTATGCTTAAAGTTCCTTTTAAGCTTGCTAAGATTGATTTATGTTATTCAAGAGATCAAGGTTTGAATTTTCTCCTGGTTACTCTTGAATAAAATAAGGGGAAACCCCTCTTAAACCAAGGGAGTGGCGTGTTGATCACAGGGATCTAAACAAACCTGGTCGGGGCATGACAAAGGAGGTGCAGGACACCTCTATATTAGGATGAAGTTGGTGAGCTCAAGATAGAGAGAGTCAAGCTTATTGAAAATACCATAAAAAAGATAAAAATAATATATATATATATATATATGAGATCAACTCAATGCCACCCAAGACAGACATAAAAGCTATGTTGATAACTGATGTCGAGAACTAAACTTCGAAGTCAAGATAAGGTATTCTTAAAAGCATCTCCCTGAAAAGGCATATTATCATTTCAGCATAAGGGCAAATGAAACCTAGGATATATTGGTCATTATATGGTAATATTGAAACTCAGACTAGTAGCTTACATGATATGACTACAATTAGAGATAGAGATTATTCATGATGTATTCCACAAGTTAGTATTAAGGAAATACAAACCAGACACCATATACATTTTAGACCAACCTCGAACAAATTAGGAAAAGACATTAGCATATAGGGTAAATCCAATATGATTAATGGATTGGTGGGAAAATCATGGGAAGGAAGCAAAATTGACCAGATAAAGGTGCTATGGAGCAACGACATGATAGAAAAGGAAACTTGTGAACATGAGAGTGTTATGAGGAACAAGTACCCACATTTACTTTGAGTATATTGTATTTTGTGAAACTTACTAGCCATAAATGAAATTTAAGTTTTGAGGACAAAACTCTAAAAAGTAGGGTGTAGTTGTAACACTTAATTTTTTAAAGGTGAAATTAAATATATTTGGACCAGAATGGAATCATGAACTAGTAATTGTGATCAAATCAGATTATAAATAATTTTCTCAAATAAAAATCTCAAAATTTTTATAGTCAGTTTAGACCAGTCGGGATTATGGAGCATTATTTAAGTTACTAAAAGGACTAAAAATTGTGAAATTAAAAAAATTTGTCGCTAAACCCATTAAAAAAAATAGGAAAAGAGGATTAATGACTCGGACACTAAACCCAAATCTGACTCCCCATCGTCCTCCCTCGAATTCCTTACCCCTCCACCTAGTCTCGACTATAAACAAGCCATCAAAACACCAAATTGGGAAAATATAAATTGGCTCCATTTCCATCAAATTACATGCAACAAAAACCATTATTGAGTTGACAACTCATATACCAATCTCTACATAAGATTAGTTAACTTATCTTCGCCCCATAAGATTGAAATTCTCTCCTAAAGTTAGAAAAAACATCCTCGGATACACCTTTGACCACATAATGATCAATCACCAAATTCTCCCTCACTCGACCGCGAAATGAGCTAATTCATGTCTCAAAAAGATGCTAAGAAACTCCTCTTGGGTTCTGTTGTCGACTAACTAGAAAGTGGTTGAAAACCATCACATGATGTCCATTTTGTTGACTCTATCTTAGGGGAAGAAAAATCGCACCCGTCGGACTTTCAAGGCCATATTTTGCCGACCCTAACCACTACTCCTGTCAAGACCAAGCTCCAATAAGCAAACTTTCAATGACCATGAGACTATTTTCGATGAAGGGACTTCTCTCTAAATCTTGACCACGATTGTTAGAGACCAAAATTCGACCAACTCCAATGACCACCCCCCTCCCCCAACCAACCAGCCTGGAATTTCCTCTATTTTCTCCTTTTTGTGGGCCTCATTATGGATCAGTGCAAGGATTGATTTTCACCCCTTCCTCATCATCTTTTGTGCTTGCACATAGGATATTAGGCTGACTCCCTTTTTATTCTCATTCCCATAAAATATCATTCCATTGGCCTCAAGGGAGTGGAACGTCAAAGTTTTATCCTGACAGTTAACTCTCATCTACTGTAAGGATAGCCAGTCCATTCCTAAGATCAATTTGACTTCCCTTAGAGGTAACAGGATTAAATCAGCTTCTAATTTTCTCCCCATGATTTCCACTTTGCACTCCTTGAATACTTTATCTCTTACTAGTTCTTCTCCAAGTGGGGTGAGAACATTTATAATGGGAAAAGGGGGAGTTGCTTCCTTGGAAGTTTCTCGAATTACGGACACCTTGACAAAAGAATTCTTGACTCCCGAATTGATGAGGGCAAATGTCTCCCTCCCGAGTAAACGGACGTACCCAAACTAAAGAGGTAGGAATTTTTTAAATTTGAGAATTTTCTTCACAATCTCAAAGGAGTACAAGGTTCCTAGGGCTGGTATCCCTTATGAAAGGAATCTAAGCATGGGGTCAGGAAGTACCCGCTACTATGCTAGGGTCTTGATTTGTTTCCTCCTCAGTGAGGTTATAGACCTGCGTTGGTACCCTTGGTTTGGGATTTGCACATCTTCCCCCTTCCTGACTACTCACGTTTGAAAGTGTGGAATTGGCAGTTGTGGATACCCCATTCCTTGGGGGCATTGAACAATTCTTGGCGTAGTGTCCCAATTGCCCACACTGGTAACAGGTTACCTTTCTACACGGACCTTCGTGGGTTCTTCTACATTTGGGCCATGAAGAGATCCTTTTTTGGGTATTCTTATAACTTCCCACTTGGTTTGGTCCGGGAGGCCCCCTTTGCTCCTTGATTCTTGTTTGAAACCTCTTGTGGGTCCTCTTCTGGGATTTGAGGATGTTTCTTACCTCCCTAGTGTGGTTATTTTGATCCTCCTTTTTACCCACCTCATCCATTCACCTCCATCGAGCTACTACTAGTTTTTTGCACTCGTGTGCCATACTAATGATAGTCGCCAAATCGGTAGGTCTCCCTAGTATTCCCATCTAATCTTGTATGTTCAGGTTGAGACCATCCACGAACCTTTGACATATGTCCACTAGCCCGGCTAAATTTAGAGCAAATGGTCTCAATTAGTTGAAGCGAGTTTCGTATCCAAAAATCGTGTCTCAGCCTTGATGGAGTCAGAAAAATTCTTGTTTTTTCTCATTTATCGAGTGAGGGGCTAGGTACTCTTCCAAAAATCTCCCCTCATATACTTCTCAGGAGGGTGAAATAGTGGTGAGGTTCCTCATGTTTTCCCACCATCTCCCGTCGCTCCCTTTTAGGAAGAATTCCACCATAGTGACCATCTCTTCCTGTGGAATCCTTGTTAGTCCCATCAACTCTTTACAGTTGGTTAGCCAATCCATAGTGGCTCTAACTTCCTTTTCTCCCCTGAAGGTTTTACACCCCAACTATCGAAGTGTTTTTAGGTGTCGAGTGATGTCAAAAAACGTTTGTGCTACAACAGTAGTGTCTCGGGATTGCACTTCCTCCTCCTTGGGGGTGCACTTCTCATCGGGTAGCTTCCTCCTCTCTGTGGGAGGTTGGGTTCCCCAAACACCTTGACGAACTCATCATAGAGCTTCTTCTGCTCAAGAGTCATCTCAAGGGTTGTGGGTTGAGTTTCCTAGGACTCATGTGCTCTCATGCTAATTCCCTCAATTGGGGTAAGGTTTTTCGCAGGTCCAGTGGGAGATGTGACATCGCGGGTTAACTTGGTTCCTCTTTTCGGGGTTATATCTACAAGATGGAAGGTGTTTATTAGTCATGTTCCAGGGTTGAGTTTTGAAACTTTGTTAGGAAAACTCATGATCTGATATCACCGAAGTTGTCACACCCTGACCCGGCTTGGTTGGATCCCTATGAACAACCCGCAACCCCTTCCCTTACTAGAATGGTATTCCCACCAAGCTAGGCTAGGAAGGGTAAAGGCGTACAAACACTGATGTTTTCCATAACAAATAAAAGAAAACAATTAAGTAAAGTTACCTCTTCGGGTTAACTCCTGGCCTACTTCTCTGGCTTCCCTCTTCTTGGTGTGTGAGCTTCTCTAAAAGGGGATAAGGAAGGGGTGAGTTCTACAACTCAGTGAGCAAGGTCATAGGAAAACATGCCTTTAAGGTTTAGCGGGTAGTTAAGTCGCAATTTTTTTCCTTGTGCGTGGAAAATCAATTGATAAGCAAGCCACCACTTGTCTTATCTTTAGTAAAAGGGTTCTCGTTGTTTCTTGGCTTATCTTATTAAGCTCAGGGTGGGTACTTTCTAGTTAGAGGGATTTAATTAGCGAACCTACCACTATTTGTATCATACCTCAAATAAACACACGCTCTTTATCCATAAATGAAACAAATGATCATAGAACAGACCCTCATAGGCTAAACAACCTCGGTATGTTCCACTTGTGGCTTGGAGCATCTTTACCGTCCACTTCGGTGAGAGGCCGCACCCTCTACCGCAATTCTGCGTGAACTCTAGAGATCATCCCATAGATATATCAATACTTCAATCCCCCGATAATCTAGGGGTGAGATCTCGTCCCTCCACCCCCTCGATCTCAGTGCGCATGAAGCTCATTAAACTTCAAGACATACTGGAATAGTGATCACTGCCCTTATAGCACCCTTGCTGTTCAATAGCCCTTAGGACCAATACTTCCCCGAACTGGGCATCTCTTTGGTCTCGTACGATTTGCAAATCACAAACATGTAGTTTTGATTTAAAGCCTTTATCTTTACACTACGACCCCCCTTAGGCTACAACCTAACTTTGGCATAGTAGCTTCACAATCATTACCTGATTTTTGGTAATTTTTATAGGCTCTTATATCAAGCTTATGTACGAGACTGGACCCGTGTCCATTAGCCTTGGACCCACTGGTGCAAGTTTTTCAAAACATAGTCTTGGGACCACTTCATAAAAAAAGGCTGCCTTGGGCCCACTTGCAACATACTAGATTTAGCCCACCATTGTCGATCATAGGTCACACCCATATCCATATCGACAGTCGAACTAGACCATAACCCTTGGGATGTATCCATACACCACTCATGGGTTATCCTGATTCATGCTTATCATCAGAAATATAACCCCAAAATGTTTAAGCGGATTCACACAGTTATGAGATTATATTTCTAGAATATGGGTTTTCAAAATGAAGCATGATATTTCAAAATCTACAATCGGTCTTGATGTCCGAAATCACACTCACTTGGTAATAGTGATGTGATTGTCCCGGTGAGATCTCGATCCATGATGTGCTCATCTACATAGGTACTCGGACAACTAGCTCCTACATGGTTCGAGTATTCACATAAGGAAAATTGGCATAAAAGACCTCATATTATGCCTTAATTATAATTAGTTCCCTAAAGTTTATAACTTTACATTTAGGTCCCTAATAGCCATTTATCTTCAATTAGGTCCCTAAGGTCTCCAATATTCCTCTTAGGTCCCTAATGTTTTCTTATTTCCATTCAAATCCTCAACTTCCCCTTAATTGTAACCTGGCCCCCAATTTTTCAAAAATCCTCAATTTGCCCAAATTTTCCGAAAAAATATTACTTTGACCCCCAAATTCTCATTTAATCAAATTGATTGCTTAAACTTGGTTAATTGCCCCTAACATGCTGCTAATCATTTTTCCTATCTTTCTACGAGCTTCGTGCCCTTTGAACGACATCAAATGACCCAAATTTAAGCTCAAACAGAGCTTGGCTAGAAAAATATTCTAAAGAGAGAAAACTTGGTTTTCTAACCGGAAAGGGGTCAACGATCAAAGCTTTGGATAGGGGCGGATAGTGCTCATCCAGGGGGTCCTCCTTGGATCAAAGAGTGAGTCAATTGGTTACCTAAGCACAGAAAATTTGATGAGAGAAGTTATGGTACTTCAGTTTCTAATACATTACTATTCTGGTGAAACTAGGCGGAATTGGCTTGCCTTGTAGGTTACATGGAGTTGAGGGTTGGTCGAGGAGTGCTGGGGGAGGTTCAACTGAGCTATAGGAGATCAGAGGTGACCGAAATTTGATATGGGCAATTCGGCTTCTTCACGACCACCAGAGCAGCAGCACTATTTGAGCTTGTCGACGCTCCTATGGTGGTCCTCAATTCAAATGGAGGGTGTAGTTAGGTAGAGGACTTCCTCCTGGTTCCAGAGACACCACATGCAGCTTTTGAGGTTGATGAAAGTGTTGATGTCAGAGCTCTAGCTTAAGTCTCTCCGAAAAATGGAGCACCTCTTCTTCTATGCTCATTTATGGGATGATAAAGATGAGGGGAGGGGTGCTCTTTATATAGAAAGCTTAGTAACTAATAGGTCTATCGACCGGCATAGGATTCGATCCCCCAACTCACTCGCTAGTGGTCAGATTGGAGAACTTTTCGGGTCGCCAAAGACCAAGCACTCATTCTTATCCCTTTTTGCTAGCTTTCCCAAGGAGGAAGAGGATATTGTGTCGTGCGTGTGAGCTTCGCACGTGCAAGCTTGCCACATGGCGCACTGTGATTGGCTGGCTTTGTTGACACAACTTCTGACTTAGCATCCTAGTTAGCCTTTGACTCACTGATCGGACATGTAGGACAGAGACAACCGATCATAGAGTATCACGTGGTGATAGCTACATAATGATTAATGTTTGGACATAGTTAGTAGAGGACAGCCAATCATTAGGTTCCATGTGGCAATAGACAATCAATGTGCACTACATGGTGATGCGTCACGTGCATAGAGTGTCATCTTCTTTGATGAACATACGTTGAAAATAGAGAAATGAAGCATGATTCCTCTCAGAAATTTCCAATCACACTTGGCTACTCCGACACCATGAAAAATCGCTACCAAATGACCCCATCCCACACTGATGAATTTAAAGAGACCTTAGGGAGCTTCATTTATAAATTCAATCATCCTCTTCCCCCCATTCATTGAAATTCCTTTATGAAAGTCGATTGCTCAGTTTTCTAACGAGTACATTTTCAAGCTTAAGCCTGAGCAAACCAAGGCACAAAGGAATTCTGACCCTTATCCATAACATTCCTATGAGTCTTCCCTACACAAAGTAACCCACAATGGAGTCTACTAGTTACCAAGGAGCCATCGACGTGGCCAAACATTAGCCATGCTTCCCATCTAGAAAATAGAACAACAGCTCTGTTGGTGAATTCTAGCCTCCTCTGGCGGCCAAATCAGTAGAGAAAGGTGTCTCGAGCTTCCTAGCATCTCCATCATTGTTCGTGGTCGAGGAGGATCTAAAGTAAGCCCTAATCATAGCTTTTCATTCTTTTACTTATAATTGTTCTACTAAGTTTCAAGGGGGTATTTCAGCTGGAATTTGTGAGAACTTTGGTGGTTGATTAGGGTGGGTCCAAGCCCTGGTAGGTCACCTGAGAAGTCCCCTAGTTTTCCCAACCAATGGCCCCGACCAACTCATCGTTGCTATTGAGATTCCATCAAATTGCACATACAACGAAATTTTCTAATGAAGCTCTAATCTAGGGCTAAAAAGAGTCAAATTGGTCTATTCAAAGATTGGAAGGATCCTAGGAAGATGGGGGAGATGCTATTTAGAGGCAAATTTGAAGGATTTATGATGAGAATATATGAAACTCGAATGGGGGTATTTTTGCAAAAGGGTAGCAAGTTGGGGGACTCATGTACAATTAGTGAAAGATTTGGGGATCCAATGAAGCTATTAGAGGAATTCAAAGTCCTAGGAATAGGAATTGTCATCGTAGGTACCTAAGTGAAATGCTAAATAGACTTGGGGACCAAAAGGCAAGAAAGAGGGGAGATCGGAAAACGGTATCGGAAAGTACCAATATAAAATAGGGAAAATGTTTTATTTTAATTTTGATTTGGTATTATAATTTTAAAAACCACTCACACACACGCTGGCACAGGAACTTAGGTGGAACTCACCCAGGATTTGGATGCAAGCAAGGTGACTGAGATTATGATTCTCGCGTTAGAAATGATTGGAACAATGTTATGCTTGCTCCTTGTTTTGAATTTCTTTTATTATATTTTTATAACTTCTTTCTTGAACTAAGGTTAGCATGGAGGTATTCAATCATATTTTTGTGAAAGATGGGCTTCAGCTCATATTTTGGAACTTGGGGCTACGACCCATATTTTTGTGAAATATGGGCTTTTGCTCATATTTTGAAACCTGGGGTTATGACATGTATTCTTGTGAAACATGAGATTCTGATCATATTTTGGAACTTGAAGCTACTACCCATATTTTTTAGAAACATGGGCTTTGACTCATATTTTGGAATATGGGTATACGATCTATATTTTATGAAATATGGATTCTAACACTTATTTCAGAAATGAGACTACGGTTCATATTTTGTGGAAATTGGGTCTGAATCATATTTTAGGAAGTAAGGTTATGGCCCATGTTCTAAAAATGAAAGATTTTAACCAAATTTTTAAAAAGGGGCTACGACCCATACCTCACAAACTAGGGGCTTGGGCCAATATTTTGGAAATGTAATTATGAGCCAAGAATGGGAAAGAAGGACTATGGTCCATGATTTTAGTATAATTTTGAAATGCCTTCAATGACTTAAGAACTTGACTATAATTTGGACTTAGAGGGGTTGGCAAGATAGCATATCAATCCATATGCCATTGTGTACTTGTTATATCATAGGAGGGTTGGCCAAATAGCAAGTCAATTTCTATAGAAATTGTAATATGTTAATTTTGTATTGCATGTATTTATGGTAGATGTGAAATGGTAGTAGTAGATGCCTATAGGTAAAGGTAGTGTCAGATACTAAGGGATATATGGGAGGTGAGGTAATTAGAGGGAGATATTTTTTATATTAAATATATAGGACATGGGATTAATATGGCGGTATTCAAATATTGATCAAACGTTGGTTAGAGATGGTCGTATTATTCCTAAGGCTTCAGTAGACCAAACCTTAGAGTATACTAAATGGCACTCTTCCTACATAGTTTAGTGATGGTCAGTATAGAGCTTCTTGACACACCACTAGGCACTAGCTAAGAGGGACATGACCCCACTACTAGGTTGTGACTATGATACACAGGTATTGTGACAGTGGTCACAATACAGTTTGTAAAACAATGCATGAGTCATTGTTATTTTAGGGTGTATGATTGAGTGGATAGGGACTCATTCCCTCGAGAAGTACTGTTGAGAAAACTGTACAAGTTTTAAATGAGAAAAAATTAAAATATTTTTATACTCCATGCTAACATCTTAGTAGGAGTTGTGTACGTGTACATAACGTACTAAAGTACCCTACTCACTAAGCCTCATAGCTCATCCCCAACCCTAACCTCCTTTGAGGTACTGTACAACTTAAAATATAAGATCTTGATGCATTCTCAGTACAAAACTCGATTTAAGCCACCTCGATAATAATTATATAAGTCTCTCAAGAAGTAGAGGATTATCAATTTATGGGTCATTTTTATTCATGATGTTTTGTACACATAATTTGTAAAAGAAATTATGTTGAAAATTTTATGAAAATAATATTTTACCTTGTGTATTATGAGCCTTTATGACTTATTGGTACTATAATAGTGAGGGCCTCAATATTGTAGCGTTGGGAGGGAGTGGTGGTTGTGACGATCATCCAACGTGAAATGTCGGGTCGGGGCATTACAATGGGAGAGGAATAAGAGAACTTGGATGACCTAAAGGAGTCTTCCCAAGTCGACTTTGACTGACAAAACGGGTCGGGAAGCCTTGGGAAAATAGATGCTCTATTTTCTACACAAAAGGTGTGGTTATTATTTGACCACACTGGCAAAACTTTAGTCACCGGTGGACTCCGGTGTGTGCTATTTCATGTAATGAAGGTTTCCAAATTTTTAAAAGTTTTCATTTTGGCTCTCATTCCTTGAAAACTATATTAACCCAGTTCTTAGTTCTCAAATCCATCATAAACACTGCTAATCATCTCCCTAAACACTTAGCATGTGTTTGGGATATTAACTGAACATTTCTTACTATTTTTCAAAGTTGTAAAAATGGGAAATCAGCCATAAAACTTACCAATTATGATGGGGAGGTGATCCTAGGTAAGGATATCAGAGAGACCTAGGACCCGAGACCTAAGCCCTTACCAGACCCGAGCGAACCTGAGATTGGTTGGGTCTGCTTAGGTCCTTGCTTGGGTTCAGGTCCATTGATTGGACACAAGCCCTGCTGAAAACTCGAGCTTGGGTCCAGCGGGTGCCAATCCAGAAAGTTGGAGTCGAGGCTTGGGTCCAGAAAGGTAGACCCGAAGGGTGGATCCAAAAATGGACCCATCCTTATATTTTTTTGTGTTTTCTACTTACTCCGCCATTTCTACAATTTCTTACTAAAAATCAAGGCGGAGGACCAGAAATTGTCAAGGATGTCCTTCTTCAGCACTCTACCAGAGGAAGTCTTCTTAGGGCTTAGATTGAGATTCACATAGTCCTTCATTGTGAGCACTGGGGGTCCCTAAACTACCTCTTTGACAATCTCCGACAATCTATCCTCTAATGTATTGGAGTTTCGTGCTTCTTCAAAAAGCGTATCTTCTTCTACTTCTTTAGATTCCTCTCTAATGTTGTGCTTCGCTATCTCAACTTGGGTTGCATCATCCACAATAGGAAGGTTGTAGAGGCTAGCGCTCTAGATCCTAACGTCATAAGATTTCCTCTAAGGCTCGAAAATGCCGGAGGATAAGCCCTCGTTCTTTGAGGCGGAGAAGGACATACTACGGTAAAGCTCGATTGAGGAGGCAGTAGTTGCAATGATGGACGGCCTGAAAATGTCCTTGATGGTGGTGGTAGTGGTAGAGCACTTACAGGAGGATGAAGTACCATTGGTGGATGGCTCTCCTTTATAATGGCGAGGTGCCCACAAGAGGTAGGAACGGTAGAAGCTGATGAAATTCTCATCAAGGTGACGGTCCTAGTAAGTGAAGTGACGGTAGGGTTGGGGCGGCAGTAGGCATGTCAATGGACTCCGGACTCGAGCCTCAAGTCTCTACCTGACCCAAGTGGACCCGAGAAGCCTTGGGTCTGCTCGGGTCTGCCCTTGGGTTCGGGTCCGGCTGACTGGACTCGAGGTTCGATTCCAGCAGGCTCGGGTCTGGCTAGCTGCACCCGAGCCTCAGGTCCACTTTTCTAGACCTGAAGGTAGGTTAAAAAACGGGAAGATCCTCTCTCTCACATACAGTAACCATCATCATGGTCATCTCAACAGTGGCTCAAATGAATCCATACTGCCACATGACTCTTTCTATCCTATCAGAGCTGAGATCGAGGGGATGCTCTTCATTTCTTTCCACAACGAAGAGTATAGAGGAAGATGAAAGGGAAAATGAAGTGGGAGTTGAGTAGTGGATGCTCTTATTTTTCCTCTAGGACGAAGAGTAGAGAGGAAGTGGGAGTTGAGTGGTGGATGCAGGCGATGGAGATGGGCGTTAGAGCTGCACCAGCCGCTAGGGCTCCATGTCCACTGTCGTCTTCCACTAGCAAAAGACTGCCATGTTCACTCCTGATTCCTTCTCTAGAGAAAGAGAAGATGAAGGTCCATTTTAAGTCCATCCTTGTATCTCTCCCCACTTCGGTCTCTCTCTCCTTTCTTTATTCTCTAATACTCTTAAAGCCCGAGCAATCACCTTCGAACTAGATAGTCTCATCCATCGATGAGGTAAATTAAGTTTTCTTTTGGCCTGAATCTACTATTTCTCATTGGTATTTTGATGTAAAGTTCAGATTTTTGCTCTTGTTAATTGCTAGAATCCCCATATGAATAATCACTATTTCATTCATGGTTCCAATTTACTTTGATTGGTATTTAATGGGATCACTATTTCATTCATGGTTCCAATTTACTTTGATTGGTATTTAATGGGATAGTGAAGCTAATTTTGGATTTTTAGGTAGAGAACACAATCAATCAGCTTCTACACGCAAGCTGGGGTTTCTTAGATTCTACCCAGTAATTTTTTCAAGTTGTGATAGAAGCTCTGATACTCGTATTTCCTACAGCGAGCAGGAGAGGAAGTATTGAAGATTGCTTCCCCTCTAATATTTGAGCTAATATCTGAGGCTTAGAAGAAAGCTCAATAGGCAATGCAGAGCTTTGACATTGATGCTGAATCTATCATTACTACTGGAAAGGTATGCCTTTTAATGAATTTATATTTGTAATCCATATATTATATTTTAATTATCTATTGTGACGACTGATGTATATAACAACTAATAACACAAATATTATATTTGAAGCATTTCATAAATTTTCAAGGGTTTAATGACAAAACATCCTTTTTAGGTATTAACTATTAAATAGAGTGAAAACCCTCATTATGTAGACAAATATACTAACTATGGGAATGAGACAGGTGCAGAACATGTTAAAGAAAAAGAATATGCAGCAGAAATTTCAAATATAGTGGCAACAACCATGCATCCAATGAGAACAAATCTATAGAAAAAGAAATTATAGTTCTTTGAAATTTATTATTCTTGTAGATTAGTCGATAAGGTCTCTAGTGGTTAAAATATTGTGTTTCTCCTTCCATATCTCATCTCACTTCGTAGCAAGCAGAAGAGTAGGAACATAAATTTCCGAACAAAAAAAATCAAACAACCACAAATTGGAGAGTCATTACAAAATTGGAGAATAACTTGAAGTGTTGCATATAAAATTGTTGGGGATGAATTTTCAAGGGTTAAATGACAAAACATCATTTTCGGATCTTGACTATTAAATAGAGTGAAAACTCTCATTATTGTTGCAAAGATATGCCTTTCAATGTATTTATATTTGTAATCCATATATTATATTTTAATTATCTATTGTGACGATTGAAGTATTTAACAACTAATAACACTTCTTTGTGCAAAGACTGTGTCTGGTGTTACTCAACAGACCACACAAATATATATTAAAAAAATTAGATGTATTCGATTCGGGTCCATATGGACCCGAGCAATGGGTTCGGGTCCAATCGGGTCTCGGGTCCAATCGGGTCTTGGGTCCAGCAGACCTGACCAAATGGACTTGAGGCATGGGTCCATTCGGGCGCGGGTTCACCAAAATCCGCCCCGACCCTAGTTATTGACATCCCTAGCGGCAGTGGAGGTTGGAGCTGAGGAATTGGCAGCTCCGTCATGGGACTCACGCCAGGTGTCGGGGGCTCTACTCAACAGAACCCACTCCTCCACACATATTATAGAGGGAGTGTGATCAAAACTAGCCCGAGGAAAAAATGCTCATTCAAGAAAGGAAGAAACAGGGAGCCCAAGCTATGTTCAAAATTAGAGCGAGGGATGGAGATAATTACAACAAAATGAGAGAGATATTGCCTTTTTGAAGGACCCAAGGCTATGGGTACGGGTCCAGATTCGAGAACCAAGCTGTGGGTCTAGATCCGACGAAGTGGACCCAATGCTCAGGTTCACTCAGGTGCGGGTCTGTTAGACCCGCCTTTGGGTCTGGCACGGGTCCGCTAAAACTCGCCTTGATCCGAGATTTTGATAACCCTAATCCTAGGTACACGAGAAAGTAATTGAGGTCCTTGGAAGGTTATTTGACCACAATTTAGGGCTTGTCGAAGCTCAAGTGCTCACCATCTTGCCTAACCACCATCTTTTAAAGGAAATCAAAGTAGTTTTATATGGTAAAAAATTAGGTTATTTGGTGGTACAGAGAGCGAGAATTAGATATGTGAATTTCGGTTGCTAGAAATAAAGCACCATAATTAAACCCAACTCTCCGAGTCGATTCTGATCCAATGATAGAGAGATAATCCAATTACTCTTATGGGAAATTCGATGGAAGTTTTTTAAGTTGTTCTATTCTTTATTGCATTAAAAAAAGGCCAACAAACAGGCTTCTAAAAGGTTGTCTTAACATGTGCAGGTCAAAGTTAGCACAACTCATTTTTTCAGTGGCCCAACTTCAAAGACTATTTGTATAAGTTAACCAAAGTTGTCTTTAGCCCAAATATTGGAGAGTAAGTTTGAGGTAAAACATACCCTTTTTATGATGTAATAATAACTCAATAGATGGACTTTTGTGAGTTTTCTTGGCAATGCTTGTTCCCAAGTGCTCACATCTCTAACTTTTAGAGTTTATCCACGTCAAATGACGTCCACATAACTTAATTTACTTTTAAGGAAAGTTTTAGAAGAGAGTAATAGATTGTTCATTTCTTTTGTGATGTGTAATTAGGTAAAAAAAATTGAGAATTTGAGAGCCATTTGAAGACATCATGTTGGAGTCTTATTTTAGAGAAGTGTTGTGGGTTTATAAGGTCGGAAAGATACCACTACTTACAAGTCATGGCTTTTAAGTAGACATGGGCCTGACCCCTTATCGGTCCGCAATACCTTCTTTCACATGGTATCAGAGCCAATGGGCTCGCACCCGTACCTGACCCGAGACAGAAACTCGGTTCGTGGTCTGACTCTTCTCCTTTTATCTATCAATCTTCTACCCTTTCAAGTCTCTCCTTTAATTTTTCTACCCTTCCAAGTCTCTCCAACGAGAGCATGAGACCTTCATCTACTTTCCCCCTCGTTCGAGACCGGAAGAATAATACCCCGCTCGTAGACCGCTGTTGAGGGCGGGTTTAAAAATTGCACGTGGCAAGTGTATCCACGTTGCACGTGAGGGTGGGTGTTGAGAATAAAGATCCCACATTGGATAATATAGAGAAGTGTTGTGGGTTTATAAGGTCGGAAAGGTACCATTACTTACAAGTCATATTTTTTAAGTAGACATGAGCCTAACTTATTATTGGTCCACAATACCTTCTTTCACACCTATAAATTAGGCAAGGACAAAGATTTGTTATAGAAGAAAGAGTTGACCCAACTTTATTTTTTTATTTATTTATATATTTATACAAAATTATAAATTTATCCTTTTATTATTTTCTATTTAAACCTTAATTTATCACAAGTGTATTTCGGTTTTTTTAAAATATCTATGTTATAGTGCAAATATTTCATAGGTGATAATTATATTTGATGTTCAACGGAAAATAACCTATTCTAACCCTCTTAACTAAACAGGTTGACTTTGTTGGAGCAAATAGATGTGCATGTCGATTGATTAAGACGATTGTTATAGCATATATATATATATATATATATAACTACTAATGTAGGGAAACAAATGACTAGCATACTTTTTGATAATGTTTATACTATTAATTTTTCCAAAAAATCAAGTTATGCATTATATTATTTTTTTATAGGGCCCGTTTTAGATGAAATAATCAAAATGAAACACTGGTTTTCTCATGATTGTTGGCTGATATCATGAACAAAATGGTCAGCAAAGATGTTTTCATAAATTTAAGAAACATAATAGGGCTGCATGCAAAGAATGAACTAATTGATGTAAGCTAGTTCTCCGGAGAATATTAAAAGATGCTTACAAGTATTTGAATAGGTCAAAGTCACGGTTTGAAACAATTGGTGAAAATCAAGTATAAATTAGTGATTGGAGGGCACTATCAGTTTAAAGAAAAAAAAGTGGGGTCTTAATTTGGAGAGGGAGAATGTCAGAAGTCTCTTGAAGTTCTTCATTTCAGTGAACGAATGCAGCGTTTTTAAAGTGGAACGTGCAAATAAAAGCTTTTGTTAATGAAAACAATAAAACGAATAGAGAATACTTTCCGCAATAAAACGGATAAAGGATGGTATAACAATGATTAGCATATAATTATGTTATGAGTTTGTCTAAAATTATATATTAAATTAGTTTATATAATTATCCTATAATATTATTTTATTTTATCTAATTTATTATAATATATTCCATTACTTATAAATTATTACTTTTAATTAAAAATTAATTCAAATTTTTATCAGTAAATAATAACTTATCACATGATATTATAATTAGTGATTTCGCATCGCACCCGTACAAAAATTTGAATAAAATTTGAATAGTGAGTTTGAATGTTAATAATATAATTATAAATTAAATAAAATAGAGATGTTTTATAAGTTTGTAATTTTAAATTTTTTTTTATTATTTATAATTAATAATTTTTAAATACAAATAAGTTGAATCACTTATAATACTTTCTCATAAAAATAATTCTTTATTCACGTGTCATATTTTTTAACATTGAATTCCTCTTGATGTTGTGTGATCGACTTTCACCCAATAAACTGATAGATGATAGCAAGCATTCTAATTGCTTGGGGTTAGTGTAGTTTGGTTTTTAGTTAAATAAGGTGGCAGTGCATTCGTCGGCCAGCTCCATGAGGATATGGAAACCCTACAAACCTAGGACGCGGCCCTGACCCTTGAAGTGTAATGGGTCCATAAAAACTAGCAGTTGGAAGGTTACAGAAAGCATATAAGATTCATTCATGGTAGGTTTGAGTAGTTCCATAATTGACCTTTTTTAAGAATATAGTAATGGATTGATCCCTTAATTTGTAAAATATTAATAAGTTTATCCCCAATTTCAATTTTTAATAAATTTATCACTTAATTTTGAAATTTGATTTTTTGGTTACATATTTCCTTCTCCTAGAACTAGAAGAAAGGTGGTCTTGAAGCATAGATTTGAAGTTATTATTACTTAATACTTATGCCATCTAATTTATAAAAATATTTTGTAAGAAAATATTATAAATTTATATTAATTAAAATTTTAATTTGGTGGTTGTACTTAATATTTTTAAAACATCATAATATTAATATATTTTATTTAATATGAGATAGTTTATAATTAAACAACTTAAATGTGTAATTTTATTTTATTACCAACTCAGAGGGTTGGAGGCTGGCCCCGGCGGGGTAGCTCTGCAGGCCTGGCAAGCATGAGTAGACCTCTTTTTTTGTCTCTTCATCAAAGAATATGCTTTATTTCATTTCCTTTCCATCAGATCACTGCAAAAGGGGTGATGAATTGTCACTCTGACAAAGAATCTATGATCACCAGATGTTGATGTGCCCATTTGATCCCCCAAACGGCTAATTAAATAAAATGCTTAGATATTATTGATCAGACAAGAAAAAAGGTGAAGGAGAGGAGAGGAGCGTCGTCTTCACAGATTGATCATGGCCACATGATGAAATTCCCTTCCAATCACCATCATTGCCATTATAGAGGAAATAAACCAGTGGTCAACCAGTTCCGGAATTTGACAAAAAAACAAAACAGTTCTTCCTCAAGGTTTTCATGGGTTTTATATGTGATATTAGATACTTCCTATTTCCCACCTTTCTAATTTGACTATATAGGAGGCTTGTAAGAAGATGAATAAATGGACAGATGCATCTCTCAAACAAGAATTTAATTTCCAATGTGATAATTGGAGTGTAAGAGTAATATCATTAGAGGTAGCAGATAATATGATCATACGCTATACACATTCTACAGAAGACATCTTACATCATTTGAAGGTGAGGGATGAGGAAGGGGATGGAACTTTCCAGGCTAACGTTAGAGGAGGAATTAATGGAGAGTGAGTTTTTCCTCCATTGATATGGAAGAAAGCATGTGGTGGGGGCTAGTTGGCCAGAGGGGGGCTCCTCCCCGTCATGACAGTAATAGGACAATTTAGCACTTGAAGAGGACTTATCAGTGTCTTGCTTTCCCCTGTTTTAATACACTGCTTCCCCCCAATTTGACTGCCACCCCACATGCATACAAAGAGCCACTTCTGTAACCACCCAAACCCACCAAAGGAAAGGAAAAGAAAAAAAAGTAGACATATGTATATATACATAAAGAAATAAATGGCATGGAAATGTCTCGAAGTTGCATCGGTAATGGGGGGCAAGGATTCTGATTCTTCGGCTTCTCATTTTGCAGGCACAAACGAGAAGAAGGAGAGATCACGTGAAGAAATTCAATGGGAGAGTCTATCCCAAGTTAAAAGCTCAAAAATAATAGGAAGAATGGTTTTGGGGGGAAAAAATAATCCGGTCCTCAACTAGTCGATATTATGCGCTCTGTTGCTTCTTGTTATTCTCGAACTAGTAAAACCTATGTCTCTCTTTTCTGGGTTATGGCCTGAAATAGATCTCAGGACACCAACTGCAGCAGTTTCTTTTTCTCCCAAACAAAGAGGAAAATGCCACTGGGCCTCCGCTAAGATGCTTCTGAAATGTTGACTGCCTTTTTAGTTTCCCTTTCGTTTGGGCCAACAAGCCCATTTTGCAATGGACAACACAAATCAAGATAAAGGCAAAAGAATATTGCAGCAGTTAACCGAAACAATTAAACCAAGTGAATGAGTTATGTGAACGTGGCAACTTATGTACAGTGAAAACGTAGCCCAAGTGTCGCAGGGGCCTGTCATCAGGAAGAGACACCTCTGCCACCATCCCCAACTGATGTATTATCATCAAGCCTGACATCCCCTAATATTTGAGGTGAGTTATCTCCCATTTTTATCTTCTCAATCTGAGCCACGGCCCCATTGATGCTGACCTCGTTCACTTGGTTATGGATGCCTTTAATCATATTACCCATTGATACTGGGAACTCCAACAAGCGAATGTTGAAAGTAACCATTCACATATGCCTAACAGGGGTGAAGAGGAAATGGAGCCCAATAAGAGCTCATCATAAAAGGAAATGCCCTAGATTTGCCAAATTCTGGGAAGTAATCATCACCCAGGATGGACCTATATGCACTATAGTAAGGGATGAAACTACCCTCTACTTGACTGCTTTCTAATGTTGTCCTCGCATGAACATTTAAATAACTAAAGCCACCATTATTGGTATTTTTTGGTATTGTTGTTTTAGCCTTCATAAATATTTGCATAACTAAAATCACCATCCGTGTAAATATTAGTATTTTTTAGTATTGCTGTCTTGGTCTCCATGAACATTTGCATAACTAAAGTCACCATCCGTGTAAACATATCATTTTTTAGTATTGCTCTCTTTACCATCACGTACTTTCAATTAAGATTATAGAATTTTATTTGTATAAATATACAAATATTAGGGACATATTTTTTAATATAGAGATATATTTTGGTATAAGTATATTTATTTATTTATTTCTTTTGAATTCGAGTAGACTCGAGTATTATACTAGGAAATATAACTGAATTCGAAATGGTATAATTTATAAATCTCTTAGTGTAATTTGTAGATTTTTTGGTGTAATATATATATATCTTTTAGTGTAATATGTAGATCTCTTATTACAACACTACAAACCCAATTGGAGTTCTTGAACATTGAGCTTGAAGCGAAATGTGCCAAATTGGTGCAAAAGAGAGACCTTTAGTAAATATATCTACAATTTGAGCTTCTGTGCCAATGAAGCGAATGTGGAGTTCCTCGCGATTGGCTCGTTCACAAATGAAGTGGTAGTCTATCTTAATTTGTTTAGTATGAGCATGAAAAACTAAATTATCACTAAGATAAATTGCTAACATATTATCACAACAACGAGTTGGCGAAGATGAAGAATGAAATATGAGTTCTCGAAGTAGCGACTGGATCTAAATGAGTTCAACAGTTGCATTTTTGATACTCTTATATTCCGCTTTAGTATTGGAACGGGCAATTGTATGTTGCTTCTTATCACTCCACGAAATCAAGTTATTTGCAAGAAATACTAAAAATTCACTTATGGAACGTCGGTCATTAGGGTTGCCAGCCTAATCGACATCAGAGAAACAATGAAAATGTGGCTGAGAGTTTTTCTAGAAATATAATCCCTAACTGGATGTTCCTCGAATATAACGTAAAATTCTCTTGGCTGCATCCCAATGAATTATCGTTGGCTTGTGCATAAATTGATAGACCTGATTGACAACATAGGAAATGTCTGGTCGAGTTAATGATAAATATTTAAAAGAACCAACGACTTGCATATAGATTCGAGGGTTATTTAGCGGAGTGCCATCATATAAAGATAGTCTAGACCTGTGAGTTACTAGTGTAGAGATAGGTTTGTAGTCAGTTATTGATGCTTTTGTAAGAATATTATAAATGTACTTTTGTTGAGTTAAGATTAGACCTCTAGAATGGGAACGTACCTCTATCCCAAGAAAATGATGAAGGGACCCAAGATCCTTAATAGAAAATTGCTCTTTGAGAGCAGACACAATAGACATTAGAGGAGCATTAGGTGAGCTAGTGAGAATTATATCATACACATACACTAGAAGAAATATGAAAAATTGAAAGGTACAATAGATGAAAAAAGAGGTATCCACAATAGAAGCTTCAAAACCAAGTGTTAACTAGAACGTACTCAGTTAAAGAAATTAGGCCCGAGGAGCTTGCTTCAATCCATATAACGAGTGATGAAGGAGACAAATGTGATTAGGATATGAGTGTAGCCTGGTGGTTGTGTCATATAGACTTTCTCATTGAGATGACCGTGAATAAATGCATTATCAACATCAAGTTGTTGAATGTGTTAGTTATAGGAGACAACAAGTGACAAAATAACCCAAATGATGACTGTTTAATTACCGGACTGAAAGTATCGTCATAGTCAAGTCCTACCTGTTGAGAGACTCCTTGTGCAACTAAACAAGCTTTATAATGTGCAAGAGTCTTATCTGGATGATATTTGAGTTTATAGACCCACTTACAACCGATAATATGTCTACCAGGTGTAGGTGATACTAAATCCCATGTGTGGTTCTCCAAATAGCCGCATATTCAGAATTCATAGCATAAACCCAGAAAGGTTATGTTTGAGCTTTTTTTAAAAGTTTGTGGCTCCTAAATAGAGGAAACAAGGAATATAGTAGGATCAATTTTAAAGCATCATGGAGGTAAGGTGTCATCTTGAGACCTTGTGAGCATGCGACGAGGTAGGGAGACGGGAGAAGACCCATCAACATCAGCAGGGATTATGTTTGGAGATGTAGGTGGGGGTGGAACACTAGGTGTTGAGGAGGATAACTTATCAGAAACTATCACTAGTGCAACATGTTCAAGTAAAGAAGAAAAAATATTTAAATAAAGGTAGAGAGAGAATAGAGTTACCAGGAGTTGTAACGAGTGCATTAACTATAGATGAACATTTATCAAAAGAAAATCTTGTCTCATCAAAGTGAGCAGTTCGATAAATGAAGATACATCTTGTTTGATGATCAAGACAACGAAATCCTAAAATTCAATAGGATAACTAAGAAAAATACATGCATTGGAACAAGGTTGAAGTTATGCTCTTGGTATGGACGTAGGTATGGAAAACACAAACACCCGAAAACTCGTAAAAAATTATAATTATGTGGTGTTTGTTGAAGGATGTGATATGGAGATTTGAACTTAAGTGAGCGAGTGAGTAGTCGGTTAATGAGATATAAAACTGGTTCTAATGCAGAGTCCCAAAATTTCATAGAAAGATGAGAATGTAGCAAAAGTGTAAGTCCCATATTAACAATATGTCTATGTTTTCTTTTGGTAGAACCATTTTGTTGTGGTGTATATGAGCAAGAAATTAAATAAGTAATCCAATTAGTGTGTAATTCATTTTGAAAGGCAGATGATAAAAAAATTATTAGCACCATTAGTTTGAAGAGATTTAATTTTTTTATCAAACAAGTTTTCAACTCGTAAACGAAAAGTGCGAAAATTGTGGAGAACAACATAATGATTTTTCATAACAAATTACCAAGAATATTTGTTATAATTATCAAGAAAATGAGTATAATAAATATGACCAGCATGTGATTTAATTGGTGTAGGTCCCCAAATATTAGTATGCATAAGTTGAAAATAATTACTTTTATAATGAGTTAATAAAAAATATTTTTGAATGATCTTACCTAAGGAGCATGAATCATAAAATTGAGAATTAACAAAA
This sequence comes from Trapa incisa, assembly GCA_030064435.1. NCBI lineage: Eukaryota > Viridiplantae > Streptophyta > Magnoliopsida > Myrtales > Lythraceae > Trapa > Trapa incisa. Next base: position 8,079,540 of record CM057775.1, on the reverse strand, counting down.
CTACTATTTATTGAATTCTTAGATAAGACATGGGAAACAATAGTAGGGAAAGAATGCCCAAGTCTAGCATGCCAAACAGTATAGAAAAATTGAATACTTAATACACGAGTACTAAATTTTGATAAATGTATTGCATACAGGTAGTACAATCCGCCTTTGTGAGCTCTCTAGAACAACTCTTGATGGATAAGACGATCCTTTATAACAAAAAAGAGGGTGAAATTCAAATTAGTAAGAATTATCTTGGGTAAATTGAGAGACCGAGAGTAAGTTCATGGCTATAGCAGGGACATAAAATACCTTATTTAGAGAGAATTGTTTAATGGGAGTGGAAAATAAAGTAGAACCTACAGAGAAAATTTTTAAACATGAACCGTTACCTATAAGTAGTTGATCTGGATGAGCTATGTCCTCTTGTGATGACAAATGTGAGACATCACTGGTTACATGATTGGAGGCACCTAAATCAATGTACCAATCAAGGGTATGTGCGCCAACATTTGTGTGTTGGGCAACATTGACATGAGGATTCTGATAATTGGTCAAGAATTGTGGATATTATGTAGCTACATATCTGGGTTCATGACAAACTTGGCACACAAGTGTACAATTCTAGGTTTGAAAATTGCGTGCACGGGGTAAAGGAGAATTAAATCCAGTTGATGATGGAATATGCCTATTCCGATGATGTGGGATAGGCTCTTTCAGTTGTTGAAATCCACGAGAGCTAGAAGAATTCCACGACATGTGACTTTGGATGAATGTGCAATCTCTTTTTCCATTGCGACAATTAGGTATTACATTGTGTCTGAGTTGTGTGGGAGTGTCTGATTTGTAGTGTAGTTGAGGATTAGATGAGAATATAGGAACTTGATATCGTCGGTGTGTGCGAAAAAAAATAACATTAGCAAAGTGATGAATATCAACACTTGGGAGTCCATATACTAAGCGTGAAATAAGTCCCCAAGTTTTCTTGTAATTTTTCTTTGCCTCTATACTTAATAGCATATATTTGAGATCGTGGAGATTAAGGTGTACGAGAGTCGATGTGAGGGCAATATAAAGTGCCTCCCATTCGTCATCTAGTTTAGCAAGGATGTGATCCTTGATTTGAGCTTCAATTTTAGGATGTCCAATTTGAGCAAAACTAGTAGCCAAACTTGCAATCGCACTGAGATAAACGGCCATAGTGCGATCGCCTTTGTACAAATCTCGTCATTGATCATCAATTAGGTTAGTTTAGGCACGAACTTGGCTGGAGTAGAGAGTTTCCAATTTTTCTCAAATGTCGGCCAACTTTTGAATAGTGATAACTTGGAGATTAACTTGGGTAGTGAGGGATCCCAAAATTATGGATAAACAAAGATGATCATAGATCTTCCAAGATGTATAATCAATATTGATGATAGTAGTTGAATCATCTTCTTTCTGACCAGGAATACCTAGTGAGGGTGCTGGAATTGTGCCATCAGCATACCCTAATTGTTGATATGTCTCCAATAATGATGTCATGTTGTTATGCCATAAGAAATAGTTGGTCCTATCCAATTTGATTGGTAGATTTGGGATATTGCTTGGAATATTGATAACTGATGAACTCATATTTGGTGTACATATTTATGAGATGATTGCTTCAATAAATAGAAAACCGAAATAGAAAAATTGTCTTACGGATACCTCAGATCATAAATGTTGGAGAAAGACAATATCACATTAACTGTACTTGGGGTAGTTGGAGATGACTTCTTAAGTAGGGGCTTGGTAACAACTGAAATATACTATAGAGCGATACAACTTTGATAGCATAAAGAATAGAGAAAATATACTAAAATGTATATTGCTTCACAAGTGTGTTACACTGATGGAATTGTCATAAATTTATAATACATGTAAAGGTATAAATATTAGGGACATGTCTTTTAATATAGATATATCTTTTGGTATGGACATATATTTTCTATTAGAAAACTAAATTAGGGAAATAGAGAAAAAGAATATATTGATAGAGAGGCCATATGAATGAGAAATTGAAAACAACTTATTTTTTTCACTCACTAACTCAATGATATACATGCCTATTTATAGGCTTATATTATAGGGTAACTACCTTAAATAGAATATATGATATAATCTTAATTACCAAGATTATATCGTAACTACCTTAAATATCTATGATATAATCTTATCTAAATAAGATTATATCATAACTACCTTAAATATCTTATATTATTTCAACACTCCCCTCAAGATGGGTGGTAAATATCTATCATTCCCATCTTGTTACAACTATTAATTCACTCTTTAAGTCCTAATACTTTAGTTAAATAATTTGCTAATTGTTCGCCAGTCTTCATATAATGTAGCTCCACGATATTGCTCTTAAGTTTCTCTTTGATGAAGAATCGATCAATTCCAATATGTTTGGTCCTATTATGTTGAACTGGATTGTTAGCAATGCTGATCGTTGATTTATTATCACACCATAACTTAATGGGTTCTTTTCTGAATAAACATAACTCTATCAATAAGTTATTTATCCATATTATCTCATATATGCCTTGAGTAATAGATCTGTATTTTGTCTCTGCTATTGATCTGGTGACCACCTCCTATTTCTTACTTCTTCAGGATATAAGATTACCTACAACAAATACGCAGTAGCCTGATGTCGATCTTCTATCATTTGCACAACTAGCCCAATCAGAGTCACAAAATCTTTCCACTATAGTATGACCTCGAGACTTGAACCAAATGCCTTTTCTTGGGCTACTCTTTAGATATCTCAATATTCACATAATTGCCTCCCAATGTTTTGTACTAGGATCATGCATATATCTACTTACAATAATAATCACATATGTGATGTCCAATCGTGTGTTACACAAGTAGATAAGTCGTCCCACAATTCTCTAGTATTATTCTTTATCCACTAGGTCCCTTGACTGAGCACATTGCTTATGATTTGGTTCAATTAGAGTGGTAGTAGTTCGACATCCCAACATCCTTGTTTTAGTAAGTAGATCCAATACATATTTTCTCTAAGAAAGCACTATGCATGTCCTAGACCTGACTATCTCAATACCGAGAAAATACATAAGTGGACCCAAATCTTTTACTTCAAATTCTTTGCTCAATCTTTGCTTTAGTCGCAATATCTCATCGCTATCATCTCCGGTTATAATAATATCATCTACATATACTGCAAGGATAGCAACTTGACTATATGAGCGTTGATAGATGTTGAGAGTAAAATCCCACATTGGAGAAAATAGAGAAGTGTTGTGGGTTTATAAGGTTAGAAGGGTTCCACTACTTACAAGTCATGGCTTTTAAGTAGACATGGGCCTGACCCCTTATCGGTCCACAATACCTTCTTTAATATGGTATCAGAGCTAGCTGATTAATTAAATATGTTACCATCAATACTGCTTCACTCCATAGATATTTTGGAACATTCATTGTAAATAGAAGAGCACGAGCTATCTCTAATAAGTGTCAATTTTTCGTTCAGCCACCCCATTCTATTCTATTGTATCTAAATATGTGGTATGATGCAAAATCCCCTTTGTAGATAAATACAATGAGAACTCTCTATTAACATACTCAGTACCATTATTAGTACAAATAGTACTGACTTTGGCATTATATTGTGTTTGCACCAAAGCTAAAAAGTCTTTAAAGCAAACCAATGTCTCATATTTATTTTTCATCAAATACACCCATGTCATCCTAGAGTAATAATCAATAAATGTAACAAACCATTTGAATCAGCCAATTGAAGTAACTGGACATGGTCCCCAAACATCAGAATGTATCAATGAAAAAGCTTAAATACTTCTTAAACCAGTATAAGAATAACATGTTCTTGTATGTTTTCCAAACTCACAAGCATCACATACAAACTTGCTACATTCTACATTATTCATCAAGTCAAGTCTTACCCTCTTAAGATTCTCAAAAGATAGATGACCAAGACGACGATGCTCCAATATAACTTCATTCATTGATCGTTCAAACAAAGTAGTGGTTAAAGCTGTGTCAAACTCTTCTCTCCTAAGATACCACAATCCATCAAGCCTTAGTCCAATCCCAATTATTCTCTTAGTATTTCTTTCCTGAATGACACATGAATCTTGATCAAAGATTACTTGACAGTTTAGTTGACCACTGATTGCACTAACTAATAATAGATTAACAGGAAATGATGGGACATGTAAGATCAATGATAATGTAATCGATTTTGCTAGAGCAAAGCAAACTAGTTTTGTTAAGATCTTAGGAGTGTTCATAACTTTTTTGTCTCGACTCCTCATGGATTAGTGTAGCAATAACATCTTCCTTCGGAGGAATTGGAGATTAATGACATATCATTGCTCTCTTGTATTCATATTCTAGGATTAGTCCCCTTAGAAGGCGAATCACACGTCGTCACTCCATCCATGCTCTAATAGAAATTGTATATGAAGGATCAGATGTAATCAATGGATTATAATAATCAAGTTCAGACCATAACCTTTTCATCTCCAATTCATCCTAAAGTCCTTTTTCATGACTTTTGTGACTATTTAGGTCACTCAAGATCCATAAATTTTTGGGTTTGCCCTTTTTCTATCTCTTGGGGTTTGTGAACCGGTTTGGTTTTCTCACCCGAGTTGATCAGTTCTTTCCTCGGTTTTCTCATCCCAAAGGAGCAGGGTTTACAACTCTCCCCTCCTTTTAGGAGTTTTGTCCCCAAAACTAAATCAGAATTTTTCACTCTAGGATAAACTTCTTTTTATATCCATTTGGGCATGTTAATACTTTGGTCGTTCTTTCACTTATCCCACTTTAAATCACGCACTTAAGGAATTTCTTTTCCTTTATATTGTTTACTCCTTCCATGGAGTTTTATCATAACTAGTATGTCTTTGCCGCGAGTCCAAAGGTATATCCCTATGTTCACATCTCCCTTTACTTAGGGCAAGATTCTTCCCTTTGAGGTTCTTACTCAAGATTTCAGGATTGGGAGTTCCAAGATGCCTAATCGTTCCTTTATCTAGTTATTCTCTTTATCACTAATCTGCCATTCCTGATTAAAGGTATGTGCGGTCAACCTGCCCTTGCCATATTAGGTTGTACGTGTTATTAATGCTCTATTCACCCCCTGGTCATTGTTGTGAGCTGCGCTTCAGCGGGGTTTCTGGATCTATAGTTTTTACAAGTCTTTTGAAATCAAGAAAACATGGAATGCGTCTGTCCATAGCAATTTTGATAATGGAAAAGCTAGAACAGATTTTTAATATCTTTTAATCATCTTTTTTTGTATTATGCCTTTTTTTACTGTTGTTTTAAGCTGGAGTTTCGGCATGCACAGAAACTTGTAGAGCAGCTTCAGGTACGGAAAATGGCCATGTAATGTCAAATAATACTCCTTTGGAGGGTTAAATTAGACGGGTGGTGCAAAATCTTTGATGCAGTAACACTTTTATAGTTTAACAAAAATGTGAGCTTAGAAGAATATTAATTATTACTAGTTTTTTTTGTCCAAACACAAAACTTCATTAAATTTGTGATCCAAACACTTGGCCAAAAATAATACTTGCCAAGCATTCCCGTAACAAATTAGATATTCCTTGAAATAAAGAGAGTGTAAGCTCTCCCTAAAGGAAATAGACATATACTAGGATGCAAGTGAGAATGAGGTAAGATAAATGAAAAGTACTCATAGGATCGGAAGAGTGAAGGTAAGCTGGTGAAGATGATGACAAAGAAGGACATTCTAGATTGAATAATTGCAACGATAAAACTAGAAGGAAATTTTGAGAGAAAAGGAGTGTGAAACTTACCTAGAGAAGGGAATCTTGGAAAACATAGGTGTATCAATTTGGAGGAAATGGAACCTACAGAATTGGAAAGAAAATAAGCTCCTCAAGAATAAGATGTTGGAGATGGAAGGATCAAATAAAAAGGAAAAGTAATTGCGAGGATCCAATAGATAAGTCAAACCCAAGTAATGGGTAAGTAGGAAGACAACATCAAAAGATGCCATATGAGTAAGGAGGAAACTTACTCGGAATAAAGGATAGTGAAAGGATTACGATGTGAGTAAGAATGGATTTAGAAAGAGAAGAGACCTTAAAAAGGAAGGACGCCAGTGGGAATGAAGAATGAAGTAAGAAAGGACGAGTTTTAGTTTGTCAGTAAGTTATCAGGAAGTTCAAGGACTTAAAAGTCGAATGATCGAATAAAGAAGTTTAGAAAAGACGAGTAAGTAAGAAAATTAATATGGTTATAGGGATGTGAAGTTAAAGATGAGTTCCGAAGACTGTCATGCGGTAAGGAGCATGTAAGCCCAACTGTCCCAAGGAAAAATGACTTAGGCTAGGAAGGGTCTATGGTTAAGGCATGACGAAGTCAAGTGTTACAAAGAAGTAATAACCAAAGAATGAAGAAAGGATCCATGTAGCAAGTAGAAGAGGTGAGATAAGAAGAACCAATGGATAGAATGGGTAAACCTGTCCCATCTCCAATTAGTTCAAGAATGGCAGAATCCTCCTGAATAGTCTATGAGACAAATTATTAGTGATATGAGTGGTAGCACCTAAATCAACATACCAGTCAAGATGATGAGGGCTAGGTTCAATTTGATAAGTAGAATGGACTTGTGGAGTAGACAATGTAGGCTTTAGCTCATATGAAGGGTAGCGGGTGGCTAAATGTCCAAGTAAGCCACAAAGCTGACAAATGGACCTGGAAACACGAGAATTGGACTTAAAGGTTGGAATTAGGGGGAAAATGGGAGTAATTTGGGAATTTCAAAAATTAGAGGGACTAAAGTGCAATTTCATAAAATTGAGGACCAATTGTGCATGATAAAGATGTTGGAGGACCAATTGGGCAATTTTTGGAATTTTTGGGGCAAAACTTAACATTTTTGTAAAATAGGGGCAAAATGGTAATTTTGGAAAAGTTAGGGGACCAAATTGGAAATTTGGGAAATTTAACCTTTTTTGTGAATTTGAATAAATTGAGGCCCTAAGATGAATTTTAAAAGTTTTGGGACTCAATTTGTGGAAAATTTGGCATTAGGGACTCAAAGTTAAAGAAAAATAACTTCAGGAACCTAATTGCAAATAAAGGAAAAGTTTAGAAAGACCCAACAAGGAAGTTGGGAAAGGACGAATGGGTAAGGAAAGCCGACACAATTGTGTAAGACATTTTGTCAAGGCAGAAAGGATGATTGGATAACGTTAAGGGTAGTCGAGGGACATTACTCGGTGAAAAGAGGGATGAAGTTATACAATCACTAAAGGGGTGGAAAGTTGGAAACAACCCTAAAGGAGGTCTCGTAGAAGTCTAATGGACTGAGACAGGTTCTGGAATATGTCATGTCATAAGGGATATGTAAGTACCAATAGTCCCGAGTAAAATGTGGCTCAAGTAAGAAAGAGTCAGATAGTAAGCATGACAAGGTCAAACATAATTTTGACCGAAGCTGTAATCAATGACGGATGGAGGAATGGTCAAATTAGGATGAAGCTGGGCATATAGCTCTTGTCCTGAGGTTCCTCCTAGGATCAAGAATTACATTAATTTATGTCGAATTGAGTGAGAATTTAGTCATCGAAGTTCTGTTGGTTCTCTCTTTAGCATCGATCGAAATTTACAAAGGGGAGCCAAATTGGCTTACCTTTCAGCTCTAATTCATCTATCGGAGTACTTTGAAGGTGTTGAGAGGGTTTGGTTTGGCTTGAGAAGGGCTCGAATTGGCCAACTTCAGCTCGACCGAAATAGGGAAACTTCGGTCCGCCATAGCTGCTTCATTGTTTAATCGCGCCGATGTTTCTTCGATCACCCTCGGAGCAAATGGAGACTACAGGCGTGTAGTTGACTACTCCCTAAATCCAAATAACCCGACCACACCATCTTTGGCTAAAAAAAGGCCTTATATTGGAGCTTTGGTTCGAGTTTCGTCCAAAATTGGAGTAGTTGAGAGAGAATGGAGTTTTCAGGTGTTGAGAGGTTGAATGAGGAGGGGCTCTTTATAGAAGCACGGAGATTTTTAGGGCATCTGATTGGCACCTTAATAATGATCATTTATTGCCTGGAACTCACTGGTCAGAGATTTTTCAGCTTCATCGGTGTTGATCAATTTTTAAGTGACTGAATAGTATTGTCATGTGAAGGAAGTCTTGAACATTGAGCGTGGAAGATAGTGATCATGTACTGTATCTGATACTAATAAAATTCAAATGTTCAAGACGTGCAGTCTTTGACAGATGTGTCAAACCAACAAGATTATCGGATATTTATGCTTTTGTTGTGGGGCCTTCAAACTTCAAGAATACGAGTCCAAAGCTGCGCTTGTTGAACGAGTACTTTCGGCTCATTGGGAGACACGACCAGCAAGCATCTAATAATATGATTGAAAATAATTCATTCACCTTCTCCAATGAGTTATGGAGAATAAGTTGTGTAAACTCCAAGTATACAATGTCCCAGACTTATCCCTTTGCTCTAGTTGTTCCAAAATGTATTAGGTAAGACAACGGAATATTGATTTTTAATATTTACTCCGTGATGGAGATTTGTTTAGCTTTACTAATATCAAGTTGTGTTGTTTGAGACGATAGTGATGAGGAAATACTGCAGGCTTCATCATTTCGTGCTAGATGCCGGCTACCTGTTGTCTCATGGTGTCATCCAAGTAAGTGGTGATCTTATCTTTTTTGGTCACAGTATTCATATATTATTATTCATCCTCGTTATCTTCTGTTTTTACATTCTTGGCATTCAGGAACAGGAGCAGTCCTAGCACGTTCATCCCGACCTTTGGTTGGGCTCATGATGAATATGAGAAGGTAAAAAAACCTGCTCTTATTCTGGATAAACCATTATCAATTCCTTGTATCTGTAAAATCTCAGGTGATGCCATCAGTCATTGCAATTATAGTTATATAAGCAGCAGATTTGGATCTTTGCATAATAATGAAGCATCCTGATTAATTTCCCAAGTGTGTTGCATTACATCCCAATTGTACCATTTGGGAGAAAACTACAGTGCAAAATAAGTTACCTGGCTTCTGAAACCCTTACAGGGAAAACCCTTTGCATTTAATCTGGTTGCAGTTGAAATGCTTGGGAAAGTAAGTTTGCAATGGTAGGTTCACATATATAATTGTTTAAAGGCAGAGGAAGTCACAAGTGTCCCTTCAACGGTGAACAATGACAAAAGTAAAATATTAGGGATATCCTTGACATTTAATTTATATATAAATTTATCTTTTACACATTTCCAACAAATTTTTTGAAAACATCTTCAATAATTTAAATTACTTACCAAACACAACAATATCAAATTACATCCAATTTGACCCATAAACTAACTTTCCTTGTAACCTAACTTTACACTGTAATCTAACATTACTACAAACAAAATGCCCCTTGAGTCAATAATTTCAAAGATGTGTCTGATTCTCTTTATTAATATTTTCAGTAATACAGATGAAAGACTTGTTGCTGCACTTTGCTCTCAATTAGGTGGTGCCAAGGGTGCTCGGAGGTATGCATCTGCATCCATGATTGATGCTTCCTGTCTTGACGATATTACCATCTTTTCAAATTCCTAAGCTGGTACCTTCATCAAATGTGTAATAATTATGACTACATTTGCCTGCTCGTCTCTCTAAAATATCAACAGGAAAATGGCAATGCATACTAACACTGTTGTTTACATCTATAAAATTTAGTTTATTATGATTAGTTTAACCAGAGTGCATCTCTACAATTGAAACCTTATCTAAATTTAAAATTGTTGGAGAATAGTTATTGTCTAACTCAAGACGGATAGTATACTTTGAATTGTTCGTTTATGCCAAATAAATTCCTTTTTAGTATGTATATGTTAAGTTGTTGTAAATTATCTTGTCCCTCTAACACAAAACCAGTACCACTCCAACCCAAAAAAACCTAGAAAGGAGTGGGTGATTGTAGGGAAAATGTTGATGCTATCTTTTCATTCATATTATACGGCTCTTCTTGACGAAAAGCTATCTCTTAAAGTTTGGAGTTGAAGTGCCTTTTTGACAATGATTTAACATTGTAAAGACCTATAAAGAACTATCTTTAGTTGTTGAGCACCATTTCTGATGTGGTTTGATGAGTTTTACTTACCTTTTTCCGGACAAAGAGTTCTACTTGCTTGACTTAATGTTTTTATAGGAAACTGTACATTGCTGATGCAAGACCACGGAAAAATGCTTTGGCTAATGGTGCAATGGGAGGTGGCTCAGAGTCGTCTTCTAATTATTTTCAGTCTGAGGTTCTTTGCAGACCTTTCTGGTTGTTAATTTGTCTTTTTAATGCATTGGCTTCTCATTAGTTCCTTGATTGTCTTTTTTCCTGTCTCTGTAAGCTAGATAGTTTTCTTCGGCATCGACAATATTCACGCCATGAGAGAGAGCTTTGCTCGGCTTAGAGAGTATTTGGATACTCATGGAGCAGCTTCATCTGATGGAAGGTCGTCTTTCCTGGTTAGCCCACTGATCTTACAAGGGCATTCTAAACTCGATCTATCAAACTTATTCCTCAGTGGGTTGCTTTAATCATCTAGATATTTCCTGTGAAGATGCTCGTTAGTAACTTCTTATTTTGGGAGCTATCAGATCTTTAGATCTCTGGATGTGTCACAGTTGCTCAATAATTTTGTTCCACACCACTTTGAATTTTAATATGGTCTTAATTTGTTTGTGATCATTATGTTTGGTTATATTTGCTATTCTGAAGATTCTTCCTAGCTAAACTGACTTCAATAGTTGTCACTTGGGATGTACTGTCACTACTGTGGTTAGTTGCTCATGCCAATTTCATTTGCAGAGACATGGTGGATGGACTTGGGGTGGGGGCAACCTTAGCAGTATGTCTGCCTCAGTATCAACTCTTGGAGCCAGTGGTTGGTTGATACATGTCCAAAGTGTCTTGGCTGGTTCTGCATGGATTGCTGCTCGTGTTGCTCTGGAGTCGGCCTCTGTTCTTGTTCACTGCAGGTTATTGTTGTCCCTGGCTAATCGGTCTATACTACAACAATTTATAATATGTGGGATGCAATGCCAAATATGTGGGAACTTAATGATGGGTAGATACATGTAGAGAAGTTGCAAAATGTTAGTGGAGCTTCTTTTATACTGCATGGAACCTAAGCATTTCTTCATACTGAGGAAGAACACATTATGTCATCTAATGTAATTTTTACAGGTGGCACATATTTGAAATGGAAAAATATTGTCACTTTATTATATCATTTGCCAAAATTACACATTTAATTTGAAATTTGTTGTCCATTTCATGTTTCTATTTACCTTTGGCAGTGATGGGTGGGATAGAACTACTCAATTGGTTTCTCTAGCAAATTTATTGCTTGATCCATACTACCGGACATTCACAGGTTTTCAGGTACTTAATATACTTGCTGTTGAAACCCAGTCATTCCAAAATAGACGCAATATTTCATTTAAGGGCTCTTATTTTTGGAATTATTTTTTTCTTGGGTCCTAAGATTGTTTCATATAATAATTTTGTCAGGCACTTGTTGAAAAAGATTGGCTTGCATTTGGGCATCCATTTTCAGACCGTATTGGAATGCCAACCATATCTGAAAGTGAGGGAATGTCATTTGAACTAACAAGGCAGTCTTCTACTGGGAGTTTCACGACATCCCCTTCTCGCCAGCCATCAGGGTCATACACACCTCAAACTCCTGCCTCCTCACATAACCAAACTTCAAATAATTATTCTCCCATATTTGTTCAGGTGTGTGCTCTGTATATTATTCCTGCTATTATCAGTCACCCATATATAATTTTATGCAAAACTAGTGTAAAGAGTTGATGTCATGCTACTGTTGGGAGCTCTTTTTTCTTTTAGTTAATTGCTGACTTTAACAATTTATTTATCATGCAGTGGGTTGACTGCGTATCACAGTTGTTGAGGATGTACCCATTTGCTTTTGAGTTTTCCTCGGTATGTATCTCTCATATTGTTTGAACTTTGTTTTTATAATAAATTTATGGGGGATTGCCTAAGCTGGATTGCTGATGGACTTTCTTGCTGTCTTAAAATGGATTCTATGTTGTATTTTAATCTGTGTGACCTGGTTCAGGTTTTTTTGGTGGATTTCTTGGACAATTTTCTTTCTTGTCGTTTTGGGAACTTCCTGTGCAATAGGTAAATCTTTTGATATAACTATCATTGCAGGAAAAAAGGATCTGATATTATATTGCATTCTCGCATTTAAATTTTTTGAATACTTAAATTACACAGATTTTCTGATTCTTCAAATTACAATGTAGTGAGCAGGAGCGGCAGATCTATCGTACTTCAGAACGTTGTGGATGCATCTGGTCATATCTAACTGATTTACGTGCTTCCGGGGGAAAGGCTAATGCACACTATAATCTCTTCTACGATCCTTCTAAGCACAATGGTCCTCTACTGCCCCCAGCAGCAGCACTAGCCCCAACACTCTGGCCACAATTCCATCTTCGATGGGCTTGTCCCTTTGAAGCCCAAGCTGGAGAGCTGGAGGCACAGTGTCGGAACATGGCGCTCAAGTTCTCTGAACTTCAGAAGGTATTGTTTTAGTTCTATGTAAACATGAGGCCCATAAAGAATCTGCTGTTTCCTCTTAGACTGACTTTATTCCAGATAAGTGTAGAGATTCCCCACCAAGAGCCATCAGAATAAAAAACATTCAGCCGTACCTACCTTTTCCTTCGCGCGCTTGGTACCGGACTGCGACAGATTCACCAGCGGCTGGATCGCCCCCTCGCGGGCCACCATCGTACGGAACACCACGCTCTCCTGGCACACCTTCAGGAGGATCCCTGCCGTGATCTCCTTCTGCCTTTGTGAGCCAACCTCCAAGATCTCTACCAGCACCGGGATCCCCCATCCTCCACCACGGCCGCCTGCGCCTCCGGCAACCGCACTAGCTCGTTCATCACGAATGCAGCCTTGTCCACTTCGAGTTGAAGTCAGCCATCAGTTCCACCAGAGGCCTCATGGTGAACTGGTTCAATTATTTATTTTTCTATGTGGCTTAAAAATGTTAATTCAGAAAATTGATTCCACCATTAGATAGAAAATAAATTTAGATAAATTTAGAAATTTTAAATTTTAGAAAACCAATCAAATCGGTACTAAACCGGCCAATTTTTGAACTCGGGTCATCGAACCCGGTCGAATCGGTTAACGGACCGGACTGATCAATGATCCAGCTGGTCAACAGACTGGACCGGTCAATGGTCAATGGTGCCCAGTCAGTAGCCACTCAAGAACGAGCAGCTAATAGGAGGTTGTCACATGTCTAGTCAATGGATGACGGGTCAGCCTATCATGGAAACACGAGCAGCCAATGGGAAGCTGTCATGTGTCTGGTCAACTGGTCAACGGATGACGAGGTGGTTGAGTTGGAATGACACGTCAAAAAAATTGACCAATCACAGCGTTTCATGTGGCACACTCGCCACTTCATTATCTTCAACCTTAGTCCATTGACAAAAAGAATAGAGAGAGAGATTGCTTCCTCTGATGACCTACGAAGGGCTTCGGTATGACCGCAAGCGGTAGAGTCGGAGGACGAGTCCTACGACAGCCGGTAGCCTGGTTAATTGCTGAGCTCCCTACATAAAGAGCACCCCCTCCATTCGTTCTCAGCATCCCACAATTGAGCAAAGAAGGTGAAGTGCTCAGTTTTTTCGTGAGCAGCAAACCAGAGCTCTGACAATGGGTCTTTTCTCCACCTCTCAAGCTGCATTCGGTGTCATTATAACCAGGAGGAAGTCCTCTACCCAGCTGCACCTTCCCTTCAGCCCGAGGACCATCGTAGAAGAGCGGGGAAGCTCAAACAGTGCAACCGCTACTCAGCTGTCAACAGCTCGAGTTGCTCGAGCTCAAGTCGAGCCGTACCCAAGCCAATTCTCACCAAACTAAGCCCCCCAAATTCCACCTAGAGGTGCCCCAACCTTCCCCTGAGCTAAGATGGTAAGCCCCATCCACCCCTTCACCAGAAAATGCTATTTATAGTGCATTTTTGTAAAAACTTAAACTGAGAAATTCACACTACTCAGGCCACCAATTGAGGTGTGCTTTGATCTAGGGAGGATCCCCAACAGGAGAGCAATTCAGAAAAGGCAATAGCTCTGGTCACCGGACCCTCACTGGTAAGATATCGAAGCTTACTCTCTCTAGACTGCATTTTCCGGTGAAGCTCCATTTAAGCTCATTTTTTAGCCAAATCGAGCGGTTGAAAGCTTGAAATGATGAGGGAAATATAGGCAAGATGATTCCAATCATGAATCGGGGTAATTAACCTAGTTTTGGGGATCAGTTGGATGAAATTATGATTTGGAGACCAAATTACAATTTTGAGAAATTGGGCAATTTGGGGATTTTTGGAAAATTGTGGGCCAAATGGTAATTGAAGGAAAATCGGGGCATTTTCATGAAATTAACCTCCAATTGGGGCCCAATTGGGCAATTTGATGAAATGGAGGGCCAATTGGCTATTTTTTAAAATTCAAGTACCAATTGGCATTTTGTGAGAAATTAAGGACCAATTGGCAATTTTGGCAAAATTGAGAACCAATTGGTAATTTTAAAAAAGTTAAGGATCCATGAGGGATAATTGGAAGTAATAGGGACTTAATTAAGAATACGTGGAGTATTAGGGACTCAAAGTCCTACATGCAAATATATGGAAGTAAGGTCCTCTTTAGGGACTCAAGGTCCTCTTTGGGGACCTAATTGCAATAAAGCATAAATCAAGAACCTACATGCAAATATATGGAAGTAAGAGTTCTTTTATGCCAAACCATCCTGATGTGAATACTCGAATCATGTAGGAACTGGTCATACGAGTACGGGTGCCAAGGTGCATAATGGAGATTAGAATCTAGCTAGGACGAATTCATCACAATACATGATGAGTGGGATTTTCAACGTCATATCCGGTTGGGGTGATGAGAACTGTTTTTAAATTTGAAAATTATTTTTCCAAGAAAGGTCTCTCGTGACTACGCGAAACTACATAAATAGTTTAGGAGACGTTCCCTATAAACCCTGTTCCTTTAAAGATAAGAAAATTGGGAAAAGAACCGGCTAATTCAAAAGAGTAAACCAAGTTGGTTAACGAACCCAAACTGGAAAAGAAAGGGAAAAATGAGAAATTTGAAAATCCCAAGTGATTCAAATAGTTATAAAAATCATGGAAAAGAACCTTCAAATAAATGGGAAGAGAAAACCAAACCGGTTTAGGGTGAACTAGACTTGAATCTTATTTAACCAGATTGAATCAATTTAAACCATACATGAACCGGTTTGAAAATTTATTTTTCATGGTGGATTAAAGTTTTCAAATTTGAAAATTGAAGCCATCATTGGATAGGAAATGATTTTAAATGAATTTAAAAATTTTTAGATTTGAGAAAACAGGTCGATTTTCACCATTGAACCCAGTCGGACCGGACCAGTCTAGTTCGAAACATTGTCGTCTTCTTCCTCAAGATAACAACATTATTCATCAGTTCAGAAACTTTCCTTCTCCCACGAAGGAATATTCGCTTTAATCAGGGCATTTTCAGGCAGAGGGTCCCTAAGCTCCCTATATAAAGAGCTACTCTCCATTCATCCTCCACACACCTCAAATTGCCATTCTCACCCAATTTCTCCATTTTTCGGTGAAGCTCAAACTATAGCTCCAACTTGGGCATTTTTTAGCCTTAGAAGGCAAGGTCGAATCCTATAGATTTCAGGGGAAGTCAGCTACCTGACAGCAACCTCGCTTCGACCCAAGTACTGTCGGAGAAATGCTGACAGAATCAATAGTGAAGTAGCTCCGACGGACTAAAGTTGCCCTATTTTGGCCGAGCTAAATTCATTCAAATTTAGACCTCCTTCGGCCAAACCATGGCTCCCCAATGCCCCCACGGCCCTTACACGGCCTCAACAGAGCTGAAAGGTAAGCCAATTCGACCCTCCTTCGTCATTGCAGATCGGTGTTAGAGAGAGAAAGTGTCGAATTTCACTAATAAAATTCACCCTCATTTGGACTTCAATTGTAGCAATTCTTGATCCTAGAAAAAACCTCAGGATGAGAGCTACCTCCCCAGATCGAGAGCTTGGACCGCCGCCCCTCCCACGGTAAGCTTTCTCTCTCTACGAACAATTTTCTAACAAATCTCCGTTTGAGCTCATTCTGGACTCAAATTATGTGATTCAAAGCTCCATTTGATCATATGGAAGTGTAGGAACTGATCAATGCCATTAATTGGAGAAATTAACCCTAATTGAATGGCCAATTTGAAGAAATCAAATTCATTCAGTATAAAGGGGAAGAATTAGGGAAACTTTTTGGGGAAAATTGGGATTTTGAAAAATTGAGGGACCTCCATGGAATTTCTCAAAATTGAAGGTCAATTGGCAATGAGAAAGATGTTGGGGGGCCAATTAGTCAATTTTTGAAAAATGTGGAGCTAAATTGCTATTTTTGGAAAGTAGGGACAAAACCGTAATTTTTGAAAAATTAGGGACCAAATTGAAAATTTGGAAAACTTGATCCCCTTACACAATTTTGAGTAAAGGAAGGATCCAAAGAGGATATTGGAAACCTTAAAACTCAATTTGGGCGAAAAGTTAGCATTAGGGAACTAAAGTTAAGAAAAATGAACTCTAGGGACATAAGTGCAATAAACCAACAATTTTGAGCCTAGTCACTAATACGTGAGAAAATGATGGATGTCATGCCATACCTTAATTGATAAGGATATCCAAATCGTGTAGAGACACGAGAGACTGGGTTCCAGAAAGGAAAAGCTAGCGTGGATTTGGAAGCTGACTTGGAACGAACGCGTTACGGTCACCAGGTGAGTGGGCTTACTAATGCCATACCCTGTTGAGATGATGAGTGTATTTTAATGTTGAAAGACCACTATGAGTGGGAATTTTCTAATGTCATACTCGGTTGGGATGATGAGCACTTTATTAAAGGAAAACCTACTTACCAGTTATGAGTAGGAATAAATGAACATCATACCTGGTTGGTATGATGAGTTTTCTTAAGGAAAGGAGAAACCCACCTACTGGGTGTAAGCAGAGTTATTGTCACGCCCCGACCTGGTTTGGTCGGATCCTCGTGAACAACCCACCACTCTCACGGTTTATTAAAGGGTTTCCCCTTATTATAACCTGTAAAGAGTAAGGCGTCCTTTAAACCTGCACCATTTCTTGGAATAACATAATCAAAACTGCATGAAATTTTAAACTTTACATACCTGTCGTACAGGCAACTTAGTTGATGGTCTTTCAAGGTAGGCTTTCCGGGATTTCCTAAAAGGGATATAAGGGAGGGGGTGAGTACGACTACTCAGTGAATGGGTTTTCAAAGGTCTACTTTTAACTTTTAAGAAAAACATTTATATGGAGTGTGCCAAACTCCTTTCTTTTCAAAAAATTCCTTCATTTAAAAATTTAGATTTTTCCATTATTTCTTAGTTACCGGTGTGTCATCACCCAACACACATCCTTCATCATGAAGGTTACACACATTCGCAAGTCAGTATCACTACTGAACCCGCTAGTGGCTTCAGAGCGACTTTTCCTGCCACCCGGATAGAAGTACAACCACTTCTACCCTTGTAATGAGTGGATGTACGTGACATCCGACCCACAATCCCGAAATCACTTCTTCGTGTCCGTATGAGGATAGAGGCCTCATCCTGTCCCCACCCCGGTCTCATGCGCTTGGTGCTACTCCAGATTTTGCATAGACACCTAGAACGACAAACTGCCCTTATAGCCACCAGGTCGTCCAGTGCCCTTAGGACGCATCACTACCCCTCATGGGCGTCTTGATGATCCCGTACTCACAGTGCATGCACAAACAATGTTTTCTCATATTGCCATGTAATCTGTGGTGCCACTAGTCCAACGACTCCGACTCTCAACTCAACCCGCAGTTGTTTGTCTTGACTGGTCCATCGACCTGTCATGTCGCACTGTCACTAGTTGACTGAGCATGTCGGTCCTATCTTGGTACCATGGTCAAACAATTCACTTATTAAGTTTATGGCACATATATCATGTTAGTTTATGAGCTCCTACTCATGCCAACTGGCCTTGGGCCCACTGTACGAGATTTTCAAAATTGGGCATTTAGCCCCCATGTTCCAAAACCGAGGCCCCCGGCCTATAAGAGCTATTCGAGCTCTCGTCAAGAAGGTCTCCCAAATAGTTTAAGCATTGGCACATAGTCAGGGGAGAACACTTCCAACAAAATAGGTTTTTACTATCCATTATACCGACTGGCATAAGGACATCTCCGTTCATAATCGATGAACGGGTTTTCAACTTCCTTCAAGGAAGTCTCATCATACTAACCGGGTATGATCTACTTACAACCGGTAAGTAGTTTTTCTGCATAATTTTCACATCACTTTATCTAAGTAGTGATGATTAAAATACCACTAAACAGTGGGTTTTTATATTGAGTTACTTATCACCCCCTACCGAGTATGATATAAAATTTCCACCCACAATTGATAAGTGGTTTTTATCTTGAATTTGTGCTCATCATACCAGCAGGGTATGATGTTAGTAAACCCACTTACTCGTTAATGTGGTGAATTCCACTAGACTGGTTCTTTGTATTCACGCGAGCTTGTACTTGTTAGCGTTCCCGGTATTTCGCGTTCCTACATGATATGAACAACCTTGTTCATTATTATTCAGCATAACAGCCTTCATTCATTTCCAATGAATGAGAAAACCCAAACTTTTAGTTATTTGCAGTTAGATCCCTAAAGTTATTTCTCTTTAACTTTAAGTCCCCAATGTTGGTTTTCCCTCAAATTGAGTCCCATAACTTTTAAAATTTATCATGGGACCTCAATTTATTCAATTTCACCAAAAAGGGGTTTAATTTCCCAAATTTCCAATTTGGTCCCCCAATTTTTTCCAAAATTACCATTTTGCCCTTCTTT
Source organism: Trapa incisa (assembly GCA_030064435.1). Lineage (NCBI taxonomy): Eukaryota > Viridiplantae > Streptophyta > Magnoliopsida > Myrtales > Lythraceae > Trapa > Trapa incisa. The sequence continues at coordinate 8,060,527 of CM057775.1, read as the reverse complement.
TACAAAAATGGTAAGTTTTGACCCAAAAATTCCAAAATTCCTCAATTGGTCCTCCAACATTATTTTCATGCCCAATTGACCCTCAATTTCATAAAATTGTATTTTGGCCCTTTGAATTTCGAAAATCCCCAAAATTTCCCCCAATTTCAACTCTTCAACACTACCGAATTTTATTTCATCAAATTGACTGATCAAACCCTTCTAATTATTGAAATTGGAGTTGAAATTGAGTTTTTGCATGTTCATATGATTCTAAAAAACTTTGAATCGCAGATTTTAATGTCGGAATGAGCTCAAACGGAGCTCCGCCGGAAAACAGCTTGTAGAGAGAGAAAGCTTCGATTACTCACCGGTGAAGGCACGACGGTCCGAGCTTTCGATCTAGGCAGATAGGTCTCGTACTGAGGTTCATCCTAGAATCAAGAATTGCATCAATTGATGTGGAATTGGATTAGAATTTCGTCATTGAAATTCGGTCGACTCTCTCTCTAGCACTGATTGAAAATTGTAAAGGGGAGCCGAATTGGCTTACTTTTTCGGTCTTAATTCGGCCATGGAAAGGCTGAGGAAGTGTTGGGAGGGCTTGGTTTGGCTTGAGGAGGGCTTGAAATGGTCGATTTCAGCTTGGCCGAAATAGGGTAGCTTTGGTCCACCGGAGTTGCTTCACTATTCCATCATGTCGGCGCTTCTTCAACGATTCTCGGATTGACTGGAGTTTGCTATTAGATAGCTGTCTTCTCCTCGGTTCTAAAGAGTCTGACCTTTGTTCAAGTCGAAGCTCTGGTTCGAGCTTTACCGGGAAATGGAGCAGTAGAGAGAGAGAGAGAGAGAGAGAAGTGTTCAGGTGTGAGGAGAATGAAATGGGGATGACCTCTTTATATAGGCGTAAAACCCGTGTATTAAATGGACAAGATTTATTACTAGTATTAATTTGCCATAAATTATTGGTATTAATTCCAATAATTTAATTTCGATATTAATTCCAATAATTTAATTTCGGTATTAAATTATTCGTATTAATTACAATAATTAAATATATATTAATTTATGGTTATTTATGATAAGGTGTACATAAAAATTGTTGACCGAAATTTCGAGTTACAAAAAAAAATTCATACTATATATTAATTTATGGTTATTTATAATAAGGCGTACATAAAAATTGTTGACCAAAATTTCGAGTTACAAAAAAAAATTCATACTTCCCAGGAGGTCACCCATCCTCACACTACTCTTGAGCAAGAGTGCTTAACTTTGAAGTTCTTATGAAATCTAGTTCAACTAAACCAATTTGGTTTTTATTTTCTAAAGTTTCTTAAATTTCTTTTCCAAGGTTTAATGAACCCTTTAGATCACCTGAAAGTTGTAAATTTCCATATTGTGTGTTCTCAAATGTAAACCGGCTCGGTTTTCTTATTCAGTTTGACTGGTTCTTTTCCCGGTTTTTCTTAACTCAAAAGTGCGGGGTTTACAGTTATCATCACACTCAGTTGGTGTGATGAGTTAAAAAGTGAATTTTGTCAAAAGTGTTATCTCCTTACTATGTGTCAATGCTTAAAACAATTGGGAGACCTTCTTGACAGGAGCTAGAACAACTCAAATAAGCCAGGGGCCTCGATTTTGAACTCTTAGGGCTAAATGCCTAGTTTTGGAAAACACGTGCAGTGGGCCCAAGGAATGTAGGCAAGAGTAGAAGCTCATAAACAAAATTGATTAAGAAGTGCCATAAAAATTCCTAATGAAATTGTTTGTGTGTACGCCACGGTATCGAGCCAGGACTGATAGTGCTCGATGGACTGGCGGCAGTGCCTCAGGGCTAGATCGACAGACTGGCCTAGACAAACAGTTGCAAGTCGGGTTGAGCATCGAGGCCTTTGGACCGTTGGCACGAAAATGATGGCTATTATGTGAAAACTCTTGTTTGTTTGTGCATGCACTTGTGGTACGGGACCATCAAGACACCCTAGGGGTAGTGATGGCTCCCAAGGGCTATTGGATGACATGGGGGCGATAAGGGCAACTTGTTGTGCCAGTTAGTCATGAAGCTCTTGGAGCTTCTTGCGCATGAGATCGTGGTGGGGTTAGAATGAGGTCTCCATCCTCATACGGACACAAAGTGGCATTAGAGTCTGAGGGTCGGATGTCTGGGACGGCCACTCAGACCTATGGTAGAAGTGGACGGGCTTCTATCTTTATGCACGGTAAAGACGCTTCGATCCACATATGGGCAAAGTGGATGGGCTGCACCTGCGAATGTGTGTACCCTTCTTGATGAAGGGCATGTGTTTATTTGCTAAACACCTCTCGAGGTAAGGAGATGGGCTAAGAAAGCTAAACACACCTAATATGGAAATGGGAAAATGGTTTTGGAAACTTGAATTTGAAGAAACCCTTCTGAAAAGAAAATATTAACCTTGGCATGGTAAACTAAAGATGTTTTGAAAACTCACTCCCAATACCCGCTCACTGAGTTATAGAACTTACCCCCTCTCTCTCTACCTCTTTTTCAGGAGTAAGGAGATAAAATGAAAGAGAGCATGAAGATGTATCCTCCATCAGGTATGCTTAAAGTTCCTTTTAATCTTGCTTAGATTGATTTATGCTGTTACAGGGAACAAGGTTTGAATTTACGCTTGGCTCCTCTTGAATAAAAGAAGAGGAAACCCCTTTTAAACCAAGGGAGTGGCGAGTTGCTCACAGGGATCTGACCAAATCGGGTTGGGGCATGACATTCCTAATGTGAGCTAGAATTGCTCTGATAGGCTCAAGGCCTTAGATTTAAAATGATAGGGATGACGACCCAATTTTGGAAAACTCGTGAAGTGGGCCCAAGGCTGGTGCACGGGTTGGAACCCGTAGACAAACATGATTGTAAGAACCATGAAAAATCTCATAAAACTGGAAATGTTGTGTGACTTGCCACAGGGCCAAGACAGGACTGACAAGGCTCGATGGGCTAGTGGTAGTGCACCAAGACTAGGTCGACGGTCCAGTCAAGGCAAACAACTATAGGCTAGGTCGAGTGTCAGGGACATTGGACCGTTGGCACCAAAGATCATGGTTAATGGTTCAAAACTATTGTGTGCATGCACTATGATGCGGGGCCATCAGGACACCTGATATGAGGTTGTGATGGATCCCAAGGGCTACTGGATGACATGAATGCAATAAGGGTAGGTTTGTCATGCCAGTTAGTCATGAAGCAGGTAGCTTACCGAGCACTGAGACCGAGGCCGGAGGGGAAATGAGGTATCATCCAACAAAGTGGACATCATGAAGTGATTAGGGTTTGACGGTTGGACATAAGATTTCCACTCAAACTTTGGGTAGAGGCTGTGAACCTCTACTCTAGTGGATGGTAAAGATGCTCTGGTCGACAAGTGGAATAGTCGGGGACTGTTCTGCGAATGTGTGATCCCTTTCTATGATAGAAAGGGCGTATGAATATTTGCTAACATGCCTCCCGAGTAAGGGAATGTGTTAAAGAAGAGATGAATTTATATTACAACAAACTAAAAGTATAAAATGTTTTGACAAACTAATTGTTTTGAAAACTCACTTCCCAATCTCCGCTCACTGAATTGTAGAAATGCACCCCTCCCCCTTAAACCTTTTTCAGGAGAAACATCTCCCCAAGAAGAGCAGAAGCTAGGGGAGAAAGCCAAAGGTACCGCCAATAGGTAAACCATTATTTAGACATTTTGTTAACTTTATTTTGGAAAATAGGTGTACTCCAACGCCGATGAGACTTTACGAGGAGTTTTTCAAGGTATTTGGGAGACCTTGCTTCACACTAAGGAAGGTGGACTGTCCTGTAGAAAGTACCCACCCAAGGATGGTGAAACATAAAGACCACCAACAACAACCAAGAAGAACTCCCCAAGGTTCAAGATGGAGCTATAAAGGTCCATGCAAGGAAGTAACCTATTACGATTGTGGACAGCAGGGACACTAAGCACAAAAGTGCCCAAAACCACAAAGGGATATGGCACTCAGTAAACCCCGCTCTTTTGAGTTAAGGAAAATCAGGAAAAGAACTGGTCAAACCGACTGAGAGATACCGGACCGATTCACAAACCAGACCATTTGAGGGTTCATAAAACCTTGGAAAAGAACCTTAAAACAAGTTAGAAGAGAAAAACTAGATTGGTTCAGATGAACTAGATCCCATCAGAACACCGAAGTTAAGTGTGCTTGTGTGAGAGTAGTGCTAGGATGGGTAACCTGAAATTTCGATCAAAATTTTTTTTTGCAAATGTAAGCCCTATCATAAATAGCCATAAATAAATATATATTTAATTATTAGAATTAATACCCATAATTTAATACCTAAATTAAATTATTGGAATTAATACTAATAAATACTCATCGATTTGTGGCAACATTAATACTAGTAATAAATCTCCCCCATTTAATACACAATTTTACCCCCATATAAAGAGCTCATCCGCATTTATCCTCCTCACACCTGAACACTTCTCTCTCTCTCTCTGCTGCTCCACTTTCTAGTGCAGCTCGAATCAGAGCTTCGACTTGAGCATTTTTCTTAACCTCAAAAGGAGAGGTCAGGCTCTTTAGAACCGGGAAGAAGTTAGTTACACATATGTAGTCTCTGTTTACTCTGAGGGTCGCCCAAGAAGCGCCGATGTGATGGAACAGTGAAGCCGCTCCGGTGGACCGAAGCTGCCCTGTTTTGCCCAAGCTTAAATTGGCCAATTCAAGCCCTCCTCAGGCCAAACAAAGTCCTCCCAACACTTTCTCAACCCTCCCACGGCCAAATTAGGACTGAAAGGTAAGCCAATTTGGCTCCCCTCTGCAATTTCCGACCAGTGCTAAAGAGAGAACCAACAGAATTTTGATGATGAAATTCTAACTCAATTCAGCATCAATTGATACAATTCTTTATTCTAAGATAAACCTCAGAACGAGAGTTATCTACCCATATTGAAAGCTCGGACCGCCGTGCCCCCGACGATGAGTAATTGAAGCTTTCTTTCTCTTTATAGTCTATTTTTCAGTGAAGCTCCGTTTGAGCTCGTTCCAGCGTCAAAACTTGCGATTCAAAGTGCTATTGAATCATATAAAGATGTAGAAACTCAATTTTAACTTCAATTTCAATAATTAGAAATGTTTAATTGGTCAATTTGTTGAAATCAAATTTGGGTGTGTTAGAAAGTTGAAATTGGGTGAAATTTTGGGGAAAAATGGGGGTTTTCAAAAATTTGAAGGATCAAGATACAATTTTATAAAATTAAGGGCCAATTGAGGAATTTTAGAATTTTTGGGGTGAAACTTACCATTTTTGTAAAGGAAGGGCAAAATGGTAGTTTTGGAAAAGTTGGGGGACAAAATTAGAAATTTGGGAAATTAAACCCTTTTTATGAAATTGAATAAATTGAGGTCCCAAGGTGAAATTAAAAAATATTGGGACTCAATTTGAGGAAAAATCGACATTAGGGACTTAAAGTTAAAGAAAAATAACTTTAGGAACCTACTTGTAAATAAATAAAAAAGTTTAGTTTTCTCATTCATTTGGAATGAATGAAGGCTATTAGGTCAAAAGATAATGAATAGTGATGTTAATATCGTGTAGGAACATGAAGTACCAGGAACACCAGCAAGGACAAACTAGCGTGAATACAAAGAACCGATCAAGAGGAATTCACTACATTAATGGGTGAGTGGGATTTTGATTAATACCCAATTGGGGATTATAAGTACCTCAAAATGAAAACCCACTACTTTGTGGTATTTTAAACATCACAACTTAGAAGAATGATGTGAAAATCACGTGGAAAAACTACCTACCAGTTGTAAGTAGATCATACCCGATTGATATGATGAAGCTTCCTCGGAGGAAGTGGAAAACTCGTTCATCGATTATAAGCGAAGATATCCATATACCCGGTTGGTATGATGGATAGTTAAATTTTATTTTTGTCAGAAGTGCTCTCCCCTTACTGTGTGCCACTACTTAAACAATTTGGGAGACCTTCTTGACGAGAACTCGAATAGCTCTTATAGGTCGGGGGCCTCGATTTTAAAACTTGGGGGCTAATATGCTCGATTTTGAAAATTTGGAACAGTGGGCCATAGGCCAATTAGCACGAGCAAAAGCTCGTAAACAAACATGAGATATATGCTATAAAACCTTAAGTAAATGAATTGTTTGGCCATGGTACCAAGACTGGACCGACATATTCAGTCAACTAGTGGCAGTGCGACATGACAGGTCTTTGGACTAGTCAAGACAAACAGCTGCAGGTTGAGTTGATAGTTGGGGCCGTTGGACCAATGGCACCATAGATTATAAGGCATGATGTAAAAATACTGATTGTGCATGCATTGTGTGTACGGGGCCTTCAAGATGCCCAAGAGGGGTAGTGATGTGTCCTAGGGCCTTGAACGACCTGGTGGATATAAGGGCAGTTCGTAGGACTAGGTGACCTTGCGAAGCTCGACGTAGCTTCACGCATACAAGACCAGGGTGGAGTCGGGATATGGTTTCTATCCTCATATGGACATGGAGAATTGATTTCAGGATTGTGGGTTGGATGTCGCGTATATCTACTCATTCTTAGGGTAGAAGTGGACGTGCTTCTATATAGGTTGTCGGTAATGTCGCTTCGATGCCACAAGTGGGTTCAGTGGATGGGCCAGTCTGCGATTGTCTGATTGACCTTCATGATGAAGGATGTGTGTTGGGTGATAACACACGATGATTAATAGGAAATGATGATAAAAATAGAGATTTGAAATGAAAGGATTTTTGAAAGAAAATAAGGAGTCTGGCACACTCCAATACAAATTTTTTTTCCTAAAAGTTAATTTTCGAAAACCCATTCACTGAGTAGTCGTACTCACCCCCTCCCTTAAATCCCTTTTAGTAAATTTCAGAAATCCTACAATTAAACACCATTAACTAAGATGCATGTGAGACAAGTATGATAAATTTAAAATTTTATACAGTTTTTATTTATGTTATTCTAGGAAATGTGCAAGTTTAAAGGATACCTTACTCCTTACAGTTTATAATAAGGGGAAACCCTTTAGTAAACTAGGAGAGTGGCAGGTTGATCATGGGGATCTAATCACATCGAGTTGGGACGTGACAACTTGAGTGGTATCAAAGCCTGTTTCCTTGAATACATAATCAAGATTAGAAAATATAGTAACTAATAGGATTTATCCTAAAAATTTCAGATGGCTCCCCATAGAGGAACCAAGAAAACTAGGAATGACTCTACTCAACACCCTGTTCTCATTGGAAGACAACTCTAGAAGCTTCCCAATGCCCAAGATATAGTAGAAGCCCCAAAGGACCAAATGGGGAAATATCTAGTACCAACAAGGAATACGGTGCCAGGACATGTTAGGGTCACAGTCCTGTGTACAAAGGGAGCCAAGCCTAAAGCTAGGAATGCTAGTACGAACGTACAATCTTTCCAAGGAGGATACTTGCCAAGAAAAGTGTAGCTCCCTATTTATTTTTTGACCACTTTCTATAATAGGGCTAAAACCTCCCAACATATTGTACTCCTCTAATAATAAAGTACTCAAAATTCCTAAAATCCTATCTTTCGATGGAGTGATTTTGCTAGGAAGATGGTCCCAAGAATAGTAAACAAACAACCCCTTCACCATTAAAATTAGGGAGAATCCCATCCCAGTTAAGTAAGTTGAATGAGGGAATCAAGGAATATAGGAGGACTCCTAGAGTGACCATTTGACAAAGAATACTTAACAAGAAAACTCTCAAGGTGATCACACTCAAGGACGGTGAAGCACCAAACTAACAGTAACCCCTAGAAAGGCCCTACAATACCCGAAGGAAAGAAGGAACCACAACGGTCCATGCAAGGGAGTAACCTATTAAAAGTGTGAACAATAGGGACACTACGTGAAGAAGTACCCAACCCTACTAAGGATAAGTACCAAACATTTCATAAGTGCAAGGGAATAGGGCAGGTAAAGAAGGATTGTTCCACACCTCAGATTTAAGGCAACACCTCCTCAAAGGTCATGAAAGACATGAAGGATTGGTGACCTAAAACCATGGAACAAGTTAAGTAGTTCACAAAGAGGTCAAGAAATGATGAGGTAAAAAAACCAAATTTAAAACTTCTTCTTAATAAGGTCAAGCTGAGAAGGATACCCCAAGAATGGAGGTAAGAAAGTATACCTAGAACCCCCTCTTAAGGGGCAAACACAGAAAAACATCCTCTGGAAACTCTAGGGGTATGACACAGTAAGAGTAGAAGAAATACATTACGAAAGGAAACCTTGGAGGAATGCATACGACTAAGTACCCTCGAAGGAATCATTGATGGATGGATGGACATAATGTGAAGTGCAAGGAACCAACCCTTAATTAGGAACTTCTCAAAGGAATGATGTATCGTAATGGTCTAGTGTGACCTGTTGGAAGGAGCAGAATAACCAAATAGTAATTCTAGGAGAACCAAGTAGAAAGAAGCAACTATTAACAAAAGGATGGGCATGAAGGACGAGTGATATAGATACCCAGATAATTGGATAAGAAAAATAGTAAAAAGGAGGCTGTTAAAGAACTGGTCTTCGAGAGAATCATGGATTTAAACCATGACAATTGGACAAAGAATGGAGAAGTGAAAAGGCCAAAACATTGGAAAAGAAAAACAAAGGAAACCCTTAAAGAAATTAATGGCTAAAACCGGATTTATAATTTAAAAATCTTGAGACAGTTAAGTGAGCCTCATGAAGGACGATCAAGAGATTTTGAAACAAGGAGGATGTGAACCCTCCTTAAAAGGAAATAAGTTAACGGGTAAATAGGAAGTTAGCATCGAAAGATGTTGTAATAAGTAAAAATAAGTGGACTACCCATACTAAGGTAATAAAGGAAAGAACGTCCGAGACACATTGAGAAAGTAAGCCCTCCAAATAAGATGTGGCTAAGGAGGAATAACCACAATTGGTAATACGGGTCATAGTCCACACGCGCATATGAAGCCTAAAAAGTGGACGATTGAGCATAGTGTGGAATGCATGTAATAAAACCAATAATCGGAAGTTCCCCAAGTAATGAATAAGGGATGAAAGAGAAGTTGAGGATAGATGTAAACCCCGCACTTTTGAGTTAAGGAAAACCGGCAAAAGAACCGGTCAAACCGAATAAGAAAACTGAGCTAGTTTACATTTGGGAACAAGCAATATGAAAATTTACAACTATCTGGTGATCCAAAAAGTTTATTAAACCTTGAAAAAAGAAATTTAAAATAAATTAAAAAATAAAAACCAAATTGGTTCACGTGAACTAGATTTCATAAAAACTTTAAAGTTAAGCGTTCTTGCTCAAGAGTAGTGTGAGGATGGGTGACCACTTGGGAATTATGATTTTTTGTAACTCGAAATTTCGGTTAAAATTTTTTATGCAAACATATGGCTTATCATAAATACAAATAATTTAATTCCAAAATTAAATTATTAGAATTAATACCAAAAATTTATGAAAATATTAATACTAGTAATAAATCTCTCCCATTTAATACACGGTTTTACACCTGTATAAAGAGGTCATCCCCATTTATTCTCCTCACTCCTGAACACTTCTCTCTCTCTCTCTACTACTCCATTTCCCGGTGAAGCTCGAACTAGAGCTTCGACTTGAACAAAGGTTGGGCTCTTTAGAACCGGGGAGAAGACAATTATCTGATAGCAAACTCTAGTCAATCCAAGAATCGTTAGAGAAGCATCGACATGATAGAATAGTGAAGCAGCTCCAGTGGACCGAAGCTGAAATCGGCCATTTCAAGCCCTCCTCAGGCCAAACCAAGCCTTCCCAACACTTCCTCAGCCTTTCCACGGCCAAATTATGACCAAAAGGTAAGCCGATTCGACTCCCCTTTACAATTTTCGATCGGTGCTAGAGAGAGAGTCAACCGAATTTCAATGACGAAATTCTAATCCAATTCCGCATCAATTGATGCAATTCTTGATTCTAGGATGAACCTTAGGACGAGAGCTATCTACCCAGATCGAAAGCTCAAATTGTCGAGCCTTCACTAGTGAGTAATCAAAGCTTTCTTTCTCTATAGTTCATTATCCAGCGAAGCTTCGTTTGAGCTCGTCCCGACATTAAAACTTGCGATTCACATTTCTAAAGAATCGTATGAACATGTAGAAACTCAATCTCAACTTCAATTTAAATAATTGGAAACGTTTGATGGGTCAATTTGATGAAATCAAATTCTACTGTGTTAAGAAGTTGGAATTGGGGAAAAATTGGGGATTTTCGAAATTCAAAGGACTAAAATAAAATTTTGTGAAATTGAGGGTCAATTGGGCATGAAAATAATGTTGGAGGAGCAATTGAGGAATTTTGAAATTTTTGGGGAAAAATTTACCATTTTTGTAAAGGAAGGGCAAAATGGTAATTTTGGAAAAGTTGAGGGACCAAATTAGAAATTTGGGAAATTAAACCCCTTTTTGTGAAATGGAATAAATTGAGGTCCTATGATAAATTTTAGAAGTTTTGGGACTCAATTTGAGGAAAAACTGGCATTTGGGACTTAAAGTTAAAGAGAAATTACTTTAGGGACCTAATTACAAATAAATGAAAGTTTGACTTTCTCATTCATTTGGAATGAATGAAGGCGATTAGGCCGAAGGATAATGAACCAAGATGTTCATATCGTGTAGGAACACGAACTACCGAGAACACCAGCAAGGACAAGCTCGCGTGAATACCAAGAACCGATTTAGTGGAAATCACGGCATTAACGGGTGAGTGGGTTTACTAACATCATATCCGGTTGGGATGATGAGCACAACTTAAAATTAAAAACCACTTACCGGTTGTGAGTGGAAATTTTATATCATACCCGATTGGGGATGATAAGTACCTTGGTATAAAAACCCACTACTTAGTGGTATTTTTAATCATCACTACTTAGAGAAAGTGATGTGAAAGTTATGCAAAAAAACTACTTACGGGTTGTAAGTAGATCATACTCGGTTGGTATGATGAGACTTACTCATAAGAAGTTGAAAACCCGTTCATCGGTTATGAACGGAGATGTCCTTATACCGGTCGGTATGATGGACAATAAAAGCCTATTTTTGTCAGAAGTGCTCTCCACTAACTGTGTGCCAATACTTAAACAATTTGGGAGACCTTCTCGATGGGAGCTCGAATAGCTCTGATAGGCCGGGGGCCTCAGTTTTGGAACTTGGGGGCTAAATGCCCAATTTTGAAAATCTCGTACAGTAGGCCCAAGGCCAGTTGGCACGAGCAGGAGCTCGTAAATGAACATGACATATGTGTCATAAAACTTAATAAGTGAATTGTTTGGCCATGGTACCAAGATAGGACCGACATGCTCAGTCAACTAGCGGTAGTGCGACATGACAGGTCGATGGACTAGTCAAGACAAACAACTGCGGGTTGAGTTGAGAGTCGGGGCCGTTAGACCAGTGACACCACAAATTACATGGCAATATGAGAAAACATTGTTTGTGCATACACTGTGTGTACGAGATCATCAAGATTCCCATGAGGGGTAGTGATGCGTCCTAAGGGCACTGGACGACCTGGTGGCTATAAGGGCAGTTTGTCGTTCTAGGTGTCTATGCAAAATCTGGAGTAGTACCAAGCGCATGAGACCGGGGTGGGGACGGGATGAGGTCTCTGTCCTCATACAGACACAAAGAAGTGATTTTGGGACTGTGGGTCAGATGTCGTGTACATCCACTCATTCCCAGGGTAGAAGTGGTTGTACTTCTATCCGAGTGGCAGGAAAAGTCACTCCGAGGCAACTAGCGGGTTCAGTAGTGATACTAACTTGTGAATGTGTGTAACCTTCATGATGAAGGATGTGTGTTGGGTGATGACACACTGGTAGCTAAGAAATAATGAAAAAACCCAAATTTTTAAATGAAGGGATTTTTTGAAAAGAAAGGAGTCTGGCACACTCCATATAAATGTTTTTCTTAAAAGTTAAAAGTAGACCTTTAAAAACCTATTCATTGAGTAATCGTACTCGCCCCCTCCCTTATATCCCTTTCAGGAAATCCCAGAAAGTCTACCCTGAAAGATAATCAACTAAGATGTCTATAAGACAGGTATGTAAAGTTTTAAATTTCATGCAGTTTTGATTATGCTATTCCAGGAAATGGTGCAGATTTAAAGGACGCCTTACTCTTTACGGATTATAATAAGGGGAAACCCTTTAATAAACCGGGAGAGTGATGGCTTGTTCACGAGGACCCGACCAAACCGGGTCGGGGCGTGACAATAGAGAAGGATCTAAAGTAGACAATTGCCCTAACATAGATAGGGGTGCGAAGAAAGGGAGAAAGAACCCTATAAGGAATGATAAGGAGGTTGAGAATGTAACTTCTAAGATAGAAATCTCTATTGTAAGGGACATGGTAGAGAACAAAATTGGAAGAAGGGAACCTTCCCAGGCAAAGGAATCAATACATAGATTGAAAGTGATCATTGCAAGAATGAAGAATCATGAAATTATTATGAGTAAGTAAAAGTGAATTAAGGAATAAGGAAAAATCCTTAGATAAAGAAGGCCAAGGACTTAAAAAGGAAGGAATCCCAGCTTGTTGGTAAATTATTAGAAAACTCAATCATTGGAATCGAAAAGAGTCAATAAGGAAGTTGAGAAAGGACGAGTGGGTAAGGAAAACCAACATAGGTGTGTAAGTTGATTTGATAACGGTGAAGGTAGTTGAGGAATACTACTAGAAGAAAAGAGGGATGAAGTTATATAATCTCTGAGAGGTTGGAAAATTGGAAATAACTCTAAAGGAGGTGTTTTGAAAATCTAATGGACATAGAGACAGTCTAGAAAATGTCATGCAGTAAGGGGGCATGTAAACCCAACAGTACCAGGGAAAAACATGACTTAAAATAAGGAAGAGTCGGTTAGTAAGCATAACAAGGTCAAACATAAATTTGGACAGAAATTATAATGAACAACGGACGAAGGAAGAGTCGAAATAGGATGAAAAGGTGATAATAAGGAAACACGTGAGAACAAGTATGTAATGTTCTAAATGACATGAAGCTAAGGGTTTCAACAACCAAGAGGTTAATTAGACGCGGCAATGGTTAGCTATCTTGGAATTCCAATCCTGAGTACGGGACCCCAAATGGAAAAATGTTGCTTTAAGCAAAGAAAGATACGAATCTAAGGATATACCCTTAAGTAAGATATGTCTAGGTATGATAAACTCCATGGATGGAGTAAATAATATAAAGGAAGAGAAATTCCTTCAGTGAATGATGTAAAAAGGGTAAATTAGAAGAACAAGATAAGAGTTTGCATGTTAAGCAAATACCAAATGGATATCAAAGGAATTGGTTCCTCATGCAAGGTTTCTAATTAAGTTTTGGGGATAAAACTCCTAAAAGGAGGGGAGAGTTGTAAACCCCGCTCTTTTGAGTTAAGGAAAATCTGGAAAAGAACCAGTTAAACCGAGTGAGAAATACCAGACCGGTTCACAAACTCGACCATTTGTGTGTTCGTAAAACCTTAGAAAAGAACCTTAAAACAAATTAGAAGAGAAAAACCAAATTAGTTCAGAAGAACTAGATCCCATTAGAACACCAAAGTTAAGTATGCTTGCATGAGAATAGTGCTAGGATGGGTGCCCTCCTGGGAAGTATGTTTGCCATAAAAATCTCATCTCCATTCATCCTCCTCACACCTGAACACTTCTCTCTCTCTCTATTGCTCCATTTCCCGGTAAAGCTCGAACCAGAGCTTCAACTTGAGCATTTTTCTTAACCTCAGAAGGAGAGGTCAATCTCTTTAGAACCATGGAAAACTCAACTACACGCATGTAGTCTCCATTTGCTCCGAGGGTCAATAGAGAAGCGCCGACGTGATGGAATAGTGAAGCAGCTCCGACGGACCAAAGCTGCCTTATTTTGGCCGAGATGAAATCGGCCTATACGAGCCCTCCTCAGGCCAAACCAAGCCCTCCCAACACTTTCTCAGCCCTCCAACAGCCGAATTAGGACTGAAATGTAAGTCAATTCAACTCCCCTCTACAATTTTTTATCAATGCTAGAGAGAGAACCGACAGAATTTCAATGATAAAATTCTAACTCAATTTGGCATCAATTGATACAATTCTTGATTCTAGGATCAACCTCAGGACGAGAGCTATTGCCCAGATCGAAAGCTCAGACCGTCGTACCCCTAACGGTGAGTAATTGAAGCTTTCTCTCTCGACAATCTATTTTTCGATGAAGCTCCATCTAAGCTTGTTCCAACGTCAAAACATGCTATTCAAAGTACAATTGAATCATATGAAGATGTACAAACTCAATTTTAACTTCAATTTCAACAACTAGAAGTATTTAAATGGTCAATTTGATTAAATCAAATTTGGCTGTGTTAGGAAGTTGTAATTGTGGAAAAATTGGGGATTTTCAAAAATTCGAAGGACCAAGATGCAATTTTATAAAATTGAGGGTCAATTGGGTATGATAAGAATGTTAGAGGGCCAATTGAGGAATTTTACAATTTTTGGGGTGAAACTTACCATTTTTGTAAACGAAGGGCAAAATGGTAATTTTGGAAAAGTTGGGGGACCAAATTGGAAATTTGGGAAACTAAACCCATTTTATGAAATTGAATAAATTGAGGTCCAAAGGTGAAATTTAAAGATTTCAGGACTCAATTTGAGGAAAACCTGGCAATAGGGATTTAAAGTTAAAGAAAAATAACTTTAGTAACCTAATTGCAAATAAATAAAAAAAGTTTAGTTTTCTCATTCATTTGGAATGAATAAAGGCTATTAGGCTAAGAGATAACGAACAGTAATGTTCATATCATGTAGGAACACGAAGTACCGGGAACACCAATAAGGACAAGCTTGCGTGAATACAAAGAACCGATCGAGAGGAATTCACCGCATTAACGGGTGAGTGGGATTTTAATTAATACCCAGTTGGGGATTATAAGTACCTCGAAATGTAAACCCACTACTTTGTGGTGTTTTAAACACCACAACTTAGAAGAATGTTGTGAAAATCATGCGGAAAAACTAGTTATAGGTTGTAAATAGATCATACCCAGTTGATATAATGAAGCTTCCTCGGAGGAAGTGGAAAGCCCGTTCATTGGTTATGAGCGGAGATATCCTCATACCCGGTTAGTATGAAGGATAGTTAAAAATTTATTTTTGTTAGAAGTGCTCTCTCCTGACTATGTGCCACTGCTTAAACAATTTGGGAGACCTTTTTGATGGGAGCTCAAATAGCTCTTATAGGTCAGGGGCCTCAGTTTTGAAACTTGGGGGCTAATATGCCCAATTTTGAAAATCTCGAACAGTGGGCCATAGGTCAATTGGCACGAGCAGGAGCTCATAAACAAACATGAGATATATGCCATAAAAATTTAAGTAAATGAATTGTTTGGCCATGGTACCAAGACAGGACCGACGTATTCAGTCAACTAGTGGTAGTGCAACATGACAGGTCTCTAGACTAGTCAAGACAAATAGCTACAAGTTGAGTTGATGGTCGAGGCCGTTGGACTAGTGGCACCACTAATTATAAGGCATGGTGTGAAAATATTGATTGTGCATGCACTGTGTGTACGGGACCTTCAAGACGCCCAAGAGGGGTAGTGATGTGTCTTAGGGCCCTGGACGACCTGGTGGATATAAGGGTAGTTCGTCGAACTAGGTGACCTTGCGAAGCTTGACATAGCTTCAAGTGCACAAGACCAAGGTGTGGTCGACATGAGATCTCTGTCCTCATGCGAACATGGAGAATTGATTTCGGGATTGAGGGTTGGATGTCGCGTACAACCATTCATTCTCAAGGTAGAAGTGGACGTGCTTCTATCTAGGTGGCCAGTAAAGTCGCTCCGATGCCATAAGTGGGTTCAGAGGACAGCCTGGCCTGCGATTGTGTGATTAACCTTCATGATGAAGGATGTGTGTTGGGTGATAACACACCATGATTAATAAGAAATGATGATCAAAATAGAGATTTGAAATGAAAGGATTTTTTAAAGAAAATAAGGAGTCCGACACACTCTAATACAAATCTTTTTCCTAAAAGTTAATTTTCGTAAACACATTCAGTGAGTAGTTGTACTAACCCCCTCCCTTAAATCCCTTTCAGAAAATTTTGGAAAGCCTACTCTTAAAGACAATCAACTAAGACGCATATGAGACAGGTATGATAAATTTAAAATTTTATGCAGTTTTAATTTATGTTATTCCAGGAAAGGTGCAGGTTTAAAGGACGCATTACTCTTTACGGTTTATAATAAGGGGGAACCCTTTAGTAAATCAGGAGAGTGACGGGTTGATCACTGGGATCCAACCAAATCTGGTCAGGAGTGACACACCCACTCCTAGGGGCACTGCCTCCGAGGATAGGAAGAGATGTGGAGAAAGGAAGATAAAGGAAGTGAGAGCAGACAAGGGAACGGAAGTCTCATAATGTAAGAAACGGAGGAACCACGTAGGAGCCCATGTTGGGATGACATGTTATAGGTGTGGACAAGTAGGACATATGATGAGGAGATATCCCACAATGTGATGGTTGGTGGCAATACCTCCTAAGAATAATACCTCCCTGACTACCGGAGTCTGAGAGAATTGAAGACAAGAGGCCGCCCTAGAAGCCACAACTCCAAATGATGATTTCAAACTCACCCCAGAGAGAGTCCATCAAAACCTAGCATAGTTCTTCACAACCTTTCTTTTAACCATCTCCCTTAGAGGGAAAGAGGTCCCCAAATATACTGTATTCTATTTCCAATAAAAAATTTCAAGTTCTAATAAACTTCTGTCACACAAATCATAATGTGTCCAAATCAAAATCTCGTTCCTCGGAACAAATAAGGAACGAGAAGGATATACGTCATGTTTAAACCAGGAAGGACAAATAATGCCTTTAATCCCCCAAACAAGGAGATCAAGGTACTACGACCTCCCCAAAAGAGGAAAGCCTATGTAAGAGGGAATGTAGGACCATGTATAGAGCTAAACCCAAAGAATAGGTGGTCGAGGAGATAACGGTAAAAGAGACAAGAACCCAATTGGGATGAGTAAGGTAACCATAACCAAGAAATGAAGGAAGGAACTTTCAAAGGGAGAGAAATCTTGGAAAAGTATGCCCACTAACTAAGAAACGATGAAAATCAAGACTTGTCTCTACCCACACCTACTTAAGGGAACTTAGGATCAAGCGATGAGGCGAAACCTAGAGTGCACAAGGTAGGAACCTAAAGTCTAGGATAGCAAAGCATAACCTGCTTTGGAAAAGCAGAGGAGTCAAGTAGGGTTACAAATGAACCTAGCAAAAGTAGGCAGCTAGTAACTATGGGATCCACAAGGAGGAATAAATGACGCCCTAAGAAGGACTGGAAAATAGTAATGACCACACCCTGAAAATGGCAACGGGATGGGCATCAAGGACGAGTAAACTCGAAAGATCACTATCTCAAGATAATTGGACAAGGAGAGCAGTAGGAACGAGGCAGTCGAACGAATTGACCCTCATAAGAGTTATGGATCTAAACCTAGATGAGGAGTGAGAAGTGAAAAGGTCAAACATTGAAAAAAGAAAGATGGAGGAAATTCTTAGAGCGATCAATTTCCAAAAGGGTTTGGCGACCACTCTCAAGCCATGAGAAGGATCAAGTGAACCTCTCGTAAGGCGATCAGGAGACCTTGACACAAAGAGGATTCGAACTTTCCCCATACCAAACTTGTAGTAATTATAAGTAGAAATAAGGAAAGGGTACCAAAGGATGTGACCACAAGACTTCTAAAGGAAAGGTGAGCGGATGACATCCAAGGACGTCACTAAGTCAATTAAAGGTTAGATACCCTCAAAGAGAATACAAAGGGAAAATTCTAGGGGAAAAGAGGGAGAAGCCTACCCAGGGAAGGGAGCATTGAAGAGGCATGCATATCTTAACAAAGAAGTAATGGACCCAAATTGAAGGGGGGTAGAAGGTGAACTTATAAATGGAAGACAGGTTGGAATAAAGGGTCAACTACGAGGGAAATGTACCCAAAACCCAAGGAGTATAGCGAAATCTAAGGAACGAATAGTAGGAAGATAAACTCAATTAATACCATAACAAGTGGTAATGAGTGGAATACCCATAATAAGGAAAAATAGGAAAGGATATCCGAAAAACTTTGGAGAGTACGTCCTTCAACTAAAAAGTGATTAAAGGAAAACCTTCAAGAAATAATGAGAGCAGAAGATAAAAACAACGAAGGGAACTCCTTCAGGCGAAACCAAGGAATGGACAAGTAAGCCATAAGGGAGCAACTTGAAATAAAGAAATGGTCATGAACGAGTGAGGATAGACTGGAGAAAAGAAGTTCTTCAGTAAGAATACCATTAGACATGAGGAGGAAACCCACTAGTACATCGGTAAGCCGAGAAGTGGATGGGACACACGATAGTGGGAAACAAGGAAGCCAAATAAGGAAGTAGTGTAAGAACAAAATGAAGGACCAATATAGGACAAAAGGAGGACAACACCAAAACCCATGAAAACAAGTAAGAAATACTCGGGCGGACACCGAGTTAAAGGTTTCAACCATTAAGGGAATAAATAGACCTAGGGACAGACACTCTAAAACTCCTAATTCCGCACCAAACTTGTCACACCGTGTTTTTAGAAACCTTAAATTTCGGTCAAAAAATTTTCCGTTGAATTTAAGTGGAAATTAAATATTATATACATAATTTTTAATTATATATATATAAATGTTGAAGAGATATTTATATAAGGGTATATAAATATATAGATACATGTACAAAATTAATTTCCAAACAAATATAATGGAGAAAGGGATTCAATTATTGGAATTAATACCATTATTAAATAAATACCATAAATTAATACCTATATTCAATTATTGGAATTAATACCCACAAATACCCATCAATTTCCCAATTTAGTGAGAACAAATACCAACAAATACCAATAATATAGTAATAAATTTTCTCCATTTGAAAAAACCCTAAAAATTCCTAAAAACTATTTTTACAGCTCTATTTGAGCTCAATTTAGACCCAAATGACGGGATTCAAAGCTTCATTAAATTCTATGGAAGTGTAGGAACTGATCCATACCTTCAATTGGATCAATTAACCCTAATTCAATGGTCAATTTGATAAAATCAAATTTGGGCTGTTTAAAAGGGGGAATTGGGGATTCTGTAAAATTGAGGGACCAAAGTGAAATTTCACAAAATTGAGGGTCAATTGGCAATGAAAAGAATTTTAGAGGGGAATTTGGTCGATTTTTTGTATTTATTGGGGTTAAATTTCCATTTTGTAAAGTAGGGGCAAAATGGTAATTTTTGAAAAGTTGGGGACCAAATTGGAAATTTGGGAAACTTGAACCCCTTAAGTGATTATGAATAAATTGGAAATTTGGGACTTAATTTGGGGAAATTTTGGGCAAATTTTTGCATTAGGGACCTAAAGTTAAGGTAAAAGAACTTTAGGGACCTAAATGTAAATAATTGGAAAGTTTGGGCATTTTGTTCATACGTGAAGAATGAAGGCTATTATGTCAAAATCTTAATAAACAATAATGTCCAAATTGTGTAGGAACATGAAAGACTGGAACATCAGCAAGAATAATCTCACGTGGATGCAAAAAGCCGATATAGAGGAAATACACTACAAATATCAGGTGAGTGAGATTATTGACATCATACCCGGTTGGGATGATGTGTACTTCAAAAATGAAAAACCACTTCTATGTGGAATTTTAACATCACACCTGATTGGAGTGACGTGGAAAATATGCGGAAAAACTAGTTAACGGTTGTAAGTATATCATATTAGGTTGGCATGATAAACTTTCTAGAAGGATGTAAAAAACCCGCTTTTCGGTTCTAAGTGAAGATGTCATCACACCCGGTTGGTGTGATGGACAAGTTTAATTGTTGAAAGTGAAGTTAGATTTCCTACATCATCATATGATTCAATTGCACTTTGAATCGCACGATTTGACACCGAAACGAGCTCAAACAGAGATTCACCGAAAAACTGAACTTAAAGAGAGAAAGCTTCGAAAGCTTACCGTTGGGGGCGCGGTGGTCTGAGCTTTCAGTCTAGGCATAGAGCTCTTGTCCTAGCGTTCCTCTTAGGATCAAGAATTGCATCAATTAATGTTGAATTGAGGGAGAATTTGGTACATAAAGTTTACCGGTTCTCTCTCCAGTTTTTATTGGAAAATATAGAGGGAAGCCAAATTGGCTTAACTTTCCGCTCTAATTCAACTATAGGAGGGCTGTGGAGGTATTGGGAGGACTTGGTTTGGCCTAAAAAGAGCTTGAATTGGACAATTTTAGCTTAACCGAAATAGGGAAGCTTCGGTCCGCAAGAGCTACTTCAATGTGCTATAATGCCGACGGTTCTCCGGCAAACCTCGGAGCAAATGGAGACTACATGCATGTAGTTGACTTCTCCCCGAATCCAAAGAACCCGACCACGCCTTCTCTTGCTTAGAAAAAGTCCCAAGTCAGAGCTCTGGTTCGAGTTTCACTGGAAAATTTTAGCAGTAGGGAGAGAGTGGAGTTTTTAGGTATGTGGAGGATGAATGAGGAAGGGCTCTTTATATAGGAAGCTCGAGGATTTCTTGGACGTCTGAATGATGCAATAATGGCGGTCATTCATTACCTGAAACTCCATGGACAGAGACTTTTCATCTTTGTCGGCACTACTTGGTTTTCCAGTGAGTGAATAGTGTTATCATCTGAAGAAAGAAGATGACATTGTTCCAAACCAGTCCGAACCGGGCTCAAAGCATAAACCGATCGGTTTAGGCCCGATTCGACTAATTTTTTCAAAATTAAAATTTTCTAAATTCATCTAAATACATTCTCTATCTAATGGCGGCCTTAATTCTCCAATTTGAATTTTCTAAGCCACTAAGAAAAATAAATTTAGCATCCAGCTCAACAACAGTCCAAACCGATTCGGATTCAGTTCACCTGAACCGATTTGGTTTTCATCTCCAATTCATCCTAAAGTTCTTTTTCATGACTTTTGTGACTCTTTAGGTCACTCGTAATTAATAAATTTCTCGGTTTGCCCTTTCTCTATCGGTTTCGATTTATAAACTGACTCGGTTTTCTCTTCGGAAATGACCGATTTTTTTCTCGGTTTTCTTGTCTTTAAGGGACGGGGTTTATAACTCTCCCCTCCTTTTAAGAGTTTTGTCCCCAAAACTAAATCAACATCCTTTGCATTGGGAATAATTTCCCTTAATGTTAACTCGGGATTTGCTTGACATGCCAACACTTTGGTTGTTCTTTCACTCAGCCCCTTTAAATCATGCACTTAAGGAATGTCTTTTCCTTTTCGTTGTTTACTCACTTCCTGGAGTTTATCATAACTAGGCATGTCTTACCCATAAGTCCAAAGGGATATCCTTAGGTTCACTTCCTCCTCTATGTAGGGTAAGATTCTTTCTCTTGAGGGTTCTTGCTCAAGGTTTTAGGATTGGGAGTTCCAAAATACCCAATCATTTTCGTGCCTAGTTATCCTCTTGATTGTTGAAACCCTTAGTTCGATGTTCTTTCGAGCGTTATATACTTGTTTTCATGGTTTCAGTGTTATCACCCCTTCGTTCTATTTCGACCCTTCCTCCATCCGTTATTTTTTACAACTTTAGTCTAAATTACGTTTGACCTCATCATGCTTATTTACTGACTCTTCCATACTTGAGTTGCAGTTTTCCTCGAGACTGTTAGGCTTACATGTCCCTTACAACATGACATATTCCAAAATTTGTCTTTGTCCATTAGATTTCTAAAACACTTCTTTTAGGGTTGTTCGCAACTTTATAATCTTTCAGGGATCATATAACTTCATCGCTCTTTTTGTTTAGTAGTATTACTCAACTACATTTAATGTTATCCAATCAACTTACATAACCGTGTTGATTTTCCTTACCCACTCGTCATTTCCCAACTTCCATATTGGGTCTTTTTGGTTCCAATCCTTTGGGTGTAGACTAAAACCAGTCTTGATATCAGTGGTCATTTACTTTAATCACTTCTTAACTGGAGGGCTCACTTCTAAAAAGTTTCTTTTCTTGGTAGGATTTATACTTCTTTCTCCCAAAATTCTCTTCTCATTTTCCATTAAGGACATCTCACCTTAAATGATATCCTTTGACATCGTCGTCTTCTCCTACATACCTTTACTTTTGAAACCTTATGCGTACATCTCTTTTTCACCCCATCCTCATTCTCACTTGTATCCCAGTACATGTCTACTCCTTTTAGGGAGAGCTTACATCTTTTTTATTTCAAGATCTCTTTAAGTTTTTGCCTTCATCTTCATTTCCCAATTATTTTTTGCCTTTCCACCTTTCCTTTCTTTGCTGAAGTTTTAACTTTCACGAGGGTTAGTTCGTTAACTATTTTGTTCCTACTATTCTTCTTGTTCAATTGTTTAGGTAGCAGTATCTAAAATTCACTCGTTCTTGATGCCCATCATATTGCCCTTCTTATAATGTAGTAATAACTACTTCCCGGTCCTTCTCATGGCATTATTTATCCTACTTGACCATCAAATTGTTACTAGTTGCTTCCCTCTAGTAGGTTTTTCTGACATCCCTATTTGGTTCCTCTGCTCTTCCAAAGAAAGTCACATTTGGCCATCCCGATACAACCTTTACTACTTATGCCAATTAATGAGGTTCCCTATTTCGGGTTAGTCCTCTTATGATCCATCTATCGAATACTTAGCTTGGAAATTTCCCTTTCTATGGTCTCACTTCCTATCTTTATCCTTCTACCTAGGGACTTCCGTCTTGGGAGTTTTATGTTCAACATCCCTAATGCTCCTTGAAGGCTTCTCCATCTTTCTTTTCTTACACCCTTTTGATATCAATATGGTTATCTGCCCTTGATCCTTCCCCATCCTCAAATTTCTTTTTGTCTCTTATCCTTCCTTCGAGGAGTTCCTAATAATGGGTTGGTTCCTAGCACTCTGTTTTATGTGCAGCCATCCACTCCTTGGGCTCTATTTAAGTGAGTGTGGGCTATGAGAAGTCTTGATGTCATTGGTTGGTTTCTCCTTACCCAATTCCGAATTGGAGGGCTTACTTCTCCAAGGTTCTTCAGATGTTCTTTCATTTCAGCGTGCACTTCATCTCCTCATCCTTCGTCACTTGGTCCATTACTTCCTAGTTGGAACATGTATGCCTTCTTAGGGTCTCCTTCCTTACGAAAGGTTCAGGCACTATTTGCTCCAAGACTTCTTTGTGCAGGACTTACTAAATCCTCCCTATGGCTTGCGTGTGGTCATCATTTCATTTTCGACTATTTATTTCTTCAAAGATTTCCTTCATCCTTCCTTTCCACTATTTTGGCCTTTCCCTCTCCCCTTCCTTACTAGGTTAGTTTACAACCCTACCTGGTTCCTCTCTTTTTCCAAGGAAGATCATATTTTGCTGTCTCGAGACATCCTAGTTATCTTTCATCGTTTAGCTTATCTTCTATAGAGGAGGTGTTTCCTTCTTTGCACCTAGGTGGCTTGTAGTGCCCCTTAAGGAAAACTTCTATTTATCTACCTTCTTGCTATATCTGGATTTTCTTAAGGTCCTTCCTTTGATCTTTCTCATATGATCCTTCCTCATATAATTGAGGCATACAATAGTACTTGGTTCCTCTATTTTTCCAAGGTAGATCATATTTTGCTATCTCGAGACATCCCAGTTATCTTTCATCGTTCGGCTTATCTTCTATGGAGGAGGTGTTTCCTTCTTTGCTCCTAAGTAGCTTGTATTGCCCCTTAAGGAAAACTTCTTTTTATCTACCTTCTTGCTATATCTGGATTTTCTTAAGGTCCTTCATTTGATCTTTCTCCTCTGATCCTTCCTCATATAATTGAGGCATACAATAGTATTATTTTATGGGACAGATAAATTTTCAGGAACTCAGAATTTTATTCATTGAAGTAAGAGTACAACTTTGAGGTTTTAACATCTCTTGAGGGAGATTGTCAAAATGACAGTTTGGGGAGTACTCAGTACTATGCTATGGTCTAGAAAGATTTCTTCCTGAGTGAGGTTGGGATCCCTAGCCAGAATTATGGTCCTTGTAACATTATCCCTTTGGGCTTTTGTAGGGATGGAGGTATCCTTATTGGAAGGTATCGCTTTGATTCCTTGCAGTGTGGGACAATCCTTTACTATGTGTCACACCCTTCTACATGCATAACAGATCCTCTCAAGTCTTATACTCCGAAATGTTGGGCATCTTCTTATGCAGTGTTCCCATTGCCCACATCTATAACAGGTCATCTCCTTGCATGAACCTTTTAGTTCCTCCAATAATTTGAGCACTGTGAGGCTTTTCTAAGGAAATCCTGGTGGGTCGGTGGTTTGACGACCTTGAGCCCAGACATTTTGGAGGTTGTCTTGTTGAGTCCTCTTTGACTTGGGATTACTCCAAGAGTCCTGCTATACATCTGGTTTATTTTCTCCTTTGGAATGGGATTTTTCTTGGTTTCCGGGGTGACTAAGGTAGCGTTGGTTTGTTTGGCTACTTTTCTTGGGGCCATCTGAAAAATTTTAAAATTATTCCTATTAGTTACTATATTATATAGTCTTGATAATGTATTCGAGGAAATAGGCTCTAATATCACTCAAGTTATCACACCCCGACCTGGTTTGATCCCCGTGATCAACTCGCCACTCACCCGGTTTATTAAGGGTTTCTCCTTTAAACTTGTAATATTTCTAGAATAACATTAATCAAAACTACATGAAATTTAAACTTTCCATACCTGTCTTGCAAGTGTAGTTAACTGGAAGTCCTTGGGTAGGTTTTCCCTTGGTTACCTTAAAGGGGTATAAGGAAGGGGGTGAGTTCAACAACTCAGTGAATGGGGTTTAAGACTTGATTTTCAAAAAAAAATAATTTCAATTGGAGTGTGTCAGACTCCTTATTTTCCATTAAAACGTTTCATCCTCAAATCTCAGTTTTCATAGTCATTCCTCATCACAATGGTGTGTTTATCACTCAGCACTTGCCCTTCGTCATGAAGGAAACACAAATTCGCAGGGCAACACGTCCATTGCACCCACTTGTTACGTTAGAGAGACTTTATCGGCCACCTAGATAGAAGCACATCCACTTAGATAGAAGCACGTCCACTTTTACCCTGAGAATGAGTGGATGTATGCGACATCCGACCCTGAATCCCATAAACAAAACTTTGTGTCCGTATGAGGATAGAGACCACATCCCAACCCTACCCCAATCTCATGCACATGAAGCTATGTCGAGCTTCCAAGACTGCTGGTATGACTAATTGCCCTTATCCCCACCATATCGTCCAGAGCCCTAGGATGCATCACTATCCCTCTTGAGAGTCTTAAAGGTCCCATAACATCATTGCATGCACAAATCAATAATTTTCCACATAAACCAAATAATTTGTGGTGCCACTAGTCCGACGGCCCCGACCCTCAACTAGACCTGCAGTTGTTTGTCTCGATTGGTCCATAGACTTGTCATGTCGCACTACTGCCAATCCATCAAGTATGTCGGTCCTGTCTCGGTACCATGGCCAAACAATTCATTCATTTAAGTTCTCATGGCTTAACATCATATTTGTTTATGAGCTCCTACTCGTGCCAATTGGCCTAGGGCCCACTATACAAGATTTTCAAAATCAGGCATATTAGCCCCAAGTTCCAAAACTGAGGCCATCGGCCTATCTGAGCTATTCGAGCTCCCGTCAATAAGGTCTCGCAAAAGTTTTAAGTAGTGGCAAACAGTTAGGGGAGAGCACTTCCGACAAAATAAACTTTTCATCTGTCCATCACACCAACCGGTTATGAGTATATCTCCATTTATAACTAATAAGCAGGTTTTCTACTTCCTTCCAAAAAGTTCATCATACCAAACGGGTATGATGTACTTACAACCGGTAAATAGTTTTTTTTCTGCATAATTTTCGCATCACTCCTCTGAGATGTGATGGTAAAAATACTAATTAATAGTGATGTAAATATTACCACTCACCCAATCATGTACTGAATTTCTCTTATTTGGCACTTTGCCCCCACACGAGCTGGCACTTGCTAGAATTCTTGGTACTTCGTGTTCTAAAATGATATTCTAAAATGATATAAACATTCTTGTTCATTATCCTTTGGCCTATTAGCCTTCATTCAGCATGAATCAATAAAATATTCAAACTTTTTATTTATTACAATTAGGCCCCTAAAGTTCTTTTTCTTTAACTTTAGGTTCCTAATATCGATTTTCCCCTAAATTTAGTCCTGAAACATCTAATTTCACCTTAGTACCTCAATTTATTAAAAGTAAAAAAAAAGGGGTTCAAGTTTCCCAAATTTCCAATTGGGTCCCCAACTTTTCCAAAATTACCATTTTGCCCCTACTTTACAAAAATAGTAAGTTTTACCCCAAAATTTGCCCAATTGGTCCTCCAACATCTTTATCATGACCAATTGGCCCTCAATTTTATGAAATTGCACTTTAGTCCCTCAAATTTTTGAAATCCCCAAAATTTTCACCAATTTTAACCTCCCAACTCAGCCCAATTTGATTTCATCAAATTGACTGATCAAATGAGTTTAATTGTTGAAATTGAAGTTAGAATGGAGTTCCTACATCTTTATATGATTCAATTGCACTTTGAATCACAGGATTTGACGCCAAAATGAGCTCAAACAAAGCTTTGCTAGAAAACTGAACTTAGAGAAAGAAAGTTTTGAAAGCTTACCATCGGGGACGTGGCGGTCTGAGCTTTCAATCTGGGCATAGAGCTCTTGTCCTGAGGTTTCTCCTATGATCAAGAATTGCATCAATTGATGCCGAGTTGAGGGAGAATTTGGTTAGAGAAGTTTCATTGGTTCTCTCTCTAGCACTAATTAGAAAATATAGAAGGGGGCTAAATTGGTTTACCTTTCCACTATAATTCAACTATAAGAGGGCTATGGAGGTGTTGGAAGGGCTTAGTTTGGCCTAAGAAGGGCTCGAATTGGCCAATTTCATCTCAGCCAAAATAGGGCAGTTACGGTCCGTCGGAGCTGCTTCACTATTCTATCACGGCAGCGGTTCTCTAACAACCCTCGGAGCAAATGGATCCTACATGCGTGTAACTGACTTCTTCCCAAATCCAAAGAATTTGACAATGACATCATTGGCTCTAATTCGAGCTTCACCGGAAAATGGAGCAGTAGGGAGAGAATGGAGTTTTCAGGTGTGTGGAGGATGAATAACAAGGGGCTCTTTATATAGGAAGCTCGGGGACTTCTTGGTCGTCCCATTGGTGCCTTAATAGCAGTCATTCATTGCCTAAAACTCCCTAGCTAGAGACTTTTCATCATCGTAGGCGCTGCTCAGTTTTCCAACGAGTGAATAGTTGTAAACCCCATCCTTTTGAGTTAAGGAAAACCAGGAAAAGAATCGGTCAAACTGAGTGAGAAACACCAAATCGGTTCACAAACCCGTTTGTTGGAGAATGGGAAAATTGGAGAAATTTCAACTCCCAAGTGTCCCAAGAAGGTTCATAAACCTTGGAAAAGAACTTTAGGATAAATTATGAGAGAAAAACCAAACTGGTTCAAGTGAACCAGACCCGAACCAGATTGAACCGATTTAAGAACTAAGCCATTTTATGAACCGTAACCGATAGAGAGACGAAAAATTGAGAAAATTATGGATCCCGAGCGACCTGAAGAGTCACCAAGTTCATGAAAAAGGACTTAAGAATGAATAGGAGATGAAAACCAAACCGGTTCAGGTGAATCGGATCCAAACCGGATTGAACCGATTTGGTCCGATTTGAATCACTATTGAACTGGATTCTAAATTCATTTTTCTAGGTGGCTTAAAATTTTCAAATTTGATATTTGAGGCCACCATTGGATAGAAAATTAATTTAGATGAATTTAAAAAATTTTATATTTGAAAATTTTGGTCGAATCGGGGGTGAACCGGCCGGTATAAGCTTTAAACTTGGTTCAGACCGGTCCGGTCCGGTTCGGAACAGTGTCGTCTTCTTCCTTCATATGACGGCATAGTTCACTTGTCGAAAAATCGTGCAGCACCTGCAAAACTGAAAAGTCTTCAACCAGGCACTTTTAGAAAATGAATGACAACCATTAAGGCACCAATCGGATGGCCAAGAAGTCCCCGAGCTTCCTATATAAAGACCCCCTCCTCATTCATCCTCTCCACACTTGAAAACTTCATTCTCTCTTAGTTGCTTAGTTTTCCACTAAAGCTTGAACCGGAGCTCAAATATAGAGTCATTTTTTAGTCAAAGAAGGTGAGATCAAGTTCTTTAGAATTAGGAAGAAGTCAGCTATACACTAGTAGTCTCCATTTGCTCCGAGGGTTGTCAAAGAAGCACCAGCGTGATGGAACAATGAAGCAGCTCCAGTGAACCGAAGTTGCCCTATTTCGGCCGAGCTGAAATCAGCTAATTCAAGCCCTCCTTAGGCAAAACCAATCCTTTCCAACACCTCCATGGCCCTCCTACAGCTGAATTAGAGCTAAAAGGTAAGCCAATTTAGCTCATCTCTACAATTTTTGGCTGGTGCAAGAGAGAGAATAGGCAAAACCTCGATGATGAAATTCTAACTAAATTCGGCATCAATTGATACAATTCTTGATCCTAGGATGAACCTCAAGACGAGAGCTATCTGCCTAGATCAAAAGCTTAGACTGTCACGCCCTGACAGTAAACTTTCGAAACTTTCTCTCTCTAAGTCAAGTTTTCTTGCGAAGCTCCGTTTGAGCTCATTCCGGCACCAAATCGCATGATTCAAAGTGCAATTGAATCGTATGAAGGTGTAGTAACTCTAATCTAACTTCAATTTCAACAATTAGAAGTGTTTGATTGTCAAAATTAGGGGAAAATATGTGAAAATTGGGGATTTTAGAAAATTTGAAAGACCAAAATGTAATTTTATAAAATTGAGGGTCAATTGGGCATGATAAGAATGTTAGATAGCCAATTGAGGAATTTTAGAATTTTTGGGGTAAAACATACAATTTTTGTAAAGGAATGGCAAAATGGTAATTTTGGAAAAGTTGGGAGACCAAATTGGAAATTTGGGAAATTAAACCCATTTTGTGAATTTGAATAAATTGAGGTCCTAAGATAAATTTTAAAAGTTTCGGGACTCAATTTGAGGAAAAACCGGCAATAGGGACTTAAAGTTAAAAAAATAACTTTTGGAACCTAATTGCAAATAAAGGAAAATTTAGTTTTCTCATTTAAGTGGGATGAATGAGGGCTATTAGGCCAAAGAATAATGAATAAGAACGTTCATATCATGTAGGAACAAGAAGTACCGAGAACACCAGCTAAGATGTGTTCGAGTAAGGACAATAAGCCGGCTAAAAGGAATTTCACTACACGATCAGGTGAGTGAGATTTTTATATCATACTCAGTTGGTATGATAAGTACATCGTAAATGAAAACCCACTACTAAGTGATATTTTAAACATCATAACTTAGATTAGTGATGTGAAAATGACATGAAAAAACTAATTACTGAGTGTAAGTAGATCATACCTGGTTGGTATGATGAAACTTTCTTGGAGGAAGTGGAAAACCCGTTCATTGGTTATGAACAAAGATGTCCTCATACTTTATTGGTATGATGGACAGTTAAAAATATATTTTTGTTGAAAGTGTTCTCCCCTGACTGTGTGCCACTACTTAAACCATTTGGGAGACTTTCTTGACGGGAGCCTAAATAGCTCTATTCGGCTAGAAACCTCGGTTTTGGAACTTGGAGGCTATTATGTCCAATTTTGAAAATCTCGAACATTGGACCATAGGCCAGTTGGCATGAGCAGGAACTCGTAAACAAACATGAATTATATGCCATGAAAATTTGAATAATTGAATTGTTTGACAATGGTACCAAGACAGGACCGGCATACCCAATTAACTAGCGGTAGTGCGACATGACAGGTCTACGGACTAGTCAAGACAAACAGCTGCAAGTTGAGTTGAGGGTCGGGGCCATTGGACCAGTGGTGACACAGATTATATGGCGTGATATGAAAATACTGATTGTGCATTCACTGTGATTACGGGACCTCCAAAATGCCCAAGAGGGGTTGTAATGCGTCCTAGGGCCTGGGACGACCTAGTTGATATAAGGGTAGTTACTCGTACCAGGTGACCTTCTGAAGCTCGACGTAGCTTTAAGTGCACGAGACCAGGATGGGGATGGGATGAGGTCTCTAACCTCAAAAGGACACAGAGAATTGTTATGGGATTGAGGGTTAGATGTCGAGAACATCCACTCATTCTTGGGGTAGAAGTGGATGTACTTCTATCTAGGTGGTCAGTAAAGTCACTCCGACGCCACAAGTGGGTTTAGTGGACGTACTAGCATGCTATTGTGTATTTGACCTTCATGATAAAGGATGTGTGTTGGGTGATGACATACCATGGCTAATAAGAAATGGTGATAAAAACTAAAATTTGATATAAAAGGTTCTTAAAAAAATAAAGAGTTTGGCACACTACAAATAAACATTTTTTCAAAAAAATTAAATTTTGAAAAGCCATTCACTTAGTTGTTGTACTCACCCCTCCCTTATATCCCTTTTAGAAAATCCTGAAAAAGCCTACTCTAAAGACCATCAACTAATACGTCTGTAATACAAGTATAATTAGTTTAAAATTTTATCTAGTTTTTATTTATTTTATTCCAGGAAAAGTACAAGATTAAATGATGATTTACTCTTTATGATTTATAAACAAGAGGAAACCCTTAATAAACTGGGAGAGTGGTGGGTTGATTATGTGGATCCGACCAAACCGGGTCGGGACATGATAAGTTGAGTGGTATTAGAACCTATTAACTCGAATACATAATCAAGACTTGAAAAGATAGTAACTAATGGGAATGATTTTAAAATTTTCAGATGGCTCCCAGCAGAGGAACCAAGAAAACTAAGACTTGCGTACCAACACTCTGTCCCCATAGGGAGATCACCCTAAATTACTCGAGAAGTCCCAAAGAACCAAGAGACATTAGTGGGAAGTATCCAGAAGGTTAGTGCCAAGATCTGTTGAGGTCATAATCCTAAGTAAGAAGAAGCCAAGCCTAAGGCCAGGAACGCCATCAATGGCTTATAACCTTACTAAGAAGGACGCTTGTAAAGAACCCAGTAATTTCTCATCTGTTTCTTAGGCACTTTCTGTAATAGGGCCAAAACCCACAACATATTGTACTCGTCTATTAATGAATTACTCTAAATTCCTAAAAACTCTCTCTCTCTCAAAGGATGTGATCTTCAAGGAGGATGGCCCCAAAGAAAGTGACCAACAAGCCCGTTCTACCATAGAAACTAAGGAGAATCTCATCCAAGTTAAGGAAACTGAATTAGGGAATTGAGAAATGTTGGAGGACTCTTAGAGTGGTCAATTGACAAAGTAGCATCCACAAGAAAACTCTCAAGGTATCCACACTCAAGGACAAAGAAGCACCAAAACCAACAATTCCCTAGAAAAAATGCCAGGAGTAACCACTTATGTCCACGTAATTACAAATATGAACAATAGGGACATTGCGTGGAGAAGTGTCCAACCCTACTAAGGACAGGAATCAAGTTAACCTATAGGGGAATAGGACATGAAGTGAAAGATAGTCCCACACTGCAAGGATTTAGAACAATATTTTCCAAGAATAATGCCCCCATAGCTATAGAAAACCCGAAACGATACCATCCCTAGAAATACAACTCATGCTTGGAACTTCAATTACATCCGAGAGTAAGCTCTAAAATATCCTAGCATAATGATAGGAAAGAAAAGGACTAAAGGTAGGACTACGATAAACCACAAATAAGAACAAAGTGTAACTGTAGAAGATTTTTGTTTAAAAAGTTTTCAGCCATTTAGGAGCAAAGAAGGGAGCGCCTCCATGAGAAAACACCACCCAAGCATTGGCGACAAATGAAATTCTTCGAAATGGCAAATATGACTCACTTTGGAAAAAGTAGTGAAGTCAAATAGAGGTTTTAGACAAATATAGCGAAAGGAAGCAAGTTGTAACAACAAGATAATCAAGGAGAATAAACGATGCACTAAGGAAGATCGAGAAGTAGAATGGACTACACCCTAAAAAGGGTAGACATTAAGAACAAGAAAACTTGAGAAACAATGCCCTAAGAAAATTAGACCAAAGGAATGGTAAAGATGAGGCAGTTAATGAACTAATACTCGAAAAAGCCATAATTTAAGCTCCAACAAAAGAGGGAGGGGTGGAAAGGCCAAATATTTGGAAAGGGAAGGATGAAGGAAAATCCTTAAAAATACCAATGGCTAAATTAACAACCTAACATAAGCTAAGAGAGGAGTAGGTAAGCCCCTCGCATGATCAAGAGATCTTAAAATAAGGAACATATGAGCTCTCCCTAAAAGAAATAGACATGTACTGAAGTACATGTGAAGATGAGGATTGAGTACAAAAGATGTGCCCGTAAGATGTCAAGAGTAAAGAGAAATAGGAGAAGACAACATCAAAGGATGTCATTTAAGGGTAGAAATTCCCTAGAACAAATGAAAAAGGAATTTCAAGAGAAAGGGAAAGAGTCCAACCAAGGAAGGAAACTCTGGAACGGCATATGTAACCCAATTGAGAGGTAATGGAACCAAGTGGAGAGGGATAAGGAGATGAACATGCAAATGAAGCGTAAGCTGAGGTGAAAGAACCAAGAAAGCATACTGGGATGACCCAAGGTATAAGTTAAAAGGAGCGGGGAAATAGGACGTTAGCATCAAAAGATGTTGTGACAATTAAAAATGAGTGGAATAACCATAATAAGGAAATAATGGAAAGAACGCCCAAAAAAGCATTGGGAAAGTAAGCCCTCCAAATAAGATGTAGTCAAGGAGATTAGTGAGGCATGTCGTAGTCCACACACGCATAATGAAGCATAAAGAGTGGACGATTGAGCATAGTGTGAAGTGCACGGAATAAGATTGATAATCAAAAGTATATCAAGTAAAGAATAAGAAATGATAAGAAGGTTAAGCATGTAGCTCCTAAGATAGAAGTCTCTACTGTAAGGGACATAGTAGGGAAGGAAATTGGAAGAAGGGAACCTTCCCAAGCAAAGGAATCAACACATAGACCAAAATTGATTAATTTGGAATAAAGAATCATGAAATAACCATGAGTAAGTAAAAGTGGATTAAGGAAAAAGGAAAATCCTTTAATAAGGAATGCCAAGGACTTAAGAAGGAAAGAATCCCAGTTTGTTGGTAAACCATCGGGAAACCAAATAAT
Source organism: Trapa incisa (assembly GCA_030064435.1). NCBI lineage: Eukaryota > Viridiplantae > Streptophyta > Magnoliopsida > Myrtales > Lythraceae > Trapa > Trapa incisa. The sequence goes on along the minus strand of CM057775.1, from coordinate 8,027,209 downwards.
TGACACAAGAAAGACCCCATAAAGAAGTTGGGAATGGATGAGTGGCTAAGGAAAACCGACACGGTTATGTAAGATATGTTGTCAAGGGACAAATGATAATTGGGTAACAGTAAAAGCAGTTGAGGAATACTACCTAATGAAAGGAGGCATGAAATTATACAGTACCTGAAAGGCTAGAAAGTTGGAAACAACCCTAAAGGAGGTGTAGTAGAAGTCTGATGGACAGAGATAGGTTTAGAACTATGTCATGTCGTAAGGGATATATAAGCACTAACAGTCCCGAGTAAAATGTGACTCGAGTAAGAAGGAGTCTATTAGTAAGCAGAACAAGGTCAAACATAAATTTTTACCAAAGTTATAATCAATGACGGATGAAGGATGGGTCAAATTGGGACGAAAGAATAATAACACCGAAACCTGTGAAAACAAGTACGTAATGCTCGAAAGAACGTCGAGCTAAGGGTTTCAACGATGAAGAGAATAACTAAACAAAGGAACAATTGGGCACCTTGGAACTCCCAATCCTAAAATCTTGAGTAAGAGCCCCAAAAGGAAGAACATTACCCTAAATAAAGGAGATGTGAACCTAAGGATATACATTTGGATTAATGAGCCAGACATGCCTCATTATTATAACTCCATGGAAGGAGTAAGCATGATAAAGGAAAAGAAATTCCTTATATGAATGATTACAGGAACTAAGTAAAAGAGCAATAGAAACGTTAGCATGTCAAGAAAACCCAAGTTGACATTAAGGGAAATTTTTTCCGATGTGGAATATACTGGTTAAGTTTTGGGGACAAAACTCCTAAAAGGATGGGAGAGTTGTAAACCCTGCCCTTTTGAGTTAAGGAAAACTGGGAAAAAAAAACCGGTCAAACCAAGTGAGAAATACCGAACCGGTTCACAAACCCGTTCATTGGGGAATAGGCAAATTGGAGAAATTTCAACTTCCAAGTGACCCAAAAAGGTTAATAAACCTTGGAAAAGAACTTTAGGACAAATTGAGAGAGAAAAACCAAACTGGTTCGAGTAAACCAGATCTGAACCAGTTTATGAACCGAAACTAGTAGAAAGAAGGAAAACCAGGAAAATTATGGATCCCGAGAGATCTAAAGAGTCAGCAAAGTCATGAAAAAGGACTTAAGGATGAATTGGAGATGAAAACCAAACTGGTTCAAGTGAATTGGATCCGAACCGGATTGAATTGGTTTGGATCGGTTTGAACTGGTTTGAACCACTATTGAACCGAATTCTAAATTCATTTTTCTAGGTGGCTTAAAAAATTCAAATTTGAGATTTGAGGCCGTAATTGGATAGAAAATGAATTTAGATGAATTTAGAAATTTTTAGATTTGAAAATTTTGGTTGAATTAGGGGTTAATCGGCCGATTTAAGCTTTGAACCCGGTTAGTACCAGTCTAGTTCGGAACAGTGTCGTCTTCTTCCTTTAGATGACAACATTGTTCACTCGCCAGGAAATCGTACAGCACCAGTGAAGCTGAAAAGTCTTCAGCAAGGGAGTTTCAGGCAATGAATGACAGCCATTAAGGTGCCAATCGGACGACCAAGAAGTCCCCAAGCTTCCTATATAACGGACTCTTCCTCATTCATCCTCTCCACACCTGAAAACTCCATTCTCTCTCAGCTGCTTAGTTTTCTAATGAATCTCAAACTAGAGCTCTGATATAGGGTCATTTTTTAGCCAAAGAAGGCATGGTTGGGTTCTTTATAACCAGGAAGAAGTCAACTACATGCCAATAGTTTCCATTTGCTCTGAGGGTTGCCGGAGAAGCGCCAGCATGATCGAACAATGAAGCAGCTTCGATAGTCCGAAGCTACCCTATTTTGACTAAGCTAAAATCGGCCAATTTGAGCCCTCCTCGGGCCAAACCAAGCCTTTCCAACACCTCCACAACCCTCTTATAGTTGAATTAGAGCTGAAAGGTCAGCTAATTCGTCTCCCCTCTACAATTTCTAATTAGTGCTAGAGAGAATCGACAGAACTTTGATGATGAAATTCTAACTCAATTCGGCATCAATTGATGCAATTTTTTATTTTAAAATAAACCTTAGGACAAGAGCTATCTACCTAGATCAAAAGCTCAGACCACCGCGCCCCCGATGGTAAGATTTCGAAACTTTCTCTTTCTAAGTCCAGTTTTTCAGCGGAGCTCCGTTTGAGCTCATTCTGGCACCAAATCGCGTGATTCAAAGTGCAATTGAATCGTACGAAGGAGTAGGAACTCCAATCTAACTTCAATTTCAACAATTAGAAGTGTTTGGTTGGCCAATATGATGAAATCAAATTCAGATGTGTTAGTAAGTTAAAATAGGGGAAAATTAGGGGGAATTGGGGATTTTCGAAAATTTGAAGGACCAAAATGCAATTTTATAAAATTGAGGATCAATTGGGCATGATAAGAATGTTAGAGGGCCAATTGAGGAATTTTAGAATTTTTGGGGGTAAAACTTACCATTTTTGTAAAGGAATAGCAAAATGGTAATTTTGGAAAAGTTGGGGGACCAAATTGGAAATTTGGGAAATTAAACCCCTTTTTGTGAATTTGAATAAATTGAGGTCCTAAGATCAATTTTAAAAGTTTTGGGACTCAATTTGAGGAAAAACCAGTATTAGGGACTTAAATTTAAAGAAAAAATAACCTTAGGGACATAATTGCAAATAAAGAAAAAATTACTTTTATCATTCACTTGGGATGAATGAGGGCTATTAAGCCAAAGAATAATGAAAAAGAGCGTTCATATCATGTAGGAACAAGAAGTATCGAGAACACCAACTAAGATAAGTTCGAGTAAGGACAACAAACCAGCAAAGAGGAATTTCACTACACGATTGGGTGAGTGAGATTTTTATATCATACCCGGTTGGGATGATAAGTACCTCAGAAATGAAAACTCACTACAAAGTGGTATTTTAAACATCACAACTTAGAGTAGTGATGTGAAAATGACACGAAAAAACTACTTACCGATTGTAAGTAGATCATACCTAATTGGTATGATGAAACTTACTCGGAGAAAGTAGAAAACCCGTTAATCGGTTATGAACGAAGATGTTCTCATACTCAATTGGTATAATTGACAGTTAAAAATATTTTTTTGTCGGAAGTGCTCTCCCATGACTGTGTGCCACTGCTTAAACCATTTGGGAGACCTTCTTGACGGGAGCCCGAATAGCTCTGTTAGGTTGGAAGCCTTAGTTTTGGAACTTGGGGGCTATTATGTCCAATTATAAAAATCTCGAATAGTGGGTCATAGGCTAGTTGGTACGAGCAGTAGTTCATAAACAAACATAAATTATATGCCACGAAAACTTGAATAATTGAATTGTTTAGCCATGGTACCAAGACAGGACCAACATACATAGTGAACTAGTGGTAGTGCGACATGACAAGTCTCCGGACTATTCAAGACAAACAGCTGCAAGTTGAGTTGAGGGTCGGGGCATTTAGACCAGTGGCGCCACAGATTATTTGGCATGATGTGAAAATACTAATTATGCATGCACTATGATTACGGGACCTTCAAGATGTCCAAGAGAGTAGTAATGCGTCCTAAGGCCCTAGACGACCTGGTGGATATAAGGGCAGTTAGTCGTATCAGGTGACCTTGCGAAGCTCGACGAAGCTTCAAGCGCATGAGACTGGGCTGGGGACAGGATGAGGTCTCTGTCCTCAAATGGACACTGAGAATTGTTACGGGATTGAGGGTCGGATGTTGCAAACATCCACTAATTCTCAAGGTATAAGTGGACGTACTTCTATCTAGGTGACTGAAAAAGTCGCTCCAACACCACAAGTGGTTCACTGGACGTACTGGCCTACAATTGTGTGTTTGACTTTCATGATGAAAGAAGTGTGTTGGGTGATTACACACCGTGGCTAATAAGAAATGGTGATAAAAATCAAAATTTGAAATAAAAGGTTCTTAAAAGAAAATAAGGAGTTTGGCATACTCCAAATCAAACATTTTTTCTAAAAATTAAAATTTGAAAACCCATTCACTGAGTCGTTGTACTCACCCCTCCCTTATATCCCTTTCAAGAAATCCTGGAAAAGCCTACCCTAAAAGACCATCAACTAATACGCTGATGAGATAGGTATGATCAGTTTAAAATTTTATACAGTTTTTATTTATGTTATTCTAGGAAAGGTAAGGATAAAGAATGCCTTACTCTTTATGGTTTATAAACAAGGGGAAACCCTTAATAAACCAGAAGAGTGGCGGGTTGATTACGGGGATCCAACCAAACCGGGTCAGGGCTCGATAACAGTGCTATCATCTGAAGGAAGAAAACGACATTGTTCAGAACCGAACCGGACCAGTTCGAACCGGGTTCAAAGTTCAAACCAGTCGGTTCATGCCCGATTCTACCAAGTTTTTTAAAATTAAAATTTTCTAAATTCATTCTCTATCCAATGGTGGCATCAATTCTCCAATTTGAAATTTTCAGGCTACCAAGAAAAATGAATTTAGCATCCGGTTCAATAGTGGTTCAAATCGATCCAAACTAGTTCAATTTGGTTCGGATCCGGTTCACCTGAACCGGTTTAGTTTTTATCTCCAATTCATCCTAAAGTCCTTTTTCATGACTTTTGTGACTCTTTAGGTCACTCGGGATCCATAAATTTCCCGGTTTGCCCTTTCTCTATCAATTCCGGTTTATAAACCAACTCGGTTTTCTCTTTGGATATGACAGGTTCTTTTCCTAATTTCCTTGTCTTTAAGGGGCGGAGTTTACAAGGTAGGTAGGGGTTCTTTTGGTACAAGTTCTTACTAGAGTGGTGACCAGGGATGGCTGAATTTAGCCCCAAAAGGGTGACGGTGAGACACATATTTTTTATGTTGGAAATAGAGTCAAGAAAACGACCCTCATGTGGTGGTTTATGGAAACTTTTGAGTTAGGACCCGACCACAGAACTTAAGACGAGTCTCTAACCAACATTTTGAGACAAAAATCACCTTATTTTGTGGTCGGGTGAGCAAGAATTTTGGGGTCGGTCATTTAGGGGTCAAGAGTGCATCCAATATGCTTTTTCTTAACTTTGGAAGAGAAATTTGATTTCATGGGGAGGAGATACCTCAACTAATTTTATAAAGAGACTGGTATGAGAGTTATCAACTCAAGCATGAGATTTGTTGTATGCAATTTAAAGAAAAATCGAGTTAGTTTGGCTAATTTTACAAGGCACATTCATTGTAGGTTGTGATCCAATAGTGGATGAAAGCACAAACAAATCATGTGTGAGACGGGGGAGTAGAGTTAGGTCCGGCGACCCGACTCAGTGTCCATTTTTTCCTTTTTTTTAATTTCTCATTTTTCCTAAAATTACATTTTTGCCCTCTATGGATACTCTTGATAATTTAAGTCACGTCCCCATCATATCCCAACTATTATAACATGATATTTCACATATTTTGGTTTCTTGATTGGGTAATTTATTTCAAATGTAATTTGAGTTCGCCTCCCGATTCAAGTTTTTTTTATCAGTTTCATCTTGGTTTTCAGTTTAATTTGATTATATTTTATTTTTAAAATGTCTGGTGTTTCAGTTTATATTGATTATGTCTAATCTTTTATTAATTTGATACACAATTGTTTAAGTTATAGTAAACTAGATATTATACCTCATACGAACATATATTACGACCAATTATTTATATTTGTTGGATAATTTGAAATGGTAGAAATACTGTTTTGTTTGAGAAAATTATACATATGTCATATATAATTAATTGTAGGAAAACTTTGCACTTGTTAAATTAATATATATCTTATATAATAATAAAATAGATGGGTCTTGTACCAAAAAAATTAATATGGAAAGCTATATAGACAAGTTCTTAAATTGTGATATGTTTTTATCTCATTTGTAATTGCATGTATCAAATTCATTATTTAGAATGAGAGGGGTAAAGTTGTAGGAAGGGGTGGTGTATAACTCGTATTTGATAGCTTAATGGTGTTGTTCTGATGATAATAATCAAGTTTATAATTATTAAAGGATGAAAAAACTCATGATAAATGTCAATTATTAGATTTTTATCAAATAACTTATCAACCCAACATCTAATATATATTAGGAGTTATATTATTTCCACATTGGGTTTCATAGAGGCTACCGGTGCAACACATATACAAACTAATGTTTGTTATACGCAACTGGACGCAATTTTATAGAATACCTAGAATAAAATATTATCTTTACTAATATATCATATTTAGAGATGAACGTGAATATTAATAACGTCATGCTCACGAGGTTTTAAACTTTATTTCCGGGGAGAGAAAATAGTGATCACTATATAAATATTTTTACTGAAAAAAACACTAATATATCTATGAAAACAGAGTGGCCTAAGACTCCGGCCTATGATGAGAATAATGAACATAGAGACGGTGTTGTAAAGGAAAAACGGTAAATTTTGAGGATAAAAATAAAATAAAAACGGTAAATGGAAAAATGGTAGAGGGGTTGTGGGCCGAACTGCGTGATTGGGTCAATGGGCTCACTTGAAAATGGGCCTTCAGTTCCTTTTACCACAAAAATGTTTGAATTATTCTTTGTTCTTACCTGACAACATCAAATACTCTCTAATTTGCTCATTCGACAAGGAAAATCATCCTTCTTCCTAGGGTTTTTGAGCTCCAATCCCGATTCTCTGTCAATTTCCTCCCCGCTGCTCTACATTGATGCTCATTGCTGGTCTCCCAATCCTGACCTATTCCGCGTATCTACTCTATCCGTCTTCATCTGCCATCGGCGCAGTTAAATCTCCCTTACCTGTAGCCGCTGTGTGAAGTGAATTAGGTAATTGATGTTCATTCTATGATTCCTGATTATCTTTTTGGAGAGAATCCTTGCCTCTGAACTCAAGTTTTGGGGGCGTTGCTGTCTGTTTCTGGATAAGCGCCCTGGAGGATATCTACACCTCTCACCCAATCTCGCCCTTTTGTTTAATATAATTTCAGTCCGTGGGCAACTTTTGGGTGTTCGCAATCACTTTATACCTTCTTGTCAATCTTTCCGGTCGTGCAAGAGCTGGTGATGACGTCCTTCGTGGCACCAGTAACAATTAATTGGGATTTGATCTTTATGCTTATCTAGTCTGGTCACTGGCACCAGGGTGGATCATGATTGACCCATGAAATGGAGCAGATGCTATTTGTAGTTGGGCTCCTTAGAAGCGTTGCCTTTTGATAACGTTATTTTGGTTTCCTTGCAGCCAATCAGTGACGTTGGCCTCAGCCCTGGGATGGCCAATAATTCTCAACCTCCAGGTGCACAGGTAACCAAGTTTATGCAATGCATTGATTTTCTTGTTGGGAGAATTTTATTTTGGGCGGATCATGGTTTACCTGAACGTTGTGCAGAATATTGGATCCATTGGTTATTATTTTAATTACTAATTAGTTCAAAGTATTAATTGAAAAGGTTCCCTATAGTGTCATAATTATAAGATGTAAACATGTTTATACATCCATATGGAAAATTTCTTCTTCTTTGGTTCTGGAAATATGAAATCTAAAATGCCTTAAATGGTTCTGCTTCTACCAGTCCCTATGGCCTCCAGGTGGTCCCTTGGGTCCTCAAAATTTTGGTACTTTACAGATGCAGGTAATATTCTTTATCTTTATCCCTTTACTCACCAGCTATAATTTCTGGTACGATTAATGGATTACTTACGTTTAACCTCTTTCTTCTTAGTATCGTCCCATGATTCCAAACCATCTAGGACAGCCATTTATTTCTCCGAATTCCGAGCAGTTTCGGCCTGTTGGACAAGCCATGCCCCCCTCTAATGTTGGGTTGCCTGGAATGCAAGATATACCACCCCATTATGCTCAATCAATGCATCCATTCCTTCCTAGGCCTAATCAGCCTGGTCATAACCCTCATATTCAATATTCTCAGACTCATATGCCAATTTCATCTAGTGCTATACCACCTGGTCTAGGTACCCCCGGAACAACACTTGCTTCATCATACACAGTAAGATCCATATATAAGAGTTGATGCTTGAGTTTATGATGGATCATCCTTTTGTACTTACATCTGGATATGTTTGAACTTTTCAGTTTTCACAATCTAATTTTGGCCCGCCACAGAATAATGCAAATGCTCCATCTCAGATTCCATCAGTGCCTCAGGTCCACATCCCCATGGTGGGACAACTTTGGGGACCTGCGGCAGGTCAAGGTGTTTCACCTTCTATGGTTCCTCCACAGACGATCCAGCAACTTCAAGCTTCTTCACCTGCTGATGTAAGTGTCTTATTATTTTTAATGAAACATGTGCACTTTCCTTCTTCTCATGCCACCTTTTGGAAGGATGTGGTAAATGGCTGAATTAGTAATTTCATCACTTATTTTGTTCACTGACACAAATGTGAACTAGCTAAGAGTTCAACAAAAGCTTTTTTGTCAAGGTCTTGATATGAAATTTCACAATGGATGCTATTGAGCTCAATGAAGCCATTTGGCACGTCTGAAATTTACTAAATAAATGGTCTGGTTATTAGTATGCAATTATTTATGAGTGATCCACTCCTGATCATTGTTTTACTTTCAGGAATGAGCATGAAATTACTCTATTACAAGCTTTTACCTCTTGAAATTCCTTATGCATGAATGATGTTTTTTAAACAAAGTTACAATGCCTTTTGTCCTTTTATTTGGAAACAGGCAGCTAATGCTCCCTCCCAGCAGTCATCTTCTGATTGGCAAGAGCATGAATCTGCTACTGGAAGAAGGTGCTTACTGGCTAATGCTTTGCTTCTAACTTGGAGTTCTTTCCTGATTTTTTATAATTTCACATGCTCTCAATTACTTGCTTCCCCTGTTTTTTTTTTTCGATTCACCCTAATTATTTGTAATATGTAGATATTACTACAACAAGAAAACTAAGCAGTCAAGTTGGGAGAAACCAATGGAGTTGATGACACCTATGGAGGTAAGTCTTTTTTTTTACTTTAACTTTCCTAATTGTTTGTATTATGTGGGTGCTGGTTGATTGAAATGATAAATGGACGGTTTTACTTGCATCTCTCTCCACATGACCTTATATATGTATATATATTTTGATGTTGTGCCTTTTATGTGGGACCTTTTCCTGTTATTGATATTTTTATGTTGTTGACTGGCTTAAACTATTCTATTGTCATATGAGGCACTAGTAATTGAAATTCTGATAGGAAAGGACGTCTAGCTTGTGAAACCAATATGATATTAAAAAATATGAGACATTACAATTCAGAAGTGTAAAGAAAAATATTTATTTCGTTGAGCTATTGTAATTTGTGACTCTACGCGATGACAATTTCTGTTACTTTTGCACCAACTTGTCCTAGTGATCCTTTCCATGAAGGTTCCGTTGAATTATTACTATGAAGTGGTGTAATGTTGAAGTTATGGGGCTGCTGATCTTGGAAGAATTTGTTGATGTCTTACTGCTGTGGTACTTGACTGATATTGATACTTAGAAATAAGAGAAGAAATAAGTTGTATTAGCTACATCTGACTGATTATTTTTATGATGTTTCTTTCCTTCTGTGTATTAGGCTATTGCCAAATGCATGGTGGAAATACGGAATCATGAGGATTCAACCACCATCATTGATAACTATTTTACTGTATGTTGGCCAAGACATTGCTTTCGTAAAAAACGTATAATGTCAGCACACCATATGAATACAATGCGCACTATTAGCAAGTTTATTGTTGCTGTCTATTACCCACATAGACAGAATAAAGTATGACTTTTATCTGCATTTAGTTTTTATTATTAAATATTTCAAATTCTTGACATCAATTGGCATTTTACTGGTGAGATGGCTTTTCTACAACCACTTTAGCGTGTGCTGAATCCTTAGGGAGGCTTTTTTTATTTGCTCAGGAGAATGGTGCCTGATAATGCATCATGTAGATATGGTTCCTCATCAGGATTAATCAGGCTACCTTGTTGAAGCTTTTTGTTGCATATGGTGTTAAAGATACTAACTTTGTATCTTCTCAACCTCGGTGCTGGTAACGCTGGTTTTCTTTTCCTGGTTTATTGCTTAATTAAAATCCAGTGATTTTACAGTTTACTGTATTAGTAATAATTTGATTTTGATGTGGAGAACTTCAGTGAAACTATATCATCTCATTCTTTTCCTCTATAGTGGATTCTCTTTACCAAATTCACTTGCACATGGAGTGTAAGTCTATTTATTTTCATATCCAGCAATCTTGAATTATATTGTGGTATTTGCTTGTCTAATTTATCACTTGACCTTAATTTTGAATTTAATGAAGTGTGTCTATGAATATTTTGTGTTGTTTTTCTAGTAAATTTTGTTTTTACCTTTTCTCTGACAAACTTGAAAGTGATTAGTAGCTCTTTGTTTTCATCAATATTATTGTCGTGTTTTGGATATTAATCATTTTCTGTAACAGAGGGCAGATGTGTCAACTGTGTGGAAGGAATTTTCGACTTCAGATGGAAGGAAGTGTGTGATTGTGAATTTCTTTTATTCTGAGTTTGAAAATTTTTGGTATGCATTGCTTTAATTCACGGTTGACCTTTGCAGATATTACTACAATAAGGTCACTAAACAATCTGTATGGTCAATGCCTGAGGAAATGAAGGTACAATCTAGAAACTCCTTGCTTTCCAATATGTTCAGGAATTCTTTAGTGCTTCTTGATCCTTAATATGTGAAATCAGCTTGCTCGGGAACAAGCCCTGAAAAGTGAAAGTAGAGCTCCTGAGGAAGCACTTTCGGGAGTCCAAGGTTCTGGAACTGGTGGTATTGCATCTGTTGAAAAACCTGTTACACCGGCTGCTGCTCCTAGTTCTGCTTCTAATTCAACATTTCCTGTGGCTTCAAGTCCCATTCCTGTAATTCCTATTTCCGTTACTGATGCAACAACTGTTGCCATATCTGGTCCATTGGACAGTCCTGCCACCTCTAATATACTATCAATTGATGTTGGAACTCAAACCACATTTTCCACTCAACCAGTTGCTGTTTCATCTCAAGAAGTTCAAGACTGTGAAGATGTTTCTTCCATTCAACATAGTGAGGAAGTAAAAAGAGGAATAGCTGCAGCAGATAAAGTTAGTTCAACTCCGTTGGAGGAAAAGGCTTCAGATGATGAACCTTTTATATACTCCAGTAAGCAGGAAGCTAAGAATGCTTTTAAGGCACTCCTTGAATCTGTCAATGTTCAGTCTGATTGGACTTGGGAGCATGCAATGAGGGAAATAATCAATGATAGAAGATATGGTGCTCTAAAGACACTTGGTGAGCGAAAGCAAGCTTTCCATGAGTATTTGGGTCAAAGAAAGAAGTTGGAAGCAGAAGAAAGACGATTGAGGCAGAAAAAAGCCCGAGAAGAATTCAGAAAGATGCTGGAAGAGTGTAAAGAACTTACATCATCCATAAAATGGAGTAAAGCTGTAACAATTTTTGAAAATGATGAACGGTTCAAGATTGTTGATCGAAACAGAGATAGGGAAGATATTTTTGAAGGCTTTATTGTGGATCTTGAAAGGAAGGAAAAGGAAAAGGCAGCCGAAGAGCAGCGCCATAATATTGCAGAATACAGAAAGTATCTGAAATCATGTGACTTCATCAAGGTGAACAGCCAGTGGAGAAAAATTGTTGATCGCGTGGAGGATGATGAATGCTGCTTACGTCTCGAGAAGATAGACAGATTGCTCATATACCAGGCATGTATTCTAATGAAACGAAAATACTAAATTCTGGGACTAGTCACTGAAGGATTTGCTATGGCAGGATTATATCCGGGACCTGGAACGGGAAGAAGAAGAGGAAAAGAAGATACAAAAGGTTTGCCTACTTCTGTTATAAGCTAATTTGTTAAATCTATAATCTCACCTTTGCGGGGCTTTTTTGATCTCAAGGAACAAACAAGAAGGAATGAGCGTAAAAATCGCGATGATTTTTGCAAGTTGGTGGAAGAACATGTTTCTGCTGGTATCCTGACTGCAAAAACCCATTGGCAGGATTATTGCTTGAAGGTAACACACTACATTTTTTTATCAATCATTAAGTTGATGGGGAGAGAGAAATGGGAGTAGAGGTTGAAAAGTATTAGGCCTTTGTGATAATTAACATATTGGCTATCTTCTTTCTGGCAGATCAGAGATTCCATGGAATATGATGCTGTTGCATCTAATACATCTGGCTCTACTCCCAGAGATTTATTTGAGGATGTAATTGAAGAATTAGAGATCAAAGTATGTTGCATTTTTTATGCTCTATTTTTCATACAACTACAATGTTTTACTGATATTTTCAAGTAGAGTCTATAGAAATCTCTCTGAATATTCTTGATTATATAGCCTCCTGGATTATATTTGAATTTGCTTTTTTGCCATAATATTTGAATTTGTTGATTATTTGAATTCTTCTGTTGGTGACTATGAACAGTACTCTGAAGACAAAGCTCGTGTAAAAGATGTGATGAAGTCAGGAAAGGTAAAGGATCAATGGATTCCATGAGCATGTTTTCTCATACTCCCTTTCATTTCAGTACCTTTTCAATAGAAAAAAGCAGAACTTTCTGGGATCTCTCTGTTTCTGTTATCCCTTTACTACCTTTAGAGCAATGCTTCCTTAGACAGCCAGTCTGAGTTAGTTCTGACCAGTTGGGCTGCAGAGGTGGGAAGAATCACTTGATCTGAACCTGAATTGGCTGATGTCAGGTTACATCAGCCCTTTCCACCATAAATTGATTGTAGGCTGGTGACTGAGTGGCCATAGGGGTCACTTGAGTTGATAGCATCTTATTTATTCTGAAAGATGACAATTCTTGCTGGAGTCCCAATCTGCTTGGGAGGAGGCAACCTTGGGGCCATCATACTGCAAAATATATGTTGCCACATATAATTGGGCGATTTGTTTTTGAACCATTGAAAATTGTCTATGCAAATTAGCTTTCTAATAAGAAAATAAAAGCAGTAAATGAGCTTCTAAAAGAACCAAGTCTCTTAGTTTGTATTTTGATGTGGTGTTTACATTGGAAAATACTGCAGGTTTCTATGGTTTCAACACGGACATTTGAAGACTTCAAAACTTCTGTTTTGGAAGGCCTTGGTCTGCCAAAAATATCAGAGACCAACTTGGAGGTATTTCCATTGACATGTGGTAGTACACCCTTAGTGAACTGCATATATGGTGGACCATTAGTCCATTTTAATTAATAATTTTCAATTGGATGAAACAAACAGAACGTCATGTCATGTTTAGGACTTGCAATTTGGTGGCATGGCTTACCAACAGTCAAGAGTGGCCTTGAATGCTCACAAAAGGCACAATATGAGCTGTGCTTCATGTTGCCCCACCTGATTCAATACTAGGGAAACTAATCATTTTTAAAATAAATTGGAATTAATTTGGTCTTCAGATGAAACTTTTAAGTGGTATAATTGAATGTTAATTTTAAGAAAATGCTGAAATATATAATAATAAGTTATATGATTGATTGATAAATCTAACCTTACGGTAATTTTGAGCTTGCTTGAAAATTATTGGGCTATGACTATGTTTCAACATCTGGGTGCTGAAACTAGGGAACGTCATGTCATGTTTAGGGCTTGCAATTTGGTGGCATGGCTTTACCAACAGTCAAGAGTGGCCTTGAATGCTCAGAAAAGGCACAATATGAGCTTGTGCTTCACGATGCCCCACCTGATTCAATACTAGGGAAACTAATAATTTTTAAAATAAATTTGAATTAATTTGGGCTTTAGATCAAACTTTTAAGTGGTATAATTGAATGGTAATTTATTTATGTTAATTTTAAGAAAATGCTGAAATATATAATAATAAGTTATATGATTGATTGATAAATCTAACCGTATGTTAATTTTGAGCTTGCTTGAAAATTATTGGGCTATGACTATGTTTCAACATCTGGGTGGTTCATGTGCCAACTTTATGTGCTGATCTTAGTTGGTGCTTTCAGGCCCTCCTGTTTTTCTGGGACTGTCATTTCCATGATACACACTAATTGATTGTTTCATCCTTTAAAGCTTATATATGAGGATATACTGGAGAGAGCCAAAGAAAAGGAGGATAAAGAGGCAAAGAAACGCCAACGTGTTACTGATGAATTCACCAAACTACTGCATACATTCAAGGTAATTTACATTTCTACATGAAGCAGAGATGGGTTTGAGGAGTAAGGACGATGCTAATCCCCTTTGGAGGTTGGAAAATTCATTAAATTAATATCCTTACTAGTTTATGACATTTCAATTTCATTGTGATTCATCCCCTTATACTTGGGCTTTTGTGACTCCCTGCTCACCCAACTGATTCTCTAGATCGGTCATTGACAAGAAGGGTCAAGGGCATTTGGATCCAAACACTATGGTGTATGTGCATATATAGGTTCCTCCAAAGATTCTAATTGTATGACAATTTCTGATGACCCTGCAGGAAATAACCACATCTTCTATGTGGGAAGAGTGCAAGTCTCTAATTGAGGAAAGTTATGAGTTCAAGTATGACATTTTCTCTTTTGGGTTATTATTATATGTAATTTTGTAGTTCATTCTCTCATGGGTGCTTGTAAAATTTCTTTTTGTTGGGCAGATCTTTTGGGGACGAGAGCTCTGCTAAAGAGGTTTTTGAGGAATATAAAATTCATTTACAGGAAAAGGCTAAAGAGAAGGAACGCAAACGGGAGGAGGAAAAGGTACTATTGGCATATGTTTTTCCCTTAGGTTGTAGTTTGAATTTGGATCAGTTTAATAAGTTAATACTGAGCTGTAAATCATCAGTTTGAACTAGAAAAGCGAGTAACTCTATGTTTATGCACTTAAAGATGAAGATTCTGTCTTAGAGATTCAACATGCCAATTATCATATGTTTAAGATGAGATAAATAGATTTGGATCAGTTAAAGGATGCTTTATAAAATTTCCAAATAGATTGTAATTCAGGAGTCGGATTGTTCTTGTTTTTACTCTTCTGAGTTTTCCCAAGGCATTTTCTGAAACCCATCAGGTAAGGAAGGAGAAAAAGAGAGAGGAGAAGGAAAAGCGCAATGAGAAAGAGAGGAAGGATAGGGACAGAGAACGAGAAAAAGAGAAGGGCAAGGAAAGAACTAAGAAAGATGACACAGACAGTGACACTGCAGATGGTAATGATAGTTACGGTTATAAGGATGATAAAAAGAGGGAAAAAGACAAGGAAAGGAAACATCGTAAGCACCACCAAGGTGCATCAGATGAAGTCTACTCAGACAAGGAAGAAAAGGAATATAAAAGGTCAAGAAGACAGAGTAGTGATCGCAAAAAATCAAGAAAGGTACACGTGGACCTCATGTGATATATGATATGCTGGTTTTTGTTACACTGTTTCATAGCTTTCTTGTTTTTTATAATTACATTTTCATGTCTCCAGTTTTCTATTCTATCTTTTGTTGTAATCTTTTTTCCCTTTTAAACTTAATGTTGCAATGTTATTTCATCCAACTCTACCATTGATCATTTTTCTATTTGATTTCTGATTATATGCCATAACGTGTAAAGCTAATTTCTATGCTGCAGCATGATCACTCACCAGTATCAGATGAAGACAGCAAGCATAAAAAGCAGAAACGAGATCATAAAGATAGTTCTCATAGAAATGGAGATTATGAAGAGCTTGAAGATGGTGAAGTTGGCGAGGATGGGGAATTTCATCAGTTATGACTTGTAGATGACTATTTGTTGCTTGTACCTGTTTGTTGGTTGAGGCTTTCTGTTAACAGGATTATCTTGTCTGGATTGTTGAGGAATTTTTGAAGATAACAAAGATAACTAGGGTTTTAAATTGGATGGGAGAAGATTTAGACCAGTGTTATGATTGAATTGACTGCAATATTTTGATCAAATATCCAAGAAGCTGCTTCAGAGTTTTAGAAATTTTGATGGGTGCCAATGCTCTAATTCAAGATGAATTTTGAACATTTTAACATTCTTTGCTGTTTCTTCACTTGATGAGAATAAAAATCATATTGGAAATAAACTATACCAAAGCTTGTGGTGGGGTTTTTTTTTGCTCATCTGGTGGGAGTTGACTTTAGGTCTGCTGCTTTGGGAATGTTAAGAGGATTTGCTTTGGTTCGATCTTAATAACCTCTCATCTCTTTGTAATCACTTGTTGAGTAATAGAAATTTAAATTGACATTCAATAATTTTCATCATCTAGATTTATTCCATTGAAGAGTGGACTGTGCAGGTGATGTTGCTTGCTCTTCTTGTGTTTAATGCTTGTTTAATTAGATTTTTTCTAATGTTGTTTTGAGGGTTGTCTGCGGATTCTTTTTTTTTCTTTGCATATTGATGGTATATGAGGATCTGAGTTTAGATTTAGTGGTTTGAAAATATTTGAATATTTTTAAAATTTTTAATAATATATTGTTTGTATGGAGGTTAAAGTGAGATGAAATATTATTAATAAAAAATTAATTTATTAATTATTAAATTATATAATTAAATTATATTAAATATTAATATTTATATTATATAATTTTATATAATATATTATTAATATATAAATTTAATTAAAGTATGTAACAATAAAAATAAATTAAAATAAATAATAATAATAAATTATAGTATTAAATTAATTTAATCAATAAATTACATAATTATTTGAAAAATTGGTATATTGGGTATTAGCTTAAATTTAGTGATTTTGAGTGATTTATATATAATTTTCCAACTCACCAAATCGATATACAAACACAGTCAATATTGTCCTAATAGATTGAATTTAAGAGGTGGAAGACGTGGAAGAATGTTGGGTTGTGTTATGAGAAATTGTGGTTTCTCAGCTCGTGAGTTCGGTCATGGCTGAGAGGTGAAATGTTGATCACATGGAGTTCGGGCCTGGGAAAGAGAGGATTTGGGTTTTCGCTGTTTTGAGAGGAAATCCAAATGAAGCTGGCTATGGATCGATTTCAAGTAGTTAATGACATTTTCATTCTATTCAGGCAAAAGAAAATGTCATTGTTATTCTTGTTCTTGTACGAACCATGAATCTCAAACACACAACTTTATAACACGTCCATGAAGAAAAAAGAGTACCGCCCTGCACATGATGGTTCATATTTAAGAAGGTAACATGGATCACGGAGCTCCCTTTGACGGGGCAAATTCAGGATGTCATGACCGCTGTCATTATACTAAAAAATCGGATCACATGTTTGTTTTTTTCTCTTTTGGATTCATGTTGAATTCCTCAGGCAGCATATGGAAAAACTGATGCGAGGGACACGGAAACTGTCTCCATGAATCAACCTTTTGTTAATAGATGACACATAAGATCTGATACAATTTCATTGCTGATGTCTTTCATGATATCATCTCCAATCTCCAAGCTGATCTGCATCCTCTGGTTGGCATAGTCCTTCCATCCCTTGGCCGTTTCTGAGTAGTCCAAGTCGAGGAGCTCGTCAATGTTCATCTCACTGCCCCGTGTTCTTTCCCACCTTACTATTTTCTCATATATGTGCTTCCCGGTCTCGCCTTGTCCCGTGTAGGGATCCTTGCATATCCTGGCCTTGCCCTTTCCTCCATGGCTATGGCTCTCTATCACCTCCTTCAGACAATCAAACAGTAGCTGCCTTGTTTGGTGCAAGTGGGGGTCATGGGTGGTAGTAGCCCTCTGCCCCCTAGGCTGGGTTGATGGGGGCAAAGCTTGTCCTATCTTGTTTGCAACGAGAGAGAATCTCCAACGTACTAGCTGAATAAGATAAGGGCCTTTCTACTATCCTCTTGGGCCAAGCATCTCTGCAAGTCAAGTCGTACCATTCTTCCCATGGCAAGAAACCCTGCGGCTGTGGTTCTGAGTATGAATGGTCACAAGGGTGTGTTAGAATAGAGTCAAATTCGACTGTGGCCTACTACAGCAATATTGCCACTGGGACACCTCCTGCAAGAGGGGCTGGTGATGAAGTATTATTTAGGAGTACTTTCAATAGTACAGGTTCGTTGGAGGGGACAGTAGAAGACGGATACTTACTGTTGTTGAAATGCTCGGCTGATGTTTCTTTGGCTGTCACTAACTTGATGCTGGGTCCCTTGTTCTTGTTCTGAGACATCCACTGGTTGTTCCTCTCTGGATTGTCCTGTTTGATCTGCAGATAAAGACATTTCTCAGCCCAGTCTTTAGTTTCTCTAGGACATTGGAAAATTTGATCTTTCACAGGAAAAATGGACCTTCATAATGAGCATCAATCACCTCTCCTTCACTTGGCTCATCGGGCGGCTGGGAGTTATCTTCTCCAGATGGAACCCGAGCATTGCTGTCACTTTCTGAGCATGAATTGTACACTTTGTTATTCCTTCCCGATGGAAAAAGCCTATCCGTCTCTACACCATCTTCCCGACACCAGCTCGACTTCTTGTTTCCTGTCCCTCCATGGATGACAACTGCCCTGTCGCACAGAGCTCTCAACATCTTTGACAAGCTAGGCATCCCCCTCCTCTTCCTCTGCTTCTTCTTCCTCCCTCTATTTATCCAGCTGCCATGGCCTCTTTCCAAGAGATTATCGTTGAGGGCGAAGGGCTCTTGCTTCTCCTTCAGAAGCTCGGCCAGCCGTCTTTTCGCTTTGGCATCTCTGGTGGAGTGCTTTTCCATATCCATGGTGGTTGGCAGATGAGTTTGTGGCGAACTGAAGAAGCGCTCTTGTGATGAAGAGGATAGAAGGAGGTGGAGGAGATGAAGAAATAACTTGGGAGGGAGAAAGTATGTCTGTCACGAATTGGGGGACCGCACCTTGAACTTCGAGACAGAATGAAGATTATATGGATGGTCATTCAATGATCTTGTAGTAGTTGCTGGTTGTGGAAAGAACACACACCTTTTCCCCTTGTGGGCATTCTTCACCTTATGGATATGAACTCTTCTACTAGGGATGACAGGGTATTATCGAAAATGATGGCGATTTGCATATACAGACCTTAGGCCAGGTTCGATAAGACGAAATAGATGTAATAGAATCAAAAGGAGATTTAACGAGTTTTTCACTTAATTATTTCATTCAATGGAAGCTTTGTGGTTAGGTCACACATTGAGTGAGCTACTAAATGATAATTGGAGTCAAGAGCACATTTTGCCTTGTTCCAATCGAACAAGACAGAAAGGGCACTTAACCAGGCACAACTAATATCAGGTCTGACGTATAGTCCTACAAATCTAGAGGAAACTGTTGTCCTATAAACCTCAATGGCACATAGTAGATTGAAATTAATTATTGATGTGGGGTCTCCAAATAATTGAAATTAATTATTAATATGGAGTCTTCAAAGAGCATATTAGTAGTAAAGAGACAGCAAAAACAAGCTACCGTATCATTTAATTAAAATATTATAATATATTATTAAAATAATATTTAATACCAAATTTTAGATTAGGTAAAAAAATGAAAATATCTAATTTCAACTTAACTATAAAATTAAGTATTTAAAATTATAGAGAAAAATTCAACCAACTCTAGGTAGAGAAATATTGACATTTATATAAGAAATTCAGATAAATTATTATTTATTTTTCCATGTCAATAGTAGATCATATTAAACCTATTATACCATCTATTATATTTAATTTTATTGAATAAATAACTATAGAAATATTGCTTAATAAAATAGTTATTTCTGGATTTGGGTGAAGTATTTCGCATTTTCACCTTTAATTTCACAGTTTTTTAACTCAATTATTTTTCTAAAAATTTATCATCATATTTCAAATTGATTGAGCTCAATAATTTTCATTTTTTTATTTATCTAACTTATTAGACTACGATCCAATTTGGTTGAAAAATTATAAATAACTCGCCATTTCTCCTAATACTATAATAGATTTTATAATTATTACTATATTATTGATATGAGTAAGATTCAAAATAACGAGAAAATAGTGTATCAATTTATGTTTTAAAAATATATCGAAATATATAATATTATAAATAAAATTTTAAAGAGAATAAGATACCAATTAGGTACTTAATATTCTAATTTCATTTTTAACATTTTAATACATGAAATGTAGAAGGGAGGGGTGAGTTTACAACTCAGTTAGACTGAATATTCTGACAATGTGATACTACATCCATGATTTAGCACATAATCAAAATTTATAAAGATTTCTTTTACTTAAATTAAAGTGTTTGAATGATAAAATAAATAATTGAAAAATATTTCACATGATTTCATGGTTAAACCCACTCTTTGCATCTTACAAACTAAGAAGACGTCCCTTCCTATCCAGAAAAACCTTCATAAATTGTTTATGGTATCAGACATATAAGCAAATACCATTTCTCATTGAAGGTATCAATTATTTATAGAACATACTCTCTAAGGCTAAACCTTGATATGTTCTACTTGTGGCCCAGAATGCTTTTATAGTGCACCTTGGTGAGAGACTACAATCTCTAACACATTGGTGTGAGACTACAACCTCAACCATTTGTTTGTATGAGCACCATTGCCCAACCCATAAACAGTTTCGAAGTGAACTTGTCCGCTATTGAGGGACAAGACCTGTCACGCCTCGACCAGATTTGGTCGGATCCCCGTGAGCAATCCGTTGCTCCTTTGGTTAAAAAGTGGTTTCCCTCTTCTTTAATTCAAGAGTAGCCATGCGAAATCTCAACCTTTTTCTCTAGAATAACATATATCAATAAAAATATAAACTTAAGAAAATTAAGCATACTTGACAGAGGGTAAGACCTGGTGTTATCCCTAATTATTTCTCTATTCCTAAAAAGGGATAAAAAGGGTGGGTGAGTTTATACAACTTAGTGAATGAGTGTTTAAAAAAAAATAAAGTTTTAATAAAATAATTTTGAATTAGAGTGTGCAAGACTCCTTATTTCCTTTAAGATTATTTCATACTCAAAATCCTGGTTTTCAAAACCATTTCTCATCATTAACCACAAACGGTGTATTTAGCAACCAATACATGCCCTTCATCATGAAGGGATCACGTATTCGTAGAACAGCTCGTCTATTGCACCCATTTGTGGCGTCGGAGCACTTTACCGGCCACCTAGATAGAAGTCTATCCACTTCTACCCTATGAATAAGTGGATGTATGCAACATCCAACCCTCAAACCCGAAAAGAAACTCCGTGTTCATATGAGGACAGAGATCTCATCCCAACCCCACCCCGGTCTCATGCGCATGAAGCTACGTTGAGTTTTCCTGACTGTTGGCACGACAAATTGCCCTTATCTCCACCATATCGTCAAGTAGCTCCTAGGATGCACCATTACCCCTCTTAGGCATCTTGATGGTCCCGAACCTCAATGCATGCACAAAACAATAATTTTCCACATAAGCCATTTAATCTTTGGTGCCATTGGTCCAACGGCCCTAACCCTCAACTCGACCTACAGTTGTTTGTCTCAACTGGTCCATCAACTTGTCTTGTCGCATTGCCCCCGGTCCATCGAGTATGTAGGTCCTGTCTTGGTACCACTGCCAAATCACATCATTTATTAAAGTTTTCATGGCTTAAAATCATGTTTGTTTACATGCTCCTACTCGTGCCAATTGGCCTTGGGCCCACTGTACGAGATTTTCAAAATCAGGCATTCTAGCCCCAAGTTCTAAAACCAAGGCTTCCGACCTATCTGAGCTATTTGGGCTCCCGTCAATAAGGTCTCCCAAAATATTTAAGCAGTGATACATAGTTAGGGGAGAGCACTTCTGACAAAATAATTTTTCATTTGTCCATCAAACCAAATGGGTATGAGGACATCTCTACTCATAACCGATAAGCGGGTTTTCTACTTCCTTCCATGAAGTTCATCATACCAACCGGATATGATCTATTTACAACAGGTAAGTAGTTTTTCCGCGTAGTTTCCACATCACCCCATCCAGGTGTAATGTTAAAATTCCACTTAGTAGTGATTTTTCATTTCGAGGTACTCATCATCCCGACCGGGTATGATGTGAAAATTACCACTCACTCGATAGTGTAGTGAATTCCTCTTATGTGGCTCCTTGCCTCCACGCGAGCTTTTCTTTGCTGGCGTTCTCAATACTTCGTGTTCCTACATGATATGAATATCCTTATTCATTATCCTTTGGCCTAATAGCCTCCATTAATCACGAATGAATAAAATGCCCAAACTCTTGGTTATTTGCATTTAGGTCCCTAAAGTTCATTTTCTTTAACCTTAGGTCCCTAATGCCAATTTTCCCCCAAATTGAGTCCCGAAACTTCTAAAATTTACTTTGGAACCTCAATTTATTCATAATCACAAAAGGGGTTAAAGTTTCCCAAATTCCCAATTTGGTCCACAACTTTTCAAAAATTACCATTTTGCCCTTACTTTACCAAAATGGTAAATTTCACCCCAAAAATTGACCAATTGGTCCTCCAACATCTTTTTCAAGGCCAATTGGCCCTCAATTTTGAAAATTGCACTTTAGTCCCTCGAATTTTTGAAATCCCCAATTTCCCCCAAAAGTTTCCCCATTTCAACCTAGCTGAATTTGATTTCATCAAATTGACCAATCAATCATGGTTAATTGTTGAAATTGAAGGTAGATTTGAGTTCCTACACATCCATATGATTCAATTGTAATTTGAATCGCATGAATTGATGTCGGGACGAGCTTAAACGGAGCTTCGCTGAAAAACTGGACATAGATAGAGAAAGCTTCGAAACTTACCATCGGGGATGCAACGATATGAGCTTTCAATCTGGACAGATAGCTCTCATCCTGAGGTTGCTCCTAGAAACAAGAATCACCTCAATTTATGTCGAATTGGTGGAGAATTCGATCAGTAAAGTTTCGTCGGTTCTCTCTCTAGCATCGATAAAAAATTACAAAGAGGAGCCAAATTAGCTTACCTTTCAACTCTAATTCGGTTGTATGAGGGCTAAGGCAGTATTGGGAGAGCTTGGTTTGACCTGAGGAGGGCTCGAATCAGCCGATTTCAACTCGAAAAAAATAGGGCAGCTTTGATTCGCTAGAGCTGCTTCACTGTTCGATCATGCCGACGCTTCTCTGGCAATCCTCAGAGTAATTGGAGACTATCGTCGAGTAGATGACTTCTCCCCGAGTCTAAAGAACTTGACCACGCCTTCTTTGGCACATAAAAACTCCTATGTTAGAGCTCTAGTTCGAGCTTCGTCAAAAAATTGAGTAGCTGAGAGAGAGTGAGGCTTTTAGGTGTGTGAAGGATGAATGGAGAGGGGCTCTTTATATAGGGAGCTTGGCGACTCTCCGGCCATCCATTTGGCACATTAATGACAGTCATTGATGGCATGAAATATACTAAATGGAAACGTTTCTTCTTCGTTGGCGCTGTTCGATTTTCCGGCGAGTGAACAATACTGTCATCTGAAGGAAAAAGACAACACTATTTCGAACTGGGTTCAATGCTTAAATTGCTTGGTTCAGGCCCAATTCAACGCTTAAAAATTTATAAATTCATTCTCTATCCAATGGTGGCCTTAATTCTCCAATTTGAATTTTCTAAATCACCTAGAAAAATGAATTTAGCATCCGGTTCAATAGTGGTTCAAACTGGTCCAAACCAATTCAATCCGGTTCACCTGAACCGGTCTGGTTTTCTTTTTCAAATTGTCCTAAATTCCCTTTTCAAGGTTTTTATAACTCTTTGGGTCACTTGGAGTTGTAAATTTCCCAATTCGCCGGTTCTCTAGTGATTAAGATTTGTGAACTGGTTTAGTTTTCTCACTCGGTTTGACTGGCTCTTTCCCCGGTTTTTCCTTAACTCCAATGGGCGAGGTTTACAATTCTCCCATCCTTTTAGGAGTTTTATCCCCAAAACGTATTCAACATTGTTCACATTGGAAGGAACTTCCCTTGATGTCAATTTGTTGTTCATAGACATTCAACCTTCTCAGTTATTCTCATTCATCCCTTATATAACATACACTTGAGATTTTCTTTTCCTTCCCATCACTTTCTCATTCCATGGAATTTACTTTAGCTAAACATATCTCACTGGAAGGTTTAGGGTCATATCCTTAAATTCACATCCTTCGTTCCTTGAAGTAAAATGTCTCCATCATGAGATTCTTTACTGAAGATTTCAGGATTGGGAGTTCCAAAATACCTAATCATTCTTGTATCTAGTTATTCTCTTTATCGTAGACCTCCTTAGCTCAGTGTCCATTCAATCACCATGTACATGCTTCCACAGGTGTCAGTGTTATCACCTTTTCATCCTACATTGATACTTCCCTAATTCGTTTGTTATTACAACTTCGTTCCATTTTTAATGCCTGACCTTGTCATGCTTAACTAACAGATTCTTCCTTACTTGAGTCATATTTCCCTAAGACTGTTGGGCTTACATGTTCCCCCATAGCACGACATTCTCTAAAACTCGTCTTTGACCTTTTAACATATTTTAAATACTTTCATGATGATTGTTCTCATCCTTCCTATGTTTCAGATATAGTATAACTTTATCCCTCTTTTCGTCTGGTAGTATTCCTTAACTATTTTTACTATTATCAAATCTTCTCTTTTGCCTTTGACGTCATATCCCATATAACTTCTTTATTGGGTCTTCCCAATTTCAAGTCTTTGAGTCTCTTGATAACTTACTGACATGCTAAAACTCTTCCTTTCTTATGTCATTCCTCATTCCCCATAGTGTCCTTTCCTTTAAGAACTTTTCTTTTTCTTAATCCCTTCTTACTCACTCGTGATCATTTCACGATTCTCTATTCCGAGTTAGTTCCTTTCTTACTCGTACAACATCTTTTGATGTTGTCTTCCTACTTACTCGTTACTTGGGTTTAACTTACCCATTGGACCCTTACAATTACTTTTCTTTCACATTTGATCCTTTCATCTCCAACAACTTGTCTTTGAGGAGTTTATCTTCTTCTCAATTCTATTGGTTCAATTACCTTCTAATTGGAACACATATGTTTTTCCAAGATTTTCTTCCTTGGTAAGTTTTATACTCCTTTTCTCTCAGAATTCTCTTCTAGTTTTACCCTTGCGAATGTCTAACCTTAAATGATATTCTTTGATGCCATCCTCTCTTGCTTCCAATACTCATCTTCATTCTCACTTGCTTCTAGTACTCATCTATGTCTCTAAGATGGAGTTCACATTCCCTTAGTTTCCCAATCTCTTGATCGTCCTGTAGAAAGCTTATTTAGCCTTCTCATAGATTTTGGTAGTTACTCTTGTCTTATCCATTGATCTCTTTAAGGCTTTCCTCTATCATTATTTCCTAAAAGGTTTTTTGCCTTTACATCATTTCCTTCTTTACTGGGATTATGACCACCACAAGGGTCAGTTCGTTAACTGCCTTGCTCGTATTATCATCTCATTTTAATTATTTTGAGAGGATTGTCTCTTGAATCTTCTTGTCATTAGTATCCATCCCCTTGCCTTATTTAGGGTTTAGTCCTTACTACTCTCCAATCCTTCTTAGAGTGTAGTTTATTCTCCTGGATGATTTGGTTGTTATGGGTTATGTTCTTCAACTGGGTCTGTCTAGAATCCCTACTTGCAAATAGATCATACTTAGCCTCTCTAGGCACTTACTTAGCCACTTATACCTTTTTAATGATATCCTTATTTCATCTCCAGTTTTGCAATATTTCCTCTATTGATTACCTTGGCATGGAACTTTCTCCTTCCACAATCCCACTTCCTATTCTCATCCTTCTTCTAGGGTCTTCCATGCGATCTCCCTACTACTCCTTAGAAGTTCTTCTTTTATTCTTTTTTTATACTTACGGATTTTTATATGGTTTATTCACTCTGGATTTTAGAAGTAATCTCCCCTAACTGTGTGACAACTACTTAAAATATTTGGGAGACCATCTTGACGGGAGCTAGAACAGCTCAAATAGGTTAGGGGCCTTGGTGTGGAACCTGTCCCCTCGGACTAAGGAAACTGGGAAGAGAACCGACACTATTGTAAAAAAACTAGGCTAATTTAATCAATAGAAAATAGTAAAGAAGGGTTAACATGGGAAATTGGAAAATCCTAACTGATAAAAAATTCACAAAAATTGTGAGGAAGAACCGGGAAGTGGAATTGAGGATAGAACCGGACTGGACTAAATTGGGATGAATCATAGTGAACCGATTCACAGATTCATTTTTCTAGGTAGTTTTAAAATGTCAATTTGGAAAATTGAGGCCACCATTAGATAGAAAATAAATTTAGATGAATTGAGAAATTTTTAATTTTCAGTAAACCGGTCGAATCGAGTCCTAACCGGCCAATTTTTGAATTTGGGACAACGAACCCAGTCGGACTGTACCGATCAACGGTACGACCGGACATGGTGAAGTGATCAGGGTTTAAGGGTCAGACTATTGATGTCCACTCAAACTCTGGGTAGAGGCAATGCACCTTTATCGGGGTGGAAAATAAAGGCACTCTAGTTCACAAGTGGAATGGTCGGGGACTGTTCTACGAATGTGTGATCCCTCCTATGATAGAAGGGTGGTTGTGATCATGTGAAATGGGTGAATAATGATATATGGATAAATTAATGGACATAATAATAGATTAAAGTAAACGTTATAGTAGTTTCCCTCACTGAGTAATTCGTACTCATTCCCCTTTCTCCCCCTTTTTTAGGCTAGCACCCCAACGGAATGTTCCTAGATGTGCTTGAACCCTCAAGGTATGTTTGCTACCCCCAACTTAGAGTAAGGATTTGAATGTAAATACGTCTTTACTTTCCCCGTCTCATTTAGGTAGGAATACCTGTATGATACAAGAAAGGGTGGCGGGTTGATCATAGACCCCAATCAAACCGGGTCGGGGCGTAACAACTTAAGTGGTATCAGAGCATAACTTTCCTGATAAGTTTTTTGCCCCAACCCCTCTTAATCTTTGATTCCCGACAACCCTTGCAGAAAACGTGAACGGGACTGTCCCTGATGATTATATCGCCTGGATACACGCCATGGAACAACATGTAGAGGTGTTAGAAGAGCCCATCCCATGGGATGCACCCCGAGATAGGACCCCTCCCTACTCAATGGAGGATGAAGTATCCCCACCTAGGGAACCAGACTTGGCCCAGATTCAGGCAAAAATTGAAAGAAATTTTTGGGAGGCATATGCTAATTATGTGAGGGTTTTTCATTGACTCCCCCGATCCACAACAGTGCGTGCACTGCAAGCCCCATGCAACATGCCCACGATGATGCTATCTTATGCCAATATGGTATAGACATCGCACCACCTGTGCAGGCTAGGAGGGCCCCTAGCATATCAGCATCCACGAAGTTCGAGGAACCAAGCATGAACTCGTGCCCTTGCTGTGGAAGGTACCATGGAGGAGAATTCCCACCTAGGAAGAGGAGGCGCATTGTAAACCCCGCCCTTTGGAGTTAAGAAAAATTGGGAAAAGAACTAATCAAACCGAGTGAGAAAACTATGGCAAATTGGGGAATTTACAACTCTCGAGTAACCCAAAAGGGTTCATAAACCTTGAAAAAGAACCTAAGGATAAATTGGGAGAGAAAAACCAAGCGGTTCGGGTGAACCGGATCCGAATCGGATTGAACCGGTTTATGAACCAAGCCAGTTTATGAACTAGAACCCATAGAGAGAGGGAAAACCAGAAAATTTATAGATCCCAAGTGACCTAAAGAGTCACATAAGTAATGAAAAAGGACTTCAGGATGAATGGGGGATGAAAACCAAACCAGTTCAAGTGAACTGGTTTGGACCGATTTGAACCACTATTGAACCGGATGCTAAATTTATTTTTCTAGGTGGCTTAGAAAATTCAAATTTGAGATTTGAGGCCACCATTGGATAGAAAATGAACTTAGAAATTTTTAATTTTAAAAAATTCGGTCGAATCGGGCCTAAACCGGCCGGTTTAAGCTTTGAACCCGGTTAGTACCGGTCCGGTTCGAAACAGTGTCATCTTCTTCCTTCAGATGACAGCATTGCTAACTCGCGGGAAAATCGAGCAGCATCGGTGAAGCTGAAAAGTCTCCAGCCAGGGAATTTCAGGTAATGAATGATCGCCATTAAGGAGCCAATCGGACGTCTAAGAAGACCCTAAGCTTCCTATATAAAGAGCCCCTCCTCATTCATCCTCTCCACACCTAAATACTCCTTTCTCTCTCAACTACTCCAATTTTTGGTGAAGCTCAAACCAGAGCTCCAATATAGGGTCTTTTCTAAGCCAAAGAAGGTGTGGTTGAGTTTTTTGGATTTGGGGAGAAGTCAGTTACACGCTTGTAGTCTCCATTTGCTCCGAGGGTCGCCAGAGAAGCACCGACATGATCGAACAGTGAAGTAGCTACGGTGGACCAAAGCTGCCCTGTTTCAGACAAGCTAAAATTGGCCAATTCAACCCTTCTCAGACCAAACCAAGCCATCCCAACACCTCCACAGTCCTCATACAACTAAATTAGTGCTGAAAGGTAAGCCAATTTGGCTCCCCTCTGTAAATTCCAATCAGTGCTAGTGAGAGAACCGACAGAACTTCGATGACTAAATTCTCACTCAATTTGGCATCAATTAATTCAATTCTTAATCGTAGGAGGAACCTCAGGACAAGAGCTATATGCCTAGATTGAAAGCTCGGACCACCGCACCCTTGACGATAAGCTTTCGAAGCTTTCTCTCTCTAAGCACAGTTTTTCGGCAAAGCTCCGTTTGAGCTCATTCTAGCCTCAAATCGTGCGATTTAAAGTGCAATTGAATTGTATGAAGGTGTAAGAACTTCAATATAACTTCAATTTCAACAATTAAACTCATTTGATCGGTCAATTTGATAAAATCAAATTTGGCTAAGTTAGAAGGTTTAAATTGGGGGAAATTTGGGGATTTCAAAAATTTGAGGGACTAAAGGGCAATTTCATAAAATTGAGGGCCAATTGGGCATGATAAAGATGTTGGAGGACCAATTGGGCAAATTTTGGAATTTTTGGGGGCAAAACTTACCATTTTTGTAAAGTAGGGGCAAAATAGTAATTTTGAAAAAGTTGGGATCAAATTAGAAATATGGGAAATTGAACCCCTTTTTGTGAATTTTAATAAATTGAAGTCCCAAGGTGAATTTTAAAAGTTTTGGGACTCAATATGAGGAAAAACTGATATTAGGGACTTAAAGTTAAAGAAAAATAACTTTAGGGACCCAATTGAAAATAAGTGAAAAGTTTGGTTTTCTCATTAATTTGGGATGAATGAAGGCTATTAGGCCAAAAGATAATGAACAAGGATGTTCATATCATGTAAGACACGAAGTACCAGGAACACCAACTAAGACAAGTTCGCATCAAGGAAATAAGCCAACTAAGAGAAAATTCACTACACTATTAGGTGAGTGAGATATTTTATATCATACCCGGTTGGGATAATAAGCACATTGAAAATGAAAACCCACTGCTAAGTGGTATTTTAAACATCACACCTAAGAGGTGTGATATGAAAATTACGCGAAAAAACTACTTACCGGTTGTAAGTTGATCATACTCGATTGATATGATGAAACTTCCTAAAAGGATGTGGAAAACCCGCTTATCAGTTATAAGCAGAGACGTCTTCATACCCGATTGGTATGAAAGACAAATGAAAAGTTTATTTTATCGAAAGTGCTCTCCCATGACTGTGTGCCCCTACTTAAAATTTTTGAGAGACCTTCTTGATGGGAGCTCGAATAGCTCATATAGGCCAGAGGCCTCGATTTTAGAACTTGGGAGCTAATATGCTCAATTTTGAAAATCTTGAGCAGTGGGCCCTATGCCAGATGGCACGAGAAGGAGCTCGTAAACAAACATGATTATTAGGCAATGAAAATTTAAGTAAATGAGTTGTTGGTCCATGGTTCTGAGATAGGACCGACATACTCAATGGATTAGCAGTAGTGTGACATAACAGATTTTCAGATTAGTCAAGACAAACAACTACAGGTCGAGTTGAGGGTCGGGGCCGTTGGACCAATGGCACCACATATTATATGGCTTATGGTCTGAGG
The DNA here is from genome assembly GCA_030064435.1 of Trapa incisa. NCBI lineage: Eukaryota > Viridiplantae > Streptophyta > Magnoliopsida > Myrtales > Lythraceae > Trapa > Trapa incisa. Next base: position 7,997,202 of record CM057775.1, on the reverse strand, counting down.
GTAGGACGTTAGAGACGTTCACTTAGTCTTTGGGTAGAAATCAGAGACTTCTACTGGGTGGATGGTAAAGACACTCCGATCCACAAGTGGGTGCAATTGGTGTAACTGCATCTCGCGAATGTGTGTGATCCCTTCATGACGAAAGGTGTGTGTTATATGTTTAACACACCGAATATGGAAATGAAAAAGAGGTTATGAAAACCATAAAAAGGATTTGAGAATCCTTGGAAATGAATTGGGAAACCTTGGAAAAAGGTTTTGATAAACCGAAATTTGAAGAAAAACATTTTTTTATAAAATATGGAGTGTGACACACTCCGATTAAATAAATTGATTTTTTATGAAAGCTCTCACCGAACACCCATTCACTGAGTTGTCAAACTCATCCCTTCCTTTACCTCTTTTCAAGAAACCAAGCAAAAACCAACCTTAAAGATTTATCAATAGCCGAACCTTATGGTAGATATGTAAAATTTATATTCAGATTTGATTAATGTTATTCCAAGAAAGGTATAGGTAAGAAGGATGTCTTACTCCTCATAGTTTAGAGAAGGGGAAACTCTTAATAAACTAGGGGAGTAGCGTGACACGCATCCAGACACCCGATGCAGAATCTCGCAACATGCCTAAGTATAACTTTAGGTCAGTTAATTGGAGGGGATAGGAAAGGGGCAATAAATTCTAGAAATTTTGATTGTAATAAACCCTGACGGGGGTTTTCTGGTCCAATAAATAAAAGATTTCAAGTGTTCTCAAATGAAGGACCCAGATTTCTTGACCAACCCTCGAAACCTTGGAACTATAAAAAGGGGCCACAAAGGCACCTAAAGTACCAAGGAACCCTAAGGGAGTAAGCAAGATCCGAAGCCAGCTTTGGATAGACTAGCCATCCCCTTCCGACATCTGTACCCCACATAATGAGACTAGGGTAACAAGAGACTCCGAGGAGAACCTTCAAGGACAAAGGAAAGTTGGACCTAATGAGGTAAACCATGGCCAACCCCAAAGGGCAAAGTAGGGAACTTTATGAATGGGTTAGGATGAGGCACCATAAGCAAGCTAGCAAGGACCCTAAGAAAGGATCAATGACCCAAAAGGGACCCATATCAAGAAAGAGGAAGGCGACCCCAAAGGGATGTCAAGATAGAAAATAAGGACACAGACCAAGAATGGCATCAAGAGGAAGGACCGACACGAAAAGCTCGGAGATGGGAACCCGAGAAAGATGGAAGATAGGTCAAGGATAAACCGAGAAAAGTCCTAATTGCCCCATAAGACCCTAGTGAGGAATAGCCAAGATAACCGAGAAATAACAACAAAGTACCCTAGAAACGAGGGATTGAGAAGCAAGCCTATGACGAAGGTATGGAATATCCTGACACCAGAGATCATGGGAAGGCAAAAAGGAAGGACGGGCAAGCGTGGAGACTATAGAGTCAGATTAGGCGGTTACCTAAGGGAGATATATCGAGAGATTCAAAACTTGAAGAGGACACCAAATCAGAAGGGCAAACCAACTCGTAAGAAGGAAAGCATGAGAGAGGAACATACCTCAAACACAAAGAGGAGCACAAACCAAGGAAGGAAGGATCGACACGTAGGTATGAGGAGTGGGTAGTCTAATGAGTTGAAATGGGGCGATGATCCAAACAGAGATACCAGGGACTGACAAGGGAGGACCCACCCCTGAGTCCTCAAGGATGGAACCTGAGACCACACCTCAGAACAAGTGGAGAAACCTCCATAAACCCTCACCAGTCACACGTGTAAGGTGGATGTTAGACGGGGGAGAAGCCCCTCGAGGATGACTCAAATAAGAATTAATCCAAAAGGTAATCGTAGAATTAAACATCAAGCCTCGCCACCTAGAAATGGAAAAAGGGATAAATCCAAAAGAGTCTAGTCATTATAGATCGACAAGCGTGACGACCCCTAGGCCAAGAGAAAGGAGAGGAGCAAGAAAAAGAAAGGACCCCTCGCTAGCCGGAGAACGCCAACAAACGTGAGAACAGACGAAAGCATGAGAACCAATAGATAAATGGGGTCAACCTAGGGGCTGGAAACCTGATAGAGGGAGACAGGCAGGCTCAATACAAAGGTAGAATAGAATGAATCAACACGGGATACCCCAAACTCGTATAAGGAGCCTAACATCTATATTCCAAGGACATCAGAGCATGGAAGGGACATCGGAATCTCAAAGCAAAATGGTCGAGTAACCAGGTAACCTAGATAAATCCAAGGACGAGAACCAGAGGAAGCACACCCAAATAAAAAGAGCCAAAGGATGCGGTCCCAACCGAAAGGCAGGTCGAGCCTCAGGCCCAGGACAAAGCTCGGATCCTACTATCAAGAACAATTAAGTTCAACAGACAACAAAAAAAAGGGAAACCGAGTATGAAAGGATGAACTAAAGGACCAAGAAAGGGAAATAATATGAAGAAGGACAAACACAATAGCCCGAAGAGGGTGAAGTGCCAAAGAGTCCCAACAGACAAGGGAGTAAACAAACACAAGTACGGTTAGATGTCGAAACTTCGAGTCTAGACAAAACCCCTAGAATGAAAGCCTGACCCTAAGTTGCAAGAAGTATTGGACCCAAGGGACTTCGAGAACATCAGGTGAAGGGACGAGTCAAACTGACCAAGTCCTAGAGAGTAAAGGAAGAGAGGCAAAGTAAGTGACCCAAAACAATAGGATATTGACTTGTACCTAAGGGGGGTGCAAGAATTCCTTCCGATCGAAAAGAGGAACAACAGAGTTTTTAGGACAAAATTCCTAAAAGGAGGGGAGAGTTGTGGAACCCGTCCTCTCAGACCAAGAAAATCGAGAAGAGAACTGACACTATTGTCGAAAAACTAAGCTAATTTAAAAAATAGAAAATAGTAAAGAAGGGTTAACATGGGAAATTGGAAAATTGCAAGAGACAAAAAGTTCACAAAAAATGTGAGCAAGAACAAGGAAGTGGAATTGAGGATCGAACCAGACCGGTTCGGGGTGAACCAGACTCGAATCAGACTAAACCAGGATGAACCATGGTGAATCAGTTCACAAATTCATTTTCTTAGATGGTTTAAAAATGTAAATTTGGGGAATTGAGGTCACCATTAGATAGAAAATGAATTTATAAATTTTTAATTTTTAGAAAACTGGTTAAATTGGGTTTGAACCGACTGATTTTTTAATTCGGGATAGCGAACCCGGTTAGACCGAATCGACCAATGGTTTGACCGGTCAATGGTCAATAGTGCCCCGTCAGTAGCCATGCAGACATGAGCATCCAATTGGAGACTACCACTTGTCCGGTCAATGGCCAGATGACAACTAGTGAGCACGTCAGGCAGACACGAGCAGCCAATGAGAGGCTACCACGTGTCCGGTCAATTGGTCAACAGCTAACGTGGCAGTTGATCTAGAAATCCACGTTAGAAAGATGGGTTAATCATAGTGCGCCACATGGCATGACCACCACATCATCATCTTCAACCTTTAGATGCTGATAGAGAAAACAAAAGAGAAGGAGATGCCGGAAAAGTTGGAGACTCCGGTGACTCGAAAAACTCTCCGGTCAGGTCATTGGCAGCCGAGTCGGAGGCCTAATGTTACACCGGCGGGTAGCCTGAGCAATTGTCGAGCTTGCTATATAAAGAGCACCCCTCCATTCATTCTCAACATCCCACGATCGAGCGAAGAAGAAGAAGAGTGCATTTTCTGGCGAGCAACAAAGCAAAGCTCTGACGACGGGCAAAATCTCCACCAAAGAAGCTCTAAAGGGCGACATTGGAACTGAGGAAGAACACTCGAGCTCCAAACACTCTCAAAACGAACAGTGACCTACTAGAGAAGTTGGAAGGGGATCACACACTGAAGTCACTTCGGAGCTCGAAACAACAAGCTCCTAACTGACCTAACCTTGACTCTCTTGGCCCTTTCGCCGCCTACATTGGCCATCTCTGAACGTCTAAAACCCTCTACAGCCTCCCTTCAGACTTTGGTAAGCTCAATTTTGCCTCTCCTCATCGAAATTTTTGAGTTTCAGAGCTGCACCCCCCGAAACATCTCTCTTCAAATTCCCGTAGGACAGAGATGAATTGCAGCGCTATTTCGTCCTAATAGGTTCCCCTCGACGAGCACTAGCTGCCTCCACCTCAAGCTTCGGCCACCGCCCCTGTAAACCCCACACTTTTGAGTTAAGGAAAACCGGGAAAAGAACCGATCAAACTGAGTAAGAAAACTGAGCCGATTTACATTTGGGAACAAGCAAGATGAAAATTTACAACTGAGAGGTCGGGCTCCTTAGAACCGGGGAGAAGTCAGCTATCTGATAGCAAACTCTAGTCAATCCAAGAATCACTAGAGAAGCACCGACATGATGGAACAGTGAAGCAACTCCGGTGGACCGAAGTTGCCTTATTTCAGCCGAGTTGAAATTGGCCATTTCAAGCCCTCCTCAGGCCAAACCAAGCCTTCTCAACACATCCTCAACCTTTCCACGGCCCAATTAGGACTGAAAGGTAAGCCAATTCGGCTCCCCTTTATAATTTTCGATCGGTGCCAGAGAGAGGGTTGACCGAATTTCAATGACGAAATTCTAATCCAATTCCACATCAATTGATGCAATTCTTGATTCTAGGATGAACCTAGGACAAGAGCTATCTACCTAGATCGAAAGCTCGGACCGCAGTGCCTTCACCGGTGAGTAATCGAAGCTTTCTCTCTATATAGTCCATTTTTCGGCAAAGCTTCGTTTGAGCTCGTCCCGGTGTTAAAACTTACAATTCACATTTCTAAAGAATCGTATGAACATGTAGAAACTCAATTTCAACAATTGGAAACGTTTGATGGGTCAATTTGATGAAATCAAATTCGGTTGTGTTAATAAGTTGGAATTGGGGGAAAATTGGGGATTTTTGAAATTCAAAGGACCAAAATGAAAGTTTATGAAATTGAGGGTCAATTGGGCATGAAAATAATGTTGGAGGACCAATTGAGGAATTTTAAAATTTTTTGGGCAAGATTTACCATTTTTGCAAACGAAGGGCAAAATGGTAATTTTGGAAAAGTTGGGGAACCAAATTGGAAATTTGGGAAATTAAACCCCTTTTTGTGAAATGAAATAAATTGAGGTCCTATGATAAAATTTAGAAGTTTCGGGATTTAATTTGAGGAAAAACTGGTATTTTGGATTTAAAGTTAAAGAGAAATAACTTTAGGGACCTAATTGCAAATAAATGAAAGTTTAATTTTCTCATTCATTTGGAATGAATGAAGGCAATTAGGCCGAAGGATAATGAACCAAGATGTTCATATCGTGTAGGAACACGAAGTACTGGGAATGCCAGCAAGGACAAGCTCACGTGAATAATAAGAATAGGTCTAGTGGAATTCACGACATTAACGGGTGAGTGAGTTTACTAACATCATATCTAGTTGGGATGATGAGCACAACTTAAACTTAAAAACCACTTACCGGTTGTGAGTGAAAATTTTATATCTTACCCGATTGGGGATGATAAGTACCTCGGTATAAAAACCCACTACTTAGTGGTATTTTTAATCATCACTACTTAGAGAAAGTGATGTGAAATTTATGCGGAAAAACTACTTAGGAGTTGTAAGTAGATCATACTCGGTTGGTATGATGAGACTTCCTCAAAGGAAGTTGAAAACCCGTTCATTGGTTATGAATGGAGATGTCCTTATACCGGTCGGTATGATGGATAGTAAAAACCTATTTTTGTCGGAAGTGCTCTCCCCTGACTGTATGCCAATGCTTAAACAATTTGGGAGACCTTCTCGACGGGAGCTCGAATAGCTCTGATTGGCCGAGGGCCTCGGTTTTGGAACTTAAGGGCTAAATGCCCGATTTTGAAAATCTCAAACAATGGGCCCAAGGCTAGTTGGCACGAGTAGGAGCTCATAAACGAACATGATATATGTGCCATAAAACTTAATAAGTGAATTGTTTGGACATGGTACCAAGATAGGACCGACATGCTCAGTTAACTAGCGGTAGTGCGACATGACAGGTTGACGGACCAGTCAAGACAAACAACTACGAGTTGAGTTGAGAGTCGGGGACGTTGGACCAGTGGTACCACAGATTACATGGCAATATGAGAAAATATTATTTGTGCATGCACTATGAGTACAGGATCATCAAGACACCCATGAGGGGTAGTGATGCGTCCTAAGGGCACTGGACGACTTGGTGGCTATAAGGGCAGTTCTTCGTTCTAGCTGTCTATGCGAAATTTGGAGTAGCACCAAGTGCATGAGACCGAGGTGGGGACAGGATGAGGTCTCTGTCCTCATACGGACACGAAGAAGTGATTTCGGGATTGTGGGTCGAATGTCACGTACATCCACTCATTCCCAGGGTAGAAGTGGTCGTACTTCTATCTGGGTGGCAGGAAAAGTCGCTCCGAAGCCACTAGCGGGTTCAGTAGTGATACTAACTTGTGAATGTGTGTAACCTTCATGATGAAGGATGTGTGTTGGGTGATGACACACCGTGGTAAATAAGAAATGGTGGAAAAACTCAAATTTTTAAATGAAGGGATTTTTGAAAAGAAAAGAGTTTGGCATACTCCATATAAATGTTTTTCTTAAAAGTTAAAAGTAGACCTTTGAAAACCCATTCACTGAGTAGTCGTACTCACCCCCTCCCTTATATCCCTTTCAGCAAATCCCGGAAAGCCTACCCTGAAAGACCATCAACTAAGATGCCTGTAAGACAAGTATGTAAAGTTTAAAATTTCATGCAGTTTTGATTATGCTATTCCAGGAAATGGTGCAGATTTAAAGGATGCCTTACTCTTTATGGATTATGATAAAGGGAAACCCTTTAATAAACTAGGAGAGGGGCGGGTTGTTCACGGGGATCCGACCAAAACCGGGTCGGGGCTTGACAGCCCCTCTGTCGGTAAGATACACGAGCTTTTTCTCTATTGTAAATTTTCTAGCAAAGCTCCGACGAGTCTTAAAACTCAACCAAAATAAAAAAAATTCAAAGTGTAGGACGATCGAGGAGAGCTAGATGAGACGAATTGAGGTGAGAATAGGAGGAATTGAGTACTTACAGGACACCAATTGGACAAGGTAAGATCTGAAGGTTCATATGCCTAAAAGAAGATGAAGTTCAATTTGGGGATTTTTGGGACTTTTATGCAATTTTTGAAAAATTGGGAGACTGAACAACAAACTCACAAAATTGAAGGTGTTTTCATGAAATTCACCCCAATTAAGGGTCAATTGGTCAGTTTGGGCAAACTATGGTGGCAAATTGGAAATTTCTAAAAGATGGGGACCAAATTGCAATTTTTAAAAAATTAGGGACTAAAGGGAAATTTTGGTAAATTAAGGTCCAGATGGTGAAATTGAAAGAGTTAAGGACCTAAAAAGAATTATTGGAAACCTAGGGGCTTAATAGAGATACAAGGGAAATCAAGGACCCATGTGCAATTAAAGCAAAGTATAGGGCCCTAGGTACAAATATGAGAAAGTATGTGATCTCTTCGTCAACGCATCTTCATACGAGCACTCGTACCTTGCAGGAATGGATTACCCAAGCGCTGACCCCTAGAAGCACGCTAAGGAGAGAGACTCTACCAGTGCGACCCTGCCGAGATCACCAAGTGAGTGGGAACCACTATAACGTCAATGACGTTTCAGCTTTGAAAATAATTTTCTCTGAATTAGCCTCCCCTGACTAGGTGACTCTACTTAAAAAATTTGGGAGCTAATTCCCGTTTTATTCTCGATATGCCAATGGGCCCAAGGCTGATTGATATGGGCATGGACCCGTCTAGAATGAATATGTTATAAATTATGCTAAAAGATTTGAATAATGGGAACTTTGTGTGATACCCATCAAGCCAAGTTTGAGTTGTTGAGTTTGTTGGGACAAATCGCTACTATGCCGAAGCTAGGTTGTCGAACCTGTTGGGCCAGTACGCGTGGGCCAAAGCCAAGCCAACAGATCGTTGCACTGGAGGGCCAAAGATAAAAGTTATAATTAAAAAGGTCATTGATTGTGCATGCACTATGATGTTCGGGCCATCAGGACACCTGGCAAGAGGTAGTGATGGAGTCCAAGGACTATTGGATGACCTAGGGTGCATATGGGCAGTTTTGTCATTCAGTAGGTCGTGAAGCTCGAGGAAGCTTCTTGTGCACTGAGACCGAGGTAGTAGGGGAAATGAGGTCTCGTCCCACTATGCGGACATGGTGAAGTGATCAGGGTTTGAGAGTAGTACTATTGATGTCCACTCAAACTCCGGGTAGAGGTAGTGCACCTCTATCAAGGTGAACGGTAAAGGTGCTTCGATCCACAAGTGGAATGGTCAGGGATCGTTCTGCAAATGTGTGATCCCTCCTATGAAAGGAGGGCAGTTGTGATCATGTGAAATGGGTGAATAATGATACATGGATAAATTAATGGACATAATAATGGATTAAAGTAAATGTTATAGTAGTTTCCCTTAGAGTAATTCATACTCATTCCCCTCTCTCCCCCTTTTTCAGGCTAGCACCCCGACGAAATATTTTCGTACGCGCTTAGACCCTCAAGGTACGTTTCCTACCCCAACTCAAAGTAAGGGTTTGAACGTAAACACGCCTTTACCTTCCCTGTCTCATTCGGGTAGGAATACTCGTATGATACAAGAAGGGGTGGCAAGTTGATCACGGACCCCGATCAAACTAGGTCGGGGTGTGATACTTGTTTTTGAATTCATAAAGCTTAAGGCCTAGTTTTGGAAAACATGTGTAGTGGGCCAATGGCCAGTGGGCACGAGCTGAAGCTCGTAAATAAATATGATTAGGAAGAACCATGAAAACTCCTAATTAAAATGGAATTGTTTGTGTGATGCACCATGGTATCAAGTCAGTACCGACAATGCTCGATGGACTAGAGGCAGTGCATTAGAGCCAGATCGACGGACCAACCTAGACAAATAGCTATAAGTTGGGTTGAGTGTCGGGGCTGTTGGACCATGGGCACAAAAGAGGATGGATAATTATATGAAAACTTTTGTTTGTGCATGCACTTAAGGATCAGGACCATCAAGACGCCCTAGGGGGTAGTGATGGGTTCCAAGGGCTGTTGGACGACATGAGGGGCGATAAGGGCAGTTTGTCATGCCAATCAATTATGAAGCTTTGAGAGCTTCTTGCGCATGAGACTGGGGTGGGGACAGGATGAGGTATCATCCTCATATGGACATGAAGTGACATTCGAGTCTAGGGGTCAGACGTCTAGGACGTCCACTCAGACTCATGGTAGAAGTGGACGAGCTTCTATTGAGGTGGACAGCAAATTCGCATTTGTCCCCAAGTGGGTGCAGTTTGGTACTGCCCTATGAATGTGTGTACCTATCCTGATAAAGGGTGTGTGTTTGTTTGCTAAATGCCTCCCGAGGCAAGAGGATGGGCTAAGAAAGCTAAACACACATAATATGGAAATGAAAAAAGGGTTTTTTGGAAATTTGAGTTTGAGGAAATCTTTTAAAAAGGAAATGTTAACCTTGGCATGGTTTTGATTAACTGAAAATATTTTAAAAACTCACTACCAACACCCACTCATTGAGTTTTTGAACTCACCCCCTCCCTTTACCCCTTTTTAGGTAACAGAGGAAAAACCAACCTCAAAGACCCCTTGTAGTTGAAATGTAAGATATGTATGATTATTTTAATATATTCAGTTTTATCTAATGCTATTCTAGGAAAAAAGGACGCCTTACTCCTCGCGGTTTATAAGAGGGTGAAACCATTCATAGATTGAAGGGAGTAGCGGGTTGCTCACGAGGATCCAACTAAACCAGGTCGGGGCATGACATGAGCAGTGTGAATTCATTGATTAAATATTTGGGTAAAATACACTGTGAACAATAAATTTTGTTGAAGGGCGATAGTGGAGACTTACCACGACGGTGCATAAAAGGTGTAGACTTCAATATGGAAGGTATGGAGTGTTTAATTTGGTTGTGGGTCGATCGAGGATGGCTCGAATTGAGGATGAGTTTCTCTAGTTGCAAATAGTCAATGGAGCAACGTTAGTGTGCGAGCTCGCCGAAGCTTCTCTAGTGATTCTCAAGGTGAATGGAGTATGAAGTTGTGTAGAGAACTTCTGCAAGAATCCATGGAACTCGAATTCACCTTTGAAGGTGAAGAAAAGTGCCCAAGTTAGAGCTTTGGTTTATAGGTGATCGAAAAATGGAGTAGTTCGTCTTCTCTGGTGATTCTCAAGGTGAATGGAGCTCTTTATATATGGAGTTCTTTGAGATGCCAAGGAAACTTTAACCTTGGCATGGTTTTGATTAACTAAAAATATTTATAAAACTCACTACCAACACCCACTCACTGAGTTGTAGAACTCAACCCCTCCCTTTACCCCTTTTCAGGTAACAGAGGAAAAATCAACCTCAAAGACCCCTTGTAGTTGAACTGTAAGACATGTATGATTATTTTAATATATTTGGTTTTGTATAATGCTATTCTAGGAAAAATAGGAAAAAAGGACGCATTACTCCTCGCAGTTTAGAAGAGGGTGAAACCATTCATAGACCGAAGGGAGTGGAGGGTTGCTTACAAGGATCTGACCAAACTGGGTCGGGGCGTGACATGAGCAGTGTGAATTCATTGATTAAATATTTGGGCAAAATGCACTGTGAACAATAAATTTCAGTGAAGGGTGATAATGAGGACTTATCATGATGGTGCAGAGAAGGTGTGGACTTCAATAAGGAAGGTATGGAGTGTTTGGTTTGGTCATGGGTCAATCGAGGATGGCTCAAATTGAGGTTGAGTTTCTCTAGTTGCAGATAGTCAAGGGAACAACGGTAGTATGCGAGCTTGCTGATGCTTCTCTAGTGATTCTCAAGGTGAATGGAGTATGCAATTGTGTAGAGAACTTCTATAAGAATCCATGGAACTTAAATTCACCTTTGGAGGTGAAGAAAAGTGCCAAAGTCAGACCATTGGTTTGTAGGTGATCGAAAAATGGAGCAATTCGTCTTCTCTAGTGATTCTCAAGGTGAATGGAGCTCTTTATATATGGAGTTCTTTGAGATGCCAAGGAAATGTTAACCTTGGCATGGTTTTGATTAACTGAAAATATTTTGAACTCACTACCAACACCCGCTCACTGAGTTATAAAACTCACCCCCTCCCTTTACCCCTTTTAAAGTAACAAAGGAAAGATCAACCTCAAAGACCCCTTGTAGTAATATTCAATTTTGTATAATGCTATTCTAGGAAAAAAAGGAAAAAATGACGCCTTACTCCTCGCGGTTTAGAAGAGGGTGAAACCATTCATAGACCGAAGGGAGTGGTGGGTTGCTCACAAGGATCAGACCAAACCGAGTTGGGGCGTGACATGAGCAGTGTGAATTCATTGATTAAATATTTGGAAAAAATGCACTGTGAATAATAAATTTTGGTGAAGGGAGACAGTGGGGACTTACCATGATAGTGCAAAGGTGTGGACTCCAATAGGGAAGGTATGGGGTGTTTGGTTTGGTCGTGGGTCGATCGAGGATGGCTCGAATTGAGGTTGAGTTTCTCTAGTTGCAAATAGTCAAGGGAGCAATGGTAGTGTGTGAGCTTGCCAACGCTTCTCTGGTGATTCTCAAGTTGAATGAAGTATGCAGTTGTGTAGAGAACTTCTGCAAGAATCCATGGAACTCAAACTAACCTTTATAGGTGAAAAAAATGTCCAAGCCAGAGCTTTGGTTTGTAGGTGATAAAAAAATGGAGCAATTTGTGTTCTCATATCTTTTGAGTGGTGAAGAGAATGAATGTAGTGGAGCTCTTTATATAGGAAGCTGAGGGACTATCATGTCTATCTATTCATTGATCGATCAAGCATTAACTCTTCGATTTAAGGCCTTGTCAGAGAGATTTAATGGCCGTCAAAGTTAAGACCCTTCCTCCTCCTAACTAATTAGAGGTTGAAGATGACACTATTTCTTCTTAAATAAATCACAAAATAGTTTGAGCAGTTTTACACAATTAGTGGGACTTTATTTTTGGAAAATAAGTTTTCTTAAGTAATCATACTTTTGAATTTGCAGATAATAATGTGTTATCAGTCCAATCGAACTCGATGCCATAAATCACACTCACCTGAAATTCATGATTTGTTTGTCTCTGATAGATTTTTGATGGATGGTCTCACGATTGTAGATAAAATCCTTCTTTTCACACCTAAATTATCATAGATAACAAACCCATCAATTATCTAAAATTTCTACTTAAATTCCTATGTTTTTTTTTCATTTACATAGAAGACACTATATTTATTTTATTGCATTTTCATCCTCATATAATTTTATTTAAAATAAAATTATCCAAAATTACAAATAAATCATTATATTTATTTTTAATTATAATTAAATTCCCAAAAATTATTTTTAATCACAATCAAGTTTCTAAACTCATCTTATTTATAAATTGAGCCTTGATTTATGCTAATTGCACAAAAACCCTCAAATTTTTAAAAATCCCCAATTCACCCAATATCTTCAAAATTGCACTTTTGCCTTAAATTCTCAATTCATCAAATTGACCAATTAAACTCTGTTATTTACCTCCTAACATGGTACTAATCATCTCCCCTACCTCTATGATTATTCCAAGTTTTGAATTGTCCAATTAGGCATAGAACTAAGTTCAAACGAAGGTTCATCGGAAAATATTTCTAGAGAGAAAAAGTTTTGAATTTTTACCAGCGAGGATATGGTTGTTGGACCTCTTGATATGTGGAGCTAGCTCTCATCGAGATAATTTTCTTAGGATCAAATTTCACATGAATTGATATCCTAAGCATGGAGAATTCAATTAGCAAAGTTTGCACATTTTTCTCTTTATAAATTTACTATTTTAGCGAAGGGCATTGGCAATTACTTACCACAAAGCATTAGGGAGGATGAGTCTTGGTCGTAGAGAATCATGAGAGTGTTGACCTGGTCTCAAGAGGTCCAAGGGTGGCCTGAATTTAGCTCGAAACTTTTAGTTCTCTTACGATTGTCGGAGTGGTGGAACTGTGCAACATCACTGGTGCTTTTCCGGTAATCCTCGAGCTAAAAGGAATATGGAGGAAGATAAAGGACTTCCTTAGGATTCCACATAACCCATTTTCACATTTAGAGGTGGAGAAATGGGTTGATGTTAGAGTTTTGATTCATGGATTGTCATAATTGGGAGCTGCTTGAGTTTTTTGAGATGTAGAGTTGTGGAGAGGATGAATGTAATAGAGCTCTTTATATAAGGAGCTCGGGGACTGACTATTCTACCCATTCATTCATTGATCGGTCATTAACTCTTCAATTTAGGGCATTGTTAGAGAGATTTAAGGCTCGCTGGAGTTAAGGTGACCGTTCCTCTACCCTTCTATTTAGAAGTCTAAAGGAAGAAGACAATTATGCACATGTGTGCGAACTGCCACTTGGCACAATAGGATTGGCTAGCATTAGTGACACAATCTCCCACTTAGCATCTGAGTCACCCTTTGACCTGTTGACTAGTCTTGTGGTGACCTCTCATTGGTCACTTAATTTGATATGGTCGCTAATCGAATCTTACCCTCAATTGACCATGACACATGACATTCTCTAATTGGTTTATTTAACTTCATTAGTTTTTCCACCTAACGTACTATACCATTGCTACGTGTCCTCCTCTAATTGGTTGTTTCCATCTAACGTGACATTGCCATGTGTCAACTCCTGATTGGTTAACCACTCTCGGACATCCTCGTTAGTTGTTAACCTGACATCTTTGCCACATATTAGCCTCTCATTGTCCAGCCCTACTGACGATGATTTTCCTTTGTTGAACATTGATTGAGTACACGTGTCATACTCCTATTGGCCAATCTTTGGTGATTTGGATTTTCTTCGTCTAACCGTTGACCAAGTACACGTGTTACACTCTTATTGGCTAACACTTTCAGATGTTGATCAAGCGACTAATTGAGCACGCTTTGCCACGTGACACAAGCTAATTAGTTATGCAAGCTGATTGGACACTGACCTGGCAGGCGGTCCGTTGACTGACTAGATCGTTGACCAGTTCAGTTGGACCAGATTCGGTGACACGAAATTGAAAATCAGCTGGTTTAGGCCCAATTCAATCCATTTTCTAAAAATTAAAATATTCTAAATTTATCTAAATTTACTTTCTACATAGTGGTGGCTTTAATATCCTAAATTGACATTTTAAAGTTATCTAGAAAAATGAATCTTTGAACCGGTTTTTTCTAATTTAATTCGGTTCAACTCAGTTCAGGTCTGGTTCACCCTGAATCGGTTTGGTTCTCACATCTAATTTGATTCATGATTATTTTTCTTTATTTTTGAATTTTCGTATATCATTTGGAATTGTTAAAATTTTCATTTTGGTTTCTCTTTACCAATCTAAGTTCATTTTGAACCATGGTTTTCTCTTGAAAATTTTCAGTTCTTATTTATAGTTTTCTTATTTTGAGAAAATGGGGTTTATAAAATAGGCACCGTCCTAGTACACCGTTGCGATGAGACGATGGTAAAATTTAGTCGTATGTGTAAGGGGCATGCACTGGCGAGTGGCGGCAATGCGGCTATGACCCGAGTGCTAAGACACCCAACTGCAAGACGACACTCTAGAAGTATTAGTTGTGGTAGAGTGATCACGTGGCTCTCACACTCCAATTTCTTGGATTGGTATTGCCCATGTGGCAGTACACTTTGGGGCATGCTATTGTATGGGGCTTGAATAGCCCATTGTTTAGGGTTTGAGTAGCCTATCGTTGAGGGCCTAAGTAGCCCATTGTATGAGGCATGAGTAGCCCAAGTGTGCGAGTCTAAGTAGTCTGAGATGAGGTATAGGCCATGAGTAGTGAAGTGTTGGTTGAATGTAGGTCGTTCTTGTGTGCGGGACTTGAGTTCATGATTTATGCATATTTATGTGATTTATGTACTTAATGTGGTTCATGTGGAACTAACGGGGGAAGAACGAGAGTAACCCAATTGTATGGTAGACTATGAGTTGGATGGCCCTAGACAAAAGTCTTTAAAGAGCAAAATAAACCGCGAGACTCGAGTTCGTTAAGGATAAGAAATTAGACGAATAATAATATTAGGTGGTTTATGGGGAATGTACGAGTTATAAATAATGTAGTGGCCCGACATTAGTTTCTCATTCAATGAGTTATGAGCTCACTTACATCCCCTAAACAAATTGCAGGTTAACTCGAGAAGGCACGTGGCAGTAAGGGGGAATGATCTTCCTGAGGCGCGTACTAAATAAAGGTAATCTCGTATCTTGCTCACGAATGTACTATAAATTTCTTATTATATTGCTATTTTTCTAATATATTTTATTAAATCATTTTGTCAACTCAATCGAGTAACTTTAAAAGAAAATTTGAATTTACATTGTATTTTATCGGTGTTTTATTAGAATTTCTAGTCTTTTTTGTTCTTATTAGGGTAAAATTACCCACTATAATGGTTATCAACTAATATGGACGAGATTCAAAGGTAGTCGGCCGACAGAATCAAACCGAAACATGACATAGAAAACTTAAGATAAGACACAATTCTTCAATGAAAGTATATACTCATGCAGTCATAGTTGGAGTTAACTATGGGCAAATATGGTGGCGAATAAAGGTGGAGGTCTAGTCACAAATCCTTCAAAATCTCTAAGTAACTTTAGTGTAGAAAACAATATGAGTTAGTGTAGAAAAAGATATGAGTTATATCTCGTGGTTATTGTGCAAAAAAATGTAGCCAAACAAAAAAACAAAGGAAATGAACGTACTAATTCCTTGTCAATATGGACCAAGTTGATCTAGCTCTCGACTAATTGATGATCCTTACCGTGATTTGTGGGGCCATCATAATTTGAGCCTTTAATTGAGAGATGAACTTGCATACTTTAAAGCTTTTGAACTAGTTCATGTGAGTGGGCAAAAAAAATGAACAAGTTCATCTTTATATTGGCAGGATAAAAAACAAATTTAGCTTTATAGACCAACGCAACACAAACGTACCTCACATGTTCAAAATTTTCTCAGTGGCGAGTAAATTATATTATTTATAAAAAAATCAATTATATGGTATTTTAATATAAAATATTTTAAAGGCAACAATTTGATAAATATTGTTTTGAAAAATGATATTTTAAATAATCTATTAAATTTGTATTAACACAACTGATGAAAGCTGATTTAATATTACTAACATCATCAAATTTGCCAAGTGATAGCAAAGGAATAATAAATAATAAAATAAAAAATAGTGGAGGGATTTAGTGATCATGTGGTAGTCTGGGATTATCTTATTGCAAATAAGATCATTTAGCCAGTTGATTTAGGATGGCCTGTGTACGAATTCATCCCAAAAAAAGTAAGAAGAGGAAATAGGCCTAATAAGAGGTAATTATAATATCATTCACATAGGGCACATACATTACTGTTCATCTTAAGGATTTAATTAATAATCCTGATTTTAATTGCGGTGCATAGCTATTACTGCACTCTCATTTTCTATGCTAATAGAAATCCCATACAGATCGGATAGTCTGGTCGCCAGGGTGATGCACTCGGAGCTCAGCCGCTCGTTCTCCCTTCTAACCAGGTAACACCGGCTCGTGGTCTGGTTCAACCGGTTCTCGAGCTCCCGGTTCTCTGCTGTCAACCTGTTTAACAGTACCGTCAGCTCCTCCTGCTTCTGCTTCTTGCGCAGGCGGGACCGGCGGGCGGAGTCCCTGTTCGAGATCATGCGCCTCCGCTTTCTATCATCCATGGAACCGGAGCTCCGGCCGCTCGATCCGGCCGAGCCGGAGTTGGAGATTGTCTGCGCTGCCGGTTCGAGGAATAACGAGAGGAGCTCCTGCAGCTCGTGGAGGGTGAGGCCGGCCTCGATGGGCGGCGGAGGCTGGCGCTGGATGGCCCCCTGGTGGTGGCAGAGCATTGTTGCGGCGGCGGACTAAGTTGGGATGGTTTTCTTTACCGTAAGAATAAATGAGTGGGGAGTGGGGAGTAGGGAGGAGAGGAGAGGAGAGGAGAGGAAGGGAAAATGGAGGGAAGGCAGTAAGGGAAGAGGGCTACTTATAAGGAAAATGTTAGAAAAGGGGAGAGAGAGAGAGAGGGAGATGATGGGGCCGCTATGAGCAGGAAAGTGGGAGGGAAAAATTCATATATTTTAGCCAGAATATATATATATAATTTTCATCCCTAAATTTACACGTGCATTAATTTTTATTAAGATAAAAAATTAATCAAATACTATAAATTTATTAAAAAAATAAGAAAACCCAACTTCAGCCATTAAATTAATAAGTGAATATCAACCATTTCGTTTCTAGTATTTTTTGTTAAATAAAGCAATTAAATTTATTTTTTGTTATAAAATAATATATTAATCATAAATAAACATGTTTACAATAATTTATTTACAAAATTAAACTAATTCGTAATTATTCAATATCTTAATTGTTAATAAGTTGGTTAGACTAAATATACCCCTATTGATCTTGCTACACTTTTGTTACCTAACCTATTCAGTATAACCTATTTATTATGCTAATTTTGATCACGTAAATATTTAGGATTTCGAACAGTAGATCTGAATTAATAATTATATGGATATATACACCAATTGTCCGTCTCTATCACTTGGGTTGCTTCACTATACTTTACTTATCTAGCCCAATAGCTGTTTGGCTTACGTTCTTCCATGTTATCACCTCTAAAGCTAATTGTTATAAATCCGGTCACTCTCTTTTTCCTTTAAATGAGCCATCTCAGCTTGATATTGGCCCCTGGAGGAAGACAACAATGAATGGGTGGTAGGTGAATAGTTAAATCCACCCAGACAAAGTCATTAAAAAGAGTAGATAAATTAGTTTGATCTTGTGAGGGCGTGTTTTGAGGGTGATACCTTTGTGTCTCACGAGATCACACACATGGAGAGAGATACTCAAAGTGGGATGGAATAATCTCAATATTTTATGGATGTGATAAGTTGCTTTTCTTTTCCCCTTTTTTTCAAATAAATATTGCAAAAATGGTAAGACCGGCCTTAGCTTAGTCACGAAGAATCAGACAAATACATGACACGCATCTAGCTACACACGTATCATTATCTCACCCCCATGAATGCTATACTAATTCATATAGATGCATTCACTTATACATGCATCTGCATATGCATTTGGACACACTAACAAACACTAAAGCCGTTGTGCCGGACCGGTTGATCCCCATCTTAAGTTTCATCCCAGACTACTATATGCTTTAATTTCATCACTCCAACACACCACCAACATTAAAAAAGTAAATTGCAGTCGTGCCGGGCATTTGTCTTGATATTAGTACAGAACTGCTCATACTTCAAGAATTAATGGAATTTGGGAATTAAAAGCATCTTAAGGTGAAGGGGTAGAGAGGAGAAAAAGACGGCAAGAAAATAATTAATATTCCTGCTAGATTCGGTCGAAGTCATGTGGATACGCAGTCAAGGGATAAAAAAGACGTAGGAGCCAATGGGTATGGAGTGTGCCACGGGCACTGTCGGTTATGTGTCTATAGTCAAGATTTGTTTTCATTTGCAAATTTTAGTCATAAGTCCGGATGTAAAAATAAGGTTAAAAGAATTATTTTATTATTATATCGATTATAAAACTTGAAAGCAAACATGCATGTCCACTAATATTTGTGAGCACGAGTACTCTAATAGTCTAGAACTACAATAAGCTGTTCATGATGATTTTAGACGGAGAATGATATTCATTTTGTCACAATTAATTGACCTGAAAAAAAGTAGTTCGGTCAAATGCAAATGTGGCATATCACTCAAATCTCATGTGGGTCGTCCGACCATGTGCACTCGGGCCAAGAGAACAACCAAGATTTCAGTATTATTTTATTTATTTTCAATGCAGGACAAGAGGGCTTTTGTCATGTATAAACAGTTTCCCAACTGGACAGAGAGTAACCGGAGACTTAATGAAGTTAAGGTGAGATTGTGCAAAAAAAAAATGAAGTTGAGCTGAGAGAAATACCCAAATATCTTGAAGGAATATGATCAGCTTTAACTACTAAGTAGTCTCAAGAGAGATGGGAGGCAATGACGGACAATTAGTTCAATATTTTCCTATTAAGTTGTAATCCTAACCTATAATAAAAAATGCCATGATATTATTCAAAGAAGAGAGCACTATCCCCAAAAGTAAGATGATTGAGACGTTATCACTAAATCTAGAATCAAAACTAATATATACTTCTCCTTAAATAGGATAAAAATGAGTTTTATAATAAGGATAAGTACAAATATAATGATTTTTTATTTTCCATGAATGAATGAGTATGTCTCACAAAAACAGCGAGACACCTATTAAAGGACAATGAATATCATGTAAATATACATAATAAGTGATAGAACAAAATTAAAGTGTAAGGTAAATATATTTTATATTTATGTTTTTAAACTTATTTGTTTCTAGTAAATATATAAACTAGTAATAAGTGTATAATAAATGTAGTATTCAATAATTAGGTTGTAACTCTAATATATGAATTTAGAGTAGTTGATTAATGATCATTAATACTAGAGTTACTACTAATACTTTCTTTGGAGATCAAAATCATTGAAATTAGAATGGAGAATACCAAAATGAGTAGTGGGAAAACTTTGAGTGAGTAGATTTGCAAGTTGAACATATTTACCAATGAAGCAAAGGTTGACTGACATGGCCACGCCACGAACAAATTGATAATCTATTTTGATATCCTTCTTAACGTGAAAAATCGGATTTACTATTAAGTAGATGGCAGAGAGATTGTCACACAAAAAATGGGAGAGGTCAATGATAAGATCTTAAGCTCACAAAATAGAGATTGGACCCATATCAGTTCAGTTGTACTATTAGTAAGACTCTTGTATTCCCTTTTAGTGTAAAACTATTGGTTATTTTTTTATAGTTCCAAAAGATGAAATTTTGACAAAAAAAAAATGACAACACCACTGATAGATCATAAGTCATTAGGGTTACCCACCCAATCAGCATCTGAAAAATAATGAAAGGGTATATGATGAAGCACGATAGAGATGAAATCCAAAGTGAACAGTGCCATGTAGATAGTGGAGATTACGTTTGACAACAACCTAATGTGTAGAGGTAGGATTATGTATGAATTGACATACTTGATTAACAATAAAAACAATGTCCGAACGGGTCATTTTCAAGTATTGAAGAGAGCCAACAATCTGCCGATAGATTCGGGGATCAGACAAGGAAGAGAGAGGCGGGGGCTAGCTGCAACAAGTATGGATAAGGGTTTGTAGGTATCCATACCAACTCGAGTGAGGAGATCACGAATATACTTGTGTTGAGTGAGCACTAACCCATCAGAAGTCGGGTGTACCTCGATGCTTAGAAAGTGATGAGGAGGACTAAGATCCTTCATATAAAACTTTTGATGTAGGGTAGAAAGAACATAAGATATCAAGACAAGGGTGGAGCCGATAATGATGATATCATCTTTATTTATGTGGGCCACACATGTAAAAGTGCGGTAGATGAATAAAGACATATTGAACACTTGAAACCCTAATGTGAGGAGAAATGAGTTGAGCCAAAGAAACCAAACACGTGAGGATTGCTTTAGACCATAGATGGAGCGTCGGAGTCGATAAATGTGTTGGAGATGAGATGAATCAATTAAACCAGGCAGTTGAGACATACGTACCTCCTTAGTAAGATAGTCATGTATAAATATATTGTTAACATGCAATTGACAGATAGACTATCGTTGAGAGACCACCAGAGATAAGATTATGTGAATAGTAACTGATTTGATGACAAGGTTGAAACTCTCATCATAGTTAATGATGACCTGCTAAGAGAAACTTTGAAAAATAAGACGTGCCTTGTACCGAGCAAGAGAGTCATCATGGTGTTGCTTGGCTTGATAAACCTACTTGCAGCTAATGATATGTCATCTGAATGGAGTAAAAAAAAGGTCCCAAGTTTGGTTAGCAAGTAAGGCTTGAAGCTCATGGTGCATGGTAGCAACCCAATATGGTTGACAACTAGCTTGAAGAAGGAGTGTGGTTCCTACAAGGTAGAGGAAGAAACAAAGGCTCGGGGGTTATTTGCAATGTTAAAGAGCTGAGGAGGGAGAGAGACATCCTATGAGAAATTAGTCATGCGATGGGGGTAGAAACAACTGCAATATTGGAGAAGAATATGCACTGGGAGCCTCATGATGGGGACATGATCAAGAGTAATTGACTTGGAGAGGAGGAAGAGAGGAACGAGAAACAAGAGGAGGGGCTACATGCGAGGTGCTTGCAACTAGTCTAGTAGCAAAAGAAAATATTGTTTCATGAAAAGTGATAGTGGAACAAATGAAGATGTGACCGGTGTGAGGATCATAATAATGATAGCCAGGGTAATTGGAAGGATACCCAAGAAAAACACAAGTAGTAGAGCGAATAGTAAGTTTATGGGGTTGATAAGGGTGGAGATTAGGAAAACATAGTCATCCAGAAACTCAAATGAGGCAATAATCAAGACGATACTAGTGTAATACCTCAAAGGAGGATTAAAGTTGCAACGAGCATGTAAACCTTGTTCTCTCAAAATAAAAATTCAAAAATGAGAATAAAAAAAATTTGAGAGAAAATCGTGATTCAAAGTGAAACGGAATTGGTAAAGAGAAAATAAAAACGAGAATTGGACAATCACAAGTGTTCAATGGAGATCCAAAATAATGAAAATGGATCATGAACCAAGTTGGATTTGAAAACCAGACCGGTTTAGGGTGAACTAGACCTAAACCACGGTGAACTAGGAAGAACCGATTCAAAGATTAAATTTTTCTAGTTGACTTAAAAAATATCAATTTGGGAAATCAAAGTAAAAAATGTGTAGAAAATGAATTTATAAATTTTTAATTTTAAGAAAACTAGTCGAATCGGACATGAATTGGCCAATTTTCGATTCGGGTCACCGAACCCAATCTAACCAAATTGGTCAACGTATACCAGATCAGTGCCCAATTAGCGAGTGCGACCAATCATCTTATGACGCATGGTGAAGCATGTCGAGTGAGGCGCTTAGTTAGCATTTGAAAGCACCGACCAATTAGAGCGTAACACGTGTCACTGGTCAATAATTAGACGAATAAAATTCATGTCATTGGAAACTAACCAATAGGAGTATGACACATGTCCTTAGTCAATGGTCAATTGAGGAGAAGCCTCGTCAGCATGGCTGACCAATGAGAAGACAATACATGGCAAAGGTGTCAGGTCAGTTGTAAACCCTATCCCTTAAAGATAAGGAAAACTAGAAAAAGAATTGGTCAACCCAAGGGAGAAAATCGAACCGATTCACGAACACCAACCGTTAGAGAAAGAGCAAATTGAGAAATTTAAAAATCCCGAGTGACCCAAAGAGTCATAAAAAACCATGGAAAGGTACTTTGGGACAAATTGAAAGAGAAAACTAGACTGGTTCTGGTGAACCAGACCTGAACCAAATTGAAATGGTTTGGATCGATTTGAACCATCATTGAATCAGTTGCTAAATTCATTTTTCTAGGTGGCTTAAAATATTCAAATTAGGGAATTGAAGTCATCATTGGATAGAGAATGAATTTAGATGAATTTATAAATTTTTAATTTTGAAAAACTCGATTGAATTGGGCTTAAACTGACCAGTTTAAGCATTGAACCCGATCGGACCGGTTCGGTCCAGTTCGAAACAGTGTCGTCTTCTTCCTTCAGATGACAACACTGTTTATTCAACGGATGAATGGACGGCACCGACGAAGATGAAACACCTCCGTTCATGTATTTCAAGTCATGAATAAGCGCCATTAAGATGCCAAACGGTCGGACGGAGAGTCCTCGAGCTCCCTATATAAAGGGCTCCTCTCCATTCATCCTCCTCACACCTAAAATGAAAAACCCATCCTTTAGGACCAAAGAAAACTAAGAAATGAACCGGTATAGGTTTACACATGAAGAAACGAGTCATTTAATGAACGAAAAATAGCTAACATGGGAAATTAGAAAATCCCAAGTGACCAAAAATTCACAAAAATTACAAGGAAGAACTAGGAAGTGGAATTAAGGGGAGAACCAAATGGGTTCGAGGTGAACCTGAACTGAACCGGACTAAACCGACATGAACCATAGTGAACTAGTTCACAAATTCATTTTTTTGGGTTGCTTAGAAATGTCAATTTAGAAAATTGAGACCACCATTAGATAGAAAATGAATTTAGAAATTTTTAAATTTGAGAAAAATGGTCAAACTAGATCCGAACTAGTCGATTTTTGAATTTTGGGCAACGAACCCGGTCGAACCAGACCGATCAACGGTCCATGGCCAACTGGTGCCACGTTAGCTACCATGCATATGTGGTCAACCAATGAGAGGCTACCACATGTCCGGTCAACAAACAATTGGCACCCATCAGCACGCCACACAGACATGAACAACCAATGAGAGATTTGCCACGTGTCCAGTCAATGAGTCAACGGCTGACACGACGGCCGAGCAAGCACTCCACGTCAGAAAAACTAACCAATCACAGTGCGCCACATGGCACGACCACCATGTCATCATCTTCAATCTTCGGACGTTGATAGAGAAGAGAGAGAGAGGTAGTCGTCGGAAAAGCTGGATTCTCTGGCAACTTGAAAAATGCTATGATTAGGTCTCCAACAGCTGAGTCGGAGGCTGAGTCTTATGCCAGCGGGTAGCCTGAATAGTTGCCGAGCTCCCTATATAAAGAACACCCCCTCATTTATTCTTAGCATCCCACAATCGAGCAAAGAAGAAGAAGAGTGAGTTTTCTAGTGAGCTGCAAACCAAAGCTCCGACGACAAGTATCCACCAAAGGAGCTCTGAAGGGTGGCATTGGAACTGGGGAAGAGTTCTCTAGCTCTAGACCTTCTCAGAACAGCCAGAGGGTGCTCAGGGAAGTGTGCAGAGAATCGCACCGTAAAGCTACTTCGGAGCTCGAAGTAGCGAGCTCCTACCTGACGCCACCTCGCCCCTTTCGACCCTTCCACCACCCACATTGGCCATCATTGATCGACTAAGACCCTCCACAGCACCCCTATAGGCCCCGATAAGCTCAATTTTGCTTCCCCTCATCGAAATTTCCAACTTTTAGAGCTGCACCAACTGAAACTTCTCTATTCGAATTCCCACAGGGCTGCGGTGAATTGCAGTAGAATTTAGTCCTGCTAGATCCCCATTGACTAGCTCTAGCTGCCTCTACTTTAAGCTCCGGCCGCCGCCCCTTCGTCGATAAGAAACACAAGCTTTCTCTCTCTACTGTGAATTTTTCAACGAAGCTCCGACGGGGCATAAAACTCAGCCAAATTCAGAAATTCGAAGTGCAGGCTGATTAGAAGCAAGAATAGAAGAAAATACGGACTTAGAGGCTACCAATTAGATGAGTTAAGATTCGAAGTTCCACAAGCTTGAATTGGGGAAGAAGATGAAGGGCGATTTGGGGATTTTGGGGGACTTTTGTGCAATTTTTGAAAATTGGAGGGCTAAACGACAATTTCATGAAATTGAGGGTGTTTTCATAAATTCCACCCTAATTGAGGGTCAACTGGGCAATTTGGACAAATTTGGGGAAAAATTGGAAAATTTGAAAAGTTGGGGGTCCAAATTGCAATTTTTGGAAAATTAAGAACTAAAAGGTAAATTCGGTAATTTAAGGGCCAATTAGTGAAATTGAAAGAGTTAAGGACCCAAAAAGAGTAATTGGGAATCCAGGGGACCCAATAGAGACTAAAGGACCTAGGTGCAATTTAAGCAAAGTATGGGGCCTTAGGTGTAGATATGAAAAAGTATGTGACCCATTCGTCACCCCATCCTAATACAAACATTCGCACACTGCAGGAACAAATTACTCAAGTACCAGCCCTATAACCCCATCGAGGAGAGAGATTCCACTAGCGTGACCCCACCGAGATCATCGGGTGATTGGGAACTGCTATGACGTCCATTCTGGTTGGAATGACAGTTTAGCTTTGAAAACTGTTTTCTTGGAATTAGCATTCCTTGATTGGGTGACTCCACTTAAAACATTTGGGAGCTAATTATAAGCATAGTCTTGAGATGCCAGTGGGCCCAAGATCGATGGATACGGGCATGGACCCGTCCATAACATACATGTGATATATGAGGCTAAAAGACCTGAATAATGGGAACCTTACGTGATACCCATCGAGCCAAGCTGAGTTGTCAAGCTTGTTGGGCCGAATTGCTGCTCTACTGAAGCCAGGACATCGAACTTGTTGGGCTAGTATGCGTGGTGGGCCGAAGCCAAGCTAAGAGACAATTGTGCAAGAGGGCCAAAGATAATGGCTATAATTCAAAAGGCTTGTTGATTGTGCATGCATCGCGATGTTCGGGCCATTAGGACACCTAGCGTGAGGTAGTGATGGAGCCCAAGGATTGTTGGACGACCTAGGGAGCATAAGGGCAGTTTGTCATTCAGTAGGTCGTGAAGCCGAAGAGCTTCCTATGCATGGTGACTGAGGCAGTAGGGGGAATGAGGTCTCGTCCCACTGAGCGAACATGGTGAAGAAATTTGGGGGTTTGATGTCAAACTATTGATATCCACTCAAACTCCGGGTAGAGGCAATATCTCTCTATCAAGGTGGATGGTAAAGGCGCTCTAGTTCACAAGTAGCACGATCGAGGACTGTCTTGCGAATGTATGATCCTTCCTATGATAGGAGGGTGGTTGTTGATCATGTGATTGTGTGAAATAACAAAAGGGGTTAATTTAAAAGACAGAAAAGAAGAATTTAAGTAAAACATTATAGTAGTTTTCCTCACTGAGTGTTTTACTCACCCCTCTCTCATCCCTTTTTAGGACATCACCTAGACAAGAAGTTTCAGACGCGTAGAGGCCCTCAAGGTATGCTTCCTACCCAACTTAAAGTAAGGGTTCAAACATAAACACGCCTTCACCTTCCTTGCCTCATTCAAGTAGATATACCTGAATGATGCAGGGAAGGGTGGCGGGTTGATCACGGACTCCGACCAAACTAGGTTGGGCGTGACATGAAAACTTCATTCTCTCTCAACTACTCAGTTTTCTGGTGAAGCTCGAACCAGAGCTCCGAGATTGGGGTTTTTATAAGGCTTAGAAGGTGAGGTCGGGTTCTTTAGATTCTGGGAGAAGTCAGCCTGACAGCAATCTCCATTCGATCCGAGGACTGCCGAAGAAGCACCGACAGAATCAAACAGTGAAGCAGCTCCGACGAACCGAAGTTGCTCTATTTCAGCTGAGCTGAAATTGGCCAAATTCAGCCCTCCTCAGGCCAAACCTAGCCCTTTTGACACTCCCACATCCCTCACACGACCGTAATAGAGTTGAAAGGTATGTCAATTTGGCCTACTTTGTCATTTTCGATTGGCGTTAGAAAGAGAAACTGTGAAAACTTCACTAACCAAATTCTTCCTCGATTCAATATGAATTATATAGATTCTTAATACTAGGAGCAACTCAGTACAAGAGCTACCTACTAGATAGAAAGCTCGGACTGCCGCACCTCCATGGTAAGCTTTCGAAGCTTTCACTCACTAAGCACGATTTTCTGGTGAAGCTCCATTTGAGATCATTTCAGCCTCAATTCATGCTATTCAAAGCTCAATTGAATCATATGGATGTGTAAGAACTGAGTTATACTTCCTATTGAAGCAATTAACTTCGATTGAATGGTTAATTTGATGAAATCAAATTCGGTTAGTTTGAAAATGGGGAATTGGGTGAAATTTAGGGATTTCATAAAATTAAGGGACCAAATTGCAATTTCCAAAAATTGAGGGCTAATTGGCCATGAAAAGGATGTTAGAGGACTAATTGGTCAATTTTTTAAAATAATTGGGGTCAAATTGTCATTTTTTGAGAGTAGGGGCAAAATGGTAATTTTTGAAAAGTAGGGGACCATATTGGAAATTTGGAAAACTTGAGCACCTTAAATAATTTTGAGTAAATTGAGGACCCAAAGTGAATTTTTGGAAGTTTTGGGACTCAACTTAGGGAAAAGTTAGCATTAGGGGCATAAAGTCAAGGAAAATGAACTTTAGGGACCTAAGTGCATTTAACTAAAAATTTTGGGCCTAGTCGTTCATACTAGAGAAACGAAGGTTGTTATGCCAAATATTAACCGATAACGATGTCCAAATTGTGTAGGAATATGAGGGACCAGAACGCCAGCTTGGATAAGCTAGCATGTAAATAGAAACCGACTAGAGAAGGATACATTTTAGATATCAGGTGAGTGGGTTTATTCACGTCATACCCGGTTGGGATAATGAGCACCTCGAAAATAAAAAAACCACTTATATGTGGGAATTTAACATCACACCCAGTTGGAGTGATGTGAGAACTAAGCAGAAAATTACTTACCGGTTGCAAGTAGAGAATATCATACTCGATAGGTATGATGGACTTTCTTGAAGGAAGAAGACTCTCTTGCTGGTTGTAAGAGGAGATATCATCACACCCGGTTGGTGTGATGAATTGAAAGATGATTTTTTCAGAAGTGTTATCCTCTAACTGTGTGTCAATGCTTAAACTTTTTGGGAGACCTTCTTAACGAGAGCTAGAACAGCTCAGATAGGCCAAAGGCCTCAGTTTTGGAACTTGTGTGGCTAAATGCCCAGTTTTGGAAAATCATGTGTAGTGGGCCTAAGGCCAGTTGGCACGAGCAGGAGCTAGTAAACAAACATGATATATTAAAGCTATGAAAATTTTTAATGAATGAATTATGTGATTTCGCCATGGTATCAAAACAGGATCGACATACTCGATGGACTGGCAGTAGTGTATCAGGGCCAGGTCGATGGACCGGCCAAGACAAATAGCCGTAGGTCGAGTTGAGGGTCAAGGCCGTTAGACTAGTGGCACCAAAGATAAATGGCTTTGTGAAAAAAATTATTATTTGTGCATGCACTTGAGGTTCGGGACCATCAATATACCCAAAGAGGTAGTGATGTGTCCTAGAGGCTACTGGACGACCTAGTGGAGATGAGGGCAGTTTGTCATGCCAGCAGTCAGGAACACTCGACGTAGCTTCATAAGCATGAGACTAGGGTGGGGTCGGGATAAGGTCTCTATCCTCATACAGACATGAAGTTGATTTTGGGTTTGAAGGTCAGATGTCGCGAACATCCATTCATACCCAGGATAGAAGTGGATGGGCTTCTATCTTGGTGGGCCTAAGGCCAGTTGGCACGAGCAGGAGCTAGTAAACAAACATGATATATTAAAGTCATGAAAATTTTTAATGAATGAATTATGTCATTTCGCTATGGTATCAAGACAAGACTGACATACTAGATGGACTGGCGGCAGTGCATCAGGGCCAGGTCAACGGACCGGCCAAGACAAACAGCTGCAAGTCAAGTTGAGGGTCAAGGCTGTTAGACCAGTGGCACTAAAGATAAATGGCTTTGTGGAAAAATTATTATTTGTGCATGCACTTGAGGTTTGAGACCATCAATATACCCAAAGAGGTAGTGATGCGTCCTAGGGGCTACTAGACGACCTGGTAGAGATGAAGGCAGTTTGTCATGCCAGTAGTCAGGGACGCTCGACGTAGCTTCATGCGCATAAGACCAGGGTGGGGTCGGGATGAGGTCTCTATCCTCATACAAACACAGAGTTGATTTCGAGTTTGAGGGTCGGATGTCGCGAACATCCATTCAGACCCAGGGTAGAAGTGGATGGACTTCTATCTTGGTGGCCGGTAACGTCGCTCCAAGCCACAAGTGGGTGCAGTGGACGAGCTGCCCTGTGTTTGTATGATCTCTTCCCGATGAAGGGCGTGTGTTGACTGTTAAATACACCTAATATAGAAAATGAGGAAAAAGGGTTTTGAAAGGAAAAAATTGAGGAAATAATATTTTTAAAGGAAATGAGGAGTCTGGCACACTCCGATTAAAAATTGTTTTATTTATGAAAACTTAATCCCAACACCCATTCACTAAGTTGTAGAAACTCACCCCTCTTTTATATCAATTTTCAGGATTTGAGAAAATGACTAAAGAAAATTCCCATATTTACCCTCTGTCAGGTATGCTTAAAAGTTATGTTAAGCTCACATTTTTATTGATTTATGTTATTCCAAGGAATAAGGTTAAACTACACATGGCACTTCTTGATTAAAGAAAGGGGAAACCCCTCTTAAACCAAGGGAGCAATGGGTTGGTCACAGGGATTCAACCAAACCTGGTCGGGGCATGACAACTTGAGTGGTATCAGAGCCTAGTTCCCTTGAAGCATTATCAATACTATGCCCTAACGCTAACAAAAACTTAATCACCGTGTAGGAAGGAGAGTCCCTAGGAAATATGCCATACGATCTCAACCCCCACACATGATCATGAAGAAGACACCTACGCCTAGAGAGGCAGTTGTTCAATGATTCTTGGAGGGTGAAAAGAGAGTGCCCAATAATATGGTTAAGGATTATAGAAAACTCGTTGGAGCCCTACTAGAACTAGAAGGCATTACCTATCCTCCTCCAAGACAGGAAGAACCTGTCCCTCCTCCAAGGAACCCAACTCCTCCTCCAACCCCACAACAACTAGAGAGGACTCCCACTAGGAAGGAGGTTTGGGACAACTATTGGGATGCCCATGCCACCTACATGAAAGTCCACCAAGTATCCCCTCCTACTCAAACCAACTTCAATCCTTCTCAATGGATGAAGTGGACGTATGAGTGAGAGGCAAATGTGTTAAGAAGGTACAAACTTGAGGCCATACATGAAGTTCATCCTATAAGGGAAATTCAAAGGGAATATGGATGGACTTCAACCAGTTCCTCCGAGCATTCAGACCATGAATCCCGCAACCGTTCAGAGGCTAACTCCCGACCTATGACTCCAAGGGACTAGGAAGTAGAAAATTCCTGTAATAAGCCGAGTATGGCAAGAAACCATCTCTTGGAATGAATGAAAATTTAGTTTTTCCTTGATTAAAATTTTTCTCCTTTATGATGACAAGTACAACTAACATAAATGAAAGTATACCAATGAGGATCGGGGTAGTAGATCACCCAAGGAAGAAAAACTATGGGTCACCTCTAGTTAACTCAAGCCTTAAAGATAACCAAATAAGTTTCCCCCACAAAAATCAAGAGTATGGAGAAACAAGGCAACGAGACTAGGAAAGAAATTCTAGGGGAGTCTGCCTAGAATTCACCAAGAAGGACATACCCTAACTAAGGGAAGGAAGAAGAAGAGGGTGAAGTCTGGTGTAAAGGAAGTAAGCACCAAAGGGTGCAGGAGTAGTAAAAGCCTAAGTACCATAAGGAGTTAAGGGAAAGTCCTTATATATATAAAAGTTAGAAAACTAAGAAGAATTGGGCTGCCCCAAGGAAAACTAGTGGAATGGAAGCTGACCAAGAGGAAAGTAAGGAAGAAGGAGGAGCGCAGAAGGTGTTAAGCCACTTTAGGATAAGACAAGGAGAAAGGGAAGAGGAAAAAGAAGTATGACAGGAAGACAAACCGAAGGAATAGACAAGTACCCTAGAAAGAGAAATTCCCAAGCTTAGTAACTGACAGATGAACCATAAGAGGCTTGAACCGAAATAAGGAACCTCATTAAAGGACATATGGGGTTAAGGACGTACCTGAATGGCCAGGTGTGACCTACTCTTGAAGAGTAGAGAAGCCAAATAAGGATTTCAGATGAACCTAATTAAAGGAAATAACTAATAAGAATAGGATAGTCATGGAGAATAAACTAAGCCCTAAGAAGGATCAAAAAGTAGTAAGGACTACACCCTAAATAGGACAATGGGATGGACATTAGGGACAAGAAGACTTGAGAGACAACTGTCTAAAAATAATTAAACAAGGGGGATAGTAGGAAAGAAGCAGTTAACGAACTGACCCTTGTGAAGGTCACAACTCCAATAAAGAAGGGAGAGGTGGAAAGGCCAAAACCTTTAGAAAATAAGGATGAAAGAAAGCCTTAAAGAGATCAATGGCTAAGATAGGATTAATGACAAAAGCCATGAGAAGGTTAAGCAAGCCTCTTGAAGGATGATAAAGAGATCTTAAAAACAAAGAGGATGTGAGCTCTCCCTAAAAGAAATAGACGTGTACTAGGATACAAGTAAGAATGAAGATGGGGTATAAAAGAAGTGCAAGTAAGGTTTCAAGAGTAAAGGCAATCAATAGGGGATGACATCAAAGGATATCATTTAAGATTAGATGTTCTCAAAGACAAACAAGAAGAGAATTACGGGAGAAAGAAGTATAAATCTTACCAAGGAAGGAAACTTTGGAAGGACATACGTGTACCAACCAAGAAGTAATGAAACCAACAAAAGTGGAAAAGAAGATAAGATCATAAATGATCTGCTGGTTGAGATGGAAAGATCAAGTACAAGGGAAGAGTACTCATGAGGGCCTAAGAAGTAAGTTCAATCCAAGTAACGGGTAAGTAGGGAGATAGCATCAAAAGATGTCGTACGAATAAGAAAGAGGTGGACTACCTATAAAAAGGAGGTAGAGGAAAGCACCTCTAAGAACACTCAGAAAAGTAAGTCATCTAGTTAAGAAGTGATTAAAGTGAATGATCACTGACATCAAGACTAATGGTGGTCTACGCTCAATTGATGGAGCCAAAAAAGTGGATGAGTGAGCATAGTGTGGAATACACAGAATAAAACCAATAATTGGAAGTGTCTCAAGTAAGGAATAAGGGATGGAACAGAAATTTTAGATAGAGAAGGATTTAAAGTGAACAAATGCCCTAATATATAAAGGAGTGTGGAGAAAGAAACCTTAAAGGAATGGTAAGAAGGTGGAGCGTGTAGCTCCTAAAGTGGAAGTCCCTATTGTGAATGACATAGTAGAGAATGGAAACCATAAAAGGGAAAGCCTCCCCAAAATAGGAAATCTATGCATAGACCAAGGAGAAGTCAACTCAGAATAAGTTGATGAATGGTCACAAGCAAGCAACAAAAGATGGAGGGAAGGGAAACCCTTGAGTGAAAGATGTTAATGTAAAGGACATAAGTAAGAAAGAATCTCAATGTGTCGATGGGTCGACGGGAAACCTGATGATTGAAACCTGGGGCAAATCAATAAGGAAGTTGGTAAGGGGTGAGTAGATAAGGACAAATCAACAAAATCATGAGGTTAGATTGTAAAGGGGCCAGTGGATAATGCAGAAGGTAGTTGGAGAACACTACTAAGTAACAAAAAGGAACAAAGCCACATGACTTCTAACGGTCGGAAAGGCACGAACCATTATCGAGCAAAAGGATCTAAAACTATAGATAATAAAATTTTAGGACACAGCATGCTGTAAGGGATAGGTAAGTCCAACAGTCCCAGCGAAAAAATATAACTAAAATAAGGAAGAGTTAGTTAGTTAAGCAGGATAAGGTCAAACATTAAATTTGGACCAAAGTTGTAATAAACAACGAATGAAGGAAGGGTAAAAATCAGACAAAAAGGTGATAATACCGAAACCTGTGAAAACAAGTACGTAGCGCTCAAAAGGACACCGAGCTAAGGGTTTTGATGATAAAAAGAATGACTAGACACAAGAACGATTGGGCATCTTGGAACTCCCAATCCTAAAATACTAAGCAAGAACCTTCAAGAGGAAGAATCTTGCCCTATGCAAAGGAATATGTGAACCAAAGGATATACCTTTGGACTCGCAGAAGAGACATACTAGTTTTGATTAACTCCATGGAGGGAGTAAACAATGTAAATGAAAAGAAATTCCTTAAGCGCATAATTTAAAGTGGGCTAAGTGAAAATAACCGAAGTGTTAGCATGTCAAATAAACTCCAATTGACATCAAGGGAAGTTATTTCCTATGCAAAGGATGTTGAATAAATTTTGGGGACAAAACTCCTAAAAGGAGGGGAGAGTTGGAAACCCCATCCCTTAAATATAAGGAAAATCGGGAAAAGAACCGGTCAACCCAAGGGAGAAAATCGAACCGGTCAACCCAATGGAGAAAATCGAACCGGTTCACAAACCCCAATCGTTAGAGAAAGGGAAAATTGGAAAATTTACAAAACCCCAGTGACCCAAAGAGTTATAAAAAAACCATGGAAAGGGACTTTGGGACAAATTGGAAGAGAAAACTAGACCAGTTTGGACCAATTTGAACCATCGGTGGACCGATTGCTAAATTCATTTTTTCGGGTATCTTAAAATATTCAAATTTGGGAATTGAAGCCAACATTAGATAGAGAATGAATTTAGAAATTTTTAATTTTGAAAAACTCGGTCGAATTGGGCATGAACCAGTTGTTTAAGCATCAAACCCAGTTGGATCGGTCTGGTCTGGTTCAGAACAATGTTGTCTTCTTCATTCGGATGACGACAATGTTCATTCAATAGATGAAAAAACAATACTAGCGAAGATGAAATGCCTCCATTTAGGGCATTTCAGGTAATGAATGAGCACCATTAAAGTGCCAAACGGTTGGGCGAAGAGTCCCCGAGTTCCCTATATAAAGAGCTCCTTTCCATTCATACTCCTCACACCTGAAAACTCAATTCTTTCTCAACTACTCGATTTTCCGAAGAACCTCGAACTAGCGCTTTGACATTGGGGTTTTTTTGAGCCTTAGAAGGTGACGTCAGGTTCTTTAAATTTCGGGAGAAGTCAGTTACCTGACAGCAATCTCCAATCGATTCGAGGACCGTCGGAGAAGCGTCGGAGGAATCAAATAATGAAATAGTTCCGACAGACCGAAGCTGCCCTGTTTCGGCTGAGTTGAAATTGGTAGAATTCAGCCCTCCTTAGGCCAAACCAAGCCCTCCCAACACTCCCACAACCCTCACACGACCGTAATAGAGCTGAAAGGTAGGCTAATTTGGCCCCCTCTCTCATTTCCGATCGGCATTAGAGAGAGAAACTGTGAAAATTTTACTAACCAAATTCTCCCCTGATTCGATATGAATTGTATTGATTTTTTATCCTAGGAGCAATCTCAGGACAAGAGCTACCTAGCCAGATAGAAAGCTCAGACCGCCGCACCTCCGATGGTAAACTTTTGAAGCTTTCTCTCTCTATGCACAATTTTTCAACGAAGCTCCATTTGAGCTTGTTTCGACCTCAATTCATATGATTCAAAGCTCAATTGAATCGTATGGATGTGTAGGAACTGTATTATACCTCCAATTGAAGTAATTAACCCGATTGAATGGTCAATTTATTGAAATCAAATTCAGCCAGTTTGAAAAGGGGAAATTAGGGGAAACTTTTGGGGGCAATTAGGGGGTTTCGTAAAATTGAGGGACCAAATTACAATTTCCTAAAATTGAGGGTCAATTAGCCTTGAATAGGATGATGAAGGACTAATTGGTCAAATTTTGAAAATAATTGGGGTTAATTTGCCATTTTTGGAGAGTAGGGGCAAAATGGTAATTTTTGAAAAGTTGGGGACCAAATTGAAAATTTGGAAAACTTGAGCCCCTTAAATAATTTTGAGTAAATTGAGGACCCAAAGTGAATTTTTGGAAGTTTTGGGACTCAACGTGGGGAAAAGTTAGCATTAGGTACTTATAGTAAAGGGAAATGAACTTTAGGGACCTAAATACAATTAACTGAAAATTTTGGGCCTAGTTGTTCATACTGGAGAAACAAAGGTTGTTATGCCAGATATTAACATATAAGGATTTCCAAATCGTATATGAACACGAGGGAGTAGAATGCCAGCAAGTACAAGCTAGCATGGAAATGAAAAATGACTAGAGAAGAATACACTTCAGAATTCGGGTGAGTGGGTTTATTCACATGTACCAATGCTTAAACTTTTTGGGAGACCTTCTTGACGAGAGTTAGAACAGTTCAGATAGGCTAGAGGCCTCGGTTTTAGAACTTGTGGGGCTAAATGCCCAGTTATGTGAAATCACGTGCAGTGGGCCCAAGGCCAATTGGGCTGGTGGTTACCGAGCCGAAGTCCAGTGAAAATGAAGCGTGATTGTTTGTGTGTTAAAACTAATTAAGAAAATGGAGGGAAATGAATAAAAGTAAACCTAGTAAAACATTTTCTATGATACCCCACTAACTAAGTATAAAACTTACCCCTCCCTTAAACTCCTTTCCAAGGGAAACTTTTCACTCCAAGACGAGTGGAAGCCTGAAGGACGAGACTGAACTTCCGCTAGAAGGTAACTTTAGGCCCTATAAATTTGTATTGAAAAGTATGTTGTGCTGGTAAGCCTTTACCTTTCTTGGGTCATCTTGGTAGAGATACCATGATGACACATGAAGGGGTGGTAGGTCGATCCCATGATTCCAACACAATAGGGTCGGGGCGTGACAACTTAAGTTGTATTTGAGCAAAGTTTTCCAATCAATTTTTCTTCAAAAACCCAAAAATCTAACAAAATGTAAACCTTTTCTAGGGAAATATGAATTGGAATGCAAGCGATGAGTACATTCATTGGAAGAACTTCAGGAACATACAAGAAAATGTAGTTGAGGAGTATATCCCTTGAAGGAACTTCAGGGAGAGAATCCCCTATCGCTTGGTGGTAGATGAGACCCCTCCACCCTAAAACCCAAGACTAAACCCGACCCAAGAGGAAGCCGAGAGGAGCTTCTAGGAAGCCTACCCCAATTACGTAAGGGTCTTCCACAAACTACTGCCTATTTCGAGCAACCCAGATTCGGTGAACCAAATGTAGTGGGCTTTTGAGTATGAGGCCAAAGTCCTAGAAAAATTTGGGATCACCATCACTTATAAAGTCAGAGTTTGGGGAGCACGGAGTGAGGCATCTTCCTTAGAGTATGAAGAGCCAAGTATTAACTTGTGTACTATGTGTGGTAAATACCATGGAGGCCAATGCCCACCCAAGAGGAGAACCACCCCATCTTATGAAGAATCTTGCAACTTGCCATTGAGGGGCACTAGGTCGATTAATATGTGGGGTTAGAAGGGTATACGTGGGGATTTGAGTAATTACTCGATTATGTAATAAGCCATCCTTTTTGGTCACTGAATTTGATGAATAAAAGTTTCTTTAAAAAATCTCCCTTTTGGGAAGAGCGGTTATAAGGCCAACACATGTGAAAAAGGAGGGTAATAGGGATCTTAGATCCTAACAAAGGCACCATAAGAGATTGCCCTAGGAAATCGTACCAAGATTCAGAAGATTGGGAACTCCTTAGAACAAGGATCAAACCCTTGGTTGGTGAGTTAGGATTAAAGAGTAAGTCACTTAAGGACCCTCTAAGATCATTGGCAAGGAAGTCAATAAGTTGAGGCATAGGAAGGAATACCTATAACTTTTAGGTAACAAGTAAGTAGAATATCAATGGAGATGAAGAATCATACAGAGGGGGAAGAAAGATGTACTCGTAGGAGTTCAAGAGGGAAGATAAGCACAAAGAGTGGATAACCAGGAAAAATGGCATTAAGTGAGGCTCTAACATCTTGAATGAGTCAAATACACCATGGGGGCTAAGAAACGGTGAGAGGGGGAAGGAGGGGAAGTAATCATGAAATAGGTCAAGAACGAACGTCGATTGACTCCCGTAAGGAAGGGTGGACCCAATAAGTGGAGACCTACGATGCAAGTGGACCAATGGTAAGGGATCAGGAAACCCAATAGTGGAAACAAAGGATGACTAATAAGGAAGCCGTACAGAACAAGTGAATAGGTGAACAATGGGGAGAATTTGTAAACCCTGTTCTCTCGAAATAAGGAACCAGAAAGGAGAACAAAAGAATTTCAATGGAAAACCGGGGACTGAAATGAACTAGAAGAAGTAAAAAAGAGACAAAATGTGAAATTGGAAAATCCCTAGTAGCCAATAAGGACCTAAAGTTCATGGAGGGAAACCATGAATGGAATAGGAAAGGAAACTCAGATTGCTTCAGGGTGAACTGAGCTTGAACCAGATAGAATCGGACTGAACTGTAAAGAACTGGTTCAAAGATTGATTTTTCTAGGTGACTTAAAAATCTCAAGTTAGGAAATTGAAGTCACCACTAGGTAGAAAATGAATTTAGATAAATTAAAAAATTTTAGATTTTATAAAACCAATCGAATTGGGCTTGTACCCGTCGATTTTTTATTTCGGGTCACCGAACCTGATATGATCGAACCAGTCAACAATCCAACTGGTCAATGGACCGCCACCTAGGTCAGCACCTAGGTCAGCACCCAGTCAGCAGACGTGACCAAGCAGTGAGTGATGCATGGCGAAATGTGCCTAGTCAGCTGCCCGGTCAGCATCTAGAAGCGCTAACCAATCAGAGTGTAAAGCATGTCCTCGGTCAATGGTAAAATCCATGTCATTGACCACCAACCAATAGGAGAGCAACACATGTCCTCAGTCAACGAACAACTGAAGAGAATCCTCGCCAACCAAGCTGGCCAATGAGAAGCTAACACATGTCAAAGGTGCCACATTAGCAACCGACTAGGATGTCAGAGAAACGGTCGACTAATCAAGGGTCGATACATGGCAGAGCCATATTGGATGGCCTCAAACAATCAGAGCCTAACACGTGGTAGTGGCACTATGCGTTAGGAGGGAAATTTGACATATTTAAATCATCCAATTAGAGGTTGCCATGTGTCACAATCAAACGAATGATCGATTACGGTCAACAACCATGTTGGAAAGAGCGACCAATGAGAGGTCACCATGTGGCTGGTCAACGAGTCAAAGGGCGACTCAGATGCTAAGTGGGAAGCCATATCAACAATGCTAGCTAATCATGGTGTGCGACATGGCAGCTCGTACATGTGAAGCTCACACATGCGACATAGACTCATTGTCAACCTCAGACAAATAAAAGGAGATAAGGTCGATGGGGGGCATCCAAGTCTCTAGTGACCGATAACCCCTATAGAACGACCATGAACAGGTGAGTTTGATGCTGAGTCTTAGGTTGGCTGGTAGTCCTATTAGTTGTCGAGCTTCCTTTATAAAGATTTTCTTCCCATTCGTCCTCTCCATCCTACAAACGACCGAAGAAGAAATGGTGCTCCATTTCCTGGTGAGGCACGAACCAAAGCTCCAACAAGGGCCTTTTCCACAACCTCAGAAGGCACATTCAGGTTCTCTGGAACTAGTTAGAAGGTCCCTAACTTGTTGCAACCTCCTTTCTCTGTGAGGATCATCAAAGAAGCACCGAGAGGCTCGCATAGTACGGTCGCTCCAATGGTCCCAAAACTACTGAAGTTATCTGGCTAAACTTTGGCCACCTCTGACATCTTACGACCAGGCCAAACCTCCCATAGCTCTTCTCGACTGGCCCTCGACCACCAAGATCCTTCCAGGTAAGTCAATTCAGCCTCCACTCATCAAAATCGTAAATTTATTGAGAGGGAAAGTACCCGCACTATACCGATCAAATTCTCCATGTGTATGGCATCAATAGGGGAAATTCTCCATCCTAGGAGGACCCTCCTGATGAGTACTACCTTCCCAAATCATGAGCTCCAGCAACCCTGCCCCAATCGATAAGTTTTTGAAGCTTTCTCTCTCTAAGACCAACTTTGTAGTGAAGCTCCGTTTGAGCTTAATTCTAGGCTAATTAAGATGGTTCAAAGCATGAATTGATCGTGGAAAATTATGGAAGACGATTAGTAGCATTCTAGGAGAAAATTAAC
Source organism: Trapa incisa (assembly GCA_030064435.1). Lineage (NCBI taxonomy): Eukaryota > Viridiplantae > Streptophyta > Magnoliopsida > Myrtales > Lythraceae > Trapa > Trapa incisa. The sequence goes on along the minus strand of CM057775.1, from coordinate 7,958,542 downwards.
AATGTTTGCATGGCCAATTTGATGGATTAAGGAATCGGGGGACTAAAATGCAAATTTGGTGAAACTTGAGCAATTTGGGGATTTTGCGAAAATTGTGGATTTTTGTGAAATTAACCTCAATTGAGGACCAATTAAAAATTTAGGTGAAATTAAGGACCTAATTTCAACTAAATATAATTTTACTAATTTAATTGCAATTAGAAATATTTATGTGGAATTATTTGCAATTAATAGATTTATAAGGGTGAAATGCAAATAAAAGATGAATTAGTGGTCCAAGTGAAGAGGTTCGGATAATTTAGTGAATTATTCATAACAATGTAGATTCGTACTGAGAGACTGTGACCCATGACTGTGAGAAGGCCACAAGACACCGGAAAGTCGCTCAAGACCGAGGAGTCATGACACCAGGTGAGTGGGAATTTCCGACATCACACCCGGTTGGGGTGATGTGCAATGTTTTCAATTTGAAAACTATTTTCCGGAAATAGTCTCCCTTGACTGTGTGAAACTGCTTAAATATTTTGGGAGCTATTTTCGATGAGAGATAGAGATGCTCTAGTGGGCCTAAGGCCAATGGGCACATGCTTAGTCCCGTAGACAAATAGACGAGTAATGAGCATATGAAAACTCATATAATTGGTAAACTGCATGTGATAGCTACTGAGCCAGGACTAGGGTTGAAAAACTTGTTGGGCTGGTGGTTACCGAGTCGAAACCGAGTTGTCGAACTCGTGGGGCTAGTAGTACTGAGTCGAAGCTAGGTCAGTAAGCTCATGGGGGCCAGTAGCACCAAAGATAAAAGGTTTTAACTAAAAAGACTTGTTTTTGTGCATGCATGAGATACAGAACCATCGAGGTGTCCAATATGGGGTAGTGATGGTTCTAAGAGCTACCAGATAACCTAGGGGACATAAGGGAATTTGTCATCTAGTGAGTCAGGAATCTTAGGGAGCATCATGCGCATTAAGACTAAGGAAGGAGGGGGATAGATTTTGTCCCACTATAGCGGACATAGAGAATATTGAGGTCTGAGGGATGGGTGATAAGGCTCTCTCAGACTTGTGGTAGAAAGTGAGACTTTCTATTAGGGTGGTCAGTAAAGGGCTTTGGACCACAAGTTGAGCAATCAGTGTCTGCTCTGCGAATGTGTGAACCCTTCGATGATGAACGACTAATGTTTGTGTGTTAAAACTCATTATGAAAATGGAGGGAAATAAATAAAAGGAAACCCAGGAAAACCTTTTCTATGATACCCCAATCACTCAGTATAAAACTCACCCATCCCTTAAACTCTTTTTTTGGGGAAACTTTTCATGTAAAGACGAGTGTAAGTATGAAGGACGTGACTAAACTTTCGCTAGAAGGTAACATTAGGCTATATAAATTTGTATTGGAAAACATTTAGTACTAGTAAGCCTTTACCTTTCTTGGGTCATCTTGGTAGAGATACCATGATGACATAGGAAGGGGTGGCGGGTTGATCACAAGGTTCAGACCAAACCTGTCAAGGTGTGACATAGCAGCTCACACGTGTGAAGGGCGCACGTGCGAGCACAGTGTCGTCTTCAACCTTTGGACAATCGGGAGAGAGAAAGTCCAAATGGTCGTCATTATTTTGGTGATCAATAAATCTCTTTGATAAGGTCTTAAATCAGAGAGTTAATGGCTGGCCAATGGGGTAATGGATAGAACGACCAATCCTCGGGCTCCCTATATAAAGAGCTTCCCTCCATTCATGATTTTTGTCCCTCAAAAATTTGAAAAAGATGAACCACTCCAATTTATGACCACCAATGAACTAGAGCTCTGACATCGACCCATTTCTTCACCTCCGAACACATAATTAGGTTCTCTAGAATCTTGAAGATGTCCTCTACCTTGTTGTATACTCCTTTCAGCTCGAGGATCATCAGATAAGCGTTAGTGAGGCCGCATAATACCATCACTCTACCAGTTGAGTTTGAGCAGAAGTTTTCAAGCTGAACTTGGGCCACCCTTAGACCTCTTAAGGCCATGCCAATCCTCCCACGACTCTCCACGATCGATCCTCGTCCTCACTAATCCATTGAGGTAGGTAATTATCACTGCCCTTCACCGGACCCTTCATCGGAATAGTAAATTTACAAAGAGAAAACTGTGAAAACATTGCTTATTGAATTCACACTACTCATGGCACAAATTGAGGTGAAATTTGATCCTAAGAGGATACTCTCGAAAAGAGCTAGCTCCCTATATCAAAAGCTCCCACAATCACACTCTTGCCGGTAGGAAAACAAAGCTTTCTCTCTCCATAAATATTTTCAATGAAACTTCATTTAAGCTCAATTCTAGGCCAAATTGGATGATTCAAAACTTGAAATGATTGTGGAGAGGTAAGGGAGATGATTAGCAGTATGATAGGAGGCAATTAACTGAGTTTAATCAGTCAATTTGATAAATTGAGATTTCGGGGTCCAAAATACAATTTTGGAGAAATTGAGGAATTTGAGAATTTTTCAAAATTTGGGGATTTTTGTGCAATTTACATAAATTGAGGGTAAATTGGTAAATAAGAAGAGTTTAGGAACATAATTCCAATTAATTTTTTTTGGAAATTTAATTGTAATTAAAAATAAATATAATGCTTTATTTGTAATTTTGGATAATTTTATTTTAAATAAAATTGTTTGGGGAATGAAATTACAAATAAAGTAAATTGAGAAAATTATGGCAAATAATTGGAAATTTATTTATCAATAAAATAAAGTTAGGGACTTATGTGTGAATTAAAGAAAAATAGGGACCTAACTGATAATGCTAGATAACTAATGGATCCATTATTTGTGATCATGCAGGTGTGAAAAAAAATACCTTCACCTACAACTACAAGTCCAACCTGAGGCATCGGAAATCCATCTGGGACAAACAAGTCACAAATCTTTGGCATCGAGTCTGATTGGACTAATGATGCGTTACTTAAAAGAATGCTTACTTAGAAAATACCTAATTTTCCAGATATATAATCCCCTAACTATGTGAAATCGCTAAAACCATTTTGGGATTGTATTTTTGAAGTAAGCATGTAGCATGATAATAGGGCTACCCTTGAACAATGTATGAATACACTTCAGGGGAAATAATCTAGTTCAGACCGTCAAAGTATGAAATGGACGAGGCCCATGGTCGACGAAAGGTTGGATAGATTTAGTTATGTGAAAGTGGGCACAAGGCCACGATTTTTGAAAAGTGAAGTGGCCCTAAGGTCGTGTTTTGAAAACTCGTAAGAGTGGGCCCAAGGCCAATGGAAATGAATGAAACCCATAAATAAGTTCTGATTTAAGAGCCTGATAAAATTATCATAAAGTGATCATATTTGCTGAAGCGGCTGAGCCATGTCTGGTTGGAGACCTTTGGGCTAGTAGCGCAAATATAAAGATCTTAAAATCAAAAGACATATGTATGTGATTACAATCGTTCAGAACCAAGGAGATGCTTAGTACATGGTAATGTTGGTTATAAGGGTTGTTTGACATCAAGGTTGGTAAAAAGGAAGTTATGCTACTCTAGTATGTCTTGAAGCTCTGGGAGCTTCGTACGTACTAAAGGTGGATAAAAGAGTGAGGTCTCACCCCTCTCTATGGGGATTGAATTTTCGATAAGTCTGGGGGTTGGGCCATAGTACATACACGATGTGGTGGAGGTTGTGGCCTCTCACCAGGATGAACGATAAAGACTCTTTGGGCCACTAGTGGAACATATCGAGGTAGTAGCCTCTAGGGGTCTATTCTGCGATCTTTTGATCCCTTTATTGAAAAATGGTGTTTTTGTGATATAAATTGTGGCAAGTCTATTGTAATTAAATTATGAAAAATCCCTCCAACTAGGAAGTAACCTACCTTTAGCTTGTAAGAACAAGCAGAGAATTTAAGGGAAATCCTTTTCAAAATGATAAGGCAAGTTGTAGTTTGTTTATCTAAATATATTAAACTATTATATTTTTTGTGAAAAGGTTAAGTTGAGGTATATTTGAGTATGGGATGAATCATGTACAAAAAGTCACGATGTTAGTAGAAAACTCTTACTAAGTTATAAACTCACCCCCTCCATTACCCCTTTCATGTCCTAAACATATTGCGAAGAATTTTAGAGAACAAGCTTCCAACATGGTACGTGAAAAGTTACTTTAAAATATTTATGTATTGCATAATCTATTCTGGTAAAATTTTTTGAAAACTTACATGAGCATTATTTTCCTTTTTTTCTTGACCCTTACTTTTGTTAATACTATGATGATGTAAATGGTTCCTACTATAGTGTTGGGAGAAGTGGCGGGTTGTTTAGAGGGCTCCATCCAAATCAGGTCGGGGTGTGATAAAGTGAGTGGGCAATCAATTTATAAGATAGATAGTAGTTTTAAAAGTGAAATCCCAAAATTTCACAGGGAGGTAAGAATGAGCAAGAAGGGTGAGTCTCATGTCTAAAATATGACGATGTTTACGTTCAGCAAAACTATTTTTCTGAGCCATATGAGTACATGAGATATAGTGTGTAATGCTAGAGTTTTGGAGTTCAAGTTGAAAATCATAGGACATAAATTCTTTAGCACCATCAGTCTGAAAAGGTTTAATTTTGAGATCAAAGAAGTCTTCAACCCGAATGCGAAAGGCATGAAAGATTGATAGCATATTAGTGTGTTTCTTCATTACCAAAAACCATGAGAATTTACTAAAGTTATCAAGAAAATTAATATAGTAAATATGTCTAGTGTGAGAGGTAACAAGTGCAATACCCCAAATATTCGTATTAATTAACTGGAGTGGGAAAATATTGATGTGACATGTTAATGGAAATGTATTTTGAGAAATTTTCCCAAGATAACAAGAGTTACAAAAGTCGCAAAAGGAAGAACAATGCATTAAACAAGCAGATGGTAACACATGACGAATAATGAGAGGATTGGATGACCAAGTGTTGATGTCATAAGGAATTGGGAAATATAGAACTAACAAAAATAGATAGAGTAATAAAGGGAGAGGGACCAGTTGACAAGCAATAGAGTCCATCTCTATGAGTCCCACGTAGCAATTCCTGATATTTTTTAAGGTCCTTGATGAGAAAATAAAAAGGATAAAATTTACAATAACATGTGTTATCATCAGTAAATTTGGAAACTAAGAAAAGGTTCATAGAGATAGTGGGTACATAATAAGCATGATTAAGAGAAAATTGACGATAAGGGGAATGGAGATAATAAGCTAGTGGAAATGGTCGGTAAACTTGATCCATCATCAATCACGAGGTGCTCGGGAGTAGTGAAATCGTCCTATAGTGTGAGATTCAAAAAATCGACAGTGACATTATATGTATCCCATTATTTGATATACTAATCAGTGTTGGGAGAGTCAGATTCATTACCGAATGCCATATGGGTTTGAGGAATTTAAAATTTTGTAGCAGAGGTGGGCAATAAGGCGTAACATAACCAGCGTGTAGGCATGTCAATGGGACCTAAGACCCGAGTCCCTACCCGACCCAAGCGAACCCAAGATATGTAGGGTCTCCTTGGTTCCGCCCTCGGGTTCGAGTCCATTGATTGGAGCTGAGCCCTACTGAAAACGTGGGCTTGGGTCCAAATAATGAACCTGCCCTTATATATATATATATATATATATTTGCTTTATCTAAATGAAACGACATCGTCAAGGTTGCCTTCAACCTCGATGATGACATTTCATTCAAACAGACCCACTAAGCCCTAGCTAGGAGAGGACCCAAGTTGTCAACCGCCTCCCAAGTTGCCCCCGCCGGCCTTGAGCTACAACCCTCAAGTTGTCACCCCCCTCATGCTTCCCGCAACCACCCCCAAGCTACTGCCCGCTGCCCCCTAGCATCCGCTCGCCACCCCTGAGCTTCCCGCCCGAGCTGATCAAGCTACAACCCGTATTCCTCAAGGTGCTTCCCGTCACCCCGTGCTTCCTGCAGCTAGTCCTGTGCTTTACGCAGCCACTCATGAGCTATCTGAGCTACCACCCGCTGCCCTTGAGCTTCTCGTTCGTCACCCTCGTGCTACTGTGTGCCACCCTCGTGTTTCTTGCATGCCACCCTAGAGCTTCACGCATGTCACCCCTAAGTTGCCAACCGTCTTCGCCTGAGCTTCCCCTATAGGTGTGGCGGTTGCGTCGGATCGCCATGTCAGCATGACCATCCAATCACGTGTTGCCATGTGGTTGACCCGCATGTGCGAAGCTCACACGTGCGGAATAGTGTCATCTTCCTCCTCCATCCGATGACATTGTTCATCAAGGAAAGAATTTCATTCCTTTTCTAGCAAAGGGAAATTTGCTCTGATTTGGATAAATTCCAATTAGGATTAGCACGACCTGTATGGAAACCGGTCGGGTAAAGGATCCCCGAGCTCCCTATATAAAGAGCTCCCCTCCGTTCATCCTCCACACACCACAATTCCCTTCTCTCTCTGAAGTGCTCTGTTCTTCGGTGAAGCTTGAACCAGAGCTCCAATTTGAGCACTTCCTCTAACCTTAGAAGCCGAATTTGGGTCCTACAGACTTTGGAGGAAGTCAACTACCTGATGCCTACCTCCGACCGACCCAAGTATCTCCGGAGCTCAAACAGTGAAGTAGCTCTAGCAGATTGAAGCTGCTCTATTTCAGTCAATCATAATTTGACCAATTCTGACCTCCTATGGTTGAATCGAGCCCTCCCATAGTCCCCTCGTCCACCACACGACCTCTATAGAGAGAGAAAGGTAAGCCAATTTGGCCCTCCCATAGTCCCCTCGTCATTATAGTTCAGTTCTAGAGAGAGAAAGTGATAGAGTTCTTTGATCAAATTTGCACTAATCATGATAGCAATTGCCCCAATTCTTGATCCTAGGAGGACCCTGAGGACAAGAGTTGTCTACCCTGATCGAGAACTCGGATCGTCGCGCCTCTAACGGTATGCTTTCAAAGCTTTCTCTCTCTACGTCCAATGTTCCGGTGAAGCTCTGTTTGAGCTCATTTCAGACACAAACCATGAAATTCAAAGTGTAATTGAATTGTATGGAAGTGTAGAAACTGATTTCTATCATCAATTTGAGGAAATGATCCCAATTGAGCAATCAATTTGAAGAAATGAAATTTGGTCAATAAAGGGGGTAGAAATTGGGGGAAATTTTGGGGATTTTGAAAAATTGAGCAACCTCCATGCAATTTCTCAAAATTGAAGGTCAATTAGTAATGAAAAAGATGTTAAAGGACCAACTGGTCAATTTTCAAAAGAATTGGGGCCAATTGGCTATTTTTGGAAAGTATGGGCAAAACTATAATTTTAGAAAGATTAGGGACCAAATTAGGAATTTGGAAAAATTGAGCCCCGTACACAATTTTAAGTAAATTAAGGACCCAACGAGGATATTGGAAGCCTTGGAACTCAATTTGGGGAAAAGTTAGCATTAGGGACCTAAAGTCAAGAAACATGAACTTTAGGGACCTAAGTGCAATAAACCAAATATTTGGGGATAGTCGCTCATACGTGAAAAAACAAAGGCTGCCATGCTGAAACCTTACTGATAATGATACCCAAACCGTGTAGGGACACTTGGGACCAGAACACCAACAAGAAAGTGCTAGTGTGGACTTAGAAATTGACTAGAGACGAACACGTTACAGTCATGGGTGAGTGGGACCTTTTAAACGTCATACCCAGTTGGTATGTTGAGCACATTTTAAAAGTTAAAAACCTACTTACTGGTTGTGAGTAGGATCATTTAAACATCATACTTGGTTGGTATGATGAGCTTCCTTACGGAAAGGAAAAACCAGCATATCAATTATAAGCGAAGTTATCATCACACATGGTTGGTGTGATAAGTTCAAAGAGATTTTGTCAGAAGTATTCTCCCCTGACTGTGTGTCATTTCTTCAACAATTTAGGAGACCTTCTTGATGAAAACTAGAATAGCTCTAACTGGCCAGGGGCCTCGGTTTTGAACTCATAGGGCTCAAGGCCCAGTTTTGAAAAACACGTGTAGTGGGCCCAAGGCAATGGGTACGGGCCGAAGCCCGTAAACAAATATTAGTAGGAAGAGCAATGGAAACATTTATTTAAAATGAAATCAATTGTGTGATTCGCCATGACACCAAGTCAGGACCGACAATGCTCGATGGGCTGGTGGTAGTGCATTAGGGCTAGGTCGACGGACCGACTTAGACAAACAGTTGCAGGTCAGGTTGAGTGTCGGGGTTGTTGGACCGTCGGCACCAAAGAAAATGGCTAATGATGAAGAATTAATGTTTGTGCATGCACTCATGGATTTGAGGCCATCAAAATGCCCTAGGGATAGTGATGGGTTACAAGGGCTACTAGAAGACATGGTGGAGATAAGGGTAGTTCGTCGTGCCAGTTAGTCATGAAGCTCTGGAAGCTTCTTGTGCATGAGACTGAGGTGGGGTCAAGATGAGGTCTCCGTCCTCTTACAGACATGAAGTGGATTTTAGATCTGAGGGTCAGACATCTGGAATGTCCGCTCAGACTCAGGGTAGAAGTCTAAGACTTTTATCTGGGTGGACGACAAAGTCATGCTGATCCCCAAGTGGGTGCAGTCTGGGACTGCCCTGCGAACATTTTTACCATTTATGATAAAGAACATGTGTTTGTTTGCTAAATGCTTCCCGAGGCAAGGGGATGTGTTAATAGAGCTAGACACACCAATGAGTTAAGATAGATTATAAAAAAGAGTTTTAATAAACTAAGTATCATTTCCCAAAAAATTACTTCCAACACCCACTCATTGAGTTTTAGAAACTCATCCCCTCTCTTTATTCCTTTATTAGGAAAAAAAATCCACCAAAGAGCTTGAGAAGATGAACTCTAAGTCAGGTACGCTTAAAGTTCTTTTAAGCTTGCTTTAGTTTGATTAAAAGAAGGGGAAACCCTCTAGAATCAAGGGGTCAGACCCATGTTTACTTAAAAGTCATGACTTGTAAGTAGTGGAACCTTTACAAACTTATAAACCCACAACACTTCTCTATTTTATCCAATGTGGGATCTTATTCTCAACACTTGCCCTCACGTGAAACATGGATACACTTGCCACGTGCAATTTTAAACCCGCCCTCAACAACTATCTATGAGTCGAGTATTATTCTTCCGGTCTCGGATGAGGGGGGACAATTACCTTGAGTTGGGTATTTTTCCTCCATACTCAGGTAGACCAAGAGTCAAGTTTCCAGTCTCAGGTTGGGTACGGGTGCGAGCCCACTAGCTCTAATACCATGTGAGAAGGTATTGTGGACCAATAAGGTGTCAGACCCATATCTACTTAAAAGTTATGACTTGTAAGTAGTGGAACCTTTACAACCTTATAAACTCACAACACTTCTCTATTTTATCCAATGTGTGATCTTATTCTCAATAGTTGCTCACGAGAATCTGGCCAAATCAGGAGGCATGACATTGCGGGTAGCATTAGAGTACAAAGATGTTTTTCCTCGTTTGAAGTTGTGTGATGCTTGATTCAGATGTTTACCTAGTGAATTAGATTGGAAATTGGAAAATGAGATTACTACAAAACTTAGTGTGTTTAACGACGCTACCAATATATTTTCTAGTAGAAGTTATCCCACTACAAATTCATATATGTCTATTGTATGTTCGATCAAAGCAGCTATTAGTGGGTGGATGTATTGTGGCATACATTACATTGAGGTCATAGTTATTGAAATTATGAAAAAAGTTGAGAAATATTGGTGGAAAGTTAATGTTATATTAGAAATTGCAACAATTCTAGATTCACGGTGGAAAGTGGACAGATAAACATATTATTTTAATAAAGAAACAAAGAATGTGGCAGATCAAGAAATAGACACAATAGCAAATATATTTAAGATGTTGTTTGTTGAATATACCAATATTGTAGAATAGAACATTGCCCAAGCATTTAAGAATGATTCACAGACAAGTAGTGGAAGTAACTTGGAGCAAAAAAGTCTATTTTATGCTTTTATCAAATTTGAGCAAGATAAGATGAAGAAGCAAAAGAAATCAAAGTCTGAGTTGGACTTATATTTGGATGATGACATGATTCTTAATTTAGATGGATTCAACATACTTCAATGGAGGAAAAATAATATTGATCGATATTCAATATTATTAAGGATGGCTAAAAACATATTGGTATTGCGGTTACAATGGTTGCTTCGGAATCAGTATTTAGTATCAGCGGATGCATTATCAGTTAATCTCGTAGTCAACTTGTCGATGATGCAGTTGAAGCACTCATTTGTGCAAAAGTTGGATAAGAGCAAAGGCACCCAATAAGTTATTTGCTTAGTGTTATACTTTTCAACATTTATGTAGCGATGTTCTCTTATTATAATTTATTTCATTTGTTAAATTTTGTAGCAAATGCTAATGTTGATGAGATTGATTAAAATCTGGATAAAGATTTTTTGGTCCAGATGATGTATGTTGTTGGTGATGATGATCAAGCGGGACTAAGTGGTGTTTGATTGTTTATTTTATTTTGTATTGTGTCTTACGACATTTAGTATAATTTGATTGAAGTTTGTAATGATTAAATATTTTAAGTTTGTTAAGTTATTTTTATTAACTTTAAGTATAACAGGTGTTATGAATGTAGTGAAAATGCGGAGATCATACCAAATTGTTTTAGAAATTGTAGTGATTAAACAACATATAATTTTTATTAACCTTAAATATTATATAACTGGTGTTTTACTACATTGAACCCGAGTTAGGTAATTATGGAATGACCCGACTCAATCCTTTATGAAGGTCCCGAATCGGGTCATTTTTTAAAGACCCAAATCGGTGCCCTTTTGAAGGACCCAACTCGGGTTCTTTTGGGGACCAGATCTTCTTAGGGGTTTGAGTTTTGTCCTTCCAAATAAAGAACAATATAGTACTCGTGATGATGATGAGATTGGAAAAGGGGTATTATGGCGTGAGGTAGTCAGTTACTGTAAGTGGCTCCCTTCTATCTTCTGAATTTTAGCCAGAACAACTATGCAGTGATGAACAAACTCATTTGACTTTAATTCATTGAATAGAAGTGCAAGACGCAAAACTGTCAGTCGATTTCTTCATAGTCGCATCACTTGCAAAGATGACCCCAACTATCAAGGAAACAGAGTAGCTGACAAATACATGGATGGCCCACACTGCATAAAGAAGCATCAATGTTCTCTCTACAACATAAAGATAAACTTGACATTATTCAATGCTCCCATCACACCCCAAACAACTCTGTGAGTAACTAATATAATAAGATCAACAAGCATAATATATCTGAACTTGGGGAGAGAGGATTTCAAGGCAGCCCGGGATGGTACCCAAATCATATATATTTGCATATGAGATCTCATAGTGGGTACTAATATCTTCCTGCCTGCCTTTTCCTTTGACCGGAGATTCCATTTTTATATCAGCACTACTTGGGACAAATGCAGAGGCTCCATGTAAGCCCTGCCCCTTTGAATTAAGGAAAACCGGGAAAAGAACCGGTCAAATCGAGTAAAAATAGAACCGGTTCACATACCCGACCAATTGGGAACGAGCAATTTGAAAATTTACAACTCCCGGGTGATCCAAAAGGTTCATAAAGACTTGTAAAAGAACCTTAGGACAAATTGGAAGAGAAAAACCAGACCGGTTTAGATGAACCGAATCCAATTAGATTGAACGGTTTATGAACCGAGTTAGTTTATGAACCAGAATCGATAGAGAAAGAGCAAACAGGGAAATTTATGGATCCCTTGTGACCTGAAGAGATTTATAAACCATGGGAAGGAACCTAAGAACAAAGTGGGAGAGAAAAACCAGACTGGTTCGGGTGAACCAGACCTTAACTGGATTAAATTGATTTAAGAACCGAGCCGGTTTATGAACCAGAACTGATAGAGAGATGGTAAACCGGGAAATTTATGGACCCTAAGAGACCTAAGGAGTCACAAAAGTCATGGAAATGAACTGGTGAAGGAATTGGAGAGGAAAACCAAACCGATTCAGGTGAACCGAATCCGAACCGGTTTGAACCACTATTGAACTAGATCATAAATTAATTTTTCTAGGTTACTTAAATAATTCAAATTTGAGATTTGAGGCCACCATTGGATTGAAAATGAATTTAGATAAATTTAGAAATTTTTAGATTTGAAAAACTCGGTCGAATGAGGGGTGAACTGGCTGGTTTAAGCTTCGAACCTGGTTTGGACCGGTCCGGTCCGGTTCGGAACATTGTCATCTTCTTCCTCCAAATGACAACATTATTCACTCGCCAGAAAATTGAAGCAGTTCTGGTGAAGAAGAAATGTCTCCATTCAATACATTTCCGGCCATCAATGCCTATAATAAAGGCACCAATCGAACGGCCAAGGAGTCCCCGGGCTTCCTATATAAAGACCCCCTCCCCATTCATCCTCTCCACACCTGAAAAGATCACTCTCTCTCAGTTGCTTAGTTTTCTAATGAAGCTCAAACCAAAGCTCCTTTATAGGGTCTTTTCTAAGCTAAAGAAGGCGAGGTTGGGTTCTTCAGAACCGGGGAGAAGTCAGCTACACGCCTGTAGTCTCCGTTTGCTCTGAGGGTCGCCGGAGAAACGCCGGCGTGATGGAATAGTTAAGCAGCTTTGGCGAACCGAAGCTACCCTATTTTGATCTAGTTGAAATCGGCCATTTTGAGCCCACCTCAAGCAAAACCAAGCCCTCCCAACACTTCCTCAGCCCTCCCACAACCGAATTAGGATTGAAAGGTAAGTCAATTCAGCTCTCCTCTGCAATTTCTGGTCGGTGCTAGAGAGAGAACCGACAGAATTTCGATGATGAAATTCTAACATAGTTCGGCATCAATTGATGTGATTCTTGATTCTAGATAAGAGCTATCTATTTAGAATGAAAGCTTGGACCGTGGTACCCTCACTGATGAGTAATCAAAGCTTCTCTCTCTACAGTTCATTTTCCAGCAAATTAACGTTTGAGCTCATCCCGACGTTAAAATTTACGATTCAAATTGCTAAAGAATCGTATGAACATGTAGAAACTCAATTTCAACTTCAATTTCAACAATTGGAAATGCATGATCGATCAATTTGATAAAATCAATTTCGGTTGTGTTAAAAAGTTATAATTGAGGGAAAATTGGGGATTTTTTAAAATTAGAATGAACAAAATGCAATTTTCTAAAATTGAGGGTCAATTGGACATGATAAAAATGTTAGAGGGCCAATTGAGGAATTTTAGAATTTTTGGGGTAAAGTTTACCCTTTTTGTAAAGAAAGGGCAAAATGGTAATTTCGAAAAAAAATTGGGGAACCAAATTGGAAATTTGGGAAATTAAACCCTTTTTTGTGAAATGGAATAAATTGAGGTCCTATGATAAATTTTAAGAGTTTTGGGACTCAATTTGAGGAAAAACCGGCATTAGGGACTTAAAGTTAAAGAGAAATAACTTTAGGGACCTAATTGTAAATAAATAGAAAGTTTAGTTTTCTCATTCATTTAGAATCAATGAAGGCTATTAGGCCGAAAGATAATGAACCAAGATGTTCATATCATGTAGGAACATGAAGTATCGGGAACGCCAGCAAGGACAAGCTCACGTGAATACAAAGAACCAGTCTAGTGGAATTCACTGCATTTACGGGTGAGTGGGAGTTTATATCATACTTGGTTGGGGATGATAAGTACCTCAAAATGAAAACTTACTACTAAGTGTTATTTTAAACATCACAACTTGGAGGAGTGATGTGAAAAACATGTGGAAAAACTATTTATCAATTGTAAGTAGTTCATACCCGGTTGGTATGATGAAACTTCCTCGAAGGAAGTTGAAAACCCGTTCATCAGGTATGAGCGGAGATGTCCTTATACCCGGTCGGTATAATGGATGGTTGAAAATATATTTTTGTTGAAAGTGCCCTCCCCTGACTATGTGCCAATGCTTAAACAATTTGGGAGACCTTCTTCATGGGAGCTCGAATAGCTCTTATAGGTCGGGGGCCTCGGTTTTTGGAACTTGGGGGCTAATATGCCCGATTTTGAAATTCTCGTACAGTGGGGCTAAGGCCAGTTGGCACGAGCAAGAGTTCGTAAACAAACATGAGTATATGTCATAAAACTTTAAATAAAGGAATTGTTTGGCCATGGTAACAAGACAGGACCGACATACTCAGTCAACTAGCGGCAATGTGACATGACAGGTCGATGAACCAATCAAGACAAACAACTGCGGGTTGAGTTGAGGGTCGAGGCCATTGAACCAGTGGCACCACAAATTATATGGCATGATAAGAAAATACTGATTTTGCATGCACTATGATTACGGGACCATCAAGACCCCCAAGAGGGGTAGTGATGCGTCCTAAGGATGCTCGACGACCTGGTGGGTATAAGGGCAATTCATCGTTTCAGGTGACTGTGCGAAATTTGAGTAGCACCAAGCACATGAGACCGGGGTGGGGACGGAATGAGGTCTCTGCCCTCATACGGACACAAAGAATTGATTTCAGGATTGAGGGTTGGATGTCACAAATATCCACTCATTCTCAGGGTAGAAGTGGACGTACTTCTATTTGGGTGGCCGGTAAAGTTGCTCCGAAGCCACAAGTGGGTTCAGTGGATGTGCTGGCCTACAAATGTGTGTTTGACCTTAATGATGAAGGATGTGTGTTGAGTGATGACACACCGTGATTAATAAGAAATTTGTAAAAACCGAGATTTGAAATGAAAGGATTTTTGAAAGAAAGGTGTCTGGTACACTCCAATACAATTTTTTTGCCTAAAAGATGAAAGTTTTGAAAATCCATTCATTGAGTCGTTGTACTCACCCCCTCCCTTATATCATTTTCAGTAAATTCTGGAAACCCTATCCTTAAAGACCATCAACTAAGACACTTGTGAGACAGGTATGATGAAATTAAAATATTATGTAGTTTTTATTTTTGTTATTTCAGGAAAAGGTAAAAGTTTAAAGAACGCCTTACTCTTTACAGTTTATAATAAGGGAAAACTCTTTAATAAACTAGGAGAGTGGCAGGTTGTTCACGGGGATCCGACCAAACCGGGTCAGGGCAGGACAACTTGAGTGGTATCAGATCCTGTTTCCTCGAATACATAATTAAGACTAGAAAATATAGTAACTAATAGGATTTATCTTAAAATTTATAGATGGCTCTCAGGAGAGTAACCAAGAAAACTAGGAATGACTTTACTCAACACCCTATCCTCATTGAAGTACAACTCTAGAAGCTTCCCAATGTCTGAGATATAGTAGAAGCCTCAAAGGACCAAATGGGGAAACATCGAGTACTGCCAAGGAGTACGGTGCCAGGGCATGTTAAGGTCATAGTCCTATGTACAAAGGGAGTCAAGCCTAAAGCCAGAAATGCTAGTGTAGACGTATAATCTTACCAAGGTGGATACTTGCCAAGAAAACCGTAGCTTCCTATCTATTCTATGACTACTTTATGTGATGGGGCTAAAATCCCAACCCTTTGTATCCCCTTGTTAATGAAATACTCAAATTCTTAAATCTCTAGCTCCCAATGATGTGATCTTACTAGGAAGATAGCCTAAGGCAAATAAACCAAACAAACTCACACTATCCTAGAAACTAAGGAAAAGTAACATTTCAATTATGAAAGATGAATCAGGGAATTAAGAAACCTAGGAGGACTCTTACTATGACCCTTTAGCAAAGGAGATTCAGCAAGAAAACTCAAAGATAATGAAGCACCAAACCACTAGTAACCCTGGAAAAGCCCCACTCGAAGGAAAGAAGGAGTGTCCCACACCTCATATATTTAGGGCAATACCTCCTCAAAGGTCACTAAAGACATGAAGGACTGGAGACCGAAACTATGGAGCAGGTTAAGTAAGCGATTCACAAAGAGGTCAAGAAATGACGAGGTGAATGCCAAATTTAAACTTCTTCTTAAGAAGGTCAAACCGAGAAGGATACCACAAGAATAGAGATAAGGCACATGGGAAGTATACCTAGAACCCACTTATAAGGGAGCAAACACAGAAAAACGTCCTTCGGAAACTCTAGGGAATGGCACAATGAGAGTGAAGAAGAGAAGGAATACGCTAGGAAAGGGAACTCTGGAAGGATTCATACAACTAAGTACCTTGAAGGAATCATTGGATTAGCAAATGGACATAAAGTGGAGTGCAAGGCACCAACCCACCGTTAGAAACTTCTTGAAGGAAGGATGTATCATAGGCCAATTATGACCTGCCTTGGAAGAGTAATAGAGCCAAATAATGAGATGTATTGGGATTTTAGGAATGAATCACCTTGGAAAAAGTAATGAAGCCAAATAGGAATTTCGGACCAACATGACAAAAGAAAGCAAGTTGTTACAACAAAATAGTCAAAGAGAATAAATGACACCCTAAGAAAGACTGGGAGTTAAAAAGGACTACACCCTAAAAAGGTCAATGAGATGGACGTTAAGGACAGGAGGACTTGAGAAACAGCTACCCTAATAAACTTAGACCAAATGAATGATGGAGGCAAAGCAGTTAACAAACTAATACTCGGGAAAGCCATAATTTGAGTTCCAACAAAGAAGAGAGAGGCGGGAAGGCCAAATACAAGGGGAAAAAAGGATGAAAGAAATCCTTAAAAGGACCAAAGGCCAATTAACGACTAAACTCAAGCCAAGAAAGGAATAGGCAAGCCTCTCAAATAATGGTTAAGAAATCTTGAAACAAGGAAGATTTGTACACTCCCTAAAGAAATAGACAGGTATTGGGTATGAATGAGGATGCGAATAGAGTATAAAAGATGTGCCTACAA
This sequence comes from Trapa incisa, assembly GCA_030064435.1. Classification (NCBI taxonomy): domain Eukaryota; kingdom Viridiplantae; phylum Streptophyta; class Magnoliopsida; order Myrtales; family Lythraceae; genus Trapa; species Trapa incisa. Next base: position 7,941,739 of record CM057775.1, on the reverse strand, counting down.
GATTTGAGGAGTAAAGGTAAACAAGAGAAGACGACATCAAGGGATATCATTCAAGGGTAGAAATCCCCTAGAGCAAATGTAAAAAGGAATATCAGGAGAAAGGGAAAGAATCCTACCAAGGAAGGAAGCCTCGAAAAGGCATGCGTATCCCAATTAAGAGGAAATGGAACCAACCGAAATAGAAAGAATGATAAGCTCACAAATGAAATGTTGGTTGAGATGGAAAGATCAAGTACCAAGGAAAAGTACTCATGAGGTCCTAAGAAGTAAATTAAACCAAAGGAATGGATAAATAGCATGGTTGCATCAAAGAATGTCTTAACGAATAGGAGTGAGTTTACTACAATAATAAGAGAATAAAAGAAAGAATATATAAGGAATCTTGGAGAAGTAAGCACTCAATTAAGAAATCAATTAGGGAAAAAGACCACTGACTTTAGGATGGGTTGTGGTTCATTCTCACTTAATGGAGCCTAAAGAATGGATGGATGAGCATGGATGAAAGGAAATTTTGAGACGAATAAGGATTCAAAGTGGAAATTGCCTCAACATAGAAGAAGGTGTAAGGAAATAAAGGAAGGAATCTCAAAAGGATGGTAAGAAGGTTGAACATGTAACTCTTAAGGTTAAAACCTCTACATTAAGGAATATAGTAGAGAATGAAATCGTAAGAAGGAAATTCCTCAAACAAAACAATCAATACATCGACCAAAAAGAGATCAACTCAAAATAATGAATCGCGAAATGGTCACGAGCAAGTAAGAGTAGATTAAGAAAAAAGGAAGTTCTTGAATAAAGGATGCCACTAAAGAAGAGAAAGGACATAAGAAGGGAAAAATCCTCGTATGTCAATAATCATCAGGAAACCCAATGATTGGAATCAAAAGGACCTAATAAAAAAGTTGGGGAAGGAGTAGTAGGTAAGATAAATCCATGCGGTTATGTGAGACATAACTTCAAAGGCATGGTGGATGAGAGGATAATGATAAAAGGGATAGTTGAGGAATGCTATCAAAAGAAAAGAGGGATGAAGTTATACGATCCCTAAAAGGTCGAAAAGCTAAGAGAGACCCTCAAGAAGATGTTCTAGAAATCTAATGGACAAACACAAGTCCTAGAAAATGCCATGCTGTAAGGGGCATGTAAGCTCAACAATCCCGAGGAGAATATGACTCAAAGTAAAGAAGAGTCGGCTAATAAGCATGATAAGGTCGAATATAAAATTTTGGACCGAAGTTATAATAGACAATGAATGGAGGAAGGGTCAAAATAGGATGAAAAAGTGATAATAGAGAAAATCGTGGAAACAAGTACGTAACACTCGAAAGAACATCGAGCTAAAGGTTTCAACGACCAAGGGGTTAACTAAACATGGAAATAGTTTGGCATCTTGGAACTCCCAATTTTAAGTACGAGACCTCAAAGGGGAAAATGTTGCTCTAAGCAAATAGAGATGTGAATCTAAGGATATACCCTTAAGTAAGGAATATCTAGTTATGATAAACTCCATGAAGGGAGTAAATGATATAAAGGAAAAGAAATTCCTTAGGTGAAGGATGTAAAAAGGCCTAGTTGGAAGAACAAGAGAAGATTTTGCATGTTAATCAAACACCAAATAGATATCAAAGGAAATTATTCCTCGTGCAAGGTTTCTAATTAAGTTTTAGGGACAAAACTCCTAAAAGGAGAGGAGAGTTGTAAACCCCGCCCTTTTGAATTAAGGAAAATCAGGAAAAAAACCGGTCAAACCGAGTAAAAATCGAACCGGTTCACGTACCCGATCAATTGGGAATGAGCAATTTAGAAATTTACAACTCTCGGGTGATCCAAAGGGTTCATAAAACCTTGGAAAAGAACCTTAGGACAAATTGGAAGAGAAAAACCAAACCGGTTTAGATGAACCGGATCCAATTGTATTGAACCGGTTTATGAATCGTGTCGGTTCATGAACCAAAACTGATAGAGAAAGAGTAAACATGAAAATTTATGGATCCCTTATGACCCGAAGAGATTTATAAACCTTGGGAAAGAATCTTAGAATAAAGTGGGAGAGAAAAACTAGACTGGTTCGAGTGAACCGGGCTCAAAATAGATTAAACCGGTTTGTGAACCGGAACTGATAGAGAGATGGTAAACCGGGAAATTTATGGACCCTAAGTGACCTAAGGAGTCACAAAAGTCATGGAAATGGATTGGTGAAGGAATTGGAGAGGAAAACCAAACCGGTTCAGGTGAACCAGATCCGAACCAACTTTGATCGATTTGAACCACTATTGAACCAGATACTAAATTCATTTTTCTAGGTGGCTTAAATAATTCAAATTTAAGATATGAGGCCACAATTGAATATAAAATGAATTTAGAAATTTTTAGATTTGAAAAACTCGATCGAATGAGGGGTGAACCAGCCGGTTTAAGTTTTGAACCCGGTTCGGACCGGTACGGTCTGGTTTAGAACAGTGTCATCTTCTTCCTCCATATGACAGCATTGTTCACTCGCCGAATAATCGAAGCAACGCCGACAAAGAACAAAAGTTTCCGTTCAATACGTTTCCAACCATCAATGCCTGTCATAAAGACCAATCGAACGGCCAAGGAGTCCCCGAGCTTCCTATATAAAGACCCCCTCCCCATTCATCCCCTCCACATCTGAAAAGCCCACTCTCTCTCAGTTGCTTAGTTTTCTGGCGAAGCTCGAACCAGAGCTCTGATATAGGGTCTTTTGTGAGCCAAAGAAGGTGAGGTCAGATTCTTTAGAACTAGAGAGAAGTCAACTACACGCCTGTAGTCTCCATTTGCTCTGAGGGTCGCTGGAGAAACGTCGGCGTGATGGAACAGTGAAGCAGCTCCGATGGACTGAAGCCGCCCTATTTCGGCCAAGTTGAAATCGACCATTTCAAGCCCTCCTCAGGCCAAACCAAGCACTCCTAACACTTTCTCAGCCCTCCCACTGCCAAATTAGGACTAAAAGGTAAGCCAATTCGGCTCCTCTCTACAATTTCCAGCCGGTGCTAGAGAGAGAACTGACAAAATTTCGATGATGAAATTCTAACTCAATTTGGCATCAATTGATGTGATTCTTAATTCTAGGATGAACCTCAGGACGAGAGCTATCTGCCCAGATCGAAAGCTCGGACTGTCGTGCCCTCACCGATGAGTAATCAAAGCTTTCTCTCTCTACAGTTCATTTTCCGGCAAAGCTCCATTTGAGCTCGTCTCGACATTAAAACTTGCGATTCAAATTGCTAAAGAATCGTATGAACATGTAGAAACTCAATTTTAACTTCAATTTCAACAATTGGAAATGTTTGATCGGTCAATTTGATAAAATCAAATTCGACTATGCTAAGTTGGAATTAGGGAATATTGGGGAATTTCAAAAATTCGAAGGACCGAAATGCAATTTCCTAAAATTGAGGGTCAAATGGGCATGATAAAAATGTTAGAGGGCCAATTGAGGAATTTTAGAACTTTTGGGGTAAAATTTGCCATTTTTGTAAAGGAAGGGCAAAATGGTAATTTTGGAAAATTAGGGGACCAAATTGGAAATTTGGGAAATTAAACCCCTTTTTGTGAAATGGAATAAATTGAGTTCCTATGATAAATTTTAAGAGTTCTGGGACTCACTTTGAGGAAAAAACCGCATTAGGGACTTAAAGTTAAAGAGAAATAACTTTAGGGACCTAATTGCAAATAAATAGAAAGTTTGGTTTTCTCATTCATTTGGAATGAATGAAAGCTATTAGGCCGAAGGATAATGAACCGAGATGTTCATACTGTGTAGTAACACGAAATACCGGGAACGCTAGCAAGAACAAGCTCGCATGAATATAAAGAATCGGTCTAGTAGAATTCACTGCATTTACGGGTGAGTGGGAGTTTATATCATACCCGGTTGGGGATGATAAGTACCTTGAAATGAAAACCCACTACTAAGTGGTATTTTAAACATCACAACTTGGAGGAGTGATGTGAAAAATATGCGGAAAAACTACTTACCGGTTGTAAGTAGATCATACCTAGTTGAAATGATGAAATTTCCTCGGAGAAAGTTGAAAACCCGTTAATCGGTTATGAGCGGAGATGTCCTTGTACCCGGTCAGTATGATGGACAGTTGAAAACCTATTTTTGTCAGAAGTGCTCTCCCCTGACTGTGTGCCAATGCTTAAACGATTTGGGAGACCTTCTTGACAGGAGCTCAAATAGCTCTTATAGGCCGAGGGCCTCAGTTTTTTGAACTTGTGGGCTAATATGCTCGATTTTGAAAATCTCGTACAATGGGCCTAAGGCCAATTGGCACGAGCAGGAGCTCGTAAGCAAACATGAGTTATATGCCATAAAACTTTAAATAAAGGAATTATTTAGTCATGGTACCAAGATAGGACCGACATACTCAGTCAACTAGCAGTAGTGCGACATGACAGGTCGACGGACCAGTCAAGACAAATAATTGCAGGTTGAGTTGAGGGTCTGGACCATTGGACTAGTGGCACCACAAATTATATGGCATGATAAGAAAATACTGATTGTACATGCACTGTGATTACGATACCATCAAGACGCTCAAGAGGGGTAGAGATGCGTCCTAAGGTCACTCGACGACCTGGTGGGTATAAGGGCAGTTTGTCGTACCAGGTGACCGTTCGAAATTTGGAGTAGCATCAAGTGCATGAGACCGGGGTGGGGATGGGATGAGGTCTCTGTCCTCATATAGATACAAAGAATTGATTTCGGGATTGAGGGTTGGATGTCACGAACATCCACTCATTCTCAGAGGTAGAAGTGGACGTACTTCTATTTGGGTGGCCGGTAAAGTCACTCCGAAGCCACAAGTGGGTTTAGTGGACGTGTTGGCCTGTGAATGTGTGTTTGACCTTCATGATGAAGAATGTTTTGTTGGGTGATGACACACCATGGTTAATAAGAAATAGTGGTAAAAACCGAGATTTGAAATAAAAGGATTTTTGAAAGAAAAGAGTCTGGCACATTCCAATACAATTCTTTTTCCTAAAAGCTAAAAGTTTTGAAAACTCATTCACTGAGTCGTTGTACTCACCTCCTCCCTTATATCCCTTTCAGGAAATTCTGGAAAGCCTACCCTTAAAGACCATCAACTAAGACACCTATGAGATAAGTATGATGAAATTAAAACATTGTGCAGTTTTGATTTATGTTATTTCAGGAAAAGGTGAAGGTTTAAAGGACGTCTTACTCTTTACGGTCTATAATAAGGAGAAACCCTTTAATAAACTAGGAGAGTGGCGGGTTATTCATGGGGATCCGACCAAACCGGGTTGGGGCATGACATTCCATATTGTTTTGTGTTGTTTAAATCTAGGCATTCTATCAGCCGAGTAAAGCTGGCACTCATCTCATGCTTAACTCCCTTGCCCAGCTCCTTCACTGAATTACGGTCTAGGATCCTATCTTTGAGACTTCTAGTGCTCTTTGAGATTGAATCCTTTTGTGATATCATTTGAGACATAATCTGTAAAGTGTAGATGGTTTTCCAAGGTGTTCCAGGATTCAGCAGCAGAGTAGACTCCAATTACCTGCAAGTTTGCATCAATTGAAAGAGATTCAAGAATAATTGTGAGATAGAATTGATCATGGGAGAGCCATGCCCTATATTCAGAATTAGGGAGATGAACGTTATGATCCCCTTCTTTGGTTAAGATGTGCATGGATGGAGGAAATGTAGTACCGAGAGCAAAGTTGAGTAAATTGTAAGTTGTAAGCATTGGTTTGATGTTGTTTTTCCAAAGGTAGAAGTTGGAGACGTCCAACTTGGTGTGGATGGTGGGAAGACTGCTGAGAAGATGACAAGTTGAGTATTGGTTGGAGGTGGCCTTTTGAAAAATTGAATAATCCTGCAAGTCTGCATACTAAAAGAATTACTAAGGGGTTGCACAAGAACTAAAAGGTGACTAGCAAGGATGGCAAACTTCTTGCATTTGCTAAATTTTGGAGTGGATGTGGGGGTAGGAAATTTGAAGAGGGAAGGTACAACAACAATTTAAAGTTTGATAGATTGAGATGTAGATCAAAACAACTTTTATACCATGAAAACACACCAAGAAGTAATACAAAGGGAACTAGAACGGAAGGTAAATGTATTTTTCATGTGTTCTTAAATGGGTGTGTTACTAGTACATATATAGCATAGTAATAAGTGTGTACAATAAATGGAGTATTGAATGGTTAGATTGTAATAGCTATACTATTTATTAGACTTTTCTTGAGCACAATGCTAATACCATGAACTAGAAAAATATGGTTCTTAGCAACTCTCAAATTTAGGGGAAAACCAAGAACAAGAAAGCTATTATTCAAATACTACCATTGGCATCAAAGAATGTGAATACCAATATTTAAATTAAAGTAATTTACACCATTGTATGGATAAAGTCATATGATAAGAAATATGATGTCCATGAATGAAAGCAGATTGATTCTTGCCAATTAAAGATGATAAAACGATTTGAAGATATTTGGCCAAGATATTTAGAAACACATTTATAAGTTATAATAGAAAATGGATTGGAAGTCCACTATTGGCTCTAATACTAACAAACATATAGAGTTGGAGTTTAGTTACCATATGTAAAAGATGTCAAAGAATTTCATAACTGACAAATGTGAAAATTAAGATAGTGACTTACAAAGAATCTTGTAGAGTTAAGTTGTTCAACCATTTGTACCAAGACTTTTTTTTATTTTCATTCTAAGAGACACAAATGGCTTGCTTTAACATATTAAAAGCATCACTTGAATTTTTATTAAATAAGAGGTGCTAAGGTGTAGAGAGATCATGGATAATAGAACAATCAACCATATTTGACAATTCAGGAAAATATGTGGTTATGTCTTTATTTTAGTAATAGAGTTAGTTTTACAACCATAATTCAACACAATCTAGCAAATTTAATTACATAAATGGTTGACCTTGATAATCTATAGATCAAAGCATAATTTATATCTATCTAATTCAACTATTGAATTCACCATTTTTGTCCAAGCTATAATTTAGCTTTTTGTTACATTAAATATAGTACTTTTAGTAAGGTAAACATCAAGAACAAAAACACCATATATTAGTAATATTTGGAAGTAGATGAAGCTCCACCGCTTGTTTGTTTAACTCAAATAAAGCATGATTTCCAACCAAATTGTTACATATTGGTGCAACCCATGTTTGCATAATAATAAAAAAAGGCTCCAATATCAGTAAAAATTTATAAATATCATAGAGGGAATGCCAAAATGACTTGTAGAAGAGTCACTTATGCTAATCCTCAATAATAAGGAGCAAAAAAACTTGCATAGTTGAAGATTATCTTATATTATCTATCCATGTGTAAAACTGTCCAAAGAAGGGTGATCAAATAAGGAAAAAAATATGCATCATATTACAAAAAGAGAGTGAAGATATATCAACATCAATGCTTGTGTAATGGGAGTAAGCCATTTTGATTAAAATCACCTCTTGCGGAATATGAGACAAGATACAAGTTGAGATAGACCTACGGATGCTCCCTATTTTATATGATAAATGTCACTTTTGAAATGTTGTGTATGTATGTATATATATATATATCAAATTAGTACGTTTTAAATATTTTATGCTAAAGAGTTGCGGATTTTAAATATTTTATACAAGCCAAAATTAAGAAACAAAAAATATTTTATCTATCAATGGAAAGAGTCCCCTAATCTCAAGTTTCCATCCCCAAATTTTGAAATTTTCTATAAGGGGATTTTTATTAAAATGTTGCCGTTTCATAAAAAGTGGGATGTAGCCACAATTGCGGAACCAAACATGCCGGATTTTTCCTTTCATAACAAAATAATTTCCCTTTTTGGGACATCGGATTTGCTTGATCAACCGTTAGCCCAACACATCAAAGTAAAAAAGGACCACATTTCCTTCCTGAAATTGAAAGAGACAAAAAGAAGACACGTGAATGAACGTAAAAAAGCCCCTAAAATTTTAGATGCTCTCTTCATCTCATTTTACACATGGATAGCGCTGTTGAAGGGTACGTATTATGTAAAGCAAGGTAGTTTTTAATAATATGCCAAGTATCATATCACATTAGGTTAGATACTCTCTTCATCTCATTTTTTGGGGTCATTCATGTGGACACCTGTCCTCCCAAAGGAGGAAAAAAAACCCAAAACTATGATGGCACAAGCAGTTCGTGCTTAATCGCCTCAATGGGTTTTCATGGCAAGTGGCTATAAGGTGTAATGCTCCATTTATTTGATGTCAAAATCTGAATGCTATCAAGAGAAGAGGCAAAGACAACAAATAAATTACTTAACACTTCCTCCAGAGAAATATTACAGGATTGGACGTTATTATCGTATATGTTATAACATATATACACAGACTTAGTTGCAGGGCATACATATGAGCGTTAGCAGTGATCTGCTTTTGAGACCAGCAGGAATTAAGAATCAATACAAGACCCAATTAAATGGATTAAAACTTATGAACAGAGCTGCACCTGGGCTTGAGTATTATATCCCCCTAATTCTTCAATTTCAGGTGCATATGAACATAGGGTCTTTCACTTATTTGATGAAAAAGGCTCATAGGTTCATAGGCGGATTACCCTAAATCAAGATGATTGTATCAGTATGATTAAAAATGAGTAGATAACAGAAAACAATGGTGACGCCTATCCACATCTGTGTCCAGAAAGAGTAAATTAATTCTTAGGAGAGAGAGTTATAATTTATCCAGAGATCTTACCTTAAATAGCAGGTCATAAGCAATATGTTCCCATGGCAAAGAAACAGACATTATGCAGCACTTGAGGGGTATCATCTCATCGTCAAGATAGGTGGCTGCAGAAGCTGTTGTATAAGCATACTTTGCTGCTGCAGTTGCAACAGTTGCTGCCTTACGGAAGAAGGAACCAATCCCAAATGAAACAGGTGAAAATGGGCCTGCTTCATAGTGACTTTGATCTGGAGTAGATCATAAGATTTCATGATCTTATTCATGTTTCCACTTCATTAATGTACATCAATAATGTTAGAATGTTGCACCTAATGAATTGAAAATATATATAACCTAAAAACATAGTATTGCATGTATATGAAGGATTGAATTTGAAATGCATTGCACTAACCAACAACCCCAGAAACAGCCACTTCAACTTCTCCGCGTCCTCCAGGACCTATCATATAAAGTCTGTCCGTTTTTCCTGGTGAATGGCCGATTGACAGAAGGCTCCCAAACTGAGACTTCCCAGCTAGAGAGACAAAGCAAGAGACCATTACATGGTAAATTCATCAATTGAAAGTAGCAGCACTTTTCATACGGGCTCATAAACTTTTTACAATGAAAATTTTCTAGCAACTAAAACTTTACATAATTTATAGTCGTTCTATCTCATGCTTCTAGAATGAACTTATATCTAATTCATAATCTAATCAACCAATTAGCTGCAAACATGCATGCTCCCTATAAATCATTTTAAATTTGATATATGGGAAATGTTTTGTCTGGATCATATAAAGCTCTGAGTGGGCCAAGGCATTACATGTTGTGTAAAGCTCATCATGGTGGTGGTGGTGGTGGGTATAATATGCATTTTTCCCTTCCATTTGAACAGTAGGTAGTGCATAAAATTATCTACCAAAATGATTGGTGAGTTACATAATAACATTTAGAAGAAAGTGTTCTAGATGTATTTTGATGATAGAAATTAAAGAAATTATTTTGATTGCATTGGTGTTTTGATTGTCACGTTACCCTCATGTCTATTTCCCAATTTTTGTTCTTCTAATTTTGAATGGCTTTTCAAGGACATACTCCAATTACCAAGACCATCTACTTGACCTTAATATAAGCAGAGCACATAATAACATTTAGAAGAGAGTGTCCTAGATGTATTTTGATGATAGAAATTATTTTGGTAGCATTGGTGTTTTGATTGTCAAGTTACCCTCATGTCTATTTTTCCCAATTTTTGTTCTTCTAATTCTGAATGCCTTTTCAAGGACATACTCCACCAATTACCAATATTATCTACTTGACCTTAATATAAGCAGAGCACAACCAAATTGCAGGAAAATACCATTATATGCTTTGTGCACCATTTGATAACTTGCAAATCCCGAGAAAAGTGTAATCTGAAATCAGATCAGAGCAACTCAATATGCTTATACACAACCTCAAAGATATATGCTGTAGCCTGTAATAAGTACCAAAGGATAAAAAATTACCCAAGAACATCACTTCAACATTTCAAGGGTCAGTAAGAATACTACAACAAAAACTAAAAGATATTTATATGGATGATGGCCAGGGACTTGGAGGCATAAATAAATCTTTTAATAGAATTTAATGTCACAAGATATATCAGAAAAACACAAAATATCATCCATTGGCACTGACCATATGAATCTTGATTTTCTAATCAAACTGGCACAACAACAAGGGGATAAGGAGGAAAACCAAAAGGCACTATATTGCTCTGAATTAAGCCAGTTAATGGTTGTTAATTGGGCAGAAAACTGCAACTTCTGAACAAGACAATAGACATAAAATAGGGGACTGAAGACCCTTGGCCATGAGATACATGTTTTATGTGAAAGAGAGTGTGTCAAAATATCCAATAAGCAAGAAATATAATAAAGAGAACTCAAATATAGATGATGATGTTTATGTGCTAGTTTATTCCCAAACCTTACTGCTATTCCCTGGAATTGTCTCAATTTCCAAAGGAATCTTACTAGAACTACCATCACTTGCTTCCTTCACCGATGGAAATGCAGCTCCATCATGGGCATTAAGTAATACACAATAGCAATGATCAGTCGATGACAGGACCTACATTTAATCAGAAAAGAGTGATCTGAAAGTGTAATCAGAAAATCTAGAGGAGATAACACTCCATATAATGAGATCATTACCACAGGATCAAATGTGGAATCAAAGTCATTGATTGCAAAGCAGATATCTGGATATGCAGGAGATGTCTCTACTTCCTAGATAAATGGAAGTAAAGGTATCAGACAAAAATGAAACCACACAACAGTAAAATCAATTACAGTGTAAGCATAAAAGCATTGCCTTCTCTGCATCCAAGTGAAAAGCAATACGACTTGGAGATGCATAAACAGTCTTGATAACCTACACAGAAAACAAAATTGTTTCAGTAAGGAAAAAAAGAAAATTTGATTCCATAATTTGATTACAATTACTCGAAACAGATAGGGTCGATGTTCAAAATTTGAACCAACAGACATCAAACTAGCCTATTTATCCATATGCAGTTAAAAAGCTACCATGCATCAAATCAGCCATTACCATCTTATTGACAAAATAATAACCATGGTCTTGGTTTCTTATATATTACAAGGAACATAAGTGATAATAAAAGCATTGAATTCTTAGAAGTAAAGTTCATTTTTCCATTTAACAGTATAAGTATCTAACAAGACCTTTAGTTTTCATTTAGCAGATGGAGAAATCTCTCATACTAAATTTCTGTTTCACATGGCAAAGCAACCCCACAGTATCAATTGGAATCTTTTTTCTCAATATCTACATGGAAAGGGGGAAAATTAACTTTTACACAAACAAAATTCTAACAGCTCTCCGCAAGATAAAATATTAATAAATATAAAGAAAATTCAATAAATGAAATAACAAAATTTCCAGGTACATGATAAAGATAATAGTCCAAAAATGGTTCCATAAGAACATTGGGGATTCTATCATTGGAGAAACAAGCTTCAGTATTTGAGCAGGATACCTTGTATATAGGAGAAAGTGTTGAAGTATGTCCTTCTTGATGATTATGAATATCCTGATGGCTGGAAAAAACACCAAGAGGAAGGTGATTTCCATTTTAATCACATGTTTTATTGAATTCCTTTGATTGTATCAGAAAAACAATTAGATAATAATATAGAATAGGTAACACTATGAAAACTTATATTGGTGACAAAGCAAATGGTTCTACGATTAGCAGCACATCCATATCAGAATATAAAAGTGATCTTAAAATGCAGAGCAACTAAGAAAAAAGACAATATCTCACCTGCAAATTGCCACTGTTACAGTATATGAAGTGTGTGCAATCAAGTTCAAGTAAAATGAGCGCCTCCAATCTACTTCATCTAAAATTCCACCAAGTAAATTGTCCATCTAGAACACCAAAAACATGTCAGTTCACAAAGACGAATTTACTAGAATGATCCATTTAAGTTCAATGATATCTAAGACAAACTTCATCCAGTGTTGTTGAAATATGTGAAACTTCAGTTGATTGTCTTATTTTGTTTTAATTATTTGTTTGATTTTCTATATCACCACAGTGGTCTTGAATGATACAATTTAACTATGTGAGACATGCCTGATTTAATAAATTACCAACCTTGACTCTTGCAGGAGAAATGCATCCATAGGCAAAAAAATTAACATGAAGGATCATTACTACTTAGTGATGTTCATTAGACATGCTTGTGCATCTAACAATAATTTTTCTCATGCATCTGACATAATATCATTTGTATACAAATAATAGACATAAAAAAATAATATGCGTCTATCATATCACAAAACCATTATTCAATTGGAAATTATGATATGCAGTTTCATTGACTAGAGGCAAACTCACATTAAACTTAGACCATCAAGATATTTACAAAAATGCATGCTTCTCCTCTAATGTAAGGATATTTCTTAACTCCAACGATTAAGAGATAAACATTCCAAAGAATCAACAACATCTGTGATCACTCCTCTTTCATTTCAGAAGATATATGCAATATATATACATGTGAGGTATTACACTTTAACCATATTTTACCAATAAAGAAACACAATGGTAGATTTTAAAGCTCTTTTTTGCAGTGAAAAAGGTAAACAAATATTGGCACTCTATAAGAGTTTGAGTTAACAATCAACCAGGCAGAACCTTTCAGTGAATGTAACACTAGTCCGTGCTCAAAAGAACAATGCCTAAAAATGTGTTTTTACCTTAGAGGCCCACCTGCGAACAAAGAAAGGAGAGATTCCATCTGTATTATCACGACAACCTTGCAAAGCCTGTCAAGGAGTATCCCATAGGTAACTTTTTTGTATGAATCAATAACCTAAGGATTACATGGTTGTCAAATTGAAAGTAGTGTAAATGCATGCAAAGGACATTCAAAGGGGGCGGAAGGATGCACCATTTTCCGGACAAGAAATACAATATCATCGTCCTGCCTCCCTCTCGATTCCTTGCCTTGGACAAAATACAGATCAAATACATCATGCCAAAACTTTGAATCCATTTCAGCATTAGACACATCTGGTTCATCTATTATGGTTTTACCCATCATATCCAAATGCTTCTTCACCATACTCAACAATTCAAACCTGTAATGATAACGCATGGATCAAGCACCATAGTCCATTGATATCGAGCATTTAAAGCAGTGAAGGTATAAAAAATTAATCACCATTTTAGCATAAGAATCAAAATCAAGCATTTGACCTTGGTCAACCGCTAGAAATTTATGCTTTGGCGAGTTGGGATATTATCATAAACTAAATTTCCAGCTTCAATAACAAAAGACGATAATTTGACCAAAAGAATAGCAAAAGACGATAAACTTCTAAAAATGAAGCATCAGGCGCACCTAACAGCTACTTCAGTGAGAACATTATAGAGTGAAATTTGCTTTTCCCAGTCCGAGTCAGCTCAAAGACCGAGTCAGCGAGACTGCTCACTAAATACGCAACAGTTAAGTCTCTATTAGACAAAGAACCGGTGGAGCCACTAAGGGTCCGATCGAGCATCTCAAAGGCAAACTTCCGAGTAACATGTACCTTGAAGGAACATCTGCACCGCCTCCGCTCATCTTCTCTCGGCTTTCAAACTCCCGACGATGTCTACGCTCATCTAGCTCCTGTCTCGGAGTGTTCGAGTCGGAAATCTGGGGCAAACAAATTGAAATCAAGCAGATGTGGCTCTTACGCTGTGTTTGGATCTTGAGGAAGGAGGGAGTGGCGTCTTAATTGTAATGAACGATAGACGAGGAGCGTCGGTGGTGAGTACAACAGTGAAAACGTTTTTTTAATCCTTTTTCCGGATTATGACATTGAATGGTAAGGACAGGAGTTGAGGGCATTTATTAATACAACAAATAAATTTCACCGTCAATATCAATAATTTATACTATATTATTTATTATTATCATTTTAAATTTATGATAATTTTCACATATTTCACCGATATATTTGATATAAATAGTGATATATTTAATTTTTAGAGTAATATATTTCAAGTAAAAAATAATTTATATACAAAATTGTTCCAAAATATAACTAATATTTATTTACCAATCATAAATATATTGGTATATTTACTTGAGGCTTTGGTATGTAAAAATATTTATTATAATAATAATATTTATTTTTATTATTAAATGAAGGAATTATTGATACTTTATGTATAATCTTTATCTGTTCTTATCCCTGCATGGGATTGAAAAATAAAATTAATGAGATATTTTTTTTCATTCATGTGAATATTTTATCTCCCCGGGTCCCTTCACATCTCTCCATCCAAGAAGTTTATGAAGCATACTTGTTATGATTTATTTACTTGATGATGCCATAATTTATGAAAGTTTAATCAATTTAAATTGCTTATATGCAATTTGGGAAAAATGAAGGCCAAATAAGTGCAAAAATGATGACGCAACATGGGAAATTAGGTTAATTAACTAATTAGATAGCAATTTTGTTAATTTAATTTATTTTAACATTAATATTTTCTAATGATAATTTATTACAAAATTTTCAATTTTATATCGCAATATAACTCACTGATTTTTATCTAAATTTAAAAATGATATTGATTTAATATATTTAATTAACAAAATATGGCATCTCATCAATAATTTATTTAATTTTCTTATTTCTTCTAATTAAAATAATTTACTGTACAACTTATAGATGTTTGTATAATTTCTTACAACTAATGATTTTACCAAAATATAAACCTAAAAAACCCTAATTATCAAATGATAATGTATTATTATTGTATATTACCTATATTATTTAGATTATAAAAGCTATTACTACCCTTAGTTATTTATGACGTGAATCTTGCTACGTGACTGGGACCCGATTGGGTATAAGGTCCAAAAGGTCCAAGTTCAATAGTTAGACTCGTACTCGATTATTAGATCTATTTTGCTGGTTTGGATCTAATAATCGGATTTTATTGTACACAGTTATATTCGATTATATCTAATTAGGTATAGTTGAATACAATCGAAATTGATAAGTAAAAAATATTTTATTAATAAGAAAATTTAAATATATAACTAAATTATTAATGTAATTGAAGTTAAACTATTATTAATTTTGTTATTTATTTAAAATAAAATTTTAATATAAATAAGTATTTGAATGGTAAATTAAAAAAATTCTATCAAAATTAATTTTTTCATTAAATTTTCTACATAAATTTTAAATTTTAAATTTTTTTCAATTAATTTTATAATATAATATTTATATTTTTCTAATATATAAGATAATTTATTTCGGTTAACTTGATAAAACTATTTTATTTTAAATTTATGTTATGTGTTTTAATTTAATTGATACTAAATTAAATTTTAGTTTTTTGGACGAGTTCGGTTCTCAAATATATAATCTTATATATAGGCCTAGTCCATTTTGTTAATCCAGATTCAACTATCGTCCAACTAATACGTTTAGATTCCACAATCGGGTGTGTCAAGTTTGTTTTGTTGCACTCCAACTCCTTAATTTCTATACCCATGGGGTTTGACTAGAGATTTTTACCACTTTAAATATAAAAATTAAAAGATGATGAGTGAAAATTAGTATAAAATGAAAAGAATAATAATTTTTAGTTTTATTTATTAATTATATGGAAATTTTATGAAAAATGAAATATTAAAGACACTAGTAAATTATTAGTGTTGATGAATTGAACAAAATAAGCTAGATAAGTGGGTGAATACTCTAACAATGAGGATCATCCACTCACATCTCTTTAATTTCTTATTTTTACTAATCTTTGACAAATCACAAGCTTAGATTGCCCGGCAGATAATTTGCTAAAAGAAAATTAGGAAGTACTAGAGGTCGTTTATCTAAATTTTATGATACATTATCCTATTATATATATATATATATATATTTCTCATATAAGCATTTGCTTATTTAGTTTACACGCCACCTCCTATCTACCTTTCATTTATCATCGAAAATTTAACTCATAATTAGCTTAAGTATGAAACAAAATTATTCTCATTGTCTAAGATAGGATAATCATATAAAATTATTTAAATAATATTTAATATCATGTTATAAATATATATTAGAACGAGCAATAGAAAGAGTATAAGATGATAAATAAAATCAATTATTAGAATATATACATCATTATATATATATATATATATATTTCTCATTACAACATAAATAACTAATTCCTAACTTTTCTTATTTTCCCATGTAGATAGATTTTAACATAATCAAAATTAAAGCAAACCAATTCAAATTTGTAATTCATTTTGTACCTCTAAAAAATGAATGTCATTTGTGAAATTATTGAACTATTTTTTCTCTTATTTATAGGGTTCATGTTTGTATATTGAAAGAGCTATGTAAATCCCGTCTCTTTAAAACAAGGAAACCGGGTAAAGAATCGGTCAACCTAAATGAGAAGAAATGAACCGGTTCACAAATTCGATCATTAGGTAGCGGGAAATTTGGGGAAATTACAACTCTCGAGTGACCCAAAGTGTTTATAAAATCTTGGAAAATGATCTTAGGACGATTTGGAAGAGAAAACCATAAAAGTTCAGGAGAACCGGATCCGAACCAAATTGAATCAGTTTATGAACCAAGTTGGTTAATGAACTGGAACAAATATAAAAAGAGCAAACCGGGAAAATTATGGATCCCGAGTGACCTAAGGAGTCACAAAAGTCATGAAAAAGGACTTTAGGATGAATTCGAGATGAAAACCAAACTGGTTTAGGTGAATCGGATTGAACCGATTTGAACTACTATTAAACCATATGCTAAATTCATTTTTCTAGGTGGATTAAAAAATTCAAATTTGAGATTTGAGACCACCATTGGATAGAAAATGAATTTAGAAATTTTTAGATTTGAAAAATTCGGTCGAATTGGGGGTGAACCGATTAGTTTAAGCTTTGAACCCAGTTTAGATCCGTTCAGTCCAGAACAATGTTATCTTCTTCCTTCAAATGATAGCACTCTTCACTCACTGGAAAATTGCAAAGCGCTAGCAAAGCTAAAAAGTCTCTGGCCATGGAGTTCCAAGCAATTAATGACCGCCATTAAGGCGCCAATCAGACGACCAAGAAGTCCCCGAGCTTTCTTGTCACGCCCCAACCCAGTTTGGTTGGATCCCCGTGAACAACCCGCTGCTCTTTCTCGGTTCAAGAGGAGTTTTTCCCTTATTTTACTCAAGAGGAGCCATGCGAAATTTCAACCTTGTTCCCTGGAAAACATATATCAAATAAAATACAAGTTTAAAGAAAAATTAAGCATACCTGATAAAGGGTAAGGCTTAGTGTTATTTATAGTAATTTTCTCTTTTCCTAAAAAAAAAGGGTAGAAAAGAGTGGTGAGTTTCTACAACTCAGTGAATGGGTTTTTAAAAAGTCTACTTTTAACTTTTAAGAAAAATATTTGTATTGGAGTGTGCCATACTCCTCACTTTTCAAATATCCCTTCATTTAAAAATTCAGGTTTTTCCACCATTTTTTATTATCATGGTGTGTCATCACCCAACACACATCCTTCATGATGAAGATTACACACATTCACGAATTAGTACGTCCACTGAACCTACTTGTGGCTTCGGAGCGACTTTACCGGCCACCCGGATAGAAGTATGTCCACTTCTACCCTGAGAATAAGTGGATGTTCGTGACATCCGACTCTCATTCTGAAATAAATTATTCGTATTCGTATGAGGACAAAGACCTCATCCCATCCCCACCCTAGTCTCATGCGCTTAGCGTTACTCCAAATTTTGCACGGTCACCTAGAACGACGAACTGCCTTACACTCATCGGGTCGTCCAGGGCCCTTAGGACGCATCACTACCCCTCATGGGTATCTTGATGATCCCGTACTCATAATGCATGCACAAACAATATTTTCTTAATATGCCATGTAATCTATGGTGTCATTAGTACAACGGTCCCAACTTTCAACTCAACCTGCAGCTGTTTGTCTTAACTGGTCCGAAGACCAGTTATGTCACACTACTGTTAGTTGACTGAGAATGTCGGACCAGCCTTGGTACCATGACCATACAATTTACTTATTAAAGGTTTATGACACATATATTATGTTCGTTTACGAGCTCTTGCTCGTGCCCATTGGCCTATGGCCCACTGTTCGAGATTTTTTTTAAAAATTGGGCATATTAGCCCCCAAGTTCCAAAACCGAGGCCCCTGACCTATAAGAGATATTTGAGCTCTTGTCGAGAAGGTCTCCCAAATTGTTTAAGCATTGGCACACAGTTAGGGGAGAACACTTCCGACAAAATATGTTTTCACTGTCCATTATATTGATCTGATACAAGGACATCTCCATTTATAACCGATGAACGATTTTTCAACTTCCTTCGAGGAAGTTTCATCATACCAACTGGGTATGATCTACTTACAACCGGTAAATAGTTTTTCCACATGGTTTTCACATCACAACTCTAAGTCATGATGTTTAAAATACCACATATTAGTGGGTTTTCATTTTAATGTGCTTATCATCCCCAACCGGGTATGATCTAAAATCCCACTTACAACCGGTAAGTAGTTTTTAACTTTAAGTTGTGCTCATCATCCCAACCAGGTATGACGTTAGTAAACCCACTCACCCGATTGTGCAGTGAAATTCCACTTAGTCAAGTTCCGTCCCTTGCACGTTGGACCTCAATTGGCGTTCTCGATGTCTCGTTCTCCTACACGAAATGAACATAGTTGTTAATTATTCTTTGGCCTAATAGCCCTCATTCGTTCCAATGAATGAGAAAACCCAACTTTATATATATTTACAATTAGGTCCTTGAAGTTATTTTTCTTCAACTTTAAATCTCTATTGTCGGGTTTTTCCTCAAATTAAGTCCCGAAACTTTTAAAATTTATCTTGGGACCTCAATTTATTAAATTTCGCAAAAAGGGGTTTAATTTCCCAAATTTTCAATTTGGTTCCTCAATTTTCCCAAAATTACCATTTTTCCCTTCCTTTACAAAAATGATAAATTTTACCCCAAAAATTCTAAAATTTCTCAATTGGCCCTCTAATATTCTTATTATGACCAATTGACCCTCAATTTTAGAAAATTACATTTTGGTCCTTCAAATTTTCAAAAATCCCCAAATTTCTCCCAATTTCAACTCTTTAACACAGCCGAATTTGATTTCATCAAATTGACCGATCAAACACCTCTATTCGTTGAAATTGAGTTTTTACATGTTCATATGCTTCTAAGGAACTTTGAATCGCAGGTTTTAATGTCGGAACAAGCTCAAATAGAGGTTCACCGAAAAAATAGACTGTAGAGAGAGAAAGCTTCGATTTCTCATCGAGGAGGGCGCGGTGGTACGAGCTTTCTATTTGGACAGGTAGCTCTCCTCCAGAGGTTCATCCTAGGATCAAGAATGACATCAATTGATGTCGAATTGGATTAGAATTTTTTCATTGAAATTCACCACATCCAAATCCTCTAAGAAGAACTCTTAGAAAACCCCGGGTGATAAATCTTGATTGCTTGAACGCCACAGGTAAAAACCTGATAAGTTCAAAAGCTCTTTCAAGATAGAAAGAAGACAAAACCTCACAAGATATAAATTCCAAAGTGTGTCTCCAATGCTGTGGAGTATGCCTTTTATAGGCTCAGAAAACAACCGAATGACCCACATAATGAGGAAAAAAATCTATTATGGTTATAAGCTAACCTTATCTAATCTAACCACCTAATATTATCCTAAGAGATTTATTATATTTATAAATCTCTCCTTATTAATTAAATCTGGACCTTCTCTTGGGCTCATCTTAGGCTCTTCATTTGGGCTTCTATTTGAATATTCAACAATCTCTTTAATCACCCCATATAAAGCTTCTTTGAATCTTTTAGCCCCTTAACCTTGTGATTGGGCCCTCTTGAAGTCTCAAGTGATCATTTATCCCATTTGGTGACAAAGTGTTCAGTTCCATTGCAGGTCTGGTTTATTGAACTTGTGAATTCGTACTCTCTTTAGTCGAATTCACATCATTCTCCCCCTATTGAAAATGATTTGTCCTCAAATCTTCTTTTCCTTCATCACCTACATCAAAAGACATTAACTTATAAATATTTATGCTATTACTAACAATATATTTGCTAAATAACTTCCTGTTGTAATTATTACTACTGAGTTTTAACACCTTAAATAATCCCTCTAATCTAAGAAATTTTGATAGTTTTCTATTCATAAACCGTCCATTCCTCATATGTAAACTAACCCAAATCCCTGGATCAAAAACAACTTTCATGAAACTCTTGTTGTAAAGATTAATATTTTCTTGAGTATGTTGTTTTCTATCCAATGGATTAAAATCATAGATAATCTCCATTGGTGATAACTTAGTTACTGAATAAATATAACGATTATATGCAAACACAATATGTGGAAAACATGCAGTTGAAAATAGAAGTTTTGTAACCAACACAGTATTCCAAGAAAAATTAAGCAATTTAGTATCAATGATTGTAAACAAAATGTACCTTTCAGATAATTAAACTACATTTTTCATACCTTGCTTACACTTGATCACATAACTAGATGTATAAATGAATTCTACCCACCTTGCATGATACTCATTCAGCTTGAGGGCTACTCCACTGAACTTTTCATTATAATATGCAATTGATCTTCTTTCCTGACTTACCAAGTAAGGTGTTTGCCAATCTTGAATTACCTTAATTTCCTTGTCAATGGCAATCCCTTCAAAACTTATAACATATCCAGGAAATACAAGTTTATCCGAACAAATGATAAATATCTTAAAATTCACAAACAATTTATCTTTCCTTAAAAGTTCTAACATCATTTTCAAATATTCCATAAGTTCATATACCAGGACGTCAACAAAATATATATAGTCAAACTTTAAAATGATAACATGCAAGATATGCTTCATTAATATCATGATAGTGCTATAGGCACTAATCAATCCAAAAATCACAGCTAACGAACCATATAGACCTAGTTTTGTTTCATATGTTATTTTCAAATCATCTTTTTCTTTAATTTGAAATTGATGATATTCACTCTTAAGACCACGTTTTGAAAACAAATAGTATCTATGCAACTCAATAACAATATCATATAAATATGAAAGATGTTGTCGATACTTTACCATGATATTGTCAATGGCTCGACAATTGGGGCATATTTGCCAAGTATCGTCCTTCATGGGTACAACACATGGTCGCTTGCTCTTACGTATATATCTCCTTTCCATCAATTTTAGGACTTGGTGTTAACTTTGATACTTGTTTTCTTGAACTAGTGGCAAACCAAGAGTTATCTTCTTTGTAATGACATTCTTGAATTCCTGCAGAAGAGAAACACTAATGCTTGGCAAATATTCGACAATATGGTTAGTAAAATATAAATCCTTGTACATAAGTACTGTAAGGATAGGATATGAAATTGTATCTCTCTTGATCTCACTTTTTCTCTCCATAAAATTGTTTTTACTATCTTTTCTTTGTATTATGGCTTTTCTCTCTTCTTTTTCAACATTGCCTTTTCTCACATTATTTTCAATTTTGGCTTTTCTCTCTCGGATTTTTCTCTCTTCTTTTTCAATATTGCCTTTTGTCTCTTCCTCTTCAATCATGGCTTTTCCCTCTTGTCTTTCTGCTATTTTCTTTTCATTTGCCTTTTTCTTCTTCAACTGATCCTGAAAAACTTGTTGTAAAGTAAGAGGTACAAGAGATATTGATCTATTATTAATCACGAATAAGTACCTATCTATTAATCTATCATATGTAACGTGACGATCTAACTTCCAAGGTTCTCCCAATAAAATATGACATGCTTGCATCGGTACTACATCACATAATATTTCATCCTGATATGGCTGACTCTCTTTCTAACACTGATTGGAAATTGTAAAGGGGAGCCGAATTGGCTTACCTTTCGGTCCTAATTTGGCCGTGGAAGGGCTGAGGAGGTGTCGGGAGAGCTTGGTTTGGCCTAAGGAGGGCTCAAATTGGCCGATTTCAACTCGGCCGAAACAGGGCAGCTTCAACTTGCCGGAGCTGCTTCACTATTCGATCATGTCGGCGCTTCTCCAACAACTCTCGGAACGAACGAATGTCACCACCATGTAGCTGACTTCCCCCCTCGATTTTAATGAACCCGACCTCACCTTCTTTGGCTTAGAATTGACCCTATATGAGAGCTTTGGTTCGAGCTTCACCAGAAAACTAAGCAACTAAGAGAGAGTGAGCTTTTTAGGTGTGGAGAGGACGAATGGAGAGGGGCTTTTATATAGGGAGCTTGGGGACTTGTTGGCCGTCCGTTTGGCACCTTTATGATAGGTATTAAAGACCAGAAATGTACCAAATAGAAATGTTTCTTTTTCATTGGCGCTGGTTTGATTTTCTGGCGAGTAAACAGTGTTGTCATCCTAAGGAAGAAGATGGAACTGTTCCGAACTGGATCGGACCGGTTCAAAGCTTAAACCGGCTAGTTCACTCCTCATTCAACTGAGTTTTTCAAATCTAAAAATTTCTAAATTCATCTAAATTCATTTTCTATCCAATGGTGGCCTTACTCTCAAATTTCAATTATTTAAGCCACCTAGAAAAATGAATTTAGGATCCGGTTCAATAGTGGTTCAAACCGATTCAGATCCGGTTCACCTGAACTGGTTTGGTTTTCACCCCCAATTCCTTCACAAGTCCATTTCCATGTCTTTTGTGCCTCCTTGGGTCACTTAGGGTCCATAAAATTCCCGGTTTACCATCTCTTAATCAATTCCAATTCATAAACCAACTCGGTCCTTAAATCGGTTCGGGTTCGGTTCACCCGAACCGATCTGGTTTTTCTCTCCCACATTGTTCTATTCCCAAGGATTATAAACCTCTTTGAATCATAAGGGCTCCATAAGCATCTTGGTTTACCCATTCTCTATTGGTTCCTGTTCAATGAATCAACTCAGTTCATAAATCGGTTTAGACCCGGTTCTATTGAACTGCTTTGGTCTTTCTTTCTCATTCTGTCATAGGGTTCTTTTGCCCATTTTTATGAACCTTTTTGAGTCACATGGGAGTTAGAAATTTTCAAATTTGCTCGTCCCCTAACAATCGGGTTTTTAGACCAATTCAGTTTAAAGATTCAATTTGACTAATTTTTTCCCCGATTTTCTCATTACTAAAGGACATGGTTTACATTTCTATATAAATAACCCCTCCTCATTCATCCTCTCCACACCTAAAAACTCCATTCTCTCTCAATTGCTCCATTTTTCGGTGAAGCTCGAACTAGAGCCTCGACTTGGGCACTTTTTTGAGCCAGAAAAGGCAAGATTAGGTTCTTTAGAATCTGGGAGAAGTCTGCTACACGCCTATAGTCTCCATTTGCTCCGAGGGTTGCCGGAGAAGCGCCGGCGTGATCAAACAGTGAAACAGCTCCGATGGACCAAAGCTGCCCTATTTCAGTTGAGTTGAAATCGGCTAATTCGAGCCCTTCTTAGGCCAAACCAAGCCCTCCTAATACCTCCACAATCATCCTACACCTGAATTAAAGTGGAAAGGGAAGCCAATTTGGCTCCCCTCGACAATTTCCGACCTATGCTATAGAGAGAACTGACAAAACTTTAATGATAAATTTCTCACTTAATTTGATATCAATTAATGCAATTCTTAATTCTAGGAGTAACCTTAGGACAAGAGCTATCTGCCCAGATTGAAAGCTCGGACCGTCGTGCCCTTGACGGTAAGCTTTTAAAGATTTCTCTCTCTAAGTCCAGTTTTCTGGCGAATCTCCGTTTGAGCTCATTCCAACACTAAATCGTGCAATTCAAAGTGCAATTAAAATGTATGAAGGTGTAGGAATTCTAATCTAGCTTCAATTTCAACAATTATACTAATTTGATTGGTCAATTTGATAAAATCAAATTTGACAGAGTTAGAAGGTTGAAATTGGGGGAAATTTGGGAATTTAAAAAATTCGAGGGACTAAAGTGCAATTTCATAAAATTAAGGACCAATTAGGCATAATAATGATATTGGAGGACCAATTGGGAAATTTTGGAATTTTTGGGGCAAAACTTACCTTTTTTGTAAAGTTAGGGCAAAATTGTAATTTTGGAAAAGTTGAGGGGACCAAATTGGAAATTTGGGAAATTGAACCCCTTTTGTGAAATTGAATAAATTGAGGTCCCAAGGTGAATTTTTAAAGTTTCAGGACTCAATTTGAGGAAAAACCGGCATTAGGGACTTAAAGAAAAATAACTTTAGGGAACTAATTGCAAAAAAAATGAAAAGGTTGGTTTTCTCATTCATTTGGAATGAATGAAGACTATTAGGACAAGGGATAATGAACAAGGATGTTTATATTGTATAGTAACATGAAGTACTAGGAATGCCAGCAAGGACAAGCTCGTGTGAATAAAAAGAAACGATTGAGATGAATTCACTATATTAACGGGTGAGTGGATTTACTAACGTCATACCCAGTTGGGGATGATGAGTACAATTTAAAGTTAAAAAACTATTTATCGGTTGTGAGTTGGATTTTTATATCATACTTGGTTCGGATGATAATCACTTCAAAAATGAAAACTCACTACTAAGTGGTACTTTAATAATCACACCTAAGAGGAGTGATGTGAAAATCACACGAAAAAACTACTTACTAGTGTAAGTAGATCATACTCGATTGGTATGATGAAACTTTCTCGAAGGAAGTGGAAAACTCATTCATCGGTTATGAGCGGAGATGTCCTCATACTCGGTTGGTAAGATGGACTGCTGAAAAGTATATTTTGTCGGAAGTGCTCTCCCCTAACTATGTGCCACTGCTTAAACATTTTGGGAGAACTTCTTGATGGGAGCTTGAATAGCTCTGATAGGCCGGGGGACTCGGTTTTGGAACTTGGGGGCTAATATGCCCAATTTAAAAATCTCGAACAGTGGGCCCTGGGCTAGTTGGCATGAGGAGAAGCTCGTAAACAAAAATGATTCTAAGCCATGAAAACTTAAAGTAAATGAATTGTTTGGCCATGGTACTGAGACATGACCGACATACTCGATAGACTAGCAACAGTGTGACATGAGTGATCGACGGACTAGTCGAGACAAACAGCTGTAGGCCGAGTTGAGGGTCGGGGCCATTGGACTAGTGGCACCAAAGATTAAATGGCTTTTGAGGAAAACTTTGTTTGTGCATGCACTTGAGGTTCGAGACCATTAAGACACCCAACAGCTGTAGGCCAAGGGCTGCTGGATGATATGGTGGTGATAAGGGAAAAGGGAAACTACTGGGTTTGTGTTTCTCGTCATACTAGTTAGTCATGGAGTTCTGTGTTTGTACTCTACATAGTTCTGTGTTTGTACTCCATGAAGCTACTGTGTTTGGGACTTCCTGATGCTTCTGTGTTTGATTTTCATGTGCACCAGACCAAGATATAGTCTCTATCCTTATACGGACACATAGTTTTAATCATGTGTGTTCCCTTCATGATGAAGGATGTTTTAGTTGATAAACACATTGGTTATGGTTGAGGAGTGAGTAATGACGATGAAACTGAGATTTTGAAAATGCCAAATTTCAAAATAAGGAGTCGAATACACTCCAATTTAAATATTTTCCCCTAAAAGTCAAACTTTAAACCCCCATTCACTGAGTCGTTGAACTCACCCCCTTTCTTATATCCCTTTTCAGTTAACCAAGGGAAACCTACCCTAAGACCTCTTGTTAGTCACACCTGCAAGATAGGTATGTAAGTTAAAATTTTTATGCAGTTTTGATTTATGTATTCTAGGAAAGGTACAAGTTTAAAGGACGCCTTACTCCTCACAGGTTTGAAAGAGGGGAAAACCTTTAGTAAACCGAGAAGAGTGGCGGGTTGCTCACGGTGATCCGACCAAACCGGGTCGAGGCGTGGCAAACTAATTTAATTTGGGATAGTGATTATAATATTGAAGACAATCATAGCAAATGAATAAATAGTTATTACAATGGAGAAAATGAAATGATAGTGGTTACAATATAATTAATTTGTTTGTATTTAATTTTATATCTATATATTGTACACCACCTATCTTGAATGTACGGGATAAATTGTTATTCTATAATTTTCTCTCTATTCTAACCAGCGTAGCTAGTATGTAGGATGAAATTGCATTAGAAAAAAAAGCTCTAATACCATGAAAGAACTGATAGAGAGAAAAATATAGAATCACAATTTATCTCACATATTTGCAGAATGTGAATTCTAATTACATGTAGATTAACATGATTGTCTAGTAATTTTAAGATTGTGGTGATACATAGTCTATCATTGATCTTCCAAGCCTTGTAGGATGGGTTGGGAATAATAGTGGATTCATCATATTTCTGAGGAGGCAAGAACTCTGGCGATGCCGGGATGGTTTGATCGGCATACCCCGTCAAGTTGTAAATTTCCAAGAGTGGTATCATATTGTTGTGCCATAGGAAATAGTTTGTTCCGTCCAGTTTAACTGAAAGTACTAAAATATTACTTGGAAGTTGAACTGCTACTCCTGAAGAACTCATGTTGATTTTGTAGGTTGTGAAAGGAAATATGGAAGATGATGAAAATTGATAGGGGTTGAGCAAATGGGGTTGATGGTGATAATGAAAGAGATATAGTAACAAAATAATAAATCTAGATAATTTTTTTGGTGGCAATACAATTACTGAAATTTATCTCTTCTTTCATATCTCTATTATATCTGTTCTCATTATCACTCTATTACCAACACATCTTGTTCTTATGGAAATGGGGAAATGGTGTTTTCTCCGCCGGCACCCCATAATGAGAATAACTCTAGTAGAAACTTCTCTATGACGGAAGTGCAATCTTATTTTGAGATTTCCTTTTTCTTTCTAAGAATTAGGATCTTTCATTCATACTGCCATAATAATATCGAGTATTCAAATCCCACGACCCCAATGTTATTAATCCTAAAACTTTAATTAACATTCTCATTATTACCTAGCCTATTCTTATGCAACATTTATTTGTGGAAATTTTGTCACGTACTAACTCAATTTCAGGGATGGGAAAAATGATAACAACATGCCACATCTTCTTAATACTACAATGGTGGATATATTATCAAAGTTAGAACTAAAAAAACTAAATCTTATAATATAAAATTTCTCATAATTTACAATGAGAATTTAAAATTTCGTTCATAAGTAGAGAGCCTAAAAAATGTATACAAAAATCCCCATGAATACAACAATTAATAATTATATAAAAAAATTTTCGTACGCATACTTAGAGATGTATAACTCGAATATCTATGAATGATATATGTGATTTTCGACTTTATTTTCTCTAGAAATCTCTACTTTCACCTGAATTTTATTTGGGTAGGATAGTGTGCTCACAATGTTGTGAATGAAATTATTGAAGTCGAGCCACTACATGACTTCGACCCCAACCTCTACTCAAATTATATATAACAAAGAGTTTTATCTATTCTATCACATATGTTCAATATGTATTCCCTTAGTATTTTAACCCATTTTTAGAATTTAACACAAATTATATTCATGACACTCGTACAAGCAAGCAACAATATGCTATACAAACAACATGGATTTGTCATGCCCCTAAAGGTTATTCATCAACCATTCGAGTTCATCAAGACTATGTGCAAAATCGTGCACTCACAAATCCCTACACAAGATTCATCATCTCGATAGATATCTATAAGGGTATGTATGCATTGAACACTCGCAAAACCCTACACAATAGCCGTCCCCATCATAGGGATATTCAATGTTATGCTCAATTGAACATCCACATACTAAGGGTGTATATGGGCACATGTATGCTCAAACAACATCTTATGTCTCCCTTGGGTCTCAAGTGACCTAGAAACTAAAATAAACTTCTCATCTTTTTCCACCACTTCCAGGCATTCCCTCATGTCCACACACCCTCTCAAAGACATGTTGATTGTCCACAACCTCCTCACAATAATAAATATAATACATATGCATAGATGGACGAGTGATAATCTCAATAGACAAAGTAAATACTTGTCATTCGAGTATAGTTTTGCAATCTAACCAAAATCCTCTTATAACGTTCTCTCAAACAACAAGAATAACACATTAAAGACCAATTTAATAGTTAGAGTAAATACTTTACTCATGCATTTCTTTTAAAAATGTTCATAACACGTATATGATTCAACTTGGGTGTTTAGCCCATTTACTTAAAATTCACGATCACCGACTTTAAAATCTCATTTTTTTGATATATCATGAAATATATAATTTATCTACTAAAAGTATAACTCCTGAAAAGGGTTAAATGGAGAGGGTGAGTTTCTACAACTCAGTGAGCGGGTGTTGGGAGTGAGTTTTCAAAAATATGCTTAGTTTATCAAAAACCATTGCCATGGTTTACCATTCCTTTTTCAAGGATTTATCTCAAATCTCAAATCTTAGGACTTTTTCCATTTTCGTATTAGGTGTGTTCATCTCTCTTAGCCCATCCCCTTGCCTCGGGAGGTGTTTAGCAAACAAACACACACCCTTCATCAAGAAGGGTACAAACATTCGCTGGGTAGTCCCAGACTGTACCCACTTGGGGATTAGTGTGAGTTTGCTGTTTATCTAGGTAGAAGTCACATACTTCTACCCTAAGCCTAAGTGCACTTCCCAGACATCCGACCCTTAGACTCGAATTCCACCTCATGTCCGTATGAGGTCGGAAACTTCATCTTGACCCTACCCCGATCTCGTGCGCATAAAGCCCAAACACAATAGCTTCAGGAAACCCAAACACAGTAGTTTCATGGAGCCCAAACATAGTAGCTCCATGACTAATATGATGAGAAGTCCAAACACAGTAGCTTCTCCTTCCCTAATCGCCACCATGTCGTCCAACAGCCCTTGGAACCTATCACTACCCCCTAGGGCATCTTGATAGTCCCGAATCCATAAGTGCATGCACAAACAATAATTTTCATATACTTAGCCATTCTCTTTGGTGTCGACAGTCCAACGGCCCTGATACTCAACCCAGCCTGTAACTGTTTATTAGACTGGTCCGTCGACCTCACCTTGACGCACTACCGCTAACCCATCAAGCCTTATCGGTCCTGACTTGGTACCGTGGTGAATCACATAGTTAATTCCACTTTTAATGAGAGTTTTCATGGCTTTTCATATTCATATTTGTTTACAAGCTTTAGCCCATGCCCACTGGCCTTGGGCCCATTGCACGTGTTTTTTCAAAATTGGGCCTTGAGCCCTATGAGTTCAAAAACTAAGGCCCCTGGCCTGTAAGAGTTGTTTTAGCTCCCGTCAAGAAAGTCTCCCAAATTGTTTAAACAGTT
Source organism: Trapa incisa (assembly GCA_030064435.1). Classification (NCBI taxonomy): domain Eukaryota; kingdom Viridiplantae; phylum Streptophyta; class Magnoliopsida; order Myrtales; family Lythraceae; genus Trapa; species Trapa incisa. The sequence goes on along the minus strand of CM057775.1, from coordinate 7,912,095 downwards.
GTCACACAGTCAGGGGAGAACACTTTTGACAAAATCTCTTTTAATTCATAACACCAATCGAGTGTGATGATAGATTCGCATGCAACCAGTATGAGGGTTTTCCTTTCCTCAAGGAAGCTCATCATACCAATCGGGTATGATGTTTATTTAATCCTACTCACAACCGGTAAGTAGGTTTTTGACTTTTAAAATGTGATCATCATCCCAACCAGATCGGGGCGTGATAGTTCCGGCCCGACCGGGTTCGGTGACGAAAATCGGCCAATTCAGACTCGATTCGACCGATTTTCTAAAAATTAAAATGTTCTAAATAAATATAAATTCATTTTCTATCTAATGGTGGCCTCAATTTTTCAAATTGAGATTTTTAAGCCACCTAGAAAATGAATTATCCAATTTGGTTCATTATGGTTCAACTCGATTCAATGTGGTTCAAGTCTAGTTCTCCCTGAACCGGTTCGGTTTTCTTATCCAATTCACTTCATGGTTCCTCCCCATGATTTTTATGACATCTTAGTTACTTGGGATTTTCCAATTTCCCATTTTCACCTTTTTTTTTTACCATTTTTGGTTCATTTAGTGGCTTGGTTTCGGTGTTATCCACTCTTTGTCCTATATTGTTCCTTCCTCTATACTTTGTTTATTACAACTCTGGTCCAAATTTTATGTTTGACCTTGTCATGCTTAACTAACTAACTCTTTATTACTTGAGTCACATTTTTCCTGAGACTGCTGGACCTACATGTCCTTTCTTTTCATCTGGTAGTATTCTTCGACTATCTTCACCGTTATCCAATCATCCTTTTTACCTTGATATCATGTCTTTCATTACTGTGTTAGTTTTCCTTTTCTACTCGTCCCTTACCAACTTCCTTCTTGGGTTTTAAGGGTTCCAACCATTGGGTTTCTCGATCACTTCTTAAATTACCGATATGTTTGGGATTTTTCCTTCCTTATATCCTTCCATATCTCCAATGATGTCCTTACTCAAGGATTCCCTTTCTTCATTCCTTCCTTACTCATTCGTGACTATATCATGGTTCCTTATTCCGTGTTGATCCCTTTCGGTCTACATGTCGATTCCTTTATTTGGGGAGTTCCCTTTTGATGGTTCATTCTCTACTATGTCCTTTAAAGTAGAGACTTCCACCTTAGAAGCTACACATTCAACCTTCTTACCATTCCTTGAAGGTTCGTTTCCTTTACCTCCTTACACTTTTTTTATATTAATGCATTTTGTCCACCTTTGATCCTTCATTGCCTTTAAGTTCCCATTTCGCCTCTTATTTCTTATGCGAGTAACTTCTGATCATTGGGTCTTATTTCATGCACTCCTCATTATGCCCAGTTATCAAATCACAAGTTCCATTAAACGAGCATAGACTTCAATCAGTCATGATGCCTGCGGTTGTTTCCTTTAATCCTCTTGTTTGAAGAGTGTATTCTTTTAGGGTTTTCAAATATTGTTTCTTTTATTTTCTTATTATGGGTATTCCTCCCATTCCCATTTGTTATTGCATCATTACCCATTCCTTGGGTTTAACTTACTCCTTGGGTCATCTTGAGTACGCTTCCTTCGTACTTGATCTTTTCACCTCAACTTGCATTTCATTTGTGAATTTATTTTCTTTTCCCAATTCAATTAGGTCCATCGCCTCTCCATTGGGATATATACCTCCCTAGGACTCCCTTCCTTGGTAAGGCTCCTTCTCTTTCTGGAATTTCCCCTTTTTATTCGTCCTTGTTGTTATTTAACCTTAAATAAACTTCATGACATCCTTTGACATCATCCTTTCCTGTTTACCTTTACCTTGGAAATCTTGCTGACACATCATTTGTACCTTATCTTTATTCCTACTTGTAATAATCACTACGATTTTTATTTCCTTAGGGAGGAATTTCAATCTCTTTTGTTTTGAGGTTTCTTAACCTCCTACTAAGAGCTTGCTTGATCCTTCCCATGGCTTGAGTTTGGTCACCAGTCCGTTTTTGGCCATTGAATTTCTTTAAGTATTTCCTTCCTCCTTCTTTTCTAACGTTTGGCCCTTTCACTTCTCCCTTCGCTGCATGGATTTAAATCCATGATTCTTATGAGGGTCAGTTCATTAACTGCTTCGTCCCTACTACTCTCCTTGTCCAATTGTCTCTCGAGTTCACTCGTCCCTAATGCCCATCCAGTCGCCCTTTGTAGGGTGTAGTCATTACTACTTCTCGGTCCTTCTTAGGGCATTGTTTATTCTCGTTGATCATTCCGTTGTTACTAGTTTCTTCTTACTTGGCTCCTCTCCTTTTCCAAAGCAGTTCACACTTTCCATCCCGAGACATCCTATTTGCCGTCCAATGTTCGGTGCTTGTCTTCTCTTATGGAGGCACTTCCTTCTTTGCTCCTAAATGGCTGGTACTTTCTTCTTAAGGTAAAATTTCCTTCATCTATACTTTGATCTGCTTACGAGTTCTCAAGGTCCTACCTTCGGTCCTTCTTGCCTTCCGTGACCCTTCCTCATATAGTTGAGGTATATGATCACATTATCCAAGAGTTAGAGTTTTAGGAATTTGGAGTTTTTTTTATTAATTAATAAGGAATACAATACGTTCGAGGTGTTATCCTTATTACAATAGGTAGTTACATAGTAGGTTGGGAAGCTACTATACTAAGTTCTTGATAAGCATCTTCCTTGTTAAGGTTTTAAGCCCTTGTTGATGTTTCTGGCATCAAGTTGGCTTCCTTCATACTAGGGGTTGTGTCCTCAAAAGGTACCGGCACCACACTCCTTAATGGTATTGGACATTTCTTAGCACAATGTCTCTACTGTCTACATCCAAAACAGGTTACTTCCCTGCATGGTCCTTTGTGGCTTCTACCATACCTCAGACATTAGAGAGCTTTTAGGGTCATCTTCCTACGGGAATAGGATTTTGGGTAGTGTTGGTGACGTCAGTCCTAGTTTTCTTGGTTTCTTATCTAAGAGCCATCTGAAATTTTTGGTAGTTTTTCTCTTAGTTCTTATGTTATATAGTGTTTATAATATATTCAAGTAAATAGGCTCTTATACCACTAAAGTTATCACGACCTGACCCAGTTTGGTTGGAACCCCGTATGTAACTCGCCACTCCCGTTAGTCTAAGAAAAATTTCCTTTCTTCTAGACTGTGAAGAATCAAACGTCCTTCTAACCTGGTTTCCTGGAATAGCATTATACAAAAATTAAGCAAATAAAGATTTTTAAGCATACATGTCTTAAGGTTCAGCTTTGAGGAATCTTCTAGGGTTTTATCTCCTTTTTCCTGAAAGGGGTTAAAAGGGAGGGATGAGTTTCTACAACTCAGTGAGTAGGTGTTGGAGGTGAGTTTTCAAACTAGATCATTAAAACCATTCCAAAATCTTTAGCCATTTTCAAAGCCTTTCACCATTTTTACTTATTATGTGTGTTTAGCTCTTTTAGCTCATCCCCTTTCCTTGGGAGGCATTTAGTAAACATACACATATCCTTTATCATAAAGAGTACACACATTCACAAATGCAGTACTCCAACTGCACCCACTTGGGGATTAACGCGACTTTGATGTCCACTCTGATAGAAGTTCGACCACTTATACCTTCAGTCTGAGTGGCGCCCTGAGCGCCCCGACCACTAAAGCCCAAGGCACCCCTGCTTAGAGGTAACCTCACCTCCCGTTTACTAAGGTTTGCTTTCCCTATCCTATCTTCTTACTAATATTCCCGTGATTTGTGGATTAAGTATTTCAGGGGCTCCCATGAGGGGCTTCTGAAACATAAAGTTCAAAATTTCTGCTACATTGTTTACTAATGTCCATTGTTCTAAGCATTAATCCCACAAATGTTAACTTAGTGAAGTTACTCGCCTTTGTAACATTGAGGGAATTAATGGGGTTTGTTGTAAGGGTCCCCGACCAATGGAAATTAGGTCAAGGCGTGACAAATATTATCACCAATACTCTCTCCTCTAGACTGCAAATATTCTACAAATAATTTGTTGAATACACTAATAATATTATCTATTTCTAGTGCTACCACTTCATGAGGTTCTTGATTAAAACAATATTCTAAAATTTACACATTCCATCATGGATTAAGAATTGTAGTAATTCCTAATATAATATTCACTTTTTACCAATATTTTTCAATTTTTTATCATTTCACATGTCATATGTTCAATACTAGTACTGCCACAACACTCCCACCCATTCACAATAGCTTTTATCGCGCAAATAATTAGTAGATATATATTTGCAATTAGATATCTCTTACCATAAATTTTGTTTGTGGTATAATGAAATATACTCAACTTTTTAGTAATTTCGTTTGTTATTGAACAATCATATTAAATTGGAAATCATTTGTTGTTGGAATCATGCAACTTCAATCGAGAAAGCATATCTTCGTAGTCTAATGCTACTCTCAACATTAGATAAGTGGAATTCCAACAAGTTATGCAATCTAAAAGAAGCTTCTTAGTCATTTTAATGTGAAGTTGACGAGTTGTCTTCTCAAAATTCCCCCACTTCTTAGGGGTTGCAGTCCAATATGATACACTCTCACATATATTCTCAATGATTCAATTGTCTCCAACCTTTATTTTATAATCAATTAAGAATATGTGCACAAAATCACATATGTAACATATTTACTCACAACATAAGTGATTCTAAAGAAAGGTTATATATATATATATATATATAGTCGTTTGTCGAATAATTATCCAATTTAATATTGGATAATTTCGTATCTATATTATAATCAACTAGTGAACTTGTAACATACTCACAAAGTACTTCACTGGTGTGTGGACATAGCACATCAAATAACCTATAAAAATAACAAATAATAAATATCATAATCAAAATAAAAATATAAATTATATTAATTATAAAAGATATATTTAAGAAAATGTCAAAATATTCTAATGTTAAATATCCAATCATTATCAATATAATTACTAGTTATTACCAAATATCAATTCGTTTATGTTTCTAAGTTCCACATATCAATAGTAATAGTGATATGACTAGTAAGATTTTCTTAAGCTTGCATCAACACCATATTCTCAACTTCATATAAGTTCATATAATCTTTATTGATTGTATTCCTTAACACCATTATAATTTGGTTGTAACTAACTTAAAAACATTTTAAATATGGTATGTTCTACCATATTCAATGGATACCCATGTGTGATGATTATACTTGCAAGTTCACTAGGAAATTCTTATTGATCAAGCTTGAATTCACTTCCACAACCTCTCTCCATTTGCAATGTTCTATCAATAAACTTCATAAATTATTGAATAATATCACTTATTATACTTCTTGAACATCTATCCAAATATTTTTTTCAAATGACTTGTACCTTTCTTATTACCTTTAACATACATGGTTGCCTAGTTGTTGAATTTGGTTTTGATTTTTCAATTCACGGTGACATTCTTGAAATGCTCCCATAGTTAGAAGGTAATCTCACTTTTTCAACTTGCACTTCACTCATACTTCGTGGAGTTGGATCAAAATTACTTGTAGGTGTAGCTCTAATATTGACACCGATTGTCGTATATTTAACAACTAATTTCAATTGAACGTTCATTAATATTGACTAATCACTTTCTTCTATCAAATAGTACTCTACAAATAAATAATACATAATATCAAATTTAATAATTAATACATAAATTTGATTACCAAATTTAGGACCATAACTAATAATTTGATTTAACAATATCCATTTAGTACTCGAATTTGAGTACCAAGTTGAGAGAATCGATACCAAAATTTGGTCCCCATTCAGGACTAGAATTTGAGTGCTAATTGCGACATGAATTCGAGTCTCATTACAAAAAAATTAAAAAATTTATTGGCCAGGCACCGGACTCGAGTCGCAATGGGGCTTGAGTTGTCGTGCACAAGAAGACTTGATTCAGATGGATTGTCATGCCCCAACCCAGTTTGGTCGAGGTCCCATGATCAACCCACCACTTGCCCGGACCTCGAAGAGTGACTCCCTCCCGAGATCAAGGAGAGTCAGTCATGATACCTGTCATGTTTTCCCAGTACAACATTAAACAAAACTGGAATTTAAATTTTTGTACCTGGTGTAGGTTCTAGTGAAGAAGAGTTTGGCATAGCTCTTGTTCCTTCCTGAAAAATGTTTAGAGCAAGGGGGTGAGTTCAACGAATTAGTGAGTGGTAGTGATTCTAGGAAGTATTTAATTTGGTAACTTTCAAGATTTTAAAATTTCATATTCAGCCTCTTCTTGGGTTTTACACACAATCAACTACCATCCTATCATAGGAGGGATCACATGTTCGCAGAACGATTCTTGACCGTTCCACTTGTGGACCGGAGTGCCTTTACCATCCACCCTAATAGAGGTCAGCCGCCTCTACCCCTGAGTTTGAGTGGACCTTGCTCGTCCGACCCTCAAACGCTAATCACTTCATGGTGTCCGCTATGCGGGATGAGACCTCCTTTCCCCTACTACCTCGGTCTTAGTGTGCAGGAAGCTCCTCGAGCTTCTTGACCTACTGGACGCCAAACCACCCTTATGCACCTTGGATCATCTAGTAGTAATTGGGATCCATCACTACCTCGTACCAAGTGTCCTGATGACTTCGTATCTCATAGTGCATGCACAATCAAGAGTCTTTTTCATTTATAGCCATTATCTTTGGCCCTCCAGCACAACGGTCTGTTGGCTTGGCTTCAACCCACGCATACTAGCCCAACAGGTTCAACGATCTGGCTTCTTCTTAGCAATGGTTTGGCCCAATAAGCCTAACATCCCAGACTTGGCTCGATGGGTATCACACACAATTACCCATTAATTACATCTTTTAGCAGTATTTATCACATGCTAATTCTGGATGGGTCCATACCCGTGTCCATCGACCTTGAGCCCACTTGCATACCATGCCTAATCCCCAAAATTAGCTCCCAAATGTTTTAAGCAGAGTCACCTAGTCAGTGAAGGCTAATTTTGAGAAAATAATTTTTGAGGAGAACCATCATTCCAACTGTAATTGATGTTATAAGGTTCCCACTCACCTGGTAATCTTGACGGGGTTGTCTCGACGGAGCCTCGATTTACAGCGCGCTTCCTAGAGCAGGTGCTTGGACAATCTGTCCCTACATAGCACGAATGTTCGTATCCTGGTGCTGTGCCTAGGAGTCCACATTTTTTTAGTATTTTGCACATAGGACCTCGTATTATGCCTTAATTACATTTTGGTGCATAAAGTTTGTCCGTTTTCATTTGGGTCCCTACTGGCCCATTTGTTTTTTCAATTAAGCACCTATGATTTCCAATTATCCTTCTTGGGTCTTAAATTTTACCAAAACCACCAATTGGCCATCAACTTTTCAAAAATTGCCATCTGGCATCAAATTTCCAAAAAATTGCCAATTAGCCCTTTAATTTCTCAAAATTTTCCAATTGGCCTTCCATTTTATCCAAATTACCCAATTAGACCTCAATTGGGTGTGAATTTAATGAAAATGCCCTTAATTTCATCAATTTACCATTCGTCCCACAATTTTTTGAAAATCCTCAAATCCCCAAATTTCTCAATATTGCAATTTAGTCCCCATATTACCATTTCGTTAGATTGATAATCAAACTGTTGTTAATTACCCCTATTCATGATTTGGATCACCTTCCCTACATTTCCCTCATCATTTTAAGCCATGAACCGCTTCATTTGGTTCAGAAATGAGCTCAAACGGAGCTTCACTGGAAAATATAATCTAGAGAGAGAAAGCTTTAATATCTTACTGGTGAAGGTCTGATGACCAGAGCTTTGGCCATCACTATGTTGCTCTCTTTGTGGAGATCCTCCTTGGGTCAAACCACACCTCAATTGGTGACTTGAATTGTGTGAATTTTTTTAGCTAAAGTTTTTGTAGAATTTTGCCGTGAATAGTATTTTCCGACGAAGGGCGGTAGAGAGGACTTACCTTCTTAGCTCGGGGAAAGGTCGGGGTAGCTCTAGGTGGAGTTTGGGGGATCTGACTTAATCAGAATTTGCCGGTGGAGAGCTCGACTTGGGTTACAAAAGTTTGGGCCTCAACTGGTTTTCTAAAATGTAAAAATTTCTAAATTCGTCTAAATTCATTTTCTATCTAGTGGTGGCCTCAATTTCATAAATTGACATTTTTAAGCCACCTAGAAAAATGAATCATTGAACCAGTTCACTATGGTTCATTCCAATTCAATCTGGTTCACCCTTAACCAGTCCGGTTCTCTCATCCAATTCACTTCCTGGTTCTTCCTCACAGTTTTTTTTATGAATTTTTGGTTACTTGGGATCTTCCAATTTTCCACGTTAACCCTTCTGTACTATTTTTTGTTCATTAGTTGGCTCGGTCTTTCACACGAAAAGTTTACTGATTCTTTTTTCAGTTCTTCTTAATCCTAGAGGATGGGTTTTACAACTCTCCCCTCCTTTTTGGAGTTCTGTACTTAAAACTATTACATACTGAACAATTGCGAGTATCTACCCTTTACAACCGACTCAACCTTCCATGTTTCCTCTACTTGACTGTTCCGCTAGAGGATCTTTACCATCGGGATCCTCTTATTCCGGAGGTTTTTCTCGCATCAATCGAGGATTCGTATTGGTTCCACTTCATAGACCAGTTCTTCCTTGATCTCTAGCGATGATTGATCCAGCACATGGCAGGAGTCAGGCTCATATTTTCACAGCACCGACACATGGAAAATGTCATGAATTCTCTGCATGTCTAGGGGTAACTCCAACATGTATGATACTGGTCTGACCCTCTAAGTTATGGTGTACGAGCCAATGTATCTTGGTTTCAACTTTCCCCCATGTTGAAACCTGAGTATTCCCTTCCACGGTGACACCTTGAGGAATACTCGGTCATCTACCTCAAACTCCAAGTTCTTCCTCCGGTGGTCGGCATAACTCTTATGGCAATCCTGAGCCGCCTTGAGTCATATCACACCTCAGCCCGGTTTGGTCGAATCTTTGTGAACAACCCGCCGCTCTCTTGGTTCAAGAGGGGTTTCCCCCTTCTTTTATTCAAGAGGAGCAAGGCGTAATCTCAACCTTGTTCCCTCAAATAACATATATCAATAAAAATGTAAGCTCAAGATAATTAAGCATACCTGACAGAGGGTAAGACCTGGTGTTATCACTAGTCATTTCTCTATTTCTTCAAAAGGGATAAAAGGGATGGGTGAGTTTCTACAACTCACTGAATGGGTATTGAAATAAGATTTTTAGAAAAATAGTTTAAATTGGAGTGTGCCAGACTTCTTATTTTCTTTAAACTCATTTCCTCAATTTCTCAATTTCCAAAATTTATATTTCCTCATTTACCACAGTTGGTGTGCTTAACAAACAACACATGCCTTTCATCATGAAGGGATCACACATGCACAGGGCAGCTCGTCCACTACACCCACTTGTGGTGTCGTAGTGACTTTACTGGCCACTTAGATAGAAGCTCGTCCACTTCTACCCTAGGAATGAGTGGATATGCATGACATTCGGCCCTCAAACCTGAAAATAAACTTCGTGTCTATATGAGGACAGAGACCTCATTCCGACCCCACTCCGGTCTAGTGCACATGAAGCTACGTCGTGCTTGCTTGACTGTAGGCACGACAAACTGCCCTTATCTCCACCATGTCGTGCAGTAGCCCCTAAGATGCATCACTACCCCTCTTGGGCATCTTGAAGGTCTCGTACCTCAATGCATGCATAAAACAATAGTTTTCCTCATAAGCCATTTAATCTTTGGTGCCACAGGTCCAAAGGCCCCGACCCTCAACTCGACCTACAACTGTTTGTCTCAACTAGTCTGTCGACCTATCTCGTTGCACTGCTGCCAGTCCATCGAGTATGTCGGTTTTGTATTGGTACCATGGCCAAACATATCATTCATTTAAAGTTTTCATGGCTTCAACTCAAGTTTATTTATGAGCGCCTGCCAACTGGCCTTGGACTCATTGTACGAGATTTTTAAAATTGGGCATATCAGACCCCAGGTTTCAAAATTGAGGCCTCCAGCCTATCTGAGCTATTCGAGCTCCCGTCAAGATGGTCTCCCAAAAAGTTTAAGTAGTGGCACACAGTCAGGGGAGAATACTTCTGACAAAATAATATTTTCACTTGTCCATCACACCAACCGGATGTGAGGACATCTCTGCTTATAACTGATAAGCAAGTTTTCTACTTCCTTCTAGGAAGTTCATCATACCAACCGGGTATGATCTACTTACAATAACTAAGTAGTTTTTTCGCGTAATTTCCACATCACTCCATCCAGGTGTGATGTTTAAAATTCCACTTAGTAATGGGTTTTCATTACCGAGGTGCTCATCATCTCAACTGGATATGATGTGAAAATTTCCACTCACCCATAAATGCCGTGAATCCTTCTTAACCGACTTTTTGTTTCCTCACGAGCTTATCTTAGCTGGCATTCCTGGTAATTCATGTTCCTACATGATATGAACATCCTTGTTAATTATCATTTGGCTTGATAGCCTTTATTCATCATAAATGAATAAAATGCCCAAACTTTTCAATTAATTGCAATTAGGTCCCTAAAGTTTTTTTCTTTAACTTTAGGTCCCTAATACCGATTTTTCCCCAAATTGAGTCCCGAAACTCCAAAAATTTACTTACCTGGTTGGGGATGATAAGTACCTCGAAATGAAAACCCATTACTTAGTGGTATTTTAAACATCACAAATTAGAGTAGTGATGTGAAAATCAAGCGGAAAAACTACTTACCGATTGTAAGTAGATCATACCCAGTTGGTATGATGAAACTTCATCGGAGGAAGTGGAAAACCTATTCATCAGTTATGAGCGGAGATATCCTCATACCTGGTTGGTATGATGGATAGCTGAAAATTTATTTTTGTCGGAAGTGCTCTCCCATGACTATGCACCACTACTTAAATAATTTTGAAGACCTTCTTGACTAGAGCTCGAATAGCTCTTATAGGCTAGAGGCCTCGGTTTTGGAACTTGGGTCTAATATGCCCGGTTTTGAAAATCTCGAACAGTGGGCCATAGGCCAATGGGCATGAGCAGAAGCTCATAAACAAACATTAGATATATGTCATAAAACTTTAAATAAATGAATTGTTTGGCCATGGTATCAAGTTAGGACTAACATATTCAATCAACTAGTAGCAGTGCGACATGACAAGTCTCCAGACTTGTCAAGACAAACAGCTGCAGGTTGAGTTGAAGGTTAGGGCCATTGGACCAGTGGAACCATAGATTAAAAGGCATGATTTGAAAATACTGATTGTGTATGCATTGTGATTTTGAGACCTTCAAGATGCCCAAGGGGGGTAGTGATGTGTCCTAGGGCCCTAGACGACCTGGTGGGTATAAGGGCAGTTTGTCGAACTAGGTGACCTTTCGAAGCTCGACATAGCCTCAAACGCTCGAAACCGGGGTGGGATCAGGATGAGGTCTCTGTTCTCATACGGACACGGAGAATTGATTTCGGGATTGAGGGTTAGATGTCGCGTACATCCACTCATTCTAAGGGTAGAAGTGGACGTGCTTCTATCTATGTGGCCGATAAAGTCGCTCCGACGCCACAAGTAGGTTCAATGGACGTGCTGACCTGTGATTGTGTGATTGACCTTCATGATGAAAGATGTGTGTTGGGTGATGACAAACCGTGATTAATAAGAAATGGTGATAAAACTGATATTTTTAAATTGGAGAAAATCTAAGGGAAATTAATGAGTCTAGAACACTCCAACTTGAAAATGTCACCCTCGATAGGGTAAATGTTTTAAAAATTAGTATTTGAGGAAATAATATTCTTAAAGGAAATAAGGAGTTTGGCACACTCCGATTAAAATTTTTTTGTTTATGAAAAGTCACTCCCAATACCTGCTCACTGAGTTGTAGAACTCACCCCCTCCCTTTTACCCCTTTCAGGTAACCAAGGGAAACCAACCTTAAAGGTCCGTCGGTAGCTGAACCTTAAGATATATATGTAAGGTTAATATATTTAGTTTTGATTAATGTTATTCTAGGAATGATACAAGTGAAAATGACGCCTTACTCCTAACGGTTTAGAGAAGGGGAATACCCTTAATAAACTGGGAGAGTGGTGGGTTGTTCATGGGGATCCGACCAAACCAAGTCGGGGCGTGACAACTTTAGGTTTAAAGGACGCCTTACACCTCTAGGGTGTCCAAGAAGGGGAAAACCCTTAGTAAACCGGGAAGAGTGGCGGGTTGCTCACGGGGATCCGACCAAACCGGGTCGGGGCATGACAATCGCACCCCCGCTGGTGAGCTTTCGAAGTTTTTTCACCCGAAGTCCAATTTTTCGACAAAGCTCTGTTTAAGCTCAATTCAAATCCAAATGATGTGATTCAAGGCTCTATTGAATCATGTGGAAGTGTAGGAACTCAATTTTACCTTCAATTTCAACAATTAAACCCGATTGAATGGTTAATTTGATGAAATCAAATTCGACCAGCTTAAAAGGGGGAAACTGGGGGAAATTTTTGGGGGAAATTTGGGAATTTCATAAAATTGAGGGACCAAAGTGCAATTTCTCAAAATTGAGGGCCAATTGGCCATGAAAAAAAATGTTGGAGGACCAATTGGTCCATTTTTTGAATTTATTGGGGTCAAATTGCCATTTTTGTAAAGTGGGGGCAAAATGGTAATTTTTGAAAAGTTGGGGGACCAAATTGAAAATTTGGGAAACTTGAACCCTTAAGTGATTTTGAATAAATTGAGGCCCCAAAGTGAATTTTAGAAGTTTTGGGACTCAATTTGGGGAAAATTTTGCATTAGGGACCTAATGTTAAGGAAAAAGAACTTTAGGGACCTAAATGTAAATAATTGAAAAGTTTGGGCATTTTATTCATTTGTTAGAATGAAGGCTATTAGGCCAAATGTTAATGAACAAGGTTGTTCATATCATGTTTGAACACGAAGGATTGGGAACGCTAGCAAGGATAAGCTCGCGTGGAGGCAAAAATCTGCTTAGGGGAAAAATTCACTGCACGTATTAGGTGAGTGGGATTTTTCACATCATACCCGGTTGGGATGATGAGTATCTCGAAAAGGAAAAACCACTACTAAGTGTAAATTTTAACATCACGCCTGGTTGGGGGTGATGTAAGAAACACACGAAAAAACTACTTGTCAAATGTAAGTAGATCATATAAGATTGGTATGATGAACTTTCTAGAAGGAAGTAGAAAACCCACTTACCGGTTATAAGCGGATATGTCCTCACACCTGGATGGTGTGATGGACAAATGAAAAGTTATTTTGTCAGAAGTGCTCTCCCCTAATTGTGTGCCAATGCTTAAAAATTTTGGGAGACATTCTTGACGAGAGCTTGAATAGCTCAAATAGGCTAGAGGCCTTGGTTTTGGAACTTGGGTGTTAAATTCCCAATTTTAAAAATCTCGTACAGTGGGCCAAAGGCTAGTTGGCACGGGTAGGAGCTCATAAACAAACATGATGATAAGCCATGAAAATTTTAATAAATTATGTGATTTGGCCATGGTACCAAGACATGACCAACATACTCGATGGACTAGCAGCAATGCGACAAGACCAGGTTGACAGACAGGTCTAAACAAACAGATGCAGGTCGAGTTGAGGGTTGAGGCCATTCGATCAATGACACCAAGGATTAATGGCTTATATGAAAAATTATTGTTTGTGCATGCACTGAGATTTGGGACCATCAAGACACCCAAGAGGGGTAGTGATGTGTCCTAGGGGCTACTGGACAATATGGTGGAGATAACGGAAGTTTGTCGTGCCAATAGTCAGGGAAGCTCGACATAGCTTCATGCGCAAGAGATCAGGGTGAGGTTGGGATGAGGTCTCTGTCCTCATACGGACACGGAGTTTCTTTTCGAGTTTGAGGGTCGGATGTCACGTACAACCACTCATTCCTAGGGTAGAAGTGGATGGGTTTCTATCTAGGCGGCTGGTAAAGTCGCTCCGACGCCACAAGTGCGTGCAGTAGACGGGTTATCCTGCGAATGTGTGATCCTTTCATGATGAAGGGTGTGTGTTGATTGTTAAACACTCCGATTGTGAGGAAATTGGTTTTGAATAACTGGGAAATTCAAGGAAAGAATGATTTTAAAGAAAAAAAAGAGTTTGGAACACTCCAATTCAAACTATTTTACAGAAACACATGTTTCAAGTACCCATTCACTAAGTTGTCGAACTCACCCCTCCCTTTACCCCTTTTGAGGTAACTGAGGGAAAAACCTACTTATAGACATTCCGCTAGCTAAACCTGTAAGACAGGTATTTAAATTTAATTTATTCAGCTTCGATTAATGTTATTCTAGGAAAGGTATATGCACAAAGGATGCCTTACTCCTCACGGATTAAAGAAAGGGAAAACCTTTAATAAACCGGAAGAGTTGCAGGTTTCTCACGGGGATCCGACCAAACTGGGTTGGGGTCTGACAACTAGAGTGGTATCAGAGCCTATTTCCTTGAATACATTATCAAGAATAGAGAACATAGTAACTAATAGGGAAAATTTTAAAATTTACAGATGGCTCCCAAGAAAGGAACCAAGAGAACTAGAGTCATAGTCTCTGACACTGCCCAACCACCACTCCCTGTGGAAACTCTCCGAGGAGCCCAGACAACCCCACTTGGACTTAGCTCAGAACACCAAAGGTTGTACGAGGAGTTCACCTGTGTATTTGGGTAACCTAACCTCGTCCCTAAGGTAGGCACCAACTCTCGAGCTGAACCAGAGGAAGTACAATCCTATCCTCCTCCTATTAGCCATCCCCCTCCAATTGACATTCCCAAAAATCTCAAGACTCTCTATCAACTCGGGTGTAAGCCTTTCCTTAGAGAGAAAGATGCTGGTGCCACCATGGATTGGCTAGCTAATGTCACAAAACTGATGGGAATAGTCAGGATATCACCAGAGAACATGGTGATCATGATAGATTTCTTCCTGGAGAGAAGTGCCAAAAGATGGTGGGACAATGTTCGAAGCTTGCATACCTCCACACCCACCTGTGAGCAATTTGAGGAGAGGTACGTAGAGGAGTACCTAGCTCCTCATTTGATTAAAGAGAAGAAGCAGGATTTCCTCCAACTTAGATAAAGGCGTAACTCGATATTGAAATATGAGACCAAATTCAATGAGTTAAGACCCTTTGCTCCTGATCTAGCTGAACTAGCAGATATATGCTAGCGGTTCATAGACGGTCTCAATATGGACATACAATACCGTATGGGAGTACTAGGATGCCCCACGGACCTGGCGGCAATAATCAATATGTCTCACGAATGTGAGCAGCTATTGCAAACCCAACGCCGCCAGATGGAGCAAATGACCTAGAAGGAGGACAAAGGTCAAAATCGTTAGGGATGATGGAAGGAGCATAATGGTCCAAGATGGATAAATAGAGTGACATTTCAAAAGAGGAAGGATATGCCACCACCTCCCCAGAGAGTAATTCCCACCTTTCCATAAGGAAACCCTCGTTGTCCTTGGTGCCAAAGGCACCATAAGGGAGCATGCTTGTCC